>OY997264.1:295114747-296364747 GCA_963921465.1 Triticum timopheevii | reverse complement strand
TTTTTGGATGCCTTCTCCGGGTATCACCAGATCAAGATGGCGGTGGAAGATGTGGAGAAGACGGCCTTCCTAACCCCGTGTGGGGTGTACTGCTATACATGCATGCCATTCGGACTGCGCAACGCGGGGGCAACCTTCCAGCGGCTCATGCACATCACCTTGGGCCCGCAGCTCGGGAAGAATGTGGAGGCTTACGTTGACGACATCGTAGTGAAGTCTCGCGAGGCCAAGACCCTAATACAAGACCTGGAGGAAACCTTCGCGAGCCTCAACATAGTGAGCCTGTGACTCAACCCGGAGAAGTGTGTGTTTGGAGTTCCCTCGGGCAAGCTCTTGGGTTTCCTCGTATCCCACCGAGGCATCGAGGCCAACCCAGAAAAGGTCAAGGCAGTTGAGGACATGAGCCCACCAAAGACCCTCAGGAAAATGCAGAAGCTCACGGGGCGCGTGACGGCGCTGGGGCGCTTCATCTCCTGATTGGGGGAGCGGGCGCTGCCTTTCTTCCAGCTGATGAAGAAAAAGGGGCCCTTTGAATGGACTGAAGAGACCGACAAGGCGTTCCAAGATCTCAAGAGATACCTAACCAGCCCTCTAGTGATGGTGGCCCCGCGCCCTCAAGAGCCCTTGGTACTCTACCTCGCCGCCACTCCCTACTCCGCTAGCGCAGCCCTGGTGGTAGTTAGAGAGGAGCGTCGGGCCAAGACCACGGCAACCACTCGAGCCAAGGCAAAGCTGGATCAAAAGGGACTTGCGGAGGTCACCACTGTGACGGAAGAAGATCAGCCGCCGCAGCGGAGCGCACCAGGGGCGGGAGAGGCCCTCCTTCCAGGCGCCTAGCTTCTGGAGGCTCTGACACCTCAGGGGGCACCGCAGCTTCCGGAGGACGCCTCCAGCACCGACGTCCCAAGCCTCGTCGAGCACCCGGTGTACTTCGTCAGCACAGTGTTACGGGATGCGAGGGCACGGTACCCCATGCCGCAGAAGATCCTCCTCGCGCTGCTGGTGGCTTCGCGCAAGCTGCGACACTACTTCCAGGGTCATCCAATCAAGGTTGTCTCGGCGTACCCCTTGGAGAGGGTGCTCAGGAGCCCTAACTCAGCCGGAAGGGTCGCCAAGTGGAACATTGAACTGCAAGCATTCCAACTCGAATTCAGCACAACCAGAGTCATCAAGGGGGCCGCGCTGGCAAATTTCATGGCCGAATGGACAGAGGCACCAGGCCTTAGGGCCGGCGAGGATTGATCCCTCTCCCCTGGAAGCGAGGCGCCAGAAGGCTGGGTCATGTACTTCGACGGAGCGTTCCCCAGGCAGGGCGCTGGAGCTAGGGCGGTGCTCATATCTCCCACTCAGGACAAGCTCTACTACGCCGTGCAGCTCTGTTTCCAGCAGGGCGAGAAGGTCTCCAACAATATAGCAGAGTACGAGGGACTGATAGCGGGCCTGAAGGCCGCCGCTGCCCTGGGAGTGAAGCATCTTACTATCAAGGGCGATTCGCAGCTCCTCGTCAATTTCTCCAACAAGGTATACGAGCCAAGAGATGAGCACATGGAGGCCTACCTTGCGGAGGTCCGCAGGATGGAGAAGCAGTTCTGGGGGTTGGAGCTGCAGCACATGCCCCGCGGCACTAATCAGGAGGCCGACGACATCGCAAAACGAGCCTCTAGGCGGTTGCCCCAGGAGCCGGGCATCTTTGAGGAACGGGTCTTCAAGCCTTCGGCCCTGCCACCATTGTCGAGCACAGCACAGCCTCGGGTGGAGCTTCCTCAGCCACCTGCCTCGGGAGCCCCAGCCTGTGGCCCGGACTCAGGAGCATGCCTGCTCCTGACGATGGAGCCTCAGGAGGGGTGCTGGATCACAGAGCTCAGGAGCTACTTAACGCAAGGGACCTTGCCGGATAAGGAGGAGGAGGCAGAGCATGTGGCGCGGCAGGCCACGGTGTACTGCATCATGGATGGAGAGCTCTACCGGAAATGACCGAACGATGTGTCCCTGCGCTGCATCACCAAGGAACAAGGGAAGGAACTGCTGGCAGATATACACGATGGAGACTGTGGGCATCATTCGTCGTCACGGACCCTCGTCGGCAAGGCGTTCCGCAGCGGTTTCTATTGGCCCACTGCGCTCAGTGACGTTGTTGAACTTGCGAAGGCTTGCGAGGCCTGCCAATTCCATGCCAAGCAGATTCATCAGCCGGCAGGAGGTCTGCAAACCATACCCCTCACATGGCCATTCGCGGTCTGGGGGCTGGATATCCTGGGCCCTTTTCCTCGGGCGCCAGGGGGCTATCGCTACCTCTACGTCGCCGTGGACAAGTTCACCAAGTGGGCCGAAGTCGAGGCCGTCCGCACCATCCCTGCTGGTTCTGCGGTCAAGTTCATCCAGGGCATCGTGAGCCGGTTCGGAGTGCCGAACCGCATCATCACTGACAACGGTTCGCAGTTCACCAGTAACCTTTTCAAAACATATTGTGCTAACCTTGGGACGCAGATATACTACGCTTCGGTGGCGCACCCCCGAAGCAACGGCCAGGCTGAACGGGCCAACGCGGAAGTCCTGAGGGGCCTCAAGACTAGGACATTCAAGAAGAAACTGGAGGCCTGCGGCAGAGGCTGGTATGACGAGCTTCAGTCCGTGCTGTGGTCCATCCGCACAACCACGACCAAGCCGACTGGAGAGACCCCCTTCTTCCTAGTCTACGGAGCCGAAGCGGTCCTCCCTCATGAGGTCAAGTGTTGATCTGCATGGGTCCTGGCGTTTGATGAGACGCTGAAGGACGCCATGCGGGGGACGGACCTCGTGCTGGGGGAGGAGCATCGTCGAGAAGCTGCGCTGCGAGCGGCAAGGTACCAGCAGGCACTCCGGCGATACCACTGCCGCAACATCCGCCCCAGAATTCTCGAGGCCCGGCTCCGTGCACTTGGAGACTCAGGAGGTAGTACCTATACCGAACGCGTGGAACATCCAGCACCTCCGGAGGTTTTACCCCTGAAAAGGCCCAGATCCTGTGAAGAAGGCAAATGCCTGTGAAGCTCATCTTTTTGGAAAAGGCCCAGAGCCTGTGAAGAAGGCAAATGCCTGTGAAGCTCATCTTTTTGGAAAAGGCCCAGAGCCTATGAAGAAGGCAAATGCCTATGAAGCTCATCTTTTTGGAAAAGGCCGAGAGCCTGTGAAGAAGGCAAATGCCTGTGAAGCCTATTTTTTTGAAAAAGTCCCGGAGCCTGTGAAGAAGGCAAATGCCTGTGAAGCTGTCGCATTTTGGAAAGGGCCCGGAGCCTGTGAAGAGGGCCAAAGCCCGTGAAACTTGCTTCCCCGAAGAAAGGCAAGGAGCCTGTGAAGAAGGCCAATGCCTGTGAAGCTCGCCGCACGTGACACTCTCACGTAATAATGAGTTGGGGTTGTACACGCCCCGGAGTCTCAGGGGTGCCGGCCTCAGGCCCTAGGGCTCCCTCCCACGCCCAGTGGCAGCACTTATCTCCGCGCTGGTGAGAAGACGTCGAAGACTAGACTAGGTGCCGGACGCGGCTTTTTCATTTGCTTTCTGCAGTTGGCTAGTTCATTCCCATTTGGAGTTTTTATCGAAACTATTGCCGCCTTTTGATCCGTGGTTCTTCGACTTTTTTCGCTCTCCTGCCTTGATTTCTCTTGCACGGGGGCTCGCGAGGCAGAAGCCCCGGGAGCCCTCGCGAGTGTTCCTGCCCCTATCGCTCAAGTTCCACGGCCCGGGTCCACTACCGGAGCACCCCTCCGGACCATGCCTCACGGGCACCTCGACGCGAATACAGGGCCTGGGTCGGTCGCCCCTGCGGCTGAGGCTAGGGATTACTTGCGAATGAGCATACAACGGAAAGGAACAATACCGGGATAACAGAAGCAGTACAATGATTGACGATGTTAACCCAAACGCCCCCCATGGGACCACACATTGCTGTCTTTTTTGCGCAGGAGAAAAGAAAGGAAAAAACAAAAGCAGGCGAAGCACGTCCCGCGCCGGCCCTCTTGGAAGGCTTGAGTCGCCTCCGGAGCTCAGGCCGACTCCCTCTCGCGCTTCACCGGGGCGCGACGGCGAGCAGACCCGCTGCCACCCTCCAAGCAGGCGCGGCGGCGTGGAGGCTGGCCGCGGCCGCTGCTAGAGGAGTCACTACCCGAAGATGAGCTGGTGAAGCTTGAGGAGTCACGGGCGTCACCAGCCGCCCGCGCACTGCCCTCTCCGTCCATGCCGGTGCTGAGTCCCCGGCCGCGGTCGTCGTCTTCAGGGCAGCACCCCACGCGGCGACCATCTTCCCCAAACACCCTCACGTAGAGGGTGGCGTCGCCGTCATACTTGAAGTGCAGGGAGCACCGGCGGCGGAGACCACGCGCGCGAGCAAACGTCTGCTAGCCGCGGGTCAGGGACAGGTTCCCTGCAGCAGAGACCTCCAGCGAAGCCCACGAAGCCCGACTGGAGCATCCATCCGCCTAGAGCCAGAGGCCACCCAAGGCGCCAGCTGGGAGCTCACCCAGGAGGAAGCGAGGGAGCTGAAGCCGAGCACCGGACGGCTCCACCGCCCACACCATGAACTCCGGCAGCACCTCTGCAGTGTGGAGGCGCGGCCTCGGGGGACGCACGGCCGGAGCACGCCCGCCGACCATGGCCAGCCGCTCATCGCCGCGCTGAGAGCCACCTCCACGACCACCGGAGTCCGCTGTGGAGGCCACAGCGTGCTTGCGAGGGCGACCTCGACCACGCTTGGGCGGGGGAGAGGAGGACTCGACCTGGCGGGCCTTTCCTTTCTCTGCGGCCGAAAACTTCCTTGGTGGAGCCATGGAGAAGAAGGAGAAGCAAGAGGGGATAGGCTGCAAGGGAGCATGCCGTTCCATACTTATAGCCGGCGAAGGCCAACCGTCGACCTCCACGATCGCAGGTAATCATGACCCGCTTTGCATGTAGGGACTTGTCGAATCCGTTCGGTTACCAAGGCATCGTGGGGAAGCAGAGTCGCCCCCGTCCAATCAACTGCCACACGGCACCCAAGGCCGCAGGCTTTTAGGGCCCGCGACGCTTCGCACTTGCCCTTTCGCCTCTCTACTCAGCCAAGTTCGGGTGCGCCGTGGGCCCGGGGGCTACTGTTGGCGTTCTGGGAACGGGGATCCCCAGACTTGCCTACCTGCGGCCTGCGGCGTCGCTCAAAAGAGGCCCAGCACAGCCCATCTTCATCAATGCAGGCTCAAGACCCTCGCGAGGGGCCAAGCCTCGCGGGGCGGACGACAAGGAGCTTCCTCAGGCACGGCCTCGTCAGGCTGGCTCATGAGGAGGCAGAGAGTTCAAGGCAGGGTACCTCGCGAGGTGCCCATGACGCAAGCCATGACGACCAAGGGCGCCAGTCGGGCGCCAGCCCGCGAGGTGTCCTCCTTTCCTCTTTGGTGCAAAGGGAGCATGCGCAGGCGAGAGCATCAAGCAAAGGCGTCCATTTCGGTGCAACAAGACCAAGACCAGCCCAACGGCCGGAAGGAAGTCATTGTGGAGCCCAAGCCGGCATCACGACCAGAGCCTTTGACAGGCGAGGACCAACTTTATTCAGGATAAGTGTACCCGTTGTTCCCCTTCAAAATGGCCAATTGTTGGCGCCCTTCCCGCTCAATATTTGGGGAGAGGCCCAGGGCCTTTTCCTATAAATAGGACTAGCCACACCTAGGGTAGAGGCATCTGGACCTGACCTAGCAATCGGGATCCTCACCAAGAAACCAGTAGATAGAGCGATTGAACTCATCCCAGCAGTTCGTCGCACCAGCCAAGAACAGACCCTCGCGAGGCTGTTTTGCCTTGTATTGTTCATCATCAAGCCCAAGAGGCAATCCACCATGCCACACACTGGAGTAGGGTATTACACCACAATGGTGGCCTGAACCAGTATAAATCTTGTGTCTCTTGTGCTGTTCAGTTTGGTAGTTTAGGTCCCAACGATTCGGCGAGGAACGAGCCGGTAGAGGGTTGAATCTCTGCGCGAACCCCAGTGTTCGAACCTCAAGGGTCTGCCGGAACCCGAAATCTGATAGGTACTGTAATGAACTCATGCTAAATTCATATTGGTGTAATATATACTGTATTCCAACTTATCTATGGTTCATACCCTCCGATATTACTCATAGATTCATCAAAATAAGCAAACAACACATAGAAAACAGGATCTGTCAAAAACAGAACAATCTGTAGTAATCTGTATCAAACGTATACTTCTGGAACTCCAAAAATCCTACCAAATTAGGAATTCCTAAGCAATTTGTGTACCAATCCAGAGCAAAACGGATCAGATAATAAGCACGTTTCTGTGAATTAACAAAACTAGTTTACTGGGTGCAAAAGTTTCTGATTCTCAGCAGGATCAACACGACTATCACCGTAAGCTATCCTAAAGGTCTTACTTTGCACTTTATTGAAACAAAAGCTATGAAACATGATTACTACAGTAGCATAATCATGTGAACACACAAAAACAGTAAGGATATGTATTGGGTTGTCTCCCAACAAACGTTTTTCTTTAATGCCTTTCTAGCTAGGCATGATGATGACAATGATGCTCACATAAAAGATATACAAGAATTGAAACATAACAGGAGCATCATGAAGAATATGACTAGCACATTTAATTCTAACCCACTTCCTATGCATAGGGATTTTGTGAGCAAACAACTTATGGGAACAATAATCAACTAGCATGGGAAGGCCAAACAAGCATAACTTCAAGATTTTCAACACATAGAGAGGAAACTTGGTATTATTGCAATTCCTACAAGCATATGTTCCTCTCTCATAAAAATTTTCAGTAGCATCATGAATGAATTCAACAATATAACCAGCACCTAAAGCATTCTTTTCATGATCTACTTGCATAGAAAATTTACTACTCTCCACATAAGCAAATTTCTTCTCATTCCGAATAGTGGGAGTATCATAAAAGACTTGAATACTATAAGCATTCTTTTTGGGACTAACCTACTAACCGGAGGCCCGGCCCAAATTGCTGTTTTTTTTGCATATTTCAGTGTTTTGAAGAAAAGGAATATCAAACAGAGTCCAAACGGAATGAAACCTTCGGGAGCGATCTTTTCGGAACAAACGCAATCCAGGAGACTTGGAGTGGACGTCAAGCTGCAAGCGAGGCAGCCACGAGGGTGCCCGGCGTGCCCTAATGGGGTGGGCACGCCCCCCACCCTCATGGGCCCCTCGTTGCTCCATCGAAGTACTTCCTTCGCCTATATATACAACCGTACCCTGAAAACATCAGGGAGCACCGCAAAAACCTAATTCCACCGCCGCAACCTTCTGTATCCGCGAGATCCCATCTTGGAGCCTTCGCCGGTGCTCCGCCGAAGGGGGAATCGACCATGGAGGGCCTCTACATCATCTCCAAGGCCTCTCCGATGAGTTGTGAGTAGTTTACCACAGACCTTCGGGTCCATAGTTATTAGCTAGATGGCTTCTTATCTTTCTTTGAATCTCAATACAAAGTTCTCCTCGATCTTCTTGGAGATCTATTCGATGTAACTCTTCTTGCGGTGTGTTTGTTGAGATCCGATGAATTGTGGGTTTATGATCAAGTTTATCTATGAGAAATAGTTGAATCTTCTCTGAATTCTTTTATGTGTGATTGGTTATCTTTGCAAGTCTCTTTGAATTATCAGTTTCGTTTGGCCTACTAGATTGATCTTTCTTGCAATAGGAGAAGTGCTTAGCTTTGGGTTCAATCTTGCGATGTCCTTTCCCAGTGACAGAAGGGGCGGCAAGGCACGTATTGTATTGTTGCCATCGAGGATAAAAAGATGGGGTTTATATCATATTGCTCGAGTTTATCCCGCTACATCATGTCATCTTGCTTAATGTGTTACTCTGTTCTTATTGACTTAATACTCTAGATGCAGGAAGGAGTCGGTCGATGTGTGGAGTAATAGTAGTAGATGCAGAATCGTTTCGATCTACTTGTTGCGGACGTGATGCCTATATACATGATCATGCCTAGATAATCTCATAACTATGCACTTTTCTATAAATTGCTCGATAGTAATTTGTTCACCCACTATAATACTTATGCTATCTTGAGAGAAGCCACTAGTGAAACCTATGGCCCCCGGGTCTATCTTTTATCATACCAGTTTCCCATCTACTTTTATTTGCATCTTTTACTTTCCAATCTATATCATAAAAATACCAAAAATATTTATCTTATCTTATTATCTCTATCAGATCTCACTTTTGCAAGTTACCGTGAAGGGATGGACAACCCCTTTATTGCGTTGGTTGCGAGGTTCTTGTTTGTTTGTGTAGGTGCGTGGGACTTTTGAGGAGCCTCCTACTGGATTGATACCTTGGTTCTCAAAAACTAAGGGAAATACTTATGCTACTTTGTTGCATCACCCTTTCCTCTTCAAGGGAAAACCAACGCAGTGCTCAAGAGGTAGCACAGAGCCATATTGCATAGTTCCCGATGTCGCGCCAGGCTTTTCCGGCTCCTTGGGCTTAACTAGGAGGCGCTAGTTTAAATATTCTACTAGCTGATGAGGAAGCTACAATCAAGGTGCGGCTAGGGCGAGCACGCGAGCCACGAGATGATGGGAAGGAAAACATGTTCATGTGGCTAGGCTATCCAGTGCACCCAGATTGTGGTGCCGCACGTCCGTTCGACTTGAACAATATTGGCTCGCAGTGAAGTTACTATTTAGAAAAAAGGCCGCCATGCGTTCGACCGGGATCGAACCCACAAAACGAGGTATACACTCTCGCGACCACTAGTAGTACTGGTTGGAGTGCAACGCAACCTAGAATCGCCTTTTATTGCTACTAGTACGTTGTTCCTTACCAGAAACCACCAATAATGCCAAGAAACCACTAATAATGCCAACAAAATACTACCACTTGCATACGTGGCAGTCTTACGATAAGACTACCTTATCAACCATTGCACATGCCCTTACCAACCAACCCTACCAAGAAACGACTACTCTACAAAGTGCCGTTATAGGCATGTATCAACCCATGTCGCCCCTTAAGTCAACGCCTTCTATTCGAGCAGCAAGTTAGGCATTATGACTTGTGGGACCTACATGTCAATCTGCACAAAAATCCCCGAGTGACCTCCTACCTCAGCCTGTCCACCTAGTTATCCTTGGCCATGGGACGCGGCTACCGTCGCCGGTAGAAGGCGAGGTCAAAACCGCTGGCGATGTGGAGCCCATCTTGCGACAGCTCGGATGCCAGCTCCATTTGGCACTCGCGGCTGCTAGCTAGCCAAGATAGCTCCGTCCAGCTGCTTGTCTGCAAGGTTTGCTAGCTAGATTGCCACTGCGGCGCGGCGGCTTGCTCGTGCGCGCCGCGCTAAGGCCAGCCATCTGGCTCGAGCGAAGGCCAGCGCGGCGGCTTTCTCACTCGTGAGTCACGCTCGGGCCAGCCTGCCAACCCGTGCGGAGGCCAGCGCGGCGTCCGGCCCGTCCGACGGACCGGCGGCCAACTCACACATCACCGGCGCCACCGACGAACACGCATCAGTACAGTCTAAACTAATGTTCAGGAAAAATAATGATTTGAGGGGGAATAATAGGATAGAAGGTCAGATGAGGGTCCCTTGTGTCAACGGTCAAACAAAATGTGTTGGTTTAAGCTGCCTCGTCAGCACAGACCTGTTGGCCAACCCTGTCATAAATGGGTTTAAACGAGCCTAATCGGCACTAGGTAGTAGTTTTTGGCATGGATTAAGAAATTTTGGGTATGTTTTTGCTATTTTTTGTACAATAGTTTCTCCCTAGGGCTGGTTGAAAGTGGTAGTTTTTTGTTAAATACTCTACATATTGTAAGTAGGAATGAAAGTTAAGCTTTGGAAGCCAATAAGCAAGGCTAGTTACATAGTGCATTTGTGTACGTGATTGAAAGTAAATATCAACCATGAGTGACTAATATCTTGATGGAAAACTCGAAACTATGGAAATACTAGGATTTTTTGCATGGTTGGAAATACTAGCAATGTTCATGTGCGTTGCAACGGATCATAATTAGAATAATACTTATTCACAAACTTGATACAAAACACTCTAATTTTGATATACATATATCAATAAAGATGCATTATGTTTCAATTAGAATATATTCCTTGGGCTGTTTTGGTGAGGTGAGGGAGGGATGTGGTTGGTTTTAAGATACTAATTATGGGGTTTTCTGCAAATTGGTAGAGAAGTGGGATGTTGGTGAGAAAAGGCAACAACTTACCTCACAGTCGTTAGATGTAGATCTAATGGTCAGAAATGACGGATGGCAGACACACCATCATCACCAACTTAGTCTTCTGTACGAGTACTAGCAAGATGTCCATGCATTGCACGGAACATCAAGACACATTTTTTTATAAAACACCTGTTGTGATTGACCCATGCGGGAGTAATCCCATGTGTAAAAACTAATGATATCTCGAGAAATAGGAGATAAGGTGAAGAGGAGTGGGGCGTGGTGGTGATTGGTGGTTGGACTGAGAGGAGGCATGGGGATGGACGACGCTGGCAGCGGCCACCAGGCTAGTTTGTTCCAGAGGCTTCCTTTTTTAGTTTCTCAACAATGAGGTTGTTGGAGATAAGGATGAACCAGGGAAGGCCTTGTCTGTAAATGTGGAGAGAGGTGCGGGTATCTTTTAGTTTAATTTCCATCCATCAGATATAGATCAGATGGTCTATATTGCAACATGGCACGCGTACCATCATCACCAACTCGGTTTTTAATAAGAGAAGAAATATAAGTATGGAGATACAAATGTATTATCGATACTTGTTTCCGTAAACTAGGATCTACATTCTATTCAATGCCTCAGCATGTGGGGCCTTAGCACAATGACTTCTCGACTGTGTAAAACAAAGTTTTCCTGTCGCCGATAAGGAGGGGGTGACGGTGGCGTGCTTTCGGCTTGCTCTAGTCCTAGTAGTCATAATAGGTGGTCTAAGCACGTGTAGATTTATTCTTTTTCACGTCTCGTGTTCGTCGTACTGCCACGACTGTTGATGAATAGGCGATAAGTTATTCACGGGAATACCCTTGTTGAGCGTGTTTGCGAGAGAGAGAGAGAGAGAGAGAGAGAGAGGTCGTGTCCATAAATGGCGTATAGATAGGGAGACAATGTTGATGTTGTTTGAAATTTGCCTATGTACGGAGACGCAAGGGAGGCGAGTCATTGTGTGTGTGATAGGGACTTCATGAGAGATCTAGAATAGATGGCGTAGAGAACAACGTGCGAGATTGAGAACGATGATACATTAGGGAGCTATGGAAAGAGCCACATCATGTATGTATACAGGAAAGGAGCTGGGGCGGGTCCGCATGTGGGAGAGATAGAAAGAGGAGAGTGGTGCATAGGGAGAAAAAGTGTGCTTGTTTGAAGTGGGGGTGGTGTGTGAGGTGAGTGTGCGAGAACCACATAACTAGGGAGATAGACGTTTGGGGGCAACGTTTTCTGTGTATGGGAAAGATACACTCTACATAGTGCGTGTCCTTGGGAAAGAGAGATGCCGGGAGACCTAGAGAGTGGAGGAAGAGATGTGTGCATTCCCGGGAGACAAAGTGATAGAGACCTATATTGGGGTCCGAACTTTAGAAGAGAGAGGGGTGTTAATGTGCTCGTGTGTTCGTGTCTGGGGGAGAGAACGGCTTGTGTGTGGGGGGGTGGCTTCAGATAAAGAGTGAGGTGTCTATATTTGAGGGACTTTAGCGTAATTAAGATATATATGGTCAATAGTGTGTGCACTCATGGTTGATCAATTTGTTTCACAGTTTGGACTATGAGATAATGATACTTTTGAACATGCGTGATATACCTTCATGTACCAGAATTACAAACCTATGATTGGAATTTTGGAATTTGACTGCATCATTAGCTTTTGTAACTCATTTAAACGGAGATACATATTTTAATCCGGGATTTCGTGATTTCAAATTCATATATCAAACCTGTCGGATGTTGGGTTCCGGTAGACCCTTAAGGTTCGAACACTGGGGTGCACACGAAGATCTCTCCCATACCGATCTACGCCCGATCGCCTCGTGAGATCTAAGCTGGATACGATGAACAACACAAGGGACACAAGATTTATACTGGTTCAGGCCACCGCTGTGGTGTAATACCCTACTCCAGTGTGTGGTGTGGTGGATTGCCTCAGGGGCTGATGATGAACAGTACAAGGGAAGAACATCCTCGCGAGAGGTGTTCTTGAGCTGGTGCAATGAACTGCTTGGGTGAGTTCGATCGCCTCTCTCTCTCTCTCTCTCTCTCTCTCTGCTAGGGCTCTATCAGATGCCTCTACTCTGTGGTGGCTAGCTCTATTTATAGAGGCCTTGGGTCTCTCCCCAAATATTGAGCGGGAAGGGCGCCAACAATGGCCATTTCGAAGGGGAACATCTAGTACAGGTTATCCTGACTAAAGTTGTTCTTCAGCTGCCAAAAGCACTGGTGATGACGCCGTCTTGGGCTCCACGGTGACCTCCATCCTGCCGCTCCATTGGTCTTGGTCTCGTTGCACTGAAATGGCAACCTTTGCCTGATGCCTTGGTACTCCACGTCTGTGCTTGCCCCCTTTGCACCAAAGAGGAAACAAGGACACTGCGCAGGCCGGCGCCCGCCTGGCCTCGATCGTCATGGCTTGCATCACGAGCACCTCGCGAGGTACCCTGCCTTGATCTCTCCGCCTCCTCGCGAGCCTGTCTGGCGAGGCCGTCCCTGAGGAAGCCTTGCACCGTCCGCCCCGTGAGGCTTGGTCCCTCGCGAGAGTCTTGAGCCTTGTGCTGATGAAGATGGGCTGTACTGGACCACCACTTGAGCCACGCCGCAGGCCACAGGCAGGCAAGTCTGGGGACCCCCATTCCCAGAACACCGATAGTAGCCCCCGGGCCCAAGGCGCGGTCGGACTTGGCTTAGCGGAGAAGCGAAGGGGCAAGTGCGGAGCGCCGCGGGGCCCATCAACCCGCGGCCTTGGGCGCTGCGTGGCGGTTGATTGGATGTGGGCGTCTCCGCTTCCCCACGCTGCCCCGGCAACCGCTCGACTTGAGAAGTCCCTGCATGCAGAAACGGGTCATGATTACCAGCGAACATGGAGGCCAACGGTTGGCTTCCTTCCGGTTATAAATGCAGGAAGGCGCAGGCCTCCGCTGTACATCTCCCTCCTTGCCTCCTTCTTTCTCCCCATCCCAGCTACTCGCCACCTCCCATGGCGCTGCCGAAGAGGTTCTCGGCTGTGGAGAAGGGAAAGGCTCGTCGAGAAGGGCCCGACTCACCCCCGGGCAAGCGCGGCCGAGGCCGTCCACGCAAGCATCATGTGGCTCCCGTGGGGGCTTCCTGCTGTCGTGGAGGCGATCCCCTGCGCGGCGATGGGCGCCAAGTTGTCGAGGGGAGGCGCGCTGTGACTGCGCGGCCCCCAGGCCACGCTTCCACTCAGTGAAGGTGTTGCCGGAGTTTGTCGTGTGGCCGGCGGACCCGACCAGCACCTGGCTCCAGCTTCCCCGCTTCGTTGTAGGTGAACTTCCGGCTGGCGCTCAGGGCGGCCTCTGGCTTCAAGTGGACGGTTGCTTCAGCAGGGCCTCCTAGGCCTCACTGGAGGTCTCCGCCACCGGGAACGTGGCCCTGACCCGCGGCTGGCAAACATTTGCCCGTGCGCGCGTCCTGAACCAGCGGTGCACCCTGCACTTCAAGTCCAATGGAGACGCCACCCTTTACATGAGGGTGTTCGGGGAAGACGGTCGCCGCGCCGGGTGCTGCCCCGAAGACGATGACCACGGCCGGGTACCCAGCCCCGGCGATGATCTAGATGACGGTGACGGCAGGTGCGCGGTCGGTGGCGTTCGTGGTTCGCCAAGCTTCGGAGGCTCCCATTTGGACAACAGCTCCTCCAGCGGTGGTCGCGACCAGCCCCCGCGCCGTCGCGCCCGACTTGAGGGAGGTAGCGGGTCAGTCCACCATCGCGCCTCAGTGAAGCGTGAGGAGGAGTCCGATTGAGCTCCGGAGGCAGTATGAGTCCTCACGGCGAGTGGGTGCCGAGCAAGTCGTGTCTATTTTGTTTTTCTCCCTTCCCTGCGCAAAGAGAAAGTAGTGTAGGGCCCCGTGGGGGCGTGTTGAACTATTGCTGTTAATTACCATGTTGTTTCCACTATTTCTGTGTTGTGTTTTTGAGCCGCATGCCCGCGTGTAGGAATTACTTAGCTCGGGAGGATTTGCTGCAGTCTTCACTTCTCAAGGTTGCGGGCTCGCCGTGCGCTTCATGTCTTGCAAGGATTAGTCAGGAGGGGTAGCCTCCGGTCTTGGTCGTGGAGGCGACCAACCCAGGTCCTGTGTTCGCGTCGCGATGCCCGTGGGGCACAGACTGGGAGGGGTTCTCCCGTAGTGGACTTGAAAAGGGAAAACCTCAAACGACTGGGGCAGAAAACACTCGCGAGGGTACCTGCCTAGCCCCCTCGCGAGACTTGCACGAGACAAAACGAGGCAAATGGGCGAAAAAGACAAAGATTCACAAGCTAAGGACGGCGACAACTCCAATAAAACTTCAAAAAGGAACGAACATGCCAACTGCAGAAAGCAAATGAAAAGGCCGCGTCCGGCACGTAATCTAGTCTTAGACGTCTTCTCACCAGCGCGGAGCTAAGTGCTGCCACTGGGCATGGGCGGGAGCCCCCGAGGCCCGAGGGTGGTTCTCCGGAGACTCCGGGGCGTGTACAGCCCCAACTCATTATTACGTGAGAGTGTCATGGGTGGCGAGCTTCACAGGCATTGGCCTTCTTCACAGGCTCTGGGCCTTTCTCGGGGGAATGAGCTTCACAGGCGTCGGCCTTCTTCACAGGCACCGGGCCTTTCTTGGTTCATCTAGCTTCACAGGCGCCGGGCCTTCTTTACAGGCTCTGGGCCTTTCTTCAGGTGTAGAACTTCCGGAGATGCTGGATGTTCCATGCGTTCGGGATGGGCACCCCGTCCTGGGTCTCCAAGCGTGTAGCGCCGGGCCTAGAGACATGAACAACCATGAACGGGCCCTCCCACATGGGCGAGAGCTTGTGCAGCCCCTCCCTAGAGAGCACCCGTCTGAGCACGAGGTCACCTACCTCGAGGGTCCTGGGACGGATGCTGCAGCAGTGGTACCACCGTGGTGCTTGTTGGTATCTCGCAGCCCGAAGCACAACCTCCCGACAACGCTCCTCCCCAAGCACGAGGTCCACCCCCCGCATGGCGTCCTGCTGCACTTCGTCGAAAGCCAGGACCCACGCGGAGCGATGCCTGATCTCGTGAGGAAGGACTGCCTCAGCAACGTAGACGAGGAAGAACGGGGTTTTGCCGGTCGACTTGGTAGCGGTAGTATGGATGGACCATAGCACGGACTGGAGCTCGTCGTGCCAGCCCCTGCCGCAGGCCTCCAGTTTCTTCCGGAAGGTTCGGGTTTTGAGGCCCTTTAGGACCTTCGTGTTGGCGCGCTCAGCTTGGCCGTTGCTCTGAGGGTGCGCCACCGAAGCGTAGCATATCTGCGTTCCAAGGTTAGCACAATATGTTTTGAAGAGATTGTTGGTGCACTGCGAACCGTTGTCGATGATGATGCGATTGGGTACCCCAAACCGGATCATGAGTCCCCTGATGAACTTGACTGTTGAGCCAGCCGGGATGGTGCGGACAACTTCCACTTCGGCCCACTTAGTGAATTTGTCAATGGCGACGTAAAGGTAGCGATAGCCCCCTGGCGCCCGAGGAAACGGGCCAAGGATGTCCAGTCCCCAAACAGCGAACGGCCACGAGAGGGGTATGGTATGAAGGCCCTGAGCTGGCTGGTGAATCTACTTGGCGTGGAACTGACAGGCTTCACAAGCCTTCACCAGCTCGGTTGCGTCGTTGAGGGCTGTCGGCCAATAGAAACCGCTGCGAAATGCCTTGCCAACGAGTGTGCGTGAAGACGAATGGTGCCCACAGTCTCCACCGTGAATGTCTGCCAGCAGCTCTTTTCCTTGCTCCCTGGAGATGCAATGTAGAGTAACGTCATTCGGCCACTTTTGGTAGAGCTCTCCGTCTTGGATGCAGTAAGCCGTGGCCTGCTGCGCCACACGCTCCGCGTCCTCCTGCTTCTCCAGCAGGGCCCCTTGCAGTAAGTAACCCTTGAACTCCACGGTCCAACACCCCTCCTATGGCTCCAGCGCCAAGAACAAGCGTGCCCCTGAGGTTGGGCCACAGGCCGGGGCTCCCGAGGCAGGCGGTTGAGGGAGCTCCTCCCTAGGCTGCGCTGTGCTTTATAGTGATGGCGCCGCCGAGGGTTTGAAGAGTCACTCTTCGAAGACGCCGGGATCCTGAGGCAGCCGCCTGGACGCCCTCTTTGCGATGTCATCAGCCTCTTGATTGGTGCCGTGAGGCACATGTTGCAACTCCAGCCCCCAAAACTTTTTCTCCATCCCGCGGACCTCCGCGAGATACACTTCCATGTGCTCGTCCTTCGGCTCGTATACCTTGTTGGAGAAGTTGACAAAGAGTTGTGAATCGCCCTTGATGATGAGGCACTTTACCCCCAAGGCTACTGCTTCTTTCAAGCCCGCTATCAGACCCTCATACTCTGCTATGTTGTTGGAGACCTTCTCTCCATGCTGGAAGCAGAGTTGCACAGCATAGTAGAGCTTGTCCTGAGTGGGGGATATGAGCACTACGTCAGCCCCCGCGCCCGGTCGCGAGAACGCTCCGTGGAAGTACATGACCCAGCCGTCCGGCGCTTCACTTCCTGGGGAAAGCGACCGGTCCTCGCCCGCTTTGAGCCCCGGTGCCTCTGGCCATTCTTCCATGAAATCTGCAAGTGCGGCTCCCTTGATGACCCTGGTCGTGCTGAATTCCAGCTGAAATGCTTGTAGTTCGATGTTCCATTCAGCGACTCTCCCAACTGAGTTGGGCTCCTGAGTACCCTTTCCAAGGGGTATGATGAGATGACCTTGATGGGGTGGCCATGAAAGTAGTGTCGCAGCTTGCGCGAAGCCACTAACAGTGTGAGGAGGAGCTTTTGGGGCATGGGGTACCGCGCCCTCGCGTCCCGTAGCACCGTGCTGACGAAATTTACAGGGTGCTCGACGAAGTTGGGGGTGCTGGCGCCGCCCGCATCCTCCAGAGGTTGAGGCGCCTCCTGAGATGACGGAGCCCCCAGCGCTTGGTCACCTGGAGAGGCCTCCTCTGCTCTGGGGCGCTCCCCTGCTGAGGCTTATCCCTTTCAGTTGCGGTTGTGGTCTTCGCGAGGCCTTCATGGCCTTTCTCTGCTTCGGCCAGGACGGCGGCTGCGGCCTTGGCCTGGCGCTCCTCTCTAACTGCCACCAAGGCTGCACTGGCGGAATAGGGGGTGGCTGCAAGGTAAAGGACCAAGGGCTCCCGAGGGCGCAGAACTACCATCACCGGTGGGCTGGTAAGGTACGTCTTAAGATCTTGGAATGCCTTGTTGGCCTCTTCAGTCCACTCGAACAGGCCCTTCTTCTTCATCAGCTTGAAGAAAGGAAGTGCCCGCTCCTCCATCAGCTTAAGATCATGGTTACGCGCCCAGTGAGCTTCTGCATTTCTCTGAGGGTCTTCGGCGGACTCATGTCTTCAACCGCTTTGACCTTCTCTAGGTTAGCCTCGATGCCCCTGTGGGATACTAGGAAGCCCAAGAGCTTGCCCGAAGGAACTCCAAATACGCACTTCTCCGGATTGAGCCGCAGATCTACTTCATGGAGGCTCGCGAAGGTTTCTTCCAGGTCCTGTATCAGGGTTTTCGCCTCCCGAGACTTCACCATGATATCATCGACGTAAGCTTCAGCGTATCTCCCGAGCTGCCGGCCCAAGGCGATGTGCATCAGCTGCTGAAAGGTCGCTCCTGCGTTGCGCAGCCCAAACAGCATGCAGGTATAGCAGTACACTCCGCACGCAGTCAGGAAGGCCGTCTTCTCCATGTCATCTACCGCCATCATGATCTGGTGATACCCCGGGAAGGCATCCAAGAAGCACAATAGGTCACACTCAGTGGTAGAGTCGACGATCTGGTCGACGCGAGGGCGCGGGAATGGATCCTGCGGGCGGGCCTTGTTGAGGTTGGTGAGGTCGACACACATGCGTTCCTTTCCTCCCTTTTTTGGCACGACAACAGGGTTGGCCAGCCAATAAGGGTAGCGGACCTCGTGAATGACTCCTGCTGCCTCTAACTTGCGGGTTTCTTGGACGATGAAGGCCTGCTTTTCAGTGGACTGCCGCCTTGACTTCTGCTTCACGGGGTGCATGTTGGGGCACACATTGAGATGATGTTCAATCACATTCCTTGGGACTCCTGCCAGCTGATCAGGCTCCCATGCAAACACCTTCTTGTCTGCACGCAGGAACTTCACCAAGGCCTCCTCCTGCACAGGCTCGAGGTTGGCACCTATGGTGAAGGTGGCGCCAGTGGATCCATCCTCGTCAACCGGTACCTGCTTGGTCTCCGCCTTGTCTTGGCTGAATAGCTGCTTCTTCTTAGCCGGCGCAGCCCCCTTGGGCTCGAGGACCTCTGCACTGACGGGCCGTGCCATCGCGGCCGTCTTGAAAGCAAGCTGAGCACCTGCAGCGCATCCCTTGTGTCTCCAAACACGGT
The DNA here is from genome assembly GCA_963921465.1 of Triticum timopheevii. Classification (NCBI taxonomy): domain Eukaryota; kingdom Viridiplantae; phylum Streptophyta; class Magnoliopsida; order Poales; family Poaceae; genus Triticum; species Triticum timopheevii. The sequence continues at coordinate 296,346,156 of OY997264.1, read as the reverse complement.
AGGGACACCGCTGCTCCCGGGCATATTCATGAGGTCGTACACCAGGTGAGTCGCTGCCATGAACTGGGCCAAGGCTGGGTAGCCGAGGATAGTGTTGTACGGGAGGCTGATGGGGGCGATGTTGAAGTCGATCAGCTCCGTGCGGAAGTTGTCGTGGGTGCCCCAGGGGGCCAGCGGAACCGCCTCCGACGCCCGAGAAGGGCCTGCTGGGTTGAAGCCGCTCTAGCGGCACGTGGAGGAGGCTGAAGGCCTCCACCGAGAGCACGTTGAGGCCGGCGCTACCATCGATGAGGGTCCTGGTGACGGCCACTTGGGAAGATGGTGGGGGTGCATAGCATCGGGAGCGCGCCCGAACAGGCGGTGTTGGAGGGGTGATCATCCAAGCTGAAGGTCAAATCGGCCTTGGATGCCACCCAGCCCGGGGGGGGGGGGGGGGGGGTTCTCGGCGCTTGAGGGTGGCGCCAATCTACCGGACGAACAGCTTGATGTGGCGGCTCGAGGGTGGTGCCTGCGATCCGCCCAGGATGGCCGCGATGACTGGGGGTGCCGGTGCAACATGATGGGCGAGGAAGAGGTTGTGCAACTCCTCCCAGGAGGCCACAGAATCCGCTGGCAGGTGGAGCAGCCACATGCGTGGGACGTCGGGGAGGGCCATGGGCAGCCAGTTCGCCATGACCTTGTCGTCTCCCCCAGCCTTGAGGATACCTTCTTCATATGCCAGTAGGATGGCCTGCGGGTCGGCCGTGCCGTCGTAGCGCGATGGCATGTCCGGCTTGAACTTGCGCGGCCACTGCGCCTATCGCAAGGCGGGCTCGGATCCCCTGGCTCCCGCGCCGGCGTCGACGGCTGGAGCGGGCAGTGCGCTGGCCGCCATGAGGTTAGAGTGTGGTGTTGATGGGGAACGGGTCGACGGAAGGGAGAGCTCCGGCGCACCCCTACCTGGCGCGCCAAATGTCGGATGTTGGGTTCCGGCAGACCCATAAGGTTCGAACAGTGGGGTGCACACGAAGATCTCTCCCCTACCGATCTACGTCTGATCGCCTCGTGAGATCTAAGCTGGATATGATGAACAACACAAGGGACACAAGATTTATACTGATTCGGGCCACCGTTGTGGTGTAATACCCTACTCCAGTGTGTGGTGTGGTGGATTGCCTCAAGGGCTGATGATGAATAGTACAAGGGAAGAACAGCCTCGCGAGAGGTGTTCTTGAGCTGGTGCGATGAACTCCTTGGGTAAGTTCGATCTCCTCTCTTTCTCTCTCTCTGCTAGGGCTCTATCAGATGCCTCTACTCTGTGGTGGATAGCTCTATTTATAGAGGCCTTGGGCCTCTCCCAAATATTGAGCGGGAAGGGCGCCAACAACGGCCATTTCAAAGGGGAACATCTAGTACAAGTTATCCAGACTAAAGTTGGTCTTCAGCTGCGAAAAGCACTGGTGATGACGCCGTCTTGGGCTCCACGGTGACCTCCATCCTGCCGCTCCGCTGGTCTTGGTCTTGTTGCACTAAAATGGCAACATTTGCCTGATGCCTCGGTACTCCACGTCTGCGATTGCCCCCTTTGCACCAAAGAGGAAACAAGGACACTGCACAGGCCGGCGCCCGCCTGGCCTCAATCATCATGGCATGCGTCACAAGCACCTCGCGGGGTACCCTGCCTTGATCTCTCCGCCTCCTCGCGAGCCTGCCTGGCGAGGCCGTCCCTGAGGAAGCCTTGCGCCGTCCGCCCCGCGAGGCTTGGTCCCTCGCGAGGGTCTTGAGCCTTGTGCTAATAAAGATGGGCCATACAGGGCCACCACTTGAGCCACGCCGCAGGCCGCAGGCAGGCAAGTCTGGAGACCGCCGTTCCCGGAACACCGACAAAACCTAGAGATATACACATATGGGCATGTTCAAACTTAATAATCATCCACTTTATTCATACACATACACATTTTTTGCTTTTGTCATCATATTTAGGATAAACACATTTGGAATTTCATTTGAATTGGACTGTATGATGGTATTTGCTTGTACTAGCTCAATGATCCATTTTGAATTGAATGGACAATGTAAGTTTCAAGTTGGAGACATTGATTTTCAAAACTTGCACTTTTTTTTGCATGCAAAACAAACAAATTCTCGGCCATGATATCATAGTCCGCCGTACAAGAGCAGGATATAATTTCAGGCGCCAAAAGCTTTCAAACTTCCCGCTCACATCGAAATATCTGGCGCCCGAAAGTTTAGCCCTGCGATATTCTTGTTTTACCCTGCCACATGAACGGAAAAAGGCTGCTTTGGTAACTCCATTGTTTTCCCCTCTTTGCCCCCAACATTCTTCCCCAGAGCCCCTCCCCTTCCCCTCCTCGACCCCCCAACCATGGCAAGCCACCAAATCTAGTCCTCCACCGCAGCGGTGGACCTCACACCTCGCGGATCTACCTTCCGCACCTTGGAACCCCCAACTGCCAGCTCACCACTTCACCGGAGCCGCTTCAGCGACTGGCATGTCCACCGCTCTAGATCTCCTTGACCGCCATCATGGTCCACCGCACCGGATCTACTTAACCGGCGCCCTCGTCCACCATAGTGTAGGCCCTTCACTGACTCCCTCGTCTGCCCCATCGCTGGCCCTTCATACAAGCCCTCGTCTACCGCAACAGATCTGCCTCACCGAAAGCACTATACACCATGCCCGCCGAAGCCTTCATCCACTGCATCGGACCTGCTCCACATACGCCATATTCAGCTCCACCGGCCGTGATTTACCGACGCCACAGCCTCATCAGGTTATTTTGATTTGTAGTCCTTCGGTTTTTCTCTTCTTTATCGTGCAACTGTTCACTTACCATAGATGAGCTTTCTTGTATGTCAACAGGCGCCGCAACCGAAGCACCAGAGCTGCTTTAGCGACGGCGACAGCGGGCCCAAACTGAACCGCAACACGAGCACCATCGGCGATCCTTAGCTATCAAGTATGACAACGATACCCATACACCGCCGAGAATCAGGTACTATCATCCAACGGCCGGCGCCTACGTTCACTTTCTTAGCATAAGCACCGCACCTTTGAATTTTTTCAGGGCATCATTCAATTTTTCATGAGATGCGTTATTCTGCTTGCACCTGTAGGGCCATACTTCTAGCAGTGAACATGTTACATGTGCTAAATTACATACCAGTGCACATATAGTTAATATGCTCTAGTTTTGTCCTAAGTATTACTACTTCCTAGATATCACTGTCTACTATTTTAGTTCTTGCATGCTATATTTATGATAATGGTGTTGTTCTGATGCCACTTGTTGGTTCCATCAGACTGCTTCATGTTCTCTATGCTTAATTACACATCAGCAAACTATCATGTCGTTCCATTGCTTTTTGTTTGTTTTACCCTACATTTTCTGATGCTAGCTATTACATCACTGCTCCGAGCCTCTGTTCATTACTTTTTTGTGTGTTCTTGATCTTCCCAAGTTGCATGACCAATTTGATGCTTCTATTAATTATGGAACTGCCAACCCCATCAAGCAAAATATATGTTCTTTTGGGGCTGGCACCTCGAACAAGCATAAAAAATTAAAAATAGAGGGAAGCAGATATATTGTTGTGTATGCACACACCGTTCTTTCATTAGTTTAGATGAACCATTGATGATCAATTCGAACCAGTGCATGCGATTAAAATTAATTTTACCTAAATAGAGGGTGCAGAATGAACTACAACAATTAGATTTGCAACCACGGGATGCTGACGATATCTTCAAAGAACATTGCAACAGCATCGAGGCTTCACAGCAACATATGGTAAGCCAGTGTGTTTTAGTACATGTGAAATGTAATGCGAGTGGCTGCTTTCTTGGCTTGTGCCCTCAACCTATAATCCTACAGAATTACAAATAGTTCAGTTGTCTGCTTTGCTGTATTGCTTGATTCGAATGCTTGTTTGTTACTTGTTACGCTATACCTGAGTTGGCCAATATGTCGGCAGTGCCTGCTGCACTATCGTAAAGAAATGCATGCCTAGTTCATTTGAGTCCTTAACTTTTCCTCTGAACTTCATCACAAGACTGTCTTCGCAGTTTATATGAGGCCACACTGTTAAGTGCTTTCTCATATTATTTCAACTGCTTAGATGCCTTGGCAACTCAAATATAGCGGTGGTACACTCCCTTTCAACTAGGGATGTCAACTGGGTCCCGTTTAATCCCGATTAAAGTGCACTAGTGGTATAATAGTTCAAAAGAGTTTTTGTTTTTGAGGAAAATGAACTAGGGAGCTAGCAAAAACTAACTAGATGGGACCAGCGGATGTCGTTTATTTGCTACTTACATCCCTAGTTCCATCTTACCATTTTAATTTCTTTTCGGCTAATGCTGCTTCAAACCATTTAAATATAGCTTGCCATGCTCGGCAATAATTCGTATGTCATTTACCATGTAGGCTTACTGCCTGGATCATGCAATAACTATCTCTTACTTATGTCCAGTGGAAACCTTTCAGGATGCCGTTCACACTAGGACACAATGTACAACCCCAGAATCTATTTGTGGAAGCAGTGCGCCATCCATGTTACCAGATGGTAGCAGTTCAGAGGCAACACCGCCGGAGAGTAGTCTGAGCATAGATATTATAGTTCTTGAGGCTCTACTAGAGGTAGAAAGAGATGGTGTGTCTGCCATGAATGAGGTAATCTTGATCTTGAGGCTGGAAATTATGCAATTAGCGGCACACATTATGCAAGAAACCCAAGGATTGGAGGAAGTAAGAATGTTGCATTTGAAGATGGAGGAGGTCATGCTGTTTCTGCTATCTGAAGCCCAGGGTACTCTCGATTCTTCTTTAGATACCAGCTGAAATTGTCATTGGATTATTGTACTTGCATGTTGTTTCATGCCTCTAAATGGATTATGTTCTAAGACCCCCTATGTTGTCCATGTGTTGTAATGATCTGAATTTTCTAGGCGAGGTAATCCTCATTACTTGTATGATTAACATAAGGTGAACTATTTTTCGTGTGAGCATATTGTATTGGATGAAATAACTATTTGACTCAAAGTGTATCCAACCTACTGAATTCAAAGATCACGACATTTCTAAATCATAATCATATATAAAGGTGGAATAAATCTTTGTTGTGGTTTTGAAGAAATAAATAAAAAATGTAGAATTATCTGTGGATACTTGTAATCAAATACAAATTGGATTTGAATTTAGTTGCCAGGGCCTAGGGCAAACGTGAATGCTAATTATCCCAAGTTTTGAACAAAGCGGCTAAACACCCACTATAATTTGTGGGCTGCCTGAAGCAAGTGTTTGCGAGATGGAAATTACTGCCTAGCCCTGACACTTACATCCTTACCGACCGGATTTACACTGCTGTCGATAGGGGTAGACTAGTAACTTCAATCAGACGTGACACGACGGCCTCTGGGCCCATTCACACACGATGGGCGCCAAACGTGGGCGCCAAAACACATTTGATTCAAGCTCCTCCGAAAGACATGTGTCTCTCCCTCCATTACCCCATTCATACACAGTGGGCGGCAAAGCAAACTCTCGTCATCCGAAATCTATGTAGGCTAATATTTTAAATAGGGGCAGATGTGTAACTTCCCTCAGACGTGACACAACCGCCCTACCTGTCAGCCCCGTTCATACACCGTGGGCGCCAACAGTGGGCGGCAAAACTCCCTCTCCTCGCCCGAAATCGTTACCAGCAAATATTTGGGAGATGCGAGATTACAGTCCTATCCCCAACCGATGTGATGTCCGAAAGTTTAAATGGGGGATAAGTTCATAACTTTCCCACATTTCAGACAAGCGCGTCCCAAAGTTTGAGATCCCCCCTCCCCCTCCATTTCCCCATTCATACACCATCGGCGCTACGACAACCTCCCCACTGCGGCCAGCCTCCTCCGTCCGCCACCCCTTCCCCAACCTTGCTGGAGCCGCTACCCCTACCCCGTCGTCCACTGCAAGAGAGGGACATCTCTCATCCACGGTGCCAGACCAGGATCCTTTCATCGCGTCCTCTCGCTTGATCGGCGCCATCGTCCACCTTGCTGTTGGCGTTCCTACGACTGCCTCGTCCAATAGAACATGATTTATTCCCCGACCTGGCCGTCTGCCATCTAAAGTCTTCTTCCCCGCCGTCGACAGCCATCGCACCCGCAGCACCCTCAATGTATCAGCAGAGGCCTACACGGTGTCGCAAGAGAGGTGGTACTCTTCCATATGTGCTGAAGTTATTGATCTCACCCGGAAAATAGATTGTAAACTGTTAACTGTACTTTTCTTGTCCATACCAAATCGTAGTGGCTAGTTGAAAGCAAACATTGGTTGCAAAGTAGCTTTGTCCGGTTTTCACCTTCAGATTCGCCAAGGCATGGTCACTATACACATAAAGCTTATGGTTTTCCCCCTTTATATTCACTACCATCATCGTAGGTGCTTCGTGTCATGCTAGCACTGCTCCTCAAGACCTCAACCCAAATCTTATGTGTTGAAATACGAATCTGATATGATGCTCATATCACTAAAACAGAGAATGTTTAATTGGTCACCTAATGTTCCTATATTTGTTTAGAAAAGCATGTGCGCCACCCACTGGTCCAGCTAGTTCCACTTTCCTGATTTTACTAATGATGCTTAGGGTTTCCCCTTTTATCTACTCTACTATGATCTGCATAGGTGCTTTCTATTGTACTAGCATTACTCCACCCTTCAAGCTAAACAACAAAACACTCAAAATTCCAAAGCTTATTTGTTCAAATATGATTGTGATATGATACTGATATTAGTTAACAGACACATTTAATTGGTTAGCTAAAGGTCCCACTTAAGTATCCAAATGCATGTCGCGACGTATAGAGAGACAGCAGAATCGCATTTCTTTGTCACTTGTTGACTATAATTTCTTGTCCATACCAAATCTTAGTTGTTGTTTCCAAGCAAACATCGGTTGCTAACTACCCTTTGCGTGGTTTGCAGGTTCAGATCTGCCATCCCACTCCCACGGTCAACACTATACTCATCATGCTTACAGTTTCCCCATTTTATGATGACCATGATCAGCCTACGTGGTTCCTGTCGTAACAGCACCGCTCCACCCATCGATCTAAACAAGCTTAATTGTACAAATTCAAATCTGATATTATGCTGATATTACTAAAACTGAGAGATGTTTAATTGGTCAGCTAAATGTTCCTACTTTAGTTTTGAAATGCATGTGAGCCACATATGGAGAGACCAGAAGGAATAGTATTTCTCTGTGCGCTTTGGTTCATCATGGGTGGCCAACCGACATTGTATAGAAAGACTTGTAATATCTTCAATCCGCTTGCTCTTCTGCTCTTCTTTAAGATGATGCTCTTCTCTTGCGGTCGACTGGTCAGGTCGAGTTGTTCTTCCTTAGTATATTTTGAATCTGTCAGGTCAAGTCAACTTGTTCTTCTTTACTATATGTTGAAGTTATCATCTTCGAAGTGTCATCACTTCTGGAGCTCTCATATTTTGAGTAGTAGGCCACATTATATTAATGCACACACCAAATTACAGCATGCATGGCATCTCTTAGAAGAATTGCAGAGATAGCACAAAGGGGTTAAAGGGAGGCAGTATTAGATTAGAATCACTTCTGCATTACAACGATAATCTCACTTGTTTTTATGTTTTCATGCATGTCAAATATTGAACATTATCACAATGAATATGAGAATGGGCGCACGAGAGGAATATTGCGGAACAATCCACTGGCTAACAAACTTGGCATGGTGGAGGATGGCCTATCTTATTCACCCATCAAGGTGCTTGCTCTAACTTGGCAAGGTTGTATTGGTCGCACATGTTTTGCATCTGACCTCTTGCATTACATCTACTTTGTTACACCATCTTCTTAGTTTATGCATCATGTATGAGTATATACCATACCTATCCATTTTATGTACCTATTCCATGTGTCGCCATACTATGTTTTTCCAGACAAATGTTGTTCTTTCATAATAGATGTGCAAAAGAAAGAGGGTGAGTGCAGATCCTCAAGGAGTACAAACTAGGTATTTGGAAAAGGTAGTGATACCTGTTAAATCAGATAGATCAGCAGCCACAGAAAACACAGGCCCATTTGTACCACACTTTACCCCTACTCTAGTGGCCAAACCCCTATTAGAGCTACTAAGAGCCCAGCATCAGGTACTGTCTATGATATCAATTCAAAATTTGAACTCCTAAATTTATGCATGTGCCTTACCTTCTCTCTTGTGTAAAAACTAATTTCAGATGAATCTCCTTGCTCAAAGGATCATACGATCTCACAACAATACTGGGCTCTACATTGATCTAGTTAGTACCTCTTGTCGTTTTGCCTTGTAACATTGTACTTAATTAATTGCTATTTGATTATGTATCATAGGTCTGCACCTGAGCTTCATTATCCTCTGTTTCTTCCAATATTATTTGATCTATATTTACTCTTTGCAAAATGTAGAATAATGGCAATGCTTATAAAGAATTTTCTTCGGGGAAATTATTGAATTATCCTTCCATCAACATGGAGAAGGGCTTTGTCAAGCCTTCAAACTTTGTTCTAGTATTGATTTGGAATGTCATCATTTCCTCCACTGCTGTTTACTTTGTTGTTTACATATGATTGGATGTTTGCAAAAATTACCAGTTTTAAATTGTAGTTATAAAAACTTGTTCCTTATGCAGAACAGATCCATTTATTTGCTTATATAATTGTGAAACCTGTTACATGTTTCCTTGTTTCTCTTTCAGAGTCATAGTTCTTATGCCAAGCAGAACTTTAGGGAAGATAGTGAGCCAAACCATCTTGAGGAAAGCGAGATGACCCCAAGGTCCTATTTTGATGAAGACAGTGAGTTGAACCTAGTCAACAGCAGGTGTGAGAAAACCTCTATGTATTTGTTGTCTCAATCAATTCAACTTCTTCAGTTTCAACTTAAAGCGGAAAGGCTTGCTTCAGCTCAGCTCCGACTTGTAGTCAAAGATGTAATGAAGATGTCAGAGGACTGCCTTGCACACTATCGTGCCGTATAGCTAGGGATGAAGCATCTATCGTTGACACAACTGAGGTCTCATCAGCTTGTTCGGCTGCTTGCGGGACCTGTCCTGGCCAGGTCTAGTGCCTTTTGATGTGCTCTCAGTTTCGTATATTCTTTTGTCGGCGCGTTTATTTGCACTGGTGGCAAACTTTGATGCCCAGTGGATGTAATATGTGTAATAGCCGTGATAGCCTAGCGTAAGTTGCTTGCTTATTTATTTCCTTGTTGTCTTGTTTATTTGTTTGCTTGTAGTGAGTGCAGTTCTTTTTCCGCGGTTTGCTAGTGGCTGCAATAAGCTATTTTCTAAAAGTAGGCGACAATAACCATGGGCTACATATTTACTGTAGTGACACTGGTCCTCCTACGGGCCGTAGAAAAAATGGTCCTTCTACGCATCGTAGAAACAATGCGCCTTCCATGGGTCATAGACATAATAGGCCTTCTACGGGTCGTATCATCAATGGGCCTTATACGGGCTGTATGATCGATTGGCCAAACATGGGCCAATAACATACTGCATTATGGCCATAAACTGGCTAGAGTTGGAATCATCCGTTCATGGGCCGACCATAACGGGCCGTCGTTAATAGGCCGTATTTGATGACGCTATGAAAACGGCCCAACATATTAACGGGCCACAAACTGGTCAGCTGTAACCACAGACTGAATTTGGCCTACAAGCAGAAAATGACAGTAATGGGCCGTAAGTAACCGAATGCTGGAAATGATCCAAAGAATAAATGGGCCCTAAGAAGGCCGAAAGATAACATGGGCTGGAAACGACCCAATGGAATAATGGGCCGTTAATGGGTATAAAGTGATACACTGTTCATTATGGGCCAGTTTCACCACGGGCCGTTAATGGGCCAAGAGTTACAAAGGGCCTCATATGGGCCGAAAGACGTCATGGGCCATACATGGGCCAGAAGTTAAAATGGGCTGGAATCATATTGGACGGCCCAGATGACGCTACTAGGCCTAATTCGGATAGGTCGTAACAGGCCCTAGGTTAGCGGACTGTAAATTTGCTATTTGCGAACATGCCATTAATAGGCTTTCCGTGGGCCGGCCCGCCACCTTTTGACCAAGTCAAACGGGCTGGCATTTTCACAGGAATGGGCCTCTGTTGGGCCGTGCCACGTGTCAACGTATCATAGGGGCCTTCGGTCCAATGAGTGGATAACATCTGTCCCAATGGTGAGCCGACACGTATTTCCTCCAGCCAATGATGATTTTACATGTGGAAAATCCTCATTGGTCGTGGCTATTAACGGGTTATCGGATCCAAAACCAGACCCGATAGCTTAACGACGAGCCATTATGGTGGATGCCACATGTCGGTCACCTTTGACGAAAGCCCTTCTATGATGCGTGATTTATCGTCATGGAAGTGGACGCTTCCGTGATGATAATTTTGGTAATGTCATGGAACACTTCTACGACAGCACAGGTATGACTATCTTGATTCTATCATAAAATCCTCATGGATGTACATGCATGATAGAAAATGTGACCTACTATGACAAACAAGTATCATCACGGAAGTGTATATATTTTGTAGTGACCCCTCTTGACACGCATACTGGCTGATGAGTCGCTAATATGGAGCTGTTTGTATCGGCTTCTTTCCTAACTAATAGGAAAAGAGAGACATGCGAGTTCGACTCTTGTTCTATCCATGTTCAGTAGTCCCTTTCCATCTTGGTAATGTTGATGGTAGTACCGCTCAACTACGAGATGCTTGAAAGTCGATGCATCAATAATGTTCCCAAGAGTAGCATTGAGCCTCGAAACGGCAAGCCATGCTTCAAGCTAAGTCAGTATGGATCTAATTGATTGCTAAACTGAACTAACGATCTCTGTCAAAGATTCTCATTCTGAAGCAGGTGCGTAGCTCTGGAAGGATGGACGGGATCATACCTATTTGAATTGAAGAACATTCTGTAACACTTGTTTTTGAGTGGGGAAGGAAAATAAGCACACAAGCGAACAACCATCTAATCATCAGTCTGAACTCACAGGATCAGTCCATGCAGTGCCAAGCTGACTGGTTAGCCGCTGCGCTAGGCGGTGGAAGGATCTTCACGAAGAACTGCATGCCACCACGCAGTTGCTTGCTTAGTTGGACGAAGATCTGCATGCCGCCACGCAGGTGCTTGTCTAGTTGGCAGGTTGGTAGCCACGCTGGAATGGTCGTGGGGTGGCAGACCCTTGTCGTGTGCGAGCCTCGCTGTGGCTTCGCATTTGTCCCCGGCAATGCTCTTGCTGGGGTCTCGTAGTCGTCCCCGGCAAGATCCTTGCCGGGGGACTTCGTATTCTGGTCTTCACATATATCTGCATGCTACTACGCATGCGCCCTTGAGTCTTGGTCTTGAGGTTGTAGATGGTGCTAGAGCTCTCAGCCTCAAGGTTGGTGGCCTTGCTGGTGCTTCGCGAGTCGCCCAGGCAAGGGTCTTGCCAAGGCTACGCAAGCTGCCCCAACATGGATCTTGCCGGGGGAGGTCTTGCTTGTCTTTTGCTCTCTTTTCACAGGCTTGAACGCTGTCTTGGTCGTCTGGTATCTTGCCTTCTACTGCCCTGTCAAGCCTTGCCACAGGTGCGGCTACAACTTCCCGTGCACAAGTAAGGGGTACAAAAGGCCCATACTTATGTACACCGACGGGAGCCCCCGGGCCTGGGCCACACACGAGTGTGAAGCACCGTTGGCCAGGCCCAAAACAGTGCACGGGCACGCGTGGAAGGGATTAACAGCTGTAATCTTCTCATTTTTTGTGCTTCCCCACAGTCCGCATTGAGTGCGTGGTGTGGGGGTCGTGCGTGGAACGGTCACAGCACACCTGCGATACCTCACATCGAACAGTAAAGAGGCAGCCCGCGCCTTCCCCATAAAAAGAGGAATTCGCAGGGGCGCTGCTCTTTTACGAAGAAAGGCTCGGGTCGTGGCCTGCATCGCGCTTGTACCCCACGATTACGGGGTGAAAAATGGCCGTCCCACTTGCTGTTGCGCTTATGGCTCATCCGCCACGTGTCCTTCATGCCTCAGGAAGGGTAGGTGGTGGATGCGGAGGGCATTGGCATTAATGTTGTGGAGGGAAGTCAGGCGTCGCTGGTTGGAGTAGTGGGTCGGTCCTAATTCCCTGCGCCTTTGGAGGCCATATTGGTTGAACGCGGCGCCCACCCTTTGGGTGAGAGGCCAGCCCACCGCCCTGTGCTTCGATAAAATGGGGAGGGACGGTGCCTTTCCACACGCACCTCCTCCTTATTCTTCTTGCTTTGTAATCTTCCTCCGCTCGTCATGGTGAGAGGGCGTGCTGGCGCTCCAACATTGGCGATGAGGGCTTCTGCTCGATAGCGCGTCCCTCCTCCTCCGGAGTTCACGGTGGCGGAGCCCGCTATGATACGGAGAGGGAAAGGCGAGGCCGAGGTCGCTGCGACACTCAAGGAAGAAGAGCACGGGGCGGCGCATTAGCCGCGTCTCCGCCGGAGGCCCCTCCCCTAATGGAAGGCCATGTCGGAGACCAGCCCCGTGAGTTCTTCATCAGGTTGTACAAGCCCTTGTGCGGTCATCACTGCCTCCCTACTCCATTTGCTCGGGTAATGGAGATTGATCCGCTGCAAGGATTCTTTTCAGATTAAGACCCTACATAAACCTTTTCTACTCTCTCTTGTTGATACACATCCCCCGGTTTCTTGCTATAACCGAAGAGGAGGCTAGCGTTTTGGCATCGGCCGCGTCTGAAATTTTTGCGCGTACCTGGACATTAGGGACTTAGGGCATTGTTCTGCCCATTTTCATAAAGACTGAATACCTTAGGGAGTGTTCGGCGTCTCGAGTTAGGCCTTATATGCATCAGCTCTGAATCATGTCTTTGGTCAAATGTTGGGTTTGCCCGGCTCCTATGTTTTGCTGCCTTACGTTCCGCTCTATCGCCTAACGCGGCACCAGGAGAACTACTGCGATTGTGCCCCGGTTCAGCCTGGTCAGCACCTCAGTAGAGAAAGCCGAAAACTGACTGTCATGATATAGCATGAGACTGGTCAACCACTCAATGACCCACCGGAATGTTTAGAATTCCGCCGCTTTAACGCAGGACCGTTTCCCGGTCAGGCACATACGCGCCTCGAATTCGGAGAGTGCGGTGCCCCTAGGGGCTATATAGTAGCCCCACCATCGAACTCCTATGGCTAAGTGAAGGTGATAAAGCATTATAGTCCGGTTGCCTAGTTTGCTACGCTATCACCTCCTTCACAGGACCAAGACGTTGGATTAAGTGTGAAAATGCGCTTTTTTTGCAAACACCCCCGCACTATGTGCGTGGGGGCTGAAGCCGAAGACTACCATCTTTCAGGTTATATACACATATACATTAACGGCCGCACAGGAGGTATTTCAATACTTGAACGCACAAGTATAAAAAGCCCTTACATTATATTGAAACATGGTTTCACAAATCATACATGTCATTTGAACATAATATCCTTCGAGCACTGCGTCTCTATTAAACGAGCGCCCTGCAGGACTTCCTCACAATAATGCTCGGCAGGTACTCGGCTTCTGTCCGAATCTTGGGATGCAATGTCGTGGCCTTCATCTCTGCCCAGTATGTTTTGACACGGGCAAGAGCCATCTGTGCACCCTCTATGCATGTCGACCGCTTCATTGCATCGATATGCGGCACCGCATCAAGGAACTGCTGCACCAAGCCAAAATAACTCTTCGGCTCGGGCCTTTTCGGCCACAAATGAGTCACGACATCCTTCATGGCAAGTCCGGACAACCTATTCAGCTCAGCCCATTCAGCTAACCGATCGGTTAATGGAAGTGGACGCTCTGGACTATGGAACTGCGACCAAAAAAGCTCTTCCATTCCGTGATCCTTTTGGCCTCGGAAGTGTGTGACCACGTCGGCGGCACTCGCTGCCAAATCCAGATAAGCATCCTCCGCACACCACAGCTGGCCCAACTGAGCATACTTCAGATCCGTGAACTTCCTCCGTAGCACAAAGGGCTTTCCAGCCGCGATATCCCCGGCGTGACGTAGCTCCTCCTTTATAGCTCTCATCGCGGAGCGGGCATCCTTGGCTTCGGCGGTGGCCTTCTTCAGGTCCTCTTGCTCCGCTAGGTGTTCTTCTCCAAGAAACTCGCAGCGGTCGGTAGCATTCTTCAACTTCCCAGCCATCTCGACCATTTCCTCCCTGCTTTGGCAGTGAGCAGCCTGTTCGGCTTTTAGCTCCTCGGCCGCCCTCAAGACAGCTGCATCACTTTTTCTGGCTTGCTCCTTGACTCGGGCTAGCTCCACCCGAAGGTTCTCCGTAGCAGCGGCACCATCTGCATAAAGCATACATGTTGTAAGGCATGGGCGTCAAGCTCCCTTACCAGGTGTCCGCGGAGAAGTTGCATACCTTGTGACTCGTCAAGCCGCTTATTGACAAGCACAATGTCCGCACCCGCCATGTCAAGTTGCCGCTTCAGTTCGGCATCGATCAGTCCGGCTAGCCACCGGATGCTCCGCCACCTATATAGGACAGGCGACATCTTACAACTGAGATTATTATCCTCTGCGCGCTGTCACTCTCGACAACGTACCGAGTCTCAGGGGCTACTATCTATACAGGGCGCATTCTATATGCAAAACTGTCAGAAGGTATTTCATTTTTGCGTACCTCAAACCCCGTCAGTAAACTTTTGACGGCTTCATGCAATCCACTCTCATCGGATGAAATCCTTTCAATCACCGTACCCATTAACGCGCGGTGATCTTCTGAGATAGACGCTCGCCCGAGCAGATCCTTCAGCTCCTCCGACCGTACACCAGTTGGTGCCGGACCTTCCGGCCCCGCCGGACTCGGGGAAACCCTCCGCGACAACAGCTCAGGGTCGTCCGCCCCCCATGACAGTGCGGCAGATGGAGGCGTTTCGCTCTCCATCATCTTCGGACGAAGATCCCCCGAAGATGAGCTCTGCTGAGAAGGGCTGAGATCCAAACTACAAGGTAAAACGTCAGTTATCTTCAGAAATAAAAACAGGGATGTCCCTTATTCCAAAACTCTCCTTTCTACTTATGGCTCGCTGGAGGGTTGATTCCCTTGGGGAAATATTGCGGCCAGGGCTTCTCCTGGCGCAAGACCCTCTGGTGAAGATTTCTTCCCCCACTTTGAGGCCTTGGCCTCCGGATCTTCAGAAGCGGTCCTCTTCTCCCCCTGGAGGGAGGGATTCTTGGTCCCCCTTCTTTGAAAGCCTCCTTCGCGGAGGTAGTAGTTTCCTTGTTCCCCCCTTCGCCCTCTTCCAAAGGCGCAGCCTCCAGCATCTTGGTTAACACAGGATCCGGCGTGGTCTCAGGGAGGGGGGCCGGACACCTTATTAGTTTTGCTTTCGCTATCCACTCCTGTTCAAGGGTCGACTCTTTAAAGGGCAAGTTTATGATAAATGTACGGATATTGTGTCCGGGCACAGGACTACTTACTTGAGTATCCGGGTGATTGCAGCTCAGACCTGCGTCCTCGGTCAAGTCGGGACACATCTCTTGTGATCCGAAGAACATTTTATACATCTCCACGGGCGTCGCACCCATGAAATATTGGAGAGCTCGTGGTCCCTCTGGATTAAATTCCCACAGGCGGAGGGGGCGACGTTTGCTGGGTAGAAGGCGCCGAATCAGCATGACATGTGCCACTACGACCAGATTGATCTCTCTCTCTAGGAGGTCTCGAATACGGCCCTGCAACAGAGGAACGTCCTTGGACGGTCCCTAGCCAAGCCCTTTGTTGACCCATGACGCCAGCCGCTGTGGAGGACCCGGGTGGAAGGCAGGTGGCGCCACCCATTTGGTGCCCCTGGGAGCGGTGATGTAAAACCACTCCTGTTGCCATAAACCAAGCACCTCTTGAAAATAGCCCTGGGACCATGGAACGCCAGCATTTTTGCTTATAACAGCCCCTCTGCACTCTGTCTGCTGCCCCTTGATCATCTTCGGCTCCACTTTGAAGGTCTTAAGCCACAATCTGAAGTGAGGGGTAATGCGGAGGAAGGCTTCGCATACGACAATGAACGATGAGATGTGGAGGATGGACTCCGGATTCAAGTCGTGGAATTCCAGCCCATAATAAAACATGAGCCCCCTCACAAAGGGGTCCGTCGGGAAGCCTAAACCCCGAAGGAAGTGAGACACGAACACCACGCTCTCACCAGGCTCGGGAGTAGGAATAACCTGCCCTTGGGCAGGCAGCCTATGCGAAATTTCGCCGGTTAGATACCTAGCGTCTCTCAGCTTTAGCACGTCTTCTTCTGTGACGGAAGAAGGCATCCACCGGCCTTGCAGGTCGGAGCCGGACATTGTCGAAGGTCCGAAGCGCCTGAATCTGGAGCTTTGGGTGTTGGAACTCGAGGCGAGGGGCGGATTGGATTGAGATTGAAAGAAAGGAGCAGGCCTTGGTCTCGTTATAAAGAGGTTGAATACCAAGAGCCCTCCCCGTGGCCGTTTGGGACTCGCCTTCGATAGAGGGGGCGTGCCAACGGGTGCGGTTGGGTTACCCACGCCCGTATTGATGAGAATCCCGGAATAAGGGGACATGATCTCTGCTTTGACAAGATGTGCCAATGAAACCGCTTCGCTAAACGTGCTGAGGTGGAACAGTAAAAACAATTCGAATAAAGGCTTGGCCGTGGTGTGACGTCATACCACGAAATACGTCAGTAGATTGAACTTGTGTAAATATTATTCTCTCTATGGTGGTATGTGGAACTTATTTTGCAGAGCCGGACACTATCCTGGTGTTCAAAATCTTCTATGAAGTATTCGGAGGAGGAACCCGCCTTGCAATGCCGAAGACAATATGCGCGCCGGACTCGTCGTAATTGAAGCCTGGTTCAGGGGCAACTGAGGGAGTCCTGGACTAGGGGGTGTCCGGATAGCCGAACTATCATCTTTGGCCGGACTCCTAGACTATGAAGATACAAGATTGAAGACTCCGTCCCGTGTCCGGATGGGACTTTCCTTGGTGTGGAAGGCAAGCTTGGCGATACTGATATGTAGATCTCCTACCATTGTAACCGACTCTGTGCAACCCTAGCCCTCTCCGGTGTCTATATAAACCGGAGGGTTTTAGTCCGTAGGACGAGCAACAATCATACCATAGGCTAGCTTCTAGGGTTTAGCCTCTCTTATCTCGTGGTAGATCTACTCTTGTACTACCCATATCATCAATATCAATCAAGCAGGAGTAGGGTTTTACCTCCACCGAGAGGGCCCGAACCTGGGTAAAAACATCGTGTCCCTTGTCTCCTGTTACCATTCGCCTAGACGCACAGTTCGGGACCCCCTACCCGAGATCCGCCGGTTTTGACACCGATAGTGGTCTTCGCATGTCAAAGGCGCTGGTGGTGATGTCGTCTTGGGCTCCACGATGACCTCCATCCTGCCGTCCTGCTGGTCTTGGTCTTGTTGCACCGATATGGAAACCTTTGCCTGATGCCTCGGTACTCCGCGCCTGTGCTTGCTCCCTTAGCACCAAAGGGGAAATGAGGACACTTCGCGCGCTGGCGTTCACCTGGCCTTGGTCTTCACGGCTTGCGTCACGGGAACCTCGCGAGGTACCCTTTGCCTTGATCTCTCTGCCTCCTTGTGAGCCTGCCTGGTGAGGCCGCTCCTGAGGAGGCCTTGCATCGTCCAGCCCATGAAGCTTGGCCCCTCGCGAGGGTCTTGTGTCGGTGTACTAAAGTAGGGGGTACCTTAGTACCCCGAACTTGTGCACGGGCAGTCGCAGCGACCCGCGGCAGGGCTTGCCGGGCATCCGCCAAGATCCTCGACGGCTGCTTAGATGCCATTCAAGAATAGAGTACTAAAGCTAAAAGCCCCGGCAAGAGGAGCTTGCCGGGAAAGCCAACCAAGGCCCCGGCAAGAGGAGCTTGCCGGGAAGGCCAACCAAGGCCCCGGCAAGAGGAGCTTGCCGGGAAGAAGAAGAGACCTCGGCAAGAGGATCTTGCCGGGAAGGCCACTTAAGGCATTTCAAGTAAACTTGTCGCGATGCCCCGCGTGTCCCGGCAAGGCCCGGCGAGCGGCAAGCTTGCTGGTGCGACAAGATAAGGGCCGCGGCGAGGCGCTTGCCGTGGCAAGGCCGCCATGCACCCGAGCGCCAAGCATCCAACAACGTGTCGCCCCAGGACTATCCTAGGAGCACGTGGCAAGGCGCTGTGCAGCCATGCGGTGCGAGGTGGCAAAAGGAGCTGACAAGGAGGCCATCGTGGCGATCGGTGGCGCCTCTAATGGTCGTTTCCTTGCACTGTTGGGGCGACCGAACGGGCATTAAATGCCCCTGTCCCCTGCCTTCAGAGTTAGGTAGGGGACACTGTTGGTAGCAGTTGTACCAACCCGCGTTTTTACCTTTCTGCCCCTCTTCCTACGCTGCCACCTGTCGGTGACCCCTTTAGCCTATAAAAAGGAGGCCCATGCGCACGTAGAAAGGGTTCGGATTTTGGGGTTCCACAGCCTAGAGGTTCGGATTTTTGGTTCCACAGCTACACCACGCCCGCTCTCTCAAGCAAGAACAAATACAACACACAAAGCAGCAGTAGGAGTTTTATCTCTCCGGAGAGCTCCGAAGCTGGGTAAAAGTCCCCCGCGCGCTCCCTCACCTCGATCTGCCCTGCGCGCGCCCTCCGCTCCCCTACTGAACGGGAAAGGGGCCCTCCTGCCCCATAGGTGCTAGTGGCCTCCCAGTCAGCCACGACATCTCTGGCGCGCCAGGTAGGGGGGCGTCGAGGTCGTGCGTATCTGATCCGGCGTCTACGCGCGCTACATCAACATCTTCATCGACATGCCACCAAAGAAGAAGACTTCGGAGGTGGCCGCTCCGTCTGCGACTTCCCTACCGCCACCGGAGCAAGTGGGCGGTGGGGCGGACGCCAGCGGAGGAGCGGGCACCGGTGGGGGGACGCGCATCGTCACCCGGTCCAAAGACAAGGCCCCGCAAGGTTCAGCTTCTACATATCCACTGCACCCCTCCCAGGAGGTGCAGGATCGACAGCGCCACGATGCTCCTAGCACCGTACTCGCGTTGGAACAAGGCCGAGCTGGTGGGTCGCGGGACGCTCAAGGCCAGCATGCACGTCAACATGCTGGCGCGAGCGCGGTGCGGTCGCCTGGGCGAGATGTTACTCCTTCTAACACTGTTAGAAGTTTGAGCATGTCTCGCACCTCGCATCGCTCGCCACCGCCACCCAAGACTCCAGAGGAAGCACTGGCTCGAGCCCAGCTGCTTCTAGATTACCCTCCAGTGCCGGAAAAGATCGACGACTGGAGGGCAGCCATTTATAGCCTTATCGGCTTCGCCAACGGCGACAAGACCCGGCGGCCAAGCACCTCGAAGCCCCGGCAAGGCGCCCAGGCGCAAGCCGAAGCCGACAAGACCGCTGGGGGTGCCATCACCGCGCACTCCCCGCCCCGAAGGCCAAGATCGCTGACTCGCCGGGCCAACCTCGACACCGACTCCACCGCGTCGTCGGACCCGCGAGCTCGCCGCGATCAACGCCAAGTTCTCCAAGAACGACGACACGAAGACGCTCGCACTCGCATCGAGCGTTGAAGAGAAGCGCGACGTCAATCTGACCGGCGCGCTGGGTCCGCTGTCGACATGCATGCGCCAGGGGAGCCAGGCGACTTGCCGTACGCGGTAGGTTGCCCTGCGTTCACTCATGAGCTGCAGCAGGTCCAGTGGCCGAGTACCAAGAACTTCAAGCCAGACGTGCCCGAGAAGTACGATGGCAGGATACATCCGTCAGAGTTCCTCAGCATCTACACCATCGCGGTGCAGGCTGCCGGGGGCGCGACGAGAAGATCCTCGCCAACTACTTCCCGCTGGTACTCAAGCCCAATGTCAGGTCTTGGCTCATGCACTTGCCGGACAACTCCATCTCTTCATGGGCGGACCTGTGCCATCAGTTTGTTGGCGCCTTCACAGGCGGCCACAAACCCCATGGCCAGGAGAGTGATCTTCACCTGCTTGCCCAGAAAGAAGGAGAACCCCTATGCAAGTATATACAGAGATTCAGTCAGGTGCAGCGCAACATCCCAGACGTCCACCCTGCCGCGGTTATCAGCATGTTCCATCAGAACGTGCGTAACCGCAGGATGAGGGAGGAGATGGCAATGTGCAAAATCAGAGATGTCAGCGAGCTATATGCTCTGGCCGACAAGTGTGCACGGGCTGAAGAGGGGAGGAGGCTCCCCGGAGAGAATGCAGGAGCAGAGGGATCTGACAGCGAGGACGCCCCTCCGGCGAGGAGGAAACGGAGGCGGAATAACAGAAAGAGGAAGGTTAAGGACGTGCTAGTTGTTGAGCAATCCAGCAGCGGAGGTGGTTCCGAGAAGGCTAGAGCTGGTAACTCCGGCGAGGCTGTGGTGGCCGCCGACAAGCAGGATGGCTCCGGCAAGCAGTATTGCAAGATCCACCGCACCAAGGGCCACGACCTCCAAGCCTGCAAGAAGGTTGAGCAGATGGCGGAGCTACAGAAAGCTGAATACGAGCGCCGCGACAAGGAGAAGGCACGGCAAGGTGGCGGAGGATCCGGCAAGCAGTATCCCGCCCGGGGAGGGCGCCGCGGCAAGGAGGCAGGCCTCCCCGCGGCCGCGACAAAGACGAAGACGAAGATGAGGATGACGATATGGAGGAAGATGAGACTGACGAGCAGGAGTTCCAGAAGGCAACAGAGGTGTTGTGCATCGACGGCGGTGCTTCTCTGCACACCTCGCACCGACAACTCAAACAGTGGGTCCGGGAAGTGAACGCAGCAGAACCGTCCGCTGAGTCGCGCAAGCCCCTGAAGTGGTCCAGCACGCCCATCATCTTCGAGATTGAAGATGACCCTGATCGCATCACTGCGGTCGGGTGCTTGCCGATGTTGGTTTCGCCAACAATCCGCAACCTCAGGGTCACGAAGATGCTGGTTGACGGTGGGGCCGGCCTGAATCTAATCTCCTCCGCAGTGCTCAAGAAGCTCCAGATCCCCGACAGCGAGCTCGAAGAGACTGGTACCTTTCAAGGAATAAGCCCGGGAAGGAGCAAGCCGAAGGGGAAGATCACACTGCCAGTGACATTTGGCAGCGAGCTGAATTTCAGGACAGAGAGAGTCACATTTGACGTTGCTGATTTCCCATTGCCCTACAATGGGATACTTGGCCGTCCAGCACTCGCTAAGTTCATGGCAGCCTCTCACTATGCCTACAATGTGCTCAAGATGCCTGGTCCAATAAGTGTCATTTCTGTCCAAGGCGACAAGAAGGATGCACTCATCTGTACCGACAAGAACTACCGGGAAGCAGCAGCCGCAGCAGAACGCAAACCGCTTGCCGCTGAAGCTCCCGGGGGGAAGAAGAAGACCAAGTCCGGCAAGAGTAGCTCTGATGCCTACTCCGGCAAGCGCACCTCTTTGGAGTGCTGCGCTACCATCGAGGATGCACCATCGAGCTCCACCGGCAAGTGCAAGAAGGCAAAGATAGCTTCACCAGAGACCAAGAAAGTGGCCGCCAAGGAGGACGGCACTTGTGGCACCTTCACAATCAATGCCACGCTCGATCCTAAATAGGAAAGCGCGCTCATTGCTTTCCTGTGGGCGAATGTCGATGTGTTTGCATGGCAACCATCTAACATCCCCGGTGTTCCCAGGAAAGTAATTGAGCACCACCTTGCCGTCTGTCCTCACGCGCGGCCCGTCAAGCAGAGAGTTAGAAAGCAAGCAGTAGAGCGTCAAGAATTCATTGCAGAAGAGATCAGGAAGTTGGAAGCAGCGGGCCTGGTCCGAGGAGTACTCCATCCGACGTGGTTAGCCAATCCAGTAGTCGTGCGCAAAGCAAACGGGAAGTGGAGGCTTTGTATTGACTTCACTGATGTTAATAAAGCTTGTCCCAAGGATCCATGTCCCTTGCCGCGCATTGACCAGATTGTCGACTCCACGGCAGGATGTGATCTGCTTTCATTTCTTGATGCGTATTCAGGATATCATCAGATCTTCATGGCAGAAGAGGATGAAGAGAAAACAACGTTCATTACTCAATGTGGCACGTACTGCTTTGTACGAATGCCCTTCGGACTAAAGAATGCTGGTTCGACATTTGCAAGAGTAGTCAGTCATGCTTTTGAGCCACAGTTGCACAGGAATGTAGAAGCTTACATGGATGACATAGTGGTCAAGAGCAAGGACAAAGAGACTTTGATCCAAGACTTGGACGAGACTTTTGCAAATCTGCGCAGGATCAACCTCAAGTTGAATCCCGAGAAGTGTGTGTTTGGAGTTCCTTCCGGCAAGCTTCTCGGATTCTTTGTGTCCCAGAGGGGGATTGAAGCTAATCCCGACAAGATCAAGGCCATTGAGCAAATCGAAGCACCAAAGCGCGTTAAAGATGTGCGAAGGCTTGCCGGCTGTGTTGCTGCTCTCAGTAGGTTCATCTCTAAGTCTGCTGAGCGCGCCCTGCCCTTTTTCAAAATTTTGAAAAAGACAGGTCCGATGAAATGGACTCCGGAAGCAGAGGCTGCGCTGCAGGAACTGAAGAGATACCTATCCTCTACTCCAACGCTTGTCGCACCTAAGCCACAAGAGAAGTTGCTGCTATATCTGGCGGCAACCAATCAAATGGTTAGTGCTGCGTTAGTAGCGGAGAGGGAGGCAGAAGATGAGCCAGCGACCGTGGCAAGCGAGCCCAGCGACAAGAAGGGGGCTTCTCCGACAAGCTCTGGCCCGACAAGCCCTGATCCGGCGAGTTCCGGTTCCGGCAAAGGCGGATCTGCGCAGCCACAAGAAGAGAAACAGAAGAAGATGGTGCAGCGCCCAGTTTACTTTGTCAGTTCCCTTGTGCAGGGGGCTAGATCAAGGTACTCTGGTGTGCAGAAGTTGCTGTTCGGCCTCCTAATGGCCTCAAGGAAGCTACGCCATTATTTTCAAGCACATGAGATCACAGTGGTCACTCGCTTTCCGTTGAAGAGGATATTGCAGAATCCAGAGGCAACGGGCAGGATTGTCGAGTGGGCACTGGAATTGTCAAGCTTTGGCCTCAAGTTCGAGAGTACCTCGACTATCCAGAGCAGAGCATTGGCAGAATTCATAACAGAGTGGACGCCAACGCCTGATGAAGAAACTCCGGAGAGGAGCATCCCCGTCAAGGAAGCTAGCAAGGAGTGGATCATGTACTTTGACGGTGCCTTTTCGCTGCAAGGCGCCGGTGCGGGCGTACTACTTGTCGCACCCACCGGAGAGCACCTCAAGTACGTGGTCCAGATGCACTTTCCCAAGGAGCAAGCAACAAATAACACTGCAGAGTATGAAGGCTTTCTTGCCGGACTCAGTATCACGGCAGACCTTGGGATCAAGAAGCTTATTGTCAGGGGTGACTCACAGCTTGTCGTCCGCCAAGTTAACAAAGATTATCAGAGTCCGTTGATGGAAGCTTACATCGATGAAGTGAGGAAGCTAGAAGAGCATTTTGACGGCCTGCAAATGGAGCATGTTCCGAGAGCTCAGAATGACATTGCAGATGGACTGTCAAAGTGCGCCGCACTCAAGTTGCCTGTAGAACCAGGGATTTTTGTGCTCAAGCTGACTCAGCCATCTGTGACACCATCAACTGGGCAGAACAAGAAAAGAAAGTTGGTTACCGGCGATTACTTTCCGGCAGAGCTCCCCGGAGCCGCCGCCAAGAAGGTCCCCGGGGTCATAACAGAGAGTGCTGAGGAGCAGACTGCTCCGATAAGCCCCAGGGCTTGTTTCGTTGAAGTAGACGCTCCCGACAAGCTGTGTCCTGACACGCTTGCCGGGGAGCATCACGCTTCGGCAGGATCCCAGATTCTTGCCGTAGAAGCGGATGTTCCCGCAGCAGCATTCACGCCTTTAGTCCTTGTCGTCGAGCCTCAGGCTCCGGCATGGGCACAGCAGATTGTCCATTTCCTTCAGATAGGAGAACTTCCCGAGGAACAAGAAGAAGCGGAGAAAGTAGCCCGGCAATCAAGTATGTACCAGTTTGTCGAATACATACTTTACAGAAAAAGGTTCAACGGAGTGAAATTGAAGTGCATTTCCCGGGAAGATGGACAGGAGCTGTTGGCGGAGATACATGGAGGCATATGTGCTCACCACATTGGCGCAAGAGCACTTGCTGGCAAAGCCTTCCGGCAAGGTTTCTTCTGGCCGACAGCCCTCCAAGATGCAACTGCACAAGTAACCAAGTGTGAAGCGTGCCAGTTCCACTCCAAACAGATTCATCGGCCAGCTCAAGCTCCCCAAACAATCCCTTTACCCAGGCCATTTTCGGGCTGGGGGCTCAACCTTCTCGACCCCTTTCCCCTCGTGTACGGATCGCCTCGAGTGCTCCCCTACGGTGAGCTCGAGCGAGAGCAGCCGCGGAAAGATGACGCGCTGCTCCTCGAGGAAGATCGTCTTCAGGCTGTGGTACGAGCTGCTCGCTACCGGCAAGCTTTGCGCCGCTACCATTGCCGCAAAGCTAACACCAGAAGCTCCGAGGAGGAGAGGATAGAGGTGTGGGCCGGGTGTCGTTCAAAGGAGCATGGCCTCGCCAGAACACAGGCGACAGAAAAGATAAGTTGCCAAAGTTTGAGCATGATCAAGTTTTAAATTTCTAAGTTATATTCCTTGAATGTCCGTGCCTTGTATGGAAAGCCTGTGCGCGGAGGAATAGACTCGTGGCTAAATTGCACCCTTGATTTGTTTCGAGTCCGCTCAACAATACAAGCGTGCTGCAACTAGCCTCGACAAGGTTTCTTACCGGATGCAGCACCGCCAGCGGGCTGCTGATGTTCCGCACTCAGCAAGTGTGCTTGCGCCGGCAAGTTTTCCCTCAAAGCGTAGGGTGAGAACATACAAGGGATGTGACAGAGTAAAGGATATAACATAGCAAGCGTCTCCCAGGACAAAGTTATATTCCTTGAACGACCACGCCTTGTGTGTGAAAACCTGTGCGCGGAGGAGCCGGCTCGTGGCTAAGTTGCGCCCTTGATTAGTTTCGAGTCCGCTCAACAATACAAGCGTGCTGCAACTAGCCCCGACAAGGTTTCTTGCCGGATGCAACACCGCCAGCGGGCTGCTGATGACCCGCACTCAGCAAGTGTGCTTGCGCCGGCAAGTTTCCCTTAAAGCATAGGGTGAAAACATGCAAGGAGCGGAATCAAGTAAAGGAAGTAACATAGCAGATAGTGCCCAGAATAGAGTTATATTGCAAAAGTAACTTGTTACAGCACTGACTAAATTGTCCGATAACTAAAATGACAGCGACCAGAAAGGAGAAGAAGGGTGCGCCGGCAACTGGACCCCGGCAAGCCAGCGTTGCCGGGGGCCGTGAATACCAAGTTTCATCCGCGGCAAGCTAAAGTTGCTGGGGGCTGCGATATCAGATAAGTTTTTCATCCCTCGTCATGCATCCTCTTATGGACTGAGGAGCGCGAAGCCGCGTCCTTGAAAGACTGTGCCTTGTATAAAAAACCTGTGCGCGGAGGAACCTCCTCGTAGCTAGTTGCGCCCTTACTTCGTTTCGAGTTGGCTCAACAACTTAAGTGAGCTGCTAAGCGCCCTTACTTTGCTTCGAGTCCGCTCAGCAACTTAAGTGAGCCGCTAAGCGCCCTTACGTTGTTTTTGAGCCCGCTCGACAACTTAAGTGCGCTGCAACTAGTCGCGGCAAGGTTTCTTGCCAGAACCGGCACCGCCAGCAGGCCGCTGATGTCCCGCACTCAGCGCCCGCGGCAAGCGTGCTCCGGCACCGCCAGCAAGCTGCTGATGTTCCGCACTCAGCACTCGCGGCAAGCGTGCCCGTGCCGGCAAGTTCCCTAAAAAAAATTGTAGGGTAAGAACATACAAGGCATAGAGTCACGTAAAGGATACGGCATAGCAAGCTCCCCCTTTTTTTCATTAAAGAACATCCCACTCGGGTACAGTCCATAGAGGATGAAAACCATGAAAGAGAGGATTACAAGTTTTAAATGCAGCTAAGGCCCGAAGGCTTACAAACTAAAAAGATAAGATGCCCGTAATCCTTTTCCTGTCCCTCTTTTCAGGAGGTAGGTCAAGGAGGTGAGAAGGGCAAAAGGGGCGCCTAGGCGAGCTACGGGTGCCAGAAGACACCAAGAGAACATCCCCGGGGCCATCCGAAGGCTGGATGGTGATGGTGGCGCCGGAAGCAGAGCTCGAAGACGGGGCGGCAGGACGTCAGCACGCTGTCGAGGGCGCCACGCCCTCGTACTCCAACGTGACGGCCTTGCCGCCAGCCCTCTTCCTCTTTTGCCGCCTCCCTACGCCAGCCGCCCAAGGAGACGACCCCGGGGAGTTCAAGGTGCCGGCGACGCGGATGATGGGGTCGCCGGTGACGCGCGGAGCGGCGCCTGACACCTAGTCGGACTCGCCACCCCGCCTCCCCTACCCTCGTCATCGCTGTCGCTCTCCTCCTCGTCACTCTCGCTCGAGGGGGAGTCTTCGCTATCAGAGGAGCTGTCCACGCAGCACCTCGCCCGGATGCCGGAGTCCCCGAAGACCTTGACGGAGAGGAGGTCGCCCTCCATTAACTTAAAATGGAGGGTAAACCCCGCCATCAAGCTGTGGATGCGGGCGAATGTCTTCCACCCACGATCAAGATACATCACATTAGGGGCTGGAGATACAACGTGGACTCGCGTGCCGCTGATCCCACAGCCCCTCATGTGCAACCTCAACATCTCGGGGGGTTCCGGCTCCATCGCGCTCGCAAACGGAGCTGGGAGCCGAAGACGACGACGAGGCGCCCGGCGCAGCCTGACGAAGAACTCGCAAGGGTCGTCCCCCGTATGGACCGCAGCGAGGGGAGGAACAGCCAGCAGAGGCGGGGACGCCGCGTCGCCCCGATCACCTCTTCCCCGAGCACCTCGACCTCGTCCTCGGCCTCGTCCATGACCGCGCCCCCTCCCTCTTCCCCTTGTGGTTAGCTCCGCCACCACGGGCACGGGATAGGGAGGGATGCGCTGTCTGGCGGTGACCCTCACCGCTACCGATGAAGGCCCAGGGTTCCCTTCCTCCATGGCGGATGAGGGGAAGGGAAGCAGAAGTTGAAGAAAGGAGGAGATCAGAAAGTGTGGGTTTTCTGCGCTCCCCCTCGCCCTTCTTAAAGGAGCGAGGTGGGGGCTCGGCCACCCCGATCGGCGAATCAGGGCACAGGAGGAGCAGGGAATCGGAGCCGACCCGCTGCCTCCGCCCGTGACGGCTCGGTTTCCCACTTCCACCGTCCGCGACCCCGAGTGCATGGGAGCCGCGTGGCGGGGATGCAGAGCCAAGGCGACAGATGAGGTGACCTCGCCTCTCCCCGCGGTCACGGGCGGGGTGGGGGGTGGACGCCTCGAAAATCGCGCACACCACCCACGTCTCCCACTACGCCACGATTGACGCGTGCCGTTGCAAGGGAGCGCGGTGGATGCGGAGTCGGATTTAGTGTGGACCCAGGCCGCGTGTGCCCGTGCACTGTTTTGGGCCTGGCCCAACAGCGCCCGGCACCGTGTATGGCCCAGGCCAGGGGGCTCCTGTCGGTGTACTAAAGTAGGGGGTACCTTAGTACCCCGAACTTGTGCACGGGCAGTCGCAGCGACCCGCGGCAGGGCTTGCCGGGCATCGGCCAAGATCCTCGACGGTTGCTTACATGCCATTCAAGAACAGAGTACTAAAGCTAAAAGCCCCGGCAAGAGGAGCTTGCCGGGAAGGCGAACCAAGGCCCCGGCAAGAGGAGCTTGCCAGGAAGGCCAACCACGGCCCCGGCAAGAGGAGCTTGCCGGGAAGAAGAAGAGACCCCGGCAAGAGGATCTTGCCGGGAAGGCCACTTAAGGCATTTCAAGTAAACTTGCCGCGACGCCCCGCGCGTCCCGGCAAGGCCCGGCGAGCGGCAAGCTTGCTGGTGCGACAAGATAAGGGCCGCGGCGAGGCGCTTGCCGCGGCAAGGCCGCCATGCACCCGAGCTCCAGCGCATCCAACGACGTGTCGCCCCAGGACTATCCCAGGAGCACGTGGCAAGGCGCTGTGCAGCCATGCAGTGCGAGGTGGCAAAAGGAGCTGACAAGGAGGCCATCGTGGCGATCGGTGGCGCCTCTAACGGTCGTTTCCTTGCACTATTGGGGCGACCGGACGGGCATTAAATGCCCCTGTCCCCTGCCGTCAGAGTTAGGTAGGGGACACTGTTGGTAGCTGTTGTACCAACCCGCGTTTTTACCTTTCTGCCCCTCTTCCTACGCTGCCACCTGTCGGTGACCCCTTTAGCCTATAAAAAGGAGGCCCATGCGCACGTAGAAAGGGTTCAGATTTTGGGGTTCCACAGCCTAGAGGTTCGGATTTTCGGTTCCACAGCTACGCCACGCCCGCTCTCTCGAGCAAGAACAAATACAACACACAAAGCAGCAGTAGGAGTTTTATCTCTCCGGAGAGCTCCGAAGCTGGGTAAAAAGTCCCACGTGCGCTCCCTCGCCTCGATCTGCTCTGCGCGCGCCCTCCGCTCCCCTGCCGAACGGGAAAGGGGCCCTCCTGCCCCATAGGTGCTCGTGGCCTCCCAGTCCGCCACGACATCTCTCGGGAGGCGGGGACGCCGCGTCGCCCCGACCACCTCTTCCCCGAGCGCCTCGACCTCGTCCTCGGCCTCGTCCACGACCGCGCCCCCTCCCTCTTCCCCTTGTGGTTGGCTCCGCCACCACGGGCGCGGGATAGGGAGGGATGCGCTGTCTGGCGGCGACCCTCACCGCTACCGATGAAGGCCCAGGGTTCCCTTCCTCCATGGCGGATGAGGGGAAGGGAACCAGAAGTTGAAGAAAGCAGGAGATGAGAAAGTGCGGGTTTTCTGCGCTCCCCCTCGCCCTTCTTAAAGGAGCGAGGTGGGGGCTCAGCCGCCCCGCTCGGCGAATCAGGGCACAGGAAGAGCAGGGAATCGGAGCCGACCCGCTGCCTCCGCCCGTGACGGCTCGGTTTCCCACTTCCACCGTCCGCGACCCCGAGTGCATGGGAGCCGCGTGGCGGGGATGCAGAGCCAAGGCGACAGATGAGGTGACCTCGCCTCTCCCCGCGGTCACGGGCGGGGTGGGGGGGTGGACGCCTCGAAAATCGCGCACGCCACCCACGTCTCCCACTACGCCGCGATTGACGCGTGCCGTTGCAAGGGAGCGCGGTGGATGCGGAGTCGGATTTAGTGTGGACCCAGGCCGCGCATGCCCGTGCACTTTTTTGGGCCTGGCCCAACAGCGCCCGGCGCCGTGTATGCCCCAGGCCCGGGGGCTCCTGTCGGTGTACTAAAGTAGGGGGTACCTTAGTACGCCGAACTTGTGCACGGGCAGTTGCAGCGACCCGCGGCAGGGCTTGCCGGGCATCCGCCATGATCCTCGACGGCTGCTTAGATGCCATTCAAGAACAGAGTACTAAAGCTAAAAGCCCCGGCAAGAGGAGCTTGCTGGGAAAGCCAACCAAGGCCCCGGCAAGAGGAGCTTGCCGGGAAGGCCAACCAAGGCCCCGGCAAGAGAAGCTTGCCGGGAAGGCCAACCAAGGCCTCGGCAAGAGGAGCTTGCCGGGAAGAAGACGAGACCCCGGCAAGAGGATCTTGCCGGGAAGGCCACTTAAGGCATTTCAAGTAAACTTGCCGCGACGCCCCGCGCGTCCCGGCAAGGCCCGACGAGCGGCAAGCTTGCTGGTGTGACAAGATAAGGGCCGCGGCGAGGCGCTTGCCGCGGCAAGGCCGCCATGCACCCGAGCTCCAGCGCATCCAACGACGTGTCGCCCCAGGACTATCCCAGGAGCACGTGGCAAGGCGCTGTGCAGCCATGCGGTGCGAGGTGGCAAAAGGAGCTGACAAGGAGGCCATCGTGGCGATCGGTGGCGCCTCTAACGGTCGTTTCCTTGCATTGTTGGGGCGACCGGATGGGCATTAAATGCCCCTGTCCCCTGCCGTCAGAGTTAGGTAGGGGACACTGTTGGTAGAAGTTGTACCAACCTGCGTTTTTACCTTTCTGCCCCTCTTCCTACGCTGCCACCTGTCGGTGACCCCTTTAGCCTATAAAAAGGAGGCCCATGCGCACGTAGAAAGGGTTCGGATTTTGGGGTTCCACAGCCTAGAGGTTCGGATTTTCGGTTCCACAGCTACGCCACGCCCGCTCTCTCGAGCAAGAACAAATACAACACACAAAGCAGCAGTAGGAGTTTTATCTCTCCGGAGAGCTCCGAAGCTGGGTAAAAAGTCCCCCGCGCGCTCCCTCGCCTCGATCTGCTCTGCGCGCGCCCTCCGCTCCCCTGCCGAACGGGAAAGGGGCCCTCCTGCCCCATAGGTGCTCGTGGCCTCCCAGTCCACCACGACATCTTGATTGTTGGTTGATGAAGACGGGCCGTATTGGGCCACTGGTGGAGCCACGCCACGGGCCGCAGGCAGGCAAGTCTGGGGACCCCCGTTCCCAGAACGCCGACAGTAGATCCCTGCGACGACCTTTCTCCCTTCCTGTTAAAGGTAGCCGGATTAAATTTGACTAAGCTTAATTAAATAAAAAGATTGAGTGAGGCCTATGATTGAAAACTTATGGGGTTGTACATGGAGAAACCTTCTCGGCATTTAAGGCGAGTGAAGTCTTCCTTCTCCCCTTTGTAAATATTAGCGAAGATGGCCTCCAAGGCGGCAAAATTGTTCGGACCGTTCCGCCAACAGCGTGATGGGTCATCCTCCCAGTTGTAATGCCACATGGGAAGCCTTCTGAATTAAAGTGGTTGGACGCATCGCGTTATTGAAATCGCCATTACCTCAACTGTAGACAGTCCGGAGTGGGCGAGTATTTTGATCTTGCTCACTAGCCTCTTAATCTCCATGTTGTCTTCTTCCTTAAAGCTTCGGGGACGCCAACTGGCGTGCTTCTTTAAGGGAGCAGTGGAAAATTCGGGAAGACCTTCACGGATTGGGTCCAGGAGAACAACATCTTCAATGTAGAAACATTCCGAGGGCCACTCTTCGGATGCCTTCTTCGAAGTGCCAGACAGGTATCCTGTTCTGGCTATGCACCATACTTCGACGCCGCCCACCTTGAATATGGATCCCTCTTGGAAGTGGGGGACGAGGCAGAAATATTTCCTCCATAACTCGAAATGGGCCTCGCAGCCTAGGAACGGCTCGCAAAGAGCAATGAAGCCTGCAATGTGCAGGATGGAGCCTGGCGTGAGATTGTGAAGTTGGAGGCCATAATACTCCAGAAGACCTTTGAGGAAAGGATGAATTGGAAATCCCACACATCTCAGTAGGAAAGAAACAAAGCACACTCGTTCCCCTTCAGTAGGATTGGGGAAGTTCTCCGTCGGGGTTTCACCGTTGATGGAAGTTAATCTCGCCCAAACGGGGACTAGATCCGAGGGAGGAGATACCCCTGCGTCTGAATCTTGTTCAACTGGGCATGGGAAATCGAGCAGCTCTCCCAATCGCCTTTTTGACGACCATGGGGGTGTGAGGAAGAACTAAGAGCGCCAGCCATGCTATGGATGGATTCCTGTGGGATCTAAGGATTTTCACCTGCTGGGGAATGGTATCTGAGATTCAATATCTTTAAATAAACGCCTTCCCTATATGGACAAGGGGTTACTTGCAAAAATTCATAGACCCTTCGTATTCGTTCGACACGTGGAGGCCGACGCGACGGCGGCACAGAAGCTGAAGGGTATGGTATTTAATGTAAAAGTGGAGCTATACGAAGTACAATGGAGAACCCGCTTTGCAAAGATGAAGACATGAAGCCGGATACAACATCGACATTGAAGGCAAGTTCGGGGGCTACTGAGGGAGTCGTGGATTATGGGGTCCTCGGGGAGCCGGCCTATGTGATATGGGCCAGGCTGATGGGCCGTGAAGATACAAGACATAAGGCCTTCTCCCGTGTCTGGATGGGACTCTCCTTCGCGTGGGTGACAAGCTTGGCGTCCGGATGTGTAGTTTCCTTCCTCTGTGAACCGACTTTGTACAACCCTAGTCCCCTCCGGTGCCAATATAAACCAGAGGCGTTGGTCCGTAGAGACGACGATAATCATACAAGCTAGACATCTAGGATTTAGCTATTACGATCTCGAGGTAGATCAACTCTTGTAACCCCTATACTCATCAAAGTCAATCAAGCAGGAAGTAGGGTATTACCTCCATCAGGAGGGCCCGAACCTAGGTAAACATCGTGTCCCCTGCCTCCAATTACCTTTGATCCTTAGACGCACAGTTCAGGACCCCCTACCCGAGATCTGCCGGTTTTGACACCGACACCAAGCGGGTGCCAGCGGGCGTAGTGTACCAGTTTCCTCTTTGGTGCAAAGGAGGCAAGCAGCAGGTGCGAAATCCCAAGGAATTAACCAAAGGTTTCCATTCTGGTGCAACGAGACCAAGACCGCCAGGACGGCAGGATGGAGGTCATCGCCGAGCTCACCACAGCGTCACGACCAGAGGCTTTTGCAGGCGAAGACCACTTTAGTCAGGATAGGATGTACTTGTTGTCTCCCTTCAAATCTGGTCGTTGTGGGATCCCTTCTCACCAAAATTTGGGAAGAGGACCAAGGCCACTATAAATAGGACCTAGCCACCACCATAGAAGGGGATCCAGATCCATCGAATCCATTCCACCCTCACCATGTCACCAGCTCACTTGAGCTCAAGAACACCTCACCTCCTGAGGCTGTTAAACCACTGTACTAGTTCATCCCCAGCCCCTCGAGGAAAATCCACCACAAAGCAGCAGTAGGGTTCTACAGCGCAAGGTGGCCCGAACCTGGGTAAACTGATGTGTCTTTCTTTCCCTTCGAGCTCAACGTGCTAGCCTGTGAGTTTTCGCAAGTAGCAGGCTAGGTAGGTTGAGATATCTGCATGCACCCCAGAGTTCAAACCTCTCAAGGGTTTGCGGAACCCGAAATCTGACAGCAGGGGCCAAAATTGTCTTGGGCCTTTGATTGACCAGATTTGGTCTTGTCCATGAATGGTCCTCGTAATGGGCTCAAATAATATTTGGGCCAAAACTGATGTTAGTTAATTGGGCCTACAAACATGTTCGAACTTTAGCGGGCCCAATAAGTTGACTCGCTGTAACCAGACCGAAAGCTCTATTGGGCCGCTATAATTGAAATGAGCGAATAACTAATGCTTGGCCCAATTACCTATCAGGGCGTTAACATGCTGGAAATGAAGCGGGCCATAAGTGGGCCCATTCGATTACACGGGTTGTTTACAAGACGATACTAAGGCCTCGTTGTATATGGCCCAACTGTGTTGTGGGCCTTTAGCAGGCGGAAAGAGACAGCGGGCTGGTATTGAACCATGAAGAGTATGGGCCGCTAAGATACCAAAAATTAAGTGGGACTGTATATGACCCAACTGTGTTGTGGGCCTTTAGCAGGCCGAAAGAGAAACCGGGTTGGTGTTGGACCATGAAGAGCATGGGCTGCAATGGTATCAAATAGTTAAGGGGTCGTTGACGGGCGGAATTGGCAAAACTCACATGGGCATGGCCCTAAATGGACCAGACACAAGTAGGCCCTAAATGGGCCTGTGTGCTAATTTTGACTGGGCCGGCCATTTTCACCTAAATGGTCCACTCTTGGGTTGTGCCACATGTCAACATATCATAGGCGCCTCCCATCCATTGAGTGGATGACACCTATCCCAACGCTGAGCCGACACGTGGTTCCTCTGGCCATTGAGAATTTTACACGTGGAAAATCCCAACTAGTCCGGGCTGTTAACAGGTTATCATATCGAAACCGGAACCTAATAGCTTAACGGCGACCCGTTATGGTGGATTCCATGCGTTAATTACCCTTGACTAAAACACTTCCATGACGCGCCAATATCATGGAAGTCGACACGTCTGTGATGATTTGGTACTGTCATGGAACACTTCTACGACAGCACAGGTATGACTATACTGATTCTGTCACAAAACCGTCATGGATGTACATGCATGACAGAAAATGTGACCTAGTGTGACAAACACGTATCATCACGGAAGTGTTTTTTTGTAGTGTTACCAGCAAGCTTTGCGCCGCTACCATGGCCGCAAAGTTCATGTCCGAAGCCTTGAGGAAGGAGACCTTGTTCTTCGGTATATTCAATTTGCAAAGAATTCAAACAAGTTGACGCCAAAGTGGGAAGGTGATTGTCGGGTAGTACAAGTCACCAGGCTTGGCACAGTCCGCCTGGGGACCGAAGATGGCAACCCCTGTGCACAACTCATGGAACATTGAGCATTTTTGCAAGTTCTATCCATAAGGAACTGTTGTTGGACCACCCCAGCAGCCACCTTTTGTACGAGTCTGCTGGCAAGGCATGTAATCTTTTGTACAAAGCCAGACGCAGACCCTGTGCATAGTGAAATAAAGCTAAGTGTTTCACAACTCTTATCAATTCACATATTAAATTGTGCATGCTTGTATGTGATGTTGTGTTACATTTGCCTTGTATGAGTTAATGAATTGTCAAGGTTCCATATCTCTCTTTTCTCTTCTTTATTTTTCTGAAAAGGATAGAAGGTTGCCTCGCGTGCAAGTTTGCCGAGGAGAGTGATTGTATGGACACCGACAAGTGACGTTCAAGTAAACATTCTACGACAAGAAGTATAACAAAGAAAAGTTAAGTTAAAAAACTTTAAAAGCAAATTCTTTGTTGTAGAACTGCTTTCCCTTCAACATTTTCGACTTTTATATGGTAAACCTGCACACGAAGGAACCTTGTCATGACCAGCTGCGCTCTTACTTTGTTTCGAGTCTGCTAAACAACTTAAGTAGCTACACTGTGATCGTCAAGATATCTTGTTGGCTAATGCTTGTAATCCGCATCGTATTTCCCCGAAGAGGACAAGATGATGTAGCACAAACAGAGGTAAGTATTTCCCTCAGTTTTGAAACCAAGGTTATCAATCCAGTAGGAGAACCAAGCAACACTATGTAAACAACACCTGAACACAAACAACAAATACTTGCAACCCAACACGTGAAGGGGTTGTCAATCCCTCAATGATATTGAGATAGATTAAATTGTATAGGTTTCGATAAATAGATCTAACAAAAATACAAAATAAAATAAATGAAAGAAAATTGCAGCAAGGTATTTTTGGTTTTAATATATGATAGGAAATGGACCCGGGGGCATAGTTTTCTCTAGAGGCTTCTCTCGAGAAATAGCATATGGTGGGCAAACAAATTAATGTTGGGCAATTGACAGAAAAGAAAATAATTATGACAATATCCAAGGCAATTATCATGTATATAGGCATCACGTCCAAGATTAGTAGACCAAAACGGTTTTGCATCTACTACTATTACTCCACACATCGACCGCTATCCAGCATGCATCTAGTGTATTAAATTCATGGAAAAATGGAGTAATGCATTAGGCAAGATGACATGATGTGGACAAGATAAACTCACGTATGAATAAAAACCATCTTGTTACCTTTAATGGCAACGATACTGTGTGTCATGTCTCCTTCTGTCACTGAGATTGAGCACCACAAGATCGAACCTATCACAAAGCACCCCTTCCCATGGCAAGATAAATCATTCTAGTTGGCCAACCCAAACCAATAAATCAGAGAAGAAATACGAGGCTATTACAATCATGCATAAAAGAGCTCGAAGAACACTCAAATAATATTTATGGATAGATCTGATCATAAACTCACTATTCATCGGATTCCAACAAACACACCGCAAAAAAGTTACATCAAATAGATATCCAAGAACATCGAGGAGAACATTGTATTGAAGATCAAAAAGAGAGAAGAATCCATCTAGCTACTAATTACGGACATGTAGGTCTATGGTAAACTACTCACGCATCTTTGGAGGGGTAGCAAGGATGATGAAGAACCTCTCCGTGATTGTTTCCCCCTCCTGCAGAGTGCCGAAAAAGGCCTATGGATTGGATCTTGTGGTTCTAGAACTTGCAGCGGCGTAAAAAGTATTTCGTCGACTCCCTTAGGGTTTCTGGGATTTTAGAGTATTTATAGAGGTGGAGGTAGGTCAAGGTGGTGCCTGTGGGCCCCACTACCCATTACGGCGAGCCAAAGGCCGTTGGTGTGCCCTGGTGTCTGGTGGGCCCCACAGTCCTCCTCTCGTGTGCTCCAGAAGCTTCCAGGGTCTCTTATCATGAGACAAAAATCTTGAAAAAGTTTCGTGGCAATTGGACTTTGTTTGGTATTGATATTCTATAGTAAAAAATAAGCAAAAATAGCACTTGGCACTAGGCACTAGGTTAACAGGTTAGTCCCAGAAATGATATAAAGTTGTTGGTAATTTTATATATAACATCCAAGATTGATACTTTAATATCATGGAACAATCAAAAATTATAGATACGTTGGAGACGTATCACTAGCAGCGACACCTCCGGCAGGCTGCTAAGGATCCGTTCCTCAAAGTGCTCAAGGCAAGCGTGCGCGCACTGGCAAGTTTCCAATAAAGCGTAGGGTATAAGACATGCAAAAACAGAATTGAATATGGAAGCAACATACATCCAAACAAAGATAGCAAGTTTTAATTACATTAATAGTCAGCTGCAGTTCTAACTTAAGATAAATATTGTATTTTTTTGGACCCCTGGCAACAAGATGGATCAAGACGACTAGTCCCTGCACTGGCCTTCAACCCTCTTGATCTGGCTCAGCTTGTTGGAAATAGATGCAACAAGCTCTTCAATTGCCCTTGTGTCCGCGTCCTTGGGCAAGCTAGCAAGGACATTTGTGAGGTCGGTGCTAGGATTCCTATAACCAACCTTGATGAGCACCCGCAGAGCTTGCGGGCATCTTCAGCAAGATAGGTGGATCGATTGGCTTGGAGTTGCTTGAGCGCGTCAATGATCCCCTTGAAGA
Organism: Triticum timopheevii; assembly: GCA_963921465.1. Lineage (NCBI taxonomy): Eukaryota > Viridiplantae > Streptophyta > Magnoliopsida > Poales > Poaceae > Triticum > Triticum timopheevii. The sequence goes on along the minus strand of OY997264.1, from coordinate 296,309,255 downwards.
ACAAGGTCAACGTGGCACTGGCGGCGTCCCTTTCGTTGGTGGAGTAGCTGAAGTTCTGCAAGCCCATAGTAGACAACTATGTGGTGAGATCCTAAGCTGCTCCGAGAAGGCATTCAGTCAAGATCCTTATGTTTTCCTTGTGTTCATTGAACGTGTTGGCGGCACTGGCAAGCAGATTCTTCTTGCCCAGGCGCGCCCTGGTGTATAGTGGGCCCCACAGGCCTCCTCTCATGTGCTCCAGAAGCTTCCATTCTCTCTTATCACCAGGAAAAAATTCGAAAAAGTTTTGTGGCAATTGGACTTCGTTTGGTATTGATATTCGGCAAAGTAAAAAACAAGAAAAAAAAGCAATTAGCACTGGGCACTAGGTTAATATGTTAGTCCCAAAAATGACATAAAGTTGCTAGTAACTGTATATAAAACATCCAAGATTTATACTCTAATGCCATGGAAAAATCAAAAATTATAGATACGTTGGAGACATATCACTAGCAGCGACACCTCTGGCTGGCTGCTAAGGACCCATTCCCCAAAGCGCTCGCGGCAAGGGTGCGCGCACTGGCAAGTTTCCAATAAAGTGTAGGGTATAAGACATGCAAAAACAGAATTGAATAGGGGAAGAAACATACATCCATACAAACATAGCAAGTTTTTATAACATCAACTTAAGATAAATATTGTCTTTTGTGGACCACTGGTGACAAGATGGAGCAAGACGACTAGTCTCTGCGCTGCCCTTCAACCCTCTTGATCTGACTCAGCCTGTTGGCAATAGGCACGACAATCTCTTCAATTGCCTTGGTGTCAGTGTCCTTCAGCAAGATAGCAAGGACATTGGTGAAGTTGGTGCTAGGATTCCAATAACCAACCTTGACGAGCACCTTGAAGAGGACGGCCTAGCAGAGCTTGCGGGATTCTTCAGCAAGATACGTGGATCGGTGGGCTTGGAGTAGCTTGAGCCCGTCAACGATCCCCTCAAAGAACAAGGTCGGCCTGGCACTTGCGACGTCCATTTTGTTAGCGGAGTAGCTAAAGTTCTGCAAGCCCATAGCAGACAGCTATGTGGTGATATCTTGAGCTGCTCCGAGAAGGCGTTCAGGCCAGATCCTCATGTTGTCCTTGTGTTCACTGAACGTGTTGGCGGCACAGGCAAGCAGGTTCTTCTCTCCCTGGCGTGCCCTGGTGTCTAGTGGGCCACACAGGCCTCCTCTCGTGTGCTCCAAAAGCTTCCAGGGTCTGTTATCACCCGGAAAAAATCTCTAAAAAGTTTTGTGGCATTTGGACTTCGTTTGGTATTGATATTCTACAAAGTAAAAAAACAAGCAAAAAACAGCAATTGACACTGGGCACTAGGTTAATAGGTTAGTCCCAAAAATGATATAAAGTTGCTAGTAACTGTATATAAAACATCCAATATTGATACTTTAATTGCATGGAACAATCAAAAATTATAGATACGTTGGAGACGTATCACTGGCAGCGTCACCTCCGGCAGGCTGCTAAGGATCCGTCCCCCAAAGCGCTCGCGGCAAGGGTGCGTGCATTGGCAAGTTTCCAATAAAGCATAGGGTATAAGACATGCAAAAACAGCATTGAATAGGGGAAGAAACATACATCCAAACATAGAAAGTTTTTATTACATCAATAGTCAGCTGCAGTTCTAACTTAAGATATATATTGTCTTTTATGGACCACTGGCAACAAGATGGAGCAAGATGACTAGTCCCTGGGCTAGCCTTCAACCCTCTTGATCTGGCTCAGCTTGTGGCAATAGGCGCGACAAGCTCTTCAATTGCCTTGGTGTCTGTGTCCTTCGGCAAGCTAGCAAGGAAATTTGTGAAGTTGCTGCCAAGATTCCTATAAACAACCTTGACGAGCACCTTGCATAGGACGACCCAGCAGAGCTTGCGGGATTCTTCAGCAAGATAGGTGGATCGGTGGGCTTGGAGTAGCTTGAGTGCGCCAATGATCCCCTCGAAGAACAAGGTCTGCCTCGCACTAGCGGCGCCCCCTTTCGTTGGTGGAGTAGCTGTAGTTCTGCAAGCCCATAGCAGACAGCTGTGTCGTGAGATCCTAAGCTGCTCCAAGAAGGCATTCAGTCCAGATCCTCATGTTGTCCTTGTGTTCATTGAACGTGTTGGCGGCACTAGCAAGCAGATTCTTCTCGCCCTGGCGCGCCCTGGTGTCTAGTGGGCCACACAGGCCTCCTCTCCTGTGCTCCAGAAGCTTCTGGGTTCTATTATCACCAGACGAAAACACACCAAAAAGTTTCATGGCAACTGGACTTCGTTTGGTATTGATATTCTGCAAAGTAAAAAACAAGCAAAAAACAGCAATTGGCACTGGGCACTAGGTAATAGGTTAGTCCCAAAAATGATATAAAGTTGCTAGTAATTGTATATAAAACATCCAAGATTGATACTTTAATAGCATGGAACAATCAAAAATTATAGATATGTTGGAGACGTATCAAGCATCTCCAAGCTTAATTCCTGCTCGTCCTCGAGTAGGTAAATGATAAAAACAGAATATTTGATGTGGAATTCAACCTATGATATTCATCACATATTCTTTTCTTTTGTAGCATGGACATTTAGACTTTAGGTGATTCAAAACAATAGTCTATAATTTGACATGAATACATCAATACTCAAGCATATCAACAAGCAACCATGTCTTACAAAATATCAATGCTAAAGAAAGCTATCCGTAGCCCATTATGCTTAGTCATTGATCCATTCATGAAACACACTCAAATATTAGCTACATCAATGCACAAGCATGAAAATAGTGTTTCCTAGTTGGTGCTTTATAACATAAGAGGGAGACTCAATAAGATAAAAAATGCATAAAAGTAAATAGATAGGCCCTTCGCAGAGGGAGGCAGAGATTTGTAGAGGTGCCAGAGCTTATAGCTTAAATTGAGAGATACAGTTGTTATGAGAGGCATGCTTTTCCTGTCAACAAAAATGACCAAGAATTCCCAATATCTTCTGTGCTAGGTAAATCATAGGCGGTTCCCAAGCATAAAATGAAGTTTATTTCCTTTTCCACCGTTCTTTCACAATCCATGGCTAGCCGTATCCACAAGTGCCTTCCATACCAACACTTTTCAAGGAATTTATTATGTACAACATATATTTTTTTCATTTCGGTACTGGGCATCCCTATTACCTGCCACACTCTCGTGCAACGAAAAGTGAATAAACACTCATCTTGAGAATAACATACCTACCATGGAAAATATTGTCCACCCGCTACCTCCTCATGAGTGGTACAGGCACACAAAAAGGAAATTCATTTTGAAAATTAGAGTTGGCACATACAAATTTACTTAGATCGACATGGAAATACCACATATAGGTAGGTATGGTGGACTCATTTGGCACAGCTTGGTTTAGGATTTGGATGCACAACCAGTATTCACGCTTAGCACAAGGAAATGCTAGAAAATAGAGGAGAAGCAACCAACCAAAAAACAAAAATGGTCATAAATGAGCATTGAACATAACACTGAATAATGCACCACAAGTAGGATGTAACTTCATTGCAAAACTATTGACTTTCGTGCTTACATAGGGAATCACAAACCTTAACACCAATATACTAACTAAAGCACAATTACTCACCAACATGACTCACATATTACTATCTCCATATCGCAAAACAATTCAAAGGAATTAAGTTTTAATATCCAATGATCTTCATCAAAGTTTTTATTACAACCCTCTTGAATATATATCCCTTGCGACCAATTGCATTTCTTAAGCAAATTACAGTTTATAATAACAAGCTATCAAATAAGTTTAAGTGAAGCACTAGAGCATAAATATTTCTTCAAAATTTTCATCTCTCAAAATAATATAAGTGAAGCATGAGAGGATATTTCTTTAAAATTTTACTAACTCTCAAAATAATCTAAGTGAAGTGTGAGAGCTTATTTCTTCAAATTTTTACTAACTCCCAAAATGATCTAAGTGAAGCATGAGAGTACTTATCCAAAAATTAAACCACCACCATGCTCAAAAAGATATAAGTGAAGCACTAGAGCAATTCCATAGCTCAAAAAAATTAAGTGAAGCACATAAAGCAATTTTAACAAATCATAGCATCATTATGGCTCTCTCTCAAATAGGTGTGTCCAGCAAGGATGATTCTGACAAACTAAAAGGAAAAACAAGCAAGACTCATACAATACCAGATGCTCCAAGCAAAACTCATGATATTTGATGAATAAAAATATAGCTCAAAGTAAAATTACCGACGATCGTTAGAAGAAAGAGGGACGCCTTCAGGGGTATCCCCAAGCATAGTTTCTTGGTACTCCTAGAATATTACCTTGGCGTGTGATGGATATCCCCAATATTAGGTTATTTTAACTCCTTATTCCTTCATCCATCGTGATCTCACCCAAAACTTGAAAACTTCAATCACACAAAACTTAACAAAACCTTCATGAGATCTGTTAGTATAATAAAGCAAATCATCACTTTAAGCATTGTTGCAAACCAATTCATATTTTATTATTGCATTATACCTATTGTATTCTAACTTTACCACGGCTTATACCCCCCGATACAATCCATAGTGTCGGGGCACACAAATAGGGGTGTTTGTTTCCCCCTGAATTGTGCACGGACAGCATGGCCAACAGGCCCAAGGACAAAGGTTACAACACCAAGATTAGACCAAGCAAGAGGGGTCAATTCTTTGAAGGGGCGAGCCTAGCGATGTTGGGTTTGCCCCGGATGCAAGCTTCTAGACCGTCTCGGCAGGCCTGCCAGGGCTTTGCGGAGGCAGGCTACTTCACCACTCGACCTCACAAGCGATGCAATTCATAGGTTAGTGCGGTGTCACGCTCCAAGTTGACTAAGTGGCATCTTTTCGCCACATGGCAACCACTTGCTATAGCAAACACCTCCATATGACACCTGTCCTGAGACGTGTCAAGCAAGCAGGCATGAAGCTGGCAAAATGGCCCGGCAAGGGCTGTCGGGCACGCTATGATGTGACACTCGACGGCGCATTTAATGCGCTCTGTCAGCCTGTAGAGTTAGTTATGATAGCCTATTTGCTATCTAATCAGTACATAAAGACTGATTTGCCACTATGGTGACCCCTTAACCTATAAAAGGAGGCCCATGACAACTGTAGAAAGGGTTCGCAAGGTTAGCAAGCTCGGACTCTCACATATCCACACGTGTGTAACCACTTTCACTTCGAGGCAACCCTGCCAGGCGAGTGTGCTATGCCCACCACCACCTTTTACACAATCAATCCACCAAAGCAGGAGTAGGGTTTTATGCCTCGCGGCGGCCCGAACCAGGGTAAAAATTGCTCGTGTGGTTCTGCTGCGCTGCGCTATGCTTCTCTGCTCTTTGTGCAACGTGCCCATCCCCCCGTCGAAGCAAAAGGGGCTTGTAGCCCCATAGGTGGTCGTGGTTCCCCATGACATCTTTGGCGCGCCAGGTAGGGGGATCACTTGCGCGAACCTGAGGAGCATATGAAGCGCGTCATATTCGCCAAAGGCGTCGCTTTGCGCGGCACCCAAGGGGATGGCTGAGGCGGAGTGGAAGAGCAACATCGTTCCCGCGCCAATCTCGCCTGCTCTCCGCCATCCCCACACGCCATGGTCGCAACGGTGACGGAAGCTAGCGGCAAGGGCAACAATACCGCCTCGAATAGGCCAAATAGTAGGAATGCCATGCAAATCCCGTTTAGGAGAAAGAAACAGTGTACAAAGGTACCAGGTTTTCTATCTTTGCCACTCCCACTCTTTGACAATCATGCAACTCTGGGTTCTAGCGTCATCAATGTCGACGAGCCCGCGTGATGCTTGAAAGTGCGTTATATCGACTAGAGGGGGGGTGAATAGGCGATTTTTGTGAATTCTTCACTGAGGAATTTGCTGGTGAGGAAATTCCTTAGCGAAGAACTACTTGCAGCGAAATAAGTACTCAGAAGTAAACATAACAGGATATAAACATAGTCATCATGATGAAATGAAGACTGGCACAGAGTACAGAAAGCGTAAACACAGGATAACAAGATGAAGACGGACAGACTGAAGAAATTGAACTGAGGTTTTTGTTGAACGTCTTCAGTCAAAGTCTTCAAGCACAGATATGAACAACATACAACACAGTAATGAGGAAATGAAAGAGTTGAGGAAATAGAACCAGTTAGTTGGTGAAGACAATGATTTGGTAAACCAGTTCCAACGGCTGTCTCAGTTGTACGTCTGGCTGGAGCGGCTGAGTATTTAAACTCGAGGACACGCAGTCTCGGACACCCAGTCTCTGAGTCGCAACTCAGGACACCTAGTCCTCACCGTATTCTACTTGAACTAAGACCACGCAGGCCTCGTCCAATCACTCGTGGTAAGTCTTCAGGTGACTTCCAAACCTTCACAGACTTGGTCACTCGGCGATCCACAATTCCTCTTGGATGCTCTAGACCTTGACGCCTAACCATCTGGAAGAAGCACAGTCTTCAAAGGTAACAAGCGTCGGATCCACGCAGGATCAATTTCTTCAGTGATGCTCAATCACTTTGGGTTTGTGCGGGGTTTGGTTTTGGGAATTTCCTCACTTGATGATTTTCGCTCAAAGTCCTCGGAGGATGGGTTGCTCTCAGATGACAAGTGTCAAGTTCTCTCGGAGCAGCCAACCGACTAGTGGTTGTAGGGGGCGGCTATTTATAGCCTAGGGAGCAGCCCGACATGATAAGACATAAATGCCCTTCAATGATATGACCGTTAGGTGGATAAGATATTTTGGACCGCCGGCGCGCAGCACAGCAATGGTCGGAAATTTGACTCTCAAATTCCTCAGGGCTATCATGTTCCTCACTGTGTAGGCAATTCGCACTGGCGAATTCCTAACTCCTCAGTTAGAGCAAAGTCCTCAGTGACCAGAAGAACTGCGTCTCTGTCACTGAAGAAATTGACTGAACTGTATGAGATTTCCAATGGCTTCACTCGAAGGGATTGGTAGGTGTAGGATTTTGAGTTGAGCATCACATGGAAAGTTTTCCTTAGTATTTCCTCGACCCCCTTTAACAGTACGGTGTTTCCTATGACTCAAGAAAGAGAAAATGAAACTACGAAAACAAAAGTCTTCATGCTTCATGTTCCTCAAGTGAATACCAAGTCTTCAAGGTCACACCAATTTCTTCACTTTCAAAGTCTTCAGAAAGTCTTCAGAATATCAAAGTCTTCTGTCGAAGAACTTCATTTTTAGGGGTCAACTTTCTCTGTAATATCAAACTCCTCATAGACTTATAGACCTGTGTACACTCACAAACGCATCAGTCACTTAACCTATAAGTCTTCAATACACCAAAATCACTAAGGGGCACTAGATGCACTTACAATCTCCCCCTTTTTGGTGATTGATGACAACATAGGTTAAGTTTTCAACGGGGATAAACATATGAAGTGTAAATACTGATATTGAGGAATTTGATTGCAAGATATAGAAGAACTCCCCATGAATATGTGCATAGTGAGGAATTTGCTTTTGAGGCAATGCACATTTGAAGAATTGAATCATGGAGATCTCCCCCTATATCTTGTAATTCATACACGCATTTGATATATAATATGAAGAATTTGAAATGCATGATGAAATATGGTGCCTGATGAGATTCAGCATGCGTGCAATAATATTAACGAGGAATAAGCATGCAGAATAACACATCAAAAGTATCAGAGCACAGTGCATCAAAGTCAGAGCACAATGCACTGTTCAAAAGTATCAGGGCACCATCGGATTTAAGATTACAACTCGATCCAATAAAAGAATTCGGAAGAATGAGAGTTGTAACTTAACAAAACGCCCATAATATAAACCCGCTTGAAGACTAACTCAAATTTCTCCCCCTTTGTCATCAAATGACCAAAAGGATCGAAACTGAGGACTAACGCCCCTGAAGAATTTCAAGTCGATGGAGGAGCGCCAGCGTTGTTGGGGTTGATCGTTGAAGTAGGGCCTGCCGCAGTGTCGTCCAAATCTTCATGCTCATCAGTTTCACGTGATGAAGAATAAGAACTGGCCACCAGATCAGGAACTTTGACTCTCTTGAATTTCTTCGGAGGTGGTGCAGACCAGTCAAATGCTTCCTGGAGACCCATAGTCTTCAGTTCTTCCGCGGAATATACATGAGTGAGAACAGCCCAGGTGCGGTTGAGAGTTTCATGAAGGTGATACTGATTTTTCTTCACTGCATTATGGGTTGAGGTCATGTTGTGAAGAATTGCAGCAAACTGACGCTGCACCCATTTGTGATTGCGATCAACCTTCTGATGAAGACTGAGGAGTAACTCACGGTCAGTCATCACCCTGGGTGCTGTTGCTTGAGGCTTTTGCTTGGCTGATGTATTTGCGGCAGTGTCATGTGTTGCAGAATTGTCATTGGTGGAGTAAGATGTAGCTAGACGGAATTGACCATCCAATGGACGAGTGCCTTCATCGATCACAGCAGCTGCCTTGCCCTTATCATCAGATGATGAAACTGGTCGCTTGAGGACTTCAATGGGCGGCAAGTAGCTACCATGGTTTAGAGTGTCAGCCTTGTAATTCAGTGAAGATCTTGCCCTTATGAATCTCATAATCCAAGGCGCATAGGGCTTCAGCTCAAAAGGTGACATAGCAACTTTAGCTAGAGTCCTCATGAAGAAATCATGGAAGTTGACGGGAACGCCATGAATGATGTTGAAAAGCATGTTCTTCATGATGCCAACGACATCTTCATCATTTGAGTCGTGGCCTTTGATAGGACTCATTGTCTTTGTCAGGATGCGACAGACAGTCCGAGGCACATATAGCAATTCTTTGACGAGGAATTTGGTTCGTGGTGCCTGCCCTGGCTTCAAAGGCTTCATGAGCACTTGCATATAATGATCTGTCAGTTCGCGGTCATTATAGATGCAACGAGCACTGGCATGGGGAGGATCAAGAGGAAGGACACGAAGCAATTCAGTTGCTGGTGCCTTATAGTGAGTGTTTTCTGTCATCCAATCCAGCACCCATGAATTGACATCTTCAGCATCTCCGGTGATATGCAAAGTGGCATAGAACTGAAGAATGAGTTCTTCATTCCAATCACAGATATCAGTGTAGAAGTTCAGTAGTCCTGCATCATGAATAACTTGGAGGACTGGCTCGAAGCACGGCAGAGATTCCATATCCACATGAGGAATATGTTCATGATCGAAGATTTTGTCCTTGTCAAAGAGCACTGAGGAATAGAAGTTGGCTTGAGTAGCAGTCCAGAAACGTCTCTTCCTTATGCGAGCAGAGTCATATGGATTGTAATCAGTCAAGAACACATGCTTAGAAAAGAAGTCTTCAGCCTTGAATTTTTGCTTGCTAGAGAACGGATTCTTCGGTTTGGGCAGAGGAGTGTCAGTGATTTGCAGCACAACCTCAGGAATGACGATCTCAGGTGCTTCAGGCTGAGGAATTTATGGTTCCTCTTCTTGTGCAGTTTGGGGATCAGCATCAGCAGGTTCTTCAGCACTAGCAGCTGGAATTTCTTCATGAACAGACGATGTGGGATGAGTTTCTTCAGAGCCCATTTGAACAGTTGTAGCCGGGGACTGAGGAATTTGTTGAATAGGAGTGAAGAGAGGAGTATTGGGATGCTGACTTTCCCAAAAGTCATCGTTCATCACTTGTATAGTGCATCCAATATCCACATCTTCATCTTCTTTTTCAATTTCCTCAACACCAGCCTCTTCAGCTGTGAACTAAGGCATAGGTGAGGAAACGACTGGCATTGAAGGGAATGTTTCCACTTCAGTTTCTTCATCAAACTGCTCTGAGGTAGCAACAGAATGTTTTTCTTCATCAGATCCGCTTGGGATCTTGTAGTCTTCTCCATAAGGAACAATTTCCTTGGATGACATGGAGGAAAGCGGAATGGCATCAATAGGATTTTCAAGCGAGCTGGTCATTGGCTTCATTTTCTTCGCTGCCGAAGAATTTGACGCAGCTGATGCCTTCCTTTTCTTCACTGCAGCTCGCTCTGCAGCCTTGGTCTTCTTCACTTCATAAGCAGAAGGAAGAATTGGAGTTGGTGTTGGCGCGGGAGGAGCTGAGGACTGTGGTTCATTTTCTTCAGGGGCAACAGGTGCTGTTGCCCTGATCTCTTCAGTTTCTTCAGGCGCACCACTAGTGGATGCCCTGGGAATTTCTTCAGTGGCTGGGATGGAGTCATCAGCCCTGGAACTTGTATTCTCATCAGCAGGATGAAAGTCATCAGCAGTGCTGGCATGTTCTTCAGCAGGCTGAGCAGAGTCTGCAGCTTGAGGATTTCCTTGTTGCGATGGGGCTGCAATAGTTGTCATTTTCTTCGTCAAATTGACGAATCTTACTTTGGCTCCTTGCCAATCAGCATTGTATGCATTGAAGTCCTTGCTGAGGGCTTGGATCTCAGATTGAGCCTTGAGAAGTTCTTCAGGTGTTAGTCTGACAACGTTCTTCTTCAGAAGCTTCTCCTTTCTAGCTTGTGCTCTCTTTATCTCACGAGCCTTTTCAAACTTCCATTTCTCTTGAGAGATGAAATGGGTCAGCATATGACTTTGACCAGGAGTCAGAGGCAAATCAGGCATTGGAGTGTTTGGATCCTTATGCCATAAGTCAATATAGTCGAGGATCTTCTTCGGATCCAGAAGCAGGGGCACAGGTGTTCCTTTGGCTCTGGCGGCCTTTGCTTGTCTATCTCTGATGATTTCTGCAAGTTCTTCATCAGAAGCCTCGTCATCAAAGGGCACTTGGAAAGCAACCTGTTTCTTTCTTGGACTTGGCCGAGGACCGCGTCCAGTTGTTGCTTTTGTCTTCAGCAGAGTGGGGCCTGATGAGGACATTGGTGCAGCTGAGGAACTAGCTGAGACACCAGAAGCAATTGAGAAACCCTGAGTCCTTTGACATGTAGCCAGATGCACAGGAGTTGAGGACTTGGAGGGAGCTGCTGAGGACTTTGGTGGAGCAGCAGTAGTCTGAGGAATTTGCTGTGAGGGCGCGGCTGAGGAACTTGGCCGTGAGGGCGCTGATGGTGAAGCACTTGGCTTGCGAGCAGGCTTCTTCGGCATTGATTTCCTCGGCTTGACCAAAGTCTCAGCGGCAGCAGCAGCAGCAGAATCCTCATTGAATTTCCTCACTGCCTCCTTGGCCTGTCTTGCCAATTTTGCTTGGCGCCTCGCCCATTCTTCAGGAAAGTCTTCACCACTTTTGATGCTAGTGGGATCAGCGACTTGGCCAGGTGCCAATGGAGCTCTTGGGCATGGAGGATTTAAGGCGAATTTCTTCATGTACTTTGGAGTAACATATCGATATTCCCTCCATTCTCGTGCCCATCTTCGTTCAATCCTCTAAATGCGCACCTTGCGCTGATTCTTGTTTTCTTTGCCAAACTTGGCTTCATCAGGTGTGCAATAATCCTTGTATATTTCATCAAGGATCTCGAAAGCAGTCATGACCTCCGGTTTCTTTCCTCCTTTCTACGGTCTCTTTCCTTCAGCCATTTTCTTCAGATGAGGAATTTGAACAATTGAACACTCTGAAGAAGTATGCAGTTTTTCTTCGAGGAACGCTGCAAATGAGTTAAGTTGATGAGAACCTAGTGATTCAGCAGCGGACATGAGTACCTGTGAACAGAGTGTAGGTGCGAGGAATTTGGAGAGGTCATATGCGTTCTCAGAAGATTTTTTGAAAAGACAAGTTTTGAGGAATTTGACAAGTTGAGCCTTGAGGAATTTCACTAAGCGTTCTTGTCTTAGGTTCCAGAGTTGTACAGATCGAAAATCCGCACAATTGAGGAATCTTGAAGAAATGAGTGCTTAGAGATATGGATCAAGAGCATACAGTGTGTGAGGTGTTCATATGTGAAGATTTGAAGAATAAAACACCTTTGAAGATTTTTTGAAAAGTTTGAGAATCAAAGCGAGTAATAAAAGTGACTTTTAATTACCCGAACTGAAGAACATGACGAACAGAGATGAAGTTTGTCAAGTTAGATTTCCCACGCCCTAACTTGGCAGAGGGAGACGGCTACGACGGCGGCAGAGTGAAGATTTCCGCAGCCGGCGTGAGTACGACAGCGACGAGGTCGAGGCAGTGAAGCTCTTCCACACCGGCGGCGATGGAGTAGCGGCGGCGCTAGGGTTTGAGGAGAGCTCGAGCGAGAGACAGCGACCGAGCGGAGTAAATGAAGTAAGGAAGGGGAGAGGGGTATTTATAGCCACGGTAAAAACTGTTCGCCCGAAGATTTTGGGACGAACATGCCCCTGCCCTTTCTTCTTCACACGACATGTGTCACCCACGTACTGTGCAGATGAGATCGCGTAAGATCGTGGGTGAATAAAATAATGCATCGTGGGATGCGGAACGGTTTGAGCGGTAAAACCGAAAATTTGGATAAGATTTGTTTTAAAGTTTCGTTCGCAATTTCTTCGGCTGACAAGGACACAGTGAAGACTTTGAACGAGTTTCAATCAGAACGCACATGAAGAATTTGTGAATAGATTGGGTTCAGTGTAGCATAGAGGGGGAAGGGTCCGATCACATTCACTTAGCAGAAATCACAACTTGAAGAAATAGCAATAAGTGAATGCTGTAGAGGACATAAACTCATATATATATATATATATATATATATATATATATATATATATATATATATATATATATATATATATATAGCCAATGAAGAAAAACGACGGAAACAGTGAAGATTTTGCAAAGTTGAAGAATTTGAAAAAAAAACTGAAGACTTTCAAAAATGAGGAAAAACTCAAATTGAAGATTTTCAACTTTTTGTGGTGGCGTGACCCACCGTATAAGAATGATTATTTCAGACACCGCGTACAATTGTCGTAGGGTTCTGAGAATCAAATTCTTCATTAATTTCTTCACACTTAGAGTGTTATTCTTCATTGATTGAAGAAAAACGTTTCTTCATGTGTTGCACATCTAAGTCATCAATTCTGCGTAAGGGTTAGGATGTGTGTCTTTTTCAAAGAACATTCGAAGATTCTAAGATATTTAGCTCACACGGCAACTTGCTAAATCTCTTCTTGTCCAAGGGCTTAGTGAAGATATCAGCTAGTTGTTCTTCAGTCTTCACATGCTCGATGGAGATGTCGCCCTTCAACACATGATCACGAAGAAAATGATGACGAATCTGGGTGTGCTTAGTCTTCGAGTGCTGAACTGGATTGTGAGCAATCTTGATGGCACTCTCATTGTCGCAGAGGAGAGGCACATTCTTCATGTTGACGCCATAGTCCTTGAGGGTTTGCTTCATCCAAAGCAGTTGAGCACAGCATGAGCCAGCAGCAATGTATTCAGCTTCAGCAGTAGACAATGATACGCAATTCTGTTTCTTCGAGGACCAACAGACCAAGGATCGTCCGAGGAAATGACAAGTGCCAGATGTCGACTTGCGGTCCACACTATCACCAGCATAGTCAGAGTCAGAATATCCAATGAGATCAAAAGCAGAGCCCTTGGGGTACCATAATCCTAGTGTTGGTGTGTGATCTAGATATCGAAGAATATGCTTCACAGCCTTATGGTGTGATTCCTTCGGTGCAGCTTGAAATCGGGCACACATGCAAACACTAAGCATTATATCTGGCCTAGATGCACATAACTACAATAAGGAACCAATCATGGAGCGGTATATCTTGTGATCGAAGTCAATACCATTTTCATCAGTGCATAGATGGCCATTTGTGGGCATAGGAATTTTGACGCCTTTACAATCTTGCATGCCGAATTTCCTCAGTACATCTTTGAGGTATTTCTCCTGAGATATGAATATGCCATTGCGCTGCTGACGAATTTGAAGACCTAAGAAGAATTTCAACTCTCCCATCATAGACATTTGATATTCTTAACTCATCATATAGGCAAATTCATCACTATAACGTTGGTCAGTACAGCCAAAGATAATATCATCAACATATATTTGGCACACAAACAGTTCACCATCATATGATTTAGTAAAGAGAGTAGGGTCGAGTGAACCGGGTGTGAAGCCATTCTTCACAAAGAATTCCTTCAATGTATCATACCACGCCCGAGGGGCTTGCTTGAGGCCATAGAGAGCCTTATTTAGTCTGAAGACTTTGTCAGGATTCTTGGGATCTTCAAAACCTGGGGGTTGAGCAACATACACTTCTTCCTCAAGCTTACCATTGAGGAATGCACTTTTCACATCCATTTGATTAAGCAAGTAATATGAGAATAGCCTCAAGTCTAGCAATAGGTGCAAAAGTTTCATCGAAATCAATTCCTTCAACCTGTGTGTAGCCTTGAGCTACTAGTCGTGCCTTATTCCTCACCACAAGGCCATTTTCATCTTGCTTGTTGCGGTAGATCCACTTTGTGCCAATGATATTATGCTTGCGAGGATCTGGGCGATTGACCAATTCCCAGACATTGTTCAGCTCGAACTGATGTAATTCTTCTTGCATAGCCTGAATCCACTCCGGCTCCAGAAATGCTTCATCTACCTTAGTGGGCTCTGTGATAGAGACAAAAGCATAGTGCCCACAAAAGTTAGAAAAATGTGATGCTTTTGAGCGTGTGAGAGGACCTGGTGCGCTAATGTCATCGATGATCTTCTCCACTTGCACTTCTTTTGCAACGCGTGGATGAGTTGGTTGTCGCTGAGGATTTTGATCAGCATTTTCTTCAGCACCATTTTCCTCATCATGTTCTTCAGGCGCATCAGCTCGACGTTCTTCATGAACAGGAATGAATTCTTCAACAGATTCTTTAGTCAGAATGACATCCTCAATTGCCTTGAGCTTGATAGAATCTTCAGGTGCTGGTTCATCTAACACAGAAGGTAGGTGCTCTCTTTGCGAGCCATTAGTTTCATCGAACCGCACATCTACAGTGTCAACAATCTTGTGAAGAACAATGTTGAAGACTCTGTAGGTGTGCGAGTCCTTTCCGTAACCAAGCATAAAACCTTCATGTGCTTTCAGTGCAAATTTAGAGTTGTGGTGAGGATCTCTAATCCAACATTTAGCACCGAAGACTTTGAAATAACTCACATTGGGTTTCTTGTCAGTGAGGAGTTCATAGGCAGTCTTCTTGAAGAATTTGTGAAGATAAACTCTGTTGATGATGTGGCAAGCAGTATCAATTGCATCAATCCAAAAACGCTGAGGCGTTTTGTATTCATCAAGCATAGTGCAAGCCATCTCAACAAGAGTTCTGTTCTTGCGCTCCACGACGCCATTCTGCTGAGGAGTATAGGGAGCAGATAACTCATGAGTAATACCAAGTTCATCAAGATATGCATCAAGACCGGAATTCTTGAACTCAGTTCCATTGTCACTTCTAATATGCTTGATCTTCACACCAAAGTTGGTTGAAGCCCTTGAGGAAAATCGTTTGAAGACTTCCTGCACTTCATGTTTGTAAGTAACAATGTGTACCCATGTATATCGAGAATAATCATCAACAATGACAAAACCATATAGAGATGCATCATTAGTGAGTGCTGAGTAATGATTAGGTCCGAAGAGGTCCATGTGAAGCAATTCGAATGGACGGGTAGTGGTCATGATAGTCTTCGCTGGATACTTGGCATTGGTCATTTTTCCAGCTTCACATGCTCCGCATAAGTGATCCTTGAGGAATTTGACATTCTCAATGCCAATGACATGCTTCTTCTTCGCAAGCGTGTTCAAATTCCTCATGCCTGCATGACTAAGTCATCGATGCCATAGCCAGCCTTCTGAAGCTTTTGCAAGTAGACATACGGCTGGTTGTGGTCCTGTAGAGAAATCAACAATATACAGATCTCCTCTCCTAAAGCCTTCGAAGACTTTGGAATTGTCAGCTTCCATAATCACAACACAGCGATATTTGCCGAAGACAACAACCATATCAAGATCACAAAGCATTGAGACTAACATGAGATTGTATCCTAAGGACTCAACAAGCATGACTTTGTCCATGTGCTTATCCTTAGAGATAGCAACCTTACCAAGACCCAATACCTGACTTTTGCCTTTGTCAGCAAAGATGATATGCTTCAGAGGTGACGGTGATAAGGGAGCATCCATCAATAGATTCTTGTCACCAGTCATGTGATTTGTACATCCACTATCGAGGAGCCATTCAGTGGTTTTGGGTTGATCATCCTGCAGATGAATTAGTGTAACTTACAATCTCATATGCTTCATCAGTGAAGAATATGATATCAAGTTCATCAGATGAATTTCATCAAGCAGTAAACAGATATAACAGTATGAGGACGTGTGAAATGAAAGTTCATTTCATCATGATTTGCCTGCGTCCTTTCAGGCATTTTCGTCAGGTCCCCAGCAAATTCTTTAGACATTAGAGCACGTCTGGAGACCTGACCCTGCAGAAGAGATTAGTTCTTTTTCTTCACCACCCACATCTGGAGGGGTGGCAAAGAGTTCATCATTCTGCGAGCACCATGTGAGAAAGGTGGCAAAGATGCCAAGCCATTTCGCTTCACATAAGAGGGGTTAGGGTAAGCATATGAATAAGCAGAGTAATTCCTTGAGGACTTATGAACATAATGGTTTGAAGAATAATGCACATATTCATAACCCTTAGCTCTACCCTGCGAGACAGAGTTGTTAGCACGATGATAATCATATGAGGACTTTGATCTAGTTGAGGAATTTGATCCATGTGAAGAATTTGGTCCATATGAGGTCTTGGATCCATATGAAGAATTTGGTCCATATGAAGAATTTGATCTAGGGTTCCTGTTCTTCACAGGTGGTGTCATGAGGACATTCACCTGAAGACTTTCAACACAACTTTTGGGAACCCAGATTTTCTTCATAGGGGAACCGTTCCTGCAGTTAGTGCCAACATATCTAGCAAATACTTCACCATTCTGATTTTTGAACAGTTCATAGTTGGAGTCAATTGACTCAGCAGAAGAATGAGGAGATTCACATGTAAAGCCAGATAAGTTAGATGGATCAACTGGAGGTCCCTTTGCAGCAACCCATGAGGTTTTGGGGTACTGCTCATGCTTCCAATATGTTCCATCAGCATTGAGTTTCCTCTCAAAGGCAATACCCTCTTTCCTAGGGTTTCTGTTGAGGATCTGCTTTTTGAGCACATCACAAAGTGTCTAATGCCCTTTGAGGCTTTTGTACATGCCTGTCATGTACAGTTCCTTCAGCCCTGCATTGTCAGTGATGCTAGCAATGTCCTCAGATGAGGAATTAGTGATAGCAGAGGCAGATGAAGGATTTGTAACAGTTGAAGCATTTGAACATTCAGGTGAAGAATTAGCAGATTCACGTTCAATGCACTTTAAGCATGGGGGAACAAATTCTTCCTGAGAAGCGCTGATTTGTTGAGCTAGTAATGAATCGCGCTCCTTCTGAAGATCTTCATAACACACTCTTAGCTTCTCAAGATCTTCCTTTCTTTGAAGAGATTCAAGAGAAAGCTTCTCGTGATCTTGCTTTTCTTGAAGAAATTCATAAGAAAGTTTCTCATGATCAGACAAGAGAGCGTTATGATGACCTTGAAGGTTATCAAACTTAGACTGAAGTCTCTGAAGATTTTCAGTCAAGACTTTAGTGCGATCCATTTCTTCACCCAACATATCGTCACTTTTATCTAGCATGTTTTGAACATTTTCAAGAGCCCGTTGTTGTTTCACAGCAATCTTAGCAAGTTTAGAGTAGCTGGGCTTGAGATCCTCTTCAGATTCATTTTCACTAGATTCAGAGGAGTTGTATTTGAGTACCTTGGCACCTTTCGCCATGAAGCAATAGGTGGGAGCGTAGCCATCATTATCTTCATCAGGCTTGTTGGTGGAGTCAGTTTCTTCAGTGTTGAAGATGGACTTGCTGATGAAGGCAGTAGCAACGGCCAGACTCGCCACACCAGACTCAGATTCTTCAGATGCCTCCTCTTCATCATTTTCCTCAGATTCAGCTTCAGAGTCCATTTCCTTGCCAATGAATGCCCGAGCCTTCTTGGAGCTACTCTTATTGTGAGATGAAGACTTCGAGGATTTTGATGACGAAGATTTTGACGATTTCTTCTTCTTCTTCGCATCATCAGAACTGTAATCCTTGTATTTCTTCTTCTTAATTTCCTTTTCCCACTGAGGACAATCTTGAATATAGTGACCAGGCTTCTTGCATTTGTGGAAAAGCCTTCTCTTATAGTCATTGGATGAGGAATCATTGCCTCTAGAGGATTTTCCAAAGCGACCACGTCTTGTGAACTTCTGGAATTTCTTCACAAGCAGTGCAAGATCCTGGCTCAGTTCTTCAGGGTCACCAAGGCTACTACCAGAATCCTCATATTCAGAGTCAGACACAGCCTTGGCCTTCAGGGCACGTGGTTTGCCATAGTTTGAACCATAGAGATCTCTCTTTTCAGCAAGCTGGAACTCGTGAGTGTTTAGTCTTTCGAGGATGTCAGCAGGATCAAGCGACTTGTAGTCAGCACATTCTTGTATCATCAGTCCCAGAGTATCAAATGAGGAATCAAGCGATCTCAACAGTTTCTTCACAACTTCATGATCAGTGATGTCAGTGGCACCGAGGGCTTGAAGCTCATTTGAGATGTCAGTGAGGCGATCAAAGGTTTGTTGGACATTCTCATTGTCGAGTCTTTTGAAGCGGTTAAAGAGATTCCGAAGAACATCGACTCGAGAGTCACGCTGAGTTGAAACTCCTTCATTTACTTTGGACAGCCTATCCTAGATAAGCTTAGCAGTTTCCAAAGCACTCACTCTTCCATACTGTCCTTTGCTCAGATGACCACATATGATATTCTTCGCTTGAGAATCGAGTTGTTTGAATCTCTTCACATCGGTAGCATTCAGTGAGGGAGTGACAGAGGGGACACCATTTTCCACAACATACCAGAGATCGTTATCAATTGCCTCAAGATGCATTCGCATCTTGTTCTTCCAGTAGGGGTAGTCCGTTCCATCAAAGGTAGGACACCTAGCCGAGACCATGATCATACCTGCAGTCGACATAACTAAAACTCCAGGCGGTTAAACCAAAATCACACAGAACAAGGGAGTACCTTGCTCTGATACCAATTGAAAGTGCGTTATATCGACTAGAGGGTGGGTGAATAGGCGATTTTTGTGAATTCTTCACTGAGGAATTTGCTGTTGAGGAAATTCCTTAGCGAAGAATTACTTGCAGCGGAATAAGTACTCAGAAGTAAACATAACAGGATATAAACATAGTCATCATGATGAAATGAAGACTGGCACAGAGTACAGAAAGCGTAAACACAGGATAACAAGATGAAGACGGACAGACTGAAGAAATTGAACTGAGGTTTTTGTTGAAAGTCTTCAGTCAAAGTCTTCAAGCACAGATATGAACAACATACAACATAGTAATGAGGAAATAAAAGAGTTGAGGAAATAGAACCAGTTAGTTGGTGAAGACAATGATTTGGTAAACCAGTTCCAACTGCTGTCTCAGTTGTACGTCTGGTTGGAGCGGCTGAGTATTTAAACTCGACGACACGTAGTCTCGGACACCCAGTCTCTGAGCCGCAACTCAGGACACCCAGTCCTCACCGTATTCTCCTTGAACTAAGACCACGCAGGCCTCGTCCAATCACTCGTGGTAAGTCTTCAGGTGACTTCCAAACCTTCACAGACTTGGTCACTCGGCGATCCACAATTCCTCTTGGATGCTCTAGACCTTGACGCCTAACCGTCTGGAAGAAGCACAGTCTTCAAAGGTAACAATCATCGGATCCACACCGGATCAATTTCTTCAGTGATGCTCAATCACTTTGGGTTTGTGCGGGGTTTGGTTTTGGGAATTTCCTCACTTGATGATTTTCGCTCAAAGTCCTCGGAGGATGGGTTGCTCTCAGATGACAAGTGTCAAGTTCTCTCGGAGCAGCCAACCGACTAGTGGTTGTAGGGGGCGGCTATTTATAGCCTAGGGAGCAGCCCAACATGATAAGACATAAATGCCCTTCAATGATATGACCGTTAGGTGGATAAGATATTTTGGACCGCCGGCACGCAGCATAGCAACGGTCGGAAATTTGACTCTCAAATTCCTCACGGCTATCATATTCCTCACTGTGTAGGCAATTCGCACTGGCGAATTCCTAACTCCTCAGTTAGAGCAAAGTCCTCAGTGACCAGAAGAACTACGTCTCTGTCACTGAAGAAATTGACTGAACTGTATGAGATTTCCAATGGCTTCACTCGAAGGGATTGGTAGGTGTAGGATTTTGAGTTGAGCATCACATGGAAATTTTTCCTTAGTATTTCCTCGACCCCCTTTAACAGTACGGTGTTTCCTATGACTCAAGAAAGAGAAAATGAAACTACGAAAACAAAAGTCTTCACGCTTCATGTTCCTCAAGTGAATACCAAGTCTTCAAGGTCACACCAATTTCTTCACTTTCAAAGTCTTCAGAAAGTCTTCAGAATATCAAAGTCTTTAGTCGAAGAACTTCATTTTTAGGGGTCGACTTTCTCTGTAAATATCAAACTCCTCATAGACTTATAGACCTGTGTACACTCACAAACGCATCAGCCACTTAACCTATAAGTCTTCAATACACCAAAATCACTAAGGGGCACTAGATGCACTTACAATGCTCGGTCCAGCATTTACCCTGCTTAGGGAAATCCTGAGTATATCGCCAGAGCAAGTCCGTTGATTAATGCCCCGGCAAGTATGCACCAGCAAGGCCGCCCGACTCTTGTGTGGCTTTTGTGCCACCCGTCGTTAGGTTGATCAAGGGGTGAGGAGAGGAAGAGAGAGAAAGCAGCAGTACCTAACACTGTGTCCTGCCACCCCAAGTTACATGCGCTTCTAGCCGACCCGTGCCGGGAGCTAGAGGTCGATATACAAGTAATGCAGTCATTCTTGGGACATGCGAGCAGCCCTAGACGGGGGAGGGACAGATGGAAGCCCAAATAAGAGCTAAGTGTACACAACCTCTATTATACTTTGAAATCTAGAAGCTGCACTTATTTATCCCCAGAGTGCCAAAGTGTTCGTATGATGAAATCTATGACAAGATGGTACCTTTGCTAAATTCTTGTCGTACCCTCATTCCGTTCAGAGTCCGCTCGCGGACCGAGTGGCTGCGTCGGAAACTACTAAGGAAAAACCTTCCGGGGCGCATCCACGCCAAGATGAATGTTAAGGGCCAGACCCTTATGACTTCCGCAGCAATATGATAGTGGCAGGCAACCAGAACGTGCATAGAGACTAATCGTACAGGCGCTAATGGATAAAACTCGAAAGGGATAAACATGCAAGTCAAATTGAGTGAAAACACATCGAGTTCACATGAAATCATAAATAGCATATGGCCTAAACATAGGACATGCGGCATTGTTTTGGTTACAGGCCAACATGGTGGCGAGAATGGTTCAGTGTCGGGCCTGGCGGCTTCGTGAAGTAGTGGGGACAACAAGAACCTTGTCCATGAGGGGAGTGGCCTTCTCTTTGGTGGCAGGGACATCTACGCCTAGCGGCGGCTTCCTGAAGCCGTCGTTCATGTCAAGATCTCGGTGATGGCAGGAAAGGTTGCTTAGGATCATGAAGAGGGCATTCCGGGAAAGCCTCCAAGATTCGGTCGCAAAGTGGCCAACCCTTCCATCTTCATGCACCTTCAGCTTGTCAATCAGCTCATTGAAGAAGATCCCTAACTTGACGCTGGGCACCTCCTGCTTGCCGACCAAGAAGACTGGCCCTTCCATGCCCATCGCTGCAGCCTGAGCAGAGAGACGCCCGGCAATGTCGATCAAGCTCTTGGTCCAGAGGTCAACCTGCTAAGAGTGATTCACCAGCCTGTCCTCTGCATCCTTCCGGAGGTGCCTTGTGGTCCCCAGATCCTTTGACAGCAGCTGCTCGCGGGCCTCAACAGATTCCATTGAGCTTTCCAATGAACCGATCCTAACCTTCAGATAATTGATGGTGCCATTGGCGACTTTGAGGCCTTAGCTCTTGGAGGAGAGCTGCGATTGCTTGTCCTTCATGAGGGACTCTGCTTTCTGTAGTTCTTCCTTGATGGTCGAAACCTCCCTGGTACTCCCGGCAAGCTTCTCCGTCAGCTCGGCCACCTGTCGATTGAGGTCCACCTTGGCGGTAGAGGTAGCAGCAAGATCATCGGCAAGCTTCTTTAGCCGAGAAGCAGAGTCAGTAGTGAGAGCATCAAGGGCGGATTTGTGCTTGTCCTCTGGTTCCTTGGTGCGTTGTTGCACAAGGACCTCCAGATCAGCATCTTTGGCACGGAGAGTGGCCTTGAGCCTCTCCTCCCTGAGAGAAATCCCCTGCTCCCTGGCATCCAGAGACACTTTGTGGTTCACCAAGCACGCCTCCCGAGCGATGATGTCCTTGCTGGCCATCGAGATTGTTTCCTTCTGCCTCAAGAGGACCCAGGATTTCTTGTTGTGCTAGTCACGCAGTTTGGTGCCTTTATCCTTAAACTTCTGGTCCACCTTATTGGCAGACTAGCGCTGCTCCTTGAGCTCCTTCCACTTCCGACTATGTCACTCCCGCATCTCTTTAAGGCCCGCCGCCACGGAGTCCATAAAGGATAGGTCCATGGCGACGGCAACGGAATCATACACCTCCTCGACTCCTTGGTATAGCGACGACAGGATGCGCTGGAGTTCTTCATCAAGCTCTATGCTCACCGCCATTGACGAGCCAGGGGCTCCGTGCCTGGTCTGCACGAGCACCAGCGCCAGATGGCTTGAAGATGGCGGTGGAGCCTACGCGGAGGTGCCAAATGAGGGAAGGGGCCCATGGTTTGAAGGGGGGGTCTTCTCCTCAACCACGACCCCTGATCCAGACACGTTGTCGGAGACCTCACCGAGTTTCTTCAGGGGACCCAGAGCACCCCCAGCAGCATGCTCCGGCTCCTCTATGGCTGTGACCTTGGCGGTTTCGTCTGCGGCATCCTTCCCAATGTTGGCCACCTCATCCAGAAGGTCTGGCTCCTCACTCAAAGGGGCTGCGGACAGATCCGACAATCAATGGCAGAAAGATAGAATCAGTCAACAGGATAAGAGAGCAAAGCGAGGTGACAGTAGAGGAAGGAGAATAGATGGGTTGCCCGGAGGAGTCTACAGGGTAAAAGCTTCAGTTTCTCCAGCAATGTTGGTTGTCGGGGCAAGGTCGGACTCGGCCGTGGAGACCCTTGGCAGGGATCCATCGACTCTAGCAGCGGGCGGGGTAGGACCCTCCTAGAGAGGCTCACCCTGAGTGGTCCCTTCCCCTCCTTGGGTGTCAACGGAGGGGAGCTCTCCACCATCATCCCCATCGGGCGGAACCCTCTCTGCACTTTTGGGTCGGGGGCTGAGCTGGGGGCTTGGTGTCGAGATGCTTGTGCCACTCCTTGTCGATGGCTTCGCATGTCTGAGACACTTGGTCCGATGGACGAGGGTCTCCGTCTCCTCCTCCTCCTCCCTGTTAGCAACGCCAAGCGAGATCAGTCAGCAAATGCAAGTCAGACTTACTGAAGATAGTACAAGAAGAAAAGAGAAGGAGGGAGTGATCTCCCTTACTCTTCATCAATAAGCATGGAGTTCAGCTCAAAGTCTATGGGCGGCGAGGGTGCCTTGCCCCTCTTCTGGGGCAGGGGAGCGGAGCTCTCCGGTAACTTTGAGCCCTGCCGGGGCACGGGAGGCTCCGATGAATATGAGCTCCATGAAAAGCTCGAACTCAATTGGGCGTTGGAGTCGCCTCCTTGAATGCCTACTGCTTGGCAGGAAGGGCCCTAGCCCCGGAGAGCTGAGGAGAATGCCGATGTGCGGCTTCAGGGACGCTGACCTTGGAGGCAAGCTCCTTCGCCCTCCTAGCAGCGGGCGCAGGGTCGGGGGTTGCTACTCCCTGAATGGTTACCCGTTTGCATGGGCGTGGCTCCAAGATTGGCTTGGGGGCTTGGGGGCCTTCTGCGAGCCATTCCTCCTCAGGTACCTCCACTTCCTCAGCCACTTCTTCCTCCAGGGCCTCGATCCCGGAAGGCCCGTCCCCGGCAGGCTCTCCCCCAGCACGCCCTTCCCCAGCAACCTCTCTTGAGACTTGCATCTCACTCCTGCCGTGGGAAGAGCCCTCATTTCCAGCTTTCCCTCTTCCCTTCACTACCTTCCCACCCTTCGCTGTCGCTGTAGCCTGGGCCGCCCTATCCTCCTCGAGCCGATTTTTAATATATGCCACCTCCACCTTGGAGGTGCGTTTATGCATCATGGTTTCCACCTTAGTGGCCCTTTCCACTAAGGCAGAAGACCATGCTAGCTCTTCATCTAAAGAGGGTAACTGCCAATCACCCAAAACTCTGTCGGTGTTGCACTGTGGCATCCATTGCATGATCTGATTCCTGGCAGAGTTGATGTTCAGTGGGATGATGCTTGCCCGTGGCTTGAACAGCCCAATGCGGCCGAAAAGCTGATCGCATAACCAGCCATGGTCATAAACTGTTAGGTTGTTGGCCAGGCCAGGAAGCAATCTCATCCTATCTCCAACATCTCCACACTCCCAAGCAAATATGTCCCTTTTCTGCAGAGGAGCAATACGGCGAAGGAGGAAATCCACCCCCACATGCTCGACGGTCAGCCCGGCAGCCTTCAAATGGGCAATCCTATTTATTGCCGGGTGGAGCCTGTCCTCGCTGAGGCCAAATGCCCTCCATACATTGTCGCGCTCGAGGCATTGAATCTATGCCTGGCAGAATTCAGGGACCTATTTATGTGGAATCCAACATCAATCTCCTCTCCACTCCTCGCACCCGCTGTGTTGCTGGCCAGAGATGTAATCCCAGTTCTCTCTTGGCACGATCCGTGGCATCTAGCTGATGTTCCCGGAGCGGTGATTCTTTTTCTCCACCCGCGAGACAAAATAGTGCCTGAACAGATCAACATTGGGGGCCACCCCAATGAAGTTCTCGCACAAATGGGCAAAGATCGCCATACACGCAATTGCATTGGGCATGAAATCCAAAAGGTGGAATCCATAGACCGCCATCATCGCCTCAAAGAAATCCGAGAAGGGGGGATGGAGGCCACAGATGAAATACGAGCAGAAAAATTTGTATGAATCTGGCGGGTCCTCTTTCCCCTCCACCAGAACCCTTGGAGCGCCATGCCCCTCCGGGACTTCTCTCCCCCACAAGTATCCATACCTCGCCTGTAGCACAACCCCGTCTAGATGTGACGTGTAGAAGACGACGTCTCCCCTTCGCTTCGTGTCCAGCTCTGTTGCCCTTTTGCTCCCCTTGGCGTCTGCCTCTTTCGTGACGGTCATAGGCTTTCCTCTGGTCGTAGTTTTCTTCCCCATCTTCCTGGATTGCAGTGGAAGCATGGTAAGGAGATTGGAAAAGGGGGCGGCGGTGAGCATGGGCGAAGAAAGGAGCAGTTGTTTGGCTTGTGGAGGAAGATGATGGGGAAGCGAGGCGAGCGATGAATGGGCAGTACCCTTCCGCGTTTTCCCTTCTTAAGAGAAACGGCATGGGGGAGTGCGGACTCTTTTGAAAAGTTGCCATTTCACATTAACTGATGCGATCCCACTACCCCACACCAGCGGTAAACATGGGAAGTAGACATTGGATTGGACGGTTATCGAGGCAAATCGCTATATACGGAACGCTTTTTTGCCACGTGTCCATGCACAGTTTGGGGCCTAACCCAACATGCCCAGTAACATGTATGGCTCAGGCCTGGGGGCTTATGTCGGGGCACACAAACAGGGGTGTACGTTTCCACCTGACTTATGCACGGACAGCATGGCCAACAGGCCCAGGGACAAATATTCTAGCACCGAGATTAGACCAAGCAAGAGGGATCAACTCTTTGAAGCATCTAAATGCAGATCAAGAAGACCAAAATGAGCCAGAGAAGCCAGATATCGAAAGAACCTCCCTTGCCAGGCAGGCGAGCCTAGCGAGGTTGGTATAGGAACGAAAGTATGTCTAGAGAGGGGGTGATTAGGCTACTTGACCAAATAAAAATCTAGCCTTTTCCCAATTTTAGTTCTTGGCAGATTTTAGCAACTTAGCACAAGTCAAGCAATCAACCTACACATGCAATTCTAAGAGTATAGCAGCGGAATGTAAATCATTGCATATGAAGGTAAAGGGAGGAGTTTGGAGGGAGAAAACGAAAGGTTGACATGGAGATTTTTGGCGTGGTTCCGATAGGTGTTGCTATCGTACATCCACATTGATGGAGACTTCAACCCATGAAGGGTAACGGCTGCGCGAGTCCACGGAGGGCTCCACCCACGAAGGGTCCACGAGGAAGCAACCTTGTCTATCCCACCATGGCCATCATCCACGAAGGACTTGCCTCACTAAGGTAGATCTTCACGAAGTGGACGATCTCCTTGCCCGTACAAACTCCTTGGTTCAACTCCACAATCTTGACGGAAGCTCCCAAGTGACACCTTACCAATCTAGGAGACACCACTCTCCAAAAGGTAATAGATGGTGTGTTGATGATGAACTCCTTGCTCTTTTGCTTCAAATGATAGTCTCCCCAACACTCAACTCTCTCTCATAGGATTGGATTTGGTG
This sequence comes from Triticum timopheevii, assembly GCA_963921465.1. Taxonomy (NCBI): domain Eukaryota; kingdom Viridiplantae; phylum Streptophyta; class Magnoliopsida; order Poales; family Poaceae; genus Triticum; species Triticum timopheevii. Next base: position 296,282,697 of record OY997264.1, on the reverse strand, counting down.
GAAAGATGATTTGAGTGGAAAGCAACTTGGGGAAGGCTAGAGATCAAGATTCATATGGCAGGATTGGAATATCTTGGCTGCAACACATGAGTAGGTTGTTCTCTCTCAGAAAATGAATGCTGGAAGTGTAGGCATGTTCTGATGGCTTTCCTCACGAATGAGGAGAGGATGGAGGGGTAAAATCTCCCTCCAAGCCGTACATATGACTTTCATCGAATACGGCTTTCCACAGAACCAATATCTTGACGTTGGGGTGGATCCTAAAGAGATAACACTTCCTCATGAATTTATCTTGAATCGGGACCTTTTGGCTCAACTTTATCCTAGTTTTGCCGAAGACTTCTTATTCCACAAGAAAGAAAGCACCTTTTCATTCTTTCATATACTAGGGTTTTTTACTTGGAAAAGACAATGTTCCATACTAAACGATTCGGGTCCAAAAAACCGTCCTTAGTTCGGATTGCAGGCTGCAACTCGCCTGCATGAAGCAGGAATCGCTAGTAATCGCCGGTCAGCCATACGGCGGTGAATCCGTTCCCGGGCCTTGTACACACCGCCCGTTCACCGGAACCAGAAGTAAAATTGTTGAGGATAGGGATCCTGTAAAAACATCTTTTGAGGAATGGGCCAGACCCGGCCATTTCTCAAGAACACCTTTCGTTCTTGTGGAATAAGAAGCCCTCGTACCTTAATGAAAGGAAAATTGTGATTTTTTGTTAGGTATTTGACCAAATAGGATCGTCCAGTTCCTATAGAACCTATCACTAAAATACCCGATAGGGCTAAGCGGAACAAAAAGGGTTTTCCATGAGATGGTAAATGAAAACAATTAGTCCCACACGAGGTTTGGGAATAAGTGATTGTCTGATAATGAGCAAGGAATATACGTCTTTCTGCTAAAGAGGATCTCAAAGAATAAGGAGCTAGTCGGCCGGCAGCAAAGAAAGGTGGCGGGGCGTTTACTTGAAAATGATAACCGCCTGTTCCAGCAGCGGGGGCCTTGCACGAAAGCAAACCTACGATTACAAAATCTAACTGTTGCACACAATTTACCAAACTCGGTGGGACCGAATTAGAAAACTTGGTCGGATTGATTTAGTTCATAATGTGACTATTAGGCATTTCGGTGGGACCGACAAGTCAACTCGATGAGACCGATTTCTTTAGGGTTAGGGCATAACATAATCTCGGTGAGACCAATTACACAAACTCGGTGGGACCGACTTTGGTAATAAGCTAACCAGAGAGCTGGTCAGGCAAACTCGGAGGGACTGATCCGCTCATCTTGGTGGGCCCGAAACATTACGAAAGCGAAACATGGAGTTTGCATTGCGGACTCGGTGGGGCCTATTGCTCATCTCGGTTAGTCCGAAACGTTACGACGGGAAACAGAGAATTTGCAATCCCATCTCGGTGAGACCGAAGTGACTAGGGTTTCTGGCAGTGGCTATTTCAAATGAACTCGATGGCGCCGGATGGATCAAATCGGTGCGGCCGAGTTTGACTTTTGGTTTGGGACATGTGTATATGAGAAAGTAGTTGAGGGTTTTTGGAACATATCACTAAGCATTTTGAGCAAGCAAGCCATTAAGCAACACCTCATCCCCTTTAATAGTATTGGCTTTCCTATGGACTCAATGTGATCTTGGATCACTAAAAGTAAAATGTAGAGTCTGGAGCTTTAGAGCTTGAGTCAATCCTTTGTCCTTAGTATTTTGAGGGTTCCACATTCCTAATCCATGCCATGCCAAACATTGAACTTTCCTAAAATATTCATCTTGAAATAGCATTAGTTCAATGAGCTATATGTTGTTGATCATTGCCAAAACCACCCAGGGATAGTTGCACTTTCAATCTCCCCTTTTTGGTAATTGATGACAACATATAGATCAAAGCTTCGACAAATGATAATAAGATTGAAATAGATCATCGCTTTGAGAAGTATGTGAAAAGCAAGAGCTCCCCCTAAATTTGTGCATTATTTAAGATTTTTTTTTGAATGCAAATGCACAATCGATTAGTATCATGGGCTACTCTTCCATGTCACATACATCTTGGTGGAGCGCTCAAAATCATGGCAATTAGAAGCTTGCACTCATCACCAAGCAAAGTGAATGATCATATATGGATATAAGAGATAATATCATCCAAACACACATTAAAGTAGCATATGATCAAACACATGATCATTCAAGTATCTCACATAAGGACATAAGGTATCAAACAAGCACACAATAAAGTTCAACCAAATAAAGTGCAAGAGAGACAAAAAGCAACACTCTCTTGAAGCCTATGATCTATACATATTTCTCCCCCTTTGGCAACAAGTTACCAAAAAGTTCAAATATGCATAGTGCTATGTGTCACGCCCTATATGCGACCTTATCCTAAAGGAACTCGAAGGTCCCACCAAGAATAGAAGCGCATATTGGAGACGCTTTTGCAAGGTGGATATCATTACAACGTACCATTACATAATAGTTGGGGATACATACAAGAGGCAAACAATGCCACATGAATCCAACAACATCATACACAAGAGCAACATCCGACTATGGATGAAACACAAACAGAAACTCAACGACATCCACCCTGCTAGCCCAGGCTGCCGACCTGGAACCTATCCCCTGATCAAAGAAGAAGTAGAAGAAGAACTCCAAAACAAGCAAGCATCGCTCTCACATCATGACCATCGCATTACCTGTACCTGCAACTGTTTTTGTAGTAATCTGTGAGCCACGAGGACTCAGCAATCCCATTACCATGGGTATCAAGACTAGCAAAGCTTAATGGGAGTGGAAAGGATAAGTGGTGAGGTTGCAACAGCGACTAAGCATGATATGGTGGCTAACTTACGAATACAAGAATAAGATGGGAAGCTATGCAAACGGTCGCAAACTAGTAATGATACAGAAGTGATCCTGAAACTACTTACGTCCAAACATAACCAAAACCGTATTCACTTCCCGGACTCCGCCGAGAAGAGACCATCACGGATACACACGCGGTTGATGCATTTTAATTAAGTCAAGTGTCAAGTTCTCTACAACCGGATATCAACAAATTCCCATATACCACATAACTGCGGGCATGGCTCTCGAAAGTTTATACCCTACAGGGGTGTCCCAACTTAGCCCATTATAAGCTCTCACGACCAACAAAGGATATTCCTTCACCCGGGAAGACCCGATCAGTCACAGAATCCCGGTTACAAGACATTTCGGCAATGGTAAAACAAGACCAGCAAGACAGCCCGAATGTGCCGACAAATCCCGATAGGAGCTGCACATATCTCGTTCTCAGGGCACAATGGATAGGTCACCTTACAAGTAAAACTAGACCTCGAGTTGCCCCGCACTGGCCCCGCAGTCTGCCCGATTCGGACCAACACTTAGAGAAGCACTGGCCCGGGGGGTTTAAAATAAAGATGACCCTCGGGTTAATTACTCCCAAGGGAAAGGTTATGGGTTGTTAGGCAAATGTAAAACCAAGGTTGGGCCTTGCTGGAGGAGTTTTATTCAAAGCGAACTATCAAGGGGTTCCCATAAACCCAGTGGCGTAAGGAACGCAAAATCAAGGAACATAACACCGGTATGACGGAAACTAAGGCGACAAGAGTGGAACAAAACACCAGGCATAAGGCCGAGCCTTCCACCCTTTACCAAGTATATAGATGCATTAATTAAAATAAGAGATATTGTGATATCCCAACATATTCATGTTCCAACATGGAGCAATCTTCAACTTCACCTGCAACTAACAACGCTATAAGAGGGGCGGAGCAAAAGCGGTAGCATAGCCAAACAACGGTTTGCTAGGAAGGGTGAAAAGGTTAGAGGCTGACATGGCAATTTGGGAGGCTTGATAAACAAGTGATAGGTAGCACGGCATAGCGATAGAACGAAGCAACTAGCATAGCAATGATAATAGTGAGATCCAGGGTAACGGTCATCTTGCCTGAAATCCTGCTAGGAAGAAGAACAAGTCTGTGAAGAAGACTAACGGGCGAACACGAACCAAGCGTAGATGAACGAATCCTCATGGTCGCAACGAAACAGGAACTATCGAGAAGAAGCACAACTAGAAAGAAGCAAACAGCATGGTAAACACACGACACTTAAACATGACATGATGCACAACCAAGCATGATGCATGACAAAGGCTATATGGTGTTACTCATAGAAATAGATGATGCAAACAAGAAACAACACATCAAAGCAAGTTTAATTGAGGCTGGAAACAAGATATAACAAATCCGGTAAGTCCTCGTATGCGAATTTTGAAATTGGTCCAGATCTGAATAAACCTTATGTTCAAGTAGTTAAATAGCAAGTTAATATGCATCACAATGATCTACACGAAATTCTAGTCAAGTTACATATACAGTTCATTTAATTCGAAGCTACGGCCTAAAAGATATGAGCAAAACAAGTCAAACATGGCAGTGATGAATAATGCATTCAAACATCAATCAAACACTCTCAAAACATGGATGCAACATGATAATATTAAACTACATGCAATTCTAAAGGACAACGGTGCAACACATACACTCCAAACAATTCTAAAGCAAGTTTCATATAGAGCATGCTCAAAACGGAGCAACGGTGCAACACATACACTCCAAACAAGTTTAAAGGACAAACTGACCAAAACAGCAAGTAGGCACTTTGCAATCATCAAAAGAACATGCTACAGGAATCATATGAGCACAAACTTGACATTCTCTTCATGTACAGATAACATACATCAAATAATTAAGGTTCAGGTTCATATTCATCAATATCAAACCAATATGATCAATGCAAAATGCAACTTTATAACTCAGGAGCATATGCATGAGCAGAGTTAACATGATGGCAACTTGAGAGCAAGAAAGAGACAAGCTACAGAAAGTAAACATAGCAACCAAGGGCATGGAATCGAAGTAAAAATAACAAAGAGAAAATAACATCATGGCATCATAAACATATGGCTCATGGATTAGTATGACCCAACATGACAAGATTGAATGTTGAAACAGTTTCAGCAAAATGTAAAACAGCAACATTATGATAGCATGTTTACAAGCATGAAACAGAGGCATATGATAACCAAAATTAACAACCATGGCATGTGAAAAAACTACTCATAGCACACTTCAAAACATTTAATTGGAGTATCTCCAGAAGAGGCATGGATTAATTGGTAGCATCAAGAAAACATGGCAAACATGATATGACAGAAACAGACTTGACCGAACATTAAACTTAAGTAGCCCACTTCACAAGCTTGATGCACTCACTACGGGGCATATCCAAACATATGAAGTGCACCAGAGTACAAATGACATAATTATGCTCCTAAAACATGTAGACATGATGCTCAAAAGAAAATCACACAAAAAGATATAAAAAAGACAAATAGGCAAGTTATAACAGTTCTTCAACAGTTAATAGCAACATGCACTTCTGCAACAGTTATTATTATGTCAATATGCACACTAACATGAACAAAAAGCACACCAACATGTGGAGAATGAAGTGAATAACATGTGCATTTCATGATCATCACCATAGCATCAACAGAGACAAAGTTATAGCACTCACAAGATTCATACATGATGTTAACAATCAGCAGATTCTAGCAGTTTATATCACTTAGAAGTTTTGCAACGAAGATTAAGTCATCAATATGCACAGTAACATGAATGCAAATGCAGCCACCATGAAGAGCATCACGATATGAACATTTTGACATATCATACACGCTCTACGAGCACGAAGAGGTACACATGATGCAAAAATTACTGGGACTTGGTGAAATTTAATCACGCAGAAAACGGGATCGGGCGGACCCGGGACGGAGGATCCGGGCATGGCGGGGCGTTTGGTTCGTTGAACTGGTGGATCTGGTCCACCTGACCAGATCCGGACGGCGACGTGCAACTCCGGCGACGGCGGGGGAAACAGCGTCGGGCGGAGGAGATGGATGGCGGAGGCGCGGGGCGGCGCGCTCCGGCAATCGGCGGGGCCGGAGACGCGGCGCGGTGGTGGGAGGAGCTAGAGGCGGGGCGGAGCAAGTCTCCAGCGGCGCAGGGAGGCGAGGCAGAAGGGGCGGCGCGTGGACTGAGGCCGGCGATGAGGAGGCGCGGCGGCAGGGCGCGGAGAGCGGAGGCGCGGCGGCGCGGTTCGCTAGGCGGCGGCAGGGCGGCGCCGGCGACGAGGCGAAGAGGCGGCAGTGGAGCGGATCCGCGGGCGCGGGGCGCGGAGCCCAGATGCGGCCCGGGGAGGGCCGGCCTCGGGCCCTGCGGGCCGCGGCAGCGTGGGGACAGGGGCAGGGCGACGGCGACACAGGGCAAGCCACGGTTGGCTGGAGCAGCGGCTGGACGCGTCCGTCGGCGGGGGTGGACATGTCCGGCACGGAGGGAGAGGTTGGAGCTAGGGTGTCGCCCAAAAAATGGAGAGGGAGGCAGTTATATATAGGTAGAGGGAGCTAGGAGAGTCCAAATGAGGAGCGGTTTTCGCCTACACGATCATGATCGAACGGCGGAGAGCACGGATGGGAGTTAGATGGGCTAGGTGGGTTGTGTGGAGGGGTGTTGGGCTGCAACAAGAGAGGGCTTTTGCGGTTACTCGGTTAACCGTTGGGTTATCAAACAACCTCCAAATGGAATGAAATTTGACCGGCGGTCTACCGGTGATATACCAAAGCCACTCGGCAAATGTCGGCCCATTCCGAAAACGTTTTTCAGCGGCTCACAAAACAAGAACTGGGAGGTTCCACGAGCGCGTGCGAGTGTGTCTGGGCTCAGAACATACAACGAAGAGAACTGGGAGGACCTGTATGGATGCAAGTTTTGAAAAACATGGAGATGAAATGCAGATGATGACATGGCAAAGTGCAACACGCAAGCGAATGACATGGCAATGACAGTGAATAACTGGATGACACCTGGCGCATCGGTCTCGGGGTGTTACAACTCTCCTCCACTAACAAGAGATCTCGTCTTGAGATCTTAGGAACGAGACAGAAGAGAAAGAGGAAGAGGTGAAGCAAGAGCGCAAGAGAGAAGATGAACAAAGTCGAGAGCACTCAGGTAGAAAGAGGTGTTGGGGAACGTAGCAGAAATTCAAAATTTTCTACGCGTCACCAAGATCAATCTAAGGAGTAACTAGCAACGAGAGAGAGGGGAGTGTATCTTCATAACCTTGAAGATCGCGACGCGGAAGCGTTGCAAGAACGTGGTCGATGGAGTCGTTCACTAAGCGATTCAGATCGCGGCCGAATCCGATCTAAGCACCAAACAACGATGCCTCCGCATTCAACACATGTACAGCCCGGGGACGTCTCCTCCTTCTTGATCCAGCAAGGGGAGAGGAGAAGTTGAGGGAGAGCTCCGGCAGCACAACGGCGTGGTGGTGGAGCTTGCAGTTCTCCGGCAGAGCTTCGCCAAGAACTACGGAGGAGGAGGAGGTGTTGGGGAGGGAGAGGGTTGCGCCAGGGGATGGGTGAAGCTCCCATGCACCTCCCCACTATATATAGGGGTGGAGGGGGCTGGTTTCTTGCCCTCCAAGTCCATTGGGGCGATGGCAAAGGTGGGAGGAAAGAAACCCATCATTTCCTTCCCCACCGATTGTTATCCCCCTTTTTTAGGATCTTGATCTTATCCCTTCGGGATATGATCTTATTCCTTCTAAGGGGGATCTTGGTGCGCCTTGACCAGGGGTGTGGGGCCTTGCCCCCACTACCCACATTCATGTGGGTCCCCCCATGCAGGTGGGCCCCACTCCTGAACCTTCTAGAACCTTCCCGGTACAATACCGAAAAATGCCGAACATTTTCCGGTGGCCAAAATAGGACTTCCCATATATAAATCTTTACCTCCGGACCATTCTGGAAATCCTCGTGATGTCCGGGATCTCATCCGGGACTCCGAACAACATTCGGTAACGGCACACTAATTCCCATAAAAACTCTAGCATCACCGAACCTTAAGTGTGTAGACCCTACGGGTTCGGGAATCATGCAGACATGACCGAGATAGCTCTCTGGCCAATAACGAACAGCGGGATCTGGATACCCATGTTGGCTCCCACATGTTCCACGACGATCTCATCAGATGAACCACGATGTCAAGGATTCAAGCAATCCCGTATACAATTCCCTTTGTCAATCGGTACGTTACTTGCCCGAGATTCGATCGTCGGTATCCCAATACCTCGTTCAATCTCGTTACCGACAAGTCACTTTACTCATTACCGGCAAGTAGTTTGTCACGGAACTAACATGCACTTGTTGCATAAAGGTGGCCAGCGGGTGCCAGTCTCTCCCACTTTAGTCGGATTGGATTCGATGAAAAGGGTCCTTATGAAGGGTAAATAGCAATTGGCATATCACCGTTGTGGCTTTTGCGTAGGTAAGAAACGTTCTTGCTAGAAACCCATAGCAGCCACGTAAAACATGCAACAACAATTAGAGGATGTCTAGCTTGTTTTTGCAGGGTATGCTATGTGATGCGATATGGCCAAAAGAATGTGATGAATGATATATGTGATGTATGAGATTGATCATGTTCTTGTAATAGGAATCACGACTTGCATGTCGATGAGTATGACAACCGGCAGGAGCCATAGGAGTTGTCTTAATTTACTGTATGACCTGCGTGTCATTGAAAACGCCATGTAATTACTTTACTTTATTGCTAAACCGTTAGCCATAGTAGTAGAAGTAATAGTTGGCGGGACAACTTCATGAAGACACGATGATGGAGATCATGATGATGGAGATCATGGTGTCATGCCGGTGACGAAGGTGATCCTGTCGTGCCTCAAGATGGAGATCAAAGGGGCAAGATGATATTGGCCATATCATGTCACTTTATGATTTGCATGTGATGTTTGTCATGTTTACATCTTATTTGCTTAGAATGACGGTAGCATAAATAAGATGATCCCTCATTAAAATTTCAAGAAAGTGTTCCCCCCTAATTGTGCACCATTGTGAAAGTTCGTTGTTTCAAAGCACCACGTGATGATCGGGTGTGATAGATTCTAATGTTCACATACAACGGGTGTAAGCCAGATTTACACACGCAGAACACTTAGGTTGACTTGACGAGCCTAGCATGTACAGACATGGCCTCGGAACACAAGAGACCGAAAGGTCGAACATGAGTCGTATAGTAGATACGATCAACATGGAGATGTTCACCGATGATGACTAGTCCATCTCACGTGATGATCAGACACGGCCTAGTTGACTCGGATGATGTATCACTTAGATGACTAGAGGGATGTCTATCTGAGTGAGAGTTCATTAGATGAACTTAATTATCATGAACATAGTCAAAAGGACTTTGCAAATTATGTCGTAGCTTGCACTTTAGTTCTACTCTTTAAGATATGTTCCTAGAGAAAATTTTAGTTGAAAGTTGATAGTAGCAATTATGCGGACTGGGTCCGTATACTGAGGATTGTCCTCATTGCTGCACAGAAGGCTTATGTCCTTAATGCACCGCTCGGTGTGCTAAACCTCGAGCGTCGTTTGTGGATGTTGCGAACATCTGACATACACGTTTTGATGACTACATGATAGTTTAGTGCATAATGTTAAATGGTTTAGAATTGAGGCAGCGAATACATTTTTTGAAACGTCGCAGAACATATGAGATGTTCCAAGAGCTGAAATTAGGATTTCAGGCTCGTGCCCACGTCAAGAGGTATGAGACCTTCGACAACTTTCTTAACCTGCAAACTAAGGGAGAAAAGCTCAATCATTGAGCATGTGCTCAGATTGTCTGGGTACTACAATAACTTGAATCGAGTGGGAGTTAATCTTCCAGATGAGATAGTGATGGTTCTCCATAGTCACAGCCACCAAGCTATTAGAGCTTCGTGATGAACTATAACATATCAGGGATAGACATGATGATCCTTGAGCAATTCGTGATGTTTGACACCACGAAAGTAGAAATCGAGTAGGAGCATCAATTGTTGATGGTTAGTGAAACCACTAGTTTCAAGAAGGGCAAGGGCAAGAACGGATACTTCATGAGACGACAAATTAGTTGCTGCTCTAGTGAAGAAACCCAGGGTTGAACCCAAACCCGAGACTAAGTGCTTCTGTAATGAGGGAACGGTCACTGAAGCAGAAATACCCAACATACTTGGTAGATGAGAAGGCTGGCAAGGTTGACAGAAGTATATTGGATATACATTGTATTAAATGTATACTTTACTAGTACTCCTAGTAGCACCAGGGTATTAAGATACCGGTTTGGTTGCTAAGTGTTAGTAACTCGAAATAAAAGAGCTACGGAATAAACGGAGACTAGCTAAATGTGAGATGACGATGTGTGTTGGAAGTGTTTCCAACGTTGATGTGATCAAGCATCGCCTGCTCCCTCTACCATCGAGATTGGTGTTAAACCTAAATAATTGTTATTTGGTGTTTGCGTTGAGCATAGACATGATTGGATTATGTTTATCGCAATACGGTTATTCAATTAAGGAGAATAATGGTTACTCCTTTTATTTGAATAATACCTTCAACGGTCTTGCACCTAAAATGAATGGTTCATTGAATCTCGATCGTAGTGATACACATGTTCATACCAAAACATATAAGATAGTAATGATAGTACCACATACTTGTGGCACTGCCATTCGAGTCATACAGGTATAAAACGCATTAAGAAGCTCCATGTTGATGGATCTTTGGACTCACTCGTTTTGAAAAGATTGAGACATGCGAACCATATCTATTGGTATATATGCATGAAGAAACTCCATACAGATGGATCGTTTGGACTCACTTGATTTTGAATCACTTGAGACATGCAAATCATACCACATGGGCAAGATGACTGAAGGGCCTCATTCTTCAGTGAGATGAAACAAGAGAGCAACTTGCTGGAAGTAATACATTTGATGTGTGCAATCCAATGAGTGCTGAGGCACGCAGTGAATATCGTTATGCTCTTACTTCACAGATGATTTGAGTAGATTCTGAGTATATTTACTTGATGAAACACGAGTCTGAATTATTAAAAGGTTCAAGCAATTTCAGAGTGAAGTTGAATATCGTCGTGGCAAGAGGATAAAATGTCTATGATATGATCATAGAGATGAATATCTGAGTTACGAGTTTGGTACACAATTAAGACCTTGTGGAAATTGTTTCATAACTAATATCGCCTGGAACACCATAGTGTGATGGTGTATCCGAACATCATAAATTGTCGTGGGAAACGAACACCTACGGGGCAGGGCCCCTTTCGGTCCGGCAAGGGAGCGGAGGGCGCACGAAGAGCGGATCGAGGCGGAGCACGCGAGCAATTTTTACCCAGCTTCGGAGCTCTCCGGGGAGATAATACTCCTACTGCTGCTTTATGGTTGTATTTTGTTCTTTGAGAGTGTGAGAGTGGCGTAGTTTCGAATGAGTCGAACCCCTCCTACATTGCACATGGGCCTCCTTTTATAGGCACAAGGGGTCACCGACAGGTGGCAACGCAGTCAAGGGTACAAATGTAAAAAGGGGGGTTGGTACAACTGCTATCTACAGTGCACCCTACCTAACTCTGACGGCAGGGGACAAGAGCATTTAATGCCCGTCCGCATCGCCTAAATAGTGCAAAAAAGCGACCGTTAGGGGCGCCACCGCTTGCCACGATGGCCTTCTCATCATCTCCACTTGCCACCTTGCACCGCTTGGCTGCACAGCTTCCCGCCACGTGCGTCTAGAATGGTCTCAGGGCGACACGTCGACGGGTGTGCTGGAGCATGGGCACAGAGTAGTGGCTTCGCCGCGGCAAGCGCCTTGCCGCGGTCGTTGTCTTGCCGCACCCGAAAGCTTGTCGCTCGTCGGGTCTTGCCGGGATGCGCGACGTGTCGCGGCAAGTTCTTTGAAGTGCTTTGGTTGGCCTTCCCGGCAAGCTCCTCTTGCCGGGGACTTGTCCTTCCCAGCAAGCTCCTCTTGCCGGAGTCTTGTCTCCTTAGTTAAAACACTTTGTTCTTGAATGGCATCAATAGGAACTACGGAGGATCTTGGCGGACACCCGGCAAGCCTTGCCGCGGGACGCTGCGACTGCCCGTGCACAAGTTCGGGATACTAAGGTACCCCTACTTTAGTACACCGACAGGAGCCCCCGGGCCTGGGCCACACACGGTGCCGAGCGCTGTTGGGCCAGGCCCAAAACAGGGCACGGGCACACGCGGCCTGGGTCCACACCAAATCTAACTCCGTATCCACCGCGCCCTCCCGTAACGGCACGCGTCAAACGCGGCATCGTGGGAGAGATCGTGGGTGATTCTTTAATCAAGAAAGGCGTAACGTTCGCCTCCTCCTCTTTATAAGCAGGGGAAACAGGGGTCGTTCCCCCACCTTCGCCACTAGCAGTTGCTTCCTCAGAAATCTCCGCCGCTCCCCTCCGCTTCTCAAAGCCGAAAGAGAGCAGCGCTCTGCCGCCCGTCGCCGCTGTCGCCGCCAACGCCCTCGCCCTCCCCCACCGCTTCCGCCATGGCTCCGAAGACTGGGAAGGGTGCGAAGTCAGCCAAGGCGCTGCGCAAGGAGCGAGCACTCCCCCCCCCCCCCCCGAGCTCACCGCGAAGGAGCTACGGGAGTGGTTCTATCTCTTCTGGTCGATGGAGATGTGGGTGCATCCGCGCACGCAGGTACTCTCCGCTGAAGCTTCTACTTCGAAGCTGTGTCCAAAAGGATACTACTTCTTTCCTTTGTTCTTCTACTGCGGGCTCTGCCCGCCCTTTTCCGATTTCTTCTGTGATATCATGAATACCTACGGGTTTCATCTCCTTGACTTCACCCCCAACGCCGTTCTGACCATGGCGGTTTTCGCACATCTCTGTGAGAACTTCGTCGGAATCCACCCAAATGTTGCCCTTTTTCGCCACTACTTCATGCCCCGGGCCGAGAAGGGTGAGCCCTTAGCTGGCGGGATTGCCTGGATCTCGAGGGTCGGCATGAAGGAGGTCTATCTGGAGGGGGAGCTCCGCAGCAAATGGGATGAGTGGAGAGCGGAGTGGTGTTGGATTGTTGATGAGAACCCGCATCCATTCACCAATTTGCGCCAAGCCCGAGTAGTGCGCGGCGGCGACTGGAGCGCCCTGGCGGCGGACGATGCCAGATTGAAGATCGCCACCACCCGGATCTTGCGGCTCAGGCTTGCCGGGCTCACTGTGGGGGCCGTTGGCGCGGATTTTCTTCGCCGCCGTATCGCCCCTCTGCAGGAGAGGGGGAGACCCGCCTGGTTGTTCGGGGGTCCGGCGGATATCATGAGGCTGCGCCCAGGCCTCAATTTTAACTTTACTGTCATGGAGTTGGATGGGACGCTGAAGGAGTTGTTCAAGCACGACCCCAACCATCCCGAGTGGTTCAGGCTGCCGCAGGGGGTCGTCCCGTTGTGCAATAACTCCCAGCTTGACCGCATCGGCGCAATGATGCCGGAGTGCGACTCGCATGGGATTATCCCAACTTGGCAGGAGCCCGCCGACGACGTCGTGCAGCAGTTTTTCGACGACTTGGTGGAGGTGGCGGTCCGCGCCGACGAGCAGAGGCTTCTCACCCGCGACACCACTGATGACGAGATGCGGCGCATCGCCACTAGGGCGGAGGAGGAGGCGGCAGCCGCCGCCGCGAGCGAGTTTGGGTTTACTTTGGAGGAGGCAGAGGCAGCCGAGGTGGCAAGCCTTGCCGACCGAGAGGATCTTGGCGGGGAGGTCGTTGGCGAGGGAGAGCCCGAAGCCGAAGCGAGTGAGCCTGCCGGGGGCGCAAGTGGCCAGCCGTCTTCAAGCAACTTGCCGCAGACGGGGCCCTCAGTGCAACCCCCAGCTCAACCAAGAAGGCGCCTCCGCAGGACCGGAGACACAGCAGGGCGGCAGACAGGCCAACAACCGCCGCGCCGCGGGACACGCTCCACCGCGCCAAGCACCGCCGCCACGGGAGCATCTCACGCCGCACCGGCAACTTGGGCGGGGTCTTCTCGGGCCGCCACTTTCGATCCTGCCGCAGCTCCCGCCAAGCGTCCAAGGGAGCCTACTCCTCCGCCTCGCCGCGCTGAAAGGGTGCCAGACTTCGATCTCTCCGCGCTCAGCTCCGACGAGGAGGAAGAAGAGGAGGACGAGTAAGTCTTTTCTTTTTGTTGTACTTATAGTTCTTCAATTCCTGCTATTTCTTGTCTTGTTTCTGATCTGCTTTCTTCTGAACCTTGTTCCTTTCCAGGACTCTGGCCTAGAGAGCGGCGAAGAGGGTCAAGGTCCCCGTGGTTGTCATCGAGGATGATCCTGTTGTGGCAACAGAGGACGCATCCGAGACCACCCTGTCGGACCCGGCAATCTCTCCCCGAAGCAGCCCCCAGCGCAGCCCCCAGCGTAAGTATTTGTTCACTTCCTGTCATGGGGCGCGCACGGGTGCTCTTTCCTTGCTGATATCTTGTTTATTGGTTTGCTTGTGTAGGAGCAGAACAGGCTCACCAGGAACAACCAGAAGCTGCCCCTGAGGTGCTATCTGCTTTGACTACGCCGCCAAGGGGTGATTCTCCGGCAAGGGAGCACTCTCCGACAAGGGAAAGGTCCCTGGCAAGGGAGGAGTCTCCGGCAAGGGGCAGCACCAGCGACCCTCCGGTGGTGGAGCCCATGACCGTGGACCCCAGCACTGGTAATTTCCCTTGCTTGAAACTTCCCTTGGATTCTTCTTCTTCTGATCTTCTTTTTTGGATATTTTCTTGACTTCTTCTTCCTCTTCCTGTCTTCAGATCCCCCCTCCACTGAACCGATGGAGATCGAGGCCACCGGCGAGGATAATGTGTGCGGCAATACTGGCGATGCTACTGCTTCTGAAGAAGAGGCCGGCGCTGATGATCCTGCCGAAGAAGAGGCCGCCAGGGCTGCTGGCGCTGGAGCTGGCGAGGGATCCGGCGATCATACTGATGACCCTGGGGCCGCAGGAGCACAGGGCGCTACACCGACCGCTGATCCCTCTGCCGCTGATGCAGCGCCAGGCTCCGAAGAGCCCCAGCCCGGAGCCTACTTGAAGGCCGGCGGCGGTGTCTTCATCAAGCTCCCCTGGGCGTCAAGCTCCAGGGCGCCGGTCGAGGGAGAGGCTTTTGACGGAGAAGTGCTCGCCTCCGCTGGGCTGACGGTGGTGGATGCGCCAAGCAGCAGCAGCGACGAGTCTGAGGAGGAGCAGCTGCTCCAGAAGTTGGTGTCACTCTACCGCGCCCGCCAAGCGAAACTAGAGTCCTGGGAAGCGCTTGTCGCGCAGGCGGGAGTAGACATAGAAAAGCATGCGGAGGAGCTCCAGAGCCGCAACCAAGAGGCCCTCCGGTCCATTGCAGAGGAGAGGGCGCAGCTTGTCGAGGCGCGGAAGGCGTTCATCCTTGAGAGGGCTGAAGCCGAGGAGCAGCAGCGGCTTGCCGCCCAGGAGCTGTCCAAGCGGGAAGGTGAGTTGACGCAGAAGAAGGTTAACTTGGACAGCCATGAGGAGGAGCTTGTCGCGCGCGAGGAGACACTTGGCGGAGCCCTCAAGGAAGCGAAGGATGCTGTTGCAGCTGCCGAGGCCGCCAAGAAGGAGCTGGAGGTGAGGGTGACGGAGCTAGAAGCCACCCTCAAGACAAAGAATGAAGAGCTTGCCGCGCTCCAGCGCGAGCGCGAGAAGGACGCCCTTGCCCATGGTGAGCTGCAGGGTCGTCTCTCTGAGAAGGGTAAGGAGCTGAACGCCGCCAAGGACGCCAGTGCCGATCTCGAGCTGAAGCTGGCCACGCTGAAGGAGACGCTGGACGGTGCCAAGAAGCGGGAGGAGGACTTGAAGCAGGAGATCAAGGCCAATGAGGCGCTGCTAACGAGGGCCGCCGAAACCCAGAACACTTTCAGGGCTATTGTGGAGCTCTGGACGGAGGGCCTCGTCAACATCGCCGCAGTCATCGACGAGGAGCTAGCGTAGCTGGAACTGGAGGGCTTCGGGTATTCCTCCCACGAGAACCTCCAGCCCAGCGCCAAGCTCACTCTATTCTTCAAGGGCGTGGCGACGGCTCTCCAGCAACTCCGGGAAAGGATCCCAAGGCAGCTGGCAGACGAGTCGCGCGCAATCTGCGCCAGAGTCTTGGAGAAGGTTCTGGTGAAGGTGCTCTTCCGCAATCCGGGCCTCAACCTCACCAACGTCCTCAAAAAGCTGCCGGTGGGTGCTGATCTTGAGGAGCTAAGGCCCTTGTCGCACCCATTGTGGACAAGGTGAATGAAGTCAGAAGGATCGATGGCGAGCGCGTGGATTAGGCCGCCCTTTTTCTCCTTTCCTTGCCGCTTCCATTTATGCTATGAGAACAATTTAGTCAGTGCCACGACAAGTTACCTTTGTAATATAACTTTATCTTGGGCAGTATTTGCTATGTTATTTCCTTTACTTGATTCCTTCCTTTGTATGTTTTTACCCTACGCTTTTAGGGAACTTGCCGGCGCAGGCACCCTTGCCGCGAGCGCTGAGTGCGGAACATCAGCAGCCTACCGGCGGCGCTGCTTCCGGCAAGAAACCTTGTCGCAACTAGTCGCAGCACACTTAAGTCGTTGAGCGGACTCGAAACGAAATAAGGGCGCAACTAGCCGCGAGTCGGTTCCTCCGCGCACAGGTTTTCCATACAAAGCACGGTCGTTCAAGGAAGATAACTTAAGAAATTTTAAAACTGATTGTGCTCAAACTTTGGCAACTTAGCTTATCTGTCGTTTTCGTCCCGGCAAGGCGGTGCTTTCTTGAACGACGCCTGGTCCACACCATTATCTTCTCCTCCCCCCCCCCCCCCCCCGATGAACTTGTGGGCGAAGGAACCTTCTTTTTGAGGAAAAGAAAGAAGAGAAAATAAAGATATGGAGCCTTAAGGCTCGTTATTGCTTACCGGGGGCAAGTGTTGCACAAGATGTCAGATAATACATGCAAAAAAGAAAAAAGCATCAAATTTGACAAGATGTGCAGAGCATATGATCTTTATTTATGCATGGGATCTGCGTCCGGCTTTGTACAAAGGGTTACATGCAACAGCGGCAAGGCTTGTACAAAAGGTGGTTGCCGGAACAGGTCCCGACAACCGCGCCTTATGGGTAAAACTTACGAAGGTGCTCAATGTTCCAGGAGTTGCTCACCGTAAAGCCATCTTCGGTCTCAAGGCGGGCAGCGCCAGGCCTAGTGACTCGTTTCACCTGATAAGGGCCTTCCCACTTCGGCATCAACTTGTTGGAATTCTTGGCGGATTGAACGCGCCGAAGAACAAGGTCGCCTTCCTCGAGACTTCTGGCATTGACTTTGCGGCTATGGTAGCGGCGCAAAGCTTGCTGATATCGAGCAGCTCGTACAGCAGCCTGAAGACGATCTTCCTCAAGGAGCAGTGCGTCGTCTTGCCGCAGCTCCTCTTGCTCGAGCTCATCATAAGCGAGCACTCGAGGCGATCCGTATACGAGTTCCGTGGGGAGAACTGCCTCTGCTCCGTAGACTAGAGCAAAAGGTGTCTGGCCAGTGGCTCGATTTGGCGTCGTCCTGATCGACCAAAGAACCACTGGCAGCTCCTCGATCCAATTCCTTCCGCACTTGTGCAGTCTGTCGAAAGTTCTGGTCTTGAGCCCGCGCAGCACTTCAGCGTTTGCCCTCTCCGCTTGACCGTTGCTTCTCGGGTGGGCAACAGAAGCGAAGCAGACCTTGGCGCCAAGATCTTGGACATACTGCATGAAGGTGCGGCTCGTGAATTGTGTGCCATTGTCGGTGATGATCCTGTTAGGGACTCCGAAACGGCAAACAATTGACCTGAAGAACTTGACTGCTGACTGTGCTGTCACCTTCCTCACTGCTTCCACTTCCGGCCACTTTGTGAACTTGTCGACTGCCACGTACAAGTACTCAAAGCCCCCGACAGCTCGGGGAAAGGGGCCGAGGATATCGAGCCCCCAGACCGAAAATGGCCAGGACAAAGGGATCGTCTGGAGAGCTTGAGCTGGTTAATGTATCTGCTTGGAGTGGAACTGGCACGCTTCACACTTGGTTACTTGTGCAGTTGCATCCTGGAGGGCTGTTGGCCAAAAGAAACCTTGCCGGAAAGCTTTGCCGGCAAGTGCTCTTGTGCCAATGTGATGACAACATATGCCTCCATGTATCTCCGCCAACAGCTTCTGTCCATCTTCCCGGGGAATCCACTTCAATTTCACTCCGTTGAATCTCCTTCTGTACAATATGTCATCGAAAAACTGGTACATACTTGATTGTCGGGCTACTCTCTCCGCTTCTTCTTGCTCTTCGGGAAGTTCTCCTGTCTGGAGGAAACGGAGAATCTGCTGTGCCCATGCCAGAGCCTGCGGCTCAACAACAAGGGCTAAAGGCATAAATGCTGCTGCAGAAACATTTGCTTCTACGGCAAGAATCTGTGGCTCAGCCGGAACTTGATGTTCCCCGGCAAGCTTGCCGGAGCAAAACTTGTTGGGAGCGTCCGCTTCAATGGAACAAACCCTTGGGCTTGTCGGAGCAGACTGCCCCTCAGCACTCTTGGTGTTTATCTTGGGGACCTTCTTGGCGGCGGCTTCGGGGAGCTCTGCCGGAAAGTAGTCACCAGAAATCAACTTCCTCTTCTTGCTCTGTCCAGTTGATGGTGTTACAGATGGTTGAGTCAGCTTGAGCACAAAGATCCCCGGTTCCACAGGTAACTTGAGTGCGGCGCACTTTGACAGGCCATCTGCAATGTCGTTCTGAGCTCTCGGAACATGTTCCATCTGCAGGCCGTCAAAGTGCTCTTCCAACTTTCTCACTTCATCAATGTATGCTTCCATCAACGGACTCTGATAATCTTTGTTCACTTGGCGGACGACAAGCTGCGAATCACCCTTCACAATAAGCCTCTTGATCCCAAGGTCTGCCGCGATCCTAAGTCCGGAAAGCAAGCCTTCATACTCTGCAGTATTGTTTGTCGCTTGTTCCTTGGGAAAATGCATATGGACCACGTACTTGAGGTGCTCTCCGGTGGGTGCGACAAGTAGTACGCCCGCACCGGCGCCTTGCAGCGAGAAGGCACCATCAAAGTACATGGTCCATTCTTTGCTTGCTTCCTTGACGGGGATGCTCGTCTCTAGAGTTTCCTCATCAGGTGTTGGCGTCCATTCTGCTATAAATTCTGCCAATGCTCGGCTTTGGATAGTTGAAGTACTCTCAAACTTGAGGCCAAAGCTTGACAATTCCAGTGCCCACTCGACAATCCTGCCTGTTGCTTCTGGATTCTGCAGTATCCTCTTCAACGGAAAGCTAGTGACAACTGTAATCTCATGTGCTTGAAAGTAATGGCGCAGCTTTCTCGAGGCCATGAGAAGGCCGAAAAGCAATTTCTGCACACCAGAGTACCTCGATCTAGCCCCCTGCAGAAGGGAACTAACGAAGTAAACAGTGCGCTGCACCATTTTTTTCTGCTTCTCTTCTTGTGGCTGCGCAGATCCATCCTTGTCGGGACCAGAGCTTGTCGGGGAAGCCCCCTGCTTGTCGCTGGATGTGCTTGCCGCGGCTGCTGGCTCATCATCTGCCTCCCTCTCCGCTACTAACGCAGCACTAACTACTTGATTGGTTGCCGCTAGATATAGCAACAACCTCTCTTGTGGCTTAGGTGCGACAAGTATTGGAGTGGAGGACAGATATCTCTTCAAGTCCTGCAGCGCAGCCTCCGCTTCCGGAGTCCATTACATTGGACCTGCCTTTTTCAAAATTTTGAAGAATGGCAGGGCGCGCTCAGTGGACTTAGAGATGAACCTGCTAAGAGCAGCTACGCAGCCGGCAAGCCTTCGTACATCCTTGACGCGCTTCGGTGCTTCGATCTGCTCAATGGCCTTGATTTTGTCGGGGTTGGCTTTGATCCCCCACTAAGACACAAAGAACCCGAGAAGCTTGCCGGAAGGGACTCCAAACACGCACTTCTCGGGGTTGGGTTTGAGATTGATCTTGCGCAGATTTGCAAAGGTTTCGTCCAAATCTTGGATCAGAGTTGCTCTGTCTTTGCTCTTGACCACTATGTCTTCCATGTTGGCTTCTACATTTCTGTGCAACTGCGGTTCAAAAGCTTCATGAACTACCCTTGCAAAGGTTGAACCAGCATTCTTTAGTCCGAAAGGCATCCGTACAAAGCAGTATGTGCCACATGGAGTAATGAATGCGGTTTTCTCCTCATCCTCTTCTGCCATAAAGATCTGATGATATCCTGAATATGCATCAAGAAATGAAAGCAAATCACATCCTGCCGTGGAGTCAACAATCTGGTCGATGCGCGGCAAGGGAAATGGATCTTTGGGACAAGCTTTATTAACATCAGTGAAGTCAATACAAAGCCTCCATTTCCTATTCGCTTTGCGCACGACTACAGGATTGCCCAGCCACGTTGGATGGAGCACTCCTCTGACCAGGCCTGCTGCTTCCAACTTCTTGATCTCTTCAGTATTGGCGCTCCACTTCTTGCTTCCTAACTTTCTGCTTGACGGGTCGCGCGTGAGGACAGACGGCAAGGTGGTGCTCAATTACTTTCCTGGGAACACCGGGAATGTCAGATGGTTACCATGCAAACACATCGACATCCGCCCGCAGGAAAGCAACGAGCGCGCTTTCCTATTTAGGGTCGAGCGTGGCACTGATGGTGAAGGTACCACCAGTGCCGTCCTCCTTGGTGGCCACTTTCTTGGTCTCAGGCGGAGTTGCCTTCGCCTTCTTACACTTGCCGATGGAGCTCGATGGTGCGTCCTCGACGGTAGCGCAGCACTCCGAAGAGGTGCGCTTGCCGGAGTGGACATCAGGGCTCTTGCCGGACTTTGTCTTCTTCTTCCCCCCGGGAGCTTCAGCGGCAAGTGGTTTGCGTTCGGCTGCGGCTGCTGCTTCCCGGTAGATCTTATCGGTACAGATAAGGGCATCCTTCTTGTCGCCAGGGACAAAGATGACACTTATCGGACCAGGCATCTTGAGCACGTTGTATGCATAATGAGATGCTGCCATGAACTTGGCGAGTGCTGGACGACCGAGTATCCCATTGTAAGGCAATGGGAAATCAGCAACGTCAAAAGTAACTTTCTCTGTCCTGAAGTTCAGCTTGCTGCCAAATGTTACTGGCAGTGTGATCTTCCCCTTCGGCTTGCTCCTTCCCGGATTGATTCCTTGGAAAGTACTGGTCTCTTCGAGCTCACTGTGGGGGATCTGGAGCTTCTTGAGTACCGCTAAGGAGATCAGGTTCAAGCCGGCCCCGCCGTCAACCAGCATCTTTGTGACCTTGAGGTTGTGGATAGTTGGTGAAACCAACAACGGCAAGCATCCGACCACAGTTATGCGATCAGGGTGATCCTCAATGTCAAAGATGATGGGCGTGCTGGACCACTT
This sequence comes from Triticum timopheevii, assembly GCA_963921465.1. Lineage (NCBI taxonomy): Eukaryota > Viridiplantae > Streptophyta > Magnoliopsida > Poales > Poaceae > Triticum > Triticum timopheevii. The sequence goes on along the minus strand of OY997264.1, from coordinate 296,261,337 downwards.
CAGAGGCTTGCGTGACCCAACTGGTGGTTCTGCTGCATTCACTTCCCGCACCCATTGTTTGAGCTAGCGGTGCGAAGTATGCAGAGAAGCACCACTGTCAATGCACAGAACCTCTGTTGCTTTCTGAAACTCCTGCTCGTCGGCCACATAATCCTCCATGTCTTCGTCATCGTCTTCATCTTCATCCTTGTCGCGGCCGCGGGGAGGCCTGTCTCCTTGCCGCTGCTTGGCCTTGCCGCGGCGCCCTCCCCGGCCGGGACGCTTCTTGCCGGATCCTCCACCACCTTCTTGGGCCTTCTCCTTGTCGCGTCGCTCGTATTCAGCTTTCTGCAGTTCAACAAGCTGCTCAACTTTCTTGCAGGTCTGGAGATCATGGCCCTTGGTGCGATGGATCTTGCAGTACTGCTTGCCGGAGCCGTCCTGCTTGTCGGCGGCCACCACAGCCTCGCCGGAGTTACCAGCTTTGGCCTTCTTGGCGCCTCCTCCGTTGCCGGACTGCTCGACAACTAGCACATCTTTAGCTTTCCTCTTCCTGTTGTTCCGCCTCCGGTTTTTCCTTGCCGGGGCGGCATCCTCACTGTCAGACCCTTCTGCTCCTGCATTCTCTCCGGGGAGTTTCCTTCCCTCTTCAGCACGTGCGCACCTGTCGGCCAGGGCATATAGCTTGCTGACATCTCTGATCTTGCACATCGCCATCTCCTCCCTCATCCTGCGATTATGCACGTTCTGATGGAACGCGCTGATAACCGCGGCGGGGTGGACGTCTGGGATGTTATGCTGCACTTGGCTGAATCTCTGAATATACTTGCGCAGGGGCTCTCCTTCCTTCTGGGCGAGCAGATGCAGATCGCTCTCCTGGCCATGGGGCTTGTGGCCGCCTGTGAAGGCGCCGACAAACTGATGGCACAGATCCGCCCACGAAGAGATGGAGTTGTCCGGCAAGTGCATGAGCCAGGATCTGACGTTGGGCTTGAGCACCAGCGGGAACTAGTTGGCGAGGATCTTCTCATCGCGCCCCCAGCAGCTTGCACCGCAATGGTGTAGATGCTGAGGAACTCCGACGGATGCAACCTGCCATCATACTTCTCCGGTACATTTGGCTTGAAGTTCTTTGTGCTGGGCCACTGGACTTGCCGCAGCTCACGAGTAAACGCAGGGCAACCTACCGCGTATGGCAAGTTGCCTGGTTTTCCTGGCGCATGCATGTCGACAGTGGGCCTAGCGTGCTGGTCTGACTGACGCCGCGCTTCTCTCCGACGCTCGATGAGGGTGCGAGCGTCTTCGTGTCGTCGTTCTTGAAGAACTTGGCGTTGATCGCGACGAGCTCGTGGATCTGATGACGCCGTAGAGTCGGTGTCGTAGTTGATCCGGCGAGTCGGCGATCTTGGCCTTCGAGGCGGGGAATGCACGGTGGTTGCACCTTCGCCGGTCTTGTCGCCATCGGCTTGCGTCTGGGCGTCCTGCCGCGGCTTCGACGTGCTCGGTTGCCGGGGAGTGTCGCCGTTGGCGAAACCGATGAGGCTCTGTATGGTGGCCCTCCAATCGTCGATCTTGTCCGCCGTTGGAGGGTAGACCAGGAGCAGTTGAGCTCGGGCCAATGCTTCTTCTGGAGTCTTCGGCGGCGGCGGTGAGCGGCGCGAGGAGCGGGATATGCTCGGACTTCCAATTGGGTTGGAAGGAGTAGTACCCCGTCCAGGCGACCATACTTCACTCGTACTAGCATGCTGGCGTGCATGCTGGTCTTGAACGCCCCGAGATCCACCAGCTTGGCCTTGTTCTAATGTGAGTACGGTGCTGCGAGCACCATGACGCTGTCGATCCCGCGCCTCCTGAGATGGGCGCGGTGCGTGTACGGACGCCGAAGTTTGCGTGGCCTTGTCCTTAGATCTGGTAACGACGTGAGTCCCCTCGTCCGCGCCCATTCCTCCGCCGGCGTCTACCCCACCGCCCGTTTGCTCCGGTGGCGGTGGGATCGATGCGGCCGGAGCAGCCACCTCCGAAGCCTTCTTCTTCGGTGGCATGTCGATGAAGATGATGACGAACTGGCTCGCGTGAACGCCGGATCTGGTTCACACAACCTCGACGCCCCCTACCTGGCGCGCCAAAGATGTCGTCGGAAACGAACACCTATGGGGCAGGGCCCCTTTCGGTCCGGCAAGGGAGCGGAGGGCACACGAAGAGCGGATCGAGGCGAAGCACGCGAGCGATTTTTACCCAGCTTCGGAGCTCTCCGGAGAGATAATACTCCTACTGCTGCTTTGTGGTTGTATTTTGTTCTGTGAGAGTGTGAGAGTGGCGTAGTTTCGAATGAGTCGAACCCCTCCTACATTGCACATGGGCCTCCTTTTATAGGCACAAGGGGTCACCGACAGGTGGCAACGTAGTCAAGGGTACAAATGTAAAAAGGGGGGTTGGTACAACTGCTATCTATAGTGCACCCTACCTAACTCTGACGGCAGGGGACAAGAGCATTTAATGCCCGTCCGCATCGCCTAAACAGTGCAAAAAAGCGACCGTTAGGGGCGCCATCGCTTGCCACGATGGCCTTCTCATCATCTCCACTTGCCACCTTGCACTGCTTGGCTGCACAGCTTCCCGCCACGTGCGTCTGGAATGGTCTCAGGGCGACACGTCGACGGGTGCGCTGGAGCGTGGGCACAGAGTAGTGGCTTCGCCGCGGCAAGCGCCTTGCCGCGGTCGTTGTCTTGCCGCACCCGAAAGCTTGTCGCTCGTCGGGTCTTGCCGGGACGCGCGACGCGTCGCGGCAAGTTCTTTGAAGTGCTTTGGTTGGCCTTCCCGGCAAGCTCCTCTTGCCGGGGCCTTGTCCTTCCCGGCAAGCTCCTCTTGCCGGAGTCTTGTCTCCTTAGTTAAAACACTTTGGTCTTGAATGGCATCAATAGGATCTACGGAGGATCTTGGCGGACACCCGGCAAGCCTTGCCGCGGGACGTTGCGACTGCCCGTGCACAAGTTCGGGATACTAAGGTACCCCTACTTTAGTACACCGACATAAATGCACCCTATTGGATATGGTGCATACCATGATGTCTCTTATCGAACTACCACTATCGTTTATGGGTTAGGCATTAGAGACAACCGCATTCACTTCAAATAGGGCACCACGTAATTCCGTTGAGATGACAACGTATGAACTATGGTTTAGAGAAACCTAAGCTATCAATTCTTAAAAGTTTGGGGCTGCGAAGCTTATGTGGAAAAGTTTTAGCCTGATAAGCTCAAACCCAAAGCAGATAAATGCATCTTCATAGGACAGCCAAAACAGTTGGGTATACCTCCTATTTTAGATCCGGAAGCAAAAGCGATTGTTTCTAGAAATGGGTCCTTTCTCGAGGAAAAGTTTCTCTCGAAAGAATTGAGTGGGAGGATGGTGGAGACTTGATGAGGTTATTGAACCGTCACTTCAACTAGTGTGTAGCTGGGCACAGGAAGTTGTTCCTGTGGCGCCTACACCAATTGAAATGGAAGCTTATGATAGTGATCATGAAACTTCGGATCAAGTCACTACCAAACCTCATAGGTCGACAAGGATGCGTACTACTTCAGAGTGGTACATACTCCTGTCTTGGAGGTCATGTTTCTAGACAACAATGAACCTATGAGCTATGGAGAAGCGATTGTGGGACCGGATTCCGACGAATGGCTCGAGGCCATAAAATCCGAGAGAGGATCCATGTATGAAAACAAAGTATAGACTTTGGAAGAACTACTCGATGGTCGTAAGGCTTTTGAGTACAAATGGATATTAAAAAGGAAGACCGACAATGATGGTAAGTGTCACCATTAAGAAAGCTCGACTTGTCACTAAGATGTTTTCCGACAAGTTCAAGGAGTTGACTACGATGAGACTTTCTCACTCGTAGTGATGCTAAGAGTCTATTGGAATTATGTTAGCAGTTGATGCATTATTTATGAAATCTTGCAGATAGGATGTCAATACATTGTTTCCTCGACGATTTTCTTGAGGAAAGGTTGTTTGTGATACAACCAGAAGGTTTTGTCAATCCTGAAAGATCCTAACAAGTATGCAAAGCTCCAGTAATCCTTCTAAGGACTGGAGTAAGCATCTCAGAGATGGAATATACGCTTTGATGAGATGACCAAAGATTTTGGGTTTATATGAAGTTTATTGGAAACTTGTATTTTCGAAGAAGTGAGTGGGAGCACTATAGCATTTCTGATGAGTATATGTTGTTGACATATTGTTGATCGGAAATGATGTAGATATTTCCAACAAGAGGAACGGTGAATATGACAAGAATCAAAAGCTCATGGAACCAAGATAGACTCTGAAACCACTCTGATTAGAATAAGATAGGAAAGGAATAAGAGCAAAAGAATTCTGGCAGCACTCCGGCTGAAAATGGAAGGAATAGAACATGAACTTCACAAGATGGGATGACACTTGATGAGATGAACAACGCAATGCCTCCAGAAGAATTGAAAGAATGGAATGAAAAGAACTTAGAAGGAAGGATTGAATGGAGTTGTTGAGACAATCAACAACGAAAGAATCAACTTGTTGTGGACCTATGGAAAAACATCTCAAAACTTGAGGTGAAACTCTACCACAAGCAAATGTCTGAATAGCTGAGAAGAACAAAGAAATGCAAAACTCAACTTCAAAAGAATACGGAGAATTATTTGCACTTCGAGATGCAAGAAGAATAAACTTGAGCTCCATCAGCAAGATTCTTGATGAACTCTTGAAGAGTGGATTAAATCCTTAACGAACCACCATGAAGAACTCCAGTAACAAAAGGATGATTAGATAGAATGAAGGATGAAAGAATAAGATTAAGCCTTGTGGTGATTTAGATGGAGATTCCGACGAGATGGCCGAGGAAAATTTGAACTCCGGAAAAGAAAAGATGAAAACACTCTGAACTAGAATTTATTCATCAAGAACACACTCCAATGAATGGGATTACTTGATGATGATGAAATAAGAATAAGAATTACGTTATGCTTATCCTCAGCAAATTTAATTAATGACAGCCTGATTTGGCATGCTACTTAATCTTATTGGAAAAGGATTAAGGGGAATATGGCGCAACCTTAAGGAAGGTCTTCAACGAACCACCGGTAGGATTGGAAAGAACGAATGAATTAAAATGATAACAACGGAAGAGGAATGCTGAAGGAACCACCTTAAGAATTCAAAAATGACTGATGAAAGAGAATGAATCACTGGGAAGAATTAGAAGAACAAATATACTTGAGGAGATTTAGTTGCAAAAGAACAAAGAGATCATGAGCTGATTAAAGAGTACTTGATAGATGCGCTGGGATAATTGGATAACGGTAGCTGAAATGTGAGGACGAAGAATTCTTCTGGAATGATGGTCTCCGGTGAAAAGAAACAGAAAACAACTCCTAACATACTCCATATGGGTAAGAAAGAATAACTGACAAACTGAATAATTCGAGAGGATAACATGAAACTAGAACCGTGAGTCTTCGAGAGAACGGACAAGATTTAGAGGAAAAACTCTTCTTCGATCTTCAACTGACGACGAGAAACACCACCAAAATTGTTTAGATACTCCAGGACAATGGGAAGCGAAGAGGTTGAGCCGCCAATGAAATGATTTGAAATCGATCTTGGAAAGACATCTGACTGATGAAATTCATTCTTATGTCAAACTCCTAAAAGAATTTGGTAATAACCCCGGAATAATTAGAAGAGTCAGGTAAGATCCTGGGAAAAGACCTGTGGGTTAGGCCCACTAAAAAGAAAACACTGTTGAAAAGGATTGTTGAAGAGATAGATGATGCACGGGAACAATTGAAATATTTGAATGAGGTGATAACCTGAAATTAATTGGAACACAGACGAATCTCCTGACATGTCTTGAGCACTCTGGAAGGATAAACTGGCGAGAGGCCAATGAATAAGGAAAACACTTGATCCGAGGAAAAGAATATGATCAACCCGAAAAACTTGAATTGAGTCCACCGGAGAAGAAAAAGAGATGAAGAATGTCGAACGAAACAAGAATTCATTGGTTGAAATAATTGAGGGAAGACTGAGAAGGCTTCGCACGAATGAAATTGATGCTCGAAAAAGACTCAGGCTCCGGGAATAAAAAGGGTGGGGGGTCAAAGGCAACTTGGAAGGGGGAACCGACGAGAGAAAACACCGGTTGAAAGAATGCAAAGGCTTCCCACGAGTAGGATGGATACTCGATTACGGGATCCGGCTCAGATAAGAAAAAGGGTGGGCGGGTGGGAAAATAAAACAACTGAAGATTGATCTTGCGAAAACAAAGAGGTCGAATCGACTTGACGAGAAATGCACGGGATGAAAAGAGCTGAGAACCAACGATCAAAAACCTAACCGCGTGATCCTAAAGAAAAATTTGAAGGGGAAGAGGAGTAAGTCAAAACACCTATGTCAAGATTCCCCACCAGAGCGACGAAGGGGCTGAGGAGTAAAAAAAGAATTCCTGCTCTCCGATATAACTAGACTCCAAAAACAGTTTTCTTCTAGACTCGACAACGGCCAAACTACGAACAATCAAGGGGGCTCCTATGGTCGGTCGAGGCTCTGATACCAACTTGTCACGCCCAATATACGACCCTATCCTAAAGGAACTCGAAGGTCCCACCAAGGATAGAAGCGCATATTGGAGACGCTTTTGCAAGGTGGATATCATTACAACATACTATTACATAATAGTTGGGGATACATACAAGAGGCAAACAATGCCACATGAATACAACAACATCATACACAAGAGAAACATCCGACTACGGATGAAACATAAATATAAACTCAACGACATCCACCCTGCTAGCCTAGGCTGCCCACCTGGAACCTATCCCCTGATCAAAGAAGAAGCAAAAGAAGAACTCCAAAACAAGCAAGCATCTCTCTCACGTCATGACTGTCGCATTACCTGTACCTGTAACTATTGTTGTAGTAATATGTGATCCATGAGGACTCGGCAATCCCATTACCATGGGTATCAAGACTAGCAAAGCTAAATGGGAGTGGAAAGGATAAGTGGTGAGGTTGCAGCAGCGACTAAGCATGGTATGGTGGCTAACTTACGAATACAAGAATAAGATGAGAAGCTACGCAAATGGTGACAAACTAGTAATGATCAAGAAGTGATCCTGAAACTATTTACGTCCAAACATAACCCAAACTGTGTCCACTTCCCAGACTCCACCGAGAAGAGACCATCACGGCTACACACGCGGTTGATGCATTTTAATTAAGTCAAGTGTCAAGTTCTCTACAACCGGATAATAACAAATTCCCATCTGCCACATAACCACGGGCATGGCTCTCGAAAGTTTATACCCCGCAGGGGTGTCCCAACTTAGCCCATTATAAGCTCTCACGACCAACGAAGGATATTCCTTCTCCCGGGAAGACCCGATCTGTCTAGGAATCCCGGTTACAAGACATTTCGGCAATGGTAAAACTAGACCAGCAAGACCGCTCGAATGTCCCGACAAATCTCGATAGGAGCTGCACATATCTCATTCTGAGGGCACAACGGATAGGTCATCCTACGAGTAAAACCAGACCTCGAGTTGCCCTGCGGTGGCCCTGCAGTCTGCCCGATTCGGACCAACACTTAGTGAAGCACTAGCCCGGGGGTTTAAAATCAAGATGACCCTCGGGTTAATTACTCCCAAAGGAAAGGTTATGGGTTGATAGGCAAATGTAAAACCAAGGTTGGGCCTTGCTGGAGGAGTTTTATTCAAAGCGAACTATCAAGGGGTTCCCATAAACCCAGCTCCGTAAGGAATGCAAAATCAAGGAACATAACACCGGTATGACGGAAACTAAGGTGGCAAGAGTGGAACAAAACACCAAGCATAAGGCCGAGCCTTCCACCCTTTAGCAAGTATATAGATGCATTAATTAAAATAAGAGATATTGTGATATCCCAACATAATCATGTTCCAACATGGAGCAGTCTTCAACTTCACCGGCAACTAACAACGCTATAAGAGGGGCAGAGCAAAAGCGGTAACATAGCCAAACAACGGTTTGCTAGGAAGGGTGAAAAGGTTAGAGGCTGACATGGCAATTTGGGAGGCTTGATAAACAAGTGATAGGTAGCGCAGCATAGCGATACGACAAAGCAACTAGCATAGCAATGATAGTAGTGAGATCCAGGGTAACGGTCATCTTGCCTGAAATCCTGCTAGGAAGAAGAACGAGTCTGTGAAGAAGAAGAACGGGCGAAGACGAACCAAGCATAGAATGACGAATCCTCACGGTCGCAACGAAACAGGAACTATCGAGAAGAAGCACAACCGAAAAGAAGCAAACAACATGGTAAACACACAACACATAAACATGACATGATGCACAACCAAGCATGATGCATGACAAAGGATATATGATGTTACTCATGGCAAGAGCTGATGCAAAAAAGAACAACACATCAAAGCAAGTTTAAATGAGGCCGGAAACAACATATAACAAATCCGGTAAGTCCTCCTATGCAAATTTCAAAATTGGTACAGATCTGAATAAACATTATGTTCAAGTAGTTAAACAGCAAGTTAAGATGCACCACAATGATCAACACGAAATTCTAGTCAAGTTACATATACGGTTCATTTAATTCGGAGCTACGGCCTAAAAGATATGAGCAAAACAAGTCAAACATGGCATTGATGAATAATACATTCAAACATCTAGCAAACACTCTCAAAACATGGATGCAACATGATAATATGAAACTACATAAAATTTTAAGTAAGTTTTATATAGAGCATGCTCAAAACGGAGCAACGGTGCAACACATACACTCCAAACAAGTTTGAAGGACAAACTGACCAAAACAGCAAGTAGGCACTTTGCAATCATCAAAACAACATGCTACAGGAATCTTATGAGCACAAACTTGACATTCACTTCATGTACAGATAACATAATTTAAATATCATTAAGGTTCAGGTTCATAGGCATCAAGATTAAACCAATATAATCAAGGCAAAATGCAACTTTATAACACAGGAGCATATGCATGAGCAGAGTTAACACGATGGCAACTTGAGAGCAAGAAAGAGACAAGCCACAGCAAGTAAACATAGCAACCAAGGGCATGGAATCAAATTAAACATAACCAAGAGAAAATAACATCATGGCATCATATATATATGGCTCATGGATTAGTAGGAACCAACATGACAAGATTGAATGTTGAAACAGTTTCAGCAAGTGTAAACCAGTAACATTATGATAGCATGTTTGCAAGCATGAAATAGAGGCATATGATAACCAAAATTAACAACAATGGCATGTAAACAAAGTAATCATAGCATAATTCAAAACATGTAATTGGAGTATCTCCAGAAGAGGCATGTATTAAATGGTAGCATCAAGAAAACATGGCAACATGATATGACAGAAACAGACTTACAAAACGTTAACAGCAAGTTGCCCACTTCACAAGCTTGATGCACTCACTACATGGCATATAAGAACATATGGATTGCACCAGAGTAAATATAGAATAATTATGCTCCTAAAACATGTAGACATCATGCTCAAAAGAAAATAACACAAAAAGATATAAAAATGACAAATAGGCAAGTTATAACAGTTTTTCAACAGTTAACAGCAACATGCGCTTTTGCAACAGGGATTATTATGTCAAGATGCACCCTAATATGAACACAAGGGACACTAACATGTATAGCATGAAGAGCCGAACATGTGCATATCAAGATCATCACCATAGCATCAACAGAGACAAAGTTATAGCACTCACAAGATGCATACATGATGTTAACAGTCAGCAGATTCCAGCAGTTTATATCACTTAGCAGTATTGCAACGAAGATTAAGGCATCAATACAAACAGAAACATGAATGCAAATGCATCCATCATGAAGAGCATCACAAGATGAACATTTTTACATATCATGCACACAAAGTAGAGCTACGAGCACGAAATTAGAGCATGGCAAAGAGGCACACATGACGCAAAAATTATTAGGACGGTGAAATTTAATCTCGCAGAAAACGGGATCGGGCGGACCCGGGAGAGAGGGATCCGGGCACGGCGGGGCGTTTGGTTCGTTGAACTGGTGGATCTGGTCCACCTAACCGGATCCAGACGGCGGCGCATAACTTCAGCGATGGCGGGGGAAACAGCGTCGGGCGGAGGAGATGGACGGCGGAGGCGCGGGGCGGCACGCTCCGGCGAGCGGCGGGGCTGGAAACGCGGCGCGGTGGTGGGAGGAGCTGGAGGCAGGGCAGAGCAAGTCGCTAGCGGCGCAGGGAGGCGAGGCGGCATGCGGAGCGAGGCCGGCGGCGAGGAGGCGCGGCGGCGGGGCTCGAAGAGTGGAGGCGCAGTGGCGGGGGTCGCTTGGCGACGGCGACACGCTGTCGGCGGCGGGGTGGCGCCGGTGGTGAGGCGGAGAGGCGGCGGCGGAGCGGATCCACGGGCGCGGGGAGCGGAGCCCGGATGCGGCCCGGGGCGGGCCGCGGCAGCGCGGGGACAGGGGCAGGGCGACGGCGACACGTGGCAAGCCATGGTTGGCTGGAGCGGCGACTGGACACGTCCGTCAGCGGGGGCGGACATGTCCGGCATGGAGGGAGGGGGTGGAGCTAGGGTTTCGCCCGAAAATGGAGAGAGGGGACTTATATATAGGTAGAGGGAGCTAGGAGAGTCCAAATGAGGAGCGGTTTTCGCCCAAACGATCGTGATCGAGCGGCGGAGAGCGTGGAGGGGAGTTAGATGGGCTAGGTGGGCTGTGTGGAGGGGTGTTGGGCTGCAACAAGAGAGGGCTTTTGCGGTTACCCGGTTAACCATTGGGGCATCAAACGACCTCCAAATGGAACGAAATTTGACAGGCGGTCTACCGGTGATATACCAAGGCCACTCGGCAAATCTCAGCCCATTCCGAGAATGTTTTCCGGTGGCTCACAAAACAAGAACTAGGAGGTGCCATGGGCGCGTGCGAGTGTTTCTGGGCTCAGAACGTACACCGGAGAGGACTGGGAGGACTCGGACGGATGCAAGTTTTGAAAACCATGCAGATGAAATGCAGATGATGACATGGCAAAGTGCAACACGCTAGCGAATGACATGGCAATGATAGCAAATAACTGGATGACACCTGGCGCATCGGTCTCGGGGTGTTACACTATGCATCTCTTAGGCTTGGTCTCCATGAGGTGGTGTAGAGATGACTCCAAGGACGAAGGCTTCAGTCGATGTAGCTGGAGCTGGTGAAGTGGTTGCTGGAGGTGGCATTGAAGTTGTAGCTGCTGGTGCAGCATCCTCTTCCTCTTCCTTTTCAGAATCTCTCACCATAGTTGACTTTCCAAGAACTTTTGCAGTTGTGGTTCTTTCCCTCTTCTTCTTCTTCTAGCCATCTCCAACTGCTTCACCATCATCTGATTCTAGTGTGAATTTCATGGTTTCTCTTGTTGCAATTTTCCTTGGCTTGGATGTTGGGACTCTCCTTGCTGGTGCCTTCTTGTTCATACCAGGCTTTATGGTAGCAGCAGTGCCATACTCCTTCATCACTTTCTGGTGGCCTCATCCTCAACAGCAACATAATCCTCATCCTCAGAGTCTGAGGTTTTCTTCTTCCTTGCTCTAGTGGCTGCCTTGGGCAAGTTACTTGGTGTTCTCCTGCTGCCCTCATCATAGCTGCTTGAGGTACTAGTGCCCTCACTCATTTGCACTTGCTCTTCAGACTTATTCTGGCTATCACTCTGGTCAGACATCGTGGTAGGCAAACTGACAGCAAACACTGTGAATAGATATAGATGAGGGAGAGTAGATGAGCATCACAAAGTGCAGAGATTTTTGCAAAATAAATGAGTCAAAAACTTAGTTTTAGTTCTCTACTAAAATGATCTCGGAGCTACCAAATTGATAAACTCGGTGATACCGAAGCAACATTTGGAACCTAAACTAGTGAACTCGGTCAGACCGAGCCACAGTTCGGTGGCACCAAGATTACTAGGGTTTCACACAGAATTGAACTCGGTCACACCGATTTGTAGTTTTCGGTCATACCGAAAAGTGCATGTGCAATGGCCTAAGCCAAATCAGTGAGACCGATTTCTACGATTCGGTCGGTCCGAGATGAGTTCAACGGAGACCTAACCCTAAATTTTCGAATCAAACTAAGCCTAATGAAAGTTTTCTCTAGATAGATTGATTTCATATGTGGCATTGATCATGGCATTGACCTCGTGCTAAGAATCAATGGTAAAAAGAAAGCACAAGGGGTCGAACACATACCCTAGTTTGGTGGGTGTTCGCTATGACGGCAACGGCGGAGCAGATTTCCGTTGACGGCGACAGAAATCAGTGGCGGAAGGTCGCTAATGGCGAGGAGGCGATCCGGAGACCCGAGGAGGTAGAGCAGGATATGTGCAGGCTAAGGGGTTTTGAAGAAATTTCCAAAATCTCACCCGTGGGTATATATATCCCGACCCTATCGGTGTGACCGAGTGGAACAACTCGGTGGCACCGAGATGCGGAATCGCAAGCGGTTACTGCAACTCGATGTGACCGCAATGTTCAAATCGGTTGCACCGAGATCAAAACCTAGATCAACTTAGTGAACTCGGTTTGACCGAAATGGATGACTCAGTCATACCTAAATGCACAAAGAGGTTTTGGAAGTTTAAGTCTATGACGAATCGGGTACTCCGAGTGCTCCTCACACAGAGTGGTTCGAATCTGACTTGATCAAACCTTGTGATGTATAATGAATAGAGTTTGAGACGAGAAAAGCATAGATAGCTAGAGAAGGTTCTTAGGCATTCTTGTCCATCCACTTGGCAAAAGAGAAAGAGCCAAACAATCAAAGCAACAAGTGGATGTCCTCGAATGAGAAAATATGCAACCAGCATGCTCACACAATAAAATGGCAAATGAAATATATGGCAAAGCATGCACAAACACTCTAGCATTTATCAAGAAATTTGCGATGACTAGGTCATCTATATATGTGTATATTAACTTAGGAGTCAAATGAGAACATTTGATCATAGGTCATACTCATCGTTTAAGCACAAGAGGGGTTACCACTTTTACATAAAGCATTGTTGTGTTCACACCATTAGAGTTGCTTTAGCTTAGTTCTTTAGAGTAAAGCTACCCCTAGATGTGATATCACACCTAAGAGGGATGAACTAACCTTGGGTTTTGTTGATGATGACTTCATGTAGGTGTTCAAGATGTGGATGCTCAATGTTGATGTAGATCATTCGGAGCAATCCATTGGAGTGAGTTGCACTTTCAATACCTACACGGGTTAGTCCCACAAGGAACAAACAAGGGTATCCATGGACATAGAATGATGTACAAACAAGATGATGTCCATGAAAGCATTAGGTTACCTTGTCCCTTGTCTTACCAACAAGAGGTTTTGTGACTCCTTGAACTAGTGCAAGATGTTGAAGTTGCTTGCACTTGTTCTTGTCGAAATGATATGAGTGAATTGTGTTGGCAGAGTCACTCTCACGAACTCTCTAGTTCTTCTTCTTCGGGATCCACATCATCTTGATGGGAATCCTTGGGGTTGTAGTCATACTTGATGAAGTAGAACTTGATGTAGTCTTGGGAACCCACTTGACCAAGGCCTTGGGAGCTTCTTCGAATGCATCAATCTCCTCTTGAAGCTTATCCTTCCCTTTTTGCTTGTGGTCTTGTGGTGGAAGATCATCTTGAGCTTGTGTCCCTTGGAAAGAAGTAGGATCATACTTTTCTTGTTGAGGAACAAACTTCGTCTTGGGGTATTGATCTTCTTCCCAGTCAACTCCATTGGCATTGAACTTTCGTTCAAAACCAACACCTTGGTTCTTCTGGTGCCTTCCTTGCTTGCGTACAATTTCCTCAAATTGCTTACTTCCGGCAAGGCTCTTGTAAACACCTTTCTCTATAACTCCCTTCAATAAGCTATTTTCTTGCTCAAGTGTAACTTGGCTAAGAGAATCATTAGTGGAATCAAGAGAACTACTAGAAGCAACAACATTGGGTTTAGCATGATTATTGTTACTACTAGAAGAATCTTTCTTACTTTTGTTGCTAGATTTAACTTGTGGCATGTAAGTAGACAAGAGTAAACGCTTGGCAATGTAAGAAGAACTTTTCTTGCGAAGATCATCATTGATTGCCTTTAAAAACTCATGCTCTTGCTCTAGGTTGAGCTTTTCAAAGCGTAACTTTTCCTGAGTCTTTAAAAGTTCTCGATGATCTTCCAAGGTAGTTTCATGAGCTAACTTAACAGTATTTAGCTCTTTAGTTAGACGCTCAATCTTCTCCTTATCATTGTCATTCGTTTTATCTTGATTAGCATGATTAATTGACGTTTCATCATAGTATTCATCACTAGAGTTGCCAACAAGTAAATCATCATCACCTAACAAATCATCTTCATCACTATCGAAATCAAACATACTCAGGGTGTATACCTTTGGGCCTTTAGCCATGAAGCATGTTCCAATTCCTTCATTCGGTGAGACAAATATGTCATAGGAGTTGGTTGACATAAGTGCTAGACCAGCAACACCTTCATCTTGAGTATATTTGGAGTCGGAGTGATAACTTCTTTCGGAGTGATGGTCGGAGTCGGAGCCGGATACCCATTCACCAACGTGAGCTTGATGTCTTTGTTTTGTGTAGCTCTTTGATGATTTGTCCTTCCTTTCCGAATCCTTGCTTCTCCGGTAGGTTCTTCGTTCATAACGATCATCTCTACTCCTTCTCTCTCTTGGCGGTGACTCTTCTCTTCTACTTCTTCTTTTAGGTGAAACTTCTCTTCTTTTGTAGGGAGTCGTACACTCATTGGAGTAGTGTTCAGGTCTTCCACAATTGTAGCAATTACATTCACGACTCGAAGATCTTTTGTCAGTGTAGGACCTTGACTTGGAACTTCTTTCCTTGCTTATACTCTTGTAGAACTTGTTGAAGTTCTTCACCATTAGGCTCAATTCTTCATTGAAGGTTTGTTTCTCACTTGATGATGTAGGAGCATCACATGAGGCTTTGTAAGCACCACTTGACTTGTTGTGAAGTTCCTCTTTATCCTTGAGTGACATCTCATGAGCAACAATTCTTCCAATGACTTCCGTTGGCTTGAGATCTTTGTAATTGGGCATCATTTGGATCAGTGTGCACACGGTTTCATATTTTCCATCCAAGGCTCTTAGGATCTTCTTGATGATGAATCTATCAGTCATGTCTTCACTTCCTAAGCCGGCAATCTCATTTGTGATGAGAGCAAGCCTAGAGTACATTTCAGCGACACCTTCACCATCCTTCATTTTGAACTTCTCAAATTGACTTTGAAGCACATCCAATTTGGATTCCTTGACGGAGTCAGTACCGTCATGAATATCAATCAAAGTATCCCAAATTTTCTTTGCATTCTCAAGACGGCTGATTTCGTTGAATTCTTCGGGGCATAATCCGTTGAAGAGAATATCGCAAGCTTGGGCGTTGTATTGCAGCATCTTCAACTCTTCCGCGGTAGCTTCACGGTTCGGTTCTCTCTCATCAAAGAATTCGCCTTGCAAGCCAATACACACAATAGCCCAAACGGCGGGGTTATGTCCAAGAATATGCATTTTCATCTTATGCTTCCAACTAGCAAAATTAGTACCATCAAAGTAAGGACCTCTACGGTGGTAATTTCCCTCACTAGACGCCATACTCTGCTAGGTTGTGAAACCAAGGCTATGATCACCAAAAGCCATGGAAATCAAGGCAAATGGAGACAGTAGCTCTTATACCACTTGTAGGATCGGAAGTATGTCTAGAGGGGGTGATTAGACTACTTGACCAAATAAAAATCTAGCCTTTTCCCAATTTTAGTTCTTGGCAGATTTTAGCCACTTAGCACAAGTCAAGCAATCAACCTACACATGCAATTCTAAGAGTACAGCAGCGGAATGTAAATCATTGCATATGAAGGTAAATGGAGGAGTTTGGAGGGAGCAAACACAAGGTTGACACGGAGATTTTTGGCGTGGTTCCGATAGGTGGTGCTATGGTACATCCAGGTTGATGGAGACGTCAACCCACGAAGGGTAACGGCTGCGCGAGTCCACGAAGGGCTCCACCCACGAAGGGTCCATGAAGAAGCAACCTTGTCTATCCCACCATGGCCATCGCCCACGAAGGACTTGCCTCACTAGGGTAGATCTTCACGAAGTAGGTGATCTCCTTACCCGTACAAACTCCTTGGTTCAACTCCACAATCTTGACGGAGGCACCCAAGTGACACCTAACCAATCTAGGAGACACCACTCTCCACAATCTTGATGAACTCCTTGCTCTTGTGCTTCAAATGATAGTCTCCCCAACACTCAACTCTCCCTCATAGGATTGGGTTTGGTGGAAAGATGATTTGAGTGGAAAGCAACTCGGGGAAGGCTAGAGATCAAGATTCATATGGTAGGATTGGAATATCTTGGCCTGAACACATGAGTAGGTGGTTCTCTCTCAGAAAGTGAATGCTGGAAGTGTAGGCATGTTCCGATGGCTTTCCTCACGGAGAGGGTGGAGGGGTATATATAGCCTCCACACAAAATCTAACCGTTACACACAAATTACCAAACTCGGTGGGACCGAATCAAAAAACTCGGTCGGACCGATTTAGTTCATAATGTGACCATTAGGCATTTCGGTGGGACCGACAAGTCAACTCGGTGGGACCGATTTCTTTAGGGCTAGGGCACAACTTTATCTCGGTGAGACCGATTACACAAACTCGGTAGGACCGACTTTGGTAATAAGCTAACCAGAGAGTTGGTCAGGAAAACTCGTTGGGACCGATTCGCTCATCTCGATGGGACCGAAATGTTACGAAAGGAAAACAGGGAGTTTGCATTGCGAACTTGGTGGGACCGATCGCTCATCTTGGTTAGACCAAAACGTTACGACAGGAAACAGAGAGTTTGCAATCCCATCTCAGTGAGACCGAGATCCCTATCGGTGAGACCGAATTGACTAGGGTTTCTGGCAGTGGCTATGTCAAATGAACTCGGTGGCGCCGGATGGATCAAATCGGTGGGGCCGAGTTTGACTTTTGGTTTGGGACATATGTGGATATGAGAAAGTGGTTGAGGGTTTTTGGAACATATCACCAAGCATTTTGAGCAAGCAAGCCATTAAGCAACACATCATCCCCTTTTAATAGTATTGGCTTTTCTATGGACTCAATGTGTTCTTGAATCACTAAAAGTAAAATGTAGAGTCTTGAGCTTTAGAGCTTGAGCCAATCCTTTGTCCTTAGTATTTTGAGGGGTCCAGATTCCTAATCCATGCCATGCCAAACATTGAACTTCCCTGAAATATTCATCTTGAAATAGCATTAGTTCAATGAGTTATATGTTGTTAATCATTACCAAAACCACCCAGGGATAGTTGCACTTTCAGTTGGGTTTGCCCCGGAAGCAAGCTTCCAGACCGTCCTGGCAGGCCTGCTGAGGCTTGCGGAGGCAGGCCACCCCACCGCTCCACCTCACAAGCGACACAAGTCATATATCAGTGTGGTGTCACGCTCCAAGGTGACTAAGTGGCTGCTTTTTGCCACATGGCAGCCACTTCCTACAGCAAACACCTCCTTATGACACTCGTCCTAAGACGCGTCAAGCAAGTAGGCGCAAAGCTGGAAAAATGGGCTGGCAAGGGATGCCGGGCAGCTGTGATGTGAGACTCAACGGAGCATTTAATGCGCTCTATCAGCATGCAGAGTTAGGTATGATAGCACTATTAGATATCTAATCAGTATGTAAAGACTGATTTGCCATGGTGGTGACCCCTTAACCTATAAAAGGTGGCCCATGGCAACTGTAGAAAGGGTCGGGCCCTCACATATCAATACATGCGTAGCCACTTTCACTCTGAGGAAACCCTGCTGGGTAAGTGTTCTACGTCCACCACCACCTTTTCCACCATCAGTCCACCAAAGCAGGAGTAGGGTTTTACGCCTCGTGGCGGCCCAAACCTGGGTAAAAATTGCCCGTGTGATCTCTGCTGCGCTATGCTACGCTTCTCTGCTCTTTGTGCAACGTCTCCATCCCCCCGCCAAACCAAAAGGGGCTCGTAGCCCCATAGGTGGACATGGTTCCCCGCGACACATAGATTCATCAAAATAAGCACACAATGCAACGAAAACAAAATCTGTTAAAATTAGAACAGTCTGTAGTAATCTAAACTTTAACCATACTTCCATAACTCCAAAAATTCTGAAAACTTAGGACAACATGGGCAATCTGTATATCAATCATGTGTAAAATAATTCAGAATTTTATCACGCTCCAACAAATTTTGACAATTCTGCTACTGGACGCAAAAGTTTTTGTTTTCCAACAGGATCAAATCAACTATCATCCAACATGATCCTAAAGGCTTTACTTGGCACAAAGACTAACCAAAACACTAAAACACAAGCATAACAGTAGTATGATTGCATATCTATTGAACAACAGAAAGAAAAAGAAAATTTTCCAAGATAACTATTGGGTTGCCTCCCAACAAGCGCTATTGTTTTACGCCCTTAGCTAGGCATAATGCATAGGTTCGAGTATTGTCATGTTTTAGGTTACTCTCAAGTTTGATTCATATGGTGGCTTAATGCTAGTTCTAGGGAAGTGTTCCATACCATTTCTCAATGGAAACTGAAAATTAATATTCCCTTCTTTCATATCAATCAAGACACCTATAGTTCATAAAAATGGTCTACCAAGTACTATGGGACAAGACGACTTGCAATAAATATCAAGAACAATAAAATATACGGTCACATAGTTTCTATTTGCAAGAATAAGAACATCATTAATTCTTCCCATAGCTTTTTAATAGTAGAATCCGCCAAGTGCAAATTAAGAGAACATTCTTCCATATTGGTAAAACCTAGCACATCACATAGAGAGTTTGGAAGTGTGGAAACACTAGCACCCAAATCACATAAAGCATTGCAATCATAATTTTTTTTATCTTCACTTTGATGGTAGGTTCCCATTCATCATACTAGACCATGACGGCGCGTGTTACTGCGCTCGTCCTTTATGTAAATATAGGCGGCTTAATGCATGAACGTTATGATGAAATTTTTTATTTAAAATATAGAATATGTGTATTTGTTCTTTGGAGAATAATATAAATCAAATTTTCTTGATTTCCAATATAAGAATATTGATATCTTAGGAGGATAATATATATGAACTTTTCTTAGGAGGACAATACGACAAATACAATTGTAAAGATTAACTACCAAACACCAAAATCATAATTGTGTTCTAATATATAGGATTTTTAGTTGCTCACTACAATATTAATTGAAATGTTAGAACACAACTCCATGGGTGTTGCTTGATCAGCCTCCAGCGATCTCCATGAGTGCTAAAAGCGTAAACTCATAACTTGCTTGTCCAATTATATCAATGGCCATTGGTTGGTTGCTATGGCATCTCCATAACTTTTTTTGGCAAATCTTGTTGGTGGTTAACAATTTTATGGAATGGAAAATCTATATTTAAAGGTGGCGATATGTCACACTACTCAAACAGAAGGATAGTGAGCTCGTTCTACATATAGTGTGTGGGATATGCAAGTACCAAACATAGCATTCTTTGGTTGTAGGCAACTAAGGTCTTGATCGTGGCACGGAGTTGCAAGCTCACGAAAATATTTGAGACAGAACCACGGGGGTACTGGGCCAATCTTGCATAAAAATCTTATATATTTTCTATTTAAGTAGATAGCCAGATTAGGTACATATTGAATCTTTCTTAAGAAGGGAGGGAGAACTGGCCAAGGATGAGATGCAAGTGCATGTGTCAACTAGCTACAGTGATATTCATTGCCATTTTTTATATGTAAATCTCCCTACAGAACTCATGAGCTGGCACATATAGGTCATCGGTTTCGGAATTGATGCTATCTAGAGGTTGGGCTCTATAATCTCTGCAACTTTAGTTGGTCATCATGCACTCAAACAATATGAATGCGACTGCATCAAGTGAAACAGACTGAATATTCAAGAACTATTAAATCTGAAAAATAGTTACAAAAGACATCGTCATTGTTTGGTACAAATTATCCACGATGAAACTTAACACAAAATAAAGCAAATTTGTATAGGTCACTATATGACCAGGGCATGGTAACTCCTAGTGCATCTAGAAACTCACCATGGAGAAACTGATTTAATGGAATAACATATTTTTTATGTTCCTGGCGTAAAACTTGAAATAGTTCTTCATGTTCCTTCCTGCATTTATTTTTCACATTGAAAATTGACCTACATCGGTTTTTATGTTTCTTTCTAAAGTTGTGCCAAAAATTATGCATCAAGTACAACATAAATAAATGACCTTAAATGGAAGAAGGTGCATATGTGTTACCTCAACTTCTCGGACAACTAAAATATAGTTCTTCTCAGCAAGGTGCCTTTTTTCCTTGCCCCAATATCCGCACAGTATAGGAGAGGAACAAATAGGGAAAACTTCCGGTCATATTGCTTTATCTAAAATAAAACTACAAACATATTTCCCCCTAACCAAATTTTGATTGTCTCCGTCTTTATACCTAGTAGGGTAATTATCTTCACCAACCTTTTGCAAAAGAAAAAAATTATCAATACTCTTGTGAGCCTATAATGCAAATGATTGTGAATTATCCAGAAATATATAAATAAGAAATTGTTGAGTGAGCAGCTGGTTATAAAACAGTAAGTAGCAAGTACATTTTTCTTCAGGTTGGGTCACTCACCAAAAACACAAATCTAGCATAAGTCTACAAGTTGGTCCATATCAATGAGAATATGCAAGAAATTAATGACGCCACATTAATCAGTTGGACTTGCATAGGTTTCCCTCTAAATTGTAAAAATCTAACCATTTGGCACACCATCACCTACAGATAACTCACAGACATACAAAGTTAAATGAGATATGAAAACATCTTGAACAAAGTTTAAAAATAATTAGTTGCAAACAATGCAGTACTACTTCTTCCTTATTCTTGCCTTGCCTTGATGTTAGGCTCATGAGATATGAAAACATCTTGAATAAAGTTACACAAAAAAAATTAGTTGCAGTTTGCAAACAGTGAAGTACTACTTCGTTTTCCCCTTGCCTTGCCTAGATGTTCTCCATTTAAGCCCGGTGATTCATCGGTATATTTATAGCAGCTGATAATACGCCCTAGAAATATACATGTGGTATCTTCTTTTCTTCTCAATACAACAACCAAAAGCAATTTGTGAGGAGGAAGTCTATTGCCCAGACGGAGGCGACAGCATGGGATTGAACACAAGCTGCGGCGGCGCTGATCCGCGATGGTGAGAGAGAGGGATATATATATATATATATATATATATATATATATATATATATATATAAGAGAGAGAGAGATATAGAGAGAGAGAGAGAGATCATGTGCACAACAGATCTCACATGGAGTGGGAGGCACTTCACCGCTATAGCCGCCTGTCGTGGTTCTAAGACTGACAGTAGAAAGGGGGGTAGGTATGGAGAGGCAAGATCTCAGCTATGGTGAAGATGTACACACAAGATTTACGAGTTCAGGCCCTTCTCAGAGGAAGTAATAGCCCTACGTCTCGGTGCCCGGAGGCGGTTGACTGGATTATATGTGTGTGATATTACAGGGGGTGCGAACCCTTGTCTCAGAGGAGGGGTTAGCTTATGTAGAGTGCGCCATGACCCCAGCCATCCTCCATTACAAGGGACTTAATGTACATATAGTAGGGGCGTTACTGATAACGCCAGTCATAAGTGTTATTAATGACCTTGAAGACTACGGAGTGAATGTCCGATCGTTGCAGTGTTGAGTGACTCCTGGTCTTCAGTAGGTCGATGATTCCTCATATGGTCGAGTGACAACAGGTAGGGGGATGCCCGAGTGATATGACTGGTCGAGTGGATTACACTCGACATCTTTGACTGGGGGTTCTTCGTTGCCTCTTGGACTTCTTATCTTCTAGGGTAGTGACCTTGGGTAGGACGTATAGGTCAGGCCTATGACCCTACCCCGGGTCTGTATCCTCATCAGTAGCCCCCGAATGGATTAAGGTTCGAGTGGAAAGTAGGTTGAAGTTGAACGTATTCCGAGCTTTGCACCTCGCGAGTGTTTTACGCAGGATGGAAGGCTTACGTTGGTACTTCAGCGTCGATTCAGTCGCCTTGATCCATTCAGAAAGTTGCCGACTGAACTTGTAGCGTCATCTGCCGAGTGATGTCTTGGGGTGCAGAATTTTCGGTGTGATTGATAGCAGTGTATCCCGGATTTCACGGGATACGAAATTTCGGGGAAGCGCGCGGGACGGGGCGCGCTGAAGTAAGCGGGGCGGATAGACAGTAGCGCCTCGATTTCTGCGCCACCTTTCTCGCCACGTAAGTTGCGCATGACTGTTGCCAGATTTGACAGGATCGCCTGCTCCCACGCGTCAGCCACTCGGAAGCATCCCTTTATAAGGCGACGGGGCCAAGGCGTCTGCAATGTGCGCGCCTGTTTCTCTTTCTTCTTCCTCTGCTTCTTCACCATTCCTAGCTACTCTACTCTCGACGTTGCCGCTCTACCGCCATGGTGAAGGACAAGATGGCGGCGCTGGAGCACCCGAAGAAGGCAACGGGGGTGGCAAAAGGCAAGAAGCAGAACTGTTGGTCTTCATCGCGCTCGGGGGTGCCGCTAGGCTGGATCCAGGGCAATTGGATCCGGTCTTCGATCCGGCAAGAAGATCTGGATGAGCTAGTGGAGTCTGGGCTGATCGCCAAGGGCGCAGCAAGGCTGCCTGAGGGGGAGACGAAGCCGCAGCCTCGATCGGGTGAGTGTGTACTGCTCGCCACCCATGTCGACCGGGGTTTTTCCCTTCCTCCGCACCCCTTCTTCCGGGGCTTCTTGAATTTCTTCCGTGCCCAACTCCACCATTTTTCTCCCAATACCATCACATACCTTGCCACGTTCATGTCGATGTCTGTAAACTTTTTGGGGTGTAGACCGCACTGGGGCCATTTCAAACATATTTTCACCATCCGTTCCCAGTCGGTGAAGAAAGCAAAAACGAGTGACTCAAAAACCCATGTCATTCAGATGTGTGGGGTTTTGGGTATCCAAAAGAGACAGAGGAGTTCTTTCCCTTCGATGAATCTCCCTGAATTGGTTAGGGGTTGGCAGTCGACTTGGTTCTACTGCCAGGACCTCCCAACTCCAGGTCAGTCGATCGGCCTTCCCCACTTCACTTTTGACCGTGTCCAGACTCCTTCCTCACTGAAAGTGACTGCTGCTGAGAACATGGAGACAAAGATGCTGGTTGAGAAAGTAGTCCAACTGATTAACGAGGGTGTCACTGGCACTGATCCATCCTACTAGCTAGGGCAACCACTCCAAATCTAGGAGATTCAGGGTTCGATCCCTGGTTCTCCCGAGTCCCTCAGTCGACGCCGATGCTTGAGGTGGTGGTCGAATTTTCCGGAGATCCGGTTCGGACCAACGTCACATTTGCCAGCCCGCTGATGACTGATCATCTGTCGGGGTCAACTGCTCCGGCTCCTGCCTCTCCAGTGCAACTCCACGCGTCTGACCCAGTACCTGCTTCAGCCGCCTTGGAGCCATCACTCTTTGCTGCATATCGACCCCAGACGATTTGCCAAGTGCTGCAAGGGAGGCTCTTAGTCAGGTGAACCTTGTCATGGAGTAGGTGAAGGTGATGCACGAGGCCAATCAAGTGGCTTATAACACCAGCATCAATGTTAAGGTCAGCGAACTCCGACTGAACTTTTGAATGTTGTTTTATATCCAATCACCCACTAGGGTGTGCCTGTGTTTAGAGTTTAGGAAGTCTTCCACTTCACTCGACTCATGCTGAGTCTTAGTATTCTGTCCAGCCCAGTGGGGGCATGCCGAGTGAACCCACTAGGTGTAGTCCCCGAGACCACGGTCGACTCCTGGCAGTCAGCTGAGGTCTTAGAATCTTCTTTTTTACCTTGTATTTTTTTGCTCACGCTGGGCAGACCATGCTGAGTGTTGATCTAGATCAGTGGGGGCATGCTAAGTGCACCCACTGGGTGTAGTCCCCGAGACTACTGTTGAATATTTGATTCGGCAATAGTCTTAGAGTAACTTTCACTGTCATTATCTTTTGTTTTTGTCGACTTATATATCTCTCTCGCCGGCTGCAGAAGTCTTGTGATCTTGGAGCTTGGCTTTCCGAGTTAAAGAAGAAGCATATCAGCCTTGAACTTGATCTTGAACTCGCAAAGAAGAACCTCAAGACTGCTCAAGAAGAAACGGCCATCATGGGAGGTAACTAATCGACTCTTGCCCACCTAGTAGCTCGCGTCTTTCACTATTTTTTTTCTTTCAGTCTCTTTGAACCGAGTGACTTCACACAAACAGATGTGCATAGTGAAAACCGTCAACTTCAGGCTCATCTGAAGAGTGTTGTTTCTTTAGAGAGAATGAAGGAAGCTTTGGAGAAGAAGGACCAGGACCTTGCTGCTGCTCAGAAGGAAGCACGTGAGAAAATAACGCTTGCAGACAAGAAGCTGGCTTCAGTCGGCAAGTTGGAAGAGGAGAATGCGAAGCTGAAGAACGCCATCTCGGAAGCCAATCGGGAAGTCGAGCAACTGAAGAAGGACAAGGAGAACCTAACCAATGATGTTGGAGGCCTCAAAGCCAAGACAGGCAAGCTAGAGTCCTATCTCGGACAACTTGCCGCGAAACTAGTTCTGAAGCTTGAAGGTATAGCAGCTCGACTGATTAATTGTCGTCGATTGAAGTATGTTGTAATATTGTCGACTCACTATTTTTCATGATGGTGTAGAACTTTGTTAGGATTTTGAAGCTGAAACCGGGCAGGTCGAGATAGGTCTCGACCCCATCAATTGTCCTGTGAAAGATGACGTTGCAATGAACTTGCTGCGGTTGGAATCACGCTTGGACGGAGCCACTACCTATCTGGCTCGACTGAAGGTGGCGATGACCAGGGTTGTCGCTGAACTCTGGCCTCAGGTGGAACTTTCTCAAGATCTCGAGTCGCTGAAGACTTGACTCAATCAGATTCTTGGTCGAGTGCAGGAGTGGAAAAAGTCATCAGCTCGCTGCGGCGCTGACGTCGCCCTGTCATTGGTTCGAGTGCACTGCAAGGACGCCAGAGAAGACAAGTTGGCGGCCCTCAAGGTTGTCAATACTAATAAGCACACCTTCCAGTCCTTCATGGACACCTTCCTTGAGGCTGCCACTCGTACTGCGGACAGCATTGACCTTGACAGCTTCTGCAATCCAGCCAGCCCTTCTCCCACCAAGTGATCGAAAAAACATTATGCTTCACCCTCATTTGCCTCGGAATGCCGAGTGATTTTGTAATCGCTGAAACTCCTTCGGGCCTGACACCCGAACACTTTAATCTGCGGTTAGGAACTTTTGGATTTATCTGAACTTCGCTTATCTTTGAATATGTCGTGTTCGTCTTCGAGCGGAACCCATTCTTCACTCGGATTGGTTTTCGTACTTTCGATGCAGCTTCTGAGGAAGGGGCCACAGTCAACCTGTTGGACGGACCTTGAGCAGCATTGATCAGCTCATCAGCGAGGCACTCCGCAATGGCCTTGACATTCCTGAAAGCAGTTCGCCTTGGCACTAGCTGTTGATGAGCCTCTGGCAGCATTGATCAGCTCATCAGCGAGGCATTCAGCAATGGTCTTGACATTCCTAGAAGCAGCTTGCCTTGGTGTCACTGTTAGATGAACCTTTGGAAGTGTGCACAATCTCGTCCTTCTTCTTGATGGTGCAGCCCCGGGGGGAGGAGTCGTGGTCAACCCGTATCATTCGGTTGGGTTTTTCGAACTTAGGCGAGTACTGGACTGCAGCTAAGCCCCTGAGTGAGAGGATTGCTCACCACTCGGTAGGATTTTTCAAACTGAGGCGAGTACTGGACTGTAGCTAAACCTTCGAGTGAGAGGATTTCTCGCCACTCGGTAGGATTTTTCAAACTTAGGCGAGTACTGGACTGCAACTAAGCCCCCGAGTGAGAGGATTGTTCGCCATTCGGTAGGATTTTTCAAACTTAGGCGAGTACTGGACTGCAGCTAAGCCCCCGAGTGAGAGTATTGCTCACCACTGGTAGGATTTTTCAAACTTAGGCGAGTACTAGACTGCAGCTAAGTCCCAGAGTTGGAGGATTGCTCACCTCTCGGTAGGATTTTTCAAACTTAGGCAAGTACTGGACTGCAGCTAAGCCCCCGAGTGAGAGGCTGGCTCACCACTCGGTAGGATTTTTCAAACTTAGGTGAGTACTGGATTGCAGCTAAGCCCTCGAGTGTGAGGGTCGCTCGCACAATCTCATCCTTCTTCTTGACGGTGCAGCCCCCCGGGGCGCCGTGGTCGACCGGCACTGTTCGGTAGGATCTTTTAAACTTAGGTGAGTATAGGACTGCAGCTAAGCCCCCGAGTGAGAAGTTGGCTCACCACTCGGCAGGATTTTTTTACACTTAGGCGAGTACTGGACTCAGCTAAGCCCCCGAGTGAGAGGCTGGCTCACCACTTGTCGGGGGGATGAACCCCGGGCAGGCAACGGAACCCGGATCCTCTTCAAAAACGGTGGGGCCCGCATTGCCCCCCAAAACCGACACGCGCCTGGCCGGGTCGCTCGACCCGGCGAGGTCCGCAGCCCGGCCAGTCCCTCCGACCCGGCAAGGTACGTCGACCCGGACTTAGAAACTGGCCCAAGGCGGCCGAACCTGGCACAAGCAAGGCTTCCCCAACAAGCCGATCCTACCCGTGGCATGCACTACAATCCAGCCGCGGGTCAAGCTCCTATCCCATCCGAGCCATACGATGGGACGAGACGTCAATCACCGAGGACCAACACTACAGTGTTTCCACCCATGCCTATGGTCAGCCGGAGCGTGGCAACAGTGCCCATTACCTACCCGCTGACCAGGGGAGGCGTGGCAACAGTGCTTCCGCCCTCACCGCTGACGACAGCAAGCGGCAGCCTGACGGAAAGCACTGTACACGACTCGACTCGGCCACACCCTGACGATTGACAAGACGGCGCACAGTTCCCCTAGGCATGCGGGGCCCGCACGTAGGGGAACCTGGCGAACCACAAGCCTCAAGCGGGACCCAGCCCGGCGTCCCGGACACCGACAATACGGACCCACCGACTCGGCATATTACCATTGTAACCCTAGTGGGTTGGTCTATAAAACCCCCCAGGAACCCGCGCCTACAAAGAGAGAAGAAGAGCATATGACATGTAATGCAAAGCGGCCTATGAGAAACAGATAGATCCAGCGAGCATTGGACTAGCCACCCAACAGCAACACCGGG
Source organism: Triticum timopheevii (assembly GCA_963921465.1). Taxonomy (NCBI): domain Eukaryota; kingdom Viridiplantae; phylum Streptophyta; class Magnoliopsida; order Poales; family Poaceae; genus Triticum; species Triticum timopheevii. Next base: position 296,234,012 of record OY997264.1, on the reverse strand, counting down.
GAGAAGGAGCAGCCCAAGCCTTGGCCAGCTTCCTTCCTCCTCCATACAGCTCCAGGAGCGACATTGTACTATCGATCATCTAACTACACTCGGCAAGTCTAGGGGTATTATCTCTCCGGAGAGCCCCGAACCTGGGTATGTCCGGCGTCCCGCGCCCGCTCATGCCAACCTCGCCTCTGGAGCCCACCAGTGCCCTCGAGCCTCCTCCTCTCTTTAGCCATCCCTTGATATCTGTCGTGCGCTCACCACGACACCACTCGGTAGGAATTTTTTTACACTTAGGCGAGTACTAGACTGCAGCTAAGCCCCCGAGTGAGAAGCTGGCTAACCACTCGGTATGATTTTTCAAACTTAGGCGAAACGGATTCGCAGCTAAGCCCCCGAGTGAGAGGCTGGCTCACCACTTGGTAGTATTTTTTTCTTCAACTTAGGCGAAACGGATTCGCGGCTAAGGCACCCTTTGGGGGGTTTAGAACATGTAGAAAATGAACAACAATCATTCAGAAGACTGTAAAATCATGTCTTTGATAATCAAACTAAAAGGTATTTCTTATTACATCTCAACAGTCTGAATGCTTAAGAGTAAAAGGGGAGGAGCAGTTCCGCATTCCAAGCGCACGGCTCATCTTTATTGTGCTCGACATTCAAAAGACGATATGCTTCGTTGTGGAGCACTTTGGTGACGACGAAGGGGCCTTCCCAAGCAGGAGCGAGCTTGTGTGGTTTCTACTGATCCACTCGAAGGACCAGGTCTCCTTCCTGAAATTCCCGACCCTTACGTTTCTGGCGTGGAATCGACATAGGTCTTGTTGATAAATGGTCGACTGAATCAAGGCCATCTCTCTTTCTTCTTCCATGAGATTGACTGCATCTTGCCGAGCCTGTTCTGCTTCTTCTTCTGAGAAGAGCTCGACTCGAGGCGCGTTGTGAAGCAAATCACTTGGGAGTACAGCTTTGGCTCCATAGACTAAGAAGAAAGGAGTTCGTCCAGTCGACCGATTGGGAGTTGTCCTCAATCCACAAAGTACTGATGAAAGTTCGTCGACCCAGGCACCTGCTGCATGCTTGAGGTCACGCATCAATCGGGGTTTTAGTCCTTTAAGAATCAATCCATTCGCTCTTTCAGCCTGCCCATTCGACTGGGGATGGGTGACTGAAGCGTAATTGACCCTCGTGCCTTGGGAAGCACAAAAGGCTCTGAACTTGTCAGAGTCGAAGTTCGACCCATTATTCGTGATGATGCTATGCGGAACACCATATCTAAATGTCAATTCTCTGATGAAACTAACAGTCGTACTTCCTTCAAGGTTTTTAATGGGCTTGGCTTCAATCCATTTGGTAAACTTGTCGACTGCTACCAGCACATGGGTAAATCCACTCCTGCCAGTCCTCAGAGGTCCAACCATATCCAATCCCCAGACAGCAAAAGGTTAAATGAGTGGAATAGTCTTCAAAGCTAACGCAGGCTTATGGGACATGTTGGAGTAAAACTGACAGCCTTCACATTTGTCTACTATTTCTTTTGCCATCTTGTTGGCATGTGGCCATTAAAACCCGGCTCGGTATGCTTTGGCCACGATGGTCCGAGAGGACGGACGGTGACCACAGGTTCCCGAGTAAATATCATTGAGGATCATTCAGAGTTCTTCTGGTGTGATGCATTTCTGGCAGACTCCAGTTACACTTTCTCTGAACAACTGACCTTTTATCACAGTAAAGGCTTTAGATCGTCGGACGATCTGCCGAGCCTCTTCTTCATCCTCTGGAAGTTCTTTCCTAAGAATGTATGCGACGTATGGCATTGTCCAGTTGGGAGTGACAACCAAAACCTGCATGACTAAGTCGACCACGACTGGTATTTCGACTTCATTCAGATCTGTGGTGCTCTTAGGCTGTGGGGGCTCTTCAGTGAAAGGATCTTCCTGAACTGAAGGTGAACGAATATGTTCCAAAAACACATTGTTGGGAATGGCCTCTCTCTTGATCCTATCTTTGCCAATTCATCTGCAGCTTGATTTTTCAGTTGGGGTATATGGTGAAGCTCCAACCCTTCAAACTTCTTTTCCAGCTTTCTTACTGCGTTGCAATAACCAGTCATGGCTGGGCTCCTGACATCCCATTCTTTCATCATTTGATTAACCACCAAATCTCAGTCACCGTAGACCATAAGGCGACGGACGCCGAGTGAAATGGCCATACGCAACACGTATAAAAGTGCTTCATATTCAGCTTCATTGTTGGAAGAATCAAAATGAATCTGGAGAACGTAGCTAAGCTTCTCTCCACGGGGGGATACCAGCACTACTCTAGCAATGGAACCATTCAGCATCTTGGAGCCATCGAAGAACATGGTCCAATGCTCCGAGTGAACTTGAGTCGGCTATTGCTGCTCGATCCACTCGGCAAGGAAATATGCGATTGCTTGGGACTTAATAGCTTTCTTTGCCTCAAACTTGATATCCAGTGGAAGGAATTCAATCGCCCATTTCGCCACTCGACCAGTTCCATCTCTGTTGTTAAGAATTTCAGATAATGGTGCGTAGCTGACGACTGTAATGGAGTCATCGAAGAAATAGTGTGCAACCTTCTTCATGGTCATGTAAATTCCATAGACAAGCTTCTGATAATGTAGATATCTCTGCTTGGATGGAGTCAAAACTTCAGAGAGATAATACACTGGGCGTTGAACTTTATAAGCTTTTCCTTCTTCTTCCCACTCGACCGTGAGTACTGTACTGACAACTTGTCCAGTGGCTGCAATGTAAAGCAGTAAAGGCTCTTTGTTGATTGGTGCAACAAGCACCGGCTGGGTGGAAAGTAGGGTTTTGAGCTCTACAAACGCTGCTTCAGCTTCATCAGTCCACTCGAACTTATCAGATTTTTTTCATCAATCAGTAAAGAGGCAAGGCCTTTTCACCAAGACGAAAAATGAATCGACTCAAGGCGGCCAAACAACCAGTAAGTTTCTGAACGTCATGCACACACACAGGGCGTTTCATTCGGAGCATGGTATCGACTTTTTCTAGATTTGCATCGATCCCTCGTTCAGAAACGAGGAAACCGAGTAACTTTCCACCTGGAACTCCGAATGTGCACTTTGATGGATTAAGCTTGATATCATACCTTCTTAGGTTGGCAAAGGTTTCTGCGAGGTCAGTCAGTAGGTCAGAACCTTTGCGTGATTTTACCACAATGTCATCCATGTATGCTTCCACATTCTGACTGATTTAAGTGAGCAGGCACTTCTGAATCATCCTCATGAATGTGGCTCCGGCATTTTTAAGACCAAATGGCATGGTGACATAGCAAAAGCACCCAAATGGGGTGATGAAAGCTGTTTTTTTTCATCGGGGCCATACAGTCGGATCTGATGATACCCGGAATACGCATCTAAAAAAGACAAGCGCTCGCACCCCACAGTCGAGTCAAAAATCTGATCGATGCGGGGGAGAGGGAAATGATCTTTCGGGCAGGCCCAATTGATATGCTTGAAATCGATGCACATACGAAGTGAATCATCCTTCTTAGGGACCATGACTACATTGGCAAGCCACTCGGAGTGGTAGATCTCTCCGTGAACTCTGCTGCTATGAGTCGAGCCACTTCCTCGCCAATTGCTTTTCTCTTCTGCACGGCGGACCGCCGAAGATGCTCTTTGATGGGTTTTGCCTTGGGATCGACACGCAAATGGTGCTCAGCCAGCTCTCTGGGTACACCCGGCATGTCAAAATGTTTCCATGCGAAGATGTCCCAGTTCTCATGGAGGAACTGGATGAGCGCTTTTTCCTATTTGTTCTCGAGTGTTGTTGAGATATGAGTCGGTGCGGCAATGGGATCGGTCGGGTGAATATGAATCGGCTTCATTTCACCAGACGACTAAAATGCAGAATCTGAGTCAGGCTTCTTAGCTCGGAGCAAATCACTCGGATCTGCATTCTTCTGATATTCTTGAAATTTGACTGCTGCCATTTGTGCATTGGCAATTTTGGACCCCTTCTGGAAGCATTCCTCCGCTTTCTGCCGATTGCCAGTAATTGTGATCACACCTCTGGGGCCAGGCATCTTCAACTTGAGGTACACGTAACATGATCGAGCCATAAAACGTGCGTAGGCAAGCCTACCCAGAATGGCATTATAAGCACTCTGGAAATCCACAACTTCAAATGTCAACTTTTCTTTACGGTAATTCTTGGAGTCACTGAAAACCACATCAAGGGCGATCTGGCTGAGTGATTCGGCTTTCTTTCCAGGGATTATGCCATAGAAACTCATATTGCTCGCGCTAAGTTTGGACATCGGAATGCCCATCCCCTTCAAGGTTTCAGCGTAAAGGATATTCAGGCCGCTACCACCATCCATTAGCACTCTGGTCAGTAGAGTGCCTTCGACCACTGGGTCGACCACCAACGCTTGCCTCCCAGGGGTGGCTATACGCGCAGGGTGATCAGACTGGTTGAATGTGATCGCTGTTTGATGCCAATTCAGGTGTGTGGTCGTCGTTGCCGGGGCAACCATATTCACTTCTCTGTTGATAACTTTCAACCGACTCTTGCTCTCAACATCAGCAAAAATCATCAAGGTGGAATTGACTTTGGGATAACCATCGTCTTCTTCTCCGTCCTCGTCTTTGTCCGACTCTTTCTCCTTCTCACTGGGTTGTTTCTCTCGGAACTGCTGCATCAGGAGTTGACATTCTCGAGTGGCGTGTTTAGGATAAATCAGATTACCCTCTTCATCCTTCTTCGTATGAATGTGACATGGTGAATCCAACACATCATTTCCCGCTTGATCCTTTACCTTCTTAGGGGTCCAGGGCCCCTTAGGTTTCCCTTTAAACTTTCCTTGAACCACTGCCGCAATTTCACCGGGTGCCGAAGGCTCGGCCTTACGTTTCTGTTTCCGATTGGAATTACCCTCGCCGGCGTCCTGGCCGACTGGTTTGCCCTTTCCACTATGGAGTCAATCCTCTTCTTCTCCGTTAGCGTACCGGGTGGCTATTTCCATCATCCAAGTCAGAGTCATATCTCCAGTCCGACCGAACTTCAGGACTAGTTCTCGGTATTTAACGCCTTCCTTGAAGGCACACACTGCTTGATGTTCAGATACATTCTCCAATGTGTCATGCAAAGTGGTCCACCTCTGAATGAAATCCCTTAGAGTCTCACTCGGTTTCTACACACAATGCTGCAACTCTGTCAACCCTGCTGGCCGCTTGCAAGTGCCCTCAAAAGTTCTGACGAACACTCGAGCAAGCTCTTCCCAACTGTATATACTGCCTAGGGCTAACTGAGTCAACCACGCTCTGGCTGATCCTTCCAGCATCAGAGGAAGATGCTTCATTACTGTCGTGTTTCTAAGTTTGACAGTGGAATAGGGGGGTAGGAATGGAGAGGCAAGATCCTAGCTATGGAGTAGTTGTATACGCAAGATGTTTACGAGTTCAGGCCCTTCTCGGAGGAAGTAATAGCCCTACGTCTCGGAGCCCGGAGGCGGTCGACTGGATTATATGCGTATGAGTTACAGGGGTGCGAACCCTTGACACTGAGGTGGGGGGGCTTATATAGAGTTCGCCAGACCCCTCCGGCCCTCAGTTATGCAGGGTTTAAAGTACATTAAGATCGGGGGTTACTGGTAACGCCTTACATAAAATGCTATGATGACCATAAAAGCTACTTAATGACCGACCGTTTGTATGCAGATTGACTTTAGATCTCCTGGCGGTCGAGTGGTTGGCTTCATGGTCGAGTGTCTTCAAGTCCATCGAGTGGATTGCCTCTGAGTCGACTGATGAGTGGTTTCTTCTAGAGATGTCCTTGGGGAGGGTATCTTGGACAGGTCCATGACCCTACCCTAGGTACATGGGTTCATCATTAGCCCCCGAATGGATCGAGGTTTGAGTGGGGAAGGAGTTGAGAACTCTTCCGACCCACTTTTCCTGCTATGAGCATGTCTTGTTCTAGATCAATGAATTTAAGTGACGGCATCAACTTCTTTTTTAGTCGCCTTGGTCCATTCTTTGCATCCGTCGAGTGAATTTTCTGTACTTCGAGATCTCCGAACGACAGAGCGGAGGAAATATCCCGTCTTACAAGTCGCTCTGCAGTTCGGGGATTTAGCGGGATCCGAATTTCGGGAAGTGCGCGAGGCGGAGGAGGCCGCAGTACTCGGATGGGATAAGGCAGGAATGCCTCGATCTCTGCGCCATCTTTTTCGCCACGTATCGTGCGTGCGACTGTTGTGGGATCTGACAGGATCGTTCGGGCCTACAAGTCAGTCACTCGAAAGCAACCTCATATAAGGCGTCGAACTGGGGTTTTTGAACAGTACGCCCTCATTTCCCTCTCCCTCTTCCTCAGACTCATCCGGCGCCTTCGCCTCCATCCCAATGCTGCTGCTCCGTGCGTGCTTCACCAGCGACGATGGTGAAGGAGAAGACGGCAGCTTTGGAGCGGGTGAAGAAGGCGACGGCGAAGGCGAAGGGAAGGGCGACAAGTCGGGGCGGATCCTCGTCAAGGGTCGGCCTGCCGCAGGGCTGGATCCAGGGCGACTGGATCCGCTCGACTATCCGTCAGAAATATCTTAACGACCTGGCCAATGAAGGACTGATCCCCCATGGATCAGCGAGGCTCCCTGGGAAGGAGTGGCAGCCGCAGCCTCAGGAGGGTGAGTGTGTCCTCTTGGCCACCCATGTTGACCGTGGGTTTTCTTTGCCGCCCCACCCTTTCTTTCGAGGATTTCTGAACTTCTTTGGGGCACAACTCCACCACTTCACACCCAACTCCATCGTCTATCTCGCTGCTTTCGTGTCCTTGTGCGAGAATTTCTTGGGTTGTCGGCCTCATTGGGGTCTGTTCAAACACATTTTCACCTGTCGCTCCCAGATGGTGAAAAAGGCCAATCCGAGTGATGAGAGAACTCAGGTGATTCAGATGTGCGGGGGTCTTGGGGTTCAAATGAGAGGAAAAAGTGCCTTTCCGGCCATGGTCCTTCCCGAGTCGGTCCGTGGGTGGCAGTCGACCTGGTTCTACTGCCGAGACCAGCCGACGCCAGGGCAGTCGACTGGACTCCCACCTTTTTCCATGAACCGAGTGAGGAAGCCGTCCTCTTTGAAGGTGGTTCTGAAGGAGAAGGCACAGGTTAAGGTGTTGGTCAAGCATGTAGTCCAGCTTATCCGTGACGGGGTGATCAGCATGGATCTCTTGGAGGTCTTCCTCCGACGACGCATCCAGATGCTTCAATATCGAGACCATCCGATGTGGATGTATTCTGGCACTGAAGAAACCACTCGGATCCACCCGGAGGAGGTCGAGGATGCCACGCTAGAGAGGTGGATGACTGCGATCACAGGGAACAAGGACAACCCCCGAGGAGCCAGGAGGATTCCTCCACTCGACCAACCGTACGTAGACAAGGTCCAATTCTGCATCTCCGACTGTGATCCTGTTTTCTTCATTCTGCTTGTTTTAAAATCAGTCGACTCACCTTTGCCTTGTTTGTTGTCTTCCAGGTCACCACTGAGACGTATTCGATGCCCAACGGGGCGCAAGATCAGGTCGAAGAGGACGAGGCGAGCGGAGGTGAAAGTCAGGAGGAGTGGCAATCTGATGGAGGGGGATGAAGATGACGACGGCTCCGGTGAAGAGGAGAAGGAGGAGGAAGTCGATCCTCCTCGCACTGAAAGGCGATCCAAGCTCGCCCATGACCCTGCAGTCGAGCGTGGCAAAGCGACTATGCATGTTCGGCAGTCGACGAAACGCCCTCGGACGACCTCTCCGGCGCCAACTGAAAAAGCACCAAAGCAACCCCGAGTGACGTCATCAAAGCCGACGAAGGCCCTGCGCAAGATGAGGATGGTGATTCCCACCATTTCCGGGTAACATCAGAACTTGTGTTTTCTTGTTTAGCATGGATAAACTCTTGGTCGACTCGTTGGATAACCGACTGATTTCTGAAATCTGCAGTGCTGCTACCTCCGAGACCTCAGTCAGGAATGAAGACCAAGAAATGGAAGATGCTGTCACCTCCAACCTTGGTATGATCTCTGTAGTTTCGCTTTTGGTCGACTGGATCTTCATTTGTAACTTTGAATCTTTCCTGTAGCTCCACCTCAAGTCATTGATCTTCCTGATGATGACAATGAGGCGCCGCTAAGGCCGAGGAGGAATAAAAAGGCGCTTGCTGGCAAGACTGCTCAGGTTGCGTCAGCACCTGAGACGTTGGTTCAGGAGGGAGGCAACGTCACTCGGACTTCCGTGTCCTTTGCTATGCCCCTGACGAGTGCTCGACCTTTGTCGTCGACTGCTGATCCGCCTTCTCTTTTCGCCACACACCACGTCCCAAAGTGTAACGCCCCGGATTCGATGCGCCAGGTGTTCGCCAGTTATTCGCCGTTATTGCCATGTCATGTGCTTGCGTGTTGCATTTTGCCATGTCATCATCTGCATTTCATATCATGTCATCATGTGCATCTCATTTCGCATTCGTGTTCGTCTCATGCATCCGAGCATTTTCCCCGTTGTCCGTTTTGCAATCCGGCACTCCTATGTCATCTGGCGTCCCCTTTTGGCCTCTTCTCTTGTGCGGGTGTTAACGTTCTCGGAATGGACCGAGGTTTGCCAAGCGGCCTTGGTATAGCACCGGTAGACCGCCTGTCAAGTTTCGTGCCATTTGGAGTCCGTTTGATACTCCAACGGTTAACTGGGTAACCGCGAAGGCCTCTTTTGTGTGCAGCCCAACACCCCTTCCAAAGTGGCTCAAAACCCAGCAAACTCCCATCCATGCTCTCGGTCGTTCGATCACAATCGCGTGGCCGAAAACCGCTCCTCATTTGGACTCTCCTAACTCCCTCTACCTATAAATATGTGTGCCTCCCCCGAAATCCCGGTCTAACCCTAGCCTTCATCATCCTCGCGCCGCCGGACACGTCCACCCCGCACCCGGACATGTCCGCCCGCCGTCCCCGACGAATCTGCCGCCGCCACGTCACCCTCCTCCCTCCGCCGCCACACTGGCCCGCTCGGACCGCCATCGGCCCCCGCGGGCCCAGCCGCCGCCGCCGCCGGGCCTGAGGCGCCCGCCTCGCCCCGCCGCCCCCCCGGACTCGCCGCCGCCGCCAGCCTCCGCCCAGCCGGACTCACCTCCACCGGCCCCGCGCTCCCCGCCGCCCCGCCGGGCTCCGCCCCGAGCCCCGCGAGCTCCGCCGCCCGGCGTCCTGCTCCTCCCTGCGCCCGGCCTCCCCGCCGCCCGGCGCGCCGCCCGCCCCCGACCGGCGCCGCCCCGACGGCCGCCGCCTCCGCCGATCCCCGCCACTGGCTGCCTCCCGGTCCGCGCCACCCGACGCCGCCCCGCGCCAGCGCCCCTCCGCCGCCCGGCTGCCCCTCGCCGGCCCCGCGCCGCCGCCAGCCTCGCCGGAGAGCTCGCCGGAGCTCTCCTCCGGTCAGATCCGTCCAGGTGGGACGAGATCCACCGGTCCCTCCAACCAAACGCCTCCCCGCTGCACCCGGATCTCCCCGTCCCGCACGCCTCCGTCCCGGGTTGACTTTTCGGAGGGTATATTTTTGTCTAAGTCCCAGATTTTTGACATTATCATGCCATGTTCATAGCATCATAACTCTGTGCATACTACTCCATTTCGTGCGTGTAATATGTCAAATTGTTCGGCTCGATGAGTACTTCATTTCATTCCATTGCGTCATGTTCATTTGAGCTCATCTTGATGCCCGAAATGCTGTTGCAAGAGTGCATGTTGCTGTTAATCTGTTGAAACTGTTATAACTTGCTCATTTGTCATTTTTGCCATGGTTGATGTGTGCATCCTATGAGGTTGATGTCTATATGTGTTTTAATCTATGTTATGCCATCTTTCCAGTGGTGCAAACCATGTATTTTTGTGAGTTGTGTGCTGAGTGCTTCGAGCTTGTTAAGTAGGGTACTTGCTGTTATTGTTTTCCTGACAGATTCTGTTATATTTTGTTGCTATGTAAACATGCTTCTACTAGTCATTCCATGCATATTCTGGAGATGCTCACTAAGGTTGAGTTGTTATACATGTTATGCTATATCCATTCATGCCCTTGTTTGCAATTATTGCCAGCTGTAGCTTGTTGTAATCTTGCTCCAAAGTTGCTTGATGATGTTGCTGTCAACCTGTTAACATGAAGTTCAGTTTTGGCCATATGCTTTTCTAGTGATCCATGCATCCTATGAACTTGTTCTTGCCATGCTTAGCTTCATAAACATGTCTTCTTGCTGTTGGTTGCCTTGCCATGCCATGTATTGCTCTGTGGTGAGTGGTTCAAGCTCACGAACATGCCTACTTATTGTTGTTTCTGCCATGTATGAATCTGTAATATAACTTGCCATGTTTACATGGGTGCCATCATATTTTCTGTGCCTTTTTGGCTCATGGTCAGTAAGGGAATTTTGTTCTATGCAATTATTAGATTCATGCCATGCCTTTGTTTGCCATGATAAGTTCTTGTAACATGTTGTTTGATAGCTCTAAACATTGCAACCTGATGTTATTTCCTGATAAGTCTGAAACTGTTAATATTTGCAATCTTTCCATGTCCTTTTGAGCATGTTCTAGTCTTTTCTGGAGATAGCTCAGTGTTCATGTTTTGTTGTGCTTTACCTGTACTTCAAGACCATGCCTTTTGTTTTTATGTTGGGGTGTTGTAGCTTGTTTTGATGCTTGCAAGATGCCTAGTTGCTGTTATGGACAGATTGTTGCTATAACTTGTATAGAGTGCATGTGTTGATCCGTTGCTCCGTTTTGAGTGTGCTCTATATGAAACTTGCTTGATTTTGCATGTAGCTTCATATTATCATGTTGCATCCTTGTTTCGAGGTGTTTGCTTGATGTTTGGGTGAATTTTGCATCAATGCCATGTTTAACTTGTTTTGCTCATATCTTCTAGGCCGTAGCTCCGAATCTAATGAACTTTATATGTAACTTGACTAGAATTTCGTGTAGATCATCTTGGTGCATCTTAACTTGCTGTTTAACAACTTGAACATAAGGTTTATTCAGTTCTGGACCAATTTCGAAATATGCATATGAGGACTTTCCGGAATTGTTATGTGTTGCTTCCGGCCTCATTTAAACTTGCTTTGGTGTGTTGCTCTTGTATGCATCGTCTCTTGCCATGAGTAGCTTCATCTAGCTTTCTCATGCATCATGCTTGTTGTGCATCATGTCTTTTCATGTGTGGTGTGTTTACCATGTTGTGTGCTTCTTCTCGATAGTTCCCGTTTCATTGCAATCGTGAGGATTCGTTCGTCTACGCTTGGTTCGTCTTCGTGGCTTCATCTTCTTCATGGACTCGTTCTTATTCCTAGCGGGATTTCAGGCAAGATGACTGCTACCCTGGATCTCACTACTATCATTGCTATGCTAGTTGCTTCGTTCTATCGCTATGTTGCGTTACCTATCTTTTGCTCTTCAAGCCTCCCAAATTGCCATGAACCTCTAACCTTTGACACCCTTCCTAGCAAACCGTTGCTTGGCTATGTTACCGCTTTGCTCAGCCCCTCTTATAGTGTTGCTAGTTGCAGGTGAAGTTGAAGATTACTCCATGGTGGACAGGATTTTGGTTGGGATATCACAATATCTCTTATATTATTAATGCATCTATATATTTGGTAAAGGGTGGAAGGCTCGGCCTTATGCATGCTGTTTTGTTCCACTCTTGCCGCCCTAGTTTCCGTCATACCGGTGTTATGTTCCCGGATTTTGCGTTCCTAACGCGGTCGGGTGATTTATGGGACCCCCCTGACAGTTCGCTTTGAATAAAACTCCTCCAGCAAGGCCGAACCTTGGTTTTACCATTTGCCTCACCACCACCTACTTTTCCCTTGGGAGTAATTAACCCAAGGGTCATCTTTATTCAGCCCCCCCCCCCTCGGGGCCAATGCTTGTCTAAGTGTTGGTCCTAACTAGAGTCCTTTGCAGCGCCCCCTCAGGGAAACTTGAGGTCTGGTTTTAGTTGTACGGAGTGCTCATCCGGTGTTTCCCTGAGAACGAGATATGTGCAGCTCCTATCGGGATGTCGGCGCATCGGGCGGCTTTGCTGGTCTTGTTTTACCATTGTCGAAATGTCTTGTAAACCGGGATTCCGAGACTGATCGGGTCTTCCTGGGAGAAGGTATATTCTTCGTTGATCGCGAGAGCTTATCATGGGCTAAGTTGGGACACCCCTGCAGGGTTTAAACTTTCGAGAGCCGTGCCCGCGGTTATGTGGCAGATGGGAATTTGTTAATGTCCAGTTCTAAATAACTTGACACCAGATCCGAATTAAAACGCATCAACCGCGTGTGTAGCCGTGATGGTCTCTTCTCGGCGGAGTCCGGGAAGTGAACACGGTTTCTGGGTTATGTTTGACGTAAGTAGGTGTTCAGGATCACCTCTTGATCATTGCTAGCTTCACGACCGTTCCGCTTGCTCTCTTCTCGCTCTTCTTTGCGTATGTTAGCCACCATATATGCTTAGTCGCTGCTGCAACCTCACCACTTTACCCCTTCCTTTCCCATTAAGCCTTGCTAGTCTTGATACCCATGGTAATGGGATTGCTGAGTCCTCATGGATCACAAATTACTACAACAACAGTTGCAGGTACAGGTTATGCGATGATCTTGACGCGAGCGCGATGTTTGCTTGTTTTGGAGTCCTTCTTCTGCTTCTTCTTCGATCAGGGGATAGGTTCCAGGTCGGCAGCCTGGGCTAGCAGGGTGGATGTCGTTTGAGTTTCTGTTTGTGTTTCATCCGTAGTCGGATGGTGTTCTTATGTAAGATGATGTTGTATTCGTGTGGCATTGTATGCCTTTTGTATGTATCCCCATCTATTATGTAATGTTGATGTAATGATATCCACCTTGCAAAAGCATTCCAATATGCGGGTCTATCCTTGGTGGGACCTTCGAGTTCCTTTTGGATAGGGTCGCATATTGGGCGTGACACAAAGGACCAAACGGGTGCTGCTAAGGAGGCCATATGCCAGACGGGGGTCATGATGGAGCAGGTGAAGGCGATCCGGGACGCCAGCCAAGCAGCTTATGATGCAAGTTCAGCTCTTCAGAGCAACGTCCAGGTTAGTTGGTCACCACTCGTTCTGTTAGGATATGGTACCTAAAAACTCTTATTTCTGAAGATCTTTGCATCTGTACACCCACTGGGTGTGTCAAATGAATTTTTGGATTGGTGGGGGCATGCTGAGTGCACCCGCTAGGTGTAGTCCCCGAGACTATGGTGGAATGCTGGCAGTCGACTCTAGTCTTTATACTTTGAATTTGTTCACTCTAACTTCTCCACTCGGTCTGGTCGAATGGAATTTTGGAACCAGTGGGGGCATGCTGAGTGCACCCACTTGGTGTAGTCCCCGAGACCATGGTCGACTGCTAGAAGTGGACTAAGGTCTGAAGAGCATTTCTTTTTTTTAGATCATGATGATACCGTGGCTGATAACTTTTTGTCTCTTTCGGTCGACTGATCAAACCGAGTCGGTTGAACCAGTGGGGGCACGCTGAGTGCACCCACTGGGTGTAGTCCCCGAGACTACTATTGAATATTTTGATTAGGCTGTAGTCTTAGAAATGCTACAATTTTTTCTCTTAGTCACTCGGAAGTGACCTATCTTTGATGTCTGCTGACTGACCTTTCACAGAAATCTTGCGAGCTTGTGGCTCGCTATACTGAATTGGAGAACAAACACATCCAGCTCGAACTTGAATTGAAGCTTGTCCAGGAGAACTTTACGAAGGCGAAGGAGGAAGCAAAAGGTATGTTTGGTGAGAATCTTGACGACTGCCTTTATTTTTTTGTCCATTCCTGATTCTGATCTCATTGTCACTTTGCAGATAAACTGAAGGAGGCTCTGAAGAAGAAGGACCTTGTCCTCGCCGAGGCGCAGAAAGCGGCTTCGGACAAGATGAAGCTCGCAAAAGAAAAGTTGGCTTCAGTCGGTAAACTTGAAGAGGAGAATACCAATCTGAAAGCTGCTCTCGACGCGGCCAACAAGGAGGTCAGCCGTCTGAAGAATGACAAGATAGCTCTGAGTGACAAGGCTAGCGAACTAGTGGGGAAGAAGAATGATCTGGAAGCCTATCTGGAAGGGCTCGCCAAGAAGTTATTCCTAATGCTTGAAGGTAATCTCTTTTATCCGACTGACTCGTTATCATCAACTCATCATAGAACTGTTGGCTTATCTTAAAACTGTGCTTACAGAATTCTGCCAAAACTTCGAGGAGGAGACCAGTCGACTGGAGACAAACTTGGACCCCATCAACTCTCCTGTGAAGGATGAGGCTGCTATGAACGTGTTCCGTCTGGAGTCTCGCGTTGCTGGTGTGGTTGACTACCTCGCTCGACTGAAAGTTGCGGTGTCGCGGATCGACACGACACTCTGGCCAAGAGAGACGCTTCAAAATGACCTCGAGTCTTTAATGACTCGACTGAATGACATTCCAGGTCGAGTGCAGGAATGGAAGAAGTCTTCCACCAGGTGTGGTGCTGATGTTGCTCTGTCCCTGGTATGTGTTCACTGCAAGGATGCGCGAGAGGACAAGCTGGCGTCCATTAGGGTTGCCAATACCAAGAAGCATGACTTCCAATCCTTCATGGAGACCTTCATTGCTGCTGCCACTCGGATTGCTGACGGAATCGACCTGGACCAGTTCGTGGCGCCCTCCAATCCTCCACTTGAGGAGTAAAAAACTTCTATGCTTTGTCTTAAATTTGCCTCGGAATGCCGAGTGGCTTTGTAACCGACAAACTTTTACAGGCTTGACGCCTTAGCACTTCTGAATCCGTTATCTGAACTTTGCTTATTGTTGAATATGCTTGTATTTGCCTTCGAGAGAACTTTGTTCTTCACTCGGAATATACTTTAATGCTTGAGATGCAGCTCTGAGGTGGAAAATCTAGTCGACCTGCACTTCACCGCTCTTGTAGGTAGGGATGGAGCACAGATGGAAGTCGACCTGCATCCCTGTGGATCAGGATGGAGCGCACGTTGTATTTGTGGCGTAGCTCAGAAGGAGAAGGTAGCAGTCGACCTACACCTCGTCATCCTTGCAGAGCGCACGTTGTATTTGTGGCGTAGCTCAGAAGGGGAAGGTAGCAGTCGACCTGCACCTTGTCATCTTTGCAGAGCGGAATAGGTTAAGTACTTAGGTGAGCACTGGCTGCAGCTAAGCCCCCGAGTGGGAGGATTGCTCTCCACTCGATGGGAATTTCAAATGCTTAGGCGAGTACTGGACTGCAGCTAAGCCCCCGAGTGGGAGGATTGCT
The DNA here is from genome assembly GCA_963921465.1 of Triticum timopheevii. NCBI lineage: Eukaryota > Viridiplantae > Streptophyta > Magnoliopsida > Poales > Poaceae > Triticum > Triticum timopheevii. The sequence continues at coordinate 296,218,726 of OY997264.1, read as the reverse complement.
CTCCACTCGGCAGGATTTTCAGATACTTAGGCGAGTACTGGACTGCAACTAAGCCTCCGAGTGGGAGGTTTGCCCTCCACTCGGTAGGATTTTCAGATACTTAGGCGAGTACTGGACTGCAGCTAAGCCCCCGAGTGGGAGCTTTGCTCTCCACTCGGTAGGATTTTCAGATACTTAGGCGAGTACTGGACTGTAGCTAAGCCCCCGAGTGGGAGGTTTGCTCTCCACTCGGTAGGATTTTTGAGGCGTAGCTCCGAAGGAGAAGGCAGCAGTCGACCTGCACCTCGTCATCCTTGCAGAGCGCAAATTGTATTTGTGGCGTAGCTTAGAAGGAGAAAGTAGCAGTCGACCTGCACCTCGTCATCCTTGCAGAGCACTCATTGTATTTGTCGCGTAGCTCGGAAGGAGAAGGTAGCAGTCGACCTGCACCTCGTCATCCTTGCAGAGCGCTCGTTGTATTAAATACTTAGGCGAGTACTGGACTGCAGCTAAGCCTCCGAGTGGGAGACTGGCTCACCACTCGGAAGGATTTTAAACACTTAGGCGAGTACTTTGACTGCAGCTAAGCCTCCAAGTGGGAGACTGGCTCACCACTCGGTAGGATTTTAAACACTTAGGCGAGTACTTGGACTGCGGCTAAGCCTCCGAGTGGGAGACTGGCTTACCACTTGGTAGGATTTTAAAAACTTAGGCGAGTACTTTGACTGCAGCTAAACCTTCGAGTGGGAGACTGGCTCACCACTCGGTAGGATTTTAAACACTTAGGCGAGTTCTTGGACTGCATCTAAGCCTCCGAGTGGGAGACTGGCTCACCACTCGGTAGGATTTTCAAGTACTTAGGCGAAACGGATTCGCAGCTAAGCCCCCGAGTGGGAGGCTGGCTCACCAATCGGTAGGGATTTTTTTACAAACTTAGGCAAAACGGATTCGCAGCTAAGCCACCCACTGGGGGATTTCTCACGTAAACAAAAGTAACAACAATCACTGGGAAAATTATAACACTCTTGTCTTTGATAAACAAACTACAGAAGTACTTTTATTACATCTCATCCGAGTGAATACTTAAGTATAAAAGGGGCGGAGCAGCTCCGCATTCCAAGCTCGTGGCTCGTCAATCTGGTGATCAACATTGTAAAGACGGTATGCTCCATTGTGGAGGACTTTGGTGACGATGAAGGGGCCTTCCCAAGTAGGAGCAAGCTTGTGTGGCTTCTGCTGATCCACTCGGAGAACCAAATCTCCTTCTTGGAAGGATCGACTCTTCACGTTTCTGGCATGGAATCTACGCAAGTCCTGCTGATAGATAGTCAATCGGATCATGGCCATCTCTCTTTCTTCTTCTAGAAGGTCGACTGCGTCCTGCCGGGCTTGCTCTGCTTCATCTTCAGTGTGGAGCTCGACTCGGGGTGCATTGTGAAGCAGGTCACTCGGCAGGACTGTTTAGCTCCATAAACCAGAAAGAATGGAGTTTGCCTAGTCAACCGATTAGGACTGGTCCTCAATCCCCAAAGAACTGATGGAAGTTCGTCGACCCACGCTCCTGCTGCATGCTTGAGATCACGCATCAACCGGGGTTTCAGTCCTTTGAGAATTAGACCATTTGCTCATTACGCTTGTCCATTCGACTGGGGGTGAGCGACTGAAGCGTAGTCGACTCGTGTGCCTTGAGAGGCGCAAAAGGCTCTGAATTCATCGGAATCGAAGTTTGACCCATTATCAGTGATGATGCTATGTGGAACTCCATATATGAATATCAACTCTCTGATGAAGCTGACAGCAGTGCCGGCATCAAGATTCTTGATAGGTTTAGCTTCAATCCACTTAGTGAACTTGTCGACTGCCACCAGTACATGGGTGAAGCCGCTCCTGCCAGTTCTCAGTGGTCCAACCATATCCAATCCCCACACAGCAAAGGGCCAGACGAGTGGAATGGTCTTCAAGGCTGAGGCGGGCTTGTGTGACATATTGGAATAAAACTGACATCCTTCACACTTGTCGACTATCTCCTTCGCCATCTCATTTGCTCTTGGCCAGTAAAATCCCACTCGATATGCTTTAGCTACAATGGTCCGAGAGGACGCATGATGACCGCAGGTCCCCGAGTGGATATCATCAAGAATTATCTGACCTTCTTCTGGTGTTATACATTTCTGACCGACTCCAGTCACGCTTTCTCTGTATAACTGTCCCTTCATCACAGTAAAGGCTTTGGATCGACAGACGATCTGTCGAGCGTCTCCTTCATTCTCTGGGAGCTCTTTCCTTAGGATATACGCGATGTATGGCACTATCCAGTCGGGAGTGATGACCAAAACTTCCATGATCAGGTCGACCACAGCTGGGACCTCAACTTCAGTCGGATCTGTAACACTTTTTGGCTGCGGGGCTTCTTCGGTGAAAGGATCCTCTTGAACTGATGGTGTGTGGATGCGCTGTAAAAACACATTGCTGGGAATGGCTTCTCTCTTGGAACCTATTTTTGCCAAATCATCAGCTGCTTGATTTTTCAGTCGGGGTATATGATGAAGCTCTAACCCCTCTAGTTTCTTCTCTAGCTTTCTCACTGCATTGCAAAAACCAGTCATGGCTGGACTTCTGACGTCCCACTCCTTCATCACTTGATTAACCACTAGATCTGAGTCGCCATAGACCATGAGGCGACGGACGCCGAGTGAAATGGACATACGCAACCCATACAAGAGTGCTTCATATTCTGCTTCATTGTTGGAGGAATCAAAGTGGATCTAGAGCACATATTTGAGCTTATCTCCTCAGGGGGAAACCAACACTACCCCAACACCGGAACCATTCAGCATCTTAGAACCATCAAAGAACATGGTCCAGTGCTCCGAGTGAACTTGAGTCGGTAGTTGCTGTTCAATCCACTCAGCGATGAAATCTGCTACTCCTTGGGACTTGATGGCTTTCTTTGCCTCAAATTTGATATCAAGGGGAAGGAGTTCAATCGCCCATTTCGCCACTCGACCAGTTGCATCTCTGTTGTGCAGAATCTCTGACAATGGGGCGTCGCTGACGACTGTAATGGAATGGTTAGAGAAGTAATGAGCAACCTTCTTCGTGGTCATATAAATCCCATATACAAGCTTCTGATAATGAGGGTATCTTTGCTTTGATGGGGTCAACACTTCAGAAAGATAATATACTGGGCATTGAACTTTGAAGGCTTTTCCTTCTTCTTCCCGCTCGACTGTAAGTACTGTACTGACGACTTGTCCTGTGGCTGCAATATAAAGCAACAAAGGCTCTCTGCTGACTAGGGCAGCAAGCACCGGTTGGGTGGAGAGCAGAGCTTTTAGCTCTGCAAACGCTGCATCAGCTTCGGGAGTCCACTCGAACTTGTCTGACTTCTTCATCAGTCGGTAAAGAGGCAATGCCTTTTCACCGAGGCGAGAGATGAGTCGACTTAAAGTGGCCAAGCATCTAGTAAGCTTCTGGACATCGTGCACACGCATAGGGCGTTTCATTCGGAGTATAGTGCCAACTTTTTCTGGGTTGGCGTCGGTTCCTCGTTCGGAAACGAGAAAACCGAGTAACTTTCCGCCGGGAACTCCGAATGTGCACTTTGATGGATTAAGCTTGATATCATATCTCCTAAGGTTGGCAAATGTTTCAGCAAGGTCAGTCAACAGGTCGGAACCCTTCCGTGATTTGACCACAATATCATCCATGTATGCTTCCACATTCCGACTGATTTGAGTGAGCAAACACTTCTGAATCGTCCTCATGAACGTGGCTCCGGCATTCATGAGGCCAAATGGCATGGTGACATAGCAGAAGCACCCGAATGGAGTGATGAAAGCTGTTTTTGATCTCGTCGGGTCCATACAGCGGATCTGATGGTAACCGGAATAAGCGTCTAAAAAAGACAGGCGCTCACATCCCGCAGTCGAGTCAATTATTTGGTCGATGCGGGGGAGAGGAAAATGATCTTTCGGGCAGGCCCGATTGATATGTTTGAAGTCAATGCACATGCGAAGTGATTTGTCCTTCTTGGGGACCATGACAACATTGGCGAGCCACTCGGAATGGTAAATCTATCGGATAAACTCTGCTGCTAGGAGCCGAGCCACCTCCTCGCCAATGGCCTTTCTCTTCTGGATGGCGGACCGTCGAAGATGTTCCTTGACAGGTTTCACTTTTGAGTCGACTCGTAGACGATGCTCAGCCAGCCCCCTGGGAACACCCGGCATGTCAGCAGGCTTCCATGCGAAGATGTCCCAATTCTCACGGAGGAACTGGATGAGCGCTTCTTCCTATTTGGAGTCAAGTGTTGTAGAGATATGAGTCGGAGCAGCACTGGGATCGGTCGGGTGAATGTGAATCGGCTTTGTCTCACCGGATGACTGAAACACCGATTCCATAGCGGGCTTCTTGGCTCGCAACAAATCACTCAGATCTGCAGTTTTCTGGTATTCCTGCAGCTCTACCACTGCCATCTGAGCATCAACAATCTTTGAGCCCTTCTGAAAGCACTCTTCTGCCTTTTTCCGATTGCCAGTAATGGTGATCACACCTTTGGGACCAGGCATCTTCAATTTGAGGTACACATAACATGGTCGAGCCATGAAGCGTGCATAAGTTGGCCTGCCTAAAATACCGTGATAAGCACTCTGGAAATCTACAACTTCAAACGTCAACTTTTCTTTGCGGTAATGCTTTGAATCACCGAAAACCTCATCAAGAGCAATTTGGCCGAGTGACTCAGCCTTCTTCCCAGGAATGACTCCATGGAAACTCATGTTGCTGGTACTGAGTCTGGACATTGGAATGCCCATCCCTTTTAGCGTCTCCGCATACAAATTATTCAGGCCAGTGCCACCATCCATCAAGACTTTAGTCAGTCGAGTGCCTTCGATGACTGGGTCGACCACCAAAGCTTGCCTCCCAGGGGTGGCAATGTGTGTCGGATGATCGGACTGGTCGAATGTGATGGCAGTCTGAGACCATTTCAGATAACTGGGATTTGCCGGAGCAACCATATTCACCTCACGGTTGATAACTTTCAATCGACTTTTGCTGTCAACATCAGCAAAAATCATCAAGGTGGAATTGACCTGGGGGTATCCATCATCACTATCTTCTTTGTGCTCAAATTTTTCCGACTCCTTTTCCTTATCTTTGGGTTGTTTCCCCTGGAATTGCTGGATCAAGAGCCGACACTGTTGAGTGGTATGTTTTGGGTAAATGAATTTACCCTCCTCATCTTTCTTTGTGTGGATGTGGCACGGCAAATCCATCACATCATTTCCTTCCTTGTCCTTCACCTTCTTAGGGTTCCAAGACCCTTTGGGTTTCCCTTTAAACTTTCCTTGAGTCACGGCCAAGGCTTCTCCGGGAGCAGCCGGCTCGGCTTTTCGCTTCTGCTTCCGACTGGAGTTCCCTCCCCCGGTTTCATGAGCAGCTGGCTTGTACTTGCCACTCCGGAGCCGATCCTCTTCTTCACCATTGGCATACTTGGTGGCAATCTCCATCATTCGACTCAGGGTCATGTCTCCGGTCCGACCGAATTTCAAACTTAGCTCTCTGTTCTTAACGCCTTCCTTGAAGGCACAGACTGCCTGTTGATCAGATACATTCTATACCGTGTGATGCAGTGTGATCCATCTCTGGATGTAATCTCTCAGAGTTTCATTCAACTTTTGCACACAAACCTGCAGCTCTGTCAACCCTGATGGTCGCTTGCAAGTTCCTTCAAATGTTCTGACAAACAGTCGGGCAAGATCTAACCAGGTGTAAATGCTGCTAGGTGCCAACTGATTCAGCCATGCTCTGGCCGAGCCCTCCAACATAAGAGGTAGGTGTTTCATGGCCACCTCATCATTGCCGCCACCAATCTGGACAGCCACTCGGTAATCCTCAAGCCAAGTATCAGGCTTGGACTCACCAGTGAACTTACTGACTCCAGTCGCCAACCTGAAGTTGGGAGGAATCACCGCGGCCCTGATGGCTCTGCTAAAACACTCTGGTCCTGAGACGTGTACTCTGCTGCTGGTGGGCAATCTCTGTCATGGCCTTCTCGGAGAGCTCTGTTCCTGTCGACCAAACCTTGAACGATAATGGATCTCGCATCAAAGCCTGGTTCTCTGGGGTCGACTGGAACCCTTCGTCCAACACTGTGCTGGCGTCTGTCATCTTGCTGTCGAGGCGCGTACGACCCACCCCTTGGGGACGAGTGGGCACTCGACATCGATCATCATGATCGAATCGATCATCATACTGATCACGCCGACCTCCACGTCCCTCACGTCTCAGGGGCGATCTTGGGCTATGGGCCGACTGGACTGTATTCGCAGCAACGGATCTGATGTGAATCCTGTTCCGTGACTAAGATACGGCTGAATTTTGATCTCCTGCTGCCCGGAGTAAATCTCTAATCTGTAGCAAGCCTCTGCCAGCCTCTGATTGGGAAGGCTGAATCGACTCAGCTATACGGGTTGCAGCTGCTAGATTTTGAATCGGAGTTCGATATACCTGAGTCGGTGGTGGAAAGAGTTGACGGTTACTGGAGTCTGGAACTCGTTGCCGCGCAAACTCGTCGAGTGCTCGCTGAAGGTTCTCCAGTCGAGTGCGCTTAGACAAGTTGGCCAAACGCGCGTCCTCTAAGGCACGAGCCTCAGGCGTTTCTCCAACGATAGGAGTATGCAGTGCATCCATGTTCCGGCGGCGAAGCTCTTCTCTTTGTAGCGACGTGAGGGGCTCGGGCTGATAATCTTCGTGGGCGTGTGCCGGATCGCCTTCGCCATCAACTCCGTCGGTGCGGGAAAAACCGGGAGGACTGCATGGTACATTGACCATAAGAACCTCCGCCGCTGGATCGCTGCTTTCGCGCTCGGATGCAGTCTCTACGGAGCCAGTCGAACAGGCCGTAGAGAGATTCATCGGGCTCGATCGCCGCGACTTGGGGAGTGGCTGACTAGCGAGCCACCGCGTGCCTCACCCACCGCTGAAGCCTCGACCGGCCGAAGCGCTTGCGCCGGCGGGAAACTGGGAGGGAGGATGATACAGGAGTCGACCGATACTGGGTCGACGGTTACCGCAGGAGGACGCCGCGAACGCACGCGCGAAAGTGCGTCGCCCCGCGGACGGGGAGCGCGTCGATGTCGAGTGGAGCCTCCTGAAGCCAAGCAGAGTCGTCGGGGATGAACGTGAGCGCGCCGAGATGGATCTCGTGGCCCTCAACCAAAACTCCGCCTGAAACCATGATGAAGGGCATCGGAAAAATCGCAACTTCTCCAATAAGTCGCTAAGACACCTGCCCCAAGGTGGGCGCCAACTGTCGTGGTTCTAAGTCTAACAGTAGAATAGGGGGGGTAGGAATGGAGAGGCAAGATCCTAGCTATGGAGTAGTTGTATACGCAAGATGTTTACCAGTTCAGGCCCTTCTCGGAGGAAGTAATAGCCCTACGTCTCGGAGCCCGGAGGTGGTCGACTGGATTATGTGCGTATGAGTTACAGGGGTGCGAACCCTTGACACTGAGGTGGGGGTGGCTTATATAGAGTTCACCAGACCCCTCCGACCCTCAGTTATGCAGGGTTTAAAGTACATTAAGATCGGGGGTTACTGGTAATAACTTACATAAAGTGCTATGATGACCATAAAAGCTACTTAATGACCGACCGTTTGTATGCAGATTGACTTTAGATCTCCTGGCGGTCGAGTGGTTGGCTTCATGGTCGAGTGTCTTCAAGTCCGTCGAGTGGATTACCTCTGAGTCGACTGACAAGTGGTTTCTTCTAGAGATGCCCTTGGGAAGGGTATCTTGGAAAGGTCCATGACCCTACCCTAGGTACATGGCTTCATCAATTGCCACTTCATCATTCCCGCCACCAATCTGCATAGCCACTCGGTAATCCTCAAGCCAAGTTTCAGGCTTGGACTCTCCAGTGAACTTGCTGACTCCAGTCGCCAACCTGAAGTTGGGAGGAATCACTGCAGCCCTGATGGCTCTGCTGAAACACTCTGGACCTGAAACATGAACTCTGCTACCAGTCGGACGATCTCTGCCAAGGTCTTCCCTCTGCGCTCTGTTCCGATCGACCAGACCTTGAACAAGAATAGATCTTGCATCAAAGCCTGGCTCTCTTGGGTCGACTTGTGCTCTGGGTTCGCCACTGTGAAGACGTCTATCATCGTACTATCGAGGCACATAGGATGCACTCCTCGGAGGAGGTGTCGGCACTCGATGACGATTGTCGCGGTCGAGTCGGTGATCGTACTGTCCTCGGCCTTCATGCTGCAGGGGCGATCTTGGACTGTGGGCCGACTGGATAGTATCTACTACCACGGACCTGCTATGAATCCTATTCCGCGACTGAGACACTGTTGTGTTCTACTCACCTGCTGCCCGGAGCAAGGCCCAGATCTGCATCAAACCTCTGCCAGCCTCTGACTGGGACGGCTGAATAGACTCTGCTATTCGGGCCGCAGCTATGAGATTTTGAATCGGAGTGCGGTATACCTTAGGTGGAGGCGGGAAAAGCTGTCGTTGACTGGACTCAGGGATCCGCTCTCGAGCGCGCTCGTCGAAAGCGCGCTATAGATTCTCCAGTCGAGTGTGCTCAGCCAAATTAGCCAAGCGCACCTCTTCCAAGGCCCGAGCCTCGGGGGGTTTCTCCAACGATGGGCGTGTGGAGTGCATCCATGTTAAGGCGACAAAGTTCTTCCCTCTGCTGCAAGGAGAGGGTTCGGGATGGTACTCCTCGTGGACACGCGACGGATCGCCACCACCATCCCCGATGTCTTCACAGCGGAAACCAGGTGGACTACGTGGTCCGTCAACCATCAAGACTTTAGCCGCAAGGTCGCTGCTATCGCACTCGGATGCGGTCCCGATGGAGCCAGTCGAACAGGCCGTGGAGAGTTTTGTCGGGCTCGATCGCCGCGACTTGATGGGTGGCTGAATGTCGAGCCACTACGTGCTTCACCCACCATTGAAGCCACGACCGACCGGATCGCTTGCGGCGGCGAACAGCGAGGAGAGAAGACGCCATCGGAGCCGACCGATACTGGGTCGACGACTGCCAGAGAAGGACGCCACGAACGCATGTGCAAAAGTGCATCGCCCCTCGGACGGGGAGCGCCTCGACGTCGAGGGGAGCTTTCTGAAGCCAGGCGGAGTCGTCGGCGATGAAAACAAGCACGCCGAGACGGATCTCGCGGCCTTCAACCAATCCACCGCTGGAAATCATGATGATGGGGATCAGAAAAACTGCAACTTCACCAACAAGTCGCTAAGACACCTGCCCCATGGCGGGCGCCAACTGTCGTGGTTCTAAGACTGACAGTAGAAAGGGGGTAGGTATGGAGAGGCAAGATCTCAGCTATGGTGAAGATGTACACACAAGATTTACGAGTTCAGGCCCTTCTCCGAGGAAGTAATAGCCCTATGTCTCGGTGCCCGGAGGCGGTCAACTTGATTATATGTGTGTGATATTACAGGGGGTGCAAACCCTTGTCTCAGAGGAGGGGTAGCTTATATAGAGTGCGCCATGACCCTAGACATCCTCCATTACAAGGGACTTAATGTACATAAAGTAGGGGCATTACTGATAACGCCAGTCATAAGTGTTATTAATGACCTTGAAGACTATGGAGTGGATGTCCGACCGTTGCAGTGCTGAGTGACTCCTGGTCTTCAGTAGGTCAAGTGATTCCTCATATGGTCGAGTGACAACAGGTAGGGGGGCGCCCGAGTGATATGACTGGTCGAGTGGATTGCACTCGACATCTTTGACTGGGGGTTCTTCGTGCCTCTTGGACTTCTTATCTTCTAGGGTAGTGACCATGGGTAGGACGTATAGGTCAGGCCTATGACCCTACCCCGGGTCTGTATCCTCATCACCGCCTGTGGTGCTTCAGATCTCACCTGAAAGGGGGAGGCACTTCACCACCACCGCCACCCAAGCGCGGTTAGGATGAGGAGGGCCTGAGAGAGAGAAGTCGAGACGAAGGGAGGAGGGCATCAAGCGAAGGGAATTTTCAATGGGCTTACTGTGAGAACAAGCCCAAAAAACCACGTAACTGCAATTTCGCTGCGAGAGCAGCTGCCCCGGCCCGTTAGCGATCCTTATTGGCGAATGGAGCTGGATTAGGCTGACTAACAGCTAATCTAATGGTCTGAAAGCCTCAACAGTGATGATCAGATGATTGGAAAGGCTGGTGGCCTAAGAGGGCTGGAAAAGTTCAGTTATAATGTATCTAAATAATTTTATATGAATTGAAATCTCTAATTCTAACTTTTCTTCCAAAGATTTCATCATTGCTTCTACAATATGTTTAGTAAAAATTTATTTTGTTCATATGCATTGGGTGAATTTATCATGGATTGTAATGAAGAAATCCATTCAATCAAAGAGAAACCGCCATAATTAAAGTCTTTGTAATCCAAAAGAGTGGGCACATCACTAGTTAAAGTTTTTACCTCCCCAAACCCACTTTTATTAATATTTTCAACAAGATTCTCACCCTCCGAATTATGAGGACACCTTGTAACTAATGTTGACTCTTCTTTACTCCTCTTATCATCAATTTTACATTACTAAACAAGGAATCAATAGAAGAAACAACAATCATCTTAACATCTTCATCATTACTACGAATGCAATCAGTTAAAAATGCTCTTTTTAAACATTCTCTTTTAGCTCTAACCATAGTGGTTCTTTTCTTACTTTTATCTGTAGAAACATATAATCTTTAATTGATTCATTAATATCAACCTTGGGTGGAAAAATTTTAATCTTGAGATTTTCCACATCATGAGTAATTCTATCGATGCTCCTAAACATATCATCAAGCTTGCTCAATTTTTTTCTATCGTAGTGTTGAAAAGTTTTTGAGCATTAATAATTTATTTTATATTACTTTCAAGATCAGAGGGCATCCTATTAGTATAATTATAAGAATTAACATAGGAATTGCCATAATTATTAGAGGAACTTCCAGGAAAAGACCTAGGAATAAAATTACCCCTATAAGCATTGTTATAAAAATTGTTTCACACACAACATTCACATCTACGGGGTCATTATTTTTTCTCAATGAAAGTAGATAAAGGCACATAATTGGGATCAATAGGAGCATTTTTACTAGCAACCAATTTCATAAGAGCATCAACTTTATCACTCAAAGTACTAATTTCTCAAACAGAATTAACCTTTTTACTAGTAGGTGCTCTTTCGGTATGCCATTGTGAATAATTAGCCATATATCATAAAGAAATTTAGTCGCTTAACCCAAAGTAATCTCCATAAAAGTACCACCACAGCAGAATTTAAAAGATTTCTAGAAACAAAATTCAATCCCACATAAAAAATTTGTATGATCATAAAAAATTTAAACCATGAGTAGGGCAATTTCTTATCATCAATTTCATCCTTTCCCAAGATTGGGCAACATGTTCATGCTTAAGTTGCTTAAATTCAAATTTTGGTTTCTAACAGAAACAATTTTCGCGGGAGGAAAATACTTAGTGATAAAAGTTTCTTTGCACTTGTCCCAAAAATCAATACTATTTCGTGGCAAAGATGAGAACCAAATTTTTACACGATCCCGCAAAGAGAAAGGAAATAATTTGAGTTTCACAATATCATTGACCACATCTTTTTTCTATTTCATATCACACGATTCTACGAAATTGTTTAGATGGGATGCGGCATCCTCATTAGGACTGCCGGAAAATTGATCTTTCATACAAGATTCAACAAAGCGGCATTAATATCATAAGACTCCGCACTAGCGGCGGGAGGAGCAATCGGAGTACTAATAAAATCAGTATTATTAGTATTGCAAAAATCATAGAATTTGGTATTTTCTTGAGACATCGTGACTTCGCAAACAAGATCACATGCAAACAAAAGATCCAACAAGAAAATGGCAAACAGAAAATATTTTGTATTTTCATCAAACTTTTTAGAAGTGGGGGAGATGAAAACGAGAGGCAAATGGCAAATAATGTAAATTGCAAGGATATGAGAGTTCTATACGTAGGTACTTGATAGATGTTGATGATGTCTCCCCAGCAACGGCGCCAGAAATTCTTCATGATGCTTGTAATCTGCGTTGGTATTTCCCCGAAGAGGAGAGGATGATGCAGCACATCAGAGGTCCCTCAGTTATGAAATCAAGGTTATCAATCCAGTAGAAGACCAAGCAACATTATGTAAACAACACCTGCACACAAACAACAAATACATGCAACCCAGAGACTGAAGGGGTTGTCAATTCCTCAAGGGTATTGAGATAGATTAAATTGTATAGGTTTTGATAAATAGATACAAAAATAAAATAAAATATATAAAAGAAAAAAGCAGCAAGGTATTTTTGGTTTTAATATATGATAGGAAATTGACCTGGGGGGCATAGTTTTCACTAGAGGCTTCTTCGAGAAAATAGCATATGGTGGGTAAAAGAATTATTGTTGGGCAATTGACAGAAAAGCAAATAATTATGATGATATCAAAGGCAATGATCATGTTATACACATCACGTCCAAGATTAGTAAACCGAAACGATTCTGCATCTACTACTATTACTCCACACATTGACCGCTATCCAACATGCATCTAGTGTATTAAGTTCATGGAAAAACGGAGTAATGCATTAGGCAAGATGACATGATGTAGACAAGACAAACTCTTGTATGAATAAACCTCATCTTATTACCCTTCATTGCAATGATACATGTGTCTCATGTCTCCTTCTGTCACTGAGATTGAGCACCGCAAGATCAAACCCATCAAAAAGCACCCCTTCCCGTGGCAAGATAAATCGATCTGGTTGGACAACCCAAAACCAATAAATTAGAGAAGAAATACAAGGCTATAACAATCATGCATAAAAGAGTTCAAAGAAGACACAAATAATATTCATGGATAGATCTGATCATAAACTAACAATTCATCGGATCCCAACAAACACACCACAAAAAGAGTTATATCAAATAGATCTCCAAGAACATTGAGGAGAACATTGTATTGAAGATCAAAAGGAGAGAAGAAGAATCCATATATCTACTAACTATGGACATGTAGGTCTATGATAAACTACTCACTCATCATCGAGGGGCATCAAGGATGATAAAGAACCCCTATGTGATCGTTGCCCCCTCCAGCAGAGTGCCGGAAAAGGCCTCTAAATTGGGTTTCGTGGTTCGGGAACTTGCGGCGGCAAAAAAAGTATTTTGTCGACTTCCTTAGGGTTTCTAGGATTTTAGAGTATTTATAGAGGTGGAGGTAGGTCAAGGGGGTGCCAATGGGCCCCACTATCCATTAGGGCACGCAAGAGGCCCCTAGCGCACCCTGGTGTCTAGTGGGCCCCACAGGCCTCCACTCGTGTGCTCCAAAAGCTTCCAGGGTCTCTTATCACCAGGAAAAAATCTCCAAAAAATTTCATGGCATAAATGCTATGTTTGGTATTGATATTCTACAAAGTAAAAAACAAGCAAAAACAACAACTGGCACTGGACGCTAGGTTAATAGGTTAGTTCCAAAAATGATATAAAGTTGCTAGTAATTGTATATAAAACATCCAAGATTGATACTTTAATAGCATGGAACAATCAAAAATTATAGATACGTTGGACACGTATCACTGGCGGCGACACCTCCGGCAGGCTGCTAAGGATCTGTTCCTCAAAGCACTCGCAGCAAGGGGGCGCGCACTGGCAAGTTTCCAATAAAGTGTAGGGTATAAGACATGCAAAAACAGAATTGAACAGGGGAAGCAACATACATCCATACAAACATAGCCAGTTTTTATTACATCAATAGTCAGCTGCAGTTCCAACTTAAGATAAATATTGTCTTTTGTGGACCACTGGCGACAATATGGAGCAAGACGACTAGTTCCTGCACTGGCCTTCAACCCTCTTGATCTGGCTCAGCTTGTTGGAAATAGGCACAACAAGCTCTTCAATTGCCTTGGTGTCTGCGTCCTTCGGCAAGCTATCAAGGACATTGGTGAAGACGATGCCAAGATTCCTATAACCAATCTTGACGAGCACCTTGAAGAGGATGGCCCGGCAGAGCTTGCAGGCTTCTTCAGCGAGATAGGTGGATCGGTTGGCTTGGAGTAGCTTGAGCGCGTCAACGATCCCCTCGAAGAACAAGGTCAGCCTAGCACTAGCGGCGTCCCTTTCATTGGTGGAGTAGCTGAAGTTCTGCAAGCCCATAGCAGGCAGTTGTGTGGTGAGATCCTGAGCTACTCTGACAAGGCATTCAGTCCAGATCCTCACACTTTCCTTGTGTTCATTGAATGTGTTGGTGGCACTGGCAAGTAGATTCTTCTCGCTCTGGAGGTCTATAGATAGGATCTTTTCTCGAGCTCTACTCTCTTCGAGGGACTTCTCCACCGTTTCCAGCTTCAATTTCAGATTGGCAATGGCATCATTGGCTTTAGTGAGATCTTCGTTCTTCGCAGACAAGGAAGTTGCAGCTCTGCCAAGGTGTAGATTGACTCCTCCATGTCGGCCTTGTGTGTTGCAATCTCCTTGTCATTGTCTTCAAGATATGTTTATAGTTTCTTCACCTTGCCTTCCAGCTCATTCTTGGCGGCCTCTGCGGCCTCGGCAGCATTGATGGCCTCCTTGAACTTGCTAGCGTGATCTCTGGCTTGAGCTTAAGCACTTCCTTGTGCTTCTGCTCCAGCTCTTGGGTATGTCGTGCGTCAAGAGTTTCAACTTCGTCATCCTTGTTGCAGAGCTTGGCGGCAGGCGCCTCCTTGCTAGCGGCAAGGTCTTCCTCGTGAGCGTCAAGCCCAACCTTGTGCTTATCTAGTTCAGCATCTTTTGCTACTATTCTCTGCATATCTTCCTCTTGAGCTCTCTCGACATCGGATTTATCCAAGACAATTTTCCCAGTCCTTGGTCAGTTGCTCTCGGTGGTTGGTTAGTTCTTGGAGACACTCAATATATCAGATTTGCATCTCTTTGACGCGCTTCTAGAAATCTATTTCTACTGCTCCTATGACTGATGTCGGCATTCTGAATCTGGTGGTACCCACACTTGCCTGCCTGCGGCCCACTACGAGGCTCCATCGACGCTTTGGTGCGGCCTAGCTTCAGCACCAACGAACACAAGACCCTCGCGAGGGGCCAAGCCTCGCGAGGCGGACAACACCAAGACCTCCAAGGGGATCGGCCTCCTCAGGCTGGCTCCCGAGGGGCGGAGACTTCTATGCAAGGTGCACCTCACGAGGCTCAGCTGACGTGAGCCATGACGACCAAGGCCAGGCGGGCGCCAGCGGGCACAGAGTACCAGTTCCCTCTTTGGTGCAAAGGAGGCAAGTGGCAGGCGCGGAGTCCCGAGGAATCAGCCAAAGGTTTCCATTCCAGTGCACCAAGACCAAGACCGCCAGCACGGCAGGATGGAGGTCATCGCCGAGCCCACTGTAGCGTCACGACCAGAGGCTTTTCGCAGGCGAAGACCACTTTAGTCAGGATAGGATGTACTTCCTGTCCCCCTTCAAATCCAGCCGTTGTGGGATCCCTTCCCACCAATATTTGGAAAGAGGACCAAGGCCACTATAAATAGGACTTAGCCACCACCATAGAGAGGGATCGAATCCATTCTCACTCGACCACCTCACCAGCTCACCCGAGCTCAAGAACACCTCACCTCCTGAGGCTAGTTCATCCACTGCACTAGTTCATCTTCAGACCCTCGAGGCAATCCACCAAAACGCTGAGGTAGGGTATTACACCGCAAGGTGGCCTGAACTAGGATAAACTGTTGTGTCTCTCTGTCCCTTTGAGCTCGACGCGCTAGGCTTAGAGGATCGCGAGTAGGCAGGCTGGGTAGGTTGAGATCTCCGCATGCACCCCAGAGTTCGAACCTATCAAGGGTTTTCGGAACCCGAAATCCTACATTTGGCGCGCCAGGTAGGGGTGTGTTGGATCTTCTCTTTCGTCGACCGGTCTGCCGCTACTCCACCGACACCATGGTCGATGCCCCGAGAGCCCATGTTGAGCACTGGGTTGTCCGGGCCTCCTCAACAACACCTGCCAACGAGGAAGATCTCCACTCCGCTCTGCTCGCGGCCCGCGCTCCGCCTGGGGCCACCGGCCGCGGGAGGCGCGGGCCGCAGCTCCCTTCTCTAGCGTCACGCGATCTTCAAGCTACGCCATGGCAACAACACCACACACTCGCCGGGAGCTGGTGAACATGCAAGCCACGGTCATCGTGGCTCGAGAACTGCTGAGGTGCAGGCTGGTGGAAAGCGGTCGTGATGCCCTGCTGGAGCGAGTTGCCGAGCTGCTGGACGCAGCATGCAGGGGTGCATCACCATTCTGCACCCTGCCCACGTCGCAAGCCATGGCGGGGGCACACGCTCACCCTCGCCACTCCCGCGCGCCCCCTCCTAGGGCTCCTGAAGAGCCTCTCGGCATCAGCCTACCTCACGGTGCAGCCCGCTGCTTCAACAATACCACCTTGGGGCGGGGCGACTCCAAGCAACCTCCCCTTGGGCCGCGCTGGGGCGCCGGCCCTTGGTCACCAGGACCCGATGACGACCGAAGAAGGCGGAAGCGTGAGGCAACCAGGCAGCGACTTGGGCATGGCCAGCCCAGAAGCATACGTGCCCGTCGTAGTGGACCTGGGGTACGCGCCGAGAGAAAGCCCCACCGATCCCCCATGCCAGGTTGGGCGCTGGACGTGCACGAAGCCGAGGCTCTTTATGATTCGTTGCATGGCTCCACTGACATCTTCGACAGCAACAACCACTGGGTACAGCTAACGCCTCAGGAGCACGCTTGCACTAACCATGGATCATAGGTGAACCAGGGCGCAGCCACCGCCGGGGCTCCCAGGGCGGTGGCCCAGCCGCAGGAACACGAAAGGCCTTGGGAGATGCGTGGGGGGAGCCCGGGGCCAGGGCCTTCCCACGCTGCGTGGAGTAAGATGCTGCTCGGAGGTAGGTCCCCCACCGGGGAAGGCACCGGCGATCCCTTCCCCCCGGCGGAGGGCCTACGGTCACCGAGGGCGCCGCTAGCATCCCCCTTGCCCCTTGGTCTCGTCCTGGTTTCGGACTCACCAACAGTGGTTGGGGGCGGCGCAGGGCGGGGTCCTCATCGGGCGACATGAAGCAAGGCTCCGGCCTATGAAGGTCTCTCCTCGTGATACTCTCATGTAATAATGAGTGTGGATGTACACGCCCCGGAGTCTCCTAAGTGCCGCCCTGGGGCCTCACGAGGGCTCCCACCCACGTCCAAGTGGAAGCACCATGCTCCGTGCTTGCCTCGACACTGTCCCCCAATGATTATACCCACGCCCACTAGAAGCACTTAGCTCCGCGCTGGAGAGAAGACCTGAAAACTAGCTAGGCACCGAACTCGGCCATTTGCTTTCGCCTCTCTTCTTGTACCCAATTCACTAGCTCTCCAGAATGAACTTGGCTCTTGTGCGTTTATCAAAAGAAAAACAGGGGGAAGTTTTCTTGTCTTGTGTCGTTCTCTTGTTTTCTGGTTTTGTGTTTTTGAGCGGGGATCGTGCCTACTGCCCCTCCCCCAAGCGCCTCGCGAGCGGGGGTTGGGTGCGGTGTGCACGCGTCGAGCATGATCAAGCCGGCCCCGTGCCTGCAAGGGCTTCCCCCCGTGGACCAGGGATGCGGCCACCACGGGCGCACCTAGCCGTGGTCCCGTAGTTAGTCCCTCGCGAAGCACTCCAGGACAGGTCAGTAGGCTCCTCGGGAGGGTCAGACCCTCACGAGCCTATGGAAGGCTCACCTCAAGAAGACAAGAGTTGCTGCGGCATCAGGGCTCACACGAGACCCACGAAACCAAAGATAAGTCATAATAATCACCCTTCCTAAGGCTGCGAACCTGAGGGGTCGCACCCCAAACGCTACTTCAAAAGCATTTCATAATTATATACATCGCAAGGGGCTCCCCCTTTTTAAAATGCTCTCACAAGGAGGTCTTCATGTTTTGGTCATACAGGTCAAGGCAAAAAGAAGTGCGGGCCTAGCTGGGTGTGTGATACGTCTCCAACGTATCTATATTTTTTTATTGTTCCATGCTATTATATTACCTCTTTTGGATGTTTATGGGCTTTATTTTACACATTTATATCATTTTTGGGACTAACCTACTAACCGGAGGCCCAGCCCATATTGCTATTTTTTTGCCTATTTCAGTATTTCGAAGAAAAGGAATATCAAACGGAGTCTAAATGGAATGAAACCTTCGGGAGCATGATTTTTGGAACGAACATGATCCGGAGAGCTTGGAGTGCAAGTCAAGAAGCTTCCGAGGGCCCCACGAGATAGGGCCCCCCCTATAGGGTGCGCCCCCCTGTCTCGTGGGCCCCTCGGGCGGCCACCGACATACTTCTTCCTCCTATATATACCTACGTACCCCGAAAACATCCAAGAGCACCACGAAACACAATTTCCACCGCCGTAACCTTCTGTATCCGCGAGATCTCATCTTGGAACCTTCGTCGGCACTCTGCCGGAGGGGGAATCAACCACGGAGGGCTTCTACATCAACATCCTTGCCCCTTCGCTGAGTTGTGAGTAGTTTACCACAGACCTATGGGTCCATAGTTATTAGCTAGATGGCTTCTTCTCTCTTTTTGGATCTCAATACAATGTTCTCCCCCTCCCTTGTGGAGATCTATTTGATGTAAACTCTTTTTGCGGTGTGTTTGTCGAGATCCGATGAATTGTGGGTTTATGATCAAGTTTATCTATGAATAATATTTGAATCTTCTCTGAATTCTTTTATGTATGATTGAGTTATCTTTGCAAGTCTCTTTGAATTATCAGTTTGGTTTGGCCTACTAGATTGGTTTTTCTTGCCATGGGAGAAGTGCTTAGCTTTGGGTTCAATCTTGCGGTGTCCTTACCCAGTGACAGAAAGGGTTGCAAGGCACGTATTGTATTGTTGCCATCGAGGATAACAAGATGGGGTTTATATCATATTGCATGTGTTTATCCCTCTACATCATGTCATCTTGCTTAATGCGTTACTCTGTTCTTATGAACTTAATACTCCAGATGCAGGCAGGAGTCAGTCGATGTGTGGAGTAATAGTAGTAGATGCAGGTAGGAGTCGGTCTACTTGTTATGGACGTGATGCCTATATACATGATCATGCCTAGATAATCTTATAACTATGCGCTTTTCTTTCAATTGCTCGACAGTAATTTGTTCACCCACCGTAATACTTATGCTATCTCGAGAGAAGCCTCTAGTGAAACCTAGGGCCCCCGGGTCTATCCCTTATCATATTTGCTTTGAATCTACCTTTATTTGCATCTTTACTTTTTGCATCTATCTTATAAAATACCAAAAAATATATTTATCTTATCATACTATCTTTATTATATCTCACTTTCGCAAGTGGCCATGAAGCGATTGACAACCCCTTTATTGCGTTGGTTGCGAGTTCTCAGTTTGTTTGTGTAGGTGCGTGGGACTTTTGATGAGCCTCCTACTGGATTGATACCTTGGTTCTCAAAACTGAGGGAAATACTTACGCTACATTTACTGCATCACCCTCTCCTCTTCGAGGAAAACCAACGCAAGCTCAAGACGTAGCAAGAAGGATTTCTGGCGCCGTTGCCGGGGAGCTCTTCCTTCAAGTCAAGACATACCAAGTACCCATCACAAACCCATCTCCCTCGCATTTACATTATTTGCCATTTGCCTCTCATTTTCCTCTCCCCCACTTCACCCTTGCCGTTTTATTTGGCCTCTCTTTCCCAATCTCCTCCTCTCTTTTTCGCTTGCCATTTTTTTGTTTGCTTGTGTGTTGGAATACTTGTTGCCATGGCGCAAGATAATACCAAATTGTGTGATTTCTCGAATACCTATAATAATGATTTCCTTAGTACTCCGATTTCTCCTCTTAATGATGTTGAGTCTTGTGAAATCAATACCGCTTTGCTGAATCTTGTTATGAAAGATCAATTCGCCGGCCTTCCTAGTGAAGATGTCGCTACTCATCTAAACAATTTTGTTGATTTGTGTGATATGCAAAAGAAGAAAGATACAGATAACAATATTGTCAAATTGAAGTTATTCCCGTTTTCACTTAGAGATTGTGCTAAAGTTTGCTTTTCTTCTTTGCCTAAAAATAGTATTGATTCTTGGAACAAGTGCAAAGATGCTTTTATCTCTAAGTATTTTCCTCCCGCTAAGATCATAACTCTTAGGAAAGATATTATGAATTTTAAACAACTTGATCATGGGCATGTTGCCCAATCTTGGGAAAGAATGAAATTGATGCTTCGCAATTGCCCTACTCATGGTTTAAATTTATGGATGATCATACAAAAAATTTATGCCGGTTTGAACTTTCCTTCTAGAAATCTCTTAGATTCGGCCGCGGGAGGCACGTTTACGGAAATCACGTTAGGAGATACTACAAAATTACTTGATAATATTATGGCTAATTATTCTCAATGGCACACCGAAAGATCTTCTAGTAAAAAATTGCATGCTATAGAAGAAATCAATGATTTGAGTGGAAAGGTGGATGAACTTATGAAGATGTTTGCTACTAAAAATACTCCTCTTGATCCCAATGATATGCCTTTGTCTTCTTTGATTGAGAATAATAATGAATCTATGGATGTGAAGTTTGTTGGTAGGAATAGTTTTGGAAACAATGCTTATGGAGGAAACTTTAATGCTAGACCGTTCCCTAGTAATCCCTCTAATAATTATGGAAATTCCTACAATAATTCTTATGGTAATTTTAATAAGATGCCCTCTGATTTTGAGAATAGTGTGAAAGAATTTATGATTTCTCAAAAGAATTTTAATGCTCTGCTTTTAGAAAAATTGCTCAAAGTTGATGATTTGGCTAGGAACGTTGACAGACTTTTGCTTGATGTTAATTCTCTTAAACTTTGATCTTCTTCTCCTAAGCATGATATCAATGAGTCTCTCAAAGTAATGAGAATTTCCATTGACGAGTGCAAGGAAAGAACCGCTAGATTGCGTGCTAAGAAAGAAAGCTTTATAAAAGCGTGTTCTTCTAGTTTCCATGAAAATAATGATGAGGATCTTAAAGTTATTGATGCGTCTCCGATTAGATATATGTTTTGCAATATGAATTTTGATGATTATGGGACCGATGATGAATCAACATTGCCTAGAAGGCGTCCCAAGAATTCGGAGTCTTTAGATCTTGATGCTAAATTTGGTAAAAGTGAGATTGGAGAATCCTCAACTCCTAATAATTTTGAACCTTCTATCTCGGATTTCAAGGAATTTGATTATGATAATTGTTGTTTAAAAGGTTGTATTTCCTTGTTGCAATTCGTTGCTAATTCTCCTCATGCTTATAGTCAAAATAAAGCTTTTACCAAACATATTGTTGATGCCTTGATGCAATCTTATGATGAAAAACTTAATTTGGAAGTTTCTATACCTAGAAAACTTAATGATGAGTGGGAACCTACTATAAGGATTAGAATTAAAGATTATGAGTGTTTTGCTTTGTGTGATTTGGGTGCTAGTGTTTCCACGATTCTGAAAACTTTATGTGATATTCTAGGTTTCCATGATCTTGATGATTGCTCTTTAAATTTGCACCTTGCGGATTCCACCATTAAAAAGCCTATGGGAAGAATCAATTATGTTCTTATTGTTGCAAATAGAAATTTGGTGCCCGTAGATTTTATCGTTCTTGATATAGATTGCAATCTTTCTTGCCCAATTATTCTTGGTAGACCTTTCCTTAGAATGATTGGTGTGATTATTGATATGAAGGAAGGGAATATTAGATTCCAATTTCCATTAAAGAAAGGCATGGAGCACTTTCCAAGAAAGAAGGTCAAATTACCTTATGAATCTATCATGCGTGCTACTTCTGAATTTAGTGCCAAAGATGGCACTCGTTAGATCTATCCTTGCTTTTATGCCTAGCTAGGGGCGTTAAATGATAGCGCTAGTTGGGAGGCAACCCAAATTTTCTTTATGTTTTTTATTTTTACTCCTGTTTAGTAATAAATCTTGCATCTACCTTCTGTTTAGATGTGTTTTTATCTTTTAGTTAGTGTTTGTGCCAAGTAGAACCTATAGGATAACCTACGATGATAGTTGATTTGATTCTGCTGAAAAACAGAAACTTTGCACGCACGAATATAATTTTGTAAAATCACAGGAACGTACTTTTGCGTTGATTCTTTTTGATGCTGTTCAATAAACAAATTTTCCAGGACTTCATATTTTGGTAGGATTTTTAGAGTTCCAGAATTTTGCGTTAGTTACAGATTTCTATAGACTGTTCTGTTTTTAACAGATTCTATTTTTCGTGTGTTGTTTGCTTATTTAAATGCATCTATGGCTAGTAATTCAGTCTATGAACCATAAACAAGTTGGAATACAGTAGGTTTAACACCAAATTAAATAAAGAATGAGTTCATTGCAGTACCTTATGTGGTGGTTTTGTTTTCTTTCACTAACAGAGCTTATAAGATTTCCTGTTGAGTTTTGTGTTGTGAAGTTTTCAAGTTTTGGGTAAAGCTTTTATGGACTATGGAATAAAGGGTGGCAAGAGCCTAAGCTTGGGGATGCCCATGGCACCCCAAGATATTCAAGAATAGCCAAAAGCCTAATCTTGGGGATGCCCCGGGAAGGCATCCCCTCTTTCGTCTTCGTTCATTGGTAACTTTACTTGGAGCTATATTTTTATTCGCTACATGATATGTGTTTTGCTTGGAGCGTCGTGTATTATATTCGTCTTTTCTTTTTAGTTTACCACAATCATCCTTGCTGTACACACCTTTTGGGAGAAGCCTATTTGATTAGAATTTGCTAGAATACTCTATGTGCTTCACTTATATCTTTTGAGCTTGATAGTTTTTGCTCTAGTGCTTCACTTATATCTTTTAGAGCACGGTGGTGTCTTAATTTTGAAGAAATTGCTAGTCTCACATGCTTCACTTATATTATTTTGAGAGTCTTTTAGAACAGCGTGGTATTTGCTATTATCATAAAGTTGGTCTTAGAATGGTAGGCATCCAAGTTGGGTATAATAAAAACTATCATAGGAAGTGAATTGGATGCTATGATCAATTTGATACTTGATAATTGTTTTGAGATATGGGGGTAGTGATATTAAAGTCATGCTAGTTGGGTGATTATGAATTTAAAGAATGCTTTTGTTGAAGTTAGCAAGTCCCGTAGCATGCACGTATGGTTAAAGTTGTGTAACAAATTTGAAACATGAAGTGTACTTGGCTTGTGCATCCTTATGAGTGGCGGTCGGGGACGAGCGATGGTCTTTTCCTACCAATCTATCCCCCTAGGAGCATGCGCGTAGTACTTCGTTTTTGATGACTTCTAAATTTTTGCAATAAGTATATGAGTTCTTTTGACTAATGTTGAGTCCATGGATTATACGCACTTTTACCTTTCCACCTTTGCTAGCCTCTTCGGTACTGTGCATTGCCCTTTCTCACCTTGAGAGTTGGTGCAAACTTCGCCGGTGCATCCAAACCCCGTGATACGATACGCTCTATCACACATAAACCTCCTTATATCTTCCTCAAAACAGCCACTATACCTACCTATTATGGCATTTCCATAGCCATTCCAAGATATATTGCCATGCAACTTTCCACCATTCTGCTCATCATCGTCATGACATACTTTACTTTTGTCATATTACCATTGCATGATCATGTAGTTGACATCGTATTTGTGGCAAAGCCACCATGCATTATTTTTCATACATGACTCTTGATTCATTGCACCATCCCGGTACACCGCCGGAGGCATTCATATAGAGTCATATCTTGTTCTAGTTTCGAGTTGTAATTCTTATGTTGTAATCAATAGAAGTGTGATGATCATCCCTATTAGAACATTGCCCAAAGAAAAGAAAAGAAAAAGAAGAAATGCCAAAAAGTAAAAAAAGAAAGGCCCAAAATAAAAAAAATAAAAAAGAAATAAATAAAAAGGGCAATGTTACTATCTCTTTTTCCACACCTGTGCTTCAAAGTAGCACTTTGTTCTCCATGTGGTGAGTCTCACATATTGTGCTTCAATGTGGCACCATGTTTTTCATATAGTGAGTCTCATAAGTTGTCTTTTTCATACTAGTGGGGATTTTTCATTATAGAACTTGGCTTGTATATTCCTACGATGGGCTTCCTCAAATGCCCTAGGTCTTCGTGAGCAAGCAAGTTGGATGCACACCCACTAGTTTCTTTTTGTTGAGCATTCATGTATAGCTCTAGTGCATCCGTTGCATGGCAATCCCTACTCCTCATGTTGACATTAATTGATGGGCATCTCCATAGCCCGTTGATTATCCTCGTCAATGTGAGACTTTCTCCTTTTTTGTCTTCTCCACACAATCCCCATCATCATATTCAATTCCACCCATAGTGCTATATCCATGGCCCACGCTCATGTATTGCGTGAAGGTTGAAAAAGTTTGAGATTATTAAGTATGAAACTATTGCTTGGCTTGTCATTGGGGGTATAGAAGTTGGGAACATCTTTGTGTGACGAAAATGAAGCATAGCCTAACTATATGATTTTGTAGGGATGAACTTTCTTTTGCCATGCCATTTTGAGAAGACATGATTACTTTGATTAGTATGCTTGAAGTGTTACTATTTCTTTTATCAATATGAAATTTTATTTTGTATTAATTTGGATCTGAACATTCATGCCAAAATAAAGAAAATTACATTATGAATTATGCTAGGTAGCATTCCACATCAAAAATTCTCTTTTTATCATTTACTTACTCGGGGACGAGCAGGAATTAAGCTTGGGGATGCTTGATACGTCTCCAACGTATCTATACTTTTTGATTGTTCCATGCTATTATATTACCTCTTTTGGATGTTTATGGGCTTTATTTGACACATTTATATCATTTTTGGGACTAACCTACTAACCGGAGGCCCAACCCATATTGCTGTTTTTTTGCCTATTTCAGTATTTGGAAGAAAAGGAATACCAAACGGAGTCCAAACGGAATGAAACCTTCGGGAGCGTGATTTTTGGAACGAACGTGATCCGGAGAGCTTGGAGTGCAAGTCAAGAAGCTTCTGAGGGCCCCACAAGATAGGGGGCCGCCCCCGCCCCCTGTAGGGCGCGCCCCCTGTCTCGTGGGCCCCTCGGGCGGCCACCGACGTACTTCTTCCTCCTATATATACCTACGTACCCCGAAAACATCCAAGAGCACCACGAAACACAATTTCCACTGCCGTAACCTTCTGTATCCGCGAGATCTCATCTTGGGGCCTTCGCCAGCACTCTCCGGAGGGGGAATCAACCACGGAGGGCTTCTACATCCACATCCTTGCCCCTCCGATGAGTTGTGAGTAGTTTACCACAGACCTACGGGTCCATAGTTATTAGCTAGATGGCTTCTTCTCTCTTTTTGGATCTCAATACAATGTTCTCCCCCTCTCTTGTGGAGATCTATTCGATGTAAACTCTTTTTGCAGTGTGTTTGTCGAGATCCGATGAATTGTGGGTTTATGATCAAGTTTATATATGAATAGTATTTGAATCTTCTTTGAATTCTTTTATGTATGATTGAGTTATCTTTGCAAGTCTCTTCGAATTATCAGTTTGGTTTGGCCTACTAGATTGGTTTTTCTTGCCATGGGAGAAGTGCTTAGCTTTGGGTTCAATCTTGCAGTGTCCTTACCCAGTGACAGAAAGGGTTGCAAGGCACGTATTGTACTGTTGCCATCGAGGATAACAAGATGGGGTTTATATCATATTGCATGTGTTTATCCCTCTACATCATGTCATCTTGCTTAATGCGTTACTCTGTTCTTATGAACTTAATACTCTACATGCAGGCAGGAGTCGGTCGATGTGTGAAGTAATAGTAGTAGATGCGAGCAGGAGTCGGTATACTTGTTATGGAGGGTGATGCCTATATACATGATCATGCCTAGATAATCTCATAACTATGCGCTTTTCTATCAATTGCTCCACAGTAATTTGTTCACCCACCGTAATAGTTATGCTATCTCGAGAGAAGCCTCTAGTGAAACCTATGGCCCTCGGGTCTATCCCTTATCATATTTGCTTTCAATCTACCTTTATTTGCATCTTTACTTTTTGCATCTATCTTATAAAATACGAAAAATATATTTATCTTATCATACTATCTTTATTAGATCTCACTTTCGCAAGTGGCCGTGAAGGGATTGACAACCCCTTTATTGCGTTGGTTGCGAGTTCTCAGTTTGTTTGTGTAGGTGTGTGGGACTTTTAAGGAGCCTCCTACTGGATTGATACCTTGGTTCTCAAAACTGAGGGAAATACTTACACTACACTTTGCTGCATCACCCTCTCCTCTTCGAGGAAAACCAAGGCAAGCTCAAGACGTAGCAGTGTGTCCTCTTCATCACCTTCATCTGCGCAGCTCGCACTGCCCAAGTCGTCGCGGCCATTCTCTTCGTCATCACCGCCCGTGCCACCTGCTCTGGCCGCAAGCACAACCACGTCACCCTCAGAAGCAAACTCTTCCACTAGGGCATCCACATGGTCATCCACCCACCTGGCAAGTCTGTGCTGAGTGGCCACGGGCACAGGGCTAGCATGGCATTGAAGTCGAAGTGGGAATCACGGCTGAGGAGGTTGCTGAAGACACGCGAGATCGTGCGCCCAAGAAGGCCCCGGCTCCTCTCCCCAACAAGCTTGCCAGCCTTCGTGGCCCGATCCTCCAGGCGGGTAATGATGTCGATGAAGCAGTTGAGGTGGCTGGCGTAGTCGTTCTTGTGTGGCTGAGGAGCGCTCTCATTGCAGATGGTGCCCAAGGCGTGATTTTCTCTGGTTCCGAGATCCTAGAGCATCCAGTCGTGCTCGGGTTGCAGCGTCAGGCAACGGTTTGCTTCATTTGCAGCTCTTTCCACAAGGGATGTGGTGTCCATGCCTTGCTGCTGAAGGGAGGATAACGCAGCATGGGCAGAGGCCAAGGAGGATTCGGAAGAAGCCAAAGCCTCCTTGGTTGCATTCTCACGCTGTTCTGCAGATTCCAGCTTCGCCTTCAAGGCGGTGGCCATGCCCTCAAGCTCAGCCTTGAGTAGCTCCAGATCCAGGCGGTGCCCTTCAGTCAGGTCCGCATGCTCCTTCGCCACCTTCTCCTCAACCTCTAGCTGGACTCGGGCTTCTCGGGCGGTGACGACATCCTTAGCCGTGGCCGCCTGGCGCTCCCTCGCCTCCAACCGCTCCGACGCCAGGCTATGCTCCACAGCCTCCAGCACCAGGTCATCTTGGCGCCTCAGAAGCTCTGCCTCAATGAGAGGCGCTTCGCCCGGCGACGCGGCCAGGAGGGCATGCCGCTCCTTGATCTCCTACTCAAGGGCGGCATTTGAAGATAGGAGCTCCCGCTCTCGCTCCTCAACTGCCTCACGATGGCAGTTGGCGGCTTCGGCCTCCTCCAGGGCACGGGCGCAAGCCTCGCGAGAAGTTGCAAGGGAGGCCGCCGCGCGCGCATTGGCTTGATCGCCCTGAAGCTGCCCGAGGTTGATGGAGACCTTCAACTGGTGCCACTCGTGTGCCAGTCGGCAGTCCTCCGCCTCGAGCCTGGTGTCGACGTCGGCTAGCTCCCTACCAAGCCGGATCATCACACGCATCGCCTTGCCGAAGAGCTCGAAGCGGATGGCACTGCGCCCGCGCGTGAACACCAGTGAGCGGACAAGCCTTTCTTCGGCCCCAGGAGCGGCTAAAGGGGCGTGGGTCGTCTCGCTTGCCTCCGGCAAGGGGCTGGCCGATGCAGCTCCGCAGCCCGAAGACGAAGACGGCCCAAGGGGCACCCAACTGCTAGCAGTGATCAGAGGGAGAGCCTCGGTGCGTCCATCGCCTCCCAGGTCGGGCCGCAGAAGAAGGAGGTAGGAGGCTCGAGTCTGAGGCCCCCTTGTGGTGCCCCAGCAGCCGGGGTCGGCCTCATGCCTTGGGCGGAGCCCGGGCATGAGGGGTTGTGCGCCGGGATCGAGCCAGGATCCTCGGAAGGATTCTTCTCCTAAGGTTCATCATCACGGGGAACTTGCGAGGCCCTAGTCAGAAAAGATCATGGCGCGCAGGGAATCGCAAAATAAGGTACTTACTCGTCCACAGCCATGTACTTCCTCATCTTCAGCGGTCGGCGGGCGTCACCACTGCAGCTCGGAGATCCTTTCCTCTTGCGGAGCACTTCAATATTCAGGCAAAGCCGGCCGGGCCTCGAGGGACGGTCCCCAGGAGCAGGAGCACTCGGCAGGGCACCCTAGGCGGTGGCCTCCGGAGCAAGAGCACTCGGTAGGGTTCCCTAGGCAGCAGCCTCAGAGGCACCTGGGGCGCCCCACCATCAGCAGCCACCTCGGAACCATCGCCCCGAGCCTAGGAGCCTCTGTCTCCAAAGCATAGGGTTGCGCTGACCCTACAGTGGCCCTTTTCTGGGTTCCAGGAGTATCGTCCTTCGGAGCCCCTGGTGGCGCAGAATCTCTAGAGGTCCCTTCAACAGCGGCTGGTGGCGTGCACCTCCCTGCTTCCACACTTGATGCGCGCGCAGCAGGATCAAGCAGCAGGGGAGCCACGAGGATGGGATTCTCGCGGGCGGCCCTCTAGGCCTGCCGGAAGTAACCCCCTCTCGTCGAATAGGGGCATCTGCTCCACGAAGGCCACCTTGTTTGAGCATTGGTAAAGGAGGCAGCCATTTCCTGGAAGATCGGCGGGTTTGGAGTCGCCCGTCAGAAGCTCGAGTACCTTGCTCACGGTCTTGGAGGGCAGCGATGGCCTCTGGAGCCTCATGGAGTCCTTGGCGCCAACAAAGTTCCACATCGGGCGAGAATGGCGCTGGAGCGGGGCAATGCGGTCGCCGGACGAATTCCTTCACCACCATCGGTGCCATCACCTCTAGCTCCTCCAGCCTGGCCAGCCTCTTCCAAACGTGGTCAAGCCGACAGTCAGTGAGCTTCACACGCCCCCAGCCGGAGCTAGGCACGGCCGGCGCTCGAGGGGTCAAAAGCAGGGGGCTGCATGTACCAGCATCAACAAACAACCATTGCTTCCGGAACCCCTTTGCGGCAGGCGATAGCTCGAAGTCAATCCCCCAGCCAGCAGTTGCTGCTACAGCTTCGAAGCTCACACACCCCGAGCCTTGGCGGGCATCAACCAGCCGGAGCAAGAAAAAATGGTGAAACAGGGCCATGAAGGAGCAATGTCGACCATGGCCTCACAAAGGAAGGTGAAGACGGCGAGGAGGATGATGGAGCGGGGATCCAGGTGCAGCAGGTGGATCTGGTCATGCGAAATTATGGCATTAAAGAAAGGAGAGAAAGGGGGAATCAGGCTCGTGAAGAGAGCATGGAGATAGATGGGGATCTCGATGGCACTCATGTCATCCACAAGCCAAGACGCAGGCCGGACGGCCGTCGCTTTCCACTCGTTGGAATCGGCCGCAAGAGCAGGGCGAACCTTGTTCAGCCCTTCCTGATTGATCACCATCGACTGCTCGAGGGCCCGCTCCATGGCCGGCAAGGGTCCAGCCAGGGTGCACAACTTCCCCTTCTTCTTCTTCTGCTGCGGAGCCATGGTGGAAGCCAGGAAGGGGAGTGGCGCTGGCACCAGATCTGCGCCAGGGGTCGCAGGCTTGGGAAGAGAAGAAACAAAGGCCAAGCATGAAAATCTACAAGGGCAGGCTGCTCTACAATGGACGGCCGCCAGGCTTCACGGATTTCAAGGCAGCATGGGGAAGTGGAGACGCCCGCGTCCCATCAATTGCCACGCGTCGTTCAAGGCTGTAGGCGGTTAGGGCCGGCGGCGCTCCGCACTTGCCCTTTGGCTTTGCCTAGAAGCCAAGTCTGAGCGCGCCTTGGGCCCGGGAGCTACTGTCGGCGTTTTGGATACGGGGGTACCCGGACTTGCTTGCCTACGGCCCACTGCATGGCTCCATCAACGGCCTGGTACGGCCCAGCTTCAGGACCAACGAACACAAGACTCTCGTGAGGGGCCAAGCCTCGCAAGGCGGACGACGCCAAGACCTCCAAGGGGATCGGCCTCCTCAGGCTGGCTCCTGAGGGGCAGAGACTTCTATGCAAGGTGCACCTCACAAGGCTCAGCTGACGTGAGCCATGAAGACCAAGGCCAGGCAGGCGCTAGCGGGCACAGAGTACCAGTTTCCTCTTTGGTGCAAAGGAGGCAAGCGGTAGGCGCGGAGTCCCGAGGAATCAGCCAAAGGTTTCCATTCCGGTGCAACAAGACCAAGACCGCCAGGACGGCAGGACGGAGGTCATCGCCGAGCCCACCGCAGCGTCACGACCAGAGGCTTTTCACAGGCGAAGACCACTTTAGTTAGGATAGGATGTACTTCATGTCCCCCTTCAGATCCGGCCGTTGTGGGATCCCTTCCCACGAACATTTGGGAAGAGGACCAAGGCCACTATAAATAGGACTTAGCCACCACCATAGAGAGGGATCGAATCCATTCTCACTCGACCACTTCACCAGCTCACCCAAGCTCAAGAACACCTCACCTCCTGAGGCTAGTTCATCCATTGTACTAGTTCATCTTCAGCCCCTCGAGGCAATCCACCAAAATGCTGGAGTAGGGTATTACACCGCAAGGTGGCCCGAACCGGGATAAACTATTGTGTCTCTCTGTCACTTTGAGCTCGACGCGCTAGGCTTAGAGGATCGCGAGTAGGCAGGCTGGGTAGGTTGAGATCTCCGGACGCACCCCGGAGTTTGAACCTATCAAGGGTTTGCGGAACCCGAAATCCGACAACTGCCACTTGGAATCTAGGCTTTGTGTCCGACTATGGTGAAGTGCTTGGAGCTGCTGAAAGTTATCGCTCATGGCCTTAAGGAGCTGCTCTTCTTTGGACCTGTTGCTGCTGATGCGTGGTTCATCAATGATCTTGAGCCCAGCAGCAGTGATGATATCATCATCAAAGTTCTCTTCTTCAGTTGGCGCCCAGTTCTTGCCATTCCTGGGATGTTGACAAACAGATTGTCGCCAACCTTTAGGTATCTGCTTGACAAAGGGGCATCAGATGTTGATGGTTGATCCTCAACAATCGCCTTGCCGACAATAGACGACCATGTGACTGCGATAGCGCCAAGCACTCCTACGGCAGGAATGTCGTTAGTAGGTTCATTGGTCCCATTGTCGGCCTCCTCAGCAGCTTTCTTGGCATCCTCTTTGTGCGCAGCCCTGGCGGCCTCGTCAGCAACAATCCTATCAGCCTCGGTAGCGGCATCCTTTGCGATCCCCGCAACATCAACATCAATGTTCATGTAGCATGTTGGGGTGGATCTGAAGATGGAGGAGAAAAACAAATCAAATTGAAAGTCAAGTTCAAGAAAACAAAAACAGCAAAGGAAAAAAGTGCTCAAAAGCAAGTGAATTACCTGTATGTATCTGTTGAGGACAGACTTCTTCTCCTCCGGCAACATCTGTTGCCGTTGTGTGGTTGTCGGTGCCTGTGCTTGCCGGCTCCTCCTCAACGCGAATAGGCTCATCGGTGGAGGCCCTTACTGGAGAGCCATTTCCGGACATTGTGGTCGATGAAGATGGCACGTCAAGATTCGCCCTTGGAGCATGCGCGTAGTACTTCGTTTTTGATGACTTCTAAATTTTTGCAATAAGTATATGAGTTCTTTTGACTAATGTTGAGTCCATGGATTATACGCACTTTTACCTTTCCACCTTTGCTAGCCTCTTCGGTACTGTGCATTGCCCTTTCTCACCTTGAGAGTTGGTGCAAACTTCGCCGGTGCATCCAAACCCCGTGATACGATACGCTCTATCACACATAAACCTCCTTATATCTTCCTCAAAACAGCCACTATACCTACCTATTATGGCATTTCCATAGCCATTCCAAGATATATTGCCATGCAACTTTCCACCATTCTGCTCATCATCGTCATGACATACTTTACTTTTGTCATATTACCATTGCATGATCATGTAGTTGACATCGTATTTGTGGCAAAGCCACCATGCATTATTTTTCATACATGACTCTTGATTCATTGCACCATCCCGGTACACCGCCGGAGGCATTCATATAGAGTCATATCTTGTTCTAGTTTCGAGTTGTAATTCTTATGTTGTAATCAATAGAAGTGTGATGATCATCCCTATTAGAACATTGCCCAAAGAAAAGAAAAGAAAAAGAAGAAATGCCAAAAAGTAAAAAAAGAAAGGCCCAAAATAAAAAAAATAAAAAAGAAATAAATAAAAAGGGCAATGTTACTATCTCTTTTTCCACACCTGTGCTTCAAAGTAGCACTTTGTTCTCCATGTGGTGAGTCTCACATATTGTGCTTCAATGTGGCACCATGTTTTTCATATAGTGAGTCTCATAAGTTGTCTTTTTCATACTAGTGGGGATTTTTCATTATAGAACTTGGCTTGTATATTCCTACGATGGGCTTCCTCAAATGCCCTAGGTCTTCGTGAGCAAGCAAGTTGGATGCACACCCACTAGTTTCTTTTTGTTGAGCATTCATGTATAGCTCTAGTGCATCCGTTGCATGGCAATCCCTACTCCTCATGTTGACATTAATTGATGGGCATCTCCATAGCCCGTTGATTATCCTCGTCAATGTGAGACTTTCTCCTTTTTTGTCTTCTCCACACAATCCCCATCATCATATTCAATTCCACCCATAGTGCTATATCCATGGCCCACGCTCATGTATTGCGTGAAGGTTGAAAAAGTTTGAGATTATTAAGTATGAAACTATTGCTTGGCTTGTCATTGGGGGTATAGAAGTTGGGAACATCTTTGTGTGACGAAAATGAAGCATAGCCTAACTATATGATTTTGTAGGGATGAACTTTCTTTTGCCATGCCATTTTGAGAAGACATGATTACTTTGATTAGTATGCTTGAAGTGTTACTATTTCTTTTATCAATATGAAATTTTATTTTGTATTAATTTGGATCTGAACATTCATGCCAAAATAAAGAAAATTACATTATGAATTATGCTAGGTAGCATTCCACATCAAAAATTCTCTTTTTATCATTTACTTACTCGGGGACGAGCAGGAATTAAGCTTGGGGATGCTTGATACGTCTCCAACGTATCTATACTTTTTGATTATTCCATGCTATTATATTACCTCTTTTGGATGTTTATGGGCTTTATTTGACACATTTATATCATTTTTGGGACTAACCTACTAACCGGAGGCCCAACCCATATTGATGTTTTTTTGCCTATTTCAGTATTTGGAAGAAAAGGAATACCAAACGGAGTCCAAACGGAATGAAACCTTCGGGAGCGTGATTTTTGGAACGAACGTGATCCGGAGAGCTTGGAGTGCAAGTCAAGAAGCTTCTGAGGGCCCCACAAGATAGGGGGCCGCCCCCGCCCCCTGTAGGGCGCGCCCCCTGTCTCGTGGGCCCCTCGGGCGGCCACCGACGTACTTCTTCCTCCTATATATACCTACGTACCCCGAAAACATCCAAGAGCACCACGAAACACAATTTCCACTGCCGTAACCTTCTGTATCCGCGAGATCTCATCTTGGGGCCTTCGCCAGCACTCTCCGGAGGGGGAATCAACCACGGAGGGCTTCTACATCCACATCCTTGCCCCTCCGATGAGTTGTGAGTAGTTTACCACAGACCTACGGGTCCATAGTTATTAGCTAGATGGCTTCTTCTCTCTTTTTGGATCTCAATACAATGTTCTCCCCCTCTCTTGTGGAGATCTATTCGATGTAAACTCTTTTTGCAGTGTGTTTGTCGAGATCCGATGAATTGTGGGTTTATGATCAAGTTTATATATGAATAGTATTTGAATCTTCTTTGAATTCTTTTATGTATGATTGAGTTATCTTTGCAAGTCTCTTCGAATTATCAGTTTGGTTTGGCCTACTAGATTGGTTTTTCTTGCCATGGGAGAAGTGCTTAGCTTTGGGTTCAATCTTGCAGTGTCCTTACCCAGTGACAGAAAGGGTTGCAAGGCACGTATTGTACTGTTGCCATCGAGGATAACAAGATGGGGTTTATATCATATTGCATGTGTTTATCCCTCTACATCATGTCATCTTGCTTAATGCGTTACTCTGTTCTTATGAACTTAATACTCTACATGCAGGCAGGAGTCGGTCGATGTGTGAAGTAATAGTAGTAGATGCGAGCAGGAGTCGGTATACTTGTTATGGAGGGTGATGCCTATATACATGATCATGCCTAGATAATCTCATAACTATGCGCTTTTCTATCAATTGCTCCACAGTAATTTGTTCACCCACCGTAATAGTTATGCTATCTCGAGAGAAGCCTCTAGTGAAACCTATGGCCCTCGGGTCTATCCCTTATCATATTTGCTTTCAATCTACCTTTATTTGCATCTTTACTTTTTGCATCTATCTTATAAAATACGAAAAATATATTTATCTTATCATACTATCTTTATTAGATCTCACTTTCGCAAGTGGCCGTGAAGGGATTGACAACCCCTTTATTGCGTTGGTTGCGAGTTCTCAGTTTGTTTGTGTAGGTGTGTGGGACTTTTAAGGAGCCTCCTACTGGATTGATACCTTGGTTCTCAAAACTGAGGGAAATACTTACACTACACTTTGCTGCATCACCCTCTCCTCTTCGAGGAAAACCAAGGCAAGCTCAAGACGTAGCAGTGTGTCCTCTTCATCACCTTCATCTGCGCAGCTCGCACTGCCCAAGTCGTCGCGGCCATTCTCTTCGTCATCACCGCCCGTGCCACCTGCTCTGGCCGCAAGCACAACCACGTCACCCTCAGAAGCAAACTCTTCCACTAGGGCATCCACATGGTCATCCACCCACCTGGCAAGTCTGTGCTGAGTGGCCACGGGCACAGGGCTAGCATGGCATTGAAGTCGAAGTGGGAATCACGGCTGAGGAGGTTGCTGAAGACACGCGAGATCGTGCGCCCAAGAAGGCCCCGGCTCCTCTCCCCAACAAGCTTGCCAGCCTTCGTGGCCCGATCCTCCAGGCGGGTAATGATGTCGATGAAGCAGTTGAGGTGGCTGGCGTAGTCGTTCTTGTGTGGCTGAGGAGCGCTCTCATTGCAGATGGTGCCCAAGGCGTGATTTTCTCTGGTTCCGAGATCCTAGAGCATCCAGTCGTGCTCGGGTTGCAGCGTCAGGCAACGGTTTGCTTCATTTGCAGCTCTTTCCACAAGGGATGTGGTGTCCATGCCTTGCTGCTGAAGGGAGGATAACGCAGCATGGGCAGAGGCCAAGGAGGATTCGGAAGAAGCCAAAGCCTCCTTGGTTGCATTCTCACGCTGTTCTGCAGATTCCAGCTTCGCCTTCAAGGCGGTGGCCATGCCCTCAAGCTCAGCCTTGAGTAGCTCCAGATCCAGGCGGTGCCCTTCAGTCAGGTCCGCATGCTCCTTCGCCACCTTCTCCTCAACCTCTAGCTGGACTCGGGCTTCTCGGGCGGTGACGACATCCTTAGCCGTGGCCGCCTGGCGCTCCCTCGCCTCCAACCGCTCCGACGCCAGGCTATGCTCCACAGCCTCCAGCACCAGGTCATCTTGGCGCCTCAGAAGCTCTGCCTCAATGAGAGGCGCTTCGCCCGGCGACGCGGCCAGGAGGGCATGCCGCTCCTTGATCTCCTACTCAAGGGCGGCATTTGAAGATAGGAGCTCCCGCTCTCGCTCCTCAACTGCCTCACGATGGCAGTTGGCGGCTTCGGCCTCCTCCAGGGCACGGGCGCAAGCCTCGCGAGAAGTTGCAAGGGAGGCCGCCGCGCGCGCATTGGCTTGATCGCCCTGAAGCTGCCCGAGGTTGATGGAGACCTTCAACTGGTGCCACTCGTGTGCCAGTCGGCAGTCCTCCGCCTCGAGCCTGGTGTCGACGTCGGCTAGCTCCCTACCAAGCCGGATCATCGCACGCATCGCCTTGCCGAAGAGCTCGAAGCGGATGGCACTGCGCCCGCGCGTGAACACCAGTGAGCGGACAAGCCTTTCTTCGGCCCCAAGAGCGGCTAAAGGGGCGTGGGTCGTCTCGCTTGCCTCCGGCAAGGGGCTGGCCGATGCAGCTCCGCAGCCCGAAGACGAAGACGGCCCAAGGGGCACCCAACTGCTAGCAGTGATCAGAGGGAGAGCCTCGGTGCGTCCATCGCCTCCCAGGTCGGGCCGCAGAAGAAGGAGGTAGGAGGCTCGAGTCTGAGGCCCCCTTGTGGTGCCCCAGCAGCCGGGGTCGGCCTCATGCCTTGGGCGGAGCCCGGGCATGAGGGGTTGTGCGCCGGGATCGAGCCAGGATCCTCGGAAGGATTCTTCTCCTAAGGTTCATCATCACGGGGAACTTGCGAGGCCCTAGTCAGAAAAGATCATGGCGCGCAGGGAATCGCAAAATAAGGTACTTACTCGTCCACAGCCATGTACTTCCTCATCTTCAGCGGTCGGCGGGCGTCACCACTGCAGCTCGGAGATCCTTTCCTCTTGCGGAGCACTTCAATATTCAGGCAAAGCCGGCCGGGCCTCGAGGGACGGTCCCCAGGAGCAGGAGCACTCGGCAGGGCACCCTAGGCGGTGGCCTCCGGAGCAAGAGCACTCGGTAGGGTTCCCTAGGCAGCAGCCTCAGAGGCACCTGGGGCGCCCCACCATCAGCAGCCACCTCGGAACCATCGCCCCGAGCCTAGGAGCCTCTGTCTCCAAAGCATAGGGTTGCGCTGACCCTACAGTGGCCCTTTTCTGGGTTCCAGGAGTATCGTCCTTCGGAGCCCCTGGTGGCGCAGAATCTCCAGAGGTCCCTTCAACAGCGGCTGGTGGCGTGCACCTCCCTGCTTCCACACTTGATGCGCGCGCAGCAGGATCAAGCAGCAGGGGAGCCACGAGGATGGGATTCTCGCGGGCGGCCCTCTAGGCCTGCCGGAAGTAACCCCCTCTCGTCGAATAGGGGCATCTGCTCCACGAAGGCCACCTTGTTTGAGCATTGGTAAAGGAGGCAGCCATTTCCTGGAAGATCGGCAGGTTTGGAGTTGCCCGTCAGAAGCTCGAGTACCTTGCTCACGGTCTTGGAGGGCAGCGATGGCCTCTGGAGCCTCATGGAGTCCTTGGCGCCAACAAAGTTCCACATCGGGCGAGAATGGCGCTGGAGCGGGGCAATGCGGTCGCCGGACGAATTCCTTCACCACCATCGGTGCCATCACCTCTAACTCCTCCAGCCTGGCCAGCCTCTTCCAAACGTGGTCAAGCCGACAGTCAGTGAGCTTCACACGCCCCCAGCCGGAGCTAGGCACGGCCGGCGCTCGAGGGGTCAAAAGCAGGGGGCTGCATGTACCAGCATCAACAAACAACCATTGCTTCCGGAACCCCTTTGCGGCAGGCGATAGCTCGAAGTCAATCCCCCAGCCAGCAGTTGCTGCTACAGCTTCGAAGCTCACACACCCCGAGCCTTGGCGGGCATCAACCAGCCGGAGCAAGAAAAAATGGTGAAACAGGGCCATGAAGGAGCAATGTCGACCATGGCCTCACAAAGGAAGGTGAAGACGGCGAGGAGGATGATGGAGCGGGGATCCAGGTGCAGCAGGTGGATCTGGTCATGCGAAATTATGGCATTAAAGAAAGGAGAGAAAGGGGGAATCAGGCTCGTGAAGAGAGCATGGAGATAGATGGGGATCTCGATGGCACTCATGTCATCCACAAGCCAAGACGCAGGCCGGACGGCCATCGCTTTCCACTCGTTGGAATCGGCCGCAAGAGCAGGGCGAACCTTGTTCAGCCCTTCCTGATTGATCACCATCGACTGCTCGAGGGCCCGCTCCATGGCCGGCAAGGGTCCAGCCAGGGTGCACAACTTCCCCTTCTTCTTCTTCTGCTGCGGAGCCATGGTGGAAGCCAGGAAGGGGAGTGGCGCTGGCACCAGATCTGCGCCAGGGGTCGCAGGCTTGGGAAGAGAAGAAACAAAGGCCAAGCATGAAAATCTACAAGGGCAGGCTGCTCTACAATGGACGGCCGCCAGGCTTCACGGATTTCAAGGCAGCATGGGGAAGTGGAGACGCCCGCGTCCCATCAATTGCCACGCGTCGTTCAAGGCTGTAGGCGGTTAGGGCCGGCGGCGCTCCGCACTTGCCCTTTGGCTTTGCCTAGAAGCCAAGTCTGAGCGCGCCTTGGGCCCGGGAGCTACTGTCGGCGTTTTGGATACGGGGGTACCCGGACTTGCTTGCCTACGGCCCACTGCATGGCTCCATCAACGGCCTGGTATGGCCCAGCTTCAGGACCAACGAACACAAGACTCTCGTGAGGGGCCAAGCCTCGCAAGGCGGACGACGCCAAGACCTCCAAGGGGATCGGCCTCCTCAGGCTGGCTCCTGAGGGGCAGAGACTTCTATGCAAGGTGCACCTCACAAGGCTCAGCTGACGTGAGCCATGAAGACCAAGGCCAGGCAGGCGCTAGCGGGCACAGAGTACCAGTTTCCTCTTTGGTGCAAAGGAGGCAAGCGGTAGGCGCGGAGTCCCGAGGAATCAGCCAAAGGTTTCCATTCCGGTGCAACAAGACCAAGACCGCCAGGACGGCAGGACGGAGGTCATCGCCGAGCCCACCGCAGCGTCACGACCAGAGGCTTTTCACAGGCGAAGACCACTTTAGTTAGGATAGGATGTACTTCATGTCCCCCTTCAGATCCGGCCGTTGTGGGATCCCTTCCCACGAACATTTGGGAAGAGGACCAAGGCCACTATAAATAGGACTTAGCCACCACCATAGAGAGGGATCGAATCCATTCTCACTCGACCACTTCACCAGCTCACCCAAGCTCAAGAACACCTCACCTCCTGAGGCTAGTTCATCCATTGTACTAGTTCATCTTCAGCCCCTCGAGGCAATCCACCAAAATGCTGGAGTAGGGTATTACACCGCAAGGTGGCCCGAACCGGGATAAACTATTGTGTCTCTCTGTCACTTTGAGCTCGACGCGCTAGGCTTAGAGGATCGCGAGTAGGCAGGCTGGGTAGGTTGAGATCTCCGGACGCACCCCGGAGTTTGAACCTATCAAGGGTTTGCGGAACCCGAAATCCGACAACTGCCACTTGGAATCTAGGCTTTGTGTCCGACTATGGTGAAGTGCTTGGAGCTGCTGAAAGTTATCGCTCATGGCCTTAAGGAGCTGCTCTTCTTTGGACCTGTTGCTGCTGATGCGTGGTTCATCAATGATCTTGAGCCCAGCAGCAGTGATGATATCATCATCAAAGTTCTCTTCTTCAGTTGGCGCCCAGTTCTTGCCATTCCTGGGATGTTGACAAACAGATTGTCGCCAACCTTTAGGTATCTGCTTGACAAAGGGGCATCAGATGTTGATGGTTGATCCTCAACAATCGCCTTGCCGACAATAGACGACCATGTGACTGCGATAGCGCCAAGCACTCCTACGGCAGGAATGTCGTTAGTAGGTTCATTGGTCCCATTGTCGGCCTCCTCAGCAGCTTTCTTGGCATCCTCTTTGTGCGCAGCCCTGGCGGCCTCGTCAGCAACAATCCTATCAGCCTCGGTAGCGGCATCCTTTGCGATCCCCGCAACATCAACATCAATGTTCATGTAGCATGTTGGGGTGGATCTGAAGATGGAGGAGAAAAACAAATCAAATTGAAAGTCAAGTT
The DNA here is from genome assembly GCA_963921465.1 of Triticum timopheevii. NCBI lineage: Eukaryota > Viridiplantae > Streptophyta > Magnoliopsida > Poales > Poaceae > Triticum > Triticum timopheevii. The sequence goes on along the minus strand of OY997264.1, from coordinate 296,179,191 downwards.
CAAGAAAACAAAAACAGCAAAGGAAAAAAGTGCTCAAAAGCAAGTGAATTACCTGTATGTATCTGTTGAGGACAGACTTCTTCTCCTCCGGCAACATCTGTTGCCGTTGTGTGGTTGTCGGTGCCTGTGCTTGCCGGCTCCTCCTCAACGCGAATAGGCTCATCGGTGGAGGCCCTTACTGGAGAGCCATTTCCGGACATTGTGGTCGATGAAGATGGCACGTCAAGATTCGCCCTTGGGTGTTCTCCTTATTGCCATTCTTCTCCTACATGCTCGGTGATGTCAGCGGTGAAGATCTCCACACAAACACTCGCCAATGGAAAATGAGTGATATACTCACACTAGGGGTTGTGCTAGGGGCTGCGTCGAGGACTAAGCTCCAGGCTGATGACGACAACCTCTGGATTAGCCACAATGCTTGTCAGTGGCTCATCACCCGTTAAGGTCTTTGCTCTCTTCGCCAGCGTTTCTGCATCTCTGTGGAAAACAAGTCAAAAAAGGCAAGTCAAAATCAACAAATCAAAAAGTCAAAGACTGAAGGATGCAACAAGAGCTCTTACTCCTCTTCTCCTTCCCCTTCACTCAGGGCTGAGAGGTCGAAATCGACCTCTGGTCTAGTGTCTGTGAAAGGGGGTGGAGTAGGAGTCCTCGCGCGCTTGGCTGCAGCGGAGGTAGTAGGCCGTGACGACCATGTCGCTCCAGTTGCTAGTGCAGTTGTACAAAACGAGCCCACCGCTCTAGTTGTTGGTGTGGCTGTACGTCTTGTACACCGAATGGTTTCCTGTCGAGTTTCTTGCCATTGTGCAGCCATGCCGGTTGCCCCCTTGTCGAAGGCCTCGTCGCTCGAAGAAGGTGGATGTGCTGGATCGCCGGACGCGGCCTTCCGAAGGACACGTTACTTCTTGGGCTGAGCTGGGGCCACCTCGTATAGTTGTTCTTTGGTGGTGTCCTCATCGGTGGGGCTCCCAGCAGCCTCATCGCCTTGGTGCCCGGCAACCTCGCCCTCATTGGCAAGAATTTCCTTGGACACTTCTCCTTCTTCACCGACGTCAGCCACCATGAAACCAAAACCACCAGCCTCTTTGGCTAGTTTTGCCTCCTCTGCTCTGCTGGTGACGTAGGCTACTTCCTCATTGGTGGTGGGGTGGATGAGCTCTGGTTCTTCTCTAATGGCCTTTTCCACCAAGGTATCAAACCACACATGCACGTGATCTGCAGGCGGTTCAGCCCAAGTTCCATCGATGCCATGGGTGTTGCATGCTGGCACATGGCGATGATTGCGCTCAGGGCAGAGTTGTTGCACAGAGTGATTATGGACGGCGGCAAATTGTACTTGTCGTCTGGCCTGAACAGTTGATGGCAGAGGGTTGTGTGCTACAAGACCGTCAAGTTGTTGTTCAAGCCTGGATGTAGCCTCACAACGTTCACAGCGTTCTTGAAGTCCCAATCTGCTTTCCCCTTGTTCTAAAGAGGGGCCACCCAGTGATGAAGAAAATCAGTGTTCACCATCTCAATAGTGAGGCCGGTAGCCCTGAGGCGATGGATTCTGGTGACAGCGATTCTAAGCTTCTTGTCCTAGGGATCGAGGTTGCTCCAATCCTTGCATGGACCACTTTTGCCTCCCGGGACAAGCAGAACCGTAGGAAGTCCTTTTCCTTAATCCAACACCATTCAGCCCACCACTCTTCCCACTCCTTATGAAAATTCCCTTCTGGATATATCTCTTTGTTCCATGCTCTAGGAATCCAAGTGATAGAACCAGAAAGAGCATCTCCTATTTTGATGCGTGGAATGAAGTAGTGGCAGAAGAGAGCTGTATTGGGAACTACACCAGCAATTTTTTTGCAAAGATGGGCGGAAACTGACATGCAAGTCATGGCATTCGGCGTGAAACCTAAGAGATGGAAGCTGTAGGAGTATATAATGTCATTGAAAAAATCAGAGACTGGGCGGCAGAGCCCGTAGTAAAAGTATGCAACAAAGAAGGGGAACTTATCTTTGCCGCCCTTAACGGAGCCTGGGAGCACATGGGGGCAGTATGAGCCATAGTATCCTTCCCCCACACATAGGCATACCACTCTATCAGGTTGCTCTTATCGAGCACCAGCGTGAAGACGACATGATTTATCCGTACTTCCACCAAGGCGCTCTTCCTCGCCTCTGTGGCTGGATCAACAACCTTCTCCTGTTTATCTTTGCGTCCTTTTGGTGGAATGGTGATTGTGGAAGTAGGGGCCGAGGAGGAGCGAAAGCGTGGAAGTGGCAGATGGATGGAGATGCGTTCTGCTCTGGCTCAAGAAGAAGATGATAGCGGCTTGCTAGATTGGAAAGGAGGGGAGGTAAACAAGCAGCACCCTTCGTAGATTCCTTTTTATGGGGAAGGCACGGGGCCGGGGCTGGCTCTTTACTGTCTGACGTGAACACACTTTTGCAGGCGCACTACCTCTACAACCGTTTCATCCACCTCTCCCATGTTTCGCATTTAATGTGTGTCATGGGGGGCATGGTTAAAGATAAGATTATGATTGTTATCCTCTGCCAAGTCTGCATGTGCATTGTTTGGGCCTAGCCCAATGACGCCTCGCATGCATGTGTGGCCCTGGCCCGGGGCTCTTGTTGGTGTACTAAAGTTTGGCTACTTTAGTACCCCAAGACTTGTGCACAAGCAGTGGCAGCCTTCCCGATGGCCGGGTTCACCAGAGGGCAACTAAGAACAAGCTCAAGACTAGTTGACAAAGCTGTAAAGAAGACACCCAATCCAATGATCAGAAGTACAGAAGATCAAGCTTGGAGTTGCCAACAAGCTTATGAAGAGCCGACAAGCTCCGAGCCCGGCAAGATCCCACTACCTTGCCACTACTCCGCCTCAGTGACCAGCTTTTCACTTGTCGTATAGGTGTCAAGCAGGTAGGCAGTTAGGTGGGTTTTGTCTGGGCATGTGTCAGCTCACTGTCGAAGACGTAAATTTAATGACACCCGTCCTAGTAGCATGTCAAGGGAATACGAGGTAGATGGGCGAACGACACAAAAGGAGAGACGATTCTTGCCAGAGAGCTTCCTCAGCGTGACACCTCACGGCGCATTCAATGCATTTGTCCTAACTCGTCAGAGTTAGGTATTTGGCACTATAGCCACTATTTACATTATGTAAATACCATTTTGCCATTGTGGTTACTTTTACAAAGGAGGCCCATGGCTACCTTTACAAAGGTCGAACCCTAGTCCATTTACATGTGTAGCTGCACTTTCCGCGCACCTTGCCAGCAAGTTGCGCTCCTTATAGTTCGGCATATACACATCCAATACAACAAAGTAGGAGTAGAGTTTTATGCTTCACAGCAGGTCGAACCTGGGTAAAACCACTGTTGAGGGAGTCCTGGACTAGGGGGTGTCCGGATAGCTGGACTATCATCGTCGGCCGGACTCCAAGACTATGAAGATACAAGATTGAAGACTTCGTCCCGTGTCCGGATGGGCTTTCCTTGGCGTGGAAGGCAAGCTTGGCAATACGGATATGTAGATTTCCTACCATTGTAACCGACTCTGTGTAACCCTAGCCCTCTCCGGTGTCTATAGTCCGTAGGACGAACAACCATTACAACAATCATACCATAGGCTAGCTTCTAGGGTTTAGCCTCCTTGATCTCGTGGTAGATCTACTCTTGTACTACCCATATCATCAATATTAATCAAGCAGGAGTAGGGTTTTACCTCCATCGAGAGGGCCCGAACCTGGGTAAAAACATCGTGTCCCTTGTCTCCTGTTACCATCCGCCTAGACGCACAGGTCGGGACCCCCTACCCGAGATCCGCCGGTTTTGACACTGACAACTGTGTTGATTGCTGGATTTGATCTTTGTGCATGTTGATCTCCCCAGTCGAACCGCAAAGGGGCCTTTGCTGGTCCCATCGATCACCGTACGCACAACAATGAAGTTGGTGCGCCTCCATCCACCTCTCTGGTACGCGCATGCTATGACGCCTTGGAAGTGGACAGAGCATCAGCGCATTTGGCGGCCTTCTTGGGTGCCATGAGCGATGATGATGATGAAAAAGATGATGATAATGATGCTGCTGGTGCAGATTCACGTGCGCGAAGCCCCTACCTGGCACACCAAAGATGTCAGCGTACGACAATCTTTGGGCCCATAGGCCCTTGTACGTTCGACTAGGGCTCGCAGCACACAAAGAGCAGCAACAACCACGGATCGCATGATCAGTTTACCCAGGTTTGGGCCGCTATTAAGCGTAAAACTCTACTCCTGCTTTGGTGGATTATGAGTGGAAAGGCCCAAGTTACAAAGAGCGCGACCTTGCCGGCAAGGAGCTCGGGAGGTGCAGCTAGCTAGTACAAATGGGCAGAGTGTCGACCCTTGTAAAGGTAGCCATGGACCTCCTTTTATAGACAAAGGGGGCTACCACAATGGAAAATGGTAATTACGGAGGGTGAATAGTGGCTACAGTACTCTCATACCTAACCCTGATGGTATAGGACAAAAGCATTAAATATGTTGTTAGGTGTCAAGCTGGGGTAAATGCCGGTAAGGGAGTGCTGCTCCACCTGTGTCGTTGGCCCAGCTACCTTCTATTACCGTGACATGTATTCTATACATGTGCCAATAAAGTTGATCTTCAGGCGGCGAACTGCCGCGTGCCCCAGCAAGCTTCACCTAACTGCTTGCTCGCTTGCCACCAGGTGGCAATCTTGTGATAGGCCGCCGAGCTGGAGTGGTGGAGAGAGTTTACCCGCATCGCGGTTGCCGGCCCGAGTCTTGCCGGCTTTCCAGTACTTCCTTAGTACTTCTCGATGACTTGCCTTGAGGTCTTATTCATAGTTTTAATCTACCAAGTCTTGAGTACTTGGAATAAGTTCGCCTGTCGCCAAGTCCTTCCCAGCGAGGAGGCTGCTACTGTCTCTGCATAGTCAGGGGTATTGAAGACCCATTCTCAATACACCGATAAATTGGTACTTCTAGCATTCTCTGTGACAAGAGAATGCCACAAAAGCTAAAAGGCAAGTTCTATAGGACAACTATTTGGCCCGCAATGTTGTATGGCGCCGAGTGTTGGCCGACTAAAAGGTGACATGTTCAACAGTTAGGTGTGGCGCAGATGCACATGTTGAGATGGATGTGTGGCGACAGAAGGAAGGACCGGGTCCAGAATGATGATATAAGGGGTAGAGTTGGGGTAGTACCAAATGAAGAGAAGCTTTTCCAACATCATCTGAGATGGTTTGGGCATATTCAGCGTAGGCATCCATAAGCTCTAACCTATAGCGAACGGCTAGAGCGTGATAATATCAAGAGAGGTCAAGGTAGACCGAACTTGACATGGGAGGAGTCCATAAAGAGATATCTGAGGGACTAGAGTATCGCTAGAGAACTAGCCATGGACATGGGTGCGTGGAAGCTTGCTATCCATGTGCTAGAACCATAGGTGATCAAGGGATCCGTTTCACCTCTAGCCTACCCCAACTTGTTGTTGTTGTTGTCGTTGTTCTTTTCTTCTTTCATTTCTTTGCGATATGCACCTTGCATTCTTACTTTGTGAAAGATTTATACATGTGGGAGTTATGGAAGCACTAGCACACGAACATTTCTCAGGGTGCTTGATGCAGGGTGGAACCCTAGTTCATGATCTTTTCACACTTGGAGGGGGAAAGGGGAAGAAAAAGGAGAACACAAGAGAAATCACTCAAACAAAACCCAAATCACACATCCATTAAGATAGCATACATGAGATCCACATGTATAACATGAACAATCAAGGGAAAATAGCACAAAGATAAGGTTCTTCTGAAATCCTAAGGAGATGAGTCCAAATTATGAGGGCTTTAGCATCGTTATTTTGTGCCTACTAGTTAGGCTTTGTGGAATTTTACCGTTTTCGCGCACTTCTTTTTGTTGATAATCCCACAGGTTAAGTTTTACGGAGCAATATTCATTTACTGGAGAAAATCCCTAAAAATGGCAGTGGAATCACATATTAAAGGTGACAAACACTTTTCATAAAAAATCAAGCAAGAAGGCTGAAGAAAACATCATTGCCGCGCTTCCAGAATGAACGACGATGTTCCATGCGACCGCCAGCGCTCACATGAGCTGTCGTTTGGCGTGGCGCCTCCTCTGGGAGGTCAGCTATTTTCACCCTGTCGAAGCGGATCATGGATCAGACTTTCAGAGCCTCCAGAAACTCATCCCAAAGGTAGAACCCTATCCACTGGAGCCCATCCGGCAAGGGGATCAACAAGGAGAAGGAAAGGATCTTCTAATCGTCTAGGGAACACGGCAGTCATCATCATCATCTTCATCAACACCGTCTTCATTATCATCATCCACATCCTTATCATCTGTAACACCAAGAACCCTAGTGGATCCTTCGGTGTATCGGTTGATCTATTCATCCATGTATTCATTTACCATTACCGGGATGATTTTTGTTCCCATGTTTGAGTAGATCCTTAGTTCCCAGGGTATGGATAACCCTAGTGTGTAATAGGATGTTTGATATTAGGATTTAATATCCTCTTTGCATGTTTATGTTGTTAATCTTCTTGATGTTGGGTGAAATTGACCATCCAACATACACCGAATCTGGATGGAAGGTTATTACTATTGGCTAACTGTGTGGTTGTGGAATTGGGTGACATGACAGGACCCTTCTCCCTTTGTACCGGATACTTGCAATAGGGGGTATAATGGAGACCACTTTGGCTGCGTCCACAGGGACCCTTTTCCCCTTAATCATCATTTGATAACTGGAGTGGGGAAGAACGGTAGTGGCATATGGGATACGAAGATACCACGAGTATAAACGTATTTGTATCGGCTTCGCCCACAAATAGAACATGTAAAGTGGCTTAGGAATACGAAATAGTTTTGTGTTTAGGCACCATCGTAGATGCACACTAGTGGGGAATCCGGGCCCCCGGGAAATCTTTTAATCATTTCCCTCAAGTCTAGTCATTTTACTTGTTATTTTTTTCCAACTTATTTATTCACCTTTACACTAGCAACTTTATTATTATTCCTGTTCTGGATCACTTACAACTTATAGGTGCATCATTTGTACCTCGCAAAGGGCCAAAGACTAATTCATGCGCTCCCTATGGGGTCGATACTCTTACTTTGAAAAGGCTACAGCTAAACCCTGTGCACTTGCTAGCTATCAAGCTTTTCCTGGCACCGCCGTCAGGGAGCTGAACACTTTTGGTCTTAGTTCTGAGTTTGGTTGAATCATGTGTACTAATTGATTTTCAAGTCTGGAACAATCATGGCTGAGTATGGGCACAATTATCAACTTGTAGCCATGTGGCTTACAGGTCCACCTATTCGAGAAATGTTCACATCGTTGGGTCCTAGTCCCACTGGTGTAGCTTATGAGGTGAACCCAAGTGTCCTCGAATTATTGCATGGTAAATAGCTTAAAGGTGAGGACCCTTATCAACATTTGCAAATTTTTGAAGATCTATGTGGGACATTTAAACTGAATGCTTTTATTCCAAATGGTATGAAACTGAAATTATTTCCTTGCACTCTGGCTAAAAAGACAAGGAATTGGTTAGTGTCTCGCTTTGCAGGAACCTTTGATACACAGAGTAAATTAGCAGGAATGTTTCTATTAGATTTTTATCGAGAGAAGAAATCGTATGAAGCAAGGAGGAGGATCTTAAACTACCGACAAAGGCCTGGAGAAAGTCTGGTAAAAGCATATCAAAGGTACAAAATTTATTGAATGACTGCCCTCATCATAAGCTCCCTGAATGGCTAGTACTAAATCTATTTTATGGAGGACTGCAAAATTACTCAAAAGAAGAACTAGATTTAGCATCTGTAGGTTCTTTTATTACAAGAGAGGTCACGGAAGCTTTGAAATTGTTAGAAGGGAAGCTTACTAATCACGAAGCTTGGGGAGCGATGAAGAAGAGGAGGGTAAAGTAGAAGTGGATTTTGACTGCATAAAGCTTATCTAAACTCAGGGAGAGTTGAACAAATCAGTAATGAATTATACCTTCACCCTGATGTTGTTTTAAGATCTGTTCAAAGCTATGCAGAGCATACAAAGAGGAATGGGAGAATTATACCAATGAGGACCCTGAGGAAGAGGTCATAGTTGAGACCTTAGAAGTAGAAACATCGGTACACCCCATGGAACAAGATTATGAACCTGAACCGGAATTTCCATATCCGATGAGGAAAGCACAACTTGAGTATTTCAGCAGGAACATTCTGAGGAAAAAAGCGAGAACAAGATCAAAGTCAAGGTCAAGCCTCCAAAAAGAGGGAACATGAGAAACCCATTGAAACAATGGAAGAGGAGGTAACTTGCTTTGTGAAAGGTTGCATTAAAGCAGCAGATACAGGTAAACCAGTAGTGACTTGTTCTTTTGGAAGTACTTCTTATTTTGACCTTTGTGATATAGGGTCATCTATTAATTTTATACCTTACACTCTTTAGACTAAACTTCATAATGAAATTTATGCTTGTGACTTGCAGCCAATTGATATGGAAATTAAATTGGCAGATGATACTCTATGGAGACCTTATGGGATGGTACCTAATATTTATGTCATTTTGGGAACCTTTACTTACCAGGTAGACTTTGTTGTAGTGAGAATCCCTGAAGATGCACTAGTACCTTAATGTGCTATACAAACAGTTTTTAACCCTTTCCGCGACAGAGTTTTAAACCGTCGCCTAGTGTGTGTGGGCGATAGGGGGTTCCTTCCCACACACTACAAAAAGAACCACTTCCATGATGATACGTGTTTGTCACAGTAGGTCACCTTTTCTATCATGCATGTACATCCATGATGATTGTATGACAGAATGAAGATAGTCATACGTGTGTTGTCGTAGAAGTGTTCCATGACAATGCCAAAATTATCATCACGGAAGAATCCACTTCCATGACGATAAATGGTGCGTCATAGAAGTGCTTTCGTCAAGGGTAACGGACACGTGGCATCCACCATAATGGGTCACCGTTAAGTAATCGAGTTTTGGTTTGGATCCGATAACCCGTTAACAGCCCGGACCAATGGCGATTTTCCACGTGTAAAATTCTCATTCACCGACGATCCACGTGTCAGCTCAGCGTTGGGACAGATGTCAACCATCCATTGGACAAGAGTCGCCAATGAAACATTGACACGTGGGACAGCCTAATAGAGGCACATATAGGTTTAAAAGCCGGCCCAAGAACATGCCCACAAGATTTCGTCAGATCTAATGGTCTTTTCGTCACATATAACACTTCTATGACACTTCTATGACGATAATTGTGACACTATATATGACACTTCTATGACGATAATTGTGACAAAAGCATGTATCATCATAGATGTGGTGGGCTCCTACTTCTGTGACAAAAAATCATGATAGAAAAAATGGGCTTTTCGTCTTGGGCAGGCTGGGGACGCACCAGCATGACATTCTTTGGGCCGTCCATGATGGAAAAAATCATGGTAGAAGCAAGGGCGAGGAAAATTTCGGGGAGTTCCCGGTTACGGTGGGTGGTCGGGGTTGAATGATGCACACGAGGTTTGCGTGTTTCTCTCGTACACGTATGCGCATGTGTGCGAGGTGTTGGGCTCTAACTAAACCTGAGCGAGGTGTTTGCTTACTGAACCCGAGCGATTGCACTAGCTACGTTACTAAACTTGAGCGATCGATCCCTTGGTTGTTAACTGAACCCGAGCGATTCCTTTGCTACTGCTGCTAACTGAAGCTGATCGAACCTGCTGCTACCTCTTCATGAACAGTGACCATTGTTGGGGATTGGATGAACAGTTCCCAATGGGGGTTGGATGAACAGGACCCCGTGGTAGTAGAGTTCGTTGCCGTTGGATGAACATGACCTCGATTGAGGAGGCCGCCACACCCGAGCCGGTTGTGGGTGGATAAACAGAACCCCGTGGAGGGTTGGTTGAACAGTAGTCGGTGGAGGCTGGATGAACAGGACCCCGTGGAGGGCTGGTTGAACAGTAGACGGTGGAATGACCCCATTGATGAACAGTAGCTGGTGGAGGCAGGAGGAAGTCGACAGTGGATGAACAGTAGCAGGTGGAGGCTAGAAGAAGTCGATGGCGGATGAACAGTAGCCCGTGGAGGCTGCAGCAAGGCAGTAGACAGTGGACGAACAGTAGCCCGTGGAGTCCCGTTTTGCGGTATGCCACACCCCTCCCAATGAACAGGACATCGTTTCAATTGTAGGAACTCCAACACAAGTCTGTTTCCTTTGTTTTGCGGTACGCCACATGCCTCCCAATCAACAGGACCCCGTTTCAACCGTAGGCACTCGAACAGAAGTCTGTTTCCTCTGTTTTGCGATACGCCAAATCCTTCCCAATGAACAGGGGCCTATTTTGACCGTACATGGTCGAACAGAAGACCATTTCCTCCATTCTGCGGTACGCCAGACCTCGTTTTGGTTGTTCCATCCAAGCCGGTTGGCTCTCAATGAACAGGACGTATTCCGACCTAGTCGATTGCCTCCCAATGAACATGACGTTGTTTCCTCCGTTCTGACCCAGCCGGTTGGCTGCCGATGAATAGGACACCGTCACTATAGTTGTTCGAGACCACACCTGTATGTACGTACATGGTTGTCTTTTTTGCAGTGTAGTTGTCGTATGTGTACAGGATTTAGACGGGACTGCTTGAACTGCTACTGCTCCTTACTCGACCATAGTTCATCGTGGCAGACAGACCGATCGACCGGTATATACACAGACAATGCTATGTATGCTTTAACCGGGTGGGTCCCAACTATTAGGGAGGACAAGGAGGCACTTCCTTGCATGCGAATATATAGCTGGCGGGTCCCAGCGGTCAGGGGCGGAATCATATATTTTTTTGCCCGTAATAAGAAGGCACTTCCTTGCGTTCAAAGATGTTGTTGATGTGTCTCAGCTGTCTGGGGCAGGAATAAGGAGGCACTTCCTTCTTTGCAAAGATATACATGGTGGGTCCCAACTTTCAGGGGGAGGAATAATTTTATTTTCGCGTAATAAGGAGGCGGTTGCATGCATGCGTCTATGGAGCTGGTGTGTCCCCACAGTCAGCCTCTCCATGTATAGTCCTCTTCTGATGAATCTCGTTTGTTGACCATGTTGATCACGCCGCGCCGAGCCCACCAAGGAGGTGGACGACGGCGCGGCCCCGGACGGCAACGAGCCGGTGATGGGAAGATGCGACAGTGGAGACGCAAATGAAGAGGTGTACGAGGGTTAACTGGTTTTGGTGCGGCGTGGTTCTACAATCAGCGAAGAATAACAGGAGGTGTGGAGGGGCGGAGGGATGGATTGGCCGCGGTGGGGTAGTGCTTCGCAGCGAAGCATGCTAAGCAGATCTGTTAGCAGCCGGAGGCGGGAGCAGGTGGTCCCGACGGAGCTGGAGGAAGAAGACGAGAGATTGAAGATGCATGTCGGCCGTTGGATGTAAATCCAATGGTTGTCGATGTCAGAATCATTTGTTGACTAAGTTGACAAAGCCTTGTGTTGGCTTCAACCTATTGGCCTACATTTCAGCCTCCAAAAATGTCGCACATATTCAACCCATTTTTTTAGAATTTACAGTCCATTCGCTGCGTTGGGTGAACAAATAATGTAGCATCCATGCGGCCCATTTATTTGTTTCTAAAAAACTGTAGCCCGTTTGCACTTTCTAGAAATACACGAATTTGCTCACCTTGGTGAACAAATAATGTAGCGTCCATGCGACCCATTTATTTTTCTGTCATGATTATAGCCCATTTGCACTTTCTCAAAATACACAATTTTACTCGGCTGGTTCTAATTATAATATTGGGTTGGGCGCAGCAATGTTATCAAAAAATAAACAGGAGCTAAGCATTTTTTTATAAATATATTTAAATAATAAGTGCTTTATTTACATTGGTCCTTAAATTTTACCAAGCTTTTGTACACAATCACCTGTATTTTCGTTGACCTTAAGCAAAAAAACCAGGATTTTATTGTTAAACATTTACTTTTATAAGTTCATAATACGTGGGATATTTTTTTGCTTATATATGTAAGTATCTGTTAAATATATGAAGATAGTAACAATAATATATAATAACATATAAATATATATATAATTTAGTTAGAAGGGAAACATAAGTGGACCTGGCGTTCCTACTCTTATATAAAAAAATAGAATAGACCTCTACGTTTTCTTCAAAAAAAAATACATAAGCTGGGCTGCGGATGTTTAAGAAAAAATATACCTAGGATGGGAGGGCCATAGGCCGGTCAATACATGACGACTCTCAAGAAATACAAACCGGCATGTCGTGGGCTGCACATGTTAAAAAAGAATGCCTAGACTGGGCAGCCCACAACCCAGCTGATACTTGTTGGCCCACTGATAATAAATAATACCTACCAGCTCCCTGGTGACTTAGCTTCATTGTAAATTTATCTCTTGGTGGGTACCGACTATCCGCCTCTCCACGTGCAGTCCTCTCCATCCTCTCGGTTGTTGAGCATGTCCACAATGGCAGATCGGCGAGCGCACAAAGGCGGAGGATGACGTCCAGTCCCTGGACGAGTACACATCGGAGCCAGGGAAGACGTGCTACAATAGTGGTAGATCTTGTGCCTAATTTCTAGCGAAAGTATTGGAGTAGCCCAGTGGCCGAGTTCCACTCCCCAACCGTTTCTCTGCCTAGGTTTCATTCCACCTGATGGGGTGAAAATATCCACAAATTTTTGCCTCTGCCTCTGACATGTGGGTGCCCATTGTCATCTACGCACACCACCTCCAAAACTTGCCAAAACTTTGTCCCTCGGTTTCTCTGTCATTTGCACACTCAACATTGCGTGGGCATTTTGAATATAGCATATCTTTTTGACTGTGCATCATATGAAGATGTATTATGCATGAATGTTGATCAACATGATGTTAACTGTTGGTAGTTCCATTTTTGGTCATGAATAAAACTTCCAACATGATGTTATCCGTATTTGAAAAGGGCGTGTTAATATAAATGATCTGCCTCTGAAACTTGTTGTTTCTTATCTGAAACTAAAACTTGCAGTTTCTTCTCTGAGAATCACATTGTCTGCACTTTTATATAAAACTACATTTTATTAGTCATGCCAATCTTTTCTCCTTGATGCACCACAAGGTGTAGCTTCATAATTTGAGGATTTGAGCATGTCCACAAACTTTGGGATCAAAAGGAGACAGTTGGTAATGTAGAGTTGCCCAAATTTGGATCTGGCCAGGGATGGTTTTGGGCACTTTTGTGAACCCAAACTATTTTGATTGGAATAAATCTTCGCAAGATCATCACATTAGGCATATATGACTTGCTAGAATTTTCATGTATTTATTTGACAATATTTATTACAGAAATATTTCAAATACTTGAATTTTGCTGAAATGGTTTTGGAGGGTTTTGTCCAATATTTCGAACATGACCATGTGTTCAAACTCTTATATATGGACAATATATGTCCAATGAGCTTCCCTAAAATTTCTAAAATATTTTTGAAACATTAAAAAAATTAACCTATTGAAGATCATTTTTGGCCTAAAGAAAAAGCCTTTAAATAAAATAGTTAAATAACTTTAAAATAATATTTTTGGGGTTTTGGGGAGTCCTATATCTAATAGAAATCAAATATACTTTTTGAAAGATTTTTCATACCCTAAATTAAGTACTTGTAGTTCAACTCTCAATCCAGGGGTTTCTAGAGAACCTAATTTAGAAAATACTTTTTGGCCAAATTATTTTTGCAAGAAAAGACATTTACGTCCTATACACATGGCATGATCATTGGGCAAAGTTTTGGATCAAGGAGAAGGGGTATAAGAGTTGGGGGATTTATTTGATTTTTAGAGCACTTGCGAACAGCAGACAAAAATCCAATCAAGCAGAGCCGAAAGCACTCAAAAGTTTTTATCAAACCACATTTTATCATGATTTATTAGCTTAAGTGTTGTGGCATGAAAATCTGGGTGTGACAGTGCGTGTGGGAGCGGCGGAGAGGAGGAGAGCGATGACGAGAAAGGGGTTTCGGAGGAGTGGAGAGTGGAGAGCGCAGCCGCATAAATAATGAGGGAAGGGCAGTGTGGCCCACATAGTTAGGACCATGGAGAGTTGGACCATCCAACATTTCCAAAGCACCTATTAAAACAACAAATTAAGAGGTGCGTATCAGGAACACGCACGCTTTGCATGCTTAAAAAGTTGGCCCTGGCCATCCGGCTTTTATTTTACCGACCTTGTAGCGCCTGGCACATAGGCGTGACAGGACGCTTGCCCGGCTAGACCAACAGATAAGTGTAACATGCCAGCTGATTAGACATCTCATAGTGATCGACCAATCCAATATTACCGTGCACCTCCTAAAACGCGAACCGAGTAGGCGCGTACAACATTCTCTTATCAATCCACACTAGTGCAAGTTCGGTTATCTCAACACCAGGAAAAATTGAGTTAAATGAAACATTCAGCATTAATTGACACCACGACAATTTTAGGTTACCCAAAAAAGTCTAGTTAACTTTGAATAACATGGCAGATTCAGATAGCAATTGACACCATGACAAATTCACTAAACTTTTAAAACGAGGGCGGATTAAGATGGGATGGCCAGCCCTGCTTTCAATAATAAGATGACTAGGAAAATATTTCTTATAGGGCACAACCAAATGATTAAGCTTAAATTCTGTAGAAACCCACCTTAAATCAACCATAAGCAGTTGCAGTACTTAAATTCTGCAGACAGACACCTTAAATGAACCATAAAGAGTTCACAAAAGACACACAACTTAAATCATCCTGTTCTATGCATTGACAAGGCAACCTTCTCGCAAGCATGACACAAGTACTAGCAGCCTAAGTTAACATGACGAAGGCTCACTTATCCGACGTAAAGAAGGTCACATCGCCACATAGTGTGTATGGTCACCTCAATTCCTGCCTCGTTGTAGATGTTCACCCTCATGAGCTCAGGGTGTACAACCTCAAATTCAGCCACGCATCCAAGCTTGAGTCCATGGAGCTTGGCAAAGGCACACCACAATGCATCCAACTCCAGCATTCCATCTTCTTCTTGCTTCAACTCAACATGCCAACCATATCCTGTGCTCGTCTCCAGATTGATAAACCTAGGCAAGCTCATATTGTTGGCCTGTAAAAGAGAGGTTGCACTGTCGGGTATTACCAAACAGGATTCGCACAACTTGTCCTGCATGATTCTGACAAAATAGTTTGGCCTCTTTGTCGTGCCCAAGATGCGATTATATCCCAATCATGTGATGAATTCATGATTAGGGCACAATCACATTTCGAGCGCATAGCAAGGTGGATATCATTACAACATACCATGTATTGAATAGATGAGAGTACCAGATAAAGGCTTGCATTCGCCACAAGCTACAGCATCAATACAACAATACATCAAGACATAGCAATCATCATACAAAAGAGCAGGGTCAGACTATGGATGAAAAAAAACAAGAAATAAGAACGACATCCAACCTGCCAGCCCATGCTCCCGACCTAGAACCTATCCCTTGATCAAAGAAGAACAAGTAGAAGAACTCCAAACAAGCAAGCATCACTCTTTCGTTAGATCATCGCATTACCTGCACCTGCAACTATTGTTGTAGTAATCTGTGAGCCACAAGGACTCAACAATCCCATTACCATGGGTATCAAGACTAGCAAAGCTTAATGGGAATGGAATGGATAAATGGTGAGGTTGCAGCAGCACTAAGCATTATATGGTGGCTAACTTACAGTACCAGAAAAAGATGAGAAACTACACAAACGGTCACAACTAGTAATGATCAAGAAGTGATCTTGAACTACTTACGTTCAAGCATAACCCAACCTTGTTCTCTTCCTGAACTTGCACGAAAAGAGACGGTCATGGTTACACACGCGGTTGGTGTATTTTATTTTGGATCTGGAGTCAAGTTCTCTACAACTGGTCATTAAAAACTCCCATCTGCCACATAACCGCGGGCACGGCTTTCGAAAGTTTAAACCCTGCAGGGGTGTCCCAACTTAGTCCATCACAAACTCTCACGACCAACGAAGGAAAATCCTCCTCCCGGGACAACCCGATCAAGCTCGGAATCCCGGTTCACAAGACATTTTGACAATGATAAAATAAAACTAGCAAGACCGCCCGATGTGCCGACAAATCCCAATAGGAGCCGCACGTATCTCGTTCTCAGGGTACACCGGATGGGCCACACGTCGGGTTGGCTGAGACCCTAGATACCCAGGGGCACCAGACATCGCCCGATTTGGACCAACACTCATGAGGAGCACTGGACCGGGTCGTTAATTAAGAGTCCTCGGGTGCTAGTCGGTCCCTATGCAAGTTTTAGTTATTATTAGTCAAATAGTAAAACCAATGTTGGGCCTTGCTGGAAGAGTTTTATTCAAAACGAACTGTCAAGTGGGCCCCATAAACCCCGACCGTGTTAGAAACGGAAAATCAAGGAACATAACAATGGTATGACGGAAACTAGGGCGGCAAGAGTGGAACAAAACACCAGGCAAAAGGCCGACCCTTCCACCCTTTACCAAGTATATATGCATTAATTAAATAAGAGATATTGTGATATCCCATGATATCCATGTCCCAACATGGAACAACCTGCAACTAGCAATGCTATAAGAGGGGCTGAGCAAGCGGTAACATAGCCAAACAATGGTTCGCTGGGATGGTGAAAAAGGTTAGAGGTTGTTTCATGGCATATTGGGAGGCTTGGTAAACAAGTGGTAGGAAGCGCGACATAGCGATACCATCGAGACAACTAGCATATCAAATATAGTAGTGGTATCCAGAGTAACGGTCATCTTGCCTGAGATCCTACTAGGAAGAAGACCAAATCCATGAAGTAGACGAACCAACATAGTCGACGGATCCTCATAATCGCAACATTACCGGAACTATCAAGAAGAAGCAACACCGGAAAGAAGTAAACAACATAGTAAACAACCATCACATAAACATGGCATGATGCACAATCAACTATGATGCATGTCCGGTTTAAATATACATGGCATGGCAAAGTGCAACAAATAATACTACAAATTAAGTGGAGCTCAATATGCAACAAGTTGCATATCCACGAAACACCACATCCAAGTATTTAGTTCGCTCTCGTTTAGGTACTCAACAATATTAAATGTTGGTTAACATGGCAAGAAGTGAAGCATAATTAAACTACCTATCTAGGAAAGTTTAAATGAGGCCGGAAACAACAAACAACAATTCCGGTAAATCCCCACATGTCATTTAGAAATTTAATGCAAACAGCAATTTTAAACATTTTAAATGTTGTTATCATGATGCGGATGACATATGCAAGTTATATGCAATTTTATGAAAATGTTGACATGCGCATGTTATGAAGCATTTGGTCACCATGGCGGAACGAAAGGGGTGCCACGGCATAGATAACAGAAATGATGCCACGGCAACATTCCGATGATCTGACAACTCGTCAAGATGTCGGTGCAAAAGAAAGTGTGGATGTACAGAACATGCAAAAGATGGTGGGGTGTGCTCCCTCTTGAGCTTGTGTTGGTTTTCCCTTGAAGAGGAAAGAGTGATGCAGCAAAGTAGCGTAAGTATTTCCCTCAGTTTTGAGAACTAAGGTATTAATCCAGTAGGAGACGACACACAAGTCACCGAATACCTGCACAAACAATCAAGAACTTGCAACCAACGCCGATAAAGGGGTTGTCAATCCCTTCACGGTCACTCGCAAAAGTGAGATCAAATAGAGATAATAAAGTAAATGTTTTTGGTATTTTTGATGTATAGATTGGAAAGTAAAGATTGTAAAATAGTAAAGGAGATTCAATAATATGGAAAAGAGACTTAATATAATGGAAAGAGACCCGGGGGCCATAGGTTTCACTAGTGGCTTCTCTCGACATAGCATGTATTACGGTGGGTGAACAAATTACTGCCGAGCAATTGATAGAAAAGCGCACAATTATGATGACATCTAAGGCAATTCATGAACATAGGCATCACGTTCGTGTCAAGTAGACTGACTCCTGCCTGCATCTACTACTGTTACTCCACACATCGACCGCTATCCATGAAAGTGCGTTATATCGACTAGAGGGGGGTGAATAGGCGATTTTTATGAATTCTTCACTGAGGAATTTGCCGGTGAGGAAATTCCTTAGCGAAGAACTGCTTGCAGCGGAATAAGTACTTAGAAGTAAGCATGACAGAATACACACATGGTCATCATGATGAAATGAATACAAACATAGAGTACAGAAAGCGTAAACACAGGATAACACAAGATGAAGACAAATAGACTAAAGAAATTGAGCTGAGGAAATTGAGGAAGTCTTCAGTCAAAGTCTTCAAACACAGATATGAACAATCACTCAACACAGTATGAAGAAATTAAAAAGTTGAGGAAATAGAACCAGTAAGGTTGGTGAAGACAATGATTTGGTAGACCAGTTCCAACTGCTCTCTCAGTTGTACGTGTGGTTGGAGCGGTTGAGTATTTAAACTCGAGGACACACAGTTCCGGACACCCAGTCGCTGAGCACGCAGCTCAGGACACCAAGTCCTCGCCGTATTCTCCTTGAACTAAGGTCACACAGACCTCGTCCAATCACTCGTGGTAAGTCTTCAGACTACTTCCAAACCTTCACAGACTTCGGTCACTCGGTGATCCACAATTCCTCTTGGATGCTCTAGACCATGACGCCTAACCGTCTGGAAGAAGCACAGTCTTCAAAGGTAACAAGTGTTGGATCCACGCAGGATCAATCTCTTCAGTGATGCTCAATCACTTTGGGTTTGTAGGTGTTTGGGGTTTGGGATTTTCCTCACTCAATGATTTTTGCTCAAAGTCCTCGGAGGATGGGTTGCTCTCAAATGACAAGTGTCAGTTTCTCTCGGAGCAGCCAACCAGCTAGTGGTTGTAGGGAGCGGCTATTTATAGCCTAGGGAGCAGCCCGACATGATAAGACATAAATGCCCTTCAATGATATGACCGTTATGTGGATAAGATATTTTGGGACAGCTAGCGCGTAGCACAGCAACGGTCGGAAATTTGACTCTCAAATTCCTCAGGGCTATCATGTTCCTCACTGTGTAGGCAATTCGCACTGGCAAATTCCTAACTCCTCAGTCAGAACAAATTCCTCAGCGACCAGAAGAACTTCGTCTCTGTCACTGAAGAAATTGATTGAACTGTATGAGATTTCCAATGGCTTCACTCGAAGGGATTGGTAGGTGTAGGATTTTGAGTTGAGCATCACGTGGAAATTTTTCCTTAGTATTTCCTCGACCCCCTTTAACAGTACGGTGTTTCCTATGACTCAAGAAGAAGAAAAAGAAAACTATGAAAACGAAAGTCTTCAAGCTTCATATTCCTTGCATGAATATCAAGTCTTCATGGACACACCAATTTCTTCACTTTCAAAGTCTTCATGAAAGTCTTCAGCAATACCAAAATCTTTAGTCGAAGATATTCATTTTAGGGGTCGACTTTCTCTGTAAATATCAAACTCCTCATAGACTTATAGACCTGTGTACACTCATAAACACATTGGTCCCTTAACCTATAAGTCTTCAATACACCAAAATCACCAAGGGGCACTAGATGCACTTACAATCTCCCCCTTTTTGGTGATTGATGACAATATAGGTTAAGTTTTCAACGGGATAAACATATGAAGTGTAAGTACTGATATTGAGGAATTTGATTGCAAGATATAGAAGAACTCCCCCTGAAGATGTGCATAATGAGGAATTTGCTTTTGAAGCAATGCACACTTGAAGAGTTGAATCATGCAGATCTCCCCCTATATCTTGTAATTCATACATGCATTTGACATATGATATGAAGAATTTGAAATGCATGATGAAATATGACGCCTGAAGAGATTCAGCATGCGTGAAATATTATCAACGAGGAACAAGCATGCAGAATCAGAGCACAGTGCATCAAAAGTATTAGAGCAACATCGGGTTTAAGATTACAACTCGATCCAATAAAAGTTTCAGAAGAGCGAGAGTTGTAACTTAGCAAAAAAAACGCCCATATAATAAACCCGCTTGAAGACTAACTCAGATTTCTCCTCCTTTGTCATCGAATGACCAAAAGGATCGAAACTGAGGACTAACGCCCCTGAAGAATATCAAGTTGATGGAGGAGCGCCAGTGTTGTCGGGGTCAGTTGTCGTAGTAGTGATGAGGACATGACTACCTCGGATATGACCAAAAATATTGCATATATGCATATTTGTCAGGTGATTTCTAGTGCAAACTATTCAATAATCTATTTATGTTATCCAGAACAAAAATACTTCACACACTTTTGTGTTTTGTCTAATTGCAGGTGTATGGGACATTTGTACAATCCACATATGAAGATAAGGAAGAAAGAGATGTTTATTTGCTGTCCAAAAAGTTCTCTCACGTCACTTTTGGCCCAAGAGAAGATAGAGTCCAAGTCTCTCACGTTCTGGATTCAGATTCGGACTGCACAGACGTACCTGACTCAAAACGCACACAAGTTTTTCATACGGACTCCGAATTGGGTGATTCTTTTTTTGTTGGAAACTAGATTTCGTGCACTTTCCAACCCAATTGGAATCACCTTCAAATTCGTCCGGAGCGTTGAGTTGTGGACGAAACAATAAGATGCTGCAGCAGAATCCGAGTCAAACTACAAGTCCAAAGGTGTTACATCACCTCTACTTGGGCCCATTGGCCTTGTACGACCTAGATTTAGTTTTAGGCTGCCTTGGGACGTCCTCCCACCTCCTTGGCCGCCACCCCTTGCTCCTATATAAGTAGATCCATCTAGTAGCTTTTCCTTGGGATTTGTTTAGTTAAAAGTTAGCCATTGCAACTTCGTGTACTTCGTTTGTGTCCAACGACCAGACCAAGACCGCTTACGGATCCCCACTTTTATCAATACTTCATATATACTCGCAATATTCAGATTGCTTTTATCATATTCTTGCTTGTTCTTCGATTGCTTGCAGGAATAGACCTTCGTGGTCAGGTTGATTGTGCTCCGGCGTGGTCAATAACCTCTCAGAGTTGGTTTAGCGATTGCTAAGGCGCAACATCGTGCACGTTTGTAGTCGGATCGTCAAAGTCATCTTCACCAAATCGATAGTTATCATCTCATCGAAAGATCGGGACACCCCCGCCTCTATCAAGTGGTATCAGTTTTCAGGTTGCTCGGTGAGAATTTCCAGTTTTCCTAGATTAGATTTATTTTCTTACCTATTGTCCAAGAAAAAGCCACAAAAAAGAGTTAGATCTATTCATCCTTGGTCCAAGCCAGTCTGAGCCTTTGCAATTTTCTTTTCATTGCTTGCATAGTTGAATTATCGGTTGCATCGTCGTGTCGAGTTGCTGGTCTTAGTGTCTAGTTCGTTTAGAGTTTCGAGTTCTGTTCACATTAGTCACGCCACCGCTGCATCATTATCTCTTCCGCTGTCCACCACCCATCCATCAATTTCCACCACGTGCTACCCACCATTCATTGTCATAATAATAGTTGAGATCGTTCACATCTTCACTTGATCCAATCTGCATCTTATCTAGTTTGTTTTGGAAAGAGGGAGAAAAAAAAGA
Organism: Triticum timopheevii; assembly: GCA_963921465.1. NCBI lineage: Eukaryota > Viridiplantae > Streptophyta > Magnoliopsida > Poales > Poaceae > Triticum > Triticum timopheevii. Next base: position 296,157,574 of record OY997264.1, on the reverse strand, counting down.
GAGAGAGAAAAAATGAGAGAAAAAAAACGAGAGAAAAAAAAGAGAAAAAAAATGTCAGAGAAAAAAAAGGAGAAAAAAAATCAAAAAAATCGGCACAAACTTTTTCAGAGGAAAGTTGGAGACAAAGTTGTTGTATATCCTGCTTGGCAGTTGTTTTTCATCATTATCTTCACTGCCGTTGTGATCTTCACTTATATCTTGCTGTCAAGAGCTACTTAGTATCCTTCATTGATGCTAGTTGTGCTACGCCGTGACCTCATTAGTGTTCTAGGCTCGCGTCTCTAGTCCGGTCTAGCCTAGGACCAGCACAGTACCGTCGTTGAGCGTTTATTCAACATTGCATCTTTGAATTGATTATTGCTAATCTTTTGCTACCATATATAGCCAACCCAGCTCCACATATTTCCACACCGTGTATACGTACGCTCCCCTGGCAATCGCTTTACTCAATATTCGGAGTTACTTGACACCGCTGGTTGCCGATCACCGCCTGCTGCATGGTAAGAACTTGTAAGACATTGATATTTGCTTTACTGTGAGCGTTTTACCACCACATCCTAGTAGTTATAGGAACATTATTTTTGGGTTTTGTTTCTTGTTCTACTAATCATGACAGGATCCAGAGTCAATTCATGGGCTTTGTCGATCGCGGGAGACGTGCCACCACCTTTGCAAATACCACAACCGTCACGAGAGGTGCACAAACATCCAAATGCACATGATCAGGTTAATGTATCTATACCACCATTTAATGGCCGTTTTAAACCTGCTTTATATATTGAATGGGAGTTCGACATAAAAAATATATTTGCTTCCCATAATTTTGATGAACATAAAAAGGTTAAGGTTGCGGTTGGTTCTTTCACTGGTTATGCTTTGGTTTGGTGGAGTGAATATTGTCGGTTGCACCCTGATTATATACCTACTAGTTGGGATGATTTGAAACTTGCCATGCGACATACTTTCGTCCCTGCTTATTATACTCGTGACATGATTAAGAAGTTGCAACACTTAAAACAAGGTAGTGAAACTGTAACAAAATATTATGATGATTTACAAACTACCTTGTTGCATTCCTCTTTAGAAGAAAGTGAAGATGATTTTATGGATAGATTTTGGGGAGGATTAAACCGTGATATTCAAGAGATACTAATTCATGAAGAGTGTTCTCCTATGGACCATTTGTTTCATCTTGCTTGCAAAGCTGAACAGGAAATAAAACGACGTGTTGGCCATGAGGAGAACAAGCGCACGGTGCACATTCCAAGAGTTGATATGATTGTTCCTTCAACTACTAGGCATACTATGACAACCACATCCGTTGTTGTCAGGACTACATCACCTCCACCATGTGACACATCGCCCCCGAGAGTGGCTACATCATCTGAGTTGATCATAAGAGGTAATGACAAAGGTACTGATCTTCCATCTCTACATGAGAATGATGAATGCCTTGTCAATTTGAATGCACCATCTGATGAGCTACCCACTACTTTGATCACACCACCTATTTTAGAGGACTACGTTGATAATTTGACTTTGCCATGTGATCAAACAACTAAAATACCAACAATTTTGAGTGCACCCATTGAATTAACTATTGAGGCAAAAGAACCAATGTTTAATCATTTTGATATGACCTCTAATCTTGGTGATGATTCTGTGTTGAATGACTTATTGCATGTTTGCTTATTTAAGCATGTTGTAGCATGTAAATTTGATGCAAGTAAGGTTTATTCACCAATGTTGGGATGGTTTAATGATGAACATTGTCAATCTTTTGAAATGAATAAGAGCTTCACTTATATGTGCAAACTGAGTTGCAATATTTTCATGCCTTCTACTTCTTGTGCTAATTTTTTGGATTTAGATTTTATGAACTATGCAAGTTACTCATCTATTCATGTGTCATATATGCAAAAATCAAGGGAAGTAAAAATGGATGACATATACATATACAACATTTACACCTTGTCTCTTTTGTTAGCCACATTTCAGATTAAGCAGCGCCGAGGACGGCTTTATTTTCAAGAAGGGGAGGATGATGAGGACATGACTACCTTGGATATGACCAAAAATATTGCATATATGCATATTTTTCAGGTGATTTCTAGTGCAAACTATTCAATAATCTATTTATGTTATCCAGAACAAAAATACTTCACACACTTTTGTGTTTTGTCTAATTGCAGGTGTATGGGACATTTGTACAATCCACATATGAAGATAAGGAAGAAAGAGATGTTTATTTGCTGTCCAAAAAGTTCTCTCACGTCACTTTTGGCCCAAGAGAAGATAGAGTCCAAGTCTCTCACGTTCTGGATTCAGATTCGGACTGCACAGACGTACCTGACTCAAAACGCACACAAGTTTTTCATACGGACTCCGAATTGGGTGATTCTTTTTTTGTTGGAAACTAGATTTCGTGCACTTTCCAACCCAATTGGAATCTCCTTCAAATTCGTCCGGAGCGTTGAGTTGTGGACGAAACAATCTGATGCTGCAGCAGAATCCGAGTCAAACTACAAGTCCAAAGGTGTTACATCACCTCTACTTGGGCCCATTGGCCTTGTACGACCTAGATTTAGTTTTAGGCTGCCTTGGGACGTCCTCCCACCTCCTTGGCCGCCACCCCTTGCTCCTATATAAGTAGATCCATCTAGTAGCTTTTCCTTGGGATTTGTTTAGTTAAAAGTTAGCCATTGCAACTTCGTGTACTTCGTTTGTGTCCAACGACCAGACCAAGACCGCTTACGGATCCCCACTTTTATCAATACTTCATATATACTCGCAATATTCAGATTGCTTTTATCATATTCTTGCTTGTTCTTCGATTGCTTGCAGGAATAGACCTTCGTGGTCAGGTTGATTGTGCTCCGGCGTGGTCAATAACCTCTCAGAGTTGGTTTAGCGATTGCTAAGGCGCAACGTCGTGCACGTTTGTAGTCGGATCGTCAAAGTCATCTTCACTAAATCGATAGTTATCATCTCATCGAAAGATCGGGACACCCCCACCTCTTCCAAGAAATGGTATCAGAGCAATCGATAGAGGCGGGGTGTCCCGATCTTTCGATGAGATGATAACTATCGATTTGGTGGAGACGACTTTGACGATCCGACTACAAACGTGCAATGACGTTGTGCCTTAGCAATCGCTAAACCAACTCCGAGAGGTTATTGACCACACCGGAGCACGATCAACCTGACCACGAAGGTCTATTCCTGCAAGCAATCGAAGAACAAGCAAGAATATGATAAAAGCAATCTGAATATCGCGAATATGTATGAAGTATTGATAATGGTGGGGATCCGAAAAGTGGTCTTGGTCTGGTCGTTGGACACAAACGAAGCACACGAAGTTGCAATGGCTAACTTTTAACTAAACAAATCCCAAGGAAAAGCTACTAGATGGATCTACTTATATAGGAGCAAGGGGTGGCGGCCAAGGAGGTGGGAGGACGTCCCAAGGCAGCCTAAAACTAAATCTAGGTCGTACAAGGCCAATGGGCCCAAGTGGAGGTGATGTAACACCTTTGGACTTGTAGTTTGACTCGGATTCTGCTGCAGCATCAGATTGTTTCGTACACAACTCAACGCTCCGGACGAATTTGAAGGTGATTCCAATTGGGTTGGAAAGTGCACTAAATCTAGTTTCCAACAAAAAAAGAATCACCCAATTCGGAGTCCGTATGAAAAACTTGTGTGCGTTTTGAGTCAGGTACGTCTGTGCAGTCCGAATCTGAATCCAGAACGTGAGAGACTTGGACTCTATCTTCTCTTGGGCCAAAAGTGACGTGAGAGAACTTTTTGGACAGCAAATAAACATCTCTTTCTTCCTTATCTTCATATGTGGATTGTACAAATGTCCCATACACCTGCAATTAGATAGAACACAAAAGTGTGTGAAGTATTTTTGTTCTGGATAACATAAATAGATTATTGAATAGTTTGCACTAGAAATCACCTGACAAATATGCATATATGCAATATTTTTGGTCATATCCAAGGTATTCATGTCCTCATCATCCTCCCCTTCTTGAAAATAAAGCCGTCCTCGGCGTTACTTAATCTGAAATGTGGCTAACAAAAGAGACAAGGTGTACATGTTGTATATGTATATGTCATCCATTTTTACTTCCCTTGATTTTTGCATATATGACACATGAATAGATGAGTAACTTGCATAGTTCATAAATTCTAAAGCCAAAAAATTAGCACAAGAAGTAGAAGGCATGAAAATATTGCAACTCAGTTTGCACATATAAGTGAAGCTCTTATTCATTTCAAAAGTTTGACAATGTTCATCATTAAACCATCCCAACATTGGTGAATAAACCTTACTTGCATCAAATTTACATGCTACAACATGCTTAAATAAGCAAACATGCAATAAGTCATTCAACACAGAATCATCACCAAGATTAGAGGTCATATCAAAATGATTAAACATTGGTTCTTTTGCATCAATAGTTAATTCAATGGGTGCACTCAAAATTGTTGGTATTTCAGTTGTTTGATCACATGGCAAAGTCAAATTATCAACTTAGTCCTCTAAAATAGGTGGTGTGATCAAAGTAGTGGGTAGCTCATCAGATGGTGCATTCAAATTGACAAGGCATTCATCATTCTCATGTAGAGATGGAAGATCAGTACCTTTGTCATTACCTCTTATGATCAACTCAGATGATGTAGCCACTCTCGGGGGCGATGTGTCACATGGTGGAGGTGATGTAGTCCTAACAACAACGGATGTGGTTGTCATAGTATGCCTAGTAGTTGAAGGAACAATCATATCAACTCTTGGAATGTGCACCGTGCGCTTGTTCTCCTCGTGGCCAACACGTTGTTTTATTTCCTGTTCAGCTTTGCAAGCAAGATGAAACAAATGGTCCATAGGATAACACTCTTCATGAATTAGTATCTCTTGAATATCACGGTTTAATCCTCCCCAAAATCTATCCATAAAATCATCTTCACTTTCTTCTAAAGAGGAATGCAACAAGGTAGTTTGTAAATCATCATAATATTTTGTTACAGTTTCACTACCTTGTTTTAAGTGTTGCAACTTCTTAATCATGTCACGAGTATAATAAGCAGGGACGAAAGTATGTCGCATGGCAAGTTTCAAATCATCCCAAGTAGTAGGTATATAATCAGGGTGTAACCGACAATATTCACTCCACCAAACCAAAGCATAACCAGTGAAAGAACCAACCGCAACCTTAACCTTTTTATGTTCTTCGAAATTATGGGAAGCAAATATATTTTTTATGTCGAACTCCCATTCAATATATAAAGCAGGTTTAAAACGGCCATTAAATGGTGGTATAGATACATTAACCTGATCATGTGCATTTGGATGTTTGTGCACCTCTCGTGACGGTTGTGGTATTTGCAAAGGTGGCGGCACGTCTCCCGCGATCGACAAAGCCCATGAATTGACTCTGGATCCTGTCATGATTATTAGAACAAGAAACAAAACCCAAAAATAATGTTCCTATAACTACTAGGATGTGGTGGTAAAACGCTCACAGTAAAGCAAATATCAATGTCTTACAAGTTCTTACCATGCAGCAGGCGGTGATCGGCAACCAGCGGTGTCAAGTAACTCCGAATATTGAGTAAAGCGATTGCCAGGGGAGCGTACGTATACACGGTGTAGAAATATGTGGAGCTGGGTTGGCTATATATGGTAGCAAAAGATTAGCAATAATCAATTCAAAGATGCAATGTTGAATAAACGCTCAACGACGGTACTGTGCTGGTCCTAGGCTAGACCGGACTAGAGACGCGAGCCTAGAACACTAATGAGGTCACGGCGTAGCACAACTAGCATCAATGAAGGATACTGAGTAGCTCTTGACAGCAAGATATAAGTGAAGATCACAACGGCAGTGAAGATAATGATGAAAAACAACTGCCAAGCAGGATATACAACAACTTTGTCTCCAACTTTCCTCTGAAAAAGTTTGTGCCGATTTTTTTGATTTTTTTTCTCCTTTTTTTCTTTGACTTTTTTTTCTCTTTTTTTCTCGTTTTTTCTCTCTCTTTTTTTCTCCCTCTTTCCAAAACAAACTAGATAAGACGCAGATTGGATCAAGCGAAGATGTGAACGATCTCAACTATTATTATGACAATGAATGGTGGGTAGCACGTGGTGGAAATTGATGGATGGGTGGTGGACAGCGGAAGAGATAATGATGCAGCGGTGGCGTGACTAATGTGAACAGAACTCGAAACTCTAAACGAACTAGACACTAAGACCAGCAACTCGACACGACGATGCAACCGATAATTCAACTATGCAAGCAATGAAAAGAAAATTGCAAAGGCTCAGACTGGCTTGGACCAAGGATGAATAGATCTAACTCTTTTTTGTGGCTTTTTCTTGGACAATAGGTAAGAAAATAAATCTAATCTAGGAAAACTGGAAATTCTCACCGAGCAACCTGAAAACTGATACCACTTGATAGAGGCGGGGTGTCCCGATCTTTCGATGAGATGATAACTATCGATTTGGTGGAGACGGCTTTGACGATCCGACTACAAACGTGCAACGACGTTGTGCCTTAGCAATCGCTAAACCAACTTCGAGAGGTTATTGACCACACCGGAGAACGATCAACCTGACCACGAAGGTCTATTCCTGCAAGCAATCGAAGAACAAGCAAGAATATGATAAAAGCAATCTGAATATCGCGAATATGTATGAAGTATTGATAATGGTGGGGATCCGAAAAGTGGTCTTGGTCTGGTCGTTGGACACAAACGAAGCACATGAAGTTGCAATGGCTAACTTTTAACTAAACAAATCCCAAGGAAAAGCTACTAGATGGATCTACTTATATAGGAGCAAGGGGTGGCGGCCAAGGAGGTGGGAGGACGTCCCAAGGCAGCCTAAAACTAAATCTAGGTCGTACAAGGCCAATGGACCCAAGTGGAGGTGATGTAACACCTTTGGACTTGTAGTTTGACTCGGATTCTGCTGCAGCATCAGATTGTTTCGTCCACAACTCAACGCTCCGGACGAATTTGAAGGTGATTCCAATTGGGTTGGAAAGTGCACGAAATCTAGTTTCCAACAAAAAAAGAATCACCCAATTCGGAGTCCGTATGAAAAACTTGTGTGCGTTTTGAGTCAGGTACGTCTGTGCAGTCCGAATCTGAATCCAGAACGTGAGAGACTTGGACTCTATCTTCTCTTGGGCCAAAAGTGACGTGAGAGAACTTTTTGGACAGCAAATAAACATCTCTTTCTTCCTTATCTTCATATGTGGATTGTACAAATGTCCCATACACCTGCAATTAGACAAAACACAAAAGTGTGTGAAGTATTTTTGTTCTGGATAACATAAATAGATTATTGAATAGTTTGCACTAGAAATCACCTGACAAATATGCATATATGCAATATTTTTGGTCATATCCGAGGTAGTCATGTCCTCATCTAGTAGGGCCTACCAAAGTGTCATCCAAGTCTTCATTTTCATCAGTGTCGCGCGATGAAGAATAGGAGCTGGCCACCAAGGAAGGAACCTTGACCTTCTTGAATTTCTTTGGTGGAGGTGCAGACCAGTCAAATTCTTCCTTGAGACCCATGCTCTTCAGATCTTTTGCGTTGTAGACATGAGATAGAATAGCCCAGGTACGGTTGAAGGTTTCATGGAGGTAGTATTGGTTTTTCTTCACTGCATTGCGTGTTGAGGTCATGTTGTAAAGGATTGAACCAAACTGACGCTTGACCCATTTATGATTGCGATCAACTTTCTGATCAAGACTGAGGAGTAAATCACGATCAGTCATCACCCTGGGTGCTGTGGCTTGAGGAATTTGCTTGGCAGAGGTGTTGGTGGCAGAGTCATGTGTGGCAGAGTCATCATTGGTGGAGTAGGATGCAGCCTTGCGAAATTGACCATCCAATGGACGAATGCCTTCATCTATCACAGCAGCTGCCTTGCCTTTGTCATCAGCTGGGTAAAATGTCCGTTTGAGGACTTCAATTGGAGGCAAGTAGCTGCCATGGTTCAGAGTATCATCCTTGTAGTTGAGTGAAGACCTTGTCCTGATGAACCTCATAATCCATGGCGCATAAGGCTTCATCTCAAATGGTGACATAGCAATATTTGCCAGAGTCCTCATGAAGAAATCATGGAAGTTGACGGGAACGCCATGAATGATATTGAAAAGCATATTCTTCATGATGCCAACAACTTCTTCACCATTTGAGTTGTGGCCTTTGATAGGACTCATTGTCTTCGTCAGAATGCGATAGACAGACCGAGGCACATATAGTAATTCCTTGACGAGGAATTTGGTTCGTGGGGCCTGCCCTGGCTTCAAAGGCTTCATCAGTACTTGCATGTAATGATTTGTAAGCTCAGGTTCATTGTAGATGCAATGAGCACCATCAAGGGGAGGACTGAGTGGGAGGGCATGAAGCAATTCAGTTGTTGGTGCCTTGTAGTGAGTATTTTTTGACATCCAGTCCAGCACCCATGAGTTCACATCTTCAGAATTTCCTGTGATGTGCAGCGTTGCAAAGAATTGAAGAATGAGTTCTTCATTTCAATCACATATGTCAGTGCAGAAATTCAGCAATCCAGCATCATGAAGAACACTGAGGACCGGCTCAAAGCACGGCAGAGATTCCATGTCAACGTGAGGAATGTGTGCATGATCGAAGACTTTGTCTTTGTCGAATAGCACAGAGGAATAGAAATTTGCTTGACTAGCAGTCCAGAAACGCCTCTTCCTTATGCGAGAAGAATCATAGGGATTATAGTCAGTGAAGAACACATGCTCGTTGAAGAAACCAGCAGCCTTGAACTTTTGCTTCTTTGAGAATGGATCCTTTGGCTTGGGCACAGGAGTGTCAGTGAGTTGCATCACAACCTCAGGAATCGCAATCTCTGGTTCTTCAGGCTGAGGAATTTATGGTTCCTCTTTAGTGGCAGTCTGCATGTTCAAGGTATCAGCAGCAGCAGTTTCTTCAGCACTAGTGGCTGGAATTTCTTCATGCACAGACGAGGTGGGATGAGTTTCTTCAGAGCCCATTTGAACGGTTGGTGCATGGGACTGAGGTATTTGCTGTAGTGGGGTGAAGTGTGGAGAATTGGGATGCTGACTTTCCCAAAAGTCATCATTCATCACAGGCGTGGTGCATCCAATATCCACGTCTTCATCTTCAATTTCTTCAACGCCGGCCTCTTCAGCTGTGAACTAAGGCATTGGCGAGGAAGCAACAGGCGTTGAAGGGATCACATCCACTTCAATTTCTTCATCAATCTGCTCTGACGAAGCAGCAAAATGATTTTCTTCATTAGATCCGCTAGGGATCACATATTCTTCACCAAAAGGAACAAGGTCCTTTGATGGCATGGTGGAAATTGGAACAGCATCAATTGGATTCTCAAGTGAGCTGGTCATAGTCTTCATTTTCTTCGGAGCTGAAGAATCTGAAGCAGATGATGCTTTCCTTTTCTTCACTGCAGCTCTCTCTGCAGCCTTGGTCTTCCTCACATCTGATGTAGATGGAAGGGTAGGAGTTGGGGTAGGCGCAGGAGGAGCTAAGGAATCTGTTTGTATTTCCTTAGGCGCAACTGATGCAGTTGCCCTGACTTCTTCATTTTCTTTAGGCGCACCACTAGTGGATGCCCTGGCAATGTCTTCAGCGGCTGGAATGGAGTCATCAGCCCTGGAGCTAGCATTTTCATCAGCAGCCTGAAAGTCATCAGCGGTGCTAGCATGTTTTTCAGTTTGCTGAACAGAGGCTTCATCCACAGCAATTGAGCATAGCAAGAACCAGCAGCAATGTATTCAGCTTCAGCAGTAGATAGTGATACGCAGTTCTGTTTCTTCGAGGACCAACAGACCAAAGATCGTCTGAGGAAATGACAAGTACCAGATGTTGACTTGTGGTCCACATGATCACCAGCATAGTCAGAGTCAGAATATCCAATGAGATCAAAAGTAGAGCCCTTGGGGTACCATAGTCCTAGTGTTGGTGTGTGAGCTAGATATCGAAGAATATGCTTCACAGCCTTATGGTGTGATTCCTTCGGTGTAGCTTCAAATCGGGCACACATGCAAACACTAAGCATTATATCTGGCCTAGATGCACATAAGTACAATAAAGAACCAATCATGGAGCAGTATACCTTGTGATCGAAGTCAATACCATTTTCATCAGTGCATAGATGGCCATTTGTGGGCATAGGAATTTTGACGCCTTTGCAATCTTGCATGCCAAATTGACTCAGAACATCCTTGGCGTATTTCTCCTAAGATATGAATATGCCATTGTGTTGTTGACGAATTTGAAGACCGGGTGTGAAGCCATTCTTCACGAAGAATTCCTTCAAAGTATCATACCACGCCCGAGGGGCCTGCTTGAGGCCATAGAGGGCCTTGTTGAGTCTGAAGACTTCGTCAGGATTCTTTGGATCTTCAAAACCTGGGGTTGAGCAACATATACTTCTTCCTCAAGCTTACCATTGAGGAATGCACTTTTCACATCCATTTGATATAAAGTGATATTATGATGGTTAGCATAAGCAAGTAATATGCGAATAGCCTCAAGTCTAGCAACAAGTGCAAAAATTTCATGGAAATCAATTCCTTCAACCTGTGTGTAGCCTTGAGCTACAAGTCGTGCCTTATTCCTCACCACAAGGCCATTTTCATCTTGCTTGTTGCGGTAGATCCACTTTGTGCCAATGATATTATGCTTGCGAGGATCTGGACGTTTGACCAGTTCCCAGACATTATTGAGCTCGAACTGATGTAATTCTTCTTGCATGGCCTGAATCCACTCAGGCTCCAGAAATGCTTCATCTACCTTAGTGGGCTCTGTGATAGAGATAAAAGCATAGTGCCCACAAAATTTAGATAAATGTGAAGCTTTTGAGCGTATGAGAGGACCTGGTGCTTCAATGTCATCGATGATCTTTTCAACTTGCACTTCTTTTGCAACTCAAGGATGAGCTGGTTGTCGTCGAGGAATTTGATCAGCATTTTCTTCAGCACCATTTTCTTCAGCATTTTCCTCAGGTACATTAGCTTGACGATCTTCGTGTTCTGGAATGAATTCTTCAGTAGATTCTTCGGTAGGAATGACATCCTCAGTAGCCTTGAACTTGATAGAATCCTCTGGTGCTGGTTCATCTATCACAGAAGGTAGGTGCTCTTTTTGCGAGCCATTAGTTTCATCGAACCGCACATCTACAGTTTCAACAATCTTGTGAAGAGCGATGTTGAAGACTCTGTAGGTGTGCGAGTCCTTTCCGTAACCAAGCACAAAACCTTCATGTGCTTTTGGTGCAAATTTAGCATTGTGATGAGGATCTCTAATCCAACATTTAGCACCGAAGACTTTGAAATAACTCACATTGGGTTTCTTGTTAGTGAGGAGTTCATAGGCAGTCTTCTTGAAGAATTTGTGAAGATATACTCTGTTGATGATGTGGCACGCGGTATCAATTGCATCAATCCAAAAATGATGAGGCGTTTTGTATTCATCAAGCATAGTGCGAGCCATCTCAACAAGAGTTCTGTTCTTGCGCTCCACGACGCCATTTTGCTGAGGAGTATAAGGAGCAGATAACTCATGAGTAATACCAAGTTCATCAAGATAGTCATTAAGACCGGAATTCTTGAACTCAGTTCCATTGTCACTCCTGATGTGCTTGATCTTCACACCAAAGTTGGTTGAAGCCCTCGAGGAAAATCGTTTGAAGACTTCCTACACTTCATGTTTGTAAGTAACAATGTGTACCCATGTGTAACGAGAGTAATCATCAACAATAACAAAGCCATATAGAGATTCATCATTAGTCACAGCAGAATAATGATTAGGACCAAAGAGATCCATGTGAAGCAATTCAAATGGTCGAGTGGTAGTCATGATAGTCTTTGCTGGATGCTTGGCCTTAGTCATCTTCCCAGCTTCACAGGCTCCGCACAGGTGATCCTTGAGGAATTTGACATTCTCAATGCCAATGACATGCTTCTTCTTCGCAAGCGTGTGCAAATTCCTCATGCCAGCATGACCAAGTCGTCGATGCCATAGCCAGCCTTCTGAAGCTTTTGCAAGTAATCACACGGCAGGTTGTGGTCCTGTAGAGAAATCAACAATGTACAAGTCTCCTCTCCTAAAGCCTTTGAAGACTTTGGAATTGTCAACTTCCATGATCACAACACAATGATACTTGCCAAAGACAACAACCATATCAAGATCACAAAGCATTGAGACAGACATGAGGTTGTACCCTAAGGACTCGACAAGTATGACTTTATCCATGTGTCGATCCTTTGAGATCGCAACCTTACCTAGACCCAATACCTGACTCTTGCCTTTGTCAGCAAAGATGATATGCCTCAGATGTGATGATGTTAAGGGAGCATCCATCAATAGATTCTTGTCACCAGTCATGTGATTTGTACATCCACTATCGAGGACCCACTCATTTGCTTTGGGTTGATCATCCTGCAGATGAATTAGTGCAGCTTACATACTCATATACTTCATCAGTGAAGAATATCACATCAGTATCATCAGTTCAATTTCATCAAGCAATAGCACAGATAAGCAGTGTGAGGACGTGTGAAATGAAAGTACATTTCATCATGATTCGCCTGCGTCCTTTCAGGCACTGTTCAGGTCTCCAGCAAATTCTTCAGTCGTTTTGAGCACGACTGGAGACCTGACCCTGCATAAGAGATTAGTTCTTTTTCTTCACCACCCACATCTTGAGGGGTGGCAAAGAATTCATCACTCTGCGAGCACCATATGAGAAAGGTGGCATGGACGCCAGTCCACTTCGTTTCACATAAGAGGGGTTAGGGTAAGCATATGAATAAACAGAGAAATTCTTCGAGGACTTATGAACATAATGATTTGAAGAATAATGCACATATTCATAGCCCTTAGCTCTACCCTGCGAAACAGAAGGGTTAGCACGATAATGTTCATATGAGGATTTTGATCCTTTTGAGGAATTTGATCCATGTGAGGAATTTGGTCCGTATGAGGACTTGGATCCATATGAAGAATTTGGTCCATATGAAGAGTTTGATCTGGGGTTCCTATTCTTCACTGGTGGTGTCATGAGGACATTCACCTGAAGACTTTCAACATAACTTTTGGGAACCCAGATTTTCTTCATAGGGGAACCGTTCTTGCAGTTAGTGCCAACATATCTAGCAAATACTTCACCATTCTGATTTTTGAACATTTTATAGTTGGAGTCAAATGACTCATCAGAAGAATGAGGAGATTCACATGTAAAGCCAGATAAGTTAGATGGATCAACTGGAGGTCCCTTTACAGCAACCCATGAGGTTTTGGGGTACTGGTCAGGCTTCCAATATGTTCCATCAGCATTGAGTTTCCTCTCAAAGGCAATACCCTCTGTCCTAGGGTTTCTGTTGAGGATCTGCTTTTTAAGCACATCACAAAGAGTCTGATGCCCTTTGAGGCTTTTGTACATGCCTGTCATATACAATTCCTTCAGCCCTGCATCGTCAGTGATACTAGCAATGTCCTTAGATGAGGAATTAGTGATAGCAGAGGCAGGTGAAGAATTTGTAACATTCGAAGCATTTGAACATTCAGGTGACGAATTAGCATATTCACGTTCAATGCACTTTAAGCATGGAGGATCAAATTCTTCCTGAGTAGCGCTGATTTGTTGAGCAAGTAATGAATCGCACTCCTTCTGAAGATCTTCATAACTCACTCTTAGCTTCTCAAGATCTTGCTTTCTTTGAAGAAATTCATAAGAAAGCTTCTCGTGATCACATAAGAGAGTTTTATGATGACTTTGAAGGTTGTCAAACTTAGACTGAAGTCTCTGAAGATTTTCAGTTAAGTCTTTAGTGCGGTCCATTTCATCACCCAACATATCATCACTTTTGTCTAGCATGTTTTGAAGTTTTTCAATAGCCTTTTGTTGTTTCACAGCAATCTTAGCAAGTTTAGAGTAGCTAGGCTTAAGATTTTCATCAGATTCATCCTCACTTGACTCAGAGGAGGGGTATTTAGTTACCTTAGCAGCCTTTGCCATGAAGCAATAGGTGGGAGCGTAGTCGTCATTGCCTTCATCAGCGTTGTTGGTGTTGCCATTTTCTTCAGAGTTGAAGATAGACTTACTGACAAATGCGGTAGCAAGAGCTAGACTTGCCACACCTGACTCAGACTCCTCGGATGCCTCCTCTTCCTCATTATCCTCAGATTCAGCCTCAGAATCCATTTCCTTGCCAATGAATGCCCGAGCCTTCTTGGAGCTGCTCTTCTTGTGGGATGAAGACTTCGAGGATTTTGATGATGAAGACTTTGAAGATTTCTTCTTCTTCTTGGCATCATCAGAACTGTAATCCTTGTATTTCTTCTTCTTTAGTTCCTTGTCCCATTGAGGACAATCCTGAATGTAGTGACCAGGTTTCTTGCATTTGTGGCATAGCCTTCTCTTATAGTCACTTGATGAGGAATCACTGCTCCTTGAAGATTTTCCAAAGCGACCACGTCTTGAGAATTTCTGGAACTTCTTAACGAGCAGTGCTAGCTCCTGGCTCAATTCTTCAGGATCACCAAGGCTACTACCAGAATCTACACATTCAGATTCAGACACTGCCTTGGCCTTCAGGGCAAGTGTTCTGCCATAGCTTGAACCATAGAGATCTCTCTTTTCAGCAAGCTGGAACTCATGAGTATTTAGCCTCTCGAGGATATCAGCAGGATCTAGTGACTTGTAATTAGCACGCTCTTGAATCATCAGTGCCAGAGTGTCAAATGAAGAATCGAGTGATCTCAGCAATTTCTTCACCACCTCATGGTCGGTGATGTCAGTGGCACCGAGCGCTTGAAGCTAATTTGAGATATCGGTGAGGCGATCGAAGGTTTGCTGAACATTTTCATTGTCGAGTCTTTTGAAGCGGTTGAAGAGATTGCGAGGAACGTCAATCTGAGAGTCACGTTGAGTTGAGACTCCTTCGTTTACTTTGGAGAGCCTATCCCAGATAAGCTTAGCAGTTTCCAAAGCACTCACTCTACCATACTGCCCTTTACTCAGATGACCACATATGATATTCTTCGCTTGAGAATCGATTTGCTTGAATCTCTTCACATCAGTAGCATTCAGGGAAGGTGTGACTGAGGGAACACCATTTTCCACAACGTACTAGAGATCGTTGTCAATTGCTTCAAGATACATTCGCATCTTATTCTTCCAGTAGGGGTAGTCCGTGCCATCGAAGGTACGACACCCAGCAAAGACCTTGATCATACCTGCGGTCGACCTAACTAGAACTCCAGGTGGTTAAACCAAAATCACACAGAACAAGGGAGTACCTTGCTCTGATACCAATTGAAAGTGCGTTATATCGACTAGAGGGGGGTGAATAGGCAATTTTTATGAATTCTTCACTGAGGAATTTGCCGGTGAGGAAATTCCTTAGCAAAGAACTGCTTGCAGCGGAATAAGTACTCAGAAGTAAGCATGACAGAATACACACATGGTCATCATGATGAAATGAAGACAAACATAGAGTACAGAAAGCGTAAACACAGGATAACACAAGATGAAGACAAACAGACTGAAGAAATTGAGCTGAGGAAATTGAGAAAGTCTTCAGTCAAAGTCTTCAAACACAGATATGAACAATCACTCAACACAGTATGAAGAAATGAAAGAGTTGAGGAAATAGAACCAGTAAGGTTGGTGCAGATAATGATTTGGTAGACCAGTTCCAACTGCTGTCTCAGTTGTACGTCTGGTTGGAGCGGCTGAGTATTTAAACTCGAGGACACACAGTCCCGGACACCCAGTCACTGAGCACGCAGCTCAGGACACCAAGTCCTCACTGTATTCTCCTTGAACTAAGGTCACACAGACCTCGTCCAATCACTCGTGGTAAGTCTTCAGGCGACTTCCAAACCTTCACAGACTTTGATCACTCGGCGATCCACAATTCCTCTTGGATGCCCTAGACCATGACGCCTAACCGTCTGGAAGAAGCACAGTCTTCAAAGGTAACAAGCGTTGGATCCACGCAGGATCAATCTCTTCAGTGATGCTCAATCACTTTGGGTTTGTAGGGGTTTGGGGTTTGGGATTTTCCTCACTCGATGATTTTTGCTCAAAGTCCTCGGAAGATGGGTTGCTCTCAAATGACAAGTGTCAGTTTCTCTCGGAGCAGCCAACTAGCTAGTCGTTGTAGGGGGCGGCTATTTATAGCCTAGGGAGCAGCCCGACATGATAAGACATAAATGTCCTTCAATGATATGACCGTTATGTGGATAAGATATTTTGGGACAGCTGGCGCGTAGCACAGCAACGATCGGAAATTTGACTCTCAAATTCCTCAGGGCTATCATGTTCCTCACTGTGTAGGCAATTCGCACTTGCGAATTCCTAACTCCTCAGTCAGAACAAATTCCTCAGCGACCAGAAGAACTTCGTCTCTGTCACTGAAGAAATTGACTGAACTGTATGAGATTTCCAATGGCTTCACTCGAAGGGATTGGTAGGTGTAGGATTTTGAGTTGAGCATCACGTGGAAATTTTTCCTTAGTATTTCCTCGACCCCCTTTAACAGTACGGTGTTTCCTATGACTCAAGAAGGAGAAAAAGAAAACTATGAAAACTAAATTCTTCAAGCTTCATATTCCTTGCATGAATATCAAGTCTTCATGGACACACCAATTTCTTCACTTTCAAAGTCTTCATGAAAGTCCTCAGGAATACCAAATTCTTCAGTCGAAGATATTCATTTTTAGGGGTCGACTTTCTCTGTAAATATCAAACTCCTCATAGACTTATAGACCGGTGTACACTCATAAACACATTAGTCCCTTAACCTATAAGTCTTCAATACACCAAAATCACTAAGGGGCACTAGATGCACTTACAATCCAGCATGCATCTAGAGTATTAAGTTCATAAGGACAGAGTAACTCATTAAGCAAGATGACATGATGTAGAGGGATAAACTCAAGAAATAGCATATAAACCAAATCTTTTTATCCTCGATGGCAACAATACAATACGTGCTGCCCCTACTATCATTGGGAAAGGACACCGCAAGATTGAACCCAAAGCTAAGCACTTCTCCCATGGCAAGAAAGATCAATCTAGTAGGCCAAACTAAACGAAAAATTTGAAGAGACTTGCAAAGATATCAAATCATTCATATAAGAATTCAGAAAAGAACCAAATAATATTCATAGATAATCTTGATCATAAATCCATAATTCATCGGATCTCGGCAAACACACCGCAAAAGAATATTATATCGAATAGATCTCCAAAAACATCGAGGAGAACTTTGTATTGAGCATCAAAGAGAGACAGAAGCCGTCTAGCTAATAACTATGGACCCAAAGGTCTGTGGTAAACTACTCATGCTTCATCGGAGAGGTAATGGTGTTGATGTAGAAGCCCTCCGTGATCGAATCCCCCTCAGGCATATCATCGGAAAAGGCCCCAAGATGGGATCTCACAGGTGCAGAAGGTTGCGGTGGTGGAAAAGTGGTTTCATGGCTCTCCCTGATGTTTTTAGGGTATAAGAGTATATATAGGCGAAAGAACTAGCTCGGTGGAGCTATGAGGGGCCCACGAGGGTGGGGGTGCGCCTACCCCCTGGGCGCGCCCTCTTGCCTCGTGGATGCCTCATTGCGTCTCTGACTTCATCTCCAAGTCTTTTGGTTTGCTTCGGTCCAAGAAAGATCATCGCGAAGGTTTCATTCCGTTTGGACTCTGTTTGCTATTCCTTTTCCGCAAAACTCTAAAATAGGCAAAAAAAATAGAAACTGGCACTGGGCCTTCGGTTAATAGGTTAGTCCCAAAAACAATATAAAAGACCATATTAAAGCCCATTAAACATCCAAAACAGATAATATAATAGCATGGAACAATAAAAAATTATAGATATGTTGGAGACGTATCAAGCATCCCCAAGCTTAATTCCTATTCGTCCTTGAGTAGGTAAATGATAAAAATAGAATTTTTGATGTGGAATGCTACCTAACATATCTATCAATGTAATTTTCTTTATTGTGGCATGAATGTTCATATCTGAAAGATTCAAGACAAAAGTTTAATATTGACATAAAACAATAATACTTCAAGCATACTAACAAAGCAATCATGTCTTCTCAAAATAACATGACCAAAGAAAGCTATCCCTACAAAATCATATAGTCTGGTTATGCTCTATCTTCATCACACAAAGTATTTAATCATGCACAACCCCGATGACAAGCCAAGCAATTGTTTCATACTTTTGATGTTCTCAAACTTTTTCAATCTTCATGCAATACATGAGCATGAGCCATGGACATAGCACTATAGGTGGAATAGAATGGTGGTTGTGGAGAAGACAAAAAGGGAGAAGATAGTCTCACATCAACTAGGCGTATCGACGTGCTATGGATGCCCATCAATAGATATCAATGTGAGTGAGTAGGGATTGCCATGCAACGGATGCACTAGAGCTATAAGTGTATGAAATCTCAAAAAGAAACTAAGTGGGTGTGCATCCAACTTGCTTGCTCACGAAGACCTGGGGCACTTTTGAGGAAGCCCATCATTGGAATATACAAGCCAAGTTCTATAATGAAAAATTCCCACTAGCATATGAAAGTGACAACATAGGAGACTCTCTATCATGAAGATCATGGTGCTACTTTGAATCACAAGTGTGGAAAAAGGATAGTAGCATTGCCCCTTCTCTCTTTTTCTCTCTTTTTTTATTTGGGTATTTTCTCTTTTTTTATGGCCTCTTTTTTCTTCTTTTTTTCGTCCGACTTGTGAGGGAATCATAGTCTCCATCATCCTTTCCTCACTGGGACAATGCTCTAATAATGAAAAGCATCACACTTTTATTTACTTATAACTCAAGAATTACAACTCGATACTTAGAACAAAATATGACTCTATGTGAATGCCTCCGGTGATGTACCGGGATGTGCAATGATTCAAGAGTGACATGTATGAAAAATTATGAACGGTGGCTTTGCCACAAATACAATGTCAACTACATGATCATGCAAAGCAATATGACAATGATGGAGCGTGTCATAATAAATGGAAGACGGTGGAAAGTTGCATGGCAATATATCTCGGAATGGCCATGGAAATGCCATAATAGGTAGATATGGTGGCTGTTTTGAGGAAGGTATATGGTGGGCGTATGGTACCGGTGAAAGTTGCGCGGTACTAGAGAGGCTAGCAATGGTGGAAGGGTGAGAGTGTGTATAATCCATGGACTCAACATTAGTCATAAAGAACTCATATACTTATTGCAAAATTTTATTAGTTATCGAAACAAAGTACTACGCACATGATCCTAGTGGGATAGATTGGTAGGAAAAGACCATCGCTCGTCCCCGACCGCTACTCGTAAGGAAGACAATACATAAATAAATCATGCTCCAACTTCATCACATAACGGTTCACCATACGTGCATGCTACGGGAATCACAATCTTTAACACAAGTATCTCTCAAATTCACAACTACTCTACTAGCATGACTCTAATATCACCATCTTCATATCTCAAAACAATCATAAAGAATCAAACTTCTCATAGTATTCAATGCACTTTATATGAAAGTTTTTATTATACCCATCTTGGATGCCCATAATATCAGGACTAATTTTATAACCAAAGCAAATTACCATGCTGTTCTAAAATACTCTCAAAATAATATAAGTGAAGCATGAGAGATCAACAATTTATATAAAATAAAACCACTGCAGTGCTCTAAAAAGATATAAGTGAAGCACTAGAGAAATATTGTCTAGCTCAAAAGATATAAGTGAAGCACATAGAGTATTCTAATAAATCATGATTCATGCGTGTCTCTCTCAAAAGGTGTGTACAGAAAGGATTATTGTGGTAAACTAAAAATCAAAGACTCAAATCATACAAGACGCTCCAAGCAAAACACATATCATGTGGTCAATAAAATATAGCCTCAACTAAAGTTACCGATAGACGAAGACGAAAGAGGGGATGCCTTCCGGGGCATCCCCATGCTTAGGCTTTTGGTTGTCCTTGAATTTTACCTTTGGGTGCCTTGGGCATCCCCAAGCTTAGACTCTTGCCACTCCTTATTGCAAAATCCATCAAATCTTCACCCAAAACTTGAAACTTCACAACACAAATCTTCAACAGAAAATCTCATGAGCTCTGTTAGTATAAGAAAATAAACCACCACTTTAAGGTACTGTAATGAAATCATTATCTATTTATATTTGTGTTAAACCTACTGTATTACAACTTCTCTATGGTTCATACCCCCCGATACTACTCATAGATTCATCAAAATAAGCAAACAACACACGAAAAGCAGAATCTAACAAAAATAGAATAGTCTGTAGAAATCTGTAACTTTCGAATACTTCTGTAACTCCAAAGATTCTGAAATAAATTAGTGGACGTGAGGAATTTTTCTATAATTTTCTTCAAAAATAATCAACCGAAAATCACTCTTCTGTAAATAATGACAGCTATTCTCGTGAGCGCAAAAGTTTCTGTTTTTTACAGCAAGATCGCAAAGACTTCACCCAAGTCTTCTCAAAGGTTCTACTTGGCACAAACACTAATTAAAACATAAAACCACATCTAAACAGAATCTAGATGAATTATCTATTAGTAAACAGGAGCAAAAATCAAAGAAAAATATAAAATTGGGTTGCCTCCCAACAAGCGCTATCGTTTAACGCCCCTAGCTAGGCATAAAAACAAGAATAGATCTAGGTATTGCCATCTGTGGTATGTAATCCATAAGTGGCTCTAATAATAGATTCATAAGGCAATTTAATTTTCTTCCTACGAAAGTGTTCCATGCCCTTCCTTAACGAAAATTGGAATCTAATGTTTCCTTCTTTCATATCAATAATTGCACCAATTGCTCTAAGGAAAGGTCTACCAAGAATAATAGGACAAGTAGGATTGCAATCTATATCAAGAACAATGAAATCTACGGGCACATAATTCCTATTTGCAACAATAATAACATCATTAATCCTTCCCATAGGTTTCTTAATGGTGGAATCCGCAAGATGCAAATTTAAAGCACAATCATCAAATTCACGGAAACCTAGCACATCACATAAAGTTTTGGGAATCATGGAAACACTAGCACCCAAATCACACAAAGCATAACATTCATAATCTTTAATCTTAATCTTATAGTAGGTTCCCACTCATCATAAAGTTTTCTAGGGATAGAAACTTCTAGTTCAAGCTTTTCTTCATAGGATTGCGTCAAAGCGTCAATGATATGTTTAGTAAAAGCTTTATTTTGATTATAAGCATGAGGAGAATTTATCACGGATTTAACCAAGGAAATACAATCTATTAAAGAACAATTATCATAATTAAATTCCTTGAAATCCAAAATAGTGGGTTCATTGCTATTTAAAGTTTTGACCTCTTCAATCCCACTTTTATCAATTTTTGCATCTAGATCTAAAAACTCTGAATCATTGGGGTGCTTTTAACTAAAGTTGACTCATCTCCAGTCCCATCTTTATCAAGATTCATATTGGAAAACAAAGATTTAATAGGAGTCACATCAATCACTTTTAGATCTTCATCATTATTATCATGAAAACTAGAAGAACACGCTTTCACAAACCAATCTTTTTTTACACGCATCCTAGCGGTTCTTTCTTTGCGCTCATCAATGGAAATTCTCATGGCTTTGACAGACTCATTGATATCATGCTTAGGTGGAATAGATCTAAGTTTCAAAGAATCAACATCCAGAGAAATTCTATCCACGTTCCTAGCCAACTCACCAATCTTAAGCAATTTTTCTCCAATCAAAGCATTAAAGTTCTTTTGTGAACTCATAAATTCTTTAATAATATTCTCAAAATCAGAGGGCAACTTATTAAAATTTAAATAAGAGTTGTTGTAGGAATTACCATAATTATTAGATGAATTACTAGTAAACGGCCTAGGATTAAAATTGCCTCTATACGCATTGTTACCAAAATTGTTCCTACAACAAAATGTACATCCATAGATCCATTATTATTCTCAATCAAAGTGGACAAAGGCATATCATTAGGATCAGAAGAAACACTTTTATTAGCAAATAATGTCATAAGTTCATCCATCTTTCCACTCAAAACATTAATTTTTTTCAATCGCATGAACTTTTTTACTAGTGGATCTTTCGGTGTGCCATTGAGAATAATTAACCATAATATTATCAAGGAGTTTAGTAGCTTCTCCTAGAGTGATTTCCATAAAAGTGCCTCCGGCGGCCGAATCTAAAAGATTTCTAGAAGCAAAATTCAATCCGGCATAAAATTTTTGTATAATCATCCACAAATTCAAACCATGTGTAGGGCAATTACGTATCATTAATTTCATCCTTTCCCAAGCTTGTGCAATATGCTAATGATCAAGTTGCTTAAAATTCATAATATCGTTCCTAAGGGAGATGATCTTAGCGGGAGGAAAATATTTAGAGATAAAAGCATCTTTGCACTTATTCCAAGAATCAATACTATTTGTAGGCAAAGATGAGAACCAAGTTTTAGCACGATCTCTAAGCGAAAATGGAATTAGCTTCAATTTAACAATATCATTATCCACATCTTTCTTCTTATGCATATCACACAAATCAACATAGTTGTTTAGATGGGTTGCGGCATCTTCACTAGGAAGGCCAGAAAATTGATCTTTCATAACAAGATTCAACAAAGCGGCATTAATTTCACAAGATTCAGCATTGGAGGTAGGAGCAATCGGAGTGCTAATAAAATCATTGTTGTTGGTGTTGGAAAAGTCACGCAATTTAGTATTATCTTAAGCCATCGTGACAAGCAATCAATCCAACACACAAGCACACAAGAAGCAAGCGAAAAGAGACAAACGGAAGAGGGGCGAAGAAAAGGCAAAGGTTTTCGAAAATCATTTAGAAGTGGAGGAGAGGGAAACGAGAGGCGAATGGCAAATAATGTAATGCATGGGAGAAGAGTTTATGATGGGTACTTGGTATGGCTTGACTTGGCATAGATCTCCCCGACAACGGCGCCAGAAATCCTTCTTGCTAGCTCTTGAGCTTGCGTTGGTTTTCCCTTGAAGAGGAAAGGGTGATGCAGCAAAGTAGCGTAATAATTTCCCTCAGTTTTGGGAACCAAGGTATCAATCCAGTAGGAGACGACGCACAAGTCACCGAATACCTGCACAAACAATCAAGAACTTGCAACCAACGCGATAAAGGGGTTGTCAATCCCTTCATGGTCACTCGCAAAAGTGAGATCCAATAGAGATAATAAATTAATTTTTTTTGGTATTTTTGATGTATAGATTGGAAAGTAAAGATTGAAAAATAGTAAACGAGATTCAATAATATGGAAAAGAGACTTAATATAATGGAAAAGAGACCCAGGGGCCATAGGTTTCACTAATGGCTTCTCTCAAGATAGCATGTATTATGGTGGGTGAACAAATTACTGCCGAGCAATTGATAGAAAAGCGCATAACTATGATGACATCTAAGACAATGATCATGAACATAGGCATCACATCCGTCTTAAGTAGACCGACTCCAGCCTGCATCTACTACTATTACTCCACACATCGACCGCTATCCATCATGCATCTAGAGTATTAAGTTCATAAGAACGGAGTAACGCATTAAGCAAGATGACATGATATAGAGGGATAAACTCGAGCAATATGATTTAAACCCCCATATTTTTATCCTTGATGGCAACAATACAATACGTGCCTTGCTGCCCCTACTGTCACTGGGAAAGGACACAGCAAGATTGAACCCAAAGCTAAGGACTTCTTCCGTTGCAAGAAAGATCAATCTAGTAGGCCAAGCTGGACCAAAAATTTAAGGAGACTTGCAAAGATATTAAATCATGCATATAAGAATTCAGAGAAGAACCAAATAATATTCATAGTCAATCGTGATCATAAATCCACAATTCATCGAATCTCGACAAACACACCGCAAAAGAATATTACATCAAATAGATCTCTAAGAACATCAAGGAGAACTTTGTATTGAGAATCAAAGAGAGAGAAGAAGCCATCTAGCTAATAACTATGGACCCGAAGGTCTGTGATAAACTACTCACGCTTTATCGGAGAGGTGATGGTGTTGATATAGAAGCCCTCCGTGATCGAATCCCCCTCCGGCAGATAGCCGGAAAAGGCTCACTGTTGTTTTTAGGGTATAAGAGTATATATAGGCGAAAGAACTAGGTTGGTGGAGCTACGAGGGGCCCATGAGGGTGGGGTGCGCGCCTACCCCCCCCCCCCCTACCCCCCCCCCCCGGGTTCACCCTCCTGCCTCGTGGACGATTCGTTGCGTCTCCGACTTCATCTCCAAGTCTTCTGGTTTGCTTTTGGTCCAAGAGAGATCATCACAAAGGTTTCATTCCGTTTGGACTCCGTTTGGTATTCCTTTTCTACAAAACTCTAAAATAGACAAAAAAACAGAAACTGTCACTGGGCCTTCGATTAATAGGTTAGTCCAAAAAATAATATAAAAGAGCATATTAAAGCACATTAAACATCCAAAACAGATAATATAATAGCATGGAACAATCAAAACTTATAGATACATTGTAGACGTATCAGGGAGGTACCGGTAACCTGGTTCCCACAGGTCGAAGGCATGGCAACAAGGGGGAACGTGCAATGACAACTCGAAACGGTGCAAACATGAGCATCTCATATGACACACATGTATTTGTTCACGGGCTTCGTCTCGGGGTTATACCTTCAAGTGTGCGTTTCGGGGCGGACAGGTTTGATGCGGTGTAGACGGAAGTAGTGGTACACGCGGTACTCGTCGGTAGTCATACACGTTCGGAAAGGAACCCGGTGTTTCGGTTTGTAGTTGTTCGGGCAGCGGTAGTGGTACTCGTGTCAAAGAGGAACTTGACAAATCCATGTTCTTCGGGGTCATCGTGTAGCCGTTCAGGTTGTAGTCAGACTTGGCATGATCCAAAACGAAGACACGATGTTGGGGAGTGCCCTTCGACAAAGGAGGACCGGAAGGTGCTACCGGAGTCAACGCAGGGTCGTGGGCAGCAATGCACACAACAAACACGAGGCTATAGGAGGTAAACGGCACGGGCGGAGGCAGCGGCACTCGATGCAGAGGAGGCTGATGCAAGCAGGGGCGGCCTCTAGCCGGCTCCCGTCGGATCCGGTGAAAACGGGTGAGGGGAAGGCCGGGAATGGCGACCTCGACATGGGATTACAGGATCTTGCGGGTCCGAGGCCGAAAGGCAGCTATTGCTTGAGGAAAACGGTGCCCATGGCTGCACCTAGACACAGAGAGAAGAGATGTGAGGAGGAAGGAGAAGGCAGGAGGAACAAGAGGACAGGCACGGCTACCTGGCGGCGCGCTTGTCCAGTGCGGTGCGGCTGCCGACGAAGTGCGGTGCGGCTGCCATCAAAGTGCGGCGAGGATGAGGAACAAATGAGCGGAGGGAGCATGGGGCCTGTGGCAGAGGGGTGTTGGCGGCAGGAGGCGCAACGGCCGACAAGTTCAGAGGCGGAGGAAGCTGGCGAGGCATGAGCTAGGTGGCGCGGTGAAGCACCATGGGTGCGCGCGAGGAGGCACGAGGCAACGGCGACCATGGGCGCGGTTGCGATTGCGGGCCCTCGCTTGTGATCGGCCGGTGACAGAGGGGAGGAAGCAGAGGTGGCCATGGCGGGGAGGCAAAGCAGCGACTCGGGGCTGGTGATGGGGATCGGGCGCTGAGTGTGTGGTGGCAGCGCTGAGGAAATGAACGGGAGGAGGAGGGAGATGGGAGATATGGGGATCGAGGCTAGGGTTAATAGGGCACCGGCTGGGCTGCGGATGGGCCTTAGAGGTCAGCCCACTGGAGGGGGAAATGGCCAGAGGCCTGGCTGCTGGGCTATGCTCTCTCTCCCTCATATTTCTCTTAGAAATGACATGAAAAGAAAGAGAGTTTAGGAGTGTTGCTGACCATGGGGAAAACCTCTCTAGACCCTACAAAGTATGATTGATCGAAGGAAAAAATACAATTAGCCCTATTTGGAAGGATTGAATTCGAACATATTTGAATTTGATTCAAATAAGTTTGAATTAGGTCATGGTTTTTGAAAGGTCCAAAAATGTTGAAAATTTAGGTTGAGCTCGGGAAAGTGACGAAAGAATTTATGGGCAAGTTTGAGATCAAGAATTTTGATAGAAAAGGCACGGAATTAAATTGCACGTGTGTTATGGTGAATTCCAAATTAATGGAATATTTAAGAGTAGCTCCCTAAAATATTGGGAAGATATTTTATATGTTATAAAGAGAAAACACCACGTGCATTTCCCTCAATTTAAATGGATAGAAGATCCATGCAATTTATTTAAGTGAGTTGCAAAATTAAATGACATGATGGCATGATGACCTGATGCAATGCAAAATAAAATAGAGCAAGCAATAGAATTATCACGGCTATCACGAAAAACATGTAAGGCAACTGGAGCGTCGGTCTCAGGGTGTTACAACTCTCCTCCACTTACAAGAGATCTCGCCCCGAGATCTAGGGATGACAAACGGAAGAAGAAGAGAAGAGGTAATACAAAGTTGCTTCTTGACAAACGAGTGAAAGCAAAGAACCTTGAGAGGTTAAACAATTTCAAGGAAAGAATACACTGGACATGAATGAAGTTGAAAACACTCCGTTACAAGAGAGGAACAAGGAACATTACAAGAACCTTGTAGGTTGAAAGACATGAAACAAGAGCTTAACGAACCAAAAGAATAAGAAACCACACTGGTATAATGAGATAGCCAAGGAACAAGAATGACAGAATTTGGACAGCACTCCGGTTGAAAAGAGAAGGAAAACTTGATAAGTTGAAAAGAACTTGAACAGAGGACACAACACTCCTACTAAATGGATAAGCAAGGAAAAGAACATGGTATTTAACAAACAAGATGATAGGTCGAAGAGAGCAACATATACAATGCCTATGGAACAAATGTAAGAATAGAATGAAAAGAATGGAGAAGAAAACAACATCTTCGACCATAAATGAATTTGAAAGAGCATCCTTAGGAGAAAGGCTTGAACGAAGTAGTTGAAAAATCAACAATCAAATGATATATTCCTCGTGGACTTATGAAAACATCTCAAAACTAGAGGTGAAATTTTGCCACTAGCGAAAACAATTGATTGCTTAAGATCAACGAAGAGATGAAAACTTCCTTCTTCGAGAGGATAGGAGAAACTTGGATCATGGGTATGAAGGAAATATGCCCTATAGGCAATAATAAAGTTGTTATTTATAATTCCTTGTATCATGATAAATGTTTATTATTCATCCTAGAATTTTATTAACCGGAAACTTAGTACATGTGTGAATACATAGACAAAACAAAGTGTCCCTAGTATGCCTCTACTTGACTAGCTCGTTAATCAAAGATGGTTATGTTTCCTGACCATAGACATCTGTTGTCATTTGATGAACAGGATCACATCATTAGAGAATGATGTGATGGACAAGACCCATTCGTTAGCTTAGCATAATGATCGATAAGTTTTATTGCTATTGCTTTCTTCATGACTTATACATGTTCCTCCGACTATGAGATTATGCAACTCCTGAATACCGCAGGAACACCTTGTGAGCTATCAAACGTCACAACATAACTAGGTGATTATAAAGATGCTCTATAGGTGTCTCCGAAGGTGTTTGTTGGGTTGGCATAGATCGAGAATAGGATTTGTCACTCCGTATATCGGAGAGGTATCTCTGGGCCCTCTTGGTAATGCTCATCACTATAAGCCTTGCAAGCAATGTGACTAATGAGTTAGTTGTGGGATGAAGCATTACGGAACGAGTAAAGAGACTTGTCGGTGACGAGATAAACTAGGTAAGATGATACAGACGATTGAATCTCGGGCAAGTAACATACCGATGACAAACGGAACAACGTATGTTGTTGTGCAGTTTGACCGATAAAGATCTTTGTAGAATATGTAGGAGCCAATATGAGCATCTAGATTCCGCTATTGGTTATTGACCGGAGATGTGTCTCGGTCATGTCTACCTAGTTCTCGAACCTGTAGGGTTCGCACGCTTAACGTTCGATGACGATTTGTAATATGAGTTATCTGTTTTTGATGACGGAAGTTTGTTTGGAGTCCCGGATGAGATCACAGACATGACGAGGAGTCTCGAAATGGTCGAGAGGTAAAGATTGATATATTCCAAGGTGTTATTCGGACACCGGAAGGGTTCTGGAGTGTATCGAGTACAAATCGGAGTACCGGAAGGGTTACCGGAACTCCCCAGTGGAAGATATGGGCCATATGGGCCATGGAGGGAGGATAACCAGCCCAAAGGGGCTGGTGCGCCCCCCATAAGGGAGGAGGCCAAATTGGACTAGGGAAAGGGGCGCCACCCCCCTTTCCTTCTCCTACTCCCTCTCCTTCCCCCTTCCCACCTCCGTAAGAAGGAAAAAAGAGGGGGGCTAAATCCTACTAGGAGAGGAGTCCTAGTAGGACTCCCCCTCCCTTGGCGCGCCCCTGGTGGTCGGCCTCCTCATCCCTCCTTTATATACGGGGGCAGGGGAGGGCACCCCAAAGGCACAACATTGTCTTAGCCGTGTGTGGTGCCCCCCTCCACCATTTACTCCTCCGATAGTATCATCGTAGTGCTTAGGCGAAGCCCTGCGTGGACCACATCATCAACACCGTCATCACGTCGTCGTGCTGACGAAACTCTCCCTCGACCCTCTGTTGGATCAGGAGTTTGAGGGAGGTCATCAAGCTGAACGTGTGCTGAACTCGGAGGTGCCGTACGTTCGGTACTTGGATCGGTTGGATCGTGAGAACTTTCGACTACATCAACCGCGTTAACTAACGCTTCCGCTTTCAGTCTATGAGGGTACGTGGACACACTCTCCCCCTCTCATTGCTATGCATCTCCTAGATAGATCTCGCGTGATCGTAGGAATTTTTTTGAAATTGCATGCTACGGTCTCCAACAGTGGCATCCGAGCCAGGTCTATGCGTAGATGATATGCACGAGTAGAACACAAAGAGTTGTGGGCGATAATAGTCATATTGTTTACCATCAATGTCTTACTTTGATTCAGTGGTATTATTGGATGAAGCGGCCCAGACCGACATTACATGACCGCATTCATGAGACTGGTTCTACCGACGTGCTTTGCACACAGGTGGCTGGTGGGTGTCTGTTTATCCAACTTTAGTTGAATCGAGTTTGACTACGGCCGGTCCTTGTTGAAGGTTAAAACAACACACTTGACAAAAAATCATTGTGGTTTTAATGTGTAGGTAAGAACGGTTCTTGCTAGAAGCCCGTAGCAACCACGTAAAACTTGCAACAACAAAGTAGACGATGTCTAACTTGTTTTTGCAGGGCTTGTTGTGATGTGATATGGTCAAGACATGATGTTATATAAATTGTTGTATGAGATGATCATGTTTTGTAACAAAGTTATCGGCAACTGGCAGGAGCCATATGGTTGTCGCTTTATTGTATGAAATGCAATCGCCATGTAATTGCTTTACTTTATCACTAAGTGGTAGCGATGATCATAGAAGCAATAGTTGGCAAGACGACAACGATGCTACGATGGAGATCAAGGTGTCAAGCCGGTGACAATGGAGATCATGACGGTGCTTTGGAGATGGAGATCAAAGGCACAAGATGATGATGGCCATATCATGTCACATATTTTGATTGCATGTGATGTTTATCTTTTATGCATCTTATTTTGCTTAGTACGGCGGTAGCATTATAAGATGATCCCTCACTAAAATTTCAAGGTATAAGTGTTCTACCTGAGTATGCACCGTTGCTACAGTTTGTCGTGCCAAGACACCACGTGATGATCGGGTGTGATAAGCTCTACGTTCACATACAACGGGTGCAAGCCAGTTTTGCACGTGCAGAATACTCGGGTTAAACTTGACGAGCCTAACATATGCAGATATGGACTCGGAACACTAAGACCGAAAGGTCAAACGTGGATCATATAGTAGATATGATCAACATAGAGATGTTCACCATTGAAAACTACTCCATCTCACGTGATGATCGGACATGGTTTAGTTGATATGGATCACATGATCATTTAGATGACTAGAGGGATGTCTATATAAGTGGGAGTTCTATAGTAATATGATTAATTGAACTTTAATTTATCATCAAGTTAGTCCTCATAGTATTTTGCAGATTATGTTCTAGATCAATAGCTCGCGTTGTAGCTTCCCTATGTTTTTTATATGTTCCTAGAGAAAACTAAGTTGAAAGATGATAGTAGCAATGATGCGGACTGGATTTGTGATCTGAGGTTTATCCTCATTGCTGCACAGAAGAATTATGCCCTTGATGCATCGCTAGGTGACATACCTATTGCAGGAGCAGATGCAGACGTTATGAACGTTTGGCTAGCTCAATATGATGACTACTTGATAGTTTAGTGCACCATGCTATATGGCTTAGAACCGGGACTTCAAAAATGTTTTTGAATGCCACTGAGCATATAAGATGTTCCAAGAGCTGAAATTGGTATTTCAGACTCATGCCCGTGGCAAGAGGTATGAGACCTCTGACAAATACTTCGCCTAAAAGATGGAGGAGAATTGCTCAGCTAGTGAGCATGTGCTCAAAATGTCTGGGTACTACAATCGCTTGAATCAAGTGGGAGTTAATCTTCCAGATAAGATAGTGATTGACAGAGTTCTCTAGTCACCATCACCAAGTTACTGGAACTTCGTGATGAACTCTAGTATGCAAGGGATGATGAAAATGATTCCCAAGCTCTTCGTGATGCTGAAATCGATGAAGGTAGAAATCAAGAAAGAGCATCAAGTGTTGATGATTGACAAGACCACTAGTTTGAGGAAAAGGGCAAAGGAAAAGAAAGGGAACTTCAAGTAGAATGGCAAGCAAGTTGTCACTCCTGGGAAGAAACCCAAAGTTGAACCCAAGCCTGAAACTGAGTGGTTCTACTGCAAAGGGACTGGTCACTGGAAGCGGAACTGCCCAAAATATTTGGTGGATAAGAAGGATGGGAAAGTGAACAAAGGTATACTTGATATACATGTTATTGATGTGTACCTTACTAGTGCTCGTAGTAACCCTTGGGTATTTGATACTTTTTCGGTTGCTAAGATTAGTAACTCGAAACAAGAGTTGCAGAATAAAATAGAGACTAGTTGAGGGTGAAGTGACGATGAGTGTTGGAAGTGGTTCCAAGATTGATATGATCATCATCGCACATTCCCTATACTTTTGGGATCAGTGCGAACTCCAGCGATCCATCTGTGGACTTGTGCAAGCATCTCAGAGTTGGAATATACGCTTTGATGAGTCGATCAAAGCATATAGTTTTATACAGACTTGCGGTGAATCTTGTATTTACAAGAAAGTGAGTGGGAGCACTACAGCCTTTCTGATAAGTATATGTGAATGACGTATTGTTGATCAGAAATAATGTAGACTTTTTTGGAAAGCATAAAGGAGAGTTTGAAAGGAGATTTTCAAAGAAAAACCTCGGTGAAGCTGCTTACATATTGGGCATCAAGATCTATAGAGATAGATCAAGACGCTTGATAAGATTTTTCAATAAGTACATACCTTGACAAGATTTTGAAATAGTTCAAAATGGATCAGTCAAAGAAGGAGTTCTTGCCTGTATTACAAGGTGTAAAGTTGAGTAAGACTCAAAGCCCGACCACGACAGAAGATAGAAAGAGAATGAAAGTCATTCCCTATGCCTCAGTCATAGGTTCTATAAAGTATGACATGCTATTTACCAGACCAGTTGTGTGCCTTGCTATGAGTTTGGCAGGGGGTACAATAGTGATCCAGGAGTGGATCACTGTATAGCGGTCAAAGTTATCCTTAGTTAGCTAAGAGGACTAAGGAAGCATTTCTCAGTTATGGAGGTGATAAAGAGTTCGTCGTAAAGAGTTACATCGATGTAAGCTTTACACCATTCCATATGACTCTGAGTCTCAATCTGGATACATATTGAAAGTGGGAGAAATTAGCTAGAGTAGATCCATGCAGAGCATTGTAGACACAGAAAATTTGCAAAATAGATACGGCTCTGAATTTAGCAGACCCGTTGACTAAACTTCTCTCACAAGCAAAACATGATCACACCTTAGTACTCTTTGGGTGTTAATCACATAGCAATGTGAACTAGATTATTGACTCTAGTAAACCCTTTGGTTATTGGTCACATGGCGATGTGAACTATTGGTGTTAAATCACATGGCGATGTGAAATAGATTATTGACTCTAGTGCAAGTGGGAGACTGAAGGAAATATGCCCTAGAGGCAATAATGAAGTTGTTATTTATATTTCCTTGTATGATGATAAATGTTTATTATTCATTCTAGAATTGTATTAACTGGAAACCTAGTACATGTTTGAATACATAGACAAAACAAAGTGACCCTAGTATGCCTCTACTTGACTAGCTCGCTAATCAAAGATGGTTATGTTTCCTGACCATAAACATGTGTTGTCATTTGATGAACGGGATCACATCGTTAGAGAATGATGTGATGGACAAGACCCATCCGTTAGCTTAGCATAATGATCTATAAGTTTTATTGCTATTGCTTTCTTCATGACTTATACATGTTCCTCTGACCATGAGATTATGCAACTCCCGAATACCGAAGGAACACCTTGTGTGCTATCAAACATCACAACATAAATGGGTGATTATAAAGATGCTCTACAGGTGTCTCTGAAGGTGTTTATTGGGTTGGCTTAGACCGAGAATAGGATTTGTCACTCTGTGTATCGGAGAGGTATCTCTGGGCCCTCTCGGTAATGCTCATCACTATAAGCCTTCCAAGCAATGTGACTAATGAGAATTAGTTGCGAGATGAAGCATTACAGAACGAGTAAAGAGACTTGCCGGTGATGAGATTGAACTAGGTATGAAGATACCGATGATCGAATCTCGGGCAAGTAACATACCAATGACAAAGGGACACTGGTGCGCGTTGGTGCTATACAAACGGTTTAAAACCCCTTTCCACGATGGCATTTGGAACCGTCACCTAGTGAGTGTGGGCAATTAGGGGGCCCTTCCCACACGACCCAGAAACCGTCGGGGATAGGCCCTCCTGGAACACTAAATGAGTTCGTGTGCGATCGGGTGACCCACGGAAACCCAATCATTTCCATAGATATGTACATCCCACACGATGAATCCCAGAAAACATTTCCATAGGTATGTACATCCCACACGGTGAATCCCAGAAAAACATTTCCGTAGGTATGTATATCACACACAGTCAATCCAAGGAATACGTTTCCGTTCTTATGTACATCCCACACAGTCAATCCAGGGAAAATGTTTCCGTTCGTATGTACATCCCACACAGGTTTATGTATAGGCTCGTGTGTGATACATGTAACTATCACACACGCTCTGCCTTGGTTAACCGTTTGCTTTTATCGACTACATCACACACGGTTTGATGAAGAAAACTGTGTGGCATTGGGCTATCCATCACAAGCGTTTTTACTGCTAGAATTGTTTGCAAAGTTCCATGACCCATTTAGCAGGTTCATATCGAACAGCTGTTTGCCAATTTCATATCAGGCACATAAATATATTTTAACATCACAATACAATAGCGACCTGAAAACAGCACAATACAACATATATCTAGTTCGGCTTCATAAGAACAATATTAGAAAAATATATTCATTTCCCTAATCGAGATCATCCAGGCTCATCTTATCCACCTCTGCTTTGAGTTCAGTAAGAACCTGTTTTGCACTGGCCAACTGGGAAAGTAACTCCTCCTTCGCCAACGCCATCTTAGCAAAGTCTGATTTAAAAAATCTGAGCTCATTCTCCACCTTCCTCTTTTTATCCCACATCTTCAAATATTCTTCAGCGTTGACAACACTTTCTCTAAGCCTACCTTTGTTATCTTCCTCATACATGCTCCAGAGCTTTGCAAGGCACATCTTCAAAGACTGTGGCCACTGTTGATCAACCCACTCCAAGTAAGAACACTTCCGTTCATCCTATAATATTTAAAACTAGATCAGTAATAATTGTAGGGCAAATGGGTTTATAGCAACATAGAAAATCACCAAATACTTATTTTGAAAAACTGAAGAAACAGGTTAATTATGACATATCTTCTCAAAAAGATCAGTGTGCAAATGAATTAATTGCTACTAAGACAACAACCAAATTCTGAAACATCAGAAGCTATAATTAACTACAACAACGCTACAAGTTTTTACCCATGTACTATAAATAACAAATTGAATATTTTATGAGGAAGGTAAATATAACTACAACAACATAGCGACAATGATTGGATGACAGCAAATTGATACTAATAGGTGTGTACATGCACAAAATTAGTAACATAGAACTAATAGCTCTAAGGCGTCCATTATGTATGCCAAAACCGGTGTAAAGACAACTATTGCTACATCTCGCACTGGTGCCCTGCACTAGCGAGCCGATGCAGCGGAAAAAATCAAGGACCCGAACTCCGGAGCACCTAGTTGCTCCGACGCCCAGTTCCTTCGTGGCATAAAGATTTAGTATTTTACTGCTTGGCTGCTCGGATGTGTGGACAAGTTGGCTCCACAAACTGCTGAAGCGGTGCCAAATAATTTTCTAATGGCACCGCTGATGAGATGCCAACATTTTTAGATACTAGGTACAAATTGTGACACTGTCTTAGGATGCGTTTGGTTGAAGGTGTGGTATGAATGGGTTAGGACCATGACAGTGCCTGAATCACATCTAACAAATGATTTGTAACAACTAAAGAGTATCTAACCTTCTCTGCACATGCCAGAAACTTCCTCCCATTGTCCACAGATTCAAATGCAACGAGCAGACAGATCTTCAGCCACCCCGCTCCATTCGTTGCAGATGAAGGTCCTAGGGAACTACAAGAGGAAGAAATGACTCAAATCCACCGCCGGGTAAAAATCCTTCATTCAAAGTCATAGCCCGAGAGAGAGAAGAGAGGCATACCCGGGTGGTGGAGTCGTCGTTAGAGGAGGACCTGCTGGAGAGGTCTTTGAAGATGACCATGGCGACCCCGGCGGTAGGATGTGAGACGGTGAGAGCGAGGAAGCAAGCGAGGAATCGGCTATAGCTTAGGAAGAAGGAAGGGGGAAATAGGGGAAATGTGAATTGTGGTCGGGGAGAAAAAGGGACGGGAGGGGGTAGATATTTCGGTGGTAGGCCAAAAAATTTGAAATGTGGAGGGAAACTTTGCGCGCGGTGCCGCCGGACACCATTCACTTTGAATGGTAGTGCGCATCGCAAACGATTTTTCTGCTTAACGCGCATGCGATGAGTTTGAAAATTGAATTTTTGGTGGAGATTTCCCCGCGTACGTCATTGCATAATTTAACATCGCTTACTAATTTGGGCACACAAAAGAGCATACAGCACACAGACCAGACTTACTGAATCGAGCAATTTTAGTAATTAAACAGAGTCAGTTCACCTAAACATTGCTCTAACAAAAGACCAACATTAAAAACAAAGCCTAAGTACGAATAATTTTAACAAAT
This sequence comes from Triticum timopheevii, assembly GCA_963921465.1. Classification (NCBI taxonomy): domain Eukaryota; kingdom Viridiplantae; phylum Streptophyta; class Magnoliopsida; order Poales; family Poaceae; genus Triticum; species Triticum timopheevii. The sequence goes on along the minus strand of OY997264.1, from coordinate 296,121,995 downwards.
CCGCCGCCGCGCAGGCCTATGCATCGTCAGGTGATATGAGATGTCAATGACTTGTCCTGGCGACATGCCGCCGTTGGTGGACTCCGCGTCCCCCCTGCTGAAGTCGACCGCGTCCTCGTCCTCGGCCTTGGCGCCGCCCTCAAGGTTGTAGTACTCGTAGTAGTGGTTGCGCTAGAGCTCGCGTTGGTACTCCACCGTTGATTCCTCGACAGACAGACTCTTCTCTACCTCAACCTGGGCCACACACAACTCCTCCTCTCGGTGCTCCTCGATCTTCATCGCCTCCTGCATCTCCAGCTCCCGCTCGACGACCTCATGAGGAAGCAGCTACTCCATGGACACCGCCGCCTTTTCGGACGTGGGTTGCATGCTGGATTCCAAGGTGGCTTGGAATATCTTGGCATGGAAGGCCTCAACCCGGTCCAAGACGACATCAGCGGCACGGACGGCAGCTCGAGCGCTCTTGGTGTTTGCAGCCGTCATCGCAGTAGCAGCTGCAGCCATCTCGGCTGCTGCAGCTGCCCTGTCGGCTACCGCAGACACCCTCTCGGCCGAAGCCGTCGCGCTCAATGTGGATGCAGCGGCACTCTCGGCGTAGGCGGCCGCACTCTTGGCACAGGCGGCCGCGCTCGGGAGGACGCGGCCATCGTATGGGCCTTCACGAAGCGTTTCCATGGCATCATCTTTGCAAGAAGGGGGTGCGAGAATGGGGATTGGGATTTGTGGATTCGGGGGTTGCCGGCACTGGAGCAGACGAGCCAGCGAAGCTTAAGGAGGAAGACTTAAATAGACCCAAAATTTTTCATCGCAAACGATTCCTACAAAACAACTGTGTGTGATGTTGTAGATATTTTTTATTAGCTGTGAAAGACGAATTTGGAGTAAAGTGGCAACGGATGGTGTTTTAAATGTACGAGAAAATTTGTAGTACTAATACAACTGTCATGTCAAATTTTAGAAAATTTAAGGGGCCATTTGATCTTTTAAGACATTTAAGTGATTTTCTAGCCATTTAATGACCGTAATTTAAAATTTGAACTGCATGTACATGCAGCAGCTAACCAAAACGGTTTGAAAAGTCATATTTTGTGTACTTGTGTGCGATTTAATTCCACGTGCAGTAAATTCGAGGGAATTTTCAAACATATTGGTCTATCGGCTATGACACAATTAAGCATGGAGTGCCATGGCATTTAAATTCCAAAAAATTAAAAACATGAAACCTTGCTTGAGGTAATGTCATACCACCAAGATGATGTGGTACAAAAATTTGCCTGTTTGATGAAAATTTGGACACACGCCCCTCACAAACCGGAGCAACTCACTAGAAGACTCGTGGTTCCGAGAGGGAACAATGCATGTTTGCTGACGAACGGCAGATAGCTTCCTCTTACAGCCTTCAAAAAATTTCTACGTGTAATGTGCACTGATACTAACTGTCATGTGAAAATTTGGAAAATTTCAGGGGTCATTTGACTTTTTAAATATATTTAAGTGATTTCCTAGCCATTTAATGACCGTACGTAATTCAAATTTGAACTAAATGTACATGCAACGGCTAACCATAACGGTTTGAAAAATCATACTTGTGTACTTGTGTGTGAGTTAATTCCATGTGCAGTAAATTAGAAGGAATTTTCAAACATATTGGTCCCACGGCATGGACACATGCATGTACATGCTAGTGGCGGCTCAAGGAATTTGCAACCGAGTATTCATGTGTATTCATTTTGTCAAAATCATTGCTGTTTTCCGAAAATTGTCACTCTTTTGCCAAAATCAACATTGTTTTGTAAAAATCATGGGTATTCACATGAAGACCCAAGAATACCCCTAGCGCGCCCCTGGTACATGCATGGAGTGCCATGGCATTGTTATTCCAAAAAAATAAAAAATGATCAGAAAAACATGAAACCTTGCTTGATGTAATGTCATGCCACCAAGATGATGTGGTACAAAAATTGGCTTGCTTGGCAAAAGTTTGGACACACACCCCTCACAAACCGGAGCAACTCACTAGAAGGCTCGTGGTTCCGAGAGGGAACAATGCGTGTTTTCTAAAGAACGACGGATAGCTTCCTCTTACGGCCTTTAAAATTTTTCTATGTGTAATGTGCACTGATACAAACTTTCATGTGAAAATTTGGAAAATTTCAGGGGTCATTTGACCTTTTAAAGAGACTTAAGTGATTTCCTAGCCATTTAATGACCGTACCTAATTCAAATTTGAATTAGATGTACATGCAATAGCTAACCATAATGGTTTGAAAAATCATATTTGTGTACTTGTGTGCGAGTTAATTCCATGTGCAGTAAATTAGAAGGAATTTTCAAACATATTGGTCTCATGGCAGACACATGCATGTACATGCATGGTGTGCCATGGCACTGTTATTCCAAAAAATAAAAAATGATTAAAAAAACATGATACCTTGCTTGATGTAATGTCATGCCACCAACATGATGTGGTACAAAAATTGGCTTGCTTGACGAAAGTTTGGACACACATCCCTCATAAACCGGAGCAACTCACTAGAAGGCTCGTGGTTCCGAGAGGGAACAATGCATATTTGATGACGAACGGCGGATAGCTTCCTCTTACGGCCTTCAAAAAAATTTCTATGTGTAATGTGCACTGATACTAACTGTCATGTGAAAATTTGGAAAATTTCAGGAGTCATTTGACCTTTTAAAGAGATTTAAGTGATTTCCTAGCCATTTAATGACCATACGTAATTCAAATTTGAACTAGATGTACATGCAACGGCTAACCATAACGGTTTGAAAAAAATAATTTTTGTGTACTTCTGTGCGAGTTAATTCCATGTGCAGTAAATTAGAAGGAATTTTCAAACATATTGGTCTCAAGGCATGGAGACATGCATGTACATGCATGGAGTGCCATGGCATTGTTATTCCAAAAAAATAAAAAAAATGATCAGAAAAACATAAACCTTGCTTGATGTAATATCATGCCACCGAGATGATGTGGTACAAAAATTTTCTTGCTTGACGAAAGTTTGGACACACACCCCTCACAAACCGGAGCAACTCACTACAAAGTTCGTGGTTCCGAGAGGGAACAATGCATGTTTGATGACGAACGGCAGATAACTTCCTCTTACGGCATTCAAAATTTTTCTGTGTGTAATGTGCACTGATACTAACTGTCATGTGAAAATTTGGAAATTTCAGGGGTCATTTACCCTTTTGAAGACATTTAAGTGATTTTCTAGCCATTTACTGACCGTAATTCAAATTTGAACTACATCTACGTGCAACGGCTAACCATAACGGTTTGAAAAAACATATTTGTGTACTTGTGTGTGAGTTCAAAAATCATCAGACGATGTAAATATCTGGTGTTCAAAAAGAAAATCTAAAATCTGGCAAGACAACCGGCCCCACACGGTTAGCACTCTATTTCGCGCCTCGATTTTTGGAAGGTGGGTGGCGGGCTTTATTAATTAGACACGGCTCTGCATTGGGAACTGTCAGCTATTATGTTCACACACGGATTTTGCTGCGGGAATCATGTGTAATTCACACTCAAGTACTCGTAAATTCCAGCGATCGGTGCGTGTACTATTCCCGACGATCTAGATTTCGGCCGCCAATAAATACTACCTTGCTTACGCCGTCCCGCCTACATTCTCATCTAGATCCTCCCCTTGCGCGCCCTTTCTCTCTCTATCTCAAATCTCTGGCATGGCGCCGCCGGTTTGCCCACACGCCGACGAGGAGTCGCCATCCCCCGAGGAGGATCGCTCAAAGAGCAGCGACGAGGACACCTACGCGCCGTCGGACGAGGTTGCGCCGGACCCCCCAACTTTGGATTGGTTTTGGGGCCAGTACGATCTTTGTCTTTGGAAGTCGATGCCGCCGGCTGAGAAAGCCAGGCAAGTGGCTTTCAAGAAGGAGATGGCGGAGGAGGATGCCAGGTACCCGGCGGCCTGTGAAGCCCGTGATGCCGCCTGGAAAAAGGAGACAACGAAGCTTTGGGGGCGAGCGCGTCATCGTGAGGAGGAGGTGTACGAAGATGGGTACTTCACGGGGAAGGCCACAGGCGCTAGGCGCCTCGTCGCTGCATGGAGCTGGGTCGATAAGCTCCAGCTTGCCATCGACAAGGAGCTCTGGTGGGCGCCCAACAAAATGGCAAGATCGTTCGCGCGCGTCCGCCTGCAAGAGGTAGATCGGCACGTCAAGCGCTGCGAGGCAGAGGAGGCGGAGTACTGCCTCCGCTCTGGGAAGACGCCGCGCACCAGGGAGATGCTGGCGAGGGGCTGCCGGAATACTGGCCCAAGGAGGGATTATTAGTTTTAGTATTGTTCGTTTTCAATTTTATGCATTGTACCTAGTAGTTAACTATCATCACGTATATGTGATGATATTATATATATTTGTGATGAACTAATGAACAATTAATATTATATATATTATGAATTCCATTTTCTATCTGTTTTTGTATACTAATTTGAATCTATCTGTTATCATCCACATATACAGAATGGAAAGCATATAAACACACATTGAAACAGAACATATAAGAACGAAAAATAGAGTACACACATTGAAATAGAGCAATAAATAGAGCAATAGTATGATTGATGTGAATACATAGCTATCCACGTCGAAACGACTCAACAAAATAAAATGCGTCCATGAGACCATGACCAGAGCCCTTGCCTACGGTAGCTCTTGGCTCTGCCTGAACTCGTGCAGGCGTTCGTCCAAGCAGTCGACATGCTCGTGGTACATCTGGAGCGCGATCTCAAGCTCCAAGTTGGCTATTTCATCGAAGATCAGCACCTCGAGGACGCGACGACCATGATCCTCTACTGCGCCCAGGTAGACACCTAGGACAAGGAGGCGGTCGAGCCTACCGACCAGCGCGTTGGCATCGAGCGGGCCACGGACAAGGCGAACGGCGCGACCCATGCGAACAGCGCGGCGGGCGTTCGATGCAAGTACGACGCGGTCAGCCTCTGGTGCAAGTAAGGCGCAGAGGGCATGTGCCCACTCCTGGCAAGGAATGGGGGTACTGAAGGGACGTGTACCCAGCCGCGACGCCCTGTCGACAGCAAGCAAGCGTCGATGGATCCGCTCTTGCTGTGCAGCGTGCCGCGCCTCTCGCTCTATGGTGCTTCAACGCTCTCGCCATGCGGCGAGCCGCAGCCTATCGGCGCAGACGCGCCTAGCTTGCTCTACGGCGCGCCATCGATCATGTTGTGCGGCGAGCTGCAACCTCTCGGTGTTGACATGCCTATCTTGCTCCGCGGCGCTGAAGCGCCATGCGCCAAAGGTCTGCTCAACCCTGGCGATGACGCGCATCACGGCATCATCCATCGTGTTGCTGGGGAGCACCGCGGCATCAACGGGCCGTGGCGCCTTCTGGTTTTCCTCGTCGATGAGGTTGATGGCTGAGGCGACGCTTTGGTGCATTGGCATGCTTGAAAAAGGTGGAAGTGCTACAGGCTGCGCTTGTTGCCTCCGTGCAACGTGCCGCGCCTATGTTTATGTGTTATATCGCTGGGTGGCGGGAAACAGGTGAGGAAATGGCGGGAAACGGTGGCGTGTTCACAGAACGCCATCAATTAATGGAAACTTACAATATAAAGGAACATCGAGCTAGCACAAGAAGTAGATAATGATGAGATGAACACGAACCCCACTAGGGAACCCGTCGGTGATGAATTAATCAATCACAAACGGTTGTACACTAGCAAGCGTTTGCCCACAACACACACGGCTTATTCCATCACAAACAGGTCGAATGGATCAACTGTATGTCACATATACACATTGTCAAAAAGTAATGTGGTAGACCTTCTTTAACATATGTTAAAAAATAAAATAAAAATAAAAAACAAGGACCTCGAGGTTAAATTAGCTGAGGAATGGGTCATTTTGGTCATTTGATCAATATGACCCATCCTATCAGTTAATTTAACATCAACACAACTTCCCATCCAGACACCCATCCCATGGTTGATCCAGCCTGAGCACACTTAACTTGAGAGTTCTCTTAGATGAGCTACTGATGGAACAGCTAGTCCTTGCTGATATAGGATGCCTCTTCGCATCCTTATGGCATATCCGGATGACCGCCCGTCCCCCAATGGCCAATACATGTTGTGTAGATAGAGCATATCACATACGTCTTATTAGAAGCAATCATCTGTTTTATTATCGGTCTTCGCACACATTTCTGATTACAGGCTTGTTTGCCACGTATCACACAAATCTTGTTATATTGAACCGTTTATGTTCTCTTGTCTCAACGCAACACTTCATCCGAGTGAACCGCATGCCGTATATCGCACACACCTTCATCTGCCTGACTGTTTGTTTTGTGTTGCCTAATCACAAACAGTTCATCCTAGTGAACCGTATGTTGTGTATCGCACATGCCTTCATCTGGCTTCCCGTTTCTTTTGTTCCACCTCATGGAAAACAGTTAATTGAACTGAACTGTATGCCCTGAATCGCACACGCAACTAAAATCTGAATTGTGTTTGATGCACCCGTCATCGCAAATGTTTAGCACATTTTTTATGGTTCTCTGACACCACCGTTTGCGATTATTGCATCGCACACAGTTTCTCGAAGGGTCTCTGATCGTAGTGTCGCGTTAGCAGCATTCTGCAGTAGTGGGAACAACGTATGTTGTTGTGCGGTTTGAGCGATAAAGATCTTCGTAGAATATGTAGGAGCCAATATGAGCATCCAGGTTCCGCTATTTGTTATTGACCGAAGATGTGTCTCGGTCATGTCTACATAGTTCTCGAACCCATAGGGTCCGCACGCTTAACGTTCAATGACGATTTGTATTATGAGTTATGTGTTTTTGATGACCGAAGTTTGTTCGGAGTCCCGGATGATATCATGGACATGACGAGGAGTCTCGAAATGGTCGATAGGTAAAGATTGATATATTGGAAGGTGGTATTCGGACACCGGAAGGGTTCCAGAGTGTATCAGGTACAAACCGGAGTACCGGAAGGGTTACCGGAACCCCCCGATGGAAGATATGGGCCATATGGGCCATGGAGGGAGGCTAACCAAAGTACAAGGGGCTGGTGCACCCCCCACAAGGGAGGAGGCCGAATTGGACTAGGGAAAGGGGGTGCCACCCCCCTTTCCTTCTCCTACTCCCTCTCCTTCCCCCTTTCCACCTCCGTAAGAAGGAAAAAAGAGGGGGGGGAATCCTACTAGGAGTGGAGTCCTAGTAGGACTCCCCCCTCCCTTGGCGCGCCCCTAGTGGCCGGCCTCCTCCTCCCTCCTTTATATACGGGGGCAGGGGGCACCCAAAAGGCACAACATTGTCTTAGCCATGTGCGGTGCCCCCCTCCCTCGTTTAGTCCTTCGATAGTATCATCGTAGTGCTTAGGCGAAGCCCTGCGCGGATCACATCGTCGACACCGTCATCACACCGCCATGCTGGCGAAACTCTCCCTCGACCCTCTGCTCGATCAAGAGTTCGAGGGACGTCATCGAGCTGAACGTGTGCTGAACTCGAAGGTGTCGTACGTTCGATACTTGGATTGGTTGGATCGTGAAGACGTCCGACTACATCAAACGCGTTAACTAACGCTGCCGCTTTCGGTCTATGAGGGTACGTGGACACACTCTCCCCCTCTCATTGCTATGCATCTCCTAGATAGATCTTGCGTGATCGTAGGACTTTTTTTGAAATTGCATGCTACGTTCCCCAACAGGATACTCACCACAATAGAAACACTCCTTAGGGAAGGCTTTAGGTGAAATCTATACCACGATACTCCAACGAAGAGATTGATGGATTCAAAATACCTCATTCTTGACAACATGTGAATTATGAAACACGAAGGGAACTTGTCAAGAATGACATAACCACCTCAAAAGATAAGATAGAAGGAATTGCACTTCGTAATGCAAGATGAAGAATGCTTGAACTCCTCCAACAAGAATCTTGAAGAACACTTTGAGAATGAATTAAATCCTTAATGAACCACCATGTATAGCCTCCATGAAGAACTCCGGTGAAAAGAGAATGATAGAAAGAAAATAGAAGTTGAAAGAACAAGGTGAAGCCTTGCAATGATTTAGATGGAGCTTCGTGATGAGACATCTAAGAAAACTTGGAACTCTGGAAAAGAAAGGTGAGCAACTTGAATTGAGAATCGATACCACGAATGAACTCCAGAAAGAAATGAATCACCTCGAGGAAACAAGAATAAGATTTACTGTATGTTTATCCTTCATCAACTTAAATTGATGACAAGCAACGGATTTGTCATACTACTTATTATCGTTGAGAAGGATTAGGGAGAGATATAGCGCAAACTTGGAGAAGGTCTTCAGCGAACCACCGGTAAGATTTGGGAAAAACGAATGAATTGATATGAAAACAAAGGAAGAGGAATCTTGAATGAACCACCATAAGAAGTTAAAAATGAACGAAGAATATATACCGAAACACTGAGTGGAATTAGAAAACAAACGAAGATGCTTGAGTGACTTTAGATATAAGAGAATGAAGAGATGACTAGCCGACTATGGAATACTTGAACGGTGCACAGGTAAAATTTGGAGAATGAGAGGTGAAAGCTGATAATGAGTAATTCTGAGATGATGGGCTCTGGAGAATCAAACTGAAAATACTCTTGAATTGCTCCGGATGGGTGAAAAGAATTCTCACAATCGAAAACAATTATGAGACGATGGCATCAAGCTTGAACTACGCATCTTTGGAAGAACGGGTAAAGATTTAAGAGGAACTCTTCTTTGGTCTTCAAAGCTGAGAATGACGAGGAGGAACACCACCAAATTGTTGAGACACCAATGAAAAGATAAAAGGTTGAGCCAAAGATGAAGATAATTTAAAAGCGGTCTTAGAGAAGGCATAAGACTGATGGAGAATTGGAGATCCATTCTTACGTCAAACTTTGAAAAGAATTTGAGAATAGCTCCGGAAAAAATAATTAGAAGAGTCAGGTAAGATCCTGGAAAAAGACATGTGGGTTAGGGCCCACTAAGAGAAACACCGCTGAACAAATTTAAAGAGAGATTGCACCAGTTAAATTAAATGGTTTGAATGATATAACAACCTCATAATAGCTTGAATTGATGCAGAGTGGAAACATGAATCTTCAGAGATATATTCAGCACTCCGGAACAATTGAATAGCAAGCAGGGAATGATTATGAGGTGCACCGGCTTGGGAAAGCATTTGAAACGAGGAAAGAGATATGATCAACACTGAAAGCTTGAATTTAGTCCACCGGAAAAGAAAGAGAATGAAGAATGATAAACTTAAAGCCTCCTTAGCATCTTCATGAGAATCACTAGATAAGAACATCGAAGGAAAAGAATGAAGAGACTTCACATAAATAAAATGGATACTTGATTTGAGAATTTTGACTTCTTGAAGAAGGGTGGGAGGGTGGAAAATGAAGACAACTTAGGACGGATGGAACGGACTATCCTCATGCTTCTCAACGGCGCCCATATGGAATGATCTTGAAGAGAAGTGCACCAATTGAATAGGATTGACACGAAAATCTCGATTATCAAGAAGGATTAGTACTCCCATAGAAATATGAGAACGCTGCTTAGAAAAAGGCTGGAATCAACCCTTGACTTCGAAGCAACTCGAATACCATAAATCAAAACAAAACAAAGGATCGGGCTTGCAGAATAAGCCAGAAACAAACATATGATAGAGATTTCGTCCGAAATTTTTGTGGTGGGGCCCACACGGGCTTGATCGTACAACACCATCATGTACAAGGCAGTGCACATGACATACGATGCGTCCCCGAGTCAGCATAGCCAAGGACTCTTTAAGACACGACGAGACTACTATAAAACCAACCATGGACAGTCGGACCACTAGACGTTGAACCCCAATCTCACATCATGCATCTATCGGAAAGATATCCTAGGTAACTACTTGAATTCCCACCTATGAACTCCCGAAACTTTCTGGTTATGCAACCTGGTGTTGGGGATACAGGGAGGCACAAATATCCCACACAACTAACAAATCCTACACTCCAACTGTATCCATTCGTCAACACATAACCAAGTAACCTCGGAAATCATGTACCTCAGACCTTCGAACACACAACGATACTAGTCATGGAGGATCATCCGTGCTATCTCCTCCAGTACTGGGGATAAGTCATGACACTATTTGACACAATGAAAAGTATGGGAGTGTTTCGATGTTGGCGTCCTCTGGTATTCTGGAACTGAGATGATAACAACTATGACGAAAACACCTTGGAGCTCAACTCCCCGGGTCCAATCCATACAATCGAGAGGCACCAAGACAGAATTCTAGTCACATCGGTATCGCAACGATTCCAACAATACCCGCGTGATCCTAAAAAAAATTGAGTGAAAAAGAGGAGAGTGAAGTCAAAACATCTACGTCACAAGTCCTCATGAGAGCGACGAGGGGATGAGGAGTAAAAAGAAATCCTACTCTCCGATATATACAGGTAGACTCAAAATAGTTTTTTTCTAAACTCAACAATGGCAGCAGTTCGATCAGTCAAGGGGCTCCTAAGGTCGGTAAGGCTCTGATACCAACTTGTCGCACCCAAGATTCGATTCTATCCCAATCACGTGATGAATTCATGATTAGGGCACAATCGCATTTTGAGCGCATAACAAGGTGGATATCATTACAACATACCATGTACTGAATAGATGAGAGTACCAGATAAAGGCTTACACTCGCCACAAGCTACAACATCAATACAACAATACATTAATACATAGAAATCATCATACAGAAGAGCAGGATCCAACTACGGATGAAAACAAATGAAAAATAAGAACGACCTCCACCCTGCTAGCCCAGGCTCTCGACCCGGAACCTATCTCTTGATCGAAGAACAACAAGCAGAAGAACTCCAAACAAGCGAGCATCGCTCTCTCGTCAGATCATCGCATTACCTGCACCTGCACCTGTTGTTGTAGTAATCTGTGAGCCACGAGGACTCAACAATCCCATTACCATGGGTATCAAGACTAGCAAAGCTTAATGGGAATGAAATGGATAAGTGGTGAGGTTGAAGTAGCACTAAGCATTATATGGTGGCTAACTTACGAGTACAAGAATAAGATGAGAAACTACGCAAACAATCACAACTAGTAATGATCAAGAAGTGATTCTGAACTACTTACGTTCAAGCATAACCCAACCGTGTTCTCATTCCGAACTTGCTCGAAAAGAGACAATCACGGTTACACACGCAGTTGGTGTATTTTATTTCAGATCCGGAGTCAAGTTCTCTACAACCGGATATTAAAAACTCTCATCTACCACATAACCGCGAGCACGGCTTTCGAAAGTTTAAACCCTGTAGGGGTGTCCCAACTTAGTCCATCACAAACTCATCCTCCTCCCGGGACAACCCGATCAAGCTCGGAATCCCAGTTCACAAGACATTTCGATGATGGTAAAACAAAACTAGCAAGACCGCCCGATGTGCCGACAAATCCCAATAGGAGCTGCACGTATCTCGTTCTCAGGGCACACCGGATGGGCCACACGTCGGGTTGGCTGAGACCCTAGATGCCCAGGGGCACCAGACATCGCCCGATTTGGACCAACACTCATGAGGAGCACTGGCCCGGGTTGTTAATTAAGAGTCCTCGGGTGCTAGTCGGTCCCTATGCAAGTTTTAGTTATTATTAGTCAAATAATAAAACCAATGTTGGGCCTTGCTGGAAGAGTTTTATTCAAAACGAACTGTCAAGTGGGCCCCATAAACCTCGACCGTGTTAGAAACAAAAAATCAAGGAACATAACACTGGTATGACGGAAACTAGGGCGGCAAGGGTGGAACAAAACACCAGGAAAAAGGTCAAGCCTTCCACCCTTTACCAGGTATATATGTGCATTAATTAAATAAGAGATATTGTGATATCCCATGATATCCATGTCCCAACATGGAACCACCTGCAACTACACCTGCAACTAGCAACGCTATAAGAGGGGCTGAGCAAGCGGTAACATAGCCAAACAATGGTTCGCTGTGATGGTGAAAAAGGTTAGAGGTTGTTTCATGGCATATTGGGAGGCTTGATAAACAAGTGGTAGGAAGCGCGACATAACGATAGCATCGAGACAACTAGCATAGCAAAGATAGTAGTGGTATCTAGAGTAATGGTCATCTTGCCTGAGATCCCGCTAGGAAGAAGACTGAATCCATGAAGTAGACGAACCAACATAGTCGAATGGATCCTCACAATCGCAACATTACATGAACTATCGAGAAGAAGCAACACCGGAAAGAAGCAAACAACATAGTAAACAACCATCACATAAACATGGCATGATGCACAATCAACTATGATGCATATCCAGTTTAAATATACATGGCATGGCAAAGTACGACAAACAATACTACAAATTAAGTGGAGCTCAATATGCAACGAGTTGCATATTAACGAAACATCACATCCAAGTATTTAGTTCGCTCTCGTCTAGGTACTCAACAATACTAAATGTTGGTTAACATGGCAAGAAGTGAATCATAATTAAACTACCTATCTAGGCAAGTTTAAATGAGGCCGGAAGGGGTGCCACGACAACGACAACGAAAATGGTGCCACGGCAACATTCCGATGCTCTGACAACTCGTCGAGATGTCAGTGCAAAAGAAAGTATGGATGTATGGAACATGCAAAAGATGGTGGGCTGGTCCTGGTTACTGGGTTCCCACGGGTCGAAGGCATGGCAATGACAACTCAGACATGGTGCAAACACGAGCATCTCATACAACACACATGTATTTGTTCACGGGCGTCGTCTCGGGGTTATACCTTCGAAGCGTGCATTTCGAGGCGGACGAGTTTGATGCGGTGTAGATGGAAGTAGTGGTACACGACATCGGTAGAGGTACTCATCGGTAGTCGTACACGTTCGGAGAGGAACCTGGCATTTCGGTTTGTAGTTGTTCGGGCGGCGGTAGTGGTACTCATGTCAAAGAGAACTTGACGAATCCATGTTCTTCGGGGTCATCGTGTAGCCGTTCAGGTCGTAGTCGGACTTGGCATGATCCAAAATGAAGAAACGATGTTGGGGAGTGCCCTTCAACAAAGGAGGACCCGAAGGTGCTACCGGAGTCGTGGGTAGCGATGCACACAACAAACAAGAGGCTATAGGAGGTCAACGACACGGGGCGGAGGCAGCGGCGCTCAATGCAGAGGAGGCTGACGCGAGAAGGGGCAGCCTCTGGCCAGCTCCCGTCGGATGCGGCGACGACGGGTGAGGGGAAGGCCGGGAACGGCGACCTAGACGTGGGGTTGCAGGATCTTACGGGCCCGAGGCCGAACGGCGGCTGTTGCTTGAGGAAAACGGTGCCCATGGCTGCACCTGGACAGAGAGAGAAGAGATGTGAGGAGGAAGGAGAAGGCAGGAGGAACGAGAGGACGGGCGCAGCTACCTGGTGGTGCGCTGGTCCAGTGCGGTGCGGCTACCAGCGAAGTGCGGCGAGGGCGAGGAATAGACGAGCGGAGGGAGCACGGGGCCTGTGGCAGAGGGGTGCTGGCGGCTGGAGGCGCGACGGCCGACGAGTTCAGAGGCGGAGGAAGCCGGCAAGACATGAGCGAGGTGGCGCGGCGAAGCTCTATGGGTGCCCGCGAGGAGGCACGAGGCAACATCGACCATGGGCGCGGTTGCGGTTGCGGGCCCTTGCTGATGACCGGCCGGCGACGGAGGGGAGGAAGTAGAGGTGGCCATGGCGGGGAGGCAAAGCAGCGACTCGGGGCTGGTGATGGGTATCGGGCGCTGAGGAAACGTACGGGAGGAGGAGGGAACGATGGGCGAGATGGGGATCGAGGCTAGGGTTAACAGGGCACCGGCTGGGCTGCGGATGGGCCTTAGAGGCCAGCCCAGTGGAGAGGGAAATGGCCAGAGGCCTGGCTGCTGGGCTATGCTCTCTCTCCCTCATATTTCTCCAAGAAATGACATGAAGAGAAAGAGAGTTTAGGAGTGTTGTTGACCATGGGGGAAATCTCTCTGGACCCTACAAAGTATGCTTGATCCAAGGAAAAAAATACAATTGGCCCTATTTGGAAGGATTGATTTCAAACATATTTGAATTCCATTCGAATAAGTTTGAATTAGGACAAGGTTTTTGAAAGGTCCAAAAATGTTGAGAATTTAGGTTGATCTCGAGAAAGTGACGAAAGAATTTATGGGCAAGTTTGAGATCAAGAATTTCGATAGAAAAGGTTCCACGTGTGTTATGGTGAATTCCATATTAATGTAATATTTAATAGTAGCTCCCTAAAATATTGGGAAGATATTTTATATGTTATAAAGAGAAAACACCACGTGCATTTCCCTCAATTTAAATGGATAGAAGATCCATGCAAATTATTTAAGTGAGTTGCAAAATTAAATGACATGATGCAATGCAAAAAAAATAGAGCAAGCAATAGAATTATCACGGCTATCACGAAAAACATGGAAGGCAACTGGAGCGTCGGTCTCAGGGTGTTACACTCTTTTCATAGTGGCAGTGATCGATGCTAGCATAGTGCCTTTTCAGTTCAGACACCGACTTCCCCTGTCAATGGCAACGACGTATAGCTTATGTCCTTTCGTAAATGAAAGCTGTCATTGTAAAAAAATGAACATACCTTACGGGGTCTGTTAGCAGAGGATACAGAACCACATGCAGGTGCTGAGACCGTACTAACACCTGGCACTGTAGACTACATTTAGCATGTTCAGATAAGTGTGGAAGTTGCTTCAGGGTTGGGGTTGAATGACATACGACAACATCAAAAAACATAACATACTACTTTTTTACAACAAGAAGCCTTAGTTTAGCATCCACAGCCGGTGGTAAGCAGGACGGTCCAGTGGTTGACTGCAGTGCGTGAATTGCATTAACTAAGTCAATAAACCACCATACAAAACGATGTCAATAAAATGATAAAACAAAGTACATAATTCATCTACATTAACACAGATGTTCCAACATTTAATAGCTAAGCCATGGCTGTAAGGGCATATTTATCCCTTAGGTGTTTTGGTGATTGATGACAATGCTTTTGCGGACTAATCGTGTGCCTTGAGTTTCTTAGATACTTCATCATTAGGCACGAGACGATTCGGTGCCCCTCGGAGACTATTGAAGTCAGCGTTGTTCTACGTTTCTCTTTGGTGGATTTGAGTCGTAGGAGAGCCGTACTATTAAGAGGGGGTCCGCGTCGGAAAGGTTTGGGTGGAATCAACACGTACACCTGTCCTACCTTTCCCTGCACTTTGGAGCTTCTCTTCGTTATCTTGGTTGTGCTGAAATCTGACGACTACTGCTATACTTGCGGTACTACCGCAAGTACCAGCAGTAGTACCGCTGTGGGTCATGGTAGTACCGCTCTTATGGAGCCGTAGTACCGCGGCCCCCAGGCCTAGTGCCGCTCCGGTACGGTAGTAGGGGCGGATGTAATTTTTTACATCCGCGCCACCCACGGTAGTACCGCTCTTCCAGCGCGGTAGTACCGCGCGGGCCCACGGTAGTACCGCTCCCCAGGAGTCGTAGTACCGTGGCCCTCCTACCTAGTACCGCAGCGTCACGGTAGTAGGCGCGGATGTAATTTTTTACATCCGTGCCCGCAACGGTAGTACCGCGCCTCGCGAGCGGTAGTGCCGCGTCGGATTTTTGTACCACCTCATGTTCAGCGGAAGTAGGCACGGTTGTAATTTATTTCATCCGCGCCCTTCCCAGGCGATGACTTTCCTGCCTTGCGGTAGTACCGCAAGGCGGAGCGGTAGTACCCCCCCTAGTCAGGTAAGTTCCGGCCTCTGCTGCGGTCGCGGAAGTACCGTGATATGCCACGGTAGTACCGCACCGCCTCGCGGTAGTACCGCGCCCCTGGAGCGGTAGTACCGCGTGTCGCGGGCTGACCATGTGGATAACGGTTGGATATTTCCCACGACTATATAAGGGGTGTCTTCTACCTCTAGTTGACCACCTCTTCCACCTCTAAGCTCCATTGTTGCTCCAAGCTCCATTTTCGCCCGATCTCTCTCCCTAGCCAATCAAACTTGTTGATTTGCTCGGGATTGGGTGACAAGGGCCCGATCTACACTTCCACCACAGCATATTTGATTCCCCCCACTTATCCCTAGCGGATCTTGTTACTCTTGGGTGTTTGAGCACCCTAGACGGTTGAGGTCACCTCGAAGCCATACTCCATTGTGGTGAAGCTTCGTGGTGTTGTTGGGAGCCTCCAATTGTTGTGGAGATTGCCCCAACCTTGTTTGTAAAGGTTCGGTCGCCGCCTTCAAGGGCACCAATAGTGAAATCACGGCATCTCGCATTGTGTGAGGGCGTGAGGAGAATACGGTGGCCCTAGTGGCTTCTTGTGGAGCATTGTGCCTCCACACCGCTCTAACGGAGACGTACTTCCCCTTAAAAGGAAGGAACTTCGGTAACACATCCTCGTCTCCACCGGCTCCACTCTTGGTTATTTCGTGCCTTTACTTTTGCAAGCCTACTTGTGTTACATCCATTGCTTGCTTATGTGCTAGTTGTTATTGCATCATATAGGTTGCTCACTTAGTTGCACATCTAGACAACCTTTTTTGTTGCAAAGTTTAATTTGGTAAAGAAAAGCTTAAAAATTGTTAGTTGCCTATTCACCCCCCCCCCTCTAGTCAACCATATCGATCCTTTCAATTGGTATCAGAGCCTCTTCTCTTTTTAAGGACTTTACCGTCCGAAGAGTATGGTTGATGTCGTAGATGAGGTGGGAGAGCACTCCGGTGCGAATCCGATATCATCTACGGGAGATGGGGGTAACTCGATCTCACATGAGGAATTCAATGTGGCTTTGGAAACATTGGAAACCTCCATGACGACCGAGGTCAAGGACATGTTTAAAGAATTCCTAGAAGGACTTAAACAATCTACCTCGCCGATGAAAGTGGGTGATCCCACCAACAAGGTGACGGATGCTACCTCCGACAAGGGGGAAGCTAACATTGAAAAGAGTCCTTCTATTAGTGGTAGAAATGGTACCGGCATCTTTGCCCATGTGGAGCCCCCAATTTATGGAGGGCCAATCCCCTCCACTCATTTGAATCATGCCGGTCCTCCTCCTAAATATGAGAAACATGAAGATTTTGATTCTTGGGTCTATCGCTTTAAGCGTCATTTAAAACATGTGAACACTAACCTTTGGAGAATCATTGAAGAAGGTTTCTATCCTCATGACCCAAGCAACTTCACCCCTCGAGAAGCCGTGGACAATCAATTCAATGAGAGTGCTCTCTTCATCATCCAAGATGCAATCCTTCCCGAAGATCTCCCTCATCTTCGACCCCATGCCATGGCGAAAGAAGCATGGAAATATGTTGAGTCTCTCTATCGAGGAAGTGCTAGCATCCAACGCTCCAACTATGAAGTGGTGCAAGATGAAGCCGATGAGTTTGCAATGAAAGAAGATGAAGAACCTCGTGAGCTCTTTCGAAGAGTGACCAAACTCGCGGTCTCACTCCGAGATCATGGAAGCAAGGACACGGATGACAATTGGATCAAGCGCAAGTTCCTCAAGGCCATGATGCCCTACAACAAGGCCATGTCCTCCGTCATTCGTCAAAGACCGGACTTCCACTCCATGACCTCAAGTGAAGTGTTGGATGAGTTCGTTGCAATGAGCATCTTGGACAAGACCGCCGACAATGCGGTGCTCCGTTCTCAAAGGGCAAAGAAGCCCAATCTTGCTTTGAAGGCCAAGGTCATCATGGAAGAAGAGGAAGAAGTGGAAGATGAGAAGAGCAATCCCTAAGACACTAAGTATGATTATCATGAGCACATGGCCCTTGCTTCAAGACAATTTTGGAGCAAGAAGAATACAAGACCCAACTTCAACAAGAACAACTCAAGTGGCGTCAAGGGCAAGCAACGAGTTAGAACTTGCTTCAACTGTGGCAATGTGAGCCATTTCGTTGCGGATTGTCCTTACGAGAAGCAGGAAGACAATGGTGGTAAATTCATTTGAAAAGACAAAGCCAAGTCCTTCCCCAACTAGAACAACTTCGCCAAGAAGACTCCCACTCGTGGGTTGGTGGTTCAAGAAGAATACCAAGAGGATGACGATGATGATGAAAGTGGAGAAGCAATGGCCATGGAATCCGTTGCCATTGCTACTACTCCCCCGGTGTCTCTTTTTGATTCACCCAATGAAAACATCACCGCCAAGTGCCTCATGGCTAAAGCTTCGAACAAGGTAACCCCCAACATCACAACCACCATCATTACTAATCCCTCCTTGGAGGATTGCATTGATGAACATGTTGAGTCTAATGAGGAAGTGAATGAATTTGAGTCTTTTATGAGTAAGCTCAAGGGTAAGTCCAAGAAGCACTTTGTTGCTCTCTTGGAACAACTTGGTGAGGCCAATGACACGATCGAGGCTCACGAAGAAACCATCTCTAAGATGGAAAGTCATAGTCGTGACTATGCCGATGAGATATCGGATCTCTCTAATGCTCTTGAGGAAGAGCGTGTGCATCGTTTGACTCTTGAGGAGTCACACAATGATGACCATGCTAAGTTAAAGAAAGATCTTGATCATGCTCTTGTCGTGTCTCGTGTGCTAACTTCCGAGAAGGCTAAACTTGGGGTTGATCATGCTAGACTCAAAGAGGAGTTTGAGATAATTGACAAGGCCCACATGGTCTTGAAGGGTGCTCACGCTAACCTCAAGGAGTCTCATGCTCAACTCCAAGTTAAGCTAATCAAGGAAAAGGCCACCTTTCCTCACATGGTATTAATTGATAATGCATGTGCTACTAACCCGTGTTGTGAGCATGTGCATCTTGTGGAGGAGAATGCCAAGTTGAAGGATCAACTTGAGAAAGGCCTTGTCACATGCATTCAAGGTGAGAAGAATCTCGAGCAATCAAAAGGAAGTTGTGGCCAAGGAAGGAATTGGGTTTGCACCCAAGTCCAAGAGCAAGAAGAAGAAGAACAACAAGACCAAACGTCCTCCTCCTCTCAAGCAAACGTTTGTGAAAGAGGGAGAGGGTGCTCCTAAGGAGAAGAAGGAAAAAGTGAAGGGAGTTGACATCCAAAAGGGCAAAAGCATGTCCTCAAACAAAGCTGGCGACTTTAACCCGTCATATGTGTTGTGTCGTGCTAGTGATGGACATGTTTATGCTAAATTTGTTGGTTCTCCTTATGAGTACATAGAATGGTCTATTTGGGTTCCCAAGACCCTTGTTACTAACATCAAAGGACCCATTACTAAATGGGTACCTAAAACCAAGCATTGATCTCTTGTAGGTGTTTGCTTCCGGTGGGGGATCATGGTTGCTCGATAGTGGAGCAACAAATCATATGACCGGGAGCAAGGACTTGGTGGTGGACGTGTAAGAGATTCCATCTATGCCCACCAATGTCGAGTGGGGTGATGCTTCACATTCTAAGGTATTGGGTCTCGGCAAGGTTGTCATTTCTCATGATCTAACGATCGAGAAAGTCATGCTTGTTGAGTCCCTTGCATACAATTTGCTTTCCGTTCATCAACTTGCACTCATGGGTTTTGCTACATTCTTTGACATTGATACCGTGGCCCTCTTGTGGAGCAAGACTCTTAAAGTAGCCTTTGTTGGGCATGTCGAGAACGGTCTCTATGTGATTAACTTTTCGGAGCGACCCACTAAGACCGTGACATGCCTAATGGCTAAAGTTGACGTGGGATGGCTTTGGCATCGCCTTTTAGCCCATGTCAATATGAGATCTTTGCAAAGTCTTCTCAAGGGGGACCATGTCCGTGGACTAACAAATGTTAGTTTTGCCAAAGATCGTGCTTGCAGTGCTTGTATCGAAGGAAAGCTTCATGAAAAGGCTCACCCTCCATCAACCATCATCTACTTGAAGAGACCCTTGGAGCTCCTTCACATGGATCTCTTTGGGCCTCCATCTTTTGATAGTCTTGGAGGTACAAAGTATTGCTTGGTGATTGTGGATGACTATTCAAGATACACTTGGGTATACTTATTCAAGAGGAAGAGTGAGACTCAACAAACCGTCATCGACTTTGCAAATGAAGCTCAACGTCAACACAATGCAAAGATCTTGACAATAAGAAGTGACAACGGCACCGAGTTCAAGAACTACACCTTGGATGAGTTTCTTAGTGATGAGGGGATCAAGCACCAATATGCTGCTCCATACCCCCCTCAACAAAATGGTGTTGCGGAGAGGAAGAACCGGACGTTGATGGATGCGGCTAGGACCATGATGGCGGAGTTTAAGTCTCCATACAACTTTTGGGCCGAAGCCATCAACACCGCATGTCATGCATCCAATCGGTTCTATCTTCGCAAAGGCTTGAACAAGACTCCTTATGAGATACTCACCGGCAACAAGCCCAACCTCAAGTACTTCCGGGTGTTCGGTTGTAAGTGTTTCATTCTCAAGAAAGGTGTTCGTTTGTCTAAATTTGAGGCTAGAGCTCATGAGGGCATATTTGTTGGTTATGCTACAAACTCTCATGCTTACCGTGTCCTCAACAAGTCCACCGGACTCATTGAGGATACGTGTAACGTGGAGTTTGACGAAAATAACGGCTCCCAAGTGGAGCAAAGTGGTACTTGTGATGTAGGTGATGAAATTCCTCCCCAAGCCATAAGAAGAATGGGTATTGGTCAAATCCTACCCATTGAGGAACCCCTTGTGGCCGAAGGAGAAGGACAATGCTCCACTCAAGTGGAGCCATCACCTCCCCAAGACCCACACGCTTCCGAAGAACAAAGTGAAGGCCCTCACCCTCATGAACAAGACCAAGGGCAAGATCAACCTCAAGATGGTGGTGAACCTCTAAATGATGCCCAAGGTCAAGTTCTCCCCCTCGAGCAAGTTCAAGATCATGAGCAAGCTCAATATCAAGAACAAGCTCAAGACGGCGCTCAAGATGATCAAGTTAACCCTCCTCATTCCACACCTGAGGAGGAATTAGAGCGTCGTGCCGCGAAGATTGCTTCCAAGCTCACCACCCAAGGCCATCTCATGGAAAACGTGGTTGGAAGCCTAAGAAAGGGGGTAAGCACTCGTAGACAATTAGCAAACTATTGTGAACATCACGCGTTTGTCTCTTGTGTTGAACCCCAAAAGGTCTATGAGGCGCTCGAAAACTCGGATTGGCTCAATGCCATGCATGAAGAACTCAACAACTTCGAGTACAACAAGGTGTGGAGATTGGTGCCAAGACCATCAGGGAACCACAACGTCATTGGAACCAAGTGGATCTTCAAGAACAAGCAAGATGCTCATGGGAACATCATTCGCAACAAGGCGAGATTGGTAGCACAAGGCTACTCCCAAGTCGAGGGTATCGACTACGGTGAAACCTTTGCTCCCGTTGCTCGTCTTGAATCCATTCGTTTGTTGATTGCTTATGCTTCCCATCACAACTTTAAGTTGCAACAAATGGATGTGAAAAGTGCTTTTCTTAATGATCCTATTAATGAGTTGGTCTATGTCAAGCAACCCCCCGGGTTCGAGGACCCCTACTTCCCGGATCATGTGTATCAACTCGATAAGGCACTCTATGGCCTTAAACAAGCCCCACGTGCGTGGTATGACCACCTTACCGAGTTGCTACAAGATCGTGGATTTGAAGTAGGACAAATCGATCCCACTCTTTTGAAGGAAATATGCCCTAGAGGCAATAATAAAGTTATTATTTATTTCCTCATATCATGATAAATGTTTATTATTCATGCTAGAATTGTATTAACCGGAAACATGATACATGTGTGAATACATAGACAAAACTATAGTCACTAGTATGCCTCTACTTGACTAGCTCATTAATCAAAGATGGTTATGTTTCCTAACCATAGACATGTATTGTCATTTGATTAGTGGGATCACATCATTAGGAGAATGATGTGATTGACATGACCCATTCCGTTAGCTTAGCACTTGATCGTTTAGTATACTGCTATTGCTTTCTTCATGACTTATACAAAGTTCCTGCAACTATGAGATTGTGTAACTCCCGTATACCGGAAGAACACTTTGTGTGCTACCAAACGTCACAACGTAACTGGGTGATTATAAAGGTGCTCTACAGGTGTTTCCGAAGGTACATGTTGGGTTGGCATAATTCGAGATTAGGTTTTGTCACTCCGATTGTCGGAGAGGTATCTTTGGGCCCTCTCGGTAATACTCGTCACCTAAGCCTTGCAAGCATGTAACTAATGAGTTAGTTATGAGATGATGTATTACAGAACGAGTAAAGAGACTTGCCGGTAACGAGATTGAACTAGGTATTGGATACCGACGATCAAATCTCGGGCAAGTAACATACCGATGACAAAGGGAACAAAGTATGTTGTTATGCGGTTTGACCGATAAAGATCTTCGTAGAATATGTAGGAACCAATATGGGCATCCAGGTCCCGCTATTGGTTATTGACCAAGAATGGTTCTAGGTCATGTCTACATAGTTCTCGAACCCGTAGGGTCCGCACGCTTAACGTTTCGATGACAGTTTTATCATGAGTTTATAAGTTTTGATGTACCGAAGTTTGTTCGGAGTCCCGGATGTGATCACGGACATGACGAGGAGTCTCGAAATGGTCGAGACATAAAGATTGATATATTGGACGACTATATTCGGACACCGGAAAGGTTCCGGGTGATTTCGGAGAAAATCGGAGTGCCGGGGGGGTTACCGGAACCCCCCGGGAGAGTTAATGGGCCACATGGGCCTCAGTGGGAAGAGAGAGGGGCGGCCAGGGTGGGCCGCGCGCCCCCTCTCCCTCTGGTCCAAATTGGACTAGGAGGGGGGGCGGCGCCCCCCTTTCCTTCCCCCCTCTCCCCCTTGCTTCCCCCTCCTAGTAGGAGTAGGAAAGGAGGAGTCCTACTCCTACTAGGAGGAGGATTCCTCCTCCCTTGGCGCGCCCAAAGGGGCCGGCTGGCCTCCCCCCTCCCTCCTTTATATACGGGGGCAGGGGGCACCCCATAGACACACAAGTTGATCTACGGATCGTTCCTTAGCCGTGTGCGGTGCCCCCTTCCACCATATTCCACCTCAGTCATATCGTCGCGGAGTTTAGGCGAAGCCCTGCGCCGGTAGAACATCATCATCGTCACCACGCCGTCGTGCTGACGGAACTCATCTCCGAAGCTCGGCTGGATCGGAGGCCGGAGATCGTCATCAAGCTGAACGTGTGCTGAACTCGGAGGCTCCGTACGTTCGGTGCTTGGATCGGTCGGATCGTGAAGACGTACGACTACATCAACCGCGTTGTGCTAATGCTTCCGCTTACGGTCTACGAGGGTACGTGGACGAACACTCTCCCCTATCGTTGCTATGCCATCACCATGATCTTGCGTGTGCGTAGGAAATTTTTTGAAATTACTACGTTCCCCAACAGTGGCATTCGAGCCTAGGTTTTATGCGTTGATGTTATATGCACGAGTAGAACACAAGTGAGTTGTGGACGATATAAGTCATACTGCCTACCAGCATGTCATACTTTGGTTCGCGGTATTGTTGGATGAAGCGGCCCAGACCGACATTACGCGTACGCTTACGCGAGACTGGTTCTACCGACGTGCTTTGCACACAGGTGGCTGGCGGGTGTCGGTTTCTCCAACTTTAGTTGAACTGAGTGTGGCTACGCCCGGTCCTTGCGAAGGTTAAAACGGAGTCTATTTGACAAACTATCGTTGTGGTTTTGATGCGTAGGTAAGAACGGTTCTTGCTAAGCCCGTAGCAGCCACGTAAAATTTGCAACAACAAAGTAGAGGACGTCTAACTTGTTTTTGCAGGGCATGTTGTGATGTGATATGGTCAAGATGTGATGCTATATTTTATTGTATGAGATGATCATGTTTTGTAACCAAAGTTATCGGCAACTGGCAGGAGCCATATGGTTGTCGCTTTATTGTATGAAATGCAAACGCCCTGTAATTGCTTTACTTTATCACTAAGCGGTAGCGATAGTCGTAGAAGCAATAGATGGCATAAACGACAACGATGCTACGATGGAGATCAAGGTGTCGCGCCGGTGACGATGGTGATCACGACGGTGCTTCGGAGATGGAGATCACAAGCACAAGATGATGATGGCCATATCATATCACTTATATTGATTGCATGTGATGTTTATCCTTTATGCATCTTATCTTGCTTTGATTGACGGTAGCATTTTAAGATGATCTCTCACTAAAATTATCAAGAAGTGTTCTCCCTGAGTATGCACCGTTGCCAAAGTTCGTCGTGCCGAGACACCACGTGATGATCGGGTGTGATAAGCTCTACGTCCATCTACAACGGGTGCAAGCCAGTTTTGCACACGCAGAATACTCAGGTTAAACTTGACGAGCCTAGCATATGCAGATATGGCCTCGGAACACGGAGACCGAAAGGTCGAGCGTGAATCATATAGTAGATATGATCAACATAGTGATGTTCACCATTGAAAACTACTCCATCTCACGTGATGATCGGTTATGGTTTAGTTGATTTGGATCACGTGATCACTTAGATGACTAGAGAGATGTCTGTCTAAGTGTGAGTTCTTAAGTAATATGATTAATTGAACTTAAATTTATCATGAACTTAGTACCTGATAGTATCTTGCTTATCTATGTTTGTTTGTAGATAGATGGCTCGTGTTGTTGTTCCGTTGAATTTTAATGCGTTCCTTGAGAAAGCAAAGTTGAAAGATGATGGTAGCAATTACACGGACTGGGTCCGTAACCTGAGGATTATCCTCATTGCTGCACAGAAGAGTTATGTCCTGGAAGCACCGCTGGGTGCCAGGCCTGCTGCTGATGCAACTGACGACGTTAAGAACGCCTGGCAGAGCAAAGCTGATGACTACTCTATAGTTCAGTGTGCCATGCTTTACGGCTTAGAACCGGGTCTTCAACGACGTTTTGAACGTCATGGAGCATATGAGATGTTCCAGGAGTTGAAGTTAATATTTCAAGCAAATGCCCGGATTGAGAGATATGAAGTCTCCAATAAGTTCTATAGCTACAAGATGGAGGAGAATAGTTCTGTCAGTGAACACATACTCAGAATGTCTAGGTATAATAATCACTTGATTCAACTGGGAGTTAATCTTCTTGATGATAGTGTCATTGACAGAATTCTCCAATCACTGCCACCAAGCTACAAGAGCTTTGTGATGAACTATAATATGCAAGGGATGAACAAGACTATTCCCGAGCTCTTCGCAATGCTTAAAGCAGCGGAGGTAGAAATCAAGAAGGAGCATCAAGTGTTGATGGTCAACAAGACCACTAGTTTCAAAAAAAAAGGGGGCAAAGGGAAGAAGAAGGGGAACTTCAAAAAGAACGGCAAGCAAGTTGTTGCTCAAGAGAAGAAACCCAAGTCTGGACCTAAGCCTGAAACTGAGTGCTTCTACTGCAAGCAGACTGGTCACTGGAAGCGGAACTGCCCCAAGTATTTGACGGATAAGAAGGATGGCAAAGTGAACAAAGGTATATGTGATATACATGTTATTGATGTGTACCTAACTAGAGCTCATAGTAGCACCTGGGTATTTGATACTGGTTCTGTTGCTAATATTTGCAACTCGAAACAGGGACTACGGAATAAGCGAGCACTGGCCAAGGACGAGGTGACGATGCGCGTGGGAAATGGTTCCAAAGTCGATGTGATCGCGGTCGGCACGCTACCTCTACCTCTACCTTCGGGATTATTTTTAGACCTGAATAATTGTTATTTGGTGCCAGCGTTGAGCATGAACATTATATCTGGATCTTGTTTAATGCGAGACGGTTATTCATTTAAATCAGAGAATAATGGTTGTTCTATTTATATGAGTAATATCTTTTATGGTCATGCACCCTTGAAGAGTGGTCTATTTTTATTGAATCTCGATAGTAGTGATACACATATTCATAATGTTGAAGCCAAAAGATGCAGAGTTGATAATGATAGTGCAACTTATTTGTGGCACTGCCGTTTAGGTCATATCGGTGTAAAACGCATGAAGAAACTCCACACTGATGGACTTCTGGAATCACTTGATTATGAATCACTTGGTACTTGCGAACCGTGCCTCATGGGCAAGATGACTAAAACACCGTTCTCCGGAACTATGGAGAGAGCAACAGATTTGTTGGAAATCATACATACAGATGTATGTGGTCCGATGAATGTTGAGGCTCGTGGAGGATATCGTTATTTTCTCACCTTCACAGATGATTTGAGCAGATACGGGTATATCTACTTAATGAAACACAAGTCTGAAACATTTGAAAAGTTCAAAGAATTTCAGAGTGAAGTGGAAAATCATCGTAACAAGAAAATAAAGTTTCTACGATCTGATCGTGGAGGAGAATATTTGAGTTACGAGTTTGGTTTACATTTGAAACAATGTGGAATAGTTTCGCAACTCACGCCACCCGGAACACCACAACGAAATGGTGTGTCCGAACGTAGTAATCGTACTTTACTTGATATGGTGCGATCTATGATGTCTCTTACCGATTTACCGCTATCGTTTTGGGGTTATGCTTTAGAGACGGCCGCATTCACGTTAAATAGGGCACCATCAAAATCCGTTGAGACGACGCCTTATGAACTGTGGTTTGGCAAGAAACCAAAGTTGTCGTTTCTTAAAGTTTGGGGCTGCGATGCTTATGTGAAGAAACTTCAACCAGATAAGCTCGAACCCAATTCGGAGAAATGTGTCTTCATAGGATATCCAAAAGAGACTGTTGGATACACCTTCTATCACAGATCCGAAGGCAAAACATTCATTGCTAAGAATGGATCCTTTCTAGAGAAGGAGTTTCTCACGAAAGAAGTGAGTGGGAGGAAAGTAGAACTTGATGAGATAACTGTATCTACTCCCTTATTGGAAAGTAGTTCATCACGAGAACCGGTTCCTGTGACGAATACACCAATTAGTGAGGAAGCTAATGATATTGATCATGAAACTTCAGATCAAGTTTCTGCTGAACCTCGTAGGTCTACCAGAGTAAGATCCGCACCAGAGTGGTACGGTAATCCTATTCTGGAAGTCATGTTACTTGACCATGATGAACCTACGAACTATGAGGAAGCGATGATGAGCCCAGATTCCGCAAAATGGCTAGAGGCCATGAAATCTGAGATGGGATCCATGTATGAAAACAAAGTATGGACTTTGGTTGACTTGCCCGATGATCGGCAAGCCATTGAGAATAAATGGATCTTTAAGAAGAAGACTGGCGCTGATGGTAATGTAACTGTCTATAAAGCTCGACTTGTTGCGAAAGGTTTTCGACAAGTTCAAGGGGTTGACTACGATGAGACTTTCTCACCCGTAGCGATGCTTAAGTCTGTCCGAATCATGTTAGCTATTGCTGCATTTCATGATTATGAATTTTGGCAAATGGATGTCAAGACTGCATTCTTGAATGGATTTCTAGAAGAAGAGTTGTATATGATGCAGCCAGAAGGTTTTGTTGATCCAAAAGGTGCTAACAAAGTATGCAAGCTCCAGCGTTCCATTTATGGACTGGTGCAAGCATCTCGGAGTTGGAATAAACGCTTTGATAGTGTGATCAAAGCATATGGTTTTATACAGACTTTTGGAGAAGCCTGTATTTACAAAAAAGTGAGTGGGAGCTCTGTAGCATTTCTAGTTTTATATGTTGATGACATATTATTAATTGGAAATGATATAGAATTTCTGGATAGCATAAAGGGACACTTGAATAAAAGTTTTTCAATGAAAGACCTCGGTGAAGCTTCTTACATATTGGGCATCAAGATCTATAGAGATAGATCAAGACGCTTAATAGGACTTTCACAAAGCACATACCTTGACAAAATTTTGAAAAAGTTCAAAATGGATCAGGCAAAGAAAGGATTCTTGCATGTGCTACAAGGTGTGAAGTTGAGTCAAACTCAATGCCCGACCACAGCAGAAGATAGAGAGAAAATGAAAAATGTTCCCTATGCTTCAGCCATAGGCTCTATCATGTATGCAATGCTATGTACCAGACCTGACGTATGCTTAGCAATAAGCTTGGCAGGAAGGTACAAAGTAATCCAGGAGTGGATCACTGGACAGCGGTCAAGAACATCCTGAAATACCTGAAAAGGACTAAGGATATGTTTCTCGTATATGGAGGTGACAAAGAGCTAGTCGTAAATGGTTACGTCGATGCAAGCTTTGACACTGATCCGGACGATTCTAAAGCGCAAACCGGATACGTGTTTTTATTAAACGGTGGAGCTGTAAGTTGGTGCAGTTCTAAACAAAGCGTCGTGGCGGGATCTACATGTGAAGCGGAGTACATAGCTGCTTCTGAAGCAGCGAATGAAGGAGTCTGGATGAAGGAGTTCATTTCCAATCTAGGTGTCATACCTAGTGCATCGGGACCAATGAAGATCTTATGTGACAATACTGGTGCAATTGCCTTGGCAAAGGAATCCAGATTTCACAAGAGGACCAAGCACATCAAGAGACGCTTCAATTCCATTCGGGACCAAGTCCAAGTGGGAGACATAGAGATTTGCAAGATACATACGGATCTGAATGTTGCAGACCCATTGACTAAGCCTCTCTCACGAGCAAAACATGATCAGCACCAAGACTCCATGGGTGTTAGAATCATTACTATGTAATCTAGATTATTGACTCTAGTGCAAGTGGGAGACTGAAGGAAATATGCCCTAGAGGCAATAATAAAGTTATTATTTATTTCCTCATATCATGATAAATGTTTATTATTCATGCTAGAATTGTATTAACCGGAAACATGATACATGTGTGAATACACAGACAAAACTATAGTCACTAGTATGCCTCTACTTGACTAGCTCATTAATCAAAGATGGTTATGTTTCCTAACCATAGACATGTATTGTAATTTGATTAGTGGGATCACATCATTAGGAGAATGGTGTGATTGACATGACCCATTCCGTTAGCTTAGCACTTGATCGTTTAGTATACTGCTATTGCTTTCTTCATGACTTATACAAAGTTCCTGCAACTATGAGATTGTGTAACTCCCGTATACCAGAAGAACACTTTGTGTGCTACCAAACTTCACAACGTAACTGGGTGATTATAAAGGTGCTCTACAGGTGTTTCCGAAGGTACATGTTGGGTTGGCATAATTCGAGATTAGGTTTTGTCACTCCGATTGTCGGAGAGGTATCTTTGGGCCCTCTCGGTAATACTCATCACCTAAGCCTTGCAAGCATGTAACTAATGAGTTAGTTATGAGATGATGTATTACGGAACGAGTAAAGAGACTTGCCGGTAACGAGATTGAACTAGGTATTGGATACCGACGATCAAATCTCGGGCAAGTAACATACCGATGACAAAGGGAACAAAGTATGTTGTTATGCGGTTTGACCGATAAAGATCTTCGTAGAATATGTAGGAACCAATATGGGCATCCAGGTCCCGCTATTGGTTATTGACCAAGAATGGTTCTAGGTCATGTCTACATAGTTCTCGAACCCGTAGGGTCCGCACGCTTAACGTTTCGATGACAGTTTTATTATGAGTTTATAAGTTTTGATGTACCGAAGTTTGTTCGGAGTCCCGGATGTGATCACGGACATGACGAGGAGTCTCGAAATGGTCGAGACATAAAGATTGATATATTGGACGACTATATTCGGACACCGGAAAGGTTTCGGGTGATTTCGGAGAAAACCGGAGTGCCGGGGGGGTTACCGGAACCCCCCGGGAGAGTTAATGGGCCACATGGGCCTCGGTGGGAAGAGAGAGGGGCGGCCAGGGTGGTCCGCGCGCCCCCTCTCCCTCTGGTCCGAATTGGACTAGGAGGGGGGCGGCGCCCCCCTTTCCTTCCCCCCTCTCCCCCTTGCTTCCCCCTCCTAGTAGGAGTAGGAAAGGAGGAGTCCTACTCCTACTAGGAGGAGGATTCCTCCTCCCTTGGCGCGCCCAAAGGGGCCGGCCGGCCTCCCCCCTCCCTCCTTTATATACGGGGGCAGGGGGCACCCCATAGACACACAAGTTGATCTACGGATCGTTCCTTAGCCGTGTGCGGTGCCCCCTTCCACCATATTCCACCTCAGTCATATCGTCGCGGAGTTTAGGCGAAGCCCTGCGCCGGTAGAACATCATCATCGTCACCACGCCATCGTGCTGACGGAACTCATCTCCGAAGCTCGGCTGGATCGGAGGCCGGAGATCGCCATCAAGCTGAACGTGTGCTGAACTCAGAGGCTCCGTACGTTCGGTGCTTGGATCGGTCGGATCGTGAAGACGTACGACTACATCAACCGCGTTGTGCTAACGCTTCCGCTTACGGTCTACGAGGGTACGTGGACGAACACTCTCCCCTCTCGTTGCTATGCCATCACCATGATCTTGCGTGTGCGTAGGAATTTTTTTGAAATTACTACGTTCCCCAACATCTTTTTACTAAGAAGTTTAAAGGGGAGTTGTTTGTATGCCAACTATATGTTGATGATATTATCTTTGGTTCTCCTAACAAAGCTTTCAATGAGGAATTTGCCGCTCTCATGACCTCCAAGTTCAAGATGTCTTCGATGGGAGAGTTGAAGTTCTTCCTTGGTTTTGACATCAAACAAAGAAGAGATGGAACCTTCATCAACCAAGCCAAATACACTCAAGACATGCTTAAAAGATTCAAGCTAAGTGATGTCAAACCGGCTACTACACCAATGCCTACCAAGTGCCAACTTGACATCGATCCCAATGGTAAAGCGGTGGATCAAAAGGTATATCGCTCCATGATTGGCTCCTTGCTTTACCTTTGTGCATCTAGACCGGATATCATGTTGAGTGCGGGGATGTGTGCACGGTTTCAAGCCGCACCAAAGGAAAGTCACTATGTGGCGGTCAAGCGAATCTTTCGATATTTGGCTCATACCCCAAACTTTGGCTTATGGTACCCAAGAGGAGCAAGCTTCAAGCTTGAAGGTTTCACGGTTCCGATTGGGCGGGAGACAAAGTGGATAGGAAGTCCACTTCCGGAGGGTGCCAATTTCTTGGGTGCTCTTTGGTAAGTTGGTCTTCCAAGAAGCAAAGTTGTGTGTCTCTCTCGTCCACCGAAGCGGAGTATGTGGCGGCCGGTAGTTGTTGTGCTCAACTCCTATGGATGAGGCAAACTTTAAAGGAGTACGGTGTCATTTGTGACAAAGTGCCTCTTTGGTGTGATAATGAAAGTGCCATCAAGATTTCTCTCAACCCGGTGCAACACTTCAAGACGAAGCACATTGAGATTCAGTATCACTTCATCCGGGATCACATTAGGCGTGGGGAGATCGAGCTCAAGTATGTCAACACTCATGATAACCTTGCAGATATTTTCACGAAGCCCTTGGATGAAGCAAGATTTTGCGAGTTAAGGCATGAGCTAAATATCATATATTTGAGCAATGTGACTTGAACCCGTGTACGCCCCATCACACTCAACTTGTTATCTAGTTTAGGTGTAGGCATGGACATAGGGGGAGTGTTGTTCTCTCAATGAACTCTCCCTCCCCCCATTATGCATAAATCGATCACCTCTTTCACATTAGCCATTTTTGATGGTACTTGTGCTTCAAAGACGAGTTTTGGTCATGGGCCCAAGGATAACTCTTCGCGGTGTCATACCATCCAACTCAAACATAGGTGGCTTCGGCCACCGCCCTCTCTCTTCGAGAGGCTTTGTCGCTTGGTGGTTTCTTGTTGTCTCTCGGCCTCTGGTTTGTGCGTGTTCTTGTGGTTTCTTGTGTGTGAAAAGTTTCCGTGCAAAGGGTTTCTTCTCGTGTTGAAACTTGCAGTGACTTGAGTTCATGGTACTACCGCGGCCAGCTGCGGTACTACCGCAGCCTGCCACGGTACTACCGCTTGCGGGAGCACGGCACTACCATCACCACGCGGCAGTAATTTTTTACTGCCGCCTGGTTGAGCGGTACTACCGCCTCGGTGCGGTACTTCCGCCCGAGCGGTACTACCGCGATGATACGCGGTACTACCGCGCCGGTTCAAGGGCGTGGGGATAAGGACGGGCAGGGGGAGTTCTAACTCCCCATACCCATTCGTAGTCCTCTCTCCACGTCGCCTCCTTCTCTCCCTCGCTCAAGAACGGAGCCGACGTTCGTCGCCGGATCTCCTCCATCGGCTGCCCTCCCGTGATTCCGACTGGTGGGATCGTTCCCCACCACATGCTCTTGCTATGGACCAAGGTTTTTCCCCAACTCCCTCTCCGTGTTGATTGTGTTTGGTGTTTCTAGGTTTTGGGGGAGGCTTGTGTGTTCTTGAGATTCATAGGCTTAATCTCTGCAAGAGTAGGATGAAGGAGCGTAGTATTGCATAGGGTTTATACTTGTATTGTTGTCTTGCGCTAGATCTGATCACCGTAGCACCGCCGTGGTTTCGCGGTTCTTTTCAGATTCAAACCGCCGGTTGGATCTGACGCAACGCGGTACTACCGCCCGTCTGGTGCGGTACTACTGCCCTTCGGGAGCGGTACTACCTCGCTCTGTGCGGTACTAAAATTTTACTTCCGCTCCAACCACGGTACTACCGTGACCTCGCACGGTACTACCGCGTTTGGAGCGGTACTAATACTTTAGTACCGCAGGCAGTGGCAGTTCTACCGTGGCTCACATCTATCGCATGCCAACTTTCTCGTATGTCTTCTATGTGTTTCTTGTGCTTTATCGTGGCATTTGCATTGATCTTCTTCGCGTCTTTGGTGCTTTGCGTGTGTGTCTCAGGTGGTGGCTCTCGCCGGTCCAATCGCAGTCGTGACACTGGGTCCAAGCGTCTGCGCAACCCAGGTGAAGTACCAGAGGGATCGTCTGCCTCCAAGCGCAATGTCAAGACCTCAGCTAGCAAGCACAAGGAGCCCGCTAAGGGCATGGATGAGATAGCCCCAACTGAGTATGTCCGTCTCAGGCAGCTTCACCCTTATGTGCACCCGCGTTCCACTGTCAGAGGCTGTGAGCTGTTCTGGAACAAGCAACAGACCAACATCTATCTGGATGTCATCCAGAATAAGCAGAATACCTACATGGAGGTGAAGTGGATTGATATGCATAACATGAGGAAGGACAAGTTCTGTGACTACTTTGGAGAGGCTCTGGACTTGGTGGAGCAGTTTGGCATTGAGCATGTGATATCCTTCCACCTTGACTATGACCCTGAGCTTATCTGTCAGTTCTTTGCCTCAGTTTACTTTCACTCCAATGAGGAACGGAGGATGACCTGGATGACCAATGACCGTCATCTGTCTGCTACCTGGAAGGAGTTCATGGATCTGCTCCATGTTCCTGATGATGGGCTCAACACTCTAGTGGGTGTTCGCCCCCATGGCAATGCTGAGTCTGCCAACAAGGACAAGCTTGCTCCGTTCATGGTTGAGAAGGCGCTCGCCAATGGCAAGACAACGTTGGTGCTCAACTCCTTTCTGGATATCATGTATCGCATCTTCCGCAACTCCTTGTTCCCTCGCATCGGTGACAAAGACAAGGTTCATGCCTATATGGTGGACATGATGCTTATTTGCGAGGAGGCTCGCTCGTCTTAGTCTCAGCCACTTGATGTCTCACACATCATGTGGTGTGAGCCTCGGTTTGCAGTGTTCAACCGCAAGGTGCCTATCTATGGGCCCTATCTGTTTCTGCTGATCTCGAAGACTTGGGAGAAGATATTCCCTGGTGAGGAGTTCCTTGCTCCAGACTGGATTCGCCATGAGCCCATCTGTCTGCGTATTAAATCCAACTGGGCCAACACCACTACTCGTGCCGAGGCGACTGCTGCTAAGGCTACTATTGATGAGGAGGATGCTGGCACCGAGGATGTTGCTGAGGGCCATGCTGCTAGGCCTTCCCAGAGTGCCACTATGCCATCATGGGCCAAGAAGCTGAAGGACAAGATGAAGACTCTTTCTGCATGCAAGCCAAGGGGCAGTACAGGGCTCACGTGGCGTCCAAGGAGAGTCGTCGCCGGGACAACAAGATCATGCAGCTCTATGGTGAGGAAGTGTCTGGCGGGTCTGAAGAGCGCATCACTCCAGAGGCTGAGTGGATGGAGAAGCAAGGCTACAGGTGGACTGAGTCTGAGGAGGATGTCGAGGAGACCATCCCAGCTGCCGAGGAGACCGACGAAGAGGGTTGGGACGAGTTCCCTGCTTGAGCCACCTCGTGTGTGTAGGTGTCCTCTCTGCCTTTTTGGCGTCTCGATGCCAAAGGGGGAGAGAGTGTAGGGATTTGCGAGTTTGCGAGTCGTGAGTGTCGTGTGTTTGCTGCTTTCTCGGTTGAACTATTTGCTGCTTTCTCGTTTGAACCTCGGTTACTTTACTTCGTATGGTGTAAGACATATGCACTCTATCTATCCTAGCGAGCTTGTGTTATATTGTGTTATCTTTATGCTATGCTATGTTTATTATCGTGCCTTGGTCTCTAAAATATAGGGGGAGTGTTGATCCTAGTATGTGTGCTATGCAGTCCAAAGCATTCATCTAAAGTGCACACATCTAGGGGGAGCCCGTCTATATTTTAGAGAGGTGGGGTTTGCCCTTGCTCTAAATTATCATATTTACGTGCAAATCCCGTGTTGTCATCAATCCACCAAAAAGGGGGAGATTGTAAGGGCATATTTGTCCCTTAGGTGTTTTGGTGATTGATGACAATGCTTTTGCGGACTAATCGTGTGCCTTGAGATTCTCAGATACTTCATCACTAGGCACGAGACGATTCGGTGCCCCTCGGAGACTATTGAAGTCGGCGTTGTTCTACGTTTCTCTTTGGTGGATTTGAGTCATAGGAGAGCCGTACTATTAAGAGGGGGTCCGCGTCGGAAAGGTTTGGGTGGAATCAACACGTACACTTGTCCTACCTTTCCCTGCACTTTGGAGCTTCTCTTTGTTATCTTGGTTGTGCTGAAATCTGACGACTACTGCTGTACTTGCGGTAGTACCGCAAGTACCAGCGGTAGTACCGCTGTGGGTCACGGTAGTACCGCTCTTATGGAGCCGTAGTACCGCGGCCCCCAGGCCTAGTGCCGCTCCGATATGGTAGTAGGGGCGGATGTAATTTTTTACATCCGCGCCACCCACTGTAGTACCGCTCTTCCAGCGCGGTAGTACCGCGGGGGCCCACGGTAGTACTGCTCCCCAAGAGTCGTAGTACCGTGGCCCTCCTACCTAGTACCGCAGCGTCACGGTAGTAGGCCGCAACGGTAGTACCGCGCCCCGCGAGCGGTAGTACCGCGTCGGATTTTTGTACCACCTCATGTTCAGCGGAAGTAGGCATGGATGTAATTTATTTCATCCGCACCCTTCCCAGGCGATGACTTTCCTGCCTTGCGGTAGTAACGCAAGGTGGAGCGGTAGTACCGCACAGGCGGTAGTACTGCCCCCTAGTCAGGTAAGTTTCGGCCTCTGCTGCGGTCGCGGAAGTACCATGATATGCCACGGTAGTACCGCGCCCCTGTAGCGGTAGTACCGCGTGTCGCGGGCTGAACATGTGGATAACGGTTGGATATTTCCCATGACTATATAAGGGGTGTCTTCTACCTCTAGCTGACCACCTCTTCCATCTCTAAACTCCATTGTTGCTCCAAGCTCCATTTTCGCCCGATCTCTCTCCCTAGCCAATCAAACTTGTTGATTTGCTCGAGATTGGGTGACAAGGGCCCGATCTACACTTCCACCACAGCATATTTGATTCCCCCCACTTATCCCTAGCGGATCTTGTTACTCTTGGGTGTTTGAGCACCCTAGACGGTTGAGGTCACCTCGAAGCCATACTCCATTGTGGTGAAGCTTCGTGGTGTTGTTGGGAGCCTCCAATTGTTGTGGAGATTGCCCCAACCTTGTTTGTAAAGGTTCGGTCGCCGCCTTCAAGGGCACCAATAGTGGAATCACGGCATCTCGCATTGTGTGAGGGCGTGAGGAGAATGCGGTGGCCCTAGTGGCTTCTTGGGGAGCATTGTGCCTCCACACCGCTCTAACGGAGACGTACTTCCCCTTAAAAGGAAGGAACTTCGGTAACACATCCTCGTCTCCACCGGCTCCACTCTTGGTTATTTCGTGCCTTTACTTTTGCAAGCCTACTTGTGTTACATCCATTGCTTGCTCATGTGCTAGTTGTTATTGCATCATATAGGTTGCTCACTTAGTTGCACATCTAGACAACCTTTTTTGTTGCAAAGTTTAATTTGGTAAAGAAAAGCTTAAAAAATGTTAGTTGCCTATTCACCCCCCCTCTAGTCAACCATATCAATCCTTTCAATGGCTATCATAGGAAATTCAGACACGCCCTTTCCCTTTCGCTTCCCTTTCTTCCGCTTTCGCTTTCGCTTCTTCAACTTGCCATTTTCTCTGCCGGCATATCGGCCGAAAACGCAATATGGGCCGAGCATTATCTGTTCACTGTCGGAGTTGTTGGAGTCATCCTCGACATCCTCCAAATCCTCCTCTCTGGAAGGAAGGCCGACAAGCGAACGAACTGCTAGAGTTTGCTCGCGTGCCAGTGCACCTGCCATTCTCGCTTGGCGCTTCGCAAAGATGCACGCACGTAGGTATGGATAGTATTATCCTCCGGGACCTTGCCAGCAGCTACAACAAAGTTCGCCATGGCACGACTGCCGTTTGCTGAATGACCAATCTAAGGACCAATTAACTAATACAATTCAAAACTGGATGTGCCATAAAATTGGTCAATAAGCAACCTAGAGAGAGAACGATATGTACAACAGTGTGGATAACCCAAACAAACAGATGAATCTACTAACTGCATGTGGGAATAAATCAAATAACACATGACATCACGTTCAAATACGAGCAAACTGCTTTGGCAGATCTACATAACTGAACCAAACTGCAATTGGGGCTGTATCAAATCCAAACTATAATCACGGATTTTTATTACTACTGGTTTAGGATGCATTCTGCGCATTAGAAAATCCTAATACTATATTAAGTATTTACGGATCCGGACGTTTTGAACCAACACATCAATCTAGACTGTCCCACAAACCTAGGATTCAATCACTGATGCTGCATGCATAAATCAAATCTTGTAACCACCCACAAACGATAGATCCTACAGATTTGAAATCAATCAATGGTACAAATGTTGCCACGGAATTACTTACAGGAAACGAAGGATTACTGGATCCTCCCTCAATGGTTTGCCACCAACAGGCTGCTTTCCCGCAATCTTCACACGAACTTGCCGCTCCAGTTCTTCCATGTACTGATCAACCATCGCCTTCCTTAGCTTATGAGCCATCGAGAAAAATCCTGCATGGCGGAGGCGCGTGCAGGTGGCGAGGCCGACACCGGCGAAGATGAGGACAAGCGACAGTGGGGAAGAGGAGGACAGGTGGCGGGGAAGAGGATGACGAGGGGCGGCGGGGGAGAAATGGTAGATGGTTTCACCGAGGGTTGGGCGGCTAAACAGGACGCTTCAATGTCATGATAGACCCACACAACAATCACACATTAATGAAGGGCCCAAGTGTCTGCCTTTTTAAGCACATAGCAAGGTATTTTTAAATTTCGGTATAAACGGCTTGTTTAGGCGCCGCCGCGTGCACCTATGGCCCACAACGACCCAACCGCACCCACCTAACATGCCGAATTAGCTCCCTTACGTACCGCGCCGAATGGCCGAGCGCGTCGAGGGAGCACATCAGACTATCCGGTATGTTAGCCGGATGCAGCTACCACACCCAGCGGTACTCGGACATATCAAACAGTCTGACCCAGCGATAACATGGTCATGCTCACAAGTCCGTCTCATCCAGCCTGGTCGCGCCTTTGGGCCAGGCGCACTTAACGGCTACCACGCTTGCGGCCGGTCGTTGTCGTCGGTCAATGGCGCCTCGGCGGGGGGGCGCGACGACGTGCAAGTGTGGCGCCTTGCGGTCCGGCACGAACGTGGGGGTCAAGCGACGAAATAAGTTTTTGGGAGGTCAATGGGCAAAATAAGGCGGCCAGGGGTCATTTAGTAAAAATTATATCCCAATTCCTGTCCAACAAGTTGACTCATTTCACCGCTGCTCCGAGTGTATAATCCTTAATTAGCAACCACCGACGGCCGCAATCCCCCCGATTCCTCGATCGAATCTAGAGAGGAGGTAGTCGACGGCGGGCGAGCGGCCAAGTCTCTCAGGTGTCTTCGACGATGGGGTTTATCTCGGGGGTGGTGATGGGGTTGGTGGTCGGCGTCGTGATCATGGCCGGGTGGAGCCGCGTGATGCAGCGGCGCAGCAGGAAGCGCGTCGCCAAGGTTCGGTCGGGTTCACGCGCGCCAGCGCCATCTTCAATCCTCTTGCCACTCCAGTTGGATTGCTCGCGGTTACTGCTAAGCGTACTGCGAAGCTCGTTTTGCGGTTGCG
The DNA here is from genome assembly GCA_963921465.1 of Triticum timopheevii. Taxonomy (NCBI): domain Eukaryota; kingdom Viridiplantae; phylum Streptophyta; class Magnoliopsida; order Poales; family Poaceae; genus Triticum; species Triticum timopheevii. The sequence continues at coordinate 296,083,639 of OY997264.1, read as the reverse complement.
ACTTTTTATTTATTTGTGAAGCGAACATTTACAGGCTGCGGATATCAAGGTCCTTGGGTCTCTTGGCAGGGAGGACCTCAAGAAGCTCTGCGGCGACAATTTCCCCGAGTGGATATCCTTCCCACAGTATGAGCAGGTTAGCACTAGTTCAACTGAATTGTCTTTAGTGCGATTTTAGTCGTGTGTTTATTAACTACATACAATAGAAACTAGAATTCACGGACTTGGCCACTGGATTCACGAGTGGTAGACTGTACTACTTGGCATGTCTGTCTTGGAAAGTTTTTTTCTTCACTTATATGTACATGTAGGCATCTCGAGAAGCAAAGTGTAGGTGGACCTAGGCAGGTCTGGTACGATTTTCTTGTTTGATGACCTCAATGAATTACTATTGAAGCCTGTTAGATATTATGTACCCCTCCATTCCATAAGGTGCGCATACAGATTTTTTGAAAGTCAAACCTCACAAATATGGAATGCCAAACATATATCATTAGATTCATCATAACATGTAGTTCCATATTTTATATTTTGTACTGTAGATACAAATAGTTTTCTCTATAAACTTGGTCAAAGTTTGACTTTTTGAAATCTATACACGCGACATTATGGAGCAGAAGGAGTATCACATTGATGCAGAGGCCGGAGTTTCAATCTCCTTTTCGAAAAAAGGTGTCAGATGTCTGGATCACTGAAGGTTTGGGCGCCCTATCAAATTCGACTTCTTCCGCATCTTTGGATCTCCTTCTCTTCTGAGTCCTCTTCAATCCCTTGGCCATCTTCTCCCCCCGAGGCATCATCGTCCTCCCACCTCACCACTCCCCCTTTCTCTTCTGTGCATTTGCATAGAACTCTCCCACCACCTAGGACTGAGTGCACACCCAAGCTTTTTTACTCGCCCACTAGATGCGGACTAATCGCCGAGCCGGTGCAGCAAAAGGCTGTGACCAGGCGATTAATGGTGACTAATCACCGACAAGATCAGGCTAATCACTGAGCCGGAGGCATCGTGATTCGACGTGACTCTGCGGCACAAAAACCTTGTCCGCACCGCACCGCCTCCTTGCACTACCATACCACGTCTCGTACAATGCCTACACATGCCGGTGCTGCCCTTCCCACTCTAATATCCACTCCTTTCTTAGGCCATCATCACTTGCCGCCTGTGGCTGATGGTGCGCTGTGCCTCCATGCCTACAACCGACCTTGCTACTGCCTCCATGCCTACAACCGACCTTGCTACTGCCTCCATGAGGGCACTAATAAATCCGTCTAGTGAACATGATCAAATCTCTTGATGGAGCTCGAGAAGAGGAGAAAAAGAAGGAACGTAAGGATCTTACATCAAAAGTATCTGGATCGACAGCTAGATCGTCTCACTGACTCACTCACTGATGCCCAAATAGAAAGACTTTTAATAAAGTAATAATGCCATGATAGGCTAACATGCAGTAATTACATGAAGGGGTAATATTTTAAAGCTCAAGAATTGTTGGTTTGAATTTGCCTAAAGACGAGGACATTTCTGTGAGGTGGAGCTTCTATCATCTTCTGCTTAGTATATTTTGTACACGCAGCGAGTTTATGAGAAACTGTTCATGCTTACTTCATTTCTCAACATGACCAATGAATATTCTGCCTACATTTTTTGTCCCCACAGGTGAAATGGCTGAACAAGCATCTCAGCAAACTTTGGCCTTTTGTTTCACAAGTAAGATTTTCTTTTGGCTTTTAGAGTACATAAATGATAAAATACTTTGCCAATTGGAAAATCCTGCTTGCTAGTAACGGACATGTGGTGTCCCTTTATAGCAATTTCGGTCCCTTAGTGTATGCTGTTTCAGGAAGCTGTTGAACTACAGATCGGTTGTTCTTTAATTTTCTGTGCATTCCAGTCCTGGCATTTCATGGGGTATGTTCGATATTCTTTTTGGTTATGTTGATTATGTTGCTAACTTCCTATTACTACCACAAAACAGCTTGAAATTTTCTCTCACTTTTGTTGCTGCACCGCGAAGATTTACTGAGTGTAACAAAATGATTTTGGCATTTGGAGTATCCCTTCTTTATTCAATCTTTGGATCCTAGACTTGATGATCACGGTCATGAACATAGCACCTTCTGTGCTATTAAGAGCCTATTAAATGTTGTTTGGAGATTCAACTTTGGTGCTTGTCACACCAGTTATCATATTTGTATGTATGGATACTATCAAAATAATACACTTCAAATTATTTATAGTTTCCACAAAGTGAAATGGTGTCCTAAGCCATTTCCTTCTGGCCACTGGTAAATAGCATGAATGTGTTGATCAAGACGAATGGTTGTATTCTTTGTTTTAATACAACCCTGTATTCCTGTGCACCTAAGTTCTTTTTTCTGTTTTTTATTCTACAGTAATGTCTATATGCCATGTGTGTACTACTAACTATATTTCTCTTTTGGTTTAGGCTGCAACTGCAGTTGTTAAGGAATCTGTTGAACCACTGCTAGATGATTATCGACCTCCAGGAATAAAATCTCTGAAGTTCAACAAATTCTCTCTTGGAAATGTCTCGCCAAAGATCGAAGGTCTCATGTTTTGTTTTTCGAATTCTCTAGTATCTAGAATGCACCGATACAGATACATGTATCAATATTGGGCCGATATGGACACGTAAATTCACCATTTTGGAAAAGCGCCAATACAGGGATATGTTTTACTATTTTCTTAATTCACCAAAAAAGTGTATAGAAGCTAGGAACAACAACTGATTTCTCTATAACTGTAACATGGCTCCACAATGGTGCCCTTAGGTTGGTAGGTTGAGTAGAAGGATCCATCTGGAGGGGAGGATTGGAGGAGATGAGATCATGAGGGGAGAAAGGAGAAAAGGAAGTGAGCTTATCTACGGCTGTCAGCTGAACAGCTCAGTGTACATACCTTGGGAGGTTGTGCCGACCTCAACCGTTGAGCTAGGGGCTGACACCCACCTAGGAGGTGCGCGAGTCAGTGTTGCATTGGCTGCTGCTGCTGGGGTGCGGTCACCACCGTTGCCACATAAGTTGTCGTTGTCAGTCTTTTTCTTAAGGTGGTTTCGATGCTGGAGTTCCGTTCGCTGTTGTAGTCGCTAATGGCGCCATGCTCATAGTTGGCGTAGAGAGCTGTTTGTGGTGCCGACTAGCCAGTGTGGAGGAGCTGTGTCTCTCGTAGTAGGAGTGACCTGGTTTGCATGAAGGTAGGGAAGGGAACCGAAACGGTGACAAGGGTCGAGACGTCAGCAAAGCGTGAGTTGAGGCCACATAGGTAGGCCAGCACAAGCGCCTGGTCAATCATGGGTTGCCTGACGTCTCGAAGTGTTTCATAAAACGACTTAAGAAGATGACACTAGGCGGTGATGGTGAAATTGCCTTGGGTGAGAACACACAACTCCGCCTCGACTTAGAAGGCGTGGGTCATCTGGTTTATTGAGGAAGAGGTTGTGGATGAGCGTCTATGCCTCATGGGCGGTTGGTTCTCCACCATGATGATGTCGAAGACATCCTCGATGATGGGGCCATACAACCTTGGAGAAGTTCGGCAACCAGGGTGTCGTCATAGACATGACTGGTGAGCTCGTACTTGCCGAAAAGGACGTTGATGAGCATGCTCCACTTCGAGAAGTGGAGGCCTCGAGGTAGAGGATGTGGGGGACATTGACGGCGAGTGAGGCCGGCGATGTAGCCGGGGCCATGGCGGAGGAGAGTGCCGCGATCGTTGCGTAGAGCCAGGCGTGTGAGGACAGCACACCCATGGCAAATGAGGTGTTCATGGTTTTTCTTTTCGAAAAGGAGGATAACCCCCAGCCTCTGCACTGAGCGATGCACACAACCATCTTTATTGTATTATTCAACAAAGTCTGACAAAATAAATACATGGATCAACCCAAAGCCACCTTCCTGGCGATCAAAGTCACTACACCTACTAGTTTGATGATGTGCCTTGACCACGCACCATCTAATCTGGTGGCCTCACCAAGCCGCCCCACGGAGAGCAGAGATCACCAACCGTGCTAGCCGACCCTCAGCGTGCACCATATGCGCACGCTCCATCTTTTGCCGTCCCAATTTCTGGAAAGATCAACGCATTAACCTTGCCAAGCCCAACTGCCGTCGACGGCACCACGACAACAAACAACGCCACGACCTTGCGCGCGTCCATCAACACACGTCCATCATCGAGACCCCGCTGCGCCATGCCATCGAGACCGCGTCACTGGCGCGGTAGATGCCACACCGCACCACCACCTAATCCAGATCGCCACCAACGCCAACCCAACGGTGTCCACCAGCAACCTATCTCCCAAGGCGGCTTCAAGAAGGGAACGACCCCGAAGGCGCCGTCACTGCCCGCCGCAGTTAGGGCTTTCACCTGGGAGACAAATGATGGGATGGAGGTAGTAGCAGATTTGACGAACGTCTCCATGGAGAAAAACAACGCCCTTGGATGTGGCCGCCGTCGCGGCTGACCAGTGCCGGCTAGGGATTTCTCCCGGTCTGAATCCCCACATCCAGCAACATTCGCATCGAGGACTGGCAAGTCTTGCGCCCTAGATCCATACAAAGCACACCAGAGCAGGGGAAGGAATGGAGGTGTCTTGATCTAGATCAGGCACCACCCGCCGAGCCAAGCAGTGCCCCAATTGATCCAGGAGCCTACCCCCAAGCGCACAACATGCTCCCCATCACCACCTTCCTTGGCTGCGGCCCGGGCTTGCTTCTGGCACCAATCTCTGGCGGCGGCGAGGAACCAAAGGGGAATCGGGGAGGCTAGGCTGCGGCGGCGTGAGATCCACTAGCCAGTCGGGGTGCTGCAGCGGCATGAGATCCACCCAAACGGAACGGTTTCTACATGCAGAGTGAGTCGTCTGAGGTGTTCATGGTGGTCATGGGAGATTGGATCGGGAGAGGTATAGCTGGAGGTAGGATCAGTCTGCAGCCGATACCATGTAAAGGAGAAGGGATTTGGGGCGTCCAGCTCTCGTATGCTTGTATAGCTTGTACAAGGTGCCTTGCAAGGCAAGAATAGTCAATCACAACAATCGAATATTAACAGAATGGGCTAGAGAGGTAAGGTGAGAGATTGCCTAACATCTATGCATGGTATATAATTTAACAGCTGTTGTAATAAGGTTTGCACCTCAAGATGGCAGCCTGCAGTTCAGGCAATTCTGCGCAACTTGTACTCTTGTAGGCTTCCTCTTTGCCTCAAATGATTAAACTCATCAAATATACCAACCGCATTTCTTACGTCAAACCTCTCTGCAATCTCTTGAGTTCACTCTTGCCAAGATAGATGCTTGTCCCCTATCCACTAAGGAACTGCCCCCCCCCCCCCCCCCCCCCCCCCCCCCTCCATACCTGCTGCGCTAGGCCCTGAACCAAGAATGCTGTTCCACCCGTCTTATCTTATGGCCAGCAAAGAAAAATGTTACCTTGGTATGAGCAATTTTAACATGGTCCCTCTTACCTCCTCTTTTCACATGGGAGGTAAGAAGTTAAGAGTTACCCAGACCCACTACTTAATGGAATCTTTTTTTTTGCGGGGGCACTACTTAATGGAATCAACGGCTCAGATCTGTTATATACTCTTGCCTCTCATGTGAAATGAGGAGGTAAGAGGGACCATGTTAAGAAACCTTGGTATGAGATACTAGTGCATTTGGGATGTGCTCCCTCCGTTCCACAATGTAGTGCCTATAGATTCTTTCAAAAGTCAAACATTACAAACTTCGACCATATTTATGGAGAAAAATAGGTACATCTAGAATACCAAATGCACATCATTGGATATATCCTAAGTTATATTTTCAGAATGTACATGTTTGGTATTGTAGGTATAGAGAGTTTTCTCTATACACTTGGTCAAAATTGACAAAGTTTGACTTTCAGAAAAATCTATAGGCACTACATTGTGGAATGGAGGGAGTAATTTTTAGTTGTTCTTGAGTTGAGATTATTACTCTGATTCCGGCCAGTTGTGATGTTAATGACCTTATTTTTCTTTCATGCTTATATTTATATGAGTTCATGTTCCATGTTTACTCATACCACGCTAAGCTAAATTTTAATCTTGTTGCTTCTGTACTAAATAAGTATGACTGAAAGATATCATGCATTGTTATTTTTCGTGAAGGCATCCGTATCCAAAATCTTCAGCCAGGCCAAATCATAATGGATATAGATTTCCGTTGGGGTGGTGATCCAAGCATAATCCTTGCTGTTGATGCTCGAGTTGCATCACTGCCTATTCAGGTTTTGACTGTTTCTCTGTCTTTACTGTGCTTAACCTTGTAGGAGTGAGTTCTTATTAATTATATTTTTTTGTGAACCATCTCTCAGCTCAAGGATCTCCAGGTCTTTACCGTTGTTCGTGTCGTATTTCAACTATCAGAAGAGATTCCCTGCATCTCTGCTGTTGTTGTTGCTCTCCTCGCAGAGGTATGTATCTACTACTAAGCAGTTTTTGTGTGAGAAAAATATACAAAAACTGGTAATTTCTTCAGTATATTTTTATTCGTAGCTTCGGACAAGAGAACATCTGATTTTGAATTGAAGATAGGAAGAAAAAGAGTATAATGTTAACTGAGATGAGTTTTCAACTTACACACTGGACAACTAAAGCAGAGTGTCTACTCTTTTATTAACTGTGGACTGCTTTGTAATTAAGATGACGTAAAATTGGAATTTCTTCGAGAAGATTTATTTGCTTCATTTCCTTGCACTTATTGGTAGTAGTTTGTTTCCCCTGCAGCAATAGTCCCAGTGCTTACCTCAGAATGGATCCAAAACATAGAATATCATGTCAGTTTAACCTGGGAAGGCTTTAACATTTGACCCACCCTGGTAAAAAAAACATTTAACCCACAAAGAGAACCTATTTCTTGCAGTATATCATGGTAGCTGTTTAGACACTGCCAGTTTTTGTATTGCAACTTTGGTACCACCAGTCTTATGTGTTGATCCTGGTGGCATTTCCATGAGACAATTTGGTAACGCAGATTCATGCTATGAAGCTCCTGCTATAGTTGAAAGGTTTTTAGATGTAATATTTGTGTCGACCACATTTCACAAGAAAAATTATAAATTCCTGATGCGTGGAACCTTTTGCATTATCAAAGATGCGCATTTCCTGTATAATCGTTTATTGGGTTTCTTTGTGCTTCAGCCAGAGCCTAAAATACAGTACACATTGAAGGCTGTTGGGGGTAGTCTGACTGCTATTCCAGGACTTTCTGATATGATTGATGTAAGATGACTTGATTTTTTTTTAACATTGAGATTCTGCTAACAAATTACGTTAGAACTGATTCTTCTTCGTTCAATTAGGATACTGTCAATTCAATTGTCAATGACATGCTCCAGTGGCCACACAGGCTTGTTGTTCCACTTGGCGTCAATGTTGATACAAGGTGAGTTTTCTTCATTTCACTGCTGCGAAGGTCAATGGATCCCTGCTCCCCAGCTACACTGTGTGTGTGCCACTGGAAAATCATGTGGATGAAATTGCGTCTGCAAGGTTGTGTAAAACTAACTGCTTTGAAGTGGGAGGTGACATATTTATAGGCAGGTAGTTTGCAGTGGCATGTATCGTATGAACCTTAGTTCTGTTATGAACCATGGTTGGAGAAAGACAAGACAGAGGTGAGCCAGACAGAGACCCCTATACCTCTGAATGAGGGAGGGATCAGGGATCTTAGGATAGTCGCCCCCCCCCCCCCCCCCCCCCCCAGGTGACTTGGGGGGCAAACCCTAGATGGCAGCCGCCGCCCCCTCCTCATCTCCTCTCCTTGCCACCTCCAGAGGCAGCTTCCGGGTTAAGCCCCGCGGTTGAAGGGGGGCGGAGGGTGTCAGGCTGCAAGACTTTCAGTTGGTGTTCTAATCTTCAGTAAGTGGACGGCTAGGATTGAAGAACGCGATAAGATCTGATGGCTCGCCCTGCTCGCATCTACCGAATCGTTATTTACCTTTACTGTATCGTTTCACCTTGTCGTCACTATTTACTTTCCTCCCATGCCAGCTGAGCTACTTAAGCCAGCCCTCTCCTTTGTAACCGTATGCCATTTCCGAGAATTCTTTCTACCAAACACTTTACAGCTAATATAACATATACCATTTGATGCTTATACTCTCGTGCTCAAGTTACAAATCCTGGCTTTCCCCCAAGTCGACCTCGATCTGGTTATGGGGCGTGACAATTGGTATCATGAGCCTGGTCGCTCCTTGGTGGCGTAGTGTTCTGCGTGAGGCAAGTAATTTCCCACCGTCCGCACCCTCTCTTGCGGCGGTGGGGTATGGCGTCGCGGCGGCGGGGTTGGTAGGGGTGCGGGCGGTGGTAGACCCATTCGGCAACAGCTCGTGGTGCAGGACTGGTTGCCGGGTGTCGCCGCGTGGGGAGCGAGCACCTATGGGGCAGGGCCCCTTTTTTAGTCCGGCAAGGGGGCGGAGGTCGCACGAAGAGCAGATCGAGGCGAGAGCGCGCGGGGGATTTTTACCCAGCTTCGGAGCTCTCCGAAGAGATAAAACTCCTACTGCTGCTTTGTGTTTCTATATTGTTCTTGCTTGAGAGTGCGGGTGCCCTCAAGTTTCGAATGAGTCGACCCTCTCCTAGTCTCGAGTGAGCCGAACCCCCCCTACGTTGCACACGGGCCTCCTTTTATATGCTCAAGGGGTTACCCACAGGTGGCAACGGAGGGAAGGGGCAAAAATGGAAGAGTGGTGGTTGGTACAGCTACTTGTACAGTGTTATCATACCTAACCCTGGCGGCAGGGGACAAGGGCATTAATTGCCCGTCTGTGTCGCCTAAACAGTGCCGAAAGGGACCACTAGGGACGCCACCGTTTGCCACGATGGTTATCTTGCCAGCGCCTGCTTGCCACCTCGCACCCCTAGCTGCACGGCCTCCTGCCACGTGAGCTTGGGAAGGTCCCAGAGCGACACGTTGGCAAGTGTGCTGGAGCGCGGGCGCGAAGTGGGGGCTTCCCGCGGCAAGTTCCTTGCCGCGGTCGTCGTCTTGTCGTGTTCGGGAGCTTGTCGCTCACCGGGTCTTGCCGGGGCGCGCGGTGCGTCGCGGCAAGTTTTCTTGGAATGCCTTGAATGGCCTTCCCGGCAAGCTCCTCTTGCCGGGGTCTTCTTCTTCCCGGCCAGCTTCTCTTGCCGGGGCCTTGGTTGGCCTTCCCGGCAAGCTCCTCTTGCCGGGGCCTTGGGTACTTTGTTCTTGAATGGCGTCAAAGCAGCCGCGGAGGATCTTGGCGGATGCCCGGCAAGCCTTGCCGCGGGACGCTGCGACCGCTCGTGCACAAGTTCGGGATACTAAGGTACCCCTACTTTAGTACACCGACAGGAGCCCCCGGGCCTGGGCCATACACGGTGCCGAGCGCTGTTGGGCCAGGCCCAAAACAGTGCACGGGCACGCGCGGCCTAGGTCACACCAAATCCGACTCTGTACCCACCACGCCCCCCTCGCAACGGCACGCGTCAAACGCGGCGTCGTGGGGGAGATCGTGGGTAATTTTTTAATCCAGGGAATGCGTAACGTCCGCCTCCCCCGTTTATAAGCAGAGGAAACAGGGCCGTTCCCCCACCTTCGCCACTTGCAGTTCCTTCCTCCGAAAGCTCCGCCGCTCCCCTCCGCTTCCCAAGCCGAAAGAGAGCAGCGCTCCGCCGCCCATTGCCGCCGTCGCCGCCGTCGCCCTCGCCTTCCCCCACCGCTTCCGCCATGGCTCCGAAGACCGGGAAGGCTGCGAAGGCTGCGAAGTCGGCCGAGGCGCTGCAGCTTGAGGCGCTGCGTAAGAAGCGAGTGCTTTTCCTCCCTGAGCTCACCTCGAAGGCGCTGCGGGAGGAGTTCTACCTCTTCTGGTCGACGGAGACGCGGGCGCATCCGCGCACGCAGGTGCTTTCCGCTGAGGCTTCCAAATCGAAAAAGTGCCCCAGAGGTTACTACTTCTTTCCTGTGTTCTTCTATTGCGGGCTCTGCCCGCCTTTTTCCGATTTTCTCTGCGACATCATGAACACCTACGGGTTTCATCTTCTTGATTTCACCCCCAACGCCGTTCTGACAATGGCGGTTTTCGCACAACTCTGCGAGAACTTTGTTGGCATCCTCCCCAATGTCGCTCTTTTTCGTCATTATTTCTTCCCCCGGGCCGAGAAAGGGGAGCCACTGGCTGGCGGAATCGCCTGGACCTCCCGGATTGGCATGAAGGAGGTGTACTCGACGGGCGAGCTCCGCAGCAAGTGGGACGAGTGGAGGGCGGAGTGGTGCTGGATCTGTGACGCCAATCCGCAGCCATTCACCAAACTGCGCCAGACCCGGGTGGTGCGTGGCAGCGACTGGAGCGCTTTGTCGCCGGACGACGCCAAGCTGAAGATTGCCACCACCCGAATCCTCCGGCTCAGGCATGCCGGGCTCACAACAGGGGCGGTTGGCGCGGATTTCCTTCGCCGTCGCATCGCCCCTCTGCAAAAGAGGGGGAGGCCCGCCTGGCTGTTTGGCGGCCCGGCGGATATCATGAGGCTGCGTCCAGGCCTCAACTTCAACTTCACCGTTCTGGAGCTTGACGGGATGCTGAGGGAGCTGTTCAAGCATGACGCCAACCATCTAGAATGGTTCAGGTTGCCGCAGGGCGTCGTCCCCTTGTGCAACAACTCCCAGCGCGATCGCATCTGCGCAATGATGCCAGAGTGCGACTCGCACGAGATAAGTGCAACTTGGATAGAGCCCACCGTCGAGGTCGTGCAGCAATTCTTCGATAATTTGACGGAGGTAGCGGTCAACTCCGACGAGCAGAGGCTCCTCACCCGCGCCACCACCGACAACGAGATGCTGTACATCGCCACCAGGGCCGAAGAGGCGGCGGCAGCCGCTGCCGCGGGCGAGTTTGGCTTCACGTTGGAGGAGGCGGAGGCGGCCGAGGCGGCAAGTCTTGCCGACCGGGAAGACCTCGCCGGAGAAGTCGCTGGCAAGGGGGAGCCCGAGGTCGAAGCGAGCGAGCCCGCCGAGGGCGCGAGCGGCCAGCCGTCTTCGAGCAGCTTGCCGCAGCCGGAGCCCCCAGCGCGGCCCCAATTCCAACCGAGAAGACGCCTCCGTCGAGTTGGAGATACGGCAGAGGAGCAGGCCGGCCAGCAACTGCGGCGCCGTGGGACACGCTCCACCGCGGCAAGTACCGTTGCCGCGGGAGGATCCCAGGCTGTGCCGGCAACTGAGGCGGGGTCTTCCCGGGCCGCCACGCCTGATCCTGCCGCAGCCCCCGGCAAACGCCGAAGGGAGCCTACTCCTCCGTCACACCGCGCGGAGAGGGTATCGGACTTCGACCTCTCCGCGCTGAGCTCCGATGATGATGAAGAGGGGGAGGAGGAGGAGTGAGGCTTTCTTCTCACTGTTCTTGATTTTCTTTGATCCTTGTTATTGTTTGTCTTGTATCTGATTTGCTTCCCTCTGAATCCCTGTTCCATTTCAGGACTCTGGCCGAGAGAGCGGCGAAGAGGGCCAGGATTCCCGTGGTTGTCATCGAGAACGATCCTGCTGTGACGGCAGAAGACACGTCCGAGACCACCTTGACGGGCCCGATTCCTTCTCCTCGCGGCAGCCCCCAGCACAGCACCCAGCGTAAGTGTTTGGTTCACTTCCGGTTGTGGGGCGCGCATGGGTGCTTCTTCTTTTGCTGGCATCTTGATTGTTGATTTGCTCGTGTAGGAGCAGAGCAAGCCCGTCAGGAGGGACCAGAAGCCGCTCCGGAGGTGCTGTCTGCTTCAACTACGCCGCCAAGGGGCGATTTTCCGACAAGGGAGCGCTCTCCGGCAAGGGAGCGGTCCCCGGCAAGGGGCAGTTCCCCGGCGAGGGGCGGGACCAGCGAGCCTTTAGTAGTGGAGCCCACGGTCACGGAGCCCAGCACAGGTAACTCTCCCTGTCGGAAATTTTCCCTTGGGCTTCTCTTCTTCTGATCTTCTTTTTGGATCTTTGCTTGACTTTTTCTTTCTCTTCCTGTCTTCTGATCTCCCTCACACAGATCCGATGGAGACTGAGGCCACCGGCGAGGAAGACGCATGCGGCAATACTGAAGATGCCGCCGCGGACGAGGAAGAGGCCGGCGCTGATGAGCCTGCCGACGAAGAAGCCGCCAAGGCTGCTGGCGCAGGAGCTGGCGAAGGGTCCGGCAATCGTACTGGCGACCCTGAGGGTGCAGGAGCGCAGGGCGCTACACCGACTGCCGACCCCTCCGCTGCTGGAGCCCCAGCCAGGCGCATACTTGAAGGCCGGCGAGGGCGTGTACATCAAGCTTCCCTGGGCGTTGAGCTCCAGGGCGCCGGTGGAAGGAGAGGAGTTTGACGGGGAAGTACTCGCCTCTGCTGGGCTGGCAGTGGTTGACAAGCCGAGCAACAACAGCGGCGAGTCCGAGGAGCAGCTGCTCCGAAAGCTGGTGTCGCTCTACCGCGCCCGGCAAGCAAAGCTTGAGTCCCGGAAAGCGCTTGTCGCGCGGGCGGGAGTTGCCATAGAAAAGCACGCGGAGGAGCTCAAGAGCCGCAACCAGGAGGCCCTCCGGTCCATTGCCGAGGAGAGGGCGCAGCTCGACGAGGCGAAGAAGGTGTTCCTCCTGGAGAAGGCTGAAGCCGAAGAGCAGCAGAGGCTCGGCGCCGAGGAGCTGTCCAAGCGGGATGGTGAGCTGATACAGAAGAAGGTGAACTTGGACAGCCACGAAGAGGAGCTCGTCGTCCGGGAGCAATCGCTTGGCGGAGCACTCAAGGAGGCGAAGGATGCCGCCGCGGCTGCTGAGGCCGCCAAGAAGGAGTTAGAGGTGAAAGTGACGCAGCTGGAGACGGACATGAAAAGGAAGAACGAAGAGCTTGCCGCACTCCAGCGCGAACGCGAGAAGGATGCACGCGCCCATGGCGATCTGCAAGTTCAGCTCGCCGAGAAGATCAAGGAGCTGAACGCCGCCAAGGACTCGAGCGCTGATCTGGAGCTGAAACTGGCTACCTTGTCGGAGACGCTGGACGCCGCCAAGAAGCGAGAAGATGACTTGAGGAAAGATCTCAAGGGCAACGAAGAGCTGCTGACGAGGGCCGCCGAGGCTCAGAACACCTTCAAGGTCACGGTGGAGCTCTGGACGGAGGGCCTCGTCAACATCGCTGCATCCATCGACGAGGAGCTGGCGGAACTGGACTTGGCGGGCTTCGGGTACTCCACTGACGAAAATCTCCCGCCCAGCGCCAAGCTTACTCTCTTCTTCAAGGGCGTGGTGACGGCCCTCCTGCAACTCCGGGAAAGGATCCCGAAGAAGCTGGCGGACGAGTCGCGCGCAATCTGCGCCAAGGTCTTGGAGAAGGTGTTGGTGAAGATACTCTTCCGCAACCCGGGCCTCGACCTCACCCGCGTCCTCAAGAAGCTGCCGGCGGGTGCCGATCTTGAAGAACCCAAAGCCATTGTCGCACCCATCGTGGACAAGGTGAATGAGGTCAAGAGGGTTGACGGCGAGCGCGTGGATTAGACCATCTTTCTTCTCCTTTCCTTGTCGCTGTTTATCTAAGTCATGGGAATAATTTAGTCAGTGCCGCAACAAGTTACTTTTGTAATATAACTTTATTCTGGGCAATGCTTGCTATGCTATCTCCTTTACTTGGTCCTTTCTTTGTATGTTTTTACCCTATGCTTTTAGGGAACTTGCCGGCACGGGCACGCTTGCCGCAAGTGTTGAGTGCGGAACATCAGCAGCTTGCTGGCGGTGCCGGAGCACACTTGCCGCGAGCGCTGAGTGCGGAACATCAGCAGCCTGCTGGCGGTGCCGGTTCCGGCAAGAAACCTTGCCGCAACTAGTTGCGGCACACTTAAGTTGTTGAGCGGACTCGAAAACAATGTAAGGGCGCTTAGCGGCTCACTTAAGTTGCTGAGCGGACTCGAAGCAAAGTAAGGACGCAAATAGCTACGAGGAGGTTCCTCCGCGCACAGGTTTTCCATACAAAGCACGGTCGTTCAAGGAGGATAGCTTAAAATTTTAAGAAACTGATCGTGCTCAAACTTTGGCAACTTAGCTTTTCTGTCGTCTGTGTCCCGGCAAGGCCGTATTTTTTTGAACGACGCTCGGTCCACACCTTCATTCTCTCCCTCCCCCCCCCCCCCCCCCCCCCCGCGAACTTGTGGGCGAAGGAACCTTCTTTTCGAGGGAAGAGAAAATAAAGATATGGAGCCTTATGGCTTGTTATTGCTTACCGGAGGCGAGTGCTGCACAAAGTTGTCAGATAATACATGCATAATAGAAAAAGGCATGAAATTTGACAACATGTGCTGAGCACATAAACTTTATGCACGGGATCTGCGCCCGGCTCTGTACCAAGGATTATATGCAACAGCGGCAAGACTTGTACAGAAAGGTGGTTGCCGGCAAGAAACCTTACCGCAACTAGTTGCAGCACACTTAAGTTGTTGAGCGGGCTCGAAAACAACGTAAGGGCGCTTAGCGGCTCACTTAAGTTGCTGAGCGGACTCGAAGCAAAGTAAGGGTGCTTAGCAGCTCACTTAAGTTGCTGAGCGGACTCGAAGCAAAGTAAGGGCGCTTAGCGGCTCACTTAAGTTGCTGAGCGGACTCGAAGCAGAGTAAGGGCGCTTAGCAGCTCACTTAAGTTGCTGAGCGGACTCGAAGCAAAGTAAGGGCGCAACTAGCTACGAGGAGGTTCCTCCGCTGGCGCCCGCGCCTCCGCTGGCATCCACCCCACCGCCCGTTTGCTCCGGTGGCGGTAGGATAGATGTGGACGGAGCGGCCACCTCCGAAGCCTTCTTCTTCGGTGGCATGTCGATGAAGATGTTGTTGTAGCGCGCGCAAACGCCGGATCAGGTTCGTACAACCTCGACGCACCCCCTACCTGGCGCGCCAGAGATGTCGCCGCGCGTGGGGGGAGCGAGCACCTATGGGGCAGGGCCCCTTTTTAGTCCGGCAAGGGGGCGGAGGTCGCAGAAGAGCAGATCGAGGCGGAGCGCGCGGGGGGATTTTTACCCAGCTTTGGAGCTCTCCGGAGAGATAAAACTCCTACTGCTGCTTTGTGTTTCTATATTGTTCTTGCTTGAGAGTGCGGGTGCCCTCAGGTTTCGAATGAGTCGACCCTCTCCTAGTCTCGAGTGAGCCAAACCCCCCCTACGTTGCACACGGGCCTCCTTTTATATGCTCAAGGGGTTACCCACAGGTGGCAACGGAGGGAAGGGGCAAAAATGGAAGAGTGGTGGTTGGTACAGCTACTTGTACAGTGTTATCATACCTAACCCTGGCGGCAGGGGACAAGGGCATTAATTGCCCGTCTGTGTCGCCTAAACAGTGCCGAAAGGGACCGCTAGGGACGCCACCGTTTGCCACGATGGTTATCTTGCCAGCGCCTGCTTGCCACCTCGCACCCCTAGCTGCACGGCCTCCTGCCACGTGAGCTTGGGAAGGTCCCAGAGCGACACGTTGGCAAGTGTGCTGGAGCGCGGGCGCGAAGTGGGGGCTTCCCGCGGCAAGTTCCTTGCCGCGGTCGTCGTCTTGTCGTGTTCGGGAGCTTGTCGCTCACCGGGTCTTGCCGGGGCGCGCGGTGCGTCGCGGCAAGTTTTCTTGGAATGCCTTGAATGGCCTTCCCGGCAAGCTCCTCTTGCCGGGGTCTTCTTCTTCCCGGCCAGCTTCTCTTGCCGGGGCCTTGGTTGGCCTTCCCGGCAAGCTCCTCTTGCCGGGGCCTTGGGTACTTTGTTCTTGAATGGCGTCAAAGTAGCCGCGGAGGATCTTGGCGGACGCCCGGCAAGCCTTGCCGCGGGACGCTGCGACTGCCCGTGCACAAGTTCGGGATACTAAGGTACCCCTACTTTAGTACACCGACACCGGGACACATCAAATCGGTGCTAAAATCCCTGGTCCTACAGCGGGTGGTGTTGCACAGCGGCGGCGAGATTCATCGGCGCCGGAAGGGTCCAGAACTTCAGATCGGGTTTCTGCAACTGGTTGTAAAATGCCTCTGACACTCCGGGATCAGGATGGGGCGCGCGAAGACGTGCGTGGATGAAGGTGACATACCTGATTTGCTTGCTATGAACGGCGATGTGTTGCAAAATTGAGAAGACACGACCGAACTTAAAGGTGATATGGAGGATCTGCGCAAGGATGTCCATGCCGCCATCTTTGTCCTGAATCAACAGTTGGCAACTATGGCCGATGTGCTCAAGAGTTTTGTACCGAATCGAGCCTCCCCTTTAGTGCCACCGGGTCAAAATTAGAAGGCTCCAGCGACTGAAGCTCCTCAAACATTAACCGAAGAGCCGAAGCAGGACACCACCACTAGGCCTCTCACTGAAGAACTTCGCAAGCGTTTGGCTATTGAACAGGAGAAAACCAAACAGTTTGCACTTCAGATGCCTCCAAACTGAACGAATAAATCAGTGCATTGAGAATTGCCTGAGATGTATGACATCAACTGAACCAAAGAAGTGGACATTGCACCTAGTCGATCTGCTCTGCCAGTGAGCCAGGCCCGAGCGATGCAGCTCGAGCGCACGTGGTGGCTCTGGCCGTGCTAGCCTGTACGTGCAAACGCACGTGATTTTGTTTCACTCACCTCCCTAATCACCTTGACATGATACCTTCTGATCTGCACAATGATGCTTCGATTCGAAATAAGCTCTACGCGAAAAAGATGCACATCGACGTTGTAGTTCCATTCAGACGATCAGTTCCTAATTTCAAGGACTGTATATCTTGAATTTCATGCTAGTGTTTGGAGGTTTTTAGACAAATTTTGGCAAAATGTTCACATCCGGTCGACCGTTTGAATTCCCTTTGACCACTAGCTTCATCTTGCTGTTTCACACGACTTTCGTGTAGCATGTTTTATGTTTTGATGATTGTAGACGAGTAGATCTATCCTATTATACCACACAATCGTGTTCATGTGGGCATGTTATGAAAACCAATGAATTTTGGCAAAATCTTTGCACCCGGTCGACTGTTTGAAATTTCCTTTGACCACTAGCTTCATCTTGCCGTTTCACACGACTTTCCTGTTGTACGTTTTCTGTTTCGATGGTCGTAGATGGGTAGATCTATATCTCCCTACTGACTGTGCATCCGTGTCACACCTGGGCGTCACTGGGCTGAAAAATGATTCGCGCCCAGTCGGTTTCATGAACGTTGGATGAGCATCCGAGGGCTGCCACCTTCTGGCCTTCTTTTCTTTCTTCAGCACCCCGTTTCTGCTCTAGGTACGTTCACCACGTGGATAAGAGGTGAGATTAATCATCTGTGCGTGCGTAACCAAACAGCAGCGTGTTGCATCTGAGGAGAAAATGCTTGTGACCAAACAATCTTGTGTATTTCTTCTCAGCCTGGCTGAGGAGGATGCAGGTAACCAAACAATCTGCACAACATGGTTTTTACCCTGTATTCACCGCCAGGCCAACTCAGCCAGGCTCACCTGAGACGAGAAAGTGGTGCTGGTAGCCAAACAGGCCATAATTGCTTGTACCTGGCATTTGCAGTGTTTCTCCGCCGTTCCCTTGTTGAAGGCATTGTTTGGAGTTTGATCAGACTTGATCTTCAAGGTGAAAACCCATTATCTGGCCTTAAATGGTTGGATTCGGCAACGGCGGCGCTTGCATGTTGTTCCCTTACCGGAAGGAACCGTTCCTTTTGTGAGAACTATTCTCAGTCTATGTGTTGTAAGGGATGGTCGGTGTTGCTGCTTGTCGTGGATCACCATTGCTCAACCCCCCCCCCCCCTCCCCCCCTCTTTTTTGTAATAATTTGGCTATGTGCATCCTCAATGTCTTGATATCATGCAACGGTGGCGCTTGCATGTCCTTGCTCTTGATATCATGTTGTTGTAGAGGCCGGGTGTAATTGGTGTCTTCTCTATATTAATAGAGAACTCTTTATCGGAAAAATGTTATTAGCGGAAGTAGAAGGACTACATTAAAAAGGAGATATAACTATCCAAGCAAGTTATAATAATTTGTTAATGGGAAGGAAGTAGTCTGAATTTGTTATTCAGTCGATCCAGTGTGTGTGTGGCCATATTTTAGCATGCTACCATCCAGTAAGTTTGATTGGGCAACAGCCATGAAGTTCTTAAAATTTTATTTTGGACCATCTTTTCATCTGGCGTTCTCATTCAAATGCACCCCCCTGTAATAGACACTAGTACTGTTCTTCAACGGCGTAGCCAAGAATTGTGGACACCAGGGACTGACTGCTTAAGGCCCAGCCAAGGCAAGGTAACGGGCCGCGCCCAGGGCCAAACGTGGTATCATCTAAAATATAGGCAAGGAATTTTTTCTACGTCCCGAGCCATGGCCTGGGCTACCTGGGGCCCAGCAATGCCTTTGCTGTTCTTCATCTCTAGATATTCTTTGCGCAATCCAACATGTATTTTTTACGGCAAAACATTTTATGCACACACATTTCGACACAAGTACATAATTTCTTGGTTTGATTTCTTTGACTAGCTTATAAGGATTTCTGATTGTTCTCCTTTGTGCATATTTCTTTTGAAGCTTTCCTTGTACTCCCTCCGTTCCTAAATATTTGTCTTTTTAGAGATTTCAAATGGACTACCACATACGGATGTATATAGACATATTTTAGAGTGTAGATTCACTCATTTTGCTCCGTATGTAGTCACTTGTTGAAATGTCTAGAAAGACAAATATTTAGGAACGGAGGTAGTATACGTCTAAGATCCTGTTGGCATTTACTGAGTTTTAACTCTTTGATTTTCCACTGTTGTACTTATTTTCTCTGCAGTGAGCTGGAGCTTAAACCTGAGGGAAAACTTTCTGTTACTGTAGTAAAAGCAACATCTCTGAAGAATAAGGAGTTGATTGGTAAATCTGATCCCTACGTGACCCTGTATGTGCGTCACATGTTCAAGGTCAAAACAAAAGTCATAGATGACAACCTAAATCCTGAATGGAATGAAACATTTGAACTGATTGTTGAAGACAAGGAAACCCAATCTGTCATTTTTGAGGTAATTCTACGTTGTCCCTCCCCTCATCCTTTGAAGATGCGACTGCATTGTATTTCCCGGGAAAATAATGGGTCGTTCTCAACCAAATCTGTTTACAATATGTATTTCGCGGATGCAACGCGATGTAGCTTGGCTGATGCTATTTGGCACAACAAGGCCCCTCTCAAGTGCAACACGACTAAGATATTCACTAGCTAAATGCCTGTGCTTTGCTACGGGCAACAAAAGAATATTAATGCAATTTTTTTACACCCAAATATTGAGTGTTTTTAAGACTTACATGAAGGGCAACTTGGTCAGTAATAACATTGACAATTATTAGTTTATTTGCCATCACGGTTAACTTAGTTATGCTGCTTCGCCAACTATATTATGATTTTACACACACCTCAACTCTCTTGGTACCAAGTTAATTATTTTACACAGAGAACTGAATTGGATTTACACATTATAATGGCAAGTTGAGCGTTGTATAGCAGCAATGAGTGTCATGTCTCATATGTCATCATATGCCACACCCGCTTATTCCAGAGTTGTTATTAATCCTCTAGGAGAAATTTATTTGACACACCTACCTTTTTCATATGCTTTGAATTAGGCTTAGATCAATATTTAATATGATACACAGTTATACACATGCATGGCGTCAATGACAAATAGATTTCTGAGTGAACAATATAGATGAGCTCCAACAAACCTTGGAGGAACACGAGTGAGGACTGAGTAGTCGGACGCGAAGCCATGGCACACGGCACACAACCACACGCGTAATCTCTCCGCTTCTGCCATTCTCATTGAGCACCACAAGCTTGTTGAACGAGTAGCAGCCTTTCAGGCGAGCTCAGGCTGTTGGCTGCATGCGCTGCCTTACCAATTGACCTCCACGCGTGCCCCCCGCAACAACATTAGTTGCCTTGGGGCACAGGCTTTGAGGGTGATGAGCTGGGAGGCGCAGGTGGACGAGCCTGTTGTGCATCCAAGACGAAGGGATTGAACCATCACCATCGCAGTGCAGGCCACCGGGGAGCGTCCTGCTACATCTATAGTTCAAGTCTCTAAAACTGAACCTACATTGGACTTATTGGCTAGTGCAGCGCACGAGTTGGGCCATGGGCCATGTAATCCAGCGAGGGCCCAAGGGCATGTAGCTACTTAAGTGTGCGTGAGACCACAGTTAAGGTTTTACCAATAAGAAAGTTGCGGCTACTCACTCTCACCCTCTCGTGCTTCCTCACTTGCTCCCTCTCTCTTCTCACCTAGTCCCCTCCTCTCGATCCCCAATCCATCAGGCATTACATATGCAAGTCCTTCTTTTTACAAGGGGGATGTTCAGAGTTGTACTAATTACCGTGGAATTAAGCTGATGAGCCATACAATGAAGCTATGGGAGAGAGTCATTGAGCACCGCTTAAGAAGAATGACAAGCGTGACCAAAAACCAGTTTGGTTTCATGCCTGGGAGGTCGACCATGGAAGCCATTTTCTTGGTACGACAGCTCATGGAGAGTTATAGGGAGCAAAAGAAGGACTTGCATATGGTGTTCATTGACTTGGAGAAGGCCTATGATAAGATACCGCGGAATGTCATGTGGTGGGCCTTGGAGAAACACAAAGTCCCAGCAAAGTACATTACCCTCATCAAGGACATGTACGATAATGTTGTGACAAGTGTTCGAACAAGTGATGTCGACACTGATGACTTCCCGATTAAGATAGGACTGCATCAGGGGTCAGCTTTGAGCCCTTATCTTTTTGCATTGGTGATGGATGAGGTCACAAGGGATATACAAGGAGATATCCCATGGTGTATGCTCTTTGCGGATGATGTGGTGCTAGTTGACGATAGTCGGGCGGGGGTAAATAGGAAGTTAGAGTTATGGAGACAAACCTTGGAATCGAAAGGGTTTAGGCTTAGTAGGACTAAAACCGAGTACATGATGTGCGGTTTCAGTACTACTAGGTGTGAGGAGGAGGTTAGCCTTGATGGTCAGGTGGTACCTCGAAAGGACACCTTTCGGTATTTGGGGTCAATGCTGCAGGAGGATGGGGGTATTGATGAAGATGTGAACCATCGGATCAAAGCCGGATGGTTGAAGTGGCGCCAAGCTTCTGGCATTCTCTGTGACAAGAGAGTGCCACAAAAGCTAAAAGGCAAGTTCTACAGGACGGCGGTTCGACCCGCAATGTTGTATGGCGCTGAGTGTTGGCCGACTAAAAGGCGACATGTTCAACAGTTAGGTGTGGCGGAGATGCGTATGTTGAGATGGATGTGTGGCCACACGAGGAAGGATCGAGTCCGGAATGATGATATACGAGATAGAGTTGGGGTAGCACCAATTGAAGAGAAGCTTGTCCAACATCGTCTGAGATGGTTTGGGCATATCCAGCGCAGGCCTCCAGAAGCTCCAGTGCATAGCGGATGGCTAAAGCGTGCGGAGAATGTCAAGAGAGGGCGGGGTAGACCGAATTTGACATGGGAGGAGTCCGTTAAGAGAGACCTGAAGGATTGGGGTATCACCGAAGAGCTAGCTATGGACAGGGGTGCATGGAAGCTTGCTATCCATGTGCCAGAGCCATGAGTTGGTTGCGAGATCTTATGGGTTTCACCTCTAGCCTACCCCAACTTGCTTGGGACTAAAGGCTTTGTTGTTGTTGTTGTTGTTGTTGTACCTCTGATCGCCGCCGACGCTCTCAAATTGTCTTGACCAGTCGGTAACATCCACCGTGTTAAGTGCGGTTCATCTCGGTGAATCGCTTGAAATCCTGCATGGGGTTCGATTTGGTTCGGAACGAGACGACAACTCCGCCATCCAAACCGTTCGCTCAGAGCCGCCACGTCTTCTGGGCCATGGCGGAAACCACTGACCTGTTGAAGATGCTGCTTGAAACCGTCATCCGTCCCTCGACGCGAATCAAACCACCGCTGACCAACGCGTCGAGGCTCAGCTCGCTTACAACAAGCAGTTTTCTCACGAGCTCAAAAATCTCGCCAAACAGATCAACCTCACCCAAGTGGATGTCGACGAGGTGCGCAAGTCCACTCCCACCATCAATTCTGCAGCAGCAGCAACTGCGGGTGCCATGTCACCCACCCGGTGCCACAACCATCACTGATCCGACGGTTACACCACCAGCCACGGCTCACGCATCGCCGCTCTATACCGGCAGGGCAGCACAACTACGTTTTGCGTGCCTCGTCAACCGCGAGCCGCCACTGCTCCCGACGCTGCACCAAGACCATGACCCAGCGCCCCACTTCACCAAACCGCTGAAGCATGACTTTCCGTGGTTCGATGGCGATGCCCGCGCATCTGGCTCGAGCGATGCGTCTCCTACTTTGAGCTCTACTAGGTGCCGCCACACAACTGGGTCAGCATCGCGGCGTTGTACATGGATGGCTTGGCCGCGATGTGGCTCCAAGCATTTCGGTAAACACATCGGGGGCTCACGTGGTCTGCGTTCTGAGCAGCGCCCCATGAATTGTCACTGGCTCGAGGAGACTATCATGTTCGTTGCCGAGGGAAACATGGTTTAGTTACAAGGCGTCCGGACAACCAATCTCCCACTCATCTCGGAGCTTGACGCCTATGAGTTGCATCGCATGGAAGCGGCGAATGACATATGGATCGTGGCAGTGGTGACTGTCGCTCCACCTAACGCGGACGTCGCTAAGCCTGTGCCGGCGATCATTCAGAAGCTACTCGAGGACTTTGAAGATGTGTTTGCCGAGCCATCTGGACTGCCACTACGACGCCAGCATGATCACGGGATCAACCTCGAGCCAGGCACGCCCCCAATCAACACTGGACCCTATCAATACTCGCCTGCTCAAAAGGAAGAGATCGAGAAGCAAGTTCAAGACTTGCTCCAGTCTGGTGCGATCATGCACAGTATGAGCCCGTATGCTGCTCCTGTTCTGCTGGTCAAGAAGAAAGACGGTAGTTGGAGATTCTGCATCGACTTTCGCCACCTCAACAAGATCACCATCAAGAACAAATTTCCTCTTCTGGTCATCGACGAACTCCACGACGAGCTTGCGGGTACATCTTATGTTTCCTAGGTAGACCCCTTCGTGCGGGCTACCACCAAATTCGCATGCGTGCCGAGGACGAGGAGAGGATGACTTTCAAAACCCATCATGGCCATTTCCACTTTAGGGTGATGCCTTTCGGCCTCACCAACGCGTCGGCAACGTTCCATCGCTTCATGAACACCATCTTCACCAAGTTTATCCGTAAGCTTGTCATCATATTTCTCGACAACATCCTCATCTTCAGCATTGACCTTTTTTTGCCAAGTTTATCCATAAGTTTGTCATCATATTTCTCGACGACATCCTCGTCTTCAACACTGACCTGCAGGAGCATGAGCAATACTTTAGCATGGTGCTCTCCATTCTCTGCAGCAGGAACTGTACGTCAAGGCCTCCATGTGCTCTTTTGCATAGCGGAGCATCGACTACTTGGGCCATGTGATCTCCAAGGATGGAGTCGCCAGCAAGACCAGTGCAATGCATGCCTGGCCCATACCAACTGAAGCTTCATGCACTAGCCAACGCAACCAACAACCCAAACTGATGGAAAGGGCTAAGGCAATCCACATATACACTTCAACACCCTCTCTCACGTGTGACGCGGAAAGTCAACACGTGGATAGACAGAGAGGTGTGGCTCAAGAGGCCTATATGTGGACACAAAGGGGGAACTCAAATTTTGGATAAATTGCGGAAGCCAAGATTTTAACTCAAGACCTTAGGCTCTGATACCATGTTAAGCTTCATACACTAGCCAACACAACCAAAAGCCTGAACTGATGGAAAGGGCTAGGCAATCCATATATGCACTTCAACACCAACCACCGCCACGGAGCTTCGGGTTTACTTGGGCTCACCGGGTACTATCGGAAATTCGTCCCCAGCTATGGTGTCCTTACTCACCTCCTGGCCAAGAAGGGCTTCAATTGGGACGAGCGAACCCAAGAGACGTTTGATCTCCTTAAGCAAGCCACGGCTCGGGCGCCCATGCTCCCTCTGTTGGACTTCTCCCAGCCGTTTGCCATCGAGACGGACGCCTGTGACACGGGCATGGGCGCGGTGCTCATGCAGGACGGTCACCCTGTGGCTTACATGAGCAAGGCATTGGGCATCAGGAACCAGAAGCTATCGACCTACGAAAACGAATTTCTTGCCGTGAACAAATGGCGAGCCTATCTCTAGCACGGGCCATTTGAAATGAAATCGTCACCAACCCAAGAGCACGTGTGCCCTGGGCTACCAACAGTTGGACACGGAGCTCCAACGCAAGGTAATGTCAAAACTTGTCGGCCTTCAGTTCACACTTCGGTAAAAGAAGGGCACGAACAATGGGGCAGCCAATGCGCTCCTGTAGGATCGAAAGTATGTCTAGAGGGGGGGGGGGGGGGTGATTAGACTACTTGACCAAATAAAAACTTGTCCTTTTCCCAATTTTAGTCTTTGGCAGATTTTAGCTATCTTAGCACAAGTCAAGCAATCTTAACACAATTCAAGCAAGCATGCAAAGAGTATATGAGCAGCGGAAATTAAAGCATGCAACTTGCAAGAATGTAAAGGGAAGGGATTGGAGGATTCAAACGCAATTGGAGACACGGATGTTTTTGTCGTGGTTCCGATAGGTGGTGCTATCGTACATCCACGTTGATGGAGACTTCAACCCACGAAGGGTAACGGGGCGCGAGCCACGGAGGGCTCCACCCACGAAGGGTCCACGAAGAAGCAACCTTGTCTATCCCACCATGGCCGTCGCCCACGAAGGACTTGCCTCACTAGCGGTAGATCTTCACGAAGTAGGCGATCTCCTTGCCCTTACAAACTCCTTGGTTCAACTCCACAATCTTGTCGGAGGCTCCCAAGTGACACCTAGCCAATCTAGGAGACACCACTCTCCAAGAAGTAACAAATGGTGTGTTGATGATGAACTCCTTGCTCTTGTGCTTCAAATGATAGTCTCCCCAACACTCAACTCTCTCTCACAGGATTTGGATTTGGTGGAAAGAAGATTTGAGTGGAAAGCAACTTGGGGAAGGCTAGAGATCAAGATTCATATGATAGGAATGGAATATCTTGGCCTCAACACATGAGTAGGTGGTTCTCTCTCAGAAACAGCAAGTTGGAAGTGTAGGTTTGTTCTGATGGCTCTCTCCACGAATGAAGAGGAGGTGGAGGGGGTATTTATAGCCTCCACACAAAATCTAACCGTTACACATAACTTGCCAAACTCGGTGGGACCGAATTGATAAACTCGGTCGGACCGATTCAGCAAATCTAGTGACCGTTAGGATTTTCGGTGGGACCGACATGCAACTCGGTAGGACCGATATGGTTAGGGTTAGGGCATAACTAATCTCGGTGAGACTGATTACACAAACTCGGTGAGACCGATTTTGGTAATAAGCTAACCAGAGAGTTGGTCAGGTAAACTCGGTGGGACCGATTCGCTCATTTCGGTGGGACCGAAATGTTACAAAAAGGAAACAGGGAGTTTACATTGCAATCTCGGTGGGACCGATCGCTCATCTTGATGGTACCGAAACGTTACGAAGGGAAACAGAGAGATTACAATCCCATCTCGGTGAGATCGAGATCCCTATCAGTGAGACCGATTTGCCTAGGGTTTGTGGCAGTGGCTATGACATCTGAACTCGGTGGCGCTGGGTAGAAAGAATCGGTAGGGCCGAGTTTGACTTTTGGTTTAGGTCATATGTGGATGTGGGAAAGTAGTTGAGGGTTTTGGAGCATATCACTAAGCACTGTGGAGCAAGAAACTCATTAAGCAACACCTCATCCCTCCTTGATAGTATTGGCTTTTTCTATAGACTCAATGTGATCTTGGATCACTAAAATATAAAATGTAGAGTCTTGAGCTTTTGAGCTTGAGCCAATCCTTTTGTCCTTAGCATTTTGAGGGGCCCATTTTTCTCATCCATGCCATGCCATCCATTGAGCTTTTCCTGAAATATTTATCTTGGAATAATGTTAGCTCAATGAGCTATATGTTGTTAGGAATTACCAAAACCACCTAGGGATAGTTGCACTTTCAGCTCCGCACATGGGGCACTAGCTCGCACTCAACGCGCTCTCCATCTGCCAACCACAATGGCTACAGGAGGTAGACAACTCCTATGAAACAGATGCGACAACTCCTATGAAACAGACGCGACACACAAAGAGCTCCTCGCCCAGCTGGCGATCCAAAGCCCTGACGACCAAGGCCGCTTGTTGCGTCAAGGAATCATTCACCAAGGTGACCGGCTCTGGATCGGCGCCAAAACAGCTCTCCAACCAAGCTCATTTCGGCGCTCTATGACAGTGTCGTGGGAGGCCACTCCGGGATCGCGGCGACCTACCAATAGGTGCGCAAACTCTTCGCCTGGCCTGGCCTCAATGCACCATCCAAGATTGACCGAAGCAGTGGCGCAAATGGCTCTCCGCAGCGGAGTCTTGCTACAAGTTGACTCACCACTCTTCGCTCAAATGCTCACCGTTCAAAGTTCTCTATGGCAAGGAGCCGAATTTGCGCAGCCTACTCTCCTTTAGCGACCAGTTGCCCACCGGCACGGCGAGCGATGACCTGGACTGGGCCACACACACCGAGATGCTGCGCGCCTAGCTTGAGCGTGCCTAGGACCGTTTCAAGAAGCAGGCTGATCGACATCCCACCGAGCGCATTTTTGACGTTAGCGAGCAAGTCCTCAAGCTCTAGCTGTAGTTCCAAGTCTCTGTCGCTAGCAAGTCCTGCTGCAAGCTCACGTACAAGTACTTTGGCCCCTTCATTGCCATCGAGTGCGTCAGCGCCCTTGCCTACAAGCTGGAGCTCCCACAAGACAGCAGGATCCACCCCGTCTTCCATGGCTCGTAGCTCAAGCCGTTCACCCCCAACTACTCACTGGTCTTCTCCGACTTGCCCAAGATTCCAAACCTGACAACCACACCGCTAGATCTGATCGCCATCATCCTGGAACGTCGCATGGTGAAGAAGCGAGACGTGGCGATCACTCAGCTCTGCATCCAATGGTCCACTCTACACGCTGATGGCACCACGTAGGACTACGACGTGTTGCGCCATTGCTATCCAGACGTCGTCATCTGGGAAGAAGAAGCGTCGCAAGGGGGGGAGGGGAGCGGCGTCATCAGGTCTCTAATACTTCCTAACCCCCCCCCCCCCTCTTAAATGCGAAGGGTATGCAACAACATTGCATTTGAAGAGGTGTAATACTAAAAAAATGATAATCCAAATCCACGCCTTGAGAATGTCGTCGTAGCATGAAGAGTCTTCAAAACCCCTCGAGTCAGGCCAAAGGTGATAACGAAGAGAAGGCACATCAGAGAAAGACACCACATCGAGAGAAAGACACCACATCGGTAGAAGATACAAGATAAGTATGAAGAGAAGATGGGTTGTCAAAAGAAGATGGCACATCAAGAGAGTAAAGCATTGCGCAGAAAATCATAGCCCACGACAACCGACGTCGAAAGAAGCTCGATGGCTATGACAATGGGCGTAGATCAATGCAAAAGGAGTCCATGAAAAGCCTACTGAAAACAATAAGGGCATGTAGGCTGCAAAAGTTGTATAGAAAGGACCAGGACGAGAGAAAGGCTGACGGACAAAGGTATGGTGGACTCGCATGGCATGAGAAACACAAAATATCAATGGATTTGGTGGAAGCAACGAAAAAGATAGAAAACTAAAAAGCTAGGAAGCATACACGGGACGAAGTTACGGAGAAGCTACGGAGAAAGTTGTGTCAATGAGATGCTGATGGGCAGCAGCAAAGAGGAGCACCCGCACATGAGGACCTAGCAACGCAAGTAGCAGGTGTGAGCAGCGGTAGTAGCTACAGGGAAGAGCCAACACGAGAAGCAAGCAACATGCAAGGAGAAATGATAAGGTTTTTAACGATAAAAGCACTTCTCTTATGCAGGTTATCTACAGATGTATTGGTATGCTCCGTTTCAGGTCGTCTCTACAATGTGTGGAGAATCGAGACTTGTTTACGGTAGTGTGTACACGCTTGGAGAATACAGCGAGGGATACTTTTACCCGACATGGATGGCAACATGATCTTAGGATTGGCCCTCCCATGGTTTAGGCGTCATACAGTCTTGTCATGATTACTTGTATTTTGCCATTTTTAGTTTCTGAGTTTGGACTTGATTTGGCTGTGTGCATCTTGGTTACGCAGAGGCCAGGTGTAATACTTAAACCTTTTAAGTAATAAAGTGCTCTTTATCGTAAATGCGAGGAGCAGCATGAACAACACACAACATATCGGACCAAGCCGAGCAGCACGGTGGCCAACCAGCTGCCAGATCTAGCAGACCAGTAGGCACATGCGAAGCGGAAGTGCAAGACCTGGCGGACCGAGCGATAGCTTTGATCGAGAGGCAGCCAGAGCCGCGCGGGTGTAGCCCTGGCGAGGCCGGCGGATCGGCGAAAGGTAGCTGACGTGGACAGGTGTCGGCGGAAGGCAACCTGGAGTAGCGCAGGATGGCGAAAGCCTGTCGGCGGGATGGCAGAGCACGTAGTGAGTTGAGGTACGACAGCGCGATTCTGGAGAAAATTGGGCAAAAAAGCAGAAGAGGGCGGATCTGGAGGTCAATGGGACGGCCCGATCTGGTAGGTGTGCATCGACCAAAGGGGAGAAGCATGGGGGTGACGGGAGTAGCAGCCGACAGCAAGAGATAAGGCAGCGACGACCAACGGCCATGCATGATTGGATTGGGAGGGCGAGTTGCGGCGCCCGAAAACCCCCTTAATCCTAGGCTCATGATACTATGTCATGATGCAACTTATCTCTATTGCATAGCCGATGCGGCATATATATACATTACACAAGGAAAGGAAACATGGTCCAATAAGGACTCCTAGACCAATACTAATACTTTCTAACACTTGCATCGGACTCAAAGTGCACTGGTTAGTGCAACGGCACCAGTTGGGCCATGATATCCTACGAGGGCCCAAGGGCATGTAGCTACTTAAGAGTCCCAATGGTCTGACCCTCTTGTGCTTCGTCACCTGCTCCCTCTCTCTTCTCACCTACACCCCTCCTCCGGATCCTCAATCCATCGGGCATTACACGCCATGGTGAGACGGCCTGGTGAGGCCATTGGGATGCGGCACATAGTGTAGATCTTGCGCCGATGGAAGGCAGTGTGGCGGAGAAGGTTGGGGGCGCCGTGATGTCTGGCAGAACAGGAGGCGTGCCGTTTTTGGCCCTCTCTCTTTGGCGCAAGATCCGTAATTGCCTTTTGATTTTCTTTGAAAGAGAGCATGATGGATCGTGGGATAAAAATCGGTGGATCTTGGGGTAAAAATTGGTGGAAAGAAATTGTAGCGGGGAGGGTGTGAGGAGTTGGATGAAAGGACGTGCGGACGACAGAACATTGCGTTCTTTTTAAGTACTCCATCCGGTCACAAATGGAGTATAGGATAAAAAAAGGGCAGCCCGGTGCATGTAGCTCCTGCTTGCACAGGGTCCGGGGAAGGGTCCGACCACTTTGGATCTATTGTACGCAGTCAACTTTTTCTGAATCTGATGTATATAGACACGTTTTAGTGTGTTTGTTCACTCATTTCAGTTCGTATGTAGTCCATATTGACATATCCAAACCATCTTATATTTGTGAATGGAGGAAGGAGAGATTCATGGGCCAACCTTTTCGATAAAGGGCGCTTTTATTAACTCAAAATGTAGCATCAAGCGGATAAAAAGCATGATGAGCAACACCGGGCCTCTGCATAACTAAGACGCACAAAGTAGTCATATAATACCGACACCATGCCTATGTCGAAGGAGGTGGTGGACCGATTCGGAGATTATGCTGCCATCCATGTTGGGTAAAATCCTCCTAGCCAACTGCAGACATGAGATTCATGGGCCAACGTATCTAGCAGAGTAAATATACATAGTTATATAAATGAGAAGTTGATGGGAGAAACTACGTTAACATCTAGGACTTCGATTCATGAGTAGATTGTGCACCTTTCATGCAGTAACTTTAGTCTTAGGGTAGCCGGCTAGTTTATGAACCTTAACATTATGTCAGTGCTAGAAGAAGTCCTGACTTTAAATGTTATTAGCATAATTTTGATGTAATAGTATAATAGTAATTATAATTATATTGTCAAGGATCTGGTAATGAGACCGAGAGTTCTAGTGTCGTGGACCATGTCCTAACGTAAGGGAACGGATTACCCGCCTTTTGTTCATTGTCAAACTTTTGGTTGACGGTTGTCGATGATAAATGGAATTATCTATGACCTGGCACCTCAACACCGTATCAACAGCCCCTTCTAAATCTATAGATAGGTTATCATACCAAGGAGAAGCGCCGGTGAGCATGGAAGAGACTTTCCATCCAAGTACACGACCATGGCCAAGATCTAATCCTCATCCACGGCAATCAAGAAGCAGCATCCGCAACAAACAAGTAGCAACTGGCAATTAGAAGCAGCTATTGCGTAAAAAGTAACATGTGACTAAGAATGATCAACAAGCAACAAGCGACTATCGTCATCCGACCTGCAATGTGCATCAAGTTCAACATTGTCATCATTCGACGACCTGTTGCCCAACTAAATGTCAAGTTTGACTACACGCCAACGACACATATCAAACAGAAGACTCCACAACCCATCGAGGACAAAGACAAAGAAGACTACGCTATGTCGACCCACTTGCGAACCAAGCTCCATTATGAATATTAATGGGGGGCTTGTCGCTATGTTTTTAAGGCGACGCTTTGCTTTAAGGCGCTGGGGGGGCGCTTCGACGCCTAGGCGACGCCTAGGCGCCTAAAGCGCAAAGCGCTGGGGGGGGGGGGGGGGGGGGGGGGGCGCCTCGACGCCTAGGCGTCGCCTTACGAACGCCTTAAAAACATAGGCTTGTCGTATAAGCGGACCCCACTAAATCTACGTTGGAATTACTTATGGCCTGGGCACCTCAACGTCGTATCAATGGGCCCCACTAAATCTACAGATAGGTTATCACACCAAGGAGAAGCACCACCGACCAGGGAAGAGGCTTTCCAACGAAGTACACAACATCAAAGGAAAACTCTCTACCATGTAGAAAAGGCTATACGTGTTGTAAACCAACAACAGTTCCGGCTCCTATCCCTATACGCCCTACGCACCGATATGGAGTCATCCATACCAGAGCTATATAAGGGGCAACAGGGGGGTCATAGGAAGGGAATCCTCTCTTTTTTGGCCTAGTTTAAGCATACACATCACGTAGAAGATTTCAGGCGCTTTCTGTCGAAATCACCACCACAACTCGCTGACTTTCCCTAACTCTCTGGGCAACCGCCGACATTGTAATCCTCGATATTCTCCATATATAGGAAAGAGCAAGGTAGGAAGTAGGGCTTTTACTCACCTTGCGCGCCTGAACCTGGGTAAATAGTTGTCCCCCTTTACCTGTGTTCTATATCTACTGGTATCCTAACGCGACATCCCCGTGACTACAAATTTCATGTACTAACTCTAGTACCATTGTTACAAATTTCATGTACTATAGTACCATTGTTACGACCCAACAAAAATCTCTCGACAGCGGTACCCTAATCAATACATTTTGTTTAATCAAATAGACTAATTATAAGTGTTTCAAGTCTATATGTAAGTGAGGAGCACAGATTTGCTGTTGGTTTCTCCAGATATACTTTTAGAAACATTTGGTTTCCTTCTACCACAATTTTATAGGAAGCTCTAATCATGATAC
The DNA here is from genome assembly GCA_963921465.1 of Triticum timopheevii. Taxonomy (NCBI): domain Eukaryota; kingdom Viridiplantae; phylum Streptophyta; class Magnoliopsida; order Poales; family Poaceae; genus Triticum; species Triticum timopheevii. The sequence goes on along the minus strand of OY997264.1, from coordinate 296,051,878 downwards.
TGATTGTACAATGTGGTGGTGTTGTAATTAATTCCTCGCATATCAAGTCTCTGAGTTCCAAACTAATGCTCAGACGTCTTCATCTTCCTTTAAATCAATCAGAGATAGGCCTTTTCAGCAAACAAACTGGGCATGTGTGATCTGTGACATTGAAAAGTAGGAAGCTTGTTACAAATCCTCTAGTGATAGAAAGTCATGAACACATTTTTCTTGCATGAATGCTGGATCTGTAATACTTGTAAGCTGTAACTTGCAGCTTTACTGCCAATTTTTGTGAACTAAGCCAAATCTAAAAGGTTTTAGACAGAACTATTTTCAAAATTATATACTGAAATGGAAAAAATAACTGTACCAAAAGTTAGTCTTGGATTTTTCTTGAACTAAACATGTACGAAGGTGCTGATTTACAGGTGTCTGCACGGTTCAACTCCCTTAGACTAGTGTGTATTATTCCTGTCATAACCAATCAGTCATCCTTGAACTGTATATAACCAAAGTTTTCAACTGTAAACTGCAAATTGTGAGGAACCTTAGCTGACACCATCCCCTATTCTGAAAATAATTAGCACTTTACATCTAGTATCTCGTTTATCCCCTCTTGTTTGAACGTTTGAGAATTTTGCTTGGATGGAAATTTTACTTAATTAACCCAAGAAGTACATTGGCACCATAAGTTGTTCATAACTTCATATCTCTTTTGTTGTCTTGCTATTTGTTATGTGGGGCCAGAAGTACCAGCGCTTGACCAAGGAGAGGGCCACACGCCTGCTGCCTAAGGCTGAGATATGCTTTATATATCTCTTAATTAGTTATTCCCTTTTATATAGAGATTTGTTTCCAAGTTTGTTAGTCTGGCTTAACCAGCAATCCAAGATTAGATTGGAATATAGTCGCAGGCTATTTAATGCCTTATCGAGCACAGTTACAACCTCGTTCTGGTTCAAAGGGTTCATACCACTGTTAGTTTTACAGTTTGTTGTGCTGGTTTCTGAGTACTACTGGGTAACATATGTTTGTTCTGGCTTGTACAGGTTTATGATGAAGACAACCTTCAGCAAGACAAGAGGCTAGGTGTGGCTAAATTAGCAGTGAATAATATTGTGCCCGAGACTCCCAGTGAAATCACTCTGAAGCTTATGCAGTCAGTAGATTCACTTAAGATTAAAGACTACAGGGATAGAGGATCATTACATCTTAAGGTTAGAGTGGGTTTTCTATTGTCCGTTTCTGCCAATGTTGCCTTCAAGCTAGAGAATCTTATAATAGATGTTAAAGCATACACAATTGGAGATTGTTATTAGCATGGTTATATAACTTACAAGCATATCCTATTCAATTTCTCTTGCTAGTTTACTAGTCATATCCTTGTGCATGTGTAGTTTGAAACATTGCTATCCAGCTTCGATTTTCTCAAGTCTGCTATCATAGTGAATTAATGAGTAACTGCATATGTCATGCATAAATAAGCACCGACTTGTTTAGTCCTGATCGCGTGAACACGTGATAGTAAAATGATGTGGTTTGACTGCACAGTAAAATTTCTGGACAAAATGATGCATCTAATATTTTGAGTCTTCAGGTCATGTATCATCCATTTACCAAGGAAGAACAACTGGAAGCCCTGGAGTCGGAAAAGAAAGCAATAGAGGAGAGAAAGCGGCTGAAGGAGGCTGGGGTAATTGGCAGCACGATGGATGCACTTGGTGGCGCCGCATCACTAGTTGGTTCAGGTGTTGGATTTGTGGGCACTGGCGTTGCCGGGGGTGTTGGGCTCGTGGGCTCAGGGCTTGGTGCTGGCGCTGGTCTGGTTGGTTCTGGTATTGGTGCCGTGGGCAGCGGCCTTGGTAAAGCTGGGAAGTTCATGGGGAGGACTGTGACAGGGCACTTGGGCATGTCTCGCAAGAGTGGTAGCAGCTTCCACTGTTCCCCAACCTGACCAGCCTTCTGCATAACTTGATGTACAGTGAGAGTAGCGTGTCATCTTTACTTTTGGTTAATGGTGAACATACTTTCGGTTTGCATTCCAGTGTGCTGTATCTGCGGTGCAACTAATATAAACTATTTGTTGGTTTCTTTATTGTATTTTATGTGAACAATATCCTTGACAGGTTACTGTAAATTACAACGGCTTTGCGAACCAACCTGTGGTTGAGATGGTTAGGTGGACAGTGGTCTCCCCAACCCACCAGGGTTCAAATCCTGGTGCTCGCATTATTCCTGGATTTATTTCAGGATTTCCGGCGATGCGCTTTCAGTGGGAGGAGACCGCCTATGATGGCTTTGTAAATCTCAAGATGATATGAGGTGCCTATGATGGCTTCGTAAATCTCAAGATGATATGCCGGCTCAATGTATATGAGCGCTTGTGTCTGCTGATGCTCAAAAATTACAACGACTTTTACAGACTAATGCAACAAAACGGTATTTAATCCTTTAACCTAGGGAAACGACTTTCACAGACTAATGCAACAAGACGGTATTTAATCCTTTAACCTGACATTTTCTAGGGAAACGTTTTGATACGAGCCGGCTGCACATAAGCCGCTGATCCAGTTGGGATCGTACGACCCGTAGTCCACCTTGTAGCCATGTGTCACGCGTTCCCACATGGCCCACCCACCCATCGCTTTCCTTCTTATCCTTTCCTGTGTCGTCCTCTACCTTTCCTTCTCCATTCTCGAGAATCTTCACCGAGCCCCTCCCTCCATTCTTGTCCACCCAACCACCACCGCTTCACCCACACCCCTTCATCTCGGCCATGGGGCTACCACCCTGACTCCCAGCCCATGCTGGTAGCGGCCGCGATGGGTTGTCCTTCTGCCTACTTGTTTGCTACTCGTCGAGTTTTTCCATGGTTGAGCCCATGGGGCCGTGGCGGAGCTGCAACGGTGATGCGACGAGCTCGTCACCAACCGCCACCAGGATGTTGCACCCGTGCTTGTGGCTTGCTGGAACCGCGTGCCTGGTAAGCTGCAACCATGGTCGTTGTGTTGCCGCGATGGATCCGTCAATGAGCCATAACCAGCGCCGGTAGAAGCTGGAACTGCGGCGTGAAATAGCTGCAACCAGTAACAGCAGAAGCTGGAACAGGTGATTCTTTTGCTTCAAACGATGGGAGTGGTTTGGGGGCGACGGGGGACGGCGCATGTTTTTGCTGCATTCGGCACCACAAAAGCTACATCCGGCAACACAGTTTGCTGCTCCCTCCGTCCCATAATATAAGAACATTTTTGACACTAGCAGCTCTTTGCGTAGTGCCGACTTTTTTTGCTGGAACCGGCATCACATTTGCTACAACCGGTGTTTATTTTTGCTGGAACCAGTCTTCCATGTGAATATGCAATCGCCGTTGAAGTGCTACAAAGCTTGACATCCTCGCCGGCGATGCTGTAAAATGTTGCAACCGGCAAAAACAAAAGCTGGAACCAACATTCAGTTTGCCGGAAACGGCAAACACGGTAACAGCGAACCCCGGCGGCCTCCCTGCGCAAGCATCAACAACAACAAAAGTTGGATCTGTGAGTTTTTGTGGTTGTTTTTGCTGCTTGGCGTTGGCGATTCTTTTTGCTACAACTGACATTCGATTCTGCTAGAACCAAACATCTCCAGATGTGGGTTATGGCAGAGGGCACGAGGGGTTGCATAGCGGCACCCACCATCGACGGAGACGACGCGCGACTTTTCCGGCGCCAACGGACGGTGGCCCTTTTTTCCTACGAGGAGTAGAAGTGGAGATGATGCTGTGGGGGGGCAAATCCAACGGGGAAAGCAGGGGAAGCAGACGAGGGAGGAAGAAGACACAACAGGGGACCAAATCGAACAGCTGCTAGCGGCTAAATCGGGTGGCTAGGGACCGACCGGCCGAATTGTTTCGGCCAGCGCACCGGCGCCTAGCACCTGCCCATTTTTTATGGCAATTTCAGTCACGCAATGATGCTAAATTTCAATGACACATGGCAAGTTTCTATTAAAAACAAATTGAAGCATGAAAGTTGTCATACACTAAATTTCAATGTGCCAGTACGTGACGTGTGGCATTTATCAGGGTCATAATCCTTTCCTGTAATTATCATCTTTTGCTCTTACTAGATGACCCGTTGCGCCATCGGCGCAAGGGCGAAAGTGAACCAACCACTCAAACCATGAAAGTAAGAACATTTAGAGACGGATCATAAAATCTTTAAGCATAAGATATTTAGATGAGCCATTGCACCCCTAAGACAAAAAAATGAGACCAACCTAAGGGTTAACCCTCGTTGGCATTTTTTTATAGGAGAAACACCGCGAACACCACGCGTCAAAGTCGGGGCTTGAACTTGTGTGGGCTGGTAGCTACCCCAGGTGCCCAGCCAACGGGTCGACACCCCGTGATTTTTGCCCTAACACAAAAAGCAAGAGCAAATCAAGCATTCAAACCATGTAAGTAACAATGTTTAGAGACTGATAAAAAAACCTTGAAGCACAAGGAAATAGATACTTCGGTACATTGTTCATACACAACAGTATATATTACTTCCTCCATTCCTAAATATAAGTCTGTAGAGACGCCAATATGAACTACACTCTAAAATGAGTAAAATGAGTGAATCTACACTCTAAAGTATGTCTATATACATTCGTATGTAGTTTATATTGAAATCTTTAAAAAGACTTATTTAAAAACAGCGGGAGTACTACACTGGATGGTAGCATGATAGCCAAAAACATAGTTATGAGGCTTATTTACAATGGTTTTAGAAAAAAACTATATGGGCAGACATACATCATACTAGAAGGGGACGCGCGCCTTGCTGCGCTGTTTTTCTTTTATCGGACTCTTTTCCACCTTTGATTTTTTTTGAGGGGATCTTTTTCATCTTTGATGGTGGGCTCTTCCTCCATGTACCATATTGCATTTTGACTTCTGGTAGTTGCCAGTTCAGTAGGTTGTTACGGTAGTGGTATCACCCACCAGAGCGCATGAACACCCACCACAACAAAGGACAGTCACATCTCCTTTGTAGTTGTAGGGATTGTCTAAACAAAAGCTACTCCCTCCATTCCTAAATATTTGTCTTTCTAGAGATTTCAACAAGTGACTACATACGGAGCAAAATGAGTGAGTCTACACTTTAAAGTATGTCTATATACATCCATATGTGGTAGTCCATTTGAAATCTCTAAAAAGACAAATATTTAGGAACGGAGGGAGTAGATGATATTTGGAAAATATAGGATGAAAAGTTAATGCCTTTCATAGCCACATATATTTAGCAGGATATAAATGAGAAAACAACATTAACATATTGGAGAAGAGCTACAATTACGATGTATGAACATGTTTACTTCATAATTTGGATAAAACTCGTTACTAAAAATGACATATGGTGCTTGTTAGCATAATTAACCTAAAAAAGATTTTCATATGAGAGGATAACATCGAAGTAAAATGTTTCCTGAACATATCGCTTGTTTTTGTAATATAAGAGTCAAGACAATTCACCGGATGCTCAAAATCAGAGTCTGAAGCTTTAAACATAAGCACAACGCTAGTATGAATACTACTAAAATAAATATATATTTATTTTCTACAATTATCCTCCCCAACTGCATTTCTCTTAGTCCATGTGTGTGTGGGAGAGCGGGTAGCTCTGAAACTGACCCTGCTTCTTTGCACCAAGACATAAAGAGAAACATAAAATATTATGAATGATATATTAAACACTCAGGCATAACAAAAAAGACTTCATAAAAGTGGATAAAACCTTTCTTCTCTCCATTTATGAGCTACCTATAAAGAAAGTAATGCAAGGGGAATGCTAATTGCTACAGGAAACGGAATCATGGTCATCCATGTGTGATGGAGTTTAATATCTACTCCATCCGTCCCAAAATTCTTGTCTTACATTTGTCTAAATATGGATATACCAAGTCACGTTTTAGTATTAGATACATCTGTATCTAAACAGATCTAAGACAAGAATTTAGGGATGGAGGAAGTACAAAAGTAGTTTCCCGTGAACGACTCAGTTTCCATGCATTGCTTAGTCTTAACCAGACTTCCGAGACATATCCGAATCATTTATAAAAGAGGCAACTTGAGATCATCCAATCAAGAGAAACTCCAATCAAACCTTCTTGAAGACAATTCTCATCAGTCTATAATGAAAGTTGAAGTCACTCAAAACAAAACTAAGATCTTTAGTACCAGACAAAACCTCTTTCATCATAAGAAATAACCCAAATGGGCATTCAAGAGGAGGAAACCAGAAGGGTTGTACAATCAAAATTAATGGCAACTGCTCTCTAAAACGTCATGCCACCAAAATAAATCTCAGATTCTCATGCACTGGATGCTAGCTGTTCATTCATTCTAGCACTACTTTCAGGTTTGGATATGCAACCTCAATCTACAAATGATTTCAAGTTCTTAAATCATTAGGCTAAGACTCAATCTGGTAAGGTAATTGCACACTATATGCCTTCAAACAAAATAGACGGGGTTTTTGAATTCAGGCACACCATATGGTTACTTGGACATATTTTGGTGTATTTTTCCCTATAGTTGTACTGGGAAAATATTATAAAAAATATCATGTAATTTGACATGCTATGGGGTTCTGAATTCGGCTAACAATGATAAAGTACCAGAGAAAGAAGATATTGTATCGGCTATGCCTGAATTGAAATTGTACTCGAACTCCCTCTTCAGATGGAGTTCACAAAACTTGCACGAAGGGATCAAGGAACCAAATGAAATCCTTACAGACGGAATAAAAAAACTGAACCAGAAAGAAGACCCTCACATACATGCTTGCAAGTCGCAACTAATATATGCTTGGGGGTGGTGTCTTGCAAGTCACAACGGAGTTCACAAAACCTGCAGGAAGAAATCCCAAGCCCTGATGCCCCGATCAATCAAGCTTCTGGTTCACATAAGTTAGCCCATGTATCATTCTTTCTTTGAATCCCTTGCTGTACTTGTGCAAGTTTGATGATCCAGAAATGATTGGAAAATGAATCTATCAAATTCCAGTCAGCACAAATCTATTTTAGGATGACAAAACAATATTAATTATGAAGCCTTTTATCCCAAACAAGTTGGGGTAGGCTAGATATGAAACCCTTTCACGAGGACTTCCCAGGAGGTCACCCATCCTAGTACTACTCTCGCCCAATGACAAAACAATATATGGAAGAAAATTGATTAAGCTCACACCCAGAGATCCATACATACAATGCAAAGGGCTGAACAAATAAAAGGACAATGATTGAACTTACTTCGCAGTGTGATCCTATATCTTATTAAAGCCTAATATCAAGTGTGATCCTAAATCTTGTTAAAGCCTAAAACTGAAGGTTTCAGCGCAATTTTGCATTTCATCATGAATACACTAAGGGTCCCAAATAATGTTCAACATCGCAGAAAATTAATAAACCTACAAAAAGGGCCAAAGAAATAAAAAAAGAATGCTCAACAGGGGCTCGAATTTGTTGGTTGTTGATTCTCGAAACAAAAAAAATCCTCAAAGAAATTATCTGACATTGACATAGCCCCTAATGTTTTTTTGAACATGAAACAAAATAAAATCTGATTGAATTATATTCCGATGGTTTATGTGCACCACAATACGGCTGCTATAAGAGTATATGATTAGAAACATTTAGTGGACCATGAATCTGACTGCAATAGTACAACTATAATGTCTTCTATTTATTCTGATCTGGACTGCAATGTAATGAAATTGCAGAAAAAGTAACATGAGCATGGCGACTGTAGTAAATATGAGCAAAACACTGTAATTAGGGAGATCAATCTATACATACATTATTGTCCAAGAATAAACATATCTTTGGAGCTCCAACAAATCCTAGGGGCTAGGGAGTGGCCAGCTCAAATGACCTCATTCAAAACTCACCATAAATCACACGGAAAACCCACTTAACTAAATAGCACAAAATAGGGTATATTTGCGTATTCATACGGAAGAACCCATAGCTGAATAGGTCAAGAAAAGAGAAAAAAAAAAACAGAGCACCTTCTGTGACGTCCTCACCTCTCCTCCCCAATTACCAGACTTGCGCCGCCATCACAATATCAACGAAACAGATAGAGAGAATAGTCCAACACCCAACCCGGCCTTCCACTATCAAAGCTTCCGCCCTAGAGCCGACCAGAACCTCTCTTTGGCTTGTCTCCGATCCTGCCCCTCGACTCATATTCCCCTCCAAATCTATGAACTGGAGGCGTTGTCCAAATCTGGGGGCAAGGAGACGGGGAGAACGTCAGGGTTGCTCCCTGAGCTGGATGGTGGTGACAGCGGATAGAGACATGGCTGGGCAAGCAGATTTGTGGGGCAACGCTGCGACCCGAGCGAGGCCGCCTACGGTGCCTAGCAAGACGAAGAGGAAATTCAAAAGAGAGAGAGAGAAGAGAGATCTGGGGCTTGGATGCGTGGACTGGGGTAAAGTGCGAGGACACCGACTTAATCTTAAGGACCCACAGCACAGAGGCCTTCGGCTGGTCGTAATTGTAGTATCATAACTAGTATCATGCATGCCAACTAGGCAATTTTGATGAGGTGTCATAGCATTAAATGAAGAAAGAGAGGGTGTAGTATCATATCATGATACCGTATCATATTAAATGCTATGCTACTTTGTGTCATGCATGGCAATAAATGAAGTACTACATGATACTAATATACAATACTATGCATTAGGGAGATAGTATCATACACTAGTATCATATGCATGATACTAGTATATGATACTCCCCATTACAACCAGCTTTCCAGGATTCCAGCCATCCACTCTCGAGGCCACGACCGAAAAAAGCCTCGATGCACTAGAGACGAGGATTTCGTGGGAGCTTAGTTACTGTACTAATAGATAGCCATGGTCTTAAAGCTTGTGCTTGAGTTTTTGTTTATCTTCTAGTGGTACACAAGACCAAGACATGCAGTTGTTGACATTAGGAAGAGTCGTCACTGCATCTTCCATTAGTATAAAAATGATCTCATCGTCTAAGCAACTCTTCATGTTAGGTGCGTTCGCTGGGCTGTCATTGGCCTGCGAACCAGTTGTCACTCAACATGCTAATATTCCTTACCAACATCAAGATACATAATCAACCTTTACAGCTCATATGTATTCCACCTCTGCAAGAATTAAACCTGAAATCTTAAACGCGCAGCTGCGCTCGTTCGTCGCGTCGAGCGCACGCACATCAACCATCCGATGCGGTCGATCGATCCCACGCGCGCGATCCACTTCCAACCAGGTGGCATTATGGGATTACGCGGGGCGTGTGGTGCGTGGTGGGCCTGGCACCTTTATTCCAGGCGAAACCGCCCGCACCCCCACTCCTCTGGTTCGAAACCGCCTGCCCACACCCCCGCAGCGATTTCATTCGAATTCCTCCTCGTCTCCCTTCCTTTCCTCTAGCAATGACGCGACAAGGCGAGGTGCTGCGGTGGTGGATCCCGCGCCGAGTCGCCGGTACGGGAGGCCGTCCGCGAGCGCCATGAGTCGGCGGCTATATGCGGAGGTAAACCCGGCACGTATCCCCCCTATTCTCGCTCTGCTTCCCAGTTGCGGTCCATGGCGTCCATGGCATTTAGGGTTTCGGTGACGGGGTGGGCACGAGGTTGTCCATGGCGTCCTCGGGCTCCGCGTCGTCAATGCCGGGGAAGGGTGCGACGTTGCTATGGCGAGGGGGTGGGGTGGTGCTGGGGGAAGGCGGAATTGAGTCGCTGTAAAGGGATACACGCGAACGAATATTGGTGACTCGGGCATAGGATTCGTTTTTTTGATGTTGCTTGCTTCTCAGGACGCAGTTGCTCATAAATTTGATGGCGGTTGCTTAGATTTTCCCTATAGTTTGCGAGATGGAGGGGCAGGGTAAGGGGATGCATCAGACTTGGGCAGTTGTTCATAAATTTGATGCTAGTTGCTTAGATTTTTCCTGCAAATTTGCGAGATGGGGGGGGGGGGCAGGGTCAGGGGATGCATCTGACTTGGGCAGTTGTATAGAATTTTGATGGTAGTTGCTTAGTTCTTTTAGGGGAGGGTCAGGGTAAGGGGATGCATTTTACAAGGGCACAAGATTCGTTTTTTTGCTGATGTTGCTTGAATTCCTGGATTGAGTTGTATAGAGATATGATTGTAGTTGCTTAGTTTGCCCCCGCATTTTTTCTGTGATGGAGGGGCGATCGAATTTCATAGTATCAACAGCTGCACTAATTAGGGGCAGTAGTCGCATTGTGTTCAACATTAAAGCAGCACACTGTTTTTTGGGGCGGAAGATGGTTTTTTGTGGTTGTTAGGGGCAGTAGTCGCATTGTGCTTGTTTTATGTCATTTTTTTAGTTGCCACAAAATAATGAGTAGTTGCATAGTTTTCAACACCAAATTGCTTCTGCAAGCACTAGCATTCAATAGTTGAGTTATCTCTGGGTAGGAGTAAATGGAGATCGTTCATCTCCAAATGACAGTGAAGTTACCTCCAAATGCAAGTAGTATCATTGAGCAGTTGAGTTATAGGGCTTTGTATCCTTTTTCATCAACATGGCATATTTTGATGTGTTTCTTTTACAGAATGACTCCGAAAAGCAGAAGGACTGCGGGAAAAACTGATGGTGAAAATGAGGGAGAAGAAGTGGTAGCTCAATTAGCAAGGAGTAAAGTTGGACGCAAGCGCGGGCGGACTAATCAGGATCCTGTACGTGGTGGTTGGGAAGGGAAACGAGGCACCAATTCTGCCCGGGGTGGTCGGGCGGGGAAACAGGCCACCGATTCCGCCCCTCGTGATGAAGGAGGGAGAAATCTGAAACGTGCGAAGAAAGTCACGGATGAGGTATTTTTTTAAAAAAACTTGAAAGAAGGGAGGCATCTTTTTTTTTGAAATATGTAATGCTCAATCAGCATGCCATTTTCTTGGTATATGCACTCCTATCTTTGATAAGCAACAAAATAGCAGTGTAGCAGTTGCCTAGTTTAGTACTAGTAGTTGCAGTTCAATATAGATCTAGTTGCTCATTTTTTAGCAAACACAGCTTGCTTTTTTTAATTATCGTGTGGTTTGCTTAGTTTAGTAAAGTGAGTTGCCCAGTTTAATATAGTGGGTTGCTCAATTTAATATAACTGCCACTGCTTTTTTTTAATATGAGTTTTTCCGTACATTTTTTTACGCAGATTGGTAGCAGTGGGCCACCATCGAGGAACAAGGCATCACCTTTAAGACTTTTTGTCCTAAATAGTGGCCTTCATGATATACAAAAGGATGCCATCGATGATATAAGCTTTGGGGGTGATGTCTATTATACAACCTTCTTCTTGTAGACGTTGTTGGGCCTCCAAGTGCAGAGGTTTGTAGGATAGTAGCAAATTTCCCTCAAGTGGATGACCTAAGGTTTATCAATCTGTGGGAGGCGTAGGATGAAGATGGTCTCTCTCAAGCAACCCTGCAACCAAATAACAAAGAGTCTCTTGTGTCCCCAACACACCCAATACAATGGTAAATTGTATAGGTGCACTAGTTCGGCGAAGAGATGGTAATACAAGTGCAATATGGATAGTAGATAAAGGTTTTTGTAATCTGAAATAATAAAACAACAAGGTAACTAATGATAAAAGTGAGCGTAAACGGTATTGCAATGATAGGAAACAAGGCCTAGGGTTCATACTTTCACTAGTGCAAGTTCTCTCAAGAATAATAACATAGATAGATCATATAACAAGCCCTCAACATGCAACAAAGAGTCACTCCAAAGCCACTAATAGCGGAGAACAAACGTAGAGATTATGGTAGGGTATGAAACCACCTCAAAGTTATTCTTTCGGATCAATCTATAAAAGAGTTCGTACTAGAATAACACCTTAAGACACAAATCAACCAAAACCCTAATGTCACCTGGATACTCCATTGTCACTTCAAGTATCCGTGGGCATGATTATACGATATGCATCACACAATCTCAGATTCATCCAACCAACACAAAGTACTTCAAAGAGTGCCCCAAAGTTTCTACCGGAGAGTCAAGAACGTGTGCCAACCCCTATGCATAGGTTCATGGGCGAAACCCGCAAGTTGGTTACCAAAACATACATCAAGTGGCACATGATATCCCATTGTCACCACAGATAAACACGGCAAGACGTACATCAAGTGTTCTCATAAAAGACTCAATCCGATAAGATAACTTCAAAGGGGAAACTCAATTCATCACAAGAGAGTAGAGGGGGAGAAACATCATAAGATCCAACTACAATAGCAAAGCTCGGGATACATCAAGATCGTGCCATAGAGGGAACACGAGAGAGAACACGAGAGAGAGAGAGAGAGATCAAACACATAGCTACTGGTACATACCCTCAGCCCCGAGGGTGAACTACTCCCTCCTCGTCATGGAGAGCGCCGGGATGATGAAGATGGCCACCGGTGATGGGTTCCCCCTCCGGCAGGGTGCCGGAACAAGGTCCTGATTGATTTTTGGTGGCTACAGAGCTTTGCGGCGGCGGAAATCCCGATCTATCTTCTGCTTTGGAAGTTTTAGGGTACGTAGGTATATATGGGTGAAAGAAGTACGTCGGGCGCCCCCACCCTCATGGGCACCTCCCTTATTCCCTGACGTGCACTCCAAGTCATCGGGTGGCTTTCCTTCCAAAAGTAACTTCTCCAGTTGATTTCGTTCCGTTTTGACTCCGTCTGATATTCCTTTTCCTCGAAACACTGAAATAGGCATAAAATAGCAAATCTGGGCTAGGCCTCCGGTTAATAGTTTAGTCCCAAAAATAATATAAAGGTGGATAATAAAGCCCAATATTGCCCAAAACAGTAGATAATATAGCATGGAGCAATCAAAAATTATAGATACGTTGGAGACGTATCAAGCATCCCCAAGCTTAATTCCTGCTCGTCCTCGAGTAGGTAAATGATAAAAAAGATAATTTTTGATGCGGAGTGCTAGTTGGCATAATTTCAATGTAACTCTTCTTACTTGTGATATGAATATTCAGATCCAAAAGATTCAAGACAAAAGTTTATATTGATAAAATAAATTGTAACACTTCAAGCATACTAATCAAAGTAATTATGTCTTCTCAAAATAACATGGCAAAAGAAAGTTCATCCCTACAAAATCATATAGTTAGGCTATGCTCCATTTTCGTCACACAAAGATGTTCCCAACTTCTATACCCCCGATGATAAGCCAAGCAATTGTTTCATACTTAAATAATCTCAAACTTTTTCAACCTTCACGCAATACATGAGCGTGAGCTATGGATATAGCACTATGGGTGGAATAGAATATGATGATGGGGATTGTGTGGAGAAGACAAAAAGGAGAAAGTCTCACATTGACGAGGATAATCAACGGGCTATGAAGATGCCCATTAATTGATGTCAACATGAGGAGTAGGAATTGCCATGCAACGGATGCACTAGAGCTATGAATGCTCAACAAAATAAAACTAATGGGTGTGCATCCAACTCGCTTGCTCATGAAGACCTAGGGCATCTGAGGAAGCCCATCGTAGGAATATACAAGCCAAGTTCTATAATGAAAAATTCCCACTAGTATGAAAAAGACAACTTATGAGACTCACTATATGAAAAACATGGTGCTACTTTGAAGCACAATATATGAGACTCACTACACGAAGAACAAGGTGCTACTTTGAAGCACAAGTGTGGAAAAAGAGATAGTAACATTGCCCTTTTTATTTATTTTCATTTTTCCCCCTTTTTTTTTTCTTTTTTTCTTTTTTTTCTTTGGCCCCTTTTTTTTTTCTTTTGGCCTTTATTTTTTTTCTTTTTGGGCAATGCTCTAATAATGATGATCATCACACTTCATTGATTACAACATATGAATTACAACTCGAAACTAGAACAAGATGTGACTCTATATGAATGCCTCCGGCGGTGTACCGGGATGGTGCAATGAATCAAGAGTGACATGTATGAAAAATAATGCATGGTGGCTTTGCCACAAATACGATGTCAACTACATGATCATGCAATGGCAATATGACAAAAGTAAAGTATGTCATGAAGATGATGGAGGGAACGGTGGAAAGTTGCATGGCAATATATCTCGGAATGACTATGAAAATGCCATAATAGGTAGGTATGGTGGCTGTTTTGAGGAAGATATAAGGAGGTTTATGTGTGATAGAGCGTATCGTATCACGGGGTTTGGATGCACCGGCGAAGTTTGCACCAACTCTCAAGGTGAGAAAGGGTAATGCACGATACGGAAGAGGCTAGCAAAGTGGAAAGGTAAAAGTGCGTATAATCCATGGACTCAACATTAGTCAAAGGAACTCATATACTTATTGCAAAAATTTATAAGTCATCAAAAATCAAGTACTACGCGCATGCCCCTAGGGGGATAGATTGGTAGGAAAAGACCATCGCTCGTCCCCGACCGCCACTCATAAGGATGCACAAGCCAGGTACACTTCATGTTTCAAATTTGTGACACAACTTTAACCATACGTGCATGCTACGGGACTTGCTAACTTCAACACAAGCATTCTTTAAATTCATAATCACCCAACTAGCATGACTTTAATATCACTACCTCCATATCTCAAAACAATTATCAAGTATCAAATTGATCATAGCATCCAATTCACTTTCTATGATAGTTTTTATTATACCCAACTTGGATGCCCATCATTCTAGGACCAACTTTGTAACCATAGCAAATACCATGCTGTTCTAAAAGTCTCTCAAAATAATAAAAGTGAAGCATGAGAGACTAGCAATTTCTACAAAATATAGACAACACCGTGCTCTAAAAGATATAAGTGAAGCACTAGAGCGATTGACAAACTACTCCGAAAGATATAAGTGAAGATCAATGAGTAGTCGAATAATTGTGCAACTATGTGAAGACTCTCTCTCATTTAAGAATTTCAGATCTTTGTATTGTATTCAAATAGCAAGCAAAACAAAATAAAATGAAATTGCAAGGATAACACAACTCATGTGAAGAAGCAAAAATTTAGGCTCAACTGATACTAACCGATAGTCGTTGAAGAAGAAAGGTGGGATGCCTACCGGGGCATCCCCAAGCTTAGATGCTTGAGACTTCTTGAAATATTATCTTGGGGTGCCTTGGGAATCCCCAAGCTTGAACTTTTGTGTCTCCTTAATTCCTCTCATATCATGGTTTCTCTTTTTATCAAAAGTTTCATCCACACCAAACTCAACAAGAACTCGTGAGATAGGTTAGTATAAACCAATGCAAAACCTTATCATTTTCTAGTGTAACAAATCACTAACATTATTATTCAAAATTGCATACTAAATGCCTCTGCATATTTAATACTCCTATCCTTAAATAGAATCATTAAACAAGCAAACATATGCAAACAATGCAAACATAATAGCAATCTGCCAAAACATTACAGTCTGTAAAGAATGCAAGATTCATCATACTTCCCTAACTCCAAAAATTATGAAATAAAACTATAACTGTTGTAAATTTATCAGAGCTCATTATGCAAAAGGTTTCATCATTATATCATTCTCTGACTTTTCTAGGTAATTTTTGCAACAGCGGTAAACTTTCTATTTTCAAACAGCAACATGTATACTAGCAAAATAAGCATGGCAAAGGCTATCCTTGACTTCTTTATTGAAAATAAAGATGAAAAACATTAATATAAATAACAGCAAGCAAAAATTAACAAAATAAAATGACGCTCCAAGCAAAACACATATCATGTGGTGAATAAAAATATCGCCCCAAGTAAAGTTACCGATGAATGAAGACGAAAGAGGGGATGCCATCCGGGGCATCCCCAAGCTTAGGCTCTTGGTTGTCCTTGAATATTACCTTGGGGTGCCCTGGGCATCCCCAAGCTTAGGCTCTTGCCACTCCTTATTCCATAGTCCATCGAATCTCTACCCAGAACTTGAAAACTCCACAACACAAAACTCAACAGAAAACTCGTAAGCTCCGTTAGTATAAGAAAACAAAACCACCACTTAGGTACTGTAATGAACTCATTATAAATTCATATTGGTGTAATATCTACTGTAATTCAATTTATCTATGGTTCATACCGCTTAATACTAGCCATAGATTCATCAAAATAAGCAAACAACACATAGAAAACAGAATCTGTCAAAAACAGAACTGTCTGTAGTAATCTATATCAAACGTATACTTCTGGAACTCCAAATATCCTACCAAATTAGTAAGTCCTAATAAATTTGTGTACCAATCTAGAGCAAAAAGAATCAGATCAATAACACGTTTCTGTGAATTAACAAAACTAATTTACTGGGTGCAAAAGTTTCTGATTTTCAGCAAGATCAACACAACTATCACCGTAAGCCATCCTAAAGGTCTTACTTGGCACTTTATTGAAACAAAAGCTATAAAACATGATTACTACAGTAGCATAATCATGTTAACACACAAAAACAGTAAGAATAAATATTGGGCTGACTCCCAACAAGCGCTTTTCTTTAATGCCTTTCTAGCTAGGCATGATGAGGACAATGATGCTCACATAAAAGATAAGAATTGAAACATAACGGGAGCATCATGAAGCATATGACTAGCACATTTAAGTCTAACCCACTTCCTATGCATAGGGATTTTGTGAGCAAACAACTTATGGGAGCAATAATCAACTAGCATAGGAAGGTAAAACAAGCATAACTTCAAGATTTTAAGCGCATAGAGAGGAAACTTGATATCATTGCAATTCCTACAAGCATATATTCCTCCCTCATAATAATTTTCAGTAGCATCATGAATGAATTCAACAATATAACCAGCACCTAAAGCATTCTTTTCATGATCTACAAGCATAGAAATTTTATTACTCTCCACATAAGCAAAATTCTTCTCATTCGGAATAGTGGGAGTATCATAAGAGACTTGAATACAATAAATTGTTTCCACATTAAAAGAGTAATGTTCAGAGAAAGGGTACTCATAATCATGACAAGTTTTATAAATATAATCATCACTACTCTTTATAGCATAAGTTTTATTACAATAATCATCATAAGTAGCACCTTTGTTCTCATCATAATCGATTGAAACCTCTTCCGAAATAGTGGATACATCACTAAATAAAGTCATGACCTCTCCAAATCCACTTTCATAAATATTATAAGATTCAACATCCTCCAATATTGTGGGATCACTACTTCCTAAAGTTGACACTCTTCCAAACCCACTTTCATCAATATATTCATCATAGGTAGAAGGCATGCTATCATCATAACAACTTTGCATATCAAAACTTGAGAGGCTAAAAATATCATCATTATTAAATATAGCATCCCGAAGCTTGGGCCTTTTCATATCATAAGCATAATCACTCTCATCATTAATAGTATGGATAGCACCAATAGTATAGCAATTATTATATTCTTCCAAACAAGTGCCAAAAAGATTCTCAAGATCATAAGAAGTATCATTATCTTCCCAATCATAATCATCACAACAAGCAATAGGCATAACGAGATCATCATCAAGTGTATCATCTTCATTTTCATGAGGCACAACAATAATAGGGAGCAACTTTATTTGGGAGAGATACCTTTTTACCTCTCTTCCCTTTTCTTTTCTTCTTCTTCACCACATCATGTGTGGGTTCAATCCTCTTTTTGGAGCTCCTTATTAATGAGATTTGTTGAATAGAAGGCTCCTCCTCGTTACCTGATTCATCATAAGAAATAATAGGAGGATGTTGGGAAGTCTCTTCCCTTTCATTAGCATTCTATTCATCTTATATTTGTTTTCTTTTCCTTATGTAATTGGCAATATAAGGATTTTCAATACAATTCACCGCACAATACATATAAATTTTCTCTAGATCAAAATGAAGAACTTTATCAAGGGCAAATTTTGGAATATCCTTAATTATACGTTTAATTTCTTCATAACCCAAGAGCAAACTAAGTTCATTATGATGTGCAAGGGAAATCAAGTCATCACAATTTTTGGACACGATACGATCATGAAACAATTTGCATTGGGTACTAAAATGATCACGTTCATTGCAAAGTTCACAAGTATGGCTAAGAAAAATTAAATTTTCAGCACATTCATCTAGCTCTTCTTGCAACAATTTGGTTTCTATGTACTTATGCCTCTTGCAATATCTATCTTCCCTATTTGGTGTGTACTTAGAAACCCAATGCACTCCACAAAAATTGACATGTTTATAGGAGGCATTTTCATCATAACTAGTGCAATCATCATTAGTACTATGGATATTCAAGGAATTCATACTAACAACATTGCAATCATGCTCATCATTCAAAGATTTAGTGCCAAACATTTTAATGCATTCTTCTTCTAACACTTCGGAACAATTTTCCTTTCCATCATACTCACGAAAGATATTAAAAAGATGAAGCGTATGAGACAAACTTAACTCCATTTTTTAGTTTTCTTTTATAAACTAAACTAGTGATAAAACAAGAAACAAAAGATTCAATTGCAAGATCTAAAGATATACCTTCAAGCACTCACCTCCCCGGCAACGGCGCCAGAAAAGAGCTTAGTTGACGGGGTGTGAGTGAGTGCCCTTTACCTAGCCTCCCCGGCAACGGCGCCAGAAAAGAGCTTGATGTCTACTACACAACCTTCTTCTTGTAGACGTTGTTGGGCCTCCAAGTGCAGAGGTTTGTAGGACAGTAGCAAATTTCCCTCAAGTGGATGACCTAAGGTTTATCAATCCGTGGGAGGTGTAGGATGAAGATGGTCTCTCTCAAGCAACCCTGCAACCAAATAACAAAGAGTCTCTTGTGTCCCCAACACACCCAATACAATGGTAAATTGTATAGGTGCACTAGTTCGGCGAAGAGATGGTGATACAAGTGCAATATGGCTAGTAGATAAAGGTTTTTGTAATCTGAAATAATAAAAACAGCAAGGTAACTAATGATAAAAGTGAGCGTAAACGGCATTGCAATGATAGTAAACAAGGCCTAGGGTTCATACTTTCACTAGTGCAAGTTCTCTCAACAATAATAACATAGATAGATCATATAACAAGCCCTCAACATGAAAAAATAAGTCACTCCAAAGCCACTAATAGCGGAGAACAAACGTAGAAATTATGGTAGGGTACGAAACCACCTCAAAGTTATTCTTTCGGATCAATCTATAAAAGAGTTCGTACTAGAATAACACCTTAAGACAAAAATCAACCAAAACCCTAATGTCACCTGGATACTCCATTGTCACTTCAAGTATCCGTGGGCATGATTATACGATATGCATCACACAATCTCAGATTCATCCAACCAACACAAAGTACTTCAAAGAGTGCCCCAAAGTTTCTACCGGAGAATAAAGAACGTGTGCCAACCCCTACGCATAGGTTCATGGGCGAAACCCGCAAGTTGGTCACCAAAACATACATCAAGTGGCACATGATATCCCATTGTCACCACAGATAAACACGGCAAGACGTACATCAAGTGTTCTCATAAAAGACTCAATCCGATAAGATAACTTCAAAGGGGAAACTCAATTCATCACAAGAGAGTAGAGGGGGAGAAACATCATAAGATACAACTACAATAGCAAAGCTCGGGATACATCAAGATTGTTCAATAGAGGGAACACGAGAGAGAACGCGAGAGAGAGAGAGAGATCAAACACATAGCTACTGGTACATACCCTCAGCCCCGAGGGTGAACTACTCCCTCCTCGTCATGGAGAGCGCCGGGATGATGAAGATGGCCACCGGTGATGGGTTCCCCCTCCGGCAGGGTGCCGGAATAGGGCCCCGATTGGTTTTTGGTGGCTACAGAGGCTTTGCGGTGGCGGAACTCCCGATCTATCTTCTGTTCTGGAAGTTTTAGGGTACGTAGGTATATATGGGTGAAAGAAGTACGTTGGTGGACCAAAGGGGGGGGGGGCACGAGGCAGGGGGGCGCCCCCCAGGGGGTGGGCGCGCCCCCCACCCTCGTGGGCACCTCCCTTCTTCCCTGACGTGCACTCCAAGTCCATCAGGTGGCTTTCCTTCCAAAAATAACTTCTCTAGTTGATTTCATTCTGTTTTGACTCCGTCTGATATTCCTTTTCCTCGAAACACTGAAATAGGCATAAAACAACAAATCTGGGCTGGGCCTCCGGTTAATAGGTTAGTCCCAAAAATAATATAAAAGTGGATAATAAAGCCAAATATTGCCCAAAATAGTAGATAATATAGCATGGAGCAATCAAAAATTATAGATGCGTTGGAGACGTATCAGGGGGCGTGCTTGATATCGGCACAAGAACAATGAAAGGAGATCTTGTGAAGTTTGTCATGAAGTGTTATGATCCAGAGTTGTCGCAGCTTGTTATCCCAAATAGGGGGAAGATCCCAGTTGATGCAACAAGTGTAGAAAGAATCTGGGGTTTGCCAAGGGGGCAGAGGAAGGTTGCGTATGAAGTGGAGCTAGACGTAGTTAGGTTGTTCAATGAGACGTTCAACATCCCGACAGGGCCCACGCCAACAGTGACCGAGTGGTGCAAAATGATAGATGATATGGGACTTGTTGCGGACGACAAGTTCTTAAGTGCCTAGCTGGTTGTTGTTTATAGCTGTTTTCTTGCACCGACCACGAGCTTGAAGGTGTCCCCGCGTGCATACTCAGCTGCGCTGAATCCACATGAGGTTGTGAATGCAAAAGTTTGCCAGTTTGTCGTCGACCAACTTAGGCTTGCTTTCATGGGTTTTGGAGACAAGAAGAATACTATATGCTGCTGCCTTTTTAACCTAGTGGTAAAATGATCTAGACCTCCCTGCCTCTTTTTTTTCGTTTCATTTTGCGCTTTGTGTTTCATGCTGAAGTTGGATATGTCTTTTCACAACTCACATGTGTTTGTCTATTTTTTGAAACAACTCCTCTACCTTGACTCGCTTGATGTGGACTACAGGATAGTCCATAAGGATTATGTTGACGAGAGGACGGCAACTGTCCTTCCAAGGGTCAAAGCATGGAATGACAGTCTGATCAAAGCAGTAATTAAGAAGGACAGGATTAGGAAGGGTGTCTATGGAATGTTGCGAGTAAGTGTTACTTTACTTTCTGAACAAAACTTTTGTAGTTGCATGCTTTTTTTCATGCATTTGCCCACCTATAGGGATTGTGTTGCCTAATTTTAGGGAGCTAGTTGCTTTGAGCTAGTTTCATGACAGTTTTTTTTGCATGAAAATTTGTATAGTAATCTTCCTCATTTTGTCTCCAAGTAGTCATACATGTCCAATTACATGAGTTTTTTTAAGCAACAGTTGCCCAGCTATAGGGATTGTGTTGCATAATTTTAGGAGCTAGTTGCTTTGAGCTAGTTTCATGACAATTTTCTGTCCTGTTTACTTTGAGCTAGTTGCTTTGAGCTAGTTTCATGACTATTACTCAACAGTTGCATTGAGCTAGTTGATGCTGAAGGAAATATGCCCTAGAGGCAATAATAAAGTTATTATTTATTTCCTTATATCATGATAAATGTTTATTATTCATGCTAGAATTGTATTAACCGGAAACATAATATATATGTGAATACATAGACAAACATAGTGTCACTAGTATGCCTCTACTTGACTAGCTCATTTATCAAAGATGGTTATGTTTCCTAGCCATGGACAAAAGAGTTGTCATTTGATTAACGGGATCACATCATTAGGAGAATGATGTGATTGACATGACCCATTCTGTTAGCCTAGCACTTGATCGTTTAGTACGTTGCTATTGCTTTCTTCATGACTTATACATGTTCCTGTAACTATGAGATTATGCAACTCCCGTTTACCGGAGGAACACTTTGGGTACTACCAAACGTCACAACGTAACTGGGTGATTATAAAGGAGTACTACAGGTGTCTCCGAAGGTACATGTTGAGTTGGCGTATTTCGAGATTAGGTTTTGTCACTCCGATTGTCGGAGAGGTATCTCTGGGCCCTCTCGGTAATGCACATCACTATAAAGCCTTGCAAGCAATGTGACCAATGAGTTGGTTACGGGATGATGCATTACGTAACGAGTAAAGAGACTTGCCGGTAACGAGATTGAACTAGGTATTGGATACCGACGATCGAATCTCGGGCAAGTAACATACCAATGACAAAGGGAACAACGTACGTTGTTATGCGGTTTGACCGATAAAGATCTTCGTAGAATATGTAGGAACCAATATGGGCATCCAGGTTCCGCTATTGGTTATTGACCAAGAATAGTTCTAGGTCATGTCTACATAGTTCTCGAACCCCTAGGGTCCGCACGCTTAACGTTACGATGATAGTTTTATTATGAGTTTATAAGTTTTGATGTACCGATGTTTGTTCGGAGTCCCGGATGTGATCATGGACATGACGAGGAGTCTCGAAATGGTCGAGACATAAAGATTGATATATTGGACGACTATATTCAGACACCGGAAGTGTTCCGGGTGATTTCGGAGAAAACCGGAGTGCCAGAGGGGTTACCGGAACCCCCCCCTGTGAGAGTAATGGGCCTTATGGGCCTTAGTAGGGAAGAGAGAGGGGCGGCCAGGGTGGGCCGTGCGCCCCCTCTCCCTCTGGTCCGAATTGGACTAGGAGGGGGGGGGCG
Organism: Triticum timopheevii; assembly: GCA_963921465.1. Classification (NCBI taxonomy): domain Eukaryota; kingdom Viridiplantae; phylum Streptophyta; class Magnoliopsida; order Poales; family Poaceae; genus Triticum; species Triticum timopheevii. The sequence continues at coordinate 296,029,311 of OY997264.1, read as the reverse complement.
CCCCCCTCTTTCCTTCCCCCTCTCCCCCTTCCTTCCCCCTCCTAGTAGGAGTAGGAAAGGAGGAGTCCTACTCCTACTAGGAGGAGGACTCCTCCTGGCGCGCCCCCCTTGGGCCGGCCGGCCTCCCCCCTTGCTCCTTTATATACAGGGGCGGGGGGGGGGGCACCCCATAGACACACAAGTTGATCTATGGATCGTTCCTTAGCCGTGTGCGGTGCCCCCCTCCACCATATTCCACCTCGGTCATATCGTCGCGGAGTTCAGGCGAAGCCCTGCGCTGGTAGAACATCATCATCGTCACCACGCCGTCGTGCTGACGGAAATCATCCCTGAAGCTTTGTTGGATCGGAGCCCGGGGATTGTCATCGAGCTGAACGTGTGCTGAACTCGGAGGTGTCGTACGTTCGGTACTTGGATCGGTCGGATCGTGAAGACGTACGACTACATCAACCGCGTTGTCATAACGCTTCCGCTTACGGTCTATGAGGGTACGTGGACGAACACTCTCCCCTCTCGTTGCTATGCCATCACCATGATCTTGCGTGTGCGTAGGAAAATTTTGAAATTACTACGTTCCCCAACAGTGGCATCCGAGCCTGGTATTTAGGGCATTTCCGCTTCCAGTGACTATTTCCTTTGCAGTGTAAGCACTCAGTTTCAGGCTTTGGTCCAGCTTTGGTCTTCTTCATGGGAGTGACAACTTGTTTGCCATTCTACTTGAAGTTTCCCTTTCTTTCCCTTTGCCCTTTTCTTGAAACTAGTGGTCTTGTCAATCATCAACACTTGATGCTCTTTCTTGATTTCTACCTTCGTCGATTTCAACATCACGAAGAGCTTGGGAATCATTTTCGTCATCCCTTGCATTATAGTTCATCACGAAGTTCCACTAACTTGGTGATGGTGACTAGAGAATTCTGTCAATCACTATCTTATCCAAGGTAGTCAGAGTCGGGATTCGGAGTCGGATCGATTTTCCTCAGACAGAATCGAGTCGTAAGATCGAGTCGTGGAATCGATGATTCTACTAGATTTACTCAAATAAGATATTTTGTATGCACACAACTAATTTATATGGGTTCTATAGAGTTTTGACACTAAATATGGAGCAAAGAACGTACACATCAATGCTAGTTGTATTCCACTTCTTTTTATGGCTAACCTACCATCTAGCTCGCATGTATGGAACATATATGAGAGGAAAATATATAGAACATTTAAACCTTCAACGCACGAAATTTACTTAGGTTCTTTTTGGAGTGCGTGAATAGTCGATCACTTGTCTATTTGAGCTGCAATGCTAAACCTTGAAGGGTCTTCCTCTCCTCCGATCAATCTTGAAGCATCCTCCTTTTCACGCCAATTCCATCTGTTGACAAGCCTGATCCTCAATTTTGATCTAGGGTTTCTGAGAGCTAGATCAAAGGTGTCGGCGGTTGAGCATTTGGGCTTGGGAGGGGAATAAAGGTAAACGAGGTATATGAAAAGGGGTTTGGATGATTGCATACTATTCTGCTACAACTAAACAAACGGTTTAGATAAATTAGTAGAATCGGACATAGTCCATAGCATAGTCGGGATTGTACAGTTTTGTATAGGATTCTATGATTTGGATCGCGACTCAACATGGATTCTACCTGATCCGGATTCATAGTGGGATTTGGATCGACATGCTTCTGTAGGGTCGTGAAGTCGTAGGATTCTAGCAGTCGAGTCGGGATTCTGACTACCTTGATCTTATCTGGAAGATTAACTCCCACTTGATTCAAGCGATTGAAGTACCCAGATAATCTGAGCACATGCTCACTAGTTGAGCGATTCTCCTCCATCATTTAGCTATAGAACTTGTTTGAGACTTCATATCTCTCAACTCGGGTATTTGTTTGAAATATTAACTTCAACTCCTGGAACATCTCATATGGCCCATGACGTTCAAAACATCTTTGAAGTCCCGATTCTAAGTCGTTAAGCATGGTGCACTAAACTATCAAGTAGTCATCATATTGAGCTAGCCAAACATTCATAACGTCTGCATCTGCTCCTGCAATAGGTCTGTCACCTAGCGGTGCATTAAGGACATAATTCTTCTGTGCAGCAATGAGGATAAACCTCAGATCACGGATGCAATCCGCATCATTGCTACTAACATCTTTCAACACAATTTTCTCTAGGAACATATCAAAATAAACATATGAAAGCAACAACGCGAGCTATTGATCTACAACATAATTGCAAAATACTACCAGGACTAAGTTCATGATAAATTTAAGTTCAATTAATCATATTACTTAAGAACTCCCACTTAGATAGACATCCCTCTAATCCTCTAAGTGATTACGTGATCCATATCAACTACACCATGTCCGGTCGTCACGTGAGATGAGTAGTTTCAACGGTGAACATCACTATGTTGATCATATCTACTATATGATTCACGTTTGACCTTTCGGTCTCCGTGTTCCGAGGCCATATCTGTATATGCTAGGCTCGTCAAGTTTAACCTGAGTATTCCGCGTGTGCAACTGTTTTGCACCCGTTGTATTGAACGTAGAGCCTATCACACCCGATCATCACGTGGTGTCTCAGCACGAAGAACTTTTGCAACGGTGCATACTCAGGGAGAACACTTCTTGATAATTAAGTGAGAGATCATCTTAAAATGCTACTGTCAATCAAAGCAAGATAAGATGCATAAAGGCTAAACATCACATGCAATCAATATAAGTGATATGATATGGCCATCATCATCTTGTGCTTGTGATCTCCATCTTTGAAGCACCGTTGTGATCACCATCGTCACCGGCGAGACACCTTGATCTCCATCGTAGCATCGTTGTCGTTACGCCATCTATTGCTTCTACGACTATCGCTACCGCTTAGTGATAAAGTAAAGCAATTACAGGGCGTTTGCATTTCATACAATAAAGCGACAACCATATGGCTCCTGCCAGTTGCCGATAACTTCGGTTACAAAACATGATCATCTCATACAATAAAATATAGCATCACGTCTTGACCATATCACATCACAACATGCCCTGCAAAAACAAGTTAGACGTCTTCTACTTTGTTGTTGCAAATTTTACGTGGCTGCTACGGGCTTAGCAAGAACCGTTCTTACCTACGCATCAAAACCACAACGATAGTTCGTCAAGTTAGTGCTTTTTTAACCTTCACAAGGACCGGGCGTAGCCACACTCGATTCAGCTAAAGTGAGAGAGACAGACACCCGCCAGCCACCTTTAAGCACGAGTGCTCGTAACGGTGAAACCAGTCTCGCGTAAGCGTACGCGTAATGTCGGTCCGGGCCGCTTCATCTCACAATACCGCCGAACCAAAGTATGACATGCTGGTAAGCAGTATGACTTGTATCGCCCACAACTCACTTGTGTTCTACTCGTGCATATGACATCTACGCATAAAGTATTTGGTGGATAAGAAGGATGGCAAAGTGAACAAGGGTGTATTTGATATACAGGTGTTTGATGTGTGCCTTACTAGTGTTTATAGTAGCCCCTGAGTATTTGATACTTGTTCGATTGCTAAGATTAGTAAATCGAAACAGGAGTTACATAATAAACAGAGACTAGTTGAGGGGAAGTGACGATGAGTGTTGGAAATAGTTCCAAGATTAATATGATCATCATCACACACTCCCTATATTTTCGAGATTAGTGTTAAACCTAAATAAATGTTATTTAGCATTTGCATTGAGCATGAATATGATTTGATCATGTTTGTTGCGATATGGTTATTCATTTGAAGTTAAAGAATAATTGTTATTCTGTTTACATGAATAAGACCTTCGATGGTTATACACCCAATGAAAATAGTTTGTTGGATCTCGATCGTAGTGATACACATATTCATAATATTGATGCCAAAAGATGCAAAGTTAATAATGATAGTGCAACTTATTTGTGGCACTGCCGTTTGGGTCATATCGGTGTAAAGCGCATGAAGAAACTCCATAAAGATGGATTTTTGGAATCACTTGGTTATGAATCATTTCATGCTTGCGAACCGTGCCTTTTGGGCAAGATGACTAAAACTCCATTCTCCGGAACAATGGAACAAGCTACTGACTTATTGGAAATAATACATACCGATGTATGCGATCCAATGAGTGTTGATGCTCGTGGAAAGTATTGTTATTTTCTGACCTTCACAGATGATTTGAGCAGATATGGGTATATCTACTTGATGAAACATAAGTCTGAAATAGTTGAAAGGTTCAAAGAATTTCAGAGTGAAGTGGAAAATCATCGTAACAAGGAAATAAAGTTTCTGCGATCTGATCGCGGAGACGAATATTTGAGTTACGAGTTTGGTCTTCAATTAAAATAATGTGGAATAGTTTCACAGCTCACGCCACCTGGAACACCACAACGTTATGGTGTGTCCGAACGTCGTAACAGCACTTTATTGATATGGTGCGATCTATGATGTCTCTTACTGATTTACCACTATTGTTTTGGGTTTATGCATTAGAGACAGCTGCATTCACGTTAAAAAGGGCACCGTCTAAATCCATTGAGACGACACCATATGAACTGTGGTTTAGCAAGAAACCCAAGTTGTCGTTTCTTAAAGTTTGGGGCTGTGATGCTTATGTGAAAAAGTTTCATCCTGATAAGCTCAAACCCAAATCGGAGAAGTGCGTCTTCATAGAATACCCAGAGGAAACTGTTGGGTACACCTTCTATCACAGATCCGAAGGCAAGATATTCGTTGCTAAAAATGGATCCTTTCTAGAGAAGGAGTTTCTCTTGAAAGAAGTGAGTGGGAGGAAAGTAGAGCTTGATAAGGTAATTTGTACCTTCTCCCTAATTGCAAAGTAGTTCATCACAGAAATCAGTTCCAGTGATTCCTACACCAATTAGTGAGGAAGCTAATGATGATGATCATAAAGCTTCAGATCAAGTTACTACCGAAATTTGTAGATCTTCCAGATTAAGATCCGCACCAGAGTGGTACGGTAATCCTATTCTGGAAGTCATGTTACTAGACCATGATGAACCTACGAACTATGAGGAAGCGATGATGAGCCCAGATTCCGCGAAATGGCTTGAGGCCATGAAATCTGAGATGGGATCCATGTATGAGAACAAAGTGTAGACTTTTGTGGAATTGCCCGATGATCGGCAAGCCATATTGTATAAATGGATCTTCAAGAGGAAGACAGATGCTGATAGTAGTGTTACTATCTACAAAGCTCGACTTGTCGCAAAATGGTTTTCGACAAGTTCAAGGTGTTGACTACAATGAGATTTTCTCAACTGTAGCGATGCTTAAGTCTGTCTGAATCATGTTAGCAATTGCCACATTTTATGAAATCTGGCAAATGGATGTCAAAACTGCATTCCTTAATGGTTTTCTTAACGAAGAGTTGTATATGATGCAACCAGAAGGTTTTGTCAATCCTAAAGGTACTAACAAAATGTGCAAGCTCCAGCGATCCATCTATGGACTGGTGCAAGCATCTCAGAGTTGGAATATACGCTTTGATAAGTTGATCAAAGCATATAGTATTATACAGACTTGTGGTGAAGCCTGTATTTACAAGAAAGTGAGTGGGAGCTCTGTAGCATTTCTGATACTATATGTAGATGACATATTATTGATCATAAATGATATAGAATTTCTGGATAGCATAAAGGGATACTTGAATAAAAGTTTTTCAATGAAAGGCCTCGGTGAAGCTGCTTACACATTGAGCATCAAGATCTATATAGATAGATCAAGACGCTTGATAAGATTTTTTCAATGAGTACATACCTTGATAAATTTTTGAAATAGTTCAAAATAGAATAGTCAAAGAAGGAGTTCTTGCCTGTGATGCAAAGGTGTGAAGTTGAGTAAGACTCAAGACCCGACCATGGCAGAAAATAGAAAGAGAATGAAAAATCATTCCCTATGCCTCAGTCATAGGTTCTATAAAGTATGCTATACTGTGAACCAGATCTATTGTATACCTTGATCTGAGTTTGACAAAGGAATACAATTTTGATCTAAGAGTAGATCACTGGACAACGGTCAAGAATATCCTTAGTGAGGACTAAGGAGATGTTTCTCGATTATGGAGGTGATAAAAGAGCCCGTCGTAAAAAGTTACAACGATGCAAGCTTTTACACCAATCCAGATGACTCTAAGTCTCAATCTGGACACATATTGAAAGTGGGAGCAATTAGCTAGAGTAGCTCCGTGCAGAGCATTGTGGACATAGAATATTTGCAAAATACATACGGCTCTGAATATGACAGACCCGCTGACTAAACTTCTCTCACAAGCAAAACATGATCATACCTTAGTACTCTTTGGGTGTTAATCACATAGCGATGTGAACAAACCTTTTGGGTGTTGATCACATGATGATGTGAACTATGGGTATTAATCAGATACAGATGTGAATATTGGTGTTAAATCACATGGCGATGTGAACTAGATTATCGACTCTAGTGCAAGTGGGAGACTGAAGGAAATATGCCCTAGAGGCAATAATAAAGTTATTATTTATTTCCTTATATCATGATAAATGTTTATTATTCATGCTAGAATTGTATTAACCGGAAACATAATACATGTGTGAATACATAGACAAACATAGTGTCACTAGTATGCCTCTACTTGACTAGCTCGTTTATCAAAGATGGTTATGTTTCCTAGCCATGGACAAAAGAGTTGTCATTTGATTAATGGGATCACATCATTAGGAGAATGATGTGATTGACATGACCCATTCCGTTAGCCTAGGACTTGATCATTTAGTACGTTGCTATTGCTTTCTTCATGACTTATACATGTTCCTGTAACTATGAGATTATGCAACTCCCGTTTACCGGAGGAACACTTTGGGTACTACCAAACATCACAATGTAACTGCGTGATTATAAAGGAGTACTACAGGTGTCTCCGAAGGTACATGTTGAGTTGGCCTATTTCGAGATTAGGTTTTGTCACTCCGATTGTCAGAGAGGTATCTCTGGGCCCTCTCGGTAATGCACATGACTATAAAGCCTTGCAGGCAATGTTACCAATGAGTTGGTTATGGGATGATGCATTACGTAACGAGTAAAGAGACTTGCCGGTAACGAGATTGAACTAGGTATTGGATACCGACGATCGAATCTCGGGCAAGTAACATACCGATGACAAAGGGAACAACGTATGTTGTTATGCGGTTTGACCGATAAAGATCTTCGTAGAATATGTAGGAACCAATATGGGCATCTAGGTTCCGCTATTGGTTATTGACCGAGAATAGTTCTAGGTCATGTCTACATAGTTCTCGAACCCGTAGGGTCCGCACGCTTAACGTTACGATGACAGTTTTATTATGAGTTTATAAGTTTTGATGTACTAAAGTTTGTTCGGAGTCCCGGATGTGATCACGGACATGACGAGGAGTCTCGAAATGGTCGAGACATAAAGATTGATATATTGGACGCCTATATTCGGACACCGGAAGTGTTCCGGGTGATTTCGAAGAAAACGGAGTGCCGGAGGGGTTACCGGAACCCCCCCGGGAGAGTAATGGGCCTTATGGGCCTTAGTGGGGAAGAGATAGGGGCGGCCAGGGTGGGCCACGCGCCCCATCTCCCTCTGGTCCGAATTGGACTAGGACGGGGGGGGGGGCGGCGCCCCCCTCTTTCCTTCCCCCTCTCCCCCTTCCTTCCCCCTCCTAGTAGGAGTAGGAAAGGAGGAGTCCTACTCCTACTAGGAGGAGGACTCCTCTTCCTGGCGCGCCCCCCTTGGGCCGGCCGGCCTCCCCCTTGCTCCTTTATATACGGGGGCGGGGGGCACCCCATAGACACACAAGTTGATCTACGGATCGTTCCTTAGCCATGTGCGGTGCCCCCCTCCACCATATTCCACCTTGGTCATATCGTCGCGGAATTTAGGCGAAGCCCTGCGCTGGTAGAACATCATCATCATCACCACGCCGTCGTGCTGACGGAACTCATCCCCGAAGCTTTGCTGGATCGGAGCCCGGGGATCGTCATCAAGCTGAACGTGTGCTGAACTCGGAGGTGCCGTACGTTCGGTACTTGGATCGGTCGGATCGTGAAGACGTATGACTACATCAACCGCGTTGTCATAACGCTTCCGCTTACGGTCTATGAGGGTACGTGGATGAACACTCTCCCCTCTAGTTGCTATGCCATCACCATGATCTTGCGTGTGCGTAGGAAAATTTTGAAATTACTACGTTCCCCAACAGATGCCAATGAAGGGGGCAAACGACATACTGTACATGTTCCTGAGATAAGTTGCATCAAATGATATGCAATCATGATAAGCCTCCGCATATGCTTTCCGTGTCGCACCGTCCACCCCAAACAAGTTTTCTGTCCCACCTTCCGCATCTGTCTTGCATTTAAAGAAGAATCCTGGGTCGTTTTCCATCACCTTGCAAAAGTAGTTTAGTGTTTCTTCAATGTCAATGTCCTTAGTTGGGGCATTGAACTTCGAACAGTGGTTATGGGGCTTTAGTTGTGTACGGAACAATTAACTCCGAGCCGTAGTATGATGACATTATCATCATCATCTCCCATGGCATAAAAAAAAATAGAAACTTGTGTTTTCAGGACAATCTAACCACAATGCAGCGAGCAACTTGTTTTTACAGAGAACATAAAGCAACAATTATGCATAAGTAGAACAAGACCAAGTCTGTTTCCCACCAAGTGTTTTTACTCCTTGGTGATGCCTTTTTTTTAATTTATCAGAGTTGCACCAAAAATGAACATAGTTGCCTCAGTTTACTGTTCAAGTTGTCAGTTTTTTTCCATGACCAGGGTCGCCCATGAACCCTAAGCACCTTATACTAGGATAGGAAAGAAATCCAAGTAGTTGAGGTAGGAATAGGCAACACCAAGGTTTTCTGCTGGGTCATGACTTTTTTAATTACCAGAGTTTCATAAAAAATGAACATAGTTGCATATTTTTTTAACATAGTTGGCTCAGGTCAAAGTACTTGATGCAGGAATAAGTAACAGTTTTGTAGTAACAAGATTTAATCCAATGTGAGTTGTACCTGCTGTCAAGTTGCAGTCGTTTAGGCGAGTCAGAATTTTTTTCCCTTCTGGCGGGATGCCTTAGTGAGAACGGAGGTATTTCAAAAGCGATAGCTTGTCCATCAGTGGGTGGTTGTGATCTGCAATAAAAGTGACAACCTCCCATCTGTCATATTTAAGCTTCACCACCATCTTAGCACGACATTTTGTTTGCTTCACAGTTTCTCGCTTCCTCTTCTTCCTAAAAGTGTGTTCCTCGACATCCTCTTCAACATCTTGCTCAGGTGAACTCGGGCATGTAGTGTTTTTGCATGACAAGGCAACATCCAGGATCCCAACCCTCTCAACTAGTTTGCGGAACTTGTTACAACAGAATTGCTGTTTTTCCAGCACGCCTGTGTAGGCCGACCTGTAAGACGTATTTGACTTGATTGAAAAGCCCTGCATCAAAGCGTAGCGATTGTAGTGTTCCATCGCATCTTCTAATGTGTCAAAGCGCATGCCAACATAAGGTTGTTGTGGCTGTGACCCAACTTCTTCGTCTTCCAACTCATGTGCCTCATGAACCAAAGCATTAGCAGGAGCAACCATAGGTGGGGGAGCAGCAACACGATTATCCGGGACATGAGTAGTGTTAGAGCCAACGTTGGGGTCAGGAGACTCACCAACCTCCTCCTCCAAATGTTGATGCTCCTGCTCATCCCCTGCATGCAAGAAGGGTGCACCCAACTCGACTGAAATGTTGATGGACTCTACGTCAAGCGGTGGTTCATTCGGATCAATCATCATGAACAATCAACCTGCAACAAACTGTGTGTTAGCCCACCACAAAAGCATGCATGACCTTTTCAAACAAACTAGTTGTAGAATAAAATGAGCAACTAGAAACACTTGTTTGGGAAACTATAAAGTTAAACAGAGGCAATTTCTATCTTCTTTTTTCTCAAAAGTTTCTTGTTTCTTCTTTTTTCTTATATGTTTTATGTTTCTACCAGTATGACGCACAGATAGCAGCAAAGATTTGTTTTACATGACATGCACTGATTCATTTGTGCCTTTTTTCAGCAGCAAATTACAACTTTTGATGATGAGAAACAACATGCACATCTGATGGAGAGCTTACCAGGACCAGAAGACCTATCATTTGGTGTAGTTTATGGTCCTTTTTTTTCTAGTGAGACCATATGCACGCTAGCAAAGTATCTTAGTGTGGGATTGTTCAAATCTGTTTATCACATGTTCGTTGTTTTGTGTGTTTGTCGTTTTTGTCATTTTAGTGAGAACCATACTAATATGGCAAAAGTCATGCAACTTACTACCTTCTACCCTTGCTTCTAGCATGAGTTTGTTTCCATGAATTTTATGTTTTTGGTAGTACATGCTTTAATGCACAGGGAGTTGTTTGTGTTTTTAGTACTAGAGTTGCCATGTTCTTACATCTAGTAGAGGCAACTCTAGATTTTTTGAGCAGCTATGTTTGCACAGCTCTTTTTTTATCAGAGTTGCTTTAAAAATGAACATAGTTGCTTCAGTTAACTGTTCGAGTTGTCAGGTTTGTTTATTGAACAGGGTCACTCATGAACCCCAAGCACCTTATACTAGGATAGGAAAGAAAGCCAAGTAGGCTTCAATGCATACTATATAGAGTTGCACCCGCAAAACACCTGCAAAGCCGTGCAAATGGTCCTGCATTTTGTTTTGCACTAGAGTTGCCCTATTTTTTGTACTAGTGTTGCTTTTTGTATCATAATAGTTGCTCAAGATGCATGCCATACATAGGGTTGCTGCAATGCACCTGCAAAACTGTGCAATGGTCCTGCACTTTTATGAGCACTAGAGTTGCCCTTTTTTTGTACTGGTGTTGATTTTTTGTCTCATAACAGTTGCTCAAGATGCATGCCATACATAGGGTTGGATCAAAACAATATATAGGTTGCTATTTTTTTCACCAGAGCAAAAGAACGAACTAAAAACTAGTTGATGTTCAAGCAGGAAAGGGCTGGGGTGGTTGAGTAGGGAAGAGAGAAGAGTCGGGGTGAGGTGGTGCTTACCTTTTTGGGGGGAGGTAGGTATCCTTTTTTTGTCTCCATGTCACATCCCTAGCTTCTGGTACTGCCTGGAGTTTGCATTTTGTTGCATCATGTTTAAATATTATTTAAGTTGAAATGGGGATTGATCATACCCTAGCATCATAAAGAATTCAAATAGGATCAAATAAAATCTTTTTCAAATAACCCAAAATGCCCTTTGAAAATGTTCATGATTTTTGCTAAAGGTGAAAACCTCTGCCAAAAATAATGAGCATATTTGTTGGCCATTTATGGATTTTTGAATTAACCCATATTGTATTTGATTTGGGGCATTTGAATTCTATAAATATTTTAAATGCTCCAAAAATTCTGGTTTCAATTGTGGGCTTTTGGAATAATCCAAATAGTGCCCCCAATTTATCTCAGAAGTTAAAAAAAATGAATTAGTATTTTTACTAATTCAAAACAGAATAAAAGAAATCGGAAAAAACTGAAACAAAAAAGAAAAGAGAGAGAAAGAGTTACCCGGTCCACTTACCTGGTGGCCTAGTAGGACCGGCCCAGCTGTGGCCAGCTCACCACCGCAACTCCTCCTGTCGTCTTCCTCCTCGGACAGAAGGAAGAGCGCGTGCTCGATGGCCGTATGCACACGCCCGACCACCTCCTGCTTGCCGCTTCGGCCCGGACTGGCTAGAAATGCCACACGGCCCGTATGGATGCCTGCGCCCCCTTCCTTGCTCCCTCTCCCTCTCGCTCCCTCGCTCTCCCCCTCATGGCCGAAGCCGCCATGGCCGCATCACCGAGAACGACCGCAGTCAGCCACTCCCTCGAGCCATCTCCGTGTCCCCGAGCTCCGTATCATCACCATCTTCATCCTCGCCGAGCCAAGCATCTCCGGACGCACTGCAATGCCGACTACGCCGTCGTCTTCCTCCTCGGGCTCCGACCACCGCCGCTGTTGATTCGCCACATGTAGGACGTTCCCGAGTAGTCTGAGCATCTCTACGAGTTTGCTGTGAGACCATGCACCTTTTCCCCCATCTCTCATGGCGCTGACGTCCTCTAGGCTGTAGTTGCACGGATGCCGAAGCTCCCCGCCGCCATTGCCGATGGATCCCGTGCTCCCGAGCCTCTCAGCTCTCTCCTGCGGCACCAACGTGCTTCTGCTACTCTGTAGATGCTCCTGCGCCACTTCGTTCGCTCGGTTGCAAGCTGCAACCGCGTATCCATGCTAGCCCGGCCGCTGCCGCCGCTTGAGCTCGTCGCCGGCGATGTTCCGGCCACCCCAGCTCGTGCCACTGCCACCCTCCGCCGTGCGGAGTCGCGCTGAACCAAAGAGCCCAAGCACGCTTGCTCATGTCTCCTGAAATGGCCGAACGGCCAGCACCGTAGTGCTCTGATCATCGCCGGAGTTAATCCAGTGACGTGGGCGGATTATATTAGTCTAACTACCCAGTTAGTTTAACCGTAGTCGCTGACAGTACACCCCACATCGCTAATTAACCACAAGTTAGCCCTTGTGTCCATGACAGGCGGGACCCGCACATCAGGTTTGACTCTGGTCAGCGCCGTTGACTGCTGATGCAATGCTGATGCAGTAATTGTTTTCTAGCTTCAATATTCAGGAAAATCCAGAAAATAGTTAAAACTTCTAAAATTCATAGTAATTCAACCGTAACTTCAAATTAAATAATTTATATATGAAAAATTATCAGAAAAATCCAACCTATCCATCTGTACCATTTTCATGCATGACAAACCAACTTATACCTACTATATAAGCGAAAACATGTTATTGACATTTTAAATGCTTAATATGGAGTTTGCATATGAACCCTTGGATCATATGGACTTCATTTAAATTGTTGCTAGATGCATTAGGGCAAATCTTAGCATTCTTGACATGTCATGATCATGCATCATAATGTCGCAGTGCATTGATTGTGTTCTTTCTCTGTTGCTAGTGTTCGTCCCCTCTCAGTAGACGTTGTTCCGATGATGAGTTCGATGACACCGATGAAGAGCTATACTATCTTCAGAAGTGCCAGGCAAGCAAAACCCCCTTGTTCATTCTGATACAATCCCGCTCTCTCGCTCCTGCTCTCTTTTACTACATTAGGACAACAACGTTTCAACTGTTACATGCTGCGGTAGTTGAACCCCATTTCCTCTGCATGACCTGTCATTGCCACAGTAAATAGATGAAACCCACTAGCATGAGTAGGATTTGTTTGATCCATGATGTGCCTACTCATTCATGCTTGCTGTCATGCCTGCTATTGCTTAGAGTTGCGTCAGGTCTGATTCATCGGGAATGAATTGGAATGTTGTGAAACATGTCCTACTGTTGAGAGCTAAGTGTGTGAACACGATTTGGTAAAGGTAGCGGTGAGAGGCCATGTAGGAGTACATGGTGGGTTGTATCATTGAAACCGTCCTCAGGAACTGAGTTCTGTGTCTGTGATCCAAGATAGTTACTACCACACATTGGGCTCCGGGCACTCCAAGCTCTCTCGACTTATTAATCAACTCGATCTCTGTCCAGGAGTTGCAAGTAGTTTCTGGTGTTTGTAGGTTGTGTTAGTAGTCTACCAAGTGGCACTCGGTACAGGTGGGCTTGGTTCAGACTAGGCACCATGTCCGGGTGTGCCAAGCGCTGCCCGTTTGGTGGGCTTGGAACCCTGTACACATCGTTTGGAGCCATGAGCGACACCCCAGCCGGATCTCCTTGCGCATGGAACCCGAATAGGCGATAAACATGGACTAGAGTCTTGCGTGGTTAGTCAGGTCGTGGCTGACACCCTCGCCAGGCTTCCGCTTGAAGGTTGCCGAGATACATGACGTGTACATGGCGGTAAGTGGCGAGAGCGTGTGTGAAGAAGTACACCCCTACAGGGTTAACATGATCTATTCGAATAGCCTCGCCCGTTGTAAAGGACTACTGGGTTGCTTGTGCAGTTCATAAACAAGTGAAAGTGGATACTCTAAAATGCGCAAGATAAGTGTGAGTGCTATGGATGACGTTCTCGTAGGGAGGCGGGAGCGGATCCATAGTGGTGTATTGATACGGTGAATTTGTGGACTCGTGTGCGCCACCTCAAAAGAGTTACTTGCAGTCATAGTTTAGGATAGCCACCGAGTCAAAGCAGGCTTGCTGTAGTTAAGCCCCACCATCCCTTTGTTGATAATGATGCATATATAGCTAGTTCTGATGTAAGTCTTGTTGGGTACATTTGTACTCACGTTTGCTTAATATATGTTTTGTAGAGAGACTTTAGTCTCACTAGTAGTTCCGCGTGGACTTCGACGTTTAGCTTTTTACCTCAGCTACGATCTTGTACCCTTGGAAGGATCCTGTAGATAGTCAGGCTTCTCAGCCCTTTTCATTTGTATTTGTCTGTACTCAGATATGTATGCTTTAGTTGCTAGTATGCTCTGAATGCTGGGTCATTAGACTCATGTTTGTAATATCTCGCTCCTCGGAGCCTAATGAATAAATACTCCGAGTCGTAAAGTTTCGTTGTGATGCCATGTTGTATTTGCACACATCGAGCATATTATGTGTATGCTACTGAAATGCTTGGTATGTGTGGGATCCGACAACCTAGTTGTTTATTCTTGCTAGCCTCTCTTACCGGGAAATGTCTCCTAGTGCTTCCATTGAGCCATGGTAGCTTGCTACTGCTCCAGAACACTTAGGCTGGCTGGCATGTGTCCTTCTTCATTCCTGTGTCTGTCACTTCAGGGAAATGCACGCGTTGTTCCTTTAAGTCCTTGTAGCTTGCTACGACTTGGGTTCATACGTTGATGATCGACACATTTGTTGCTGGGTCATGTATGCCTGTCCCCATAAGTTAGCGCCACCTTGGGTTTACGACTAGTCATGTCGGCCCGGGTTCTTTGTCATATGGATGCTAGCGACACTGTTATATACGTGAGCCAAAATGCGCAAACGGTCCTGGGCCAGGTAAGGTGGCACCCGTGGGAATACCGTGCGTGAGGCCGCAAAATGATATGATGTGTTACATGCTAGATCAGTGTGACTTAGGATCGGGGTCCTGACACTCCAGATCTGATTATTCGCGCTAGGAGGAGGAAGGAGGCGTTCCTGTGTCAGCTCTGTTCCTCAAGACGCCATTGTTGGAGCATATCTTGTTTAGAGGAAGAAAGAAGGAGCAAGGAGGAAGAAGGGGACCCTTGCATTGGCTTGTGCTTCAAGGAAAACGTAGGAGGGGGTCGCGCGAGGCGCGCGAGGCAGCGTGAGTCGTGTGAGCAAGGGAGTGTGGGCGGGGGTGCGGGGACGGGGTGGGTGTCGGCATTCGGGATATGGGGGTACCCAGACTTGCCTGCCCGCAGCCCACTGTGTGGCTGCATCAATGGCCTGGTACGGCCTAGCTTCAGCATCAACGAACTCAAGACCCTCACGAGGGGCAAGCCTCGCGAGGCGGACGATGCCAAGACCTCCAAGGGGATCGGCCTCCTCAGGCTGGCTCCCGAGGGGCGGAGACTTCTATGCAGGGTGCACCTCATGAGGCTCAGCTGACGTTAGCCATGATGACCAAGGCCAGGCGGGTGCCAGCGGGCGCAGAGTACCAGTTTCCTCTTTGGTGCAAAGGAGGAAAGCAGCAGGCGCGGAGTCCCGAGGAATCAGCCAAAGGTTTCCATTCTGGTGCAACAAGACCAAGACCGCCAGGACGGCAGGACGGAGGTCATCGCCGAGCCCACCGCAGCGTCACAACCAGAGGCTTTTCGCAGGCAAAGACCACTTTAGTCAGGATAGGATGTACTTCCTGTCCCCCTTCAAATCCAGCCATTGTGGGATCCCTTCCCGCCAACATTTGGGAAGAGGGCCAAAGGCCACTATAAATAGGACTTAGCCACCAACACAGAAGGGGGTTGAATCGAGAGGGAAAGAGTAGAACAGGGATCGGATCCATTCTCATCCGACCACCTCACCAGCTCTCTTGAGCTCAAGAACACCTCACTTCTTGAGGCTTGTTCATCCACTGTACTAGTTCATCCTCAGCCCCTCGAGGCAATCCACCAAAATGCTGGAGTAGGGTATTACACTGCAAGGTGGCCTGAACCAGGATAAACTGCTGTGTCCCTCTGTCCCTTTGAGCTCGATGTGCTAGGCTTAGAGGATCGCGAGTAGGTAGGCTGGGCAGGTTGAGATCTCCGCACGCACCCTAGAGTTCGAACCTATCAAGGGTTTGCGGAACCCAAAATCTGACATTTGTCGCGCCAGGTAGGGGTGCGTCGGATCCTCTCTTCCGTCGATCGATCCACCGCTACTCTGACACTTCTATGGCTGACACACGTCAGGCTTGCGCTGAGCGCCGGGCCGCGGTTGCCACCCGCGTGGCTCAGACGGCTCTGGCAGGCGACGACTGTCCTCGTCGTCTTTCATCATTGCTGCACCTCTCGGTGCGCCGTGACGGGCGCACCGCCACTCCGTCACTAACCCCAGCCGCTTCGTCTCCCACACGCATCGCAGCCCGGCAAACGCGCAAGCTGCTCTGCTCATGGCGCGGGAGCTCCTTCGCTACCGCCCAGTCGACGACTTCTACGAGGAGTGGCTCGAGCGCATCGCCGAGCTCGTCAGCGCCGCCAGAGACTCCACTGCGCCGGCCCACTCACTGCCCCAGCAGCCATCTGGCACGGACGACGTGGCTCACGGGGCACCTTCACTGCCTCCAGCCTAGGGTGCCATCATGGAACCAAGGCGGGTGGTACCATGACCGCGCCAAGCGCCTGCGCGCGAAGAAGCGAGCTGTCAAGTGGTGCAGCGGCCCCAAGAATATGCATGTGCGCTTCCAGCACCTCCACATCAAGACCGTGTGCCGCCTGTGATGGTGGCAGCACGCGAGCGCCAAGACCAAGCTGCACCTCCTCGACGGGCTCCCCTGACCACAGCAGGGTGCCGCGCGTTCACCCCGGAGCTTCACAACGTCATTTGGCCGGGCAAGTTCAAGCCTGATCTTCCCCCACGCTACGACGGCACCGCCGACCCCGCCGAGTTCCTGCAGCTCTACAAGCTGAGCATCGAGGCGGCCAGCAGCGACGAGAAGATCATGGCGAACTGGTTCCCCATGGCACTCAAGGATGGCACACGCTCCTAGCTCCTGAATCTCCTTGTGGGATACGTATCCTCCTGGGATGAGATGCACGACCGCTTCATCACCAACTTTCAGGGCACTCGCGACCGCCCACCGGCCGCGGGTGACCCGCAACACATCAAGCAGCATCCAGGGGAGACCCTGCAGAAGTACATCCAGCGCTTCAACAACGTTCTTGTCAAGATCCCCAAGGTGACGGACGAGGCCATCATCTCAGCGTTCACTAATGGCGTCCGCGACATCAATATGAAGGAGGAGCTCGCCATTCATGAGGACCTCTGCATAGCCCTGGAGATGTTCAACATGGCGAACAAGTGCGTGAGGGATGAGGAGGGGCGCCTCTCCCTCCTTGACCTCCACGACATCGACCCAGAAGACAAGAAGGCCAAGGCCAAGGACGTGAAGCACAAGGGGCCATCTGTGCTTGCAGCCGAGCCAGAGATGAAGCTTGGCTGCAATCACCCTGAGTCATCTAAGAGCAACCGACCGTTGTGCGTCTTCCACAACATGCACAACCACAACACCAACGACTACCAGGAGCTCAGGGCCCTGCATGACGGATGCCTTGGTCGACGCCCCGAGTGCAATGATCGAGGCTACGGTCATGGAGGCGGCCGAGGTGGAGGATGCTGGGACGGCCGCGACCATCGCCAGGAGTGGCGCGACCAGCCTCATGAGGGCGCCTGGAGGGACCAACCTTGTGAGGATCGGCTTTAGGGCAACACTGGTTTTCCTCACTGCCTCCACCGCCAAGAAGGAACGAAGATCATCACCCGGACGAGGTGCTGGGGGCTTCCAGGAGCCTCGATCCATAGCCTGCATCCTGGGCAGCTCTCAGGCCCCAGCCTCTCGCTGCATCTTCAAGCAGTTCGCGCGCGAGGTGAACGCAGCGCTTCCCAAGGTCAAGGCAACACGCCCCCTCAGGTGGTCCAAATACGCCATCACCTTCAACTCCTTTGATCAGCTCAAGTGTGCGGCCACTACCAGCATGCTCCCAATGCTTTGCTCGCCCTCATCAGCTATGTGGTCATCACCAAGACCCTCATTGATGGTGGAGCAGGGCTCAATGCTCTCTCTATCCAGACGTTCAACATGCTCCAAGTGCCATATCACCAGCTTCAGCCTACCAAGCCCTTCTCAGGAGTGACCGACGGCTCCACGCATCCGATAGGGAGGTCTGCCTCCCTGTCACCTTCGGCAAGCACGACAACTAATACACCGAGCTCATCGACTTCGACGTTGCCGACAGTCGCCTGCCATACAATGCCATCTTCGGGTACCCAGCACTGGCCAAGTTCATGGTGGCAATGCACCACGGCTACAATGTCCTCAAGATGCCAGGGAGCGGCGACATCATCACGGCAGCCTGCAAGGAGAAGGACGCGGTGTGCTCTATCGAGCGCGCCTACCAAGCTGCAGCAGTCAAGAACCCTAAAGGCGAGGGTGATGTCCTCCCTCCTGAGGTCGCCCCCAAGACGAAGAAGCTGCAGCTGGGCCAGGGGTCTCATGAGGAGGCATCGCCCGACAGCGCTGCGCTGAGCCTCGTGTCCCTGGACGGGGCGCCTTTGCCTATCGCATAGGAAGGCGCGCCCGGTGCCCCTCTCAGGCTGGGCTCAGGGGCTCTCCTCTGGAGGGCCTCAGACCTAGCCAACGTCATGATGGAGGCGCTCGGGCACCATGTGGAGGCATGCTTCAGCGCACGCTTCCCAGGAGAAGGCACATGTCGTGAGGCGCTAGGTGGTCAGGAGTTCATCAGCAAGGCAGTCAAGGAGATCCAGGAGGCAAGGGTTCTGTAGGGCAATCGCCGCCTACCGCCGGGCGAGGCTCCTTGCCCTGAAGAGGGCAAGGAGTTCCGCATATGCATCAACATCCCACGGCCCAACAGGGCCGCGTCTCGGGAGCTCTTCCGGCCGCCCCGTGTCAGCCGATGCGAGGGTCCCCCTCACAGCTACGTTGCATGCCCTTCAGCCTGCCGAGCGCGGCTGTCGCATTTCAGCACCGCATGCGGGACGCCCTAGCGGCTCGAGAGGCTAGGCACCAGGCGATCCTGGTGGAGATGGAGATGCATCTTCAGGAGCCTCCCAGGCCCCCGGAGCCTCCCGAGGCTTAGGGCCAAGGTGGCTCATGAGGAACGACTTCAACAGCGCGCATCTTCTGCTACCCCGGCATCTCTTCAGCAATGGTGCGAGGTGACATCTTTTTAGTTTGTTCAGTTTGGAGGCGCCCCTCGGGCTGCATTATCCCCAAGTCGCGTGGGTCCGTCCCTGTGACATGTATCCTTTTGCATTCATCAAAATCGCCTAACCCTCTCTCATGATCTTATCTATGATCATCACCTGCTTGCTTCGAATCCTATCTGCCTCGCGGTCTCCCTACAATGCTGGCTTGTCCTTTGCCCATCCTGCAATAGGGGCTACTTATGCTGGCACGGTGCTTGTGCTTGGGTCCGACCCTGCAACACTGGTAAACCGGAGGACCGAGCTCTGGCTCACGGCCAGCTTCACGCACGCCACCTCACCAGGTCCTTGGTGCCTTTGTCTTCCTGCGAAAGGTCCAAGGACAGGTAGTCAGCACCATAGGGATTGCAATCTCTTCTGCCAGCTAACATGCAGGTTCACCTGAGGCCAATCTACGGGCAGGCCCCGGCGGTCACCACCTTATCCCGCGAGTCGCTTGCACGTTAAAGGGGGCCCCCTGAGCATCACGCCTCAGGATCCCCTACTGGCTCTCCAGCCCTCACCCCCTGGCCTTGACCTAGGCATCGCGACCTAGCATACCAGCGGAGGCTGAGCCTGCTCGAGGGACGGGACCCGAGAACGTAGAGCACCTAGGCAAGCAAGGAAAGGGGATGAGCATCGCGGGCCCCGCCTAGTGATGCTACCACGAAGCATGAATGGGCACCACCTAGGGTAATCACAACGAGTCTGCTAAAAGACAAGTCACACATGCTACGATATGAGCCTCACAACCCGCTCACCCAAGTCTCACAGTCCCACTCAGGCTGTTTCACTCCCCTTTCCGTTTCTTGGGCAGCTGCTTGCACGCCAAGGGGGACCTCGTGAGCACCGCGCCTCATGAGCTCTCACCGGACCTCGAGCCGCTCACCTCCTAGCCTTGACCACGACATCGCGACCAGGCATACTAGCCATGCTGAAGCCTGCCTAGGGACTGGGTCCCACTAGCATAGAGCTCTACGGTACCTAAGGGGAAGAAAGGGGGAATCATGCCAGATTGGGATACGCGATTTCATCATAAAAACCAAAAGAACGATGCTAGAATTCAAACATTTCGATCCTTACATGCCCCGCGGGGCTAGTCCTAATTCTGCGCAGGGAAGCAAATGAAGAAAGGCTTTGACTAGGCCAGCATGCACCACCGATGACGCCGAGAGGCAGCCGCTGCCACGCTCCGGCCACGGCGGGAACTTGGTGGCAAGTAGCTGTTGTCACTGGACTACAAAGATTCACTGGGCTCAGGAGAATCGCTGGATTCCCAAGAGTCGTTGCTGCTGCCGAAGGAGGTGCTGACGGGGACGGAAGCAGGTCCAGCGCCCACGACCGCGTCCCACGGGCTGCATCCTCCAGGGCAGTACTCCAGCTGCCGGCCCTCCTCGTCGAAGACCTTGAAGAACAGGGTGGAGGCACCATCATACTCGAATTGGATCGCGAGGGCCCCCTCTGCATGGCAGGCTCGAGCGACCTCACCCCATCCACGGGTCATGAAGACATCGCCAGGGGGCACCACACGGTGGCCAGGTTGCAGCACCCGGCGTGCTGCAGCCACAGCTCAAGTGGCCCCCTCGGCGGCAGCTCGTCAGCGAAGAACATCGGGAGCCGGATCCACGAGTCGGGTGGCATCACCGTCCACACCACGAACTTGCGCAAGCTGCCCTTGGCATGGGACCGCGGCTCGGCAGGCAGGACGACAGCGCCTCGTCCTTCGCCGTCTGGGATTGCTCGATGGCGCACATCATCGTCCTGTGCGCGGGCGTACAAGGGAAGGGGGAAGCCGGGCGGAGGCCTCGATTGCCAAGCCGACATCGCGGGGATGGCAGAACCGCTTCTTCGGCGGAAGTGGATCAGGCCCCTCCTAAGGGGCTTTTCCCTTTTTAGCCGTAGAAAACCTCCTGATCGGCGCCATGGGAGCAACAACAAGATGGAGAAGAAGAAGGGCAAGCGGCGAGAAGACGGAGGGAGAGATGAGTGAGGGGGTCTCTGCCCCTCCCCTCATTTATAGCCAGAGAGAGGCCAACCAATGACCTCCATGACCTCGCGTAATGATGATCTTCTGCATGCAGCATCGACTCGTGAGGTCGAACGGTTGCTGAGGCAGCATGGGGAAGTGGAGAGGCCCACGTCCCATCAATCGCCACGTGTCAGTCAAGGCCACAGGCGGTTAGGGCTCGCGGCGCTCCGCACTTGCCATTTGGCTTCGCCTAGAAGCCAAGTCCGAGCGTGCCTTGGGCCCGGGGGCTAATATCGGCATTCTGGATACGGGGGTATCCAGACTTGCCTGCCTACGGCCCACTGCATGGCTTTGTCGACGGCCTAGTATGGTCCAGCTTCAGCATCAACAAACTCAAGACCCTCGCGAGGAGCCAAGACTCGCAAGGTGGACGACGCCAAGACCTCCAAGGAGATCGGCCTCCTTAGACTAACTCCCGAGGGGCGGGGACTTCTATGCAGGGTGCACCTCATGAGGCTCAGCTGGCGTGAGCCATGACGACCAAGGCCAGGCGGGAGCCAGCGGGCGCATAGTACTAGTTTCCTCTTTGGTGCAAAGGAGGCAAGCAGCAGGCGCGGAGTCCTGAGGAATCAACCAATGGTTTCCATTCTGGTGCAACAAGACCAAGACCGCCAGGACGGCAGGGCGGAGGTCATTGCCGAGCCCACCACAGCGTGACGACTAGAGGCTTTTTGCACGCGAAGACCACTTTAGTCAGGATAGGATGTACTTCCTGTCCCCCTTCAAATTCGGCCGTTGTGGGATCCCTTCCCGCCAACATTTGGGAAGAGTACCAAGGCCACTATAAATAGGACTTAGCCACCAACATAGAGGGGGTCGAATCGAGAGGGAAAGAGTCGAACAAGGATCATATCCATTCTCATCCGACCACCTCACCAGCTCTCTTGAGCTCAAGAATACCTCACCTCCCGAGGCTTGTTCATCCACTGTACTATTTCATCCTCAGCCCCTCGAGGCAATCAACCAAAATGTTGGAGTATGGTATTACACCGCAAGGTGGCCCGAACCAGGATAAACTGCTGTGTCCCTCTATCCCTTAGAGATCGATGCGCTAGGCTTAGAGGATCACGAGTAGGCAGGCTGGGCAGGTTGAGATCTCCGCATGCACCCTAGAGTTCGAACCTATCAAGGGTTTGCGGAACCCGAAATCCGACAGTGGGGACCGACGACAGGAGTGTGGGGTGCCAGCTAGTCGGGTCCGCGCGCGCTTTTCCTTTTTTCTCGTGTCTGCTCGGGCGCCGTCGTTTCTTTCCTAATATAGCATGGCGCTTGCTGGAGCAAACGGGCGCCAGCTAGCCGGGTCCTATTTTTTAGACCTCCAAACAACCCCTTGGGTAACACGTAGAACTACCTTGGAATAAAAGAGATCTTTGGATTCTTTCCTTTTTTTGCTGCACCAACAAAATCTTACTCCATTTTCTTTATGGACAACGTGAACGCCCACACATGTGGTGGGAGTCAAACCCGCCCACACGCCCTATAACACATAGACTGCTTCACGTCACCGCATGAATGCATGTAGAAATCTTTTTGGATTTTTAGTTTTCCAAATATTTTTATCTCTTAAATGAAAAATCAGATTGAAGATCCCTTCACCATTAAATTACTCGCGACGAGATCTTCGAAACTAGATCTCATATCGATATATTTCGACGATTTTTTGGTTAAAAGTTGCCATGTCTATTGCACATGAATTGCCATGATGTTTACACTGAAGTTACCATAATATGTTTCAGCTATATTCTTCTATATTTAAAAGTAATTTTTGACATATTATAAAATGGGGAATTAAGAAACTAGACTTGCCATTAACCATAAACTAAAATTGCCATGATACACACTTAAAATTGCCATGGTTCATACAGAAAATAATTTTCATGTTCAAAGTACTGGAATTGCCATCATAAAAAAAAATTGCCTTGCTCTACAAACTAAAATTGCCACATGGGAACTTTAGTTTAAGCACTATGTCAACTACAGTGTAAACATCATGGCAACTTTTGGGCATTTTTTTTTCATTGAAACATATCAACATGGGTTCTAGTTTTGAAGATCTCGTCGATACAGATTTAATGGTGAAAAAACGGATTTTAATTTGATTTTTTTAATTAGGAGATAAAACATTTTTAAGCCGAAAACCAAAAACATTCCTGCTGATGTCATATGTTCATACGTGGCAAAATGAGTGATGATGGAGGCGTGTGGGCAATATGCAAGATGCCACACGTGTGGGTGGTAGTTTTTTCGTTCCTTATTTTCTTTTGGCAACATCCCAAGAAAATCCTTCTTTTTTTAGACCATTTTTTTAAACTTGCCAATCTCGTATGGATGTCAACCTCCTGATCAGCACTTTCCAAACGAACTAGTACTAGTGATCAATATCCTCTCTTTTTTCTCTCTCTTAATTTTCTGTCTTTTTTTTTCAAACTCCAACGTGACCAACTAGTACTCTTGCTGAACAAACAAAGTTGCACTGATTCTTACGGTAAATCCGTCAATGAAATCTTTTTTTCTTTTACCAACACAAATATGCTCAGCAAAAACCAACAGAAACGAGCACTTGCCTTATTCAAAGTTCTCTTCGTCTTCTAATTTGAAAGGATGCAACGGCAAAACTATGGCGAGGGCAATGAACTCATGGTGACGATGCGGAGAAAAATTACAGGTGGCAGCGGAAGATGACGAAGAAGTGTATTGTGTTGTGCGTGGATGCGGCGTGGACAAGACTTGACTAGAACTTGAAACTCTAAAAGTGAAGACACTAAAACAAGCAACTCGACACACGATGTAATCGAAAATTCAACTGTGAAAAAAGTGGTAATGAAAAAAAGGCTCAGACAGTTTGGGAGACGGATGAACTAATCTAACTTTTTTTTTGCTTTTTCTTGGATTCTAGGTATGAAGAACAAATGCAAACTAGACTATGAAAAACTAGAAAATCTCACCGAGCAACCTGAAAACTGATACCACTTGATAGAGGCGAGGGTGTCCTGATCTTTCGATATGATGATAACTATTGCTTTGGTGGAGTTGACTTTGATGATCTGACTACAAACATGCACGATGTTGTGCCTTAGCAATCGCTAAACCAATCTCCTGAGGTTACTGACGATGCCGGAAGCACGATCAGTCTGACCACGAAGGTCTATTCCTGCATGCAATCGAAGAACAAGTAAGAATATGATAATGCAATCTGAATATTGCAAATATATATGAATATTGATAAAAGTGGGGATCCGAAAGCAGTCTTGGTCTGGTCGTTGGACACAAACTAAGTACACAACGTTGCAATTGCTAACTTTTAACTAAACAAATCCCAAGTCTAATAGATGCCTTAAGCGCTGTATTTATAGGGGAAAAGAGAGGGGATTTTGTCCACCCTTGGCAAGGTGGGACTAAAACACCTCCTCAGTCGTTTCCCCTATAATACAAACTTTAAAAATAGCCTATGAACTAGTATTTCAAAATTACATGGGCCTGGCCCACAAATAAGGTGGTGCAACACCAATAATAAGCCATGGACGAAATTTATGAACGGCCATCTTGTATATTTCATCCATCTTCTTGTATGTCATCGTGGTGGCTTCAAAGTACAGAAAATCTCCCTCAGAACACAGTTATTGTTTTATTCTCGCGCACCTTTGTCGGTGCAACAAACCCCGGGTCTGTTGCCCAGACTGTGCACGTGCCCGAGGACAAGATTACAACACCAAGATTAGACCAAGCAAGAGAGATCAATTCTTTGAAGGATCCAAGTGCAGATCAAGAAAACCAAGATAAGCCAGAGAAGCAAAATGTCGCTAAGGAAAGAACCTCCCTTGCCGGGCAGGCGAGCCTGGCAAGGTTGGGTTTGCCCTAGAAGCAAGCTTCCAGATCGTCCCGGCAGGCCCGCCGGGGCTTGCGAAGGCAAGCCAGTCCACCGCTCCACCTCACAAGCGATGAAAGTCATAGATCAGTGTAGTGTCAAGCCCCAAGGTGACTAAGTGACTGCTTTTCGCCACATGGCAGCCACCATAGAAACACCTCCGTATGACACCCGTCCTGAGATGTGTCAAGCAAGCAAGCGCGAAGCTGGCAGAACAGTCTGGCAAGGGTTGCCGGGCACACTGTGATGTGACACTCAATGACGCATTTAATGCGCTCTGTCATCCTGCAGAGTTAGGTATGATAGCACTGTTTGCTATCTAATTAGTATGTAAAGACTGATTTGCCACTGTGGTAACTCCTTGATCTATAAAAGGAGGCCCATGGCGACCGGAGAAGGGGTTAGCGATTTGGGACCCTCACACATGCATATCGCGTAGCCACTTTTGCCCCAAGGCAACCCTGCCGGGCAAGTGTGTTGCACTCACCACCACTTTTTCCACCATCAATCCACCAAAGCAGGAGTAGGGTTTTACACCTCACAGCGTCCCGAACCTGGGTAAAACTGCCCGTGTGATCTCTGCCGTGCTGTGTTATGCTTCTCCACTCTTTGTGCAATGTGCTCATCCCCCCACCAAACCAAAAGGGGCTCATGGCCCCATAGGTGGTCGTGGTTTACCACGACATCTTTGGCGCGCCAGGTAGGGGGATCACTTGCGCGAACCCGAGGAGCGTCAGTAGCGCGTCATCTTCATTGCCATTTTCATCATCGACGGCGTCATCGACTATGGCGCCCAAAAAGAAGCCCAGAGCTGCAAATCACCCATCCACCTTGAAGGCTCCGCCACCCATGACCGCCGATGTCACGGGGAACGCGGGGACACATGAGGATGTGGATGTTGCAGGGAATGTGGTCGGCGCAGGCGGTGTTGTCACCACCACCCCTGTGACCGAAGCAGAAGTGTGAGGCACCGAGGAAGGACAGCATCAACAACATCCCAACGGCCATGTTCCACGAGGTACGGACGGAGGGATTATTCTACCTGCACCTTCTCTCCTCGCCGAAGGGCACAACCGCAGTGGTGGCGCATGTTCTGGGGCGAATCGCGACCCCCCGCCTAGCCCCGTCGGGGGCGCAATCGCAGGGCACGCACCACCCTTACAACGGGCTAACCCAGCTACTGTGCCCAACGGAGCCGCTGGCCCTCAAGCGCCTCCACCGCGCCACTATGCCATCCAAGCGGCTGGTTCACGACAACAAGGGCACGACGCGGTCACCAGTGACACCATCAGGAGCCGAGCGTCATTGCGGTTTACATCATCATCACCTATGCCAAGCACTGCCTCAGAGGCCATTGCACGGGCCCAGCTGGTGTTGAGTTTTCTGTTGGCAGCCGATTAGATGGATGAGTGGCGAGCCGCCATCCAAGGCATGATTGGTTTTGCCGAGGCAGGAGGATCGCAGCGAGCTGGCTCGCCACGACCTCCCTAGGCGACGGCAACGGCTCGCGCGGCTGGCCGAACGGAAGGGGCCACCCCCCTGGTGCAGCCCCCACCATGGGAAGCGGAAGGGAAGCCACGTAACCAAGAGCCCGATGATGTCTCGATGGCCTCTTCCGACCCTTGAGCACGTCAAGGCCAACGGCATTCCCTGGAGGACAGACAGAGGGAAGGTGCGCGCATCGTCATCGAGCAGCGCCTTGACAACCACTGCCAGCCCAATGCGTGCGATGCCCCCGACGTCGATGAGCATGCATTTCGAGATGGCGGGTGGCTGCCTTTCGAGGTTGGGTGCCCTGCCTTCGCCCGCGAGCTGCGGTCCGTTGGCTGTCCGCTCGCATGTTCAAGCCAGAGATACCAGAGAAGTATGATGGGAGACTGAACCCGGTAGAGTTCTTGAGCGTCTACAGCATCGCTGTTCAAGCAGCCGGAAGAAGAGATGAGAAGGTGTTCGCCAACTACTTCCATTTGGCACTCAAATCAAACGTGAGGTCTTGGCTGATGCACCTGCCGAAGAACTCCATTTCAACCTGGGCTGACCTGTGCCATGAGTTCATTGGCACCTTCACTGGCGGCCATCAAGAACCAGGGCGGCCCAGCGAATTGCAGCTTCTTTAGCAGAAAGAAGGAGAGACTCTGCAAAAGTACTTGCAGAGATTCGGCCGAGTCCACAGAAATATCCCATAATCCCACCTAGCAGTTGTGATAGCTACCTTCCAATCCAACGTGCACAACCGCAGGATACGTTCCAAGATGAACCCTTGGTTGCCCAAGACTATGAAGGAGTTGTATACCTTGGTGGACAAATGTGCTCGGGTGGAGGAGGGGAGGA
This sequence comes from Triticum timopheevii, assembly GCA_963921465.1. NCBI lineage: Eukaryota > Viridiplantae > Streptophyta > Magnoliopsida > Poales > Poaceae > Triticum > Triticum timopheevii. The sequence continues at coordinate 296,001,706 of OY997264.1, read as the reverse complement.
AACTCCCCGAAGAGGAATATTGCGTCGACATCGACTCAGATGATGACGACGAGACCACCCGTCAGAAGAAGAAGAACAAGAAGCGCAACAAGAAGCGCAAGGATAAGCTAGTGATGATCGTTGAGATATCGGGCACGCCTAGTACCGGCAAGAAGGATAAGGCCGAAGCCCCCTGCAAGGAAGCTGCTGCGTGCGCTGACTACCGGGAGGCTGCGGCTATCGAGAAAGCTGGGAAAAGTGATGGGTCGTACGGCAGGATTCATCGGACCAAGGGCCATGATCGCCAGGAGTGTCATTAGGTTGAGCAGCTCATCAAGAAGAAGAGGGCTGAGTATGAGAAGCGTGATAAGGAAAAAGGCCAAAACAGTACTGGCGGAAAGTGCTGGGGCAGTGAAGCAAATCGCCCCAGCAAGGCTCCTCGGAACCAAGGGAAACCCGCCAGAGGCCGAAAGAAGGAGGATTGCAATGCTGAAAGTGATGGACAGGATGAAGAGGAAACCAGCGAGTAGGAATTCTAGAAGGCCACTGACGCCCTGTGTATTGACGGGGGTGCATCTTTGCACTCCTCTCACCGCCAACTTAAATAATGGGCGCGTGAGGTCCATGCCATTGAGCCAGCGACAGGTTCTCGGAAGCCGCTCAAGTGGTCATGCACGCCCATCATCTTTGATGAATAGGATCACCCCGACCGCATCACTGCGGTAGGGTGCTTGCCATTGTTGGTTTCACCAACGATCCGCAACCTCAAAGTCACAAAGATGTTTGTTGACGGCGGGGACAGGTTGAATCAAATTTCCCCACAGGTTATCAGCAAACTCCAGATAGCAGAGCAAGAGCTTAAGGCCACATGCACGTTTCAAGGAGTCAATCCTGGCAGGAGTCGTCCTAAGGGAAAGATCATGTTGCCAGTGACATTTGGGGGAGGGCTAAACTACCGGACTAAGAAAATTGTGTTTGATGTGGTCAACCTCCCCCTGCCGTACAACGGAATCCTTGGGCGCCTGGCCCTACCCAAATTCATGGCGGCATCCCACTATGCCTACAACACCTTGAATATGCCAGGGCCGATGGGCATCATTTCCATTCCGTCAGACAAGAAAGACGCAATGATTTGCATGGATAAGATGTACCAGGACGCAGTCGCGGCAGATTCCGCTAAAGCCGCAGTGCACGGCAAGGAAAGCAAAGGAAAGAAGAAGAATAGTAGGGATGCTGGCAAGGAATCCGGGAAGTGTACCTCTATGGATTATGCCACACCTGTTGATGACATGCCGTAGAGTTCCAATAACAAGAAGATCAAGGCTGTTGCACCCCATGTGAAAAAGGTCTCGCAGGGCTGGGTGGCGCTGATGGTACTTTCACTATCAGTGCCACCCTCGATGAAAAATAGGAAAGCATGCTCGTTGCCTTCCTGCGGGCGAATATCGATGTGTTTGCTTGGCAACCATCTAATATCCCTGGTGTTCCTAGGGAGGTAATCGAGCACCACCTCGCTGTCTGCCCGCATGCCCGACCCGTCAAGTAGAAGGTGCGGAAGCAGGCCTTGGAGCGGCAACAGTTCATTGCCGAGGAGATCGAGAAACTTGAGGCTGTTGGTTTGGTCAGAGGAGTACTACATCCAACATGGTTAGCAAACCCAGTGGTTGTGCGCAAGGCTAATGGGAAGTGGATGCTTTGCATAGATTTCACGGATTTGAACAAGGCATGCCCGAAGGACCCATTCCCCTTGCCGCACATCGATCAGATTGTGGATTCCACTTTCGAGTGTGATCTGCTCTCCTTTCTGGATGCATACTCTGGGTACCATCAGATATTCATGTCCAAGGAAGATGAAGATAAGACCTCATTCATCACCCCATGTGGCACATACTGCTTTGTGCGCATGCCTTTCGGGTTGAAGAGTGTTGGGTCCACTTTTGCAAGAGCAGTCCAAATTGGTTTTGAACCATGGTTGCACAGGAACATTGAAGCTTATATGGATGATATTGTGGTTAATACCAAGGACAGATCAACCCTCATCCAGGATTTGGAAGAGATGTTTGCTAATCTGCGCAAGATCAACTTGAAGCTGAACCCGGAGAAGTGTGTGTTTGGCATTCCCTCCGGCAAGCTACTTGGTTTCTTTGTGTCCCACCGCGGGATCAAGGCCAACCTAGATAAGATCAAGGCCATCGAGCAGATTCAGGCACCCGAGACATTTAAGGATGTGAGGCATTTGACAGGATGCGTTGCCGCGCTTAGCAGATTCATCTCCAAGTTTGCCGAGCGTGCCTTGCCGTTCTTCAAAATTTTGAAGAAGGCAGGACCTATGAAGTAGACCCCGAAAGTAGATGCAACATTGCAAGATTTGAAGACCTACTTGTCTTCTGTGCCCACTTTGGTTGCACCCAAACCATAGGAGTCATTGATGCTATATCTGGTAGCAACTGATCAAGTGGTTAGCGCAACGTTGGTGGCACAACGGGAAGTGGAGGAGATAGCAGCCTCAGCAGGTGTCCCATCCAGGGAAGAGAGATAGAATAGCCTGACAAGGCTAGATATAGATTAGGACAAAGAGAAGCATGGCAGCGGAGGCAACCCCAAGGACATGGCAAGGAAGTAAGTGGTGCAACACTCAGTATACTTTGTCAACTCCCTGTTGCAAGGGGCTAGATCCAGGTATTGTGGTGTGCAAAAATTGATTTTTGGCCTTGTCATGGCCTCAAGGAAACTGTGTCACTACTTCCAAGCCCATGAGATCACGGTTGTCACACGCTTCCCGTTGCAAAGGATACTCCAAAACCCAGAGGCTACCGGCAAAATAGTGGAATGGGCATTTGAGTTATCCAGCTTTCGCCTGAAGTTTGAGAGCACATCAACGATTTAGAGTAGGGCAGTGGCAGAGTTTATTGTAGAATGGACGCCAACCCCTGATGAAGAAGTTCCGGAAACAGTTATCGCCGACAAGGAATCTCCCCAAGAATGGATCATATATTTTGATGGTGCCTTCTCCCTACAAGGTGCATGGGCTGGCATGCTTATCGTTGCTCCCACTGGAGAGCACCTAAAGTACGTTGTCTAGATGCATTTTCCCTGGGAGGAGGCGACCAACAATACAACAGAGTATGAAGGGCTCCTTGCCGGGCTCAGGATTGCCACAAAATTGGGAATCAAGAAGCTGATCATTCGAGGAGATTCACAACTTGTGGTGAGACAAGTCAACAAGAATTACCAAAGTCCATTGATGGAGGCATACGTCAAGGAAGTGAGAAGATTGGAGGAGCGCTTTGACGGATTGCAAACAGAGCACGTACCCCGTGTGGAAAACAGCATTGCTGACCATTTGTCAAAGTGCACTACGCAGAAGCTTCCTGTGGAACCAAGAAATTTTGTTCTCTGTCCTACTCAGCCCTCCGTATCCCCGACAACAATAGACCGAAAGAGGAGGAAATTGTACTCCGATAAGCCTCTCCCGGTAGAGCCTCTCGGGGCTCCTCGTAGGGACCCTGTCAGAAACAACTCCCCTTCGATTGCCGGGCCGCACCCTCCTGCCGGGCCACTGGTCCCCGCGGTTGAGGGGTGCGCCACCACGAATGAGGAGGTGCCGCTAGTCCTCGTTGCCGAGCCACAGGCTCCACCTTGTGCAAGGCACATAGCCCATTTCCTCCAAACTGGAGAACTTCCCGAAGAGCAAGAAGAAGCGGAAACAGTAGCCCGGAGGGCCAATATGTATCAGTTTGTTGATGACACACTATACAGAAGAAGGCCCAATGGTGTGAAATTGAAGTGCATTTGCCGGGAAGAATGAAAGGAACTGCTGGCGGAAATCCACAAAGGCATGTGCGGCTCTCACATTGGATCAAGGGCTTTAGTTGGGAAAGCATACCAGCAAGGATTCTATTGGCCCATAGCCCTCCAAGATGCGGTCGAGCTAGTCACAAAGTGTGAAGCCTGCCAGTTCCATTCCAAGAATATCCATCTGCCTGCCCAAGCACTTCTGGCAATCCCTTTGTCATGGCCATTTTCGGTCTAGGGGCTTGATATCCTCGGCCCTTTTCCTCGAGCTACCGGGGGCTTTGATTTCTTGTTTGTTGCAATCCACAAGTTTACAAAGTGGCCATAAGTAGATGCCATGAGAAAGGTGACTCCTTAGTCAACTATCAAGTTCTTGAAAGATTTGGTGTGTCGCTTCGGGGTCCCTGCTCGGATCATATTGACAACGACACCCAATTCATGAGCCGCACCTTCATGCAATATGTTCGTGCCCTCGGAAGCAAGATCTCATTTGCCTCTGTTGCACATCCCAGAAGCAATGGAAAAGCTGAGAGGGCGAACATTGAAGTGCTGCGGGGCCACAAGACAAGAACATTTGATAAGCTATTGAAGTGCGGTAGGCGATGGATCAATGAGCTGCTTGTGGATCTTTGGTCTCTCAGAATGACACCAAATCAAGCTATCGGGCAGACTCCCTTCACCCTAGTCTATGGGAGAGAAGCAGTTATCCCCACGGAACTCATTTACGGGTCACCTCGAGTACTTGCCTACGATGAAGTAGCACAGGAACAACACCGACGTGACGATGCTGTGCTACTCAAGGAGAACCGTCTCCGGGCTGCTACGCGTGCTGCACGCTACCAGCAAGCCCTGCGTCACTATCACAACTTCATGGTTCATGCCCGGTGTTTTGTGGAAGGAGACCTTGTCCTTAGGCGCGTTCAGTCTGGAAAGGGTACAAACAAGTTGTCGCTGAAGTGGGAAGGACCTTACCGGGTAGTACGAGTCACCAGACCTGGCGCAATCCGTCTGGAGACCGAAGATGGCATTCAATTGCAAAACTCATGGAATATTGAGCATCTCCGCAAGTTATACTCGTAAGGTGCAGCTATCGGGCCCTGCCCGGCAGCCACCATTTTGTACAGGCCTTACCTCAATTGCACGTAACCCCTTGTACAAAGCCAGGCGCAGACCCTGAGCAACAGAGAAATAAATGAAGCGCTGGGGGGGGGGGCGACAAGCTGCATGCATGCATAAGCATATCATGAGCATCACATGTTCATGTAGATAAGATCGCATCTGACATCATTTTTATCTGCATAAACTGTAGGCTCCTGCCGTGGACTCAGTCCCCAAGAGGAAGATAAGAAGGCAAGCCAGCACTATGGTCTCCAGCAAGCCAAACAGATAAGTTCATCTCTTATCCATACGTGTTCTGTAAGTAAGGACTTAAGCATGAGAAAACCCTGCTATCCTTTGAAACTTAGGTGCTCCCACCCTTCGACTCAAACGTTGCTTCGGTCAGGGTGGTCGCAGTGGTCTTTGATGGATAAGGGCTGGCAGGGGGCTGGTCCCTTTTTACGGGTTGTGCCCGGTAGGCCTACTCCCCGGCAGCAAAACAGAGGGTACCGGCAGGATAGCCTACCGGGGGAAACTCATTTACTTAAAGATACAGGGGCATACCACCTCTGCATGGACATATACATGCATGAGTCCCCAGCAAGGTTCATCTTTTTCATTAATATGCAGATCAAACAAGTACAAACCGTACAGAACACAGACATGGATTCAAGAGATTACATTATTTGAACTAAAATTTGGCAAGTGCCTACAGATTTAAGATTGAAAAAGATAAGTGCCCCGTGACTCCCTTTCTTGTCCCTCTCCTCCTAGGCACTGCCTCATGAGGTGAAGAGGGCAAAAGGTGCGCCTAGGCAGAAGCCCAGCCTGACCCTGTCGGGCTCCAGGAGAGGTAGACTGGCGGGGGCAGGAGGGCGCGAACGATGGCAATGGTGAAGATATCGGCGGGGACGACCCGTCAACCGCCACCACTAGGGCCAACAGGATGCGGCAGGGCGAACGGAGCTGCAGCTTGCTAGGAAGCCCGTCAGGGTCTAGCTGGAAGGCTGCTGGAGGACATGGAGGCACCACTTCTACCCCTGCCCCCAACTCCCCGGCAAATCACCTTGCCGGAGATGAGGCGCAGATGCATATGGTGGTGCTACTGCCTGACAGTGATGGTGCGGCTGGTGTTCAGCCAGAGTCGGAGTCTTCTCCCTCCCGATCGACGCCGTCGTCATCGCCATCACTATCCTCCTCATCACTATCGCTCGAGGAGGAGCTTTTGTCGTCGGTCGAGCTCTCCACGCAACACCCTAAACAAGAACCCGAGCTCCCAAAGACCTTGACAAAAAGGAAACCATCCTCCATTAACTTAAAATGGAGGATGTGCCCTTCCCACAAGCTATGGGCATGATAAAAAGTCTTCTAGCCTCAACAAAAGTACATGACATGAGGGGCGGGGAAGCCTACATCCACTCGTATGCTACCATTCCCGCAACCCCTCATGTGCAATTTCAATGCTCACAGCTGCTCAAGCTCCATCGCCCTTGCAAATGGAGTAGGAAGACGAAGGCGACCATATGGAGGCTTGTACAACCTGATGACAAACTCTAGAGGCTAGTCTCCGACGTGGAATTCCATCGGAGGAGGAGCCTCCAGCGGGGGCGCGGTTAGAGCATCGCCCTGTCCTCCTCCTCCCCGACCGCCACGACGACCACAACCTCGTCCTCTCCCTCCTCCTCTCGCAGCGGGTTCTATCCTCACACTCTCAGGAGGAGGAGGGAGAAACTGTCAAGCAGAAGCTCTCGTCGCCACCATTGAGGCATCACCACGTCCTCGCCCTCTCGTCATGGCGAGCAAAGAAAGTTTGAGGAAAGGGAGAAGGAAGTTGTGTGAGCAAACATGCCACTCCTGCCCCCCTTTTTATAGGAGAACGAGGCGGGGGGTTGGCCTCTCATTCGGAAGGCAACCAGCCTTCTCCTCTAATGCGGCTTCCCTGTGCCTTCAACGGCTTAGGAAATCTGGGCCGGCCTTCTGCCCCAATCAGTGACACCTGGCTTTCTGACATGGTGCCCATCTCCACGCCCTCCGCATCACCACCTACCATACGCAATGCATGCGGTACACGTGGCGGAGGTACCGGGGACGGGAGGTAAGTGGGGTGGCAGTTTCTACCCTATGATCGTGGGATGTGGGCGATCCATGTATCGTGGTTCGGTTTCTCCCGAAATGTTTTGCACGACATGCGGGGAAATTAGAAACTGACCCAAGCTCGGGTTAAGGAAGAATCAAAGAAGATCTCAAAGAGCAGAGCCACCCTTTCCCTCTTGCTTGTGCACTAGTTAGGGTCTGCCCTGACGACGCCCAGCGGCGCGTTCGTGCCAGGCCTGGGAGGTCCTGCCAGTGCAACAAACACTGGGTCCGTTGCCCAGACTATGCACAGGCCCAAGGACAAGATTACAGCACCAAGATCATACCAAGCAAGAGGGATCAATTCTTTGAAGGATCCAAGTGCAGATCAAGAAAACTAAGATAAGCCAGAGAAGCAAAATGTCGCTAAGGAAATAAATTCCCTTGCCGGGCAGGCGAGCCTGCCGGCGTTTTGGGAACCAGGGTGATACGTCTCCAACGTATCTATAACTTTTGATTGTTCCATGCTATTATATTATCTGTTTTGGATGTTTAATGGGATTTAATATGCTCTTTTATATTATTTTTTGGACTAACCTATTAACCGGAGGCCCAGTGCCAATTTCTGTTTTGTGTGTGCCTATTTTAGAGTTTTGCAGAAAATGAATATCAAACGGAATGAAACCTTCGCTAGGATCTTTCTTGGACCAAAAGCAATCCAGAAGACTTGGAGTTGAAGTCTGAGACTCTACGAGGAGGCCACGAGGCGGGAGGGTGCACCCAGGGGGGTTAGGCGTGCCCCCACCCTCGTGGGCCACTTGTAGCTCCACCGACGTACTTCTTTTTCATATATATACTCTTATATCCTAGAAACATCAGGGGGAGCCTCAAAACCACTTTTCCACCGCTGCAACCTTCTGTACCCATGAGATCCCATCTTGGGGCCTTTTCCGGCCATCTGCCAGAGGGGGAATCGACCACGAAGGGCTTTTACATCAACACCATTGCCTCTCCAATGAAGCGTGAGTAGTTTACCACAGACCTTCGGGTCCATAGTTATTAACTAGATGGCTTCTTCTCTCTCTTTGATTCTCAATACAAAGTTCTCCTCGATGTTCTTGGAGATTTATTCGATGTAATACTCTTTTGCGGTGTGTTTGCCGAGGTCCGATGAATTGTGGAATTATGAACTTGATTATCTATGAATATTATTTGGTTCTCTTCTGACTTCTTATATGCATGATTTGATATCTTTGCAAGTCTCTTTGAATTATCAATTTAGTTTGGCCTACTAGATTGATCTTTCTTGCAATGGGAGGAGTGCTTAGCTTTGGGTTCAATCTTGCGGTGTCCTTTCCTAGTGACAGTAGGGGCAACAGGGCACGTATTGTATTGTTGCCATCGAGGATAAAAAGATGGGGTTTATATCATATTGCTAGAGTTTATCCCTCTACATCATGTCATCTTGCTTAATGTGTTACTCCGTTCTTATGAACTTAATACTCTAGATGCATGCTGGATAGCGGTCGATGTGTAGAGTAATAGTAGTAGATGCAGAATCGTTTCGGTCTACTTGACATGGACGTGATGCCTGTGTTCCTGATCATTGCCTTGGATGTCTTCACAATTATGCGCTTTTCTATCAATTGCTCGGCAGTAATTTGTTCACCCACCGTAATACATGCTATCTTGAGAGCAGCCACTAGGGAAACCTATGGCCCCCGGGTCTCTTTTCTATCATATTACATCTCTTTTATTTACATTGCTTCTCGTTTACTATTTTGCAATCTTTACTTTCCAATCTATACAACAAAAATACCAAAAATATTTACTTTACTATCTTTATTAGATCTCACTTTTGCGAGTGACCGTGAAGGGATTGACAACCCCTTTATCACGTTGGTTGCAAGGTTCTTGATTGTTTGTGCAAGTACTAGGTTACTTGTGTGTCGTCTCCTACTGGATTGATACCTTGGTTCTCAAAACTGAGGGAAATACTTATGCTACTTTGCTGCATCACCCTTTCCTCTTCAATGGAAAACCAGCGCATGCTCAAGAGGTAGCAAGAAGGATTTCTGGCGCCGTTGCCGGGGAGATCTACGCCAAGTCAAGACATACCAAGTACCCATCATAAACTCTTCTCCATTGCATTACATTATTTGCCATTCGCCTCTCGTTTTCCTCTCCCCCACTTCTAAAACAATTTTTGAAAACCTTTGCCTTTTCTTCGCCCCTTTTCCGTTCATCTCATTTCATTGGCTTCTTGTGTTCTTGTGTGTTAGTGTGCCTATTTGCTTTGATGGCTCTGCCAAAAAGCGTTGAGCCTCAGCTTAGGAGGTTGGAAGAATTTGAAAACAACGTTAGAAGCTTTATGTCTTTGCAATTTGAGCATAATAATTTCTTCAGAAACGAGCTTTAAGAACAAAAAAGTTTTATGGAGTATATGAATAAAGAGCTCGATGATATGTTTAAGGAATTTTATGGTTTGAAATCTCAGTTTGCTCATCTTGAAATTTTAGTAGGCCAAATTTCGGATAAGCAAGCCACCTTAGTTAATAAGATGGCCGCTAAACCGGAAGATCTAGGTGATAATAATGATGAAGATATAAAAGTGATTGATGTGACTCCTATTAAATCTTTGTTTCCAATATGAATCTTGTTAAAGATGGGACTGGAGATGAGTCAACTTTAGTTAAATTCCGTCCCAATGATTCAGAGTTTTTAGATATAGATGCAAAAATTGATAAAAGCGGGATTGAAGAGGTTAAAACTTTAAGTAGCAATGAACCCACTATTTTGGATTTCAAGGAATTTAATTATGATAATTGCACTTTGATAGATTGTATTTCCTGGTTGCAATCCGTGTTAAATTCTCCTCATGCTTATAATCAAAATAAAGCTTTTAGTAAACATATCGTTGATGCTTTGATGCAATCTTATGAAGAAAAGCTTGAACTAGAAGTTTCTATCCCTAGAAAACTTTATGATCAGTGAGAACCTACTATTAAAATTAAGATTAAATATTATGAAATCTATGCTTTGTGTGATTTGGGTGCTAGTGTTTCCACGATTCCAAAAACTTTGTGTGATGTGCTAGGTTTCCGTGAATTTGATGATTGTTCTTTAAATTTTCATCTTGCGGATTCCACCATTAAGAAACCTATGGGAAGGATTAATGATGTTCTTATTTTTGCAAATAGGAATTATGTACCCGTAAATTTCATTGTTCTTGATATAGATTGCAATCCTACATGTCCTATTATTCTTGGTAGACCTTTCCTTACAGATTGGTGCAATTATTGACTTGAAAGAAGGAAATATTTGATTCCAATTTCCGTTAAGGAAAGGCATGGAACACTTTACAAGGAACAAAATTAAATTAGCTTATGAATCTATTATGAGAGCCACTTATGGATTGCATATCGAAGATGGCAACACCTAGATCTATCCTTGTTTTTATGCCTAGCTAGGGGCGTTAAATGATAGCGCTTGTTGGGAGGCAACCCAATTTTATTTCCGTTCCTTGATTTTTGCTCCTGTTTAGTAATAAATAATTCATCTAGCTTCCGGTTAGATGTGGTTTTATGTTTTAATTAGTGTTTGTGCCAAGTAGAACCTTTGGGAAGACTTGGGTGAAGTCTTTGCGATCTTTCTGTAAAAAATAGAAACTTTTGCGCTCACGAGAATATCTCTCATTTTTTACTTGAGAGTGCTTTTAGGTTGATTATTTCTGCAGATGATTAATAGACAAATTTCTCACGTCCACCAATTTATTTCAGAATTTTCTAGAGTTACAGAAGTATTTGAAAGTTATATATTGCTACAGACTGTTCTATTTTTGACAGATTCTGTTTTTCGTGTGTTGTTTGCTTATTTTGATGAATCTATGAGTAGTATCGGGGGGGGGGGGGTATGAACCATAGAGAAGTTGTAATACAATAGGTTTAACACCAATATAAATAAATAATGAGTTCATTACAGTACCTTAAAGTGGTGGTTTATTTTCTTATACTAACGGAGCTCATGAGATTTTCTGTTGAAGTTTTGTGTTGTGAAGTTTTCAAGTTTTTGGGTAAAGATTTGATGGATTTTGGAATAAGGAGTGGCAAGAGCCTAAGCTTGGGGATGCCCAAGGCACCCCAAGGTAATTCCAGGACAACCAAAAGCCTAAGCTTGGGGATGCCCCGGAAGGCATCCCCTCTTTCGTCTTTGTCTAGCGGTAACTTTACTTGAGGCTATATTTTATTCACCACATGATATGTGTTTTGCTTGGAGCGTCTTGTATAATTTGAGTCTTTGATTTTTAGTTTACCACAATCATCCTTTCTGTACACACCTTTTGGGAGAGACACGCATGATCGGAATTTATAGAATACTCTATGTGCTTCACTTATACTTTTTTTGAGCTAGATAATTTTGCTCTGGTGCTTCACTTATATCTTATTAGAGCACGGTGGCGGTTTTATTTTATAGAAATTATTGATCTCTCGTGATTCACTTATATTATTTTGAGAGTCTTTTAGAACAACATGGTAATTTTCTTTGGTTATAAAATTAGTCATAATAGGATGGGCATCCAAGATGGATATAATAAAAACTTTCATATAAAGTGCGTTGAATACTATGAGAAGTTTGATTATTTATGATTGTTTTGAGATATGAGGATGGTGATATTAGAGACATGCTAGTAGATTAGTTGTGAAGTTGAGGAATACTTGTGTTAAAGTTTGTGATTCCCGTAGCATGCACATATGGTGAACCATTATGTGATGAAGTTGGAGCTTGATTAATTTATTGATTGCCTTCCTTATGTGTGAAGGTCGGGATCGCGTGATGGTTAACTCCTACCAACCCTTCCCCTAGGAGCATGCGTGTAGTACTTTGTTTTGATTACTTGTAGATTTTTGCAACAAGTATGTGAGTTCTTTATGACTAATGTCGAGTCCATGGATTATACGCACTCTCACCCTTCCATCATTGCTAGCCTCTCTAGTACAGCGCAACTCTCTCCGGTACCATACACTCACCATATACCTTCCTCAAAACAGCCACCATACCTACCTATTATGGCATTTCCATAGCCATTCTGAGATATATTGCCATGCAACTTTCCACCGTTCCGTTTATTATGACACGCTTCATCATTGTCATATTCCTTTGCATGATCATGTAGTTGACATTGTATTTGTGGCAAAGCCACCGTTCATAATTTTTTCATACGTGTCACTCTTGAATCATTGCATATCCCGGTACACCGCCGGAGGCATTCACATAGAGTCATATTTTGTTCTAAGTATTGAGTTGTAATTCTTGAGTTGTAAGTAAATAAAAGTGTGATGATCTTCATTATTAGAGCATTGTCCCATGTGAGGAAAGGATGATGGAGACTTTGATTCCCCCACAAGTCGGGATGAGACTCCGGACTAAATAAATAAAAAAAGAGGCCATAAAAAAGGGAGAAAAGGCCCAAATAACAAAAATGAGAGAAAAAGAGAGAAGGGACAATGCTACTATCCTTTTACCACACTTGTGCTTCAAAGTAGCACCATGATCTTCATGATAGAGAGTCTCCTATGTTGTCACTTTCATATACTAGTGGGATTTTTTCATTATAGAACTTGGCTTGTATATTCCAATGATGGGCTTCCTCAAAAGTGCCCTAGGTCTTCGTGGTCAAGCAAGTTGTATGCACACCCTGATAGTTTCTTTTGTTGAGCTTTCATAAACTTATAGCTCAAGTGCATCCTTTGCATGGCAATCCCTACTCACTCACACTGATGTCCATTAATGGGCATCTCCATATCCCGTTGATATGCCTAGTTGATGTGAGACTACCTTCTCCTTTTTGTCTTCCACAACCACCATTCTGTTCCACGTATAGTGCTATGTCCATGGCTCATGCTCATGTATTGCGTGAAGAATAAAAAGGTTTGAAAATACTAAAGTATGAAACAATTGCTTGGCAGAAACTGGGGTTGTGCATGATTAAATACTTTGTGTGATGAAGATAGAGCATAGCCAGACTATATGATTTTGTAGGGGTAACTTTCTTTGGCCATGTTATTTTGAGAAGACATGATTGCTTTGTTAGTATGCTTGAAGTATTATTGTTCTTATGTCAATATTAAAATTTTCTCTTGAATCTTTCGGATCTGAACATTCATGCCACAATAATGAAAATTACATTGAGAAATATGCTAGGTAGCATTCCACATCAAAAATTCTGTTTTTTATCATTTACCTACTCGAGGACGAGCAGGAATTAAGCTTGGGGATGCTTGATACGTCTCCAATGTATCTATAACTTTTGATTGTTCCATGCTATTATATTATCTGTTTTGGATGTTTAATGGCCTTTAATATGCTCTTTTATATTACTTTTGGGACTAACCTTTTAATCGGAGACCCAGTGCCAGTTTCTGTTTTTCCTATTTTAGAGTTTTGTAGAAAAGGAATATCAAACGGAGTCCAAACGGAATGAAACCTTCGCGAGGATCTTCCTTGGACCAAAAGCTATCTAGAAGACTTGGAGTGGAAGTCTCGGACTCTACGAGGAGACCACAAGGCAGGAGGGCATGCCCAGGCGGGTAGGCGCGCCCCCACCCTCGTGGGCCCCTCGTAGCTCCACCGGCGTACTTCTTTCACCTATATATATACTCTAATACCATAGAAACATCAGGGGGAGCCACAAAACCACTTTTCCACCGCTGCAACCTTTTGTACCCGTGAGATCCCATCTTGGGCCTTTTCAGGCAATCTGCCGGAGGGGGAATCGATCATGGAGGGCTTCTACATTAACACAATTTCCTCTCCGATGAAGCGTGAGTAGTTTACCACAGACCTTCGGGTCCATAGTTATTATCTAGATGGCTTCTTCTCTCTCTCTCTCTTTGATTCTCAATACAAAGTTCTCCTGTCGATGTAATATTCTTTTGCGGTGTGTTTGCCGAGATCCGTTGAATTGTGGATTTATGAACTTGATTATCTATGAATATTATTTGGTTCTTCTCTGAATTCTTATATGCATGATTTGATATCTTTTCAAGTCTCTTCGAATTATCAGTTTAGTTTGGCCTACTAGATTGATCTTTCTTGCAATGGGAGAAGTGCTTAGCTTTGGGTTCAATCTTGCGATGTCCTCTCCTAGTGACAGTAGGGGAAGCAAGGCACATATTGTATTGTTGCCGTAGAGGATAAAAAGATAGGGTTTATATCATATTGCTTGAGTTTATCCCTCTACATCATGTCATCTTGCTTAATGCGTTACTCCATTCTTATGAACTTAATACTCTAGATGCATGCTGGATAGAGGTCGATGTGTGGAGTAATACTAGTAGATGCAGAATCGTGTCAGTCTACTTGACATGGATGTGATGCCTATGTTCCTGATCATTGCGTTAGATGTCTTCATAATTATGCGCTTTTCTATCAATTGCTCGACAATAATTTGTTCACCCACCGTAATACATGCTATCTTGAGAGAAGCCACTAGTGAAATCTATGGCCCCTGGGCCTCTTTTCTATCATATTACATCTCTTTTATTTACATCGCATCTCATTTACTATTTTGCAATCTTTACTTTCCAATCTATACAACAAAAATACCAAAAATATTTAATTTACTATCTTTATTAGATCTCACTTTTGTGAGTGACCGTGAAGGGATTGACAACCCCTTTATCGTGTTGGTTGCAAGGTTCTTGATTGTTTGTGCAAGTACTAGGTGACTTGTGTGTCGTCTCCTACTGGGTTGATACCTTGGTTCTCAAAACTGAGGGAAATACTTACGCTACTTTGCTGCATCACCCTTTCCTCTTCAAGGGAAAACCAACGCATGCTCAAGAGGTAGCGCATGGTACCCAGAACTGCCTGCCTGCAGCACATGGTGTGGCTTAATTGACGGCCCGGTATGGCCCATCTTCAAAATTGACAAAGCAAGACCCTCGTGAGGGGCCAATCCTCGCGAGGCAGACGACACCATGACCTCCAGAGGGAGTGGCCTCCCCAGGCGGCCTCCCGAGGAGCGGAGATTGCTATGCAAATGCTCACCTCATGAGGTTGAGGTGACACAAGCCATGATGACCAAGGCCAGGCGGGCGCTGTGGGAGTCTTGGACTAGGGGGTCCTCGGGCGTCCGGTCTATTGATGTGGGCCTAACTGATGGAGCGTCAAGATACAAGACAGAAGATTATCTCTCGTGTTCGGTGGGGACTCTCAAATGCGTGGATGGCAAGTATATGTGTCCGGATATTTTATTCCTTTCTGTAAAACCAACTTTGTACAACCCTAAGCCCCTCCGGTGTCTATATAAACTGGAGGGTTAGATCAGAGGCAGGATGACAAGCTAGGCTAGCTATCTAGGGTTAGCCAAATCGATCTTGAGGTAGATCAACTCTTGTAACCCCTATACCCTCGAATATAATCAAGAATGAGTAGGGTTTTACCTCCATCAAGAGGGCCCAAACCTGGGTAAATACTGTGTCCCTTCTCTGTTGTTACCATGGATCCTCAGACGCACAGCTTGGGCCCCCTACCCGAGATCTGCCAATTTTGACACCGACATTGGTGCTTTCATTGAGAGCCCTGCTGTATCGTCGACAGAAGGATCGATGGCTCACCTCTTAGTCAATGATGACGCGACATCCAGGGAGATCTTTCTTCCTAGACAAGTTTTTGTGTTCGGTGGCTTTGTGCTTCGGGCCGCCTCGAGGAGGTCGATAGTTACGCCCCCGGCCACCAGATCAGGTTTGGAAACGTGAATTATGTTGCTGACATCCGAGGAGACTTAGTCTTCGATGGGTTTGCGCCCTTGGCCACCACTCTGTGTCCCCGCCAAGAAGACTCTTTGGATTCCCTGCCATATCTCATCCAGGGGTCAACACCAACACCCACCTCGGCCTTAGATCCGGGGAAGGCCTCATTGTCCGATGACGGGAACATAAGCCCCGCCGGACTTCTTTCCCTCACAGAGCTTCCTACCAAAGACCCATATGCAATCTTAGACTTGGCTCTCGGCAACCATCCCGAACTGCTGAGGTATGCACTTAGCGGGTCCGATCAGGCGCCCCATGCCGAATTCAGCGCGATAGACCCGTAGTTCCTGGTCCCGCTTCCGCACCTAGATGAAGCATTGGGTTTGATGCAGTCTCTCGCCATCACGGAGGCTTTACCTCCGAACTGTACCCAGCTCGGACTGGGGGTTAAGAGAGGGGAATTTTGCGCCCCACCCACCACCCACTTAATAGCCACTATCGAGGTCTTAACCGACATGTTGGACTATGCGTCCGAAGACATCGATGCTAGTCTTGAGCTTGCTTTGGTTTTCCTTGAAGAGGAAGGGTGATGCAACAATAGTAGCGTAAGTATTTCCCTTAGTTTTTGAGAACCAAGGTATCAATTCAGTAGGAGGCTCCTCAAAAGTCCGACGCACCTAGACAAACAAACAAAGAACTCGCAACCAACGCAATAAAGGGGTTGTTAATCCCTTCACGGCCACTTGCAAAAGTGAGATCTGATAGAGATAGTATGATAAGATAAATATATTTTTGGTATTTTATAATATAGATGCAAAAAGTAAAGATGCAAATAAAAGTAGATAGAAAGTTTATATGATAAAAGATAGACCTGGGGGCCATAGGTTTCACTAGTGGCTTCTCTCAAGATAGCATAAGTATTATGGTGGGTGAACAAATTACTGTCGAGCAATTGATAGAAAAGCGAATAATTATGAGATTATCTAGGAATGATCATGTATATAGGCATCATGTCCGCGACAAGTAGACCGACTCCTGCCTGTATCTACTACTATTACTCCACACATCGACCGACTCCTGCCTGCATCTAGAGTATTAAGTTCAAAAAGAATAGAGTAACACATTAAGAAAGATGACATGGTGTAGAGGGAGAAACTCAAGCAATATGATATAAACCCCATCTTTTTATCCTCGATGGCAACAATACAATACGTGCCTTGCTGCCCCTGCTATCATTGGGAAAGGACACCACAAGATTGAACCCAAAGCTAAGCACTTCTCCCATGGCAAGAAAGATCAATCTAGTAGGCCAAACCAAACTGATAATTCGAAGAGACTTGCAAAGATAACTCAATCATACATAAAAGAATTCATAGGAGATTCAAATATTTCTCATAGATAAACTTGATCATAAACCCACAATTCATCGGATCTCGACAAACACACTGCAAAAAGAGTTTTCATCGAATAGATCTCCACTAGAGAGGGGGAGAACATTGCATTGAGATCCAAAAAGAGATAAGAAGCCATCTAGCTAATAACTATGGACTCGAAGGTCTGTGGTAAACTACTCACAACTCAACGGAGGGGCTCTGGTGTTGATGTAGAAGCCCTCCGTGGTCGATTCCCCCTCCGGCGGAGCTCCAGCGAAGGCTCCAAGATGGGATCTCGCGGATACAGAAGGTTAAAATGGTGGAAATTGTGTTTCGTTGGCTCCCTGGATGTTTTCGGGGTACGTAGGTATATATAGGAGGAAGAAGTACATCGGTGGCCGCCTGTGGGGCCCAGGAGATAGGGGCGCGCCCAGAGGGGGTGGGCGCGCCCTCCTGTCTCCTGGCCGCCTCGCAAGCTTCTTGACTTGCACTCCAAGTTCTCTGGATCACATTCGTTCCAAAAATCACGCTCCCGAAGGTTTCATTCCGTTTGGACTCCGTTTGATATTCCTTTTCTTCGAAATACTGAAATATGCAAAAAAACAACAATACGGGCTGGGCCTGTGGTTAGTACGTTAGTCCCAAAAATGATATAAATGTGTAAAATAAAGCCCATAAACATCCAAAAGGGGTAATATAATAGCATGAAATAATCAAAAATTATAGATATGTTGGAGACGTATCAAGCATCCCCAAGCTTAATTCTTGCTCGTCCTCGAGTAGGTAAATGATAAAAACAAAATTTTTGATGTGGAATGCTACCTAGCATAATTCTCAATGTAATTTTATTCCATTGTGGCATGAATGTTCAGATCCAAATGATTCAAGATAAAAGCTTATAAAACATAAAAGTAATAATGCTTCGAAGCATACTAACAAATAATCATGTCCTATCAAAATAACATAGCCAAAGAAAGCTTATCCCTATAAAATCATATAGTTAGGCCATGCTTCATTTTCTTTACACAAAATACTCCCATCATGCACAACCCCGGTTTCAGCCAAGCAATTGGTTCATACTTTTTAATGCGCTTCAGCTTTTTCAACTCTTACGCAATACATGAGCGCAAGCCATGGACATAGCTCTATGGTGGTATAAGGTGGTGGTTGTGAGGACAAAAAAAGGGAGAAGATAATCTCACATCAACTAGGCGTATCAACGGGCTATGGAGATGCCCATCAATAGATATCAATGTGAGTGAGTAGGGATTTCCATGCAACGGATGCACTAGAGATATAAACATATGAAAGCTCAACAAAAGAAACTAAGTGGGTGTGCATCCAACTTGCTTGCTCACGAAGACCTAAGGCATTTTTCATTGGAATATACAAGCCAAGTTCTATAATGAAAAATTCCCACATAGTATATGAAAGTGACAACATAGGAGACTCTCTATCATGAAGATCATGGTGCTACTTTAAAGCACAAGTGTGGAAAAAGAGATAGTAGCATTGTCCCTTCTCTCTTTTTCTCTCATTTTATCTATTCTTTATCTTTTTTCTTTTTTTCTTTTTTTTCTTTTTTTCTTTGGCCTTTCTTTTTTTCTTTTTGGCCTTTCTTTTTTTCTTTGTAAAGTCCGAAGTCTCATCCCGACTTGTGGGGGAATCATAGTCTTCATCATCCTTTCCTCACTGAGACAATGCTCTAATAATGAAGATCATCACACTTTTATTGATTTACAACTCAAGAATTACAACTCAAAGCTAGAACAAGATATGACTCGATATGAATGCCTCCGGCGGTGTACCGGGATATGCAATTAACCAAGAGTGACATGTATGAAAATTATGAAGGTGGCCTTGCCACAAATACGATGGCAACTACCTGATCATGCAAAGAGCAATATGACAATGATGAAGTGTGTCATAATAAACGGAATGGTGGAAAGTTGCATGGCAATATATCTCGGAATGGCTATGGAAATGCCATAATAGGTAGTTATGGTGGCTGTTTTGAGGAAGGTAAATAATGGGTTCATGATACCGGCGAAAGTTGCGCGGTATAATAGAGGCTAGCAAAGTGGAAGGGTGAGTGTGCGTATATCCATGGACTCACATTAGTCATAAATAACTCATATACTTATTGCAAAAGTCTACTTGCCCTCGAAGCAAAGTACTACTACGCATGCTCCTAGGGGAAGGGTTGGTAGGAGTTAACCATCGCGCGATCCCGACTGAGGGAGTCCTGGATTAGGGGGTATCCGGACAGCCGGACTATATACTTTGGCCGGACTGTTGAAGCGGGAAGATACAAGACTCAAGACTTCGGCCAGTGTCCAGATGGGACTCTCCTTTGCGTGGAAGACAAGCTTGGCGATCTGGATATTGTGTTTCCTTCCTTGTAACCGACTCCATGAAAACCCTAGCCCTCTCCAGTGTCTATATAAACCGGAGAGGTTGGTCCTTAGAAGGTCGATCACAATTACAATCATACCATCATAGGCTAGCTCTTAGGGTTTAGCCTCTACGATCTCGTGGTAGATCTACTCTTGTACTACCCATATCTTCAATATTAATCAAGTAGGAAGTAGGGTTTTACCTCCATCGAGAGGGCCCAAACCTAGGTAAACATCTGTACCCCTTGCTTCCTGTTACCATCAGCCTTGACGCACAGATTGGGACCCCCTACCTGAGATCCGCCGGTTTTGACACCGACATTGGTGCTTTCATTGAGAGTTCCTCTGTGTCATCGCTACAGAGCTTGATGGCGCCTCCAATCGTCAACAACATGGTCCAGGGCGAGACTTTTCTCCCCGGACAGATCTTCGTGTTCGGCGGCTTCGCACTGCAGGCCAATTCGGTTGGCCATCTGGAGCAGATCGACAGGTATGCCCCCAGCCAGCAGGTCAGGTTCGGAAACTTGAACTACACAGCGGATATTCGCGGAGACTTGATCTTCGATGGATTCGGGCCTGCGCCAAGAGCGCCGAACAGTCACGATGGGCACGGCTTAGACCTGCTGTCAGACGATGCTCGGGATATCACCTCGGCAGAAGCCTCGGATCTAAATCCGGAGCAGGTTGCATTGCCCAAGGACGGAGGGCTGGACCCCGCCCCGCAGGCCGTACCCTCATCGGCGATGGAGCCGAATACAGGCCTCACTTCTGAGGAAGCCTGTGACTCCGGACCCTCGGATTCGTATCCGGTTGTGGGTTCCAGTCCGTGTGTTCCCGAGCCCGCCGAGCCTGGTTGGGCTCTGGTAATGGAGTTCACCGCTGTGGACATCTTTCAGCAATCGCCCTTTGGTGACATGCTGAACTCATTGAAGTCTCTCTCTTGGTCAGGAGGCTCTGGGCCGAACTATGTCTTGCTTGAGTGGGAAGCAGGCGACGACGGAATTCGTTGCCCACCCACCACCCACTTCATTGCCACGGTTGATGATTTAACCGACGTGCTTGACTTCGACTCCAAAGACATCGATGGTATGGACGACGATGCAAGAGAATTACAGGAGCCACAACTTATAGGGCGGTGGACGGCCACCTTCTCATACGATATATATATGGTGCACTTCGAAGGAAACCAATGGCGATGAGGCAACGGAGGATAACCCCTCAGGAAGAAAAGCAAAGCATGGGCATCGTCGGCACCGCTCCAAGCCCCGCCACAGCAATACCGGCCCCGGAGACGAAAGCAATCCGGATGGCGCCGAAGAGGAGTATAACCCCGACCAGCCCGCCTTCGAGCAGGCCGAACAGGGAGATGAGTAGGTCAGCCAAGAAGAACAGGCGACGGACGGATACCCGGAGGAGGACAACTACATGCCCCCCTCCGAAGACGAAATCAGCCTCGGCGACGACGAGTTCGGCGTGCCTGAGGATCCCGTGGAGCAGGAGCGCTTCAAGCGTCGGCTTATAGCCACTGCGAGGAGCCTGAAGAAGAAGCAGCAGCAACTCCAAGCTGATCAAGATCTGCTCACAGACAGATGGACTGAAGTCCTGGCAGCCGAGGAATACTGACTCGAGCGCCAAACAGCTGACCGGCCACCCTGCGGCCGGGATAAAACGGGATATCAGCCTGAGTACCAGCCCATACCCCCACGCCGATATACTACGGCGCAGGGCAACCGGCAAGACCTGCAAGATATTCTCGAAAACAAAGCAGGGCAGCCAAGATCGATCTACGGATCGCGGGGGCGCGCCCCAGTGCGCGACGATGACCGTCATGCCGGATACATCATCAACAAGTCCGGCCGGGCCGAACACAGCAACCCAGACCAATTCGAACTGCGCAGCCACACAGCTCGGCACAGAGGCGCCGCACCCCCCCTCTGCTTCACTGACGAAGTGATGGATCATGAATTCCCAGAAGGGTTTAAACCCGTAAACATCGAATCATACGATGGCACAACAGACCCCGCAGTATGGATCGAAGATTTCCTTCTCCACATTCACATGCCCGGGGAGATGATCTACACGCCATCAAGTATCTTCCCCTTAAGCTCAAATGACCAGCCCGGCACTAGCTAAACAGCCTGCCAGCAAATTCCATTGGCAGTTGGGAAAACCTGGAGACGCATTCCTCGACAACTTCCAGGGCACATATGTGCGACCACCGGACACTGATGACCTGAGCCACATTAATCAATAGCCCGAAGAGTCAGCCAGGAAATTCTGGACCCAGTTCCTAACTAAAAAGAACCAAATAGTTGACTGTCCGGACACCGAAGCCCTGCCGGCTTTTAAGCACAATATCCGTGACGAGTGGCATTCTCGACACCTCGGCCAGGAAAAACCCAAGTCCATGGCAGCTCTCACAACACTAATGACCCGCTTTTGTGCGGGCGAGGACAGCTGGTTGGCTCGTAGCGGCACCACGCCACATTCCGGCACTTCGGATGTCCGCGATAACAACGGCAAGCCATGATGCAACAGACATAAGCGATGGAACAACGGCAACAACACTGAAGACACGGCAGTAAACGCCGGATTCAGCGGATCCAAGTCCGGTCAGCGGAAAAAGCCATTCAAAAGAAATAATCAGGGACCGTCCAGTCTGGACCGCATACCGGAGCGCTCATGCCAAATTCATGGCACCCCGGACAAGCCAGCCAAGCACACCAATAGAGACTGCTGGGTGTTCAAACAAGCCGGCAAAATAAATGACAAAAACAAGGACAAGGGGCTGCACAGCGACGATGACGAAGAGCCCCGGCGTCCGAACACGGGGGGACAAAAGAAGTTTCCCCCCAGGTGAAAACGGTCAACATGATCTACGCCACTCACATCCCCAAACGGGAACGAAAGCGAGCACTACGGGACGTCTATGCGATGGAGCCAGTCGCCCCCAAATTCAACCCATGGTCAGCTTGTCTGATCACCTTTGATCGTAGGGATCATCCTACTAGCATCCGTCACGGTGGCTCAGCCACATTGGTCTTGGATCCAATCATCGACGGATTCCACCTCACGCGAGTCCTTATGGACGACGGCAGCAGCCTGAACCTGCTTTATCAGGACACAGTGTGCAAAATGGGCATTGACCCTTCAAGGATCAAGCCCACCAAAACCACCTTTAAAGGTGTAATTCCTGGAGTAGAGGCCCGCTGTACGGGCTCTATAACATTGGAAGTGGTCTTCGGATCCCCGGACAACTTCCGAAGCGAAGAGTTAATCTTCGATATCGTCCCTTTCCGTAGTGGTTACCACGCACTGCTCGGACGAACCGCATTAGCTAGATTCAATGCGGTACCACATTATGCATACCTCAAGCTCAAGATGCCAGGTCCGCGCGGGGTCATAACAGTCAACAGAAATATGGACCGCTCTCTCCATACAGAAGAGCATACTGCAGCCCTCGCGGCAGAAGTACAATGCGTCCTCCTCCAGCAAACCACCAATCCCGCGACGACAACCTCAAGCACAGTCAAACGAGTGCGGAGCACCCTGTAATAGGATCATCAGGAACGCCAAGAGCGTGATTAGCAGTCCGGCCTCCGCTCAAGCCCCATCAAAGCAGCTTTCGTGCCACGCGTACACAATTACGCACTCAAGATACCATGGGCATAGGCAGAGGCTGAAGGAAATATGCCCTAGAGGCAATAATAAAGTTATTATTTATTTCCTTATATCATGATAAATGTTTATTATTCATGGTAGAATTGTATTAACCGGAAACATAATACATGTGTGAATATATAGACAAACAGAGTGTCACTAGTATGCCTCTACTTGACTAGCTTGTTAATCAAAGATGGTTATGTTTCCTAACCATGAACAAGGAGTTGTTATTTGATTAACAAGGTCACATCATTAGTTGAATGATCTGATTGACATGACCCATTTCGTTAGCTTAGCACCCGATCGTTTAGTATGTTGCTATTGCTTCCTTCATGACTTATACATGTTCCTATGACTATGAGATTATGCAACTCCCGTTTACCGGAGGAACACTTTGTGTGCTACCAAACGTCACAACGTAACTGGGTGATTATAAAGGTGCTCTACAGGTGTCTCCAAAGGTACTTGTTGGGTTGGCGTATTTCGAGATTAGGATTTGTCACTCCGAATGTCGGAGAGGTATCTCTGGGCCCTCTCGGTAATACACATCACTTAACCCTTGCAAGCACTTCAACTAATGAGTTAGTTGCGAGATGATGTATTACAGAACGAGTAAAGAGACTTGCCGGTAACGAGATTGAACTAGGTATTGGATACCGACGATCGAATCTCGGGCAAGTAACATACCGATGACAAAGGGAACAACGTATGTTGTTATGCGGTTTGACCGATAAAGATCTTCGTAGAATATGTAGGAACCAATATGGGCATCCAGGTCCCGCTATTGGTTATTGACCGGAGACATGTCTCGGTCATGTCTACATTGTTCTCGAACCGTAGGGTCCGCACGCTTAAGGTTTCGATGACAGTTATATTATGAGTTTATGAGTTTTGATGTACCGAAGGAGTTCGGAGTCCCGGATGAGATCGGGGACATGACGAGGAGTCTCAAAATGGTCGAGACGTAAAGATCGATATATTGGACGACTATATTCGGAGTTCGGAAAGGTTCCGAGTGATTCGGGTATTTATCGGAGTACCGGAGAGTTACGGGAATTCGCCGGGGAGAAGTATTGAGCCTTATTGGGCCCTGCGGGAAAGAGAGAGGGGCTGCCTAGGGCAGGCCGCGCGCCCCCCATGGCCTAGTCCGAATTGGACTAGGGGGAGGGGCCGCACCCCCTCCTTCCTTCCCTTCTCTCTTCCCCTTCCTAGTCTCCTACTCCTAATACATGGAAGGACTCCTAGTTGGACTAGGAAAGGGGGAATCCTACTCCCGGTGGGAGTAGGACTCCCCAGGGCGCGCCATAGTAGAGGGCCGGCCCTCCCCTCCTCCACTCCTTTATATACGGGGGCAGGGGGCACCCCATGGACACACAAGTTGATCATTGAGATCGTTCCTTAGCCGTGTGCGGTGCCCTCCTCCATGATATTACACCTCGGTCATATTGTAGCGGTGCTTAGGCGAAGCCCTGCGACAGTTGAACATCAAGATCGTCACCACGCCGTCATGCTGACGGAACTCCTCCCCAAAGCTCTGCTGGATCGGAGCCCGGGATGCGTCATCGAGCTGTATGTGTGTCAAGAACTCGGAGGTGCCGGAGTAACGGTGCTTGGATCGGTTGGACCGGGAGGACGTACGACTACTTCCTCTACGTTGCGTCAACGCTTCCGCTTCGGTCTACGAGGGTACGTAGATAACACTCTCCCCTCTCGTTGCTATATCATCACCATGAGCTTGCGTGTGCGTAGGAAATTTTTGAAATTACTACATTCCCCTACAGTGGCATCAGAGCCAGGTTTTATTGTTTGATGTTATATGCACGAGTAGAACACAAGTGAGTTGTGGGCGATATAAGTCATACTGCTTACCAGCATGTCATACTTTGGTTCGGCGGTATTGTTGGATGAAGCGGCCCGGACCGACATTACGCGTACGCTTACGCGAGACTGGTTTCACCGCCGTGCTATGCACACAGGTGACTAGCGGGTGTCAGTTTCTCCAACTTTAGTTGAACCGAGTGTGGCTACGCCCGGTCCTTGCGAAGGTTAAAACAGCACCAACTTGACGAACTATCGTTGTGGTTTTTGATGCGTAGGTAAGAACGGTTCTTGCTCAGCCCGTAGCAGCCACGTAAAATTTGCAACAACAAAGTAGAGGACGTCTAACTTGTTTTTGCAGGGCATGTTGTGATGTGATATGGTCAAGACGTGATAAGATATAAGTTGTTGTATGAGATGATCATGTTTTGTTAAAGTTATCGGCAACTGGCAGAAGCCCTATGGATGTCTCTTTGTTGCATAAGATGCAAGTGCCAAATAATTGCTTTACTTTATCGCTATACGATAGCAATAGTTGCAAGAGAAATAGTTGGTGAGACAACCATGTGATGACATATTGATATAGATCAAGATGATGAAGATCATGGTGTCGTGCCGGTGACGATAGAGATCATGACAGTACTTTGGAGATGGAGATCAAAGGCGCAAGATGATCATGGCCATATCATGTCACATATTTTGATTGCATATGATGTTTATATATTATACATCTTATTTTTGCTTTGATTGATGGTAGCATTTTAAGATGATCTCTCACTAATTATCAAGAAGTGTTCTCCCTGAGTATGCACCGTTTCCAAAGTTCGTCGTGCCCAGACACCACGTGATGATCGGGTGTGATAAGCTCTACGTCCATCTACAATGGGTGCAAGCCAGTTTTGCACACGCGGAATACTCAGATTAAACCTAGCATATGCAGATATGGCCTCGGAACACGGAGACCGAAAGGTCGAGCGTGAATCATATAGTAGATATGATCAACATAGTGATGTTCACCATTGAAAACTACTCCATCTCACATGATGATCGGTTATGGTTTAGTTGATTTGGATCACGTGATCACTTAGATGACTAGAGAGATGTCTGTCTAAGTGGGAGTTCTTAAGTAATATGATTAATTGAACTTAAAATTATCATGAACTTAGTCCTGGTAGTATTTTGCAAATTATGTTGTAAGATCAATAGCTTGCGTTGTTGCTTTCATATGTTTATTTTGATATGTTCCTAGAGAAAAATTGTGTTGAAAAATGTTAGTAGCAATGATGCGGATTGGATCCGTGATCTGAGGATTATCCTCATTGCTGCACAGAAGAATTATGTCCTTAATGCACCGCTAGGTGACAGACCTATTGCAGGAGCAGATGCAGACGTTATGAACGTTTGGCTAGCTCAATATGATGACTACTTGATAGTTTTGTGCACCATGCTTTATGGCTTAGAATCGGGACTTCAAAGATGTTTTGAACATCATGGAGCATATGAGATGTTCCAGGAGTTGAAGTTAATATTTCAAGCAAATACCCGAGTTGAGAGATATGAAGTCTCCAACAAGTTCTATAGCTAAAAGATGGAGGAGAATCGCTCAACTAGTGAGCATGTGCTCAGATTGTCTGGGTACTACAATCGCTTGAATCAAGTGGGAGTTAATCTTCCAGATAAGATAGTGATTGACAGAATTCTCTAGTCACCATCACCAAGTTAGTAGAACTTCGTGATGAACTATAGTATGCAAGGGATGATGAAAATGATTCCCGAGTTTTTCATGATGATGAAATCGATGAAGGTAGAAATCAAGAAAGAACATCAAGTGTTGATGGTTAACAAGACCACTAGTTTCAAGAAAAGGGCAAAGGGATAGAAGGGAACTTCAAGAAGAACGGCAAGCAAGTTGCTGCTCAAGTGAAGAAGCCCAAGTCTGGACCTAAGCCTGAGACTAAGTGCTTCTACTGCAAAGGGACTGGTTACTGGAAGCAGAACTACCCCAAGTATTTGGCGGATAAGAAGGATGGCAAAGTAAACAAAGGTATATTTGATATACATGTTATTGATGTGTACTTTACTAGTGTTTATAGCAACCCCTCGGTATTTGGTACTGGTTCAGTTGCTAAGAGTAGTAACTCAAAACGGGAGTTGCAGAATAAACAGAAACTAGTTAAGGGTGAAGTGACAATGTGTGTTGAAAGTAGTTTCAAGATTGATATGATCATCATCGCACACTCCCTATACTTTCGGGATTAGTGTTGAACGTAAATAAATGTTATTTGGTGTTTGCGTTGAGCATGAATATGATTTGATCGTGTTTATTGCAATACGGTTATTCATTTAAGTAAGAGAATAAACTGTTGTTCTGTTTACATGAATAAAACCTTATATGGTTACACACCCAATGAAAATGGTTCATTGGATCTCGATTGTAGTGATACACATATTCATACTATTGAAACCAAAAGATGCAAAGTTAATAATGATAGTGCAACTTATTTGTGGCACTGCCGTTTAGGTCATATTGGTGTAAAGCGCATGAAGAAACTCCATGCTGATGGGATTTCGGAATCACTTGATTATGAATCACTTGATGCTTTCGAACCATGCCTCATGGGCAAGATGACTAAGACTCTGTTCTCCGGAACAGTGGAGCGAGCAACTGACTTATTGGAAATAATACATACTGATGTATGCGATCCAATGAGTGTTAAGGCTCGCGGCTGGTATCGTTAATTTCTGACCTTCACAGATGATTTGAGCAGATATGGGTATATCTACTTGATGAAACATAAGTCTGAAATAGTTGAAAGGTTCAAAGAATTTCAAAGTGAAGTGGAAAAATCATCGTGACAAGAAAATAAGGTTTCTACGATCTGATCGCGGAGACAAATATTTGAGTTACGAGTTTGGTCTTCAATTAAAACAATGTGGAATAGTTTCACAAATTCATGCCACCTGGAACACCACATCATAATGGTGTGTCCGAACGTCATAACCGTACTTTATTGGATATAGTACAATCTATGATGTTTCTTACCGATTTACCAATATCGTTTTGGGATCAAGCATTAGAGACAGCTACATTCACGTTAAATAGGGCACCATCTACATCCGTTGAGACGACACTATATGAACTATGGTTTGGCAAGAAACCAAAGTTGTCGTTTCTTAAAGTTTGGGGATGCGATGCTTATGTGAAAAAGCTTCAACCTGATAAGCTCGAACCCAAATCGGAGAAATGTGTCTTCATAGGATACCCAAAGGAGATAGTTGGGTACACCTTCTATCACAGATCCAAAGGCAAGACATTCATTGCTAAGAATGGATCCTTTCTAGAGAAGGAGTTTCTCTCGAAAGAAGTGAGTGGGAGGAAAGTAGAACTTGATGAGGTAATTGTACCTTCTCCCTTATTGGAAAGTAGTTCATCACAGAAATCTGTTCCTGTGACTAATACACCAATTAGTGAGGAAGCTAATGATGATGATCATGTAACTTCAGATCAAGTTACTACCGAATCTCGTAGGTAAACCAGAGTGAGATCCGCACCAGAGTGGTACGATAATCCTGTTCTGGAAGTCATGTAACTAGACCATGATGAACCTACGAACTATGAGGAAGCGATGATGAGCCCAGATTCCGCGAAATGGCTTGAGGCCATGAAATCTGAGATAGGATCCATGTATGAGAACAAAGTGTGGACTTTGGTGGAGTTGCCCGATGATCGGCAAGCCATATTGTATAAATGGATCTTCAAGAGGAAGACGGACGTTGATAGTAGTGTTACTATCTACAAAGCTCGACTTGTTGCAAAAAGTTTTCGACAAGTTTAAGGGATTGACTACGATGAGACCTTCTCACCCATAGCGATGCTTAAGTCTGTCCGAATCATGTTAGCAATTGCCGCATTTTATGATTATGAAATTTGACAAATGGATGTAAAAACTGCATTCCTGAATGGGTTTCTGGAGGAAGAGTTGTATATGATGCAACCAGAAGGTTTTTTTCGATCCAAAGGGAGCTAACAAAGTGTGCAAGCTCCAGCGATCCATCTATGGACTGGCGCAAGCATCTCGGAGTTGGAATATACGCTTTGATGAGTTGATCAAAGCATATAATTTTATACAGACTTACGGTGAAGCCTGTATTTAGAAGAAAGTGAGTGGGAGCACTACAGCATTTCTGATAAGTATATGTGAATGACATATTGTTGATCGGAAATAATGTAGAATTATTATGCAAAGCATAAAGGAGTGTTTGAAAGGAGTTCTTTAAAATAAAGACCTCAGTAAAGCTACTTACATATTGAGCATCAAGATCTATCGAGATAGATCAAGACGCTTGATAAGATTTTCAATGAGTACATACCTTGACAAGATTTTGAAGTAGTTCAAAATGGAATAGTCAAAGAAGGAGTTCTTGCCTGTGTTGCAAGGTGTGAAGTTGAGTAAGACTCAAGACCCGACCATGACAGAAAATAGAAAGAGAATGAAAAGTCATTCCCTATGCCTCAGTCATAGGTTCTATAAAAGTATGCCATGCTATGGACCAGACCTATTGTATACTCTGCCCTGGTTTGGCAAGGGAGTACAATAGTGATCTAGGAGTAGATCACTGGACAGCGGTCAAAAATTATCCTTAGTGGAATAAGGATATGTTTCTCGATTATGGAAGTGAAAAAAGGTTCGTCGTAAAGGGTTACGTCGATGCAAGTTTTGACACCGATCTGGATGACTCTAAGTCTCGATCTAGATACATATTGAAAGTAGGAGCAATTAGCTAGAGTAGCTCCATGCAGAGCATTGTAGACATAAAAATTGCAAAATATATAACGGATCTGAATATGAAAGACCCGTTGACTAAGATTCTCTCACGAGCAAAACATGATCACCCCTTAGTACTCTTTGGGTGTTAATCACATAGCGATGTGAACTAGATTACTGAATCTAGTAAACCCTTTGGGTGTTGGTCACATGGCGATGTGAACTATGGGTGTTAATCCCATGATGATGTGAACTATCGATGTTAATCACATGGTGATGTGATCTAGATTATTGACTCTAGTGCAAGTGGGAGACTGAAGGAAATATGCCCTAGAGGCAATAATAAAGTTATTATTTATTTCCTTATATCATGATAAATGTTTATTATTCATGCTAGAATTGTATTAACCGGAAACATAATACATGTGTGAATATATAGACAAACAGAGTGTCACTAGTATGCCTCTACTTGACTAGCTTGTTAATCAAAGATGGTTATGTTTCCTAACCATGAACAAGGAGTTGTTATTTGATTAACAAGGTCACATCATTAGTTGAATGATCTGATTGACATGACCCATTTCGTTAGCTAAGCACCCGATCGTTTAGTATGTTGCTATTGCTTCCTTCATGACTTATACATGTTCCTATGACTATGAGATTATGCAACTCCCGTTTACCGGAGGAACACTTTGTGTGCTACCAAACGTCACAACATAACAGGGTGATTATAAAGGTGCTCTACAGGTGTCTCCAAAGGTACTTGTTGGGTTGGCGTATTTCGAGATTAGGATTTGTCACTCCGAATGTCGGAGAGGTATCTCTGGGCCCTCTCGGTAATACACATCACTTAAGCCTTGCAAGCACTTCAACTAATGAGTTAATTGCGAGATGATGTATTACAGAACGAGTAAAGAGACTTGCCGGTAACGAGATTGAACTAGGTATTGGATACCGACGATCGAATCTCGGGCAAGTAACATACCGATGACAAAGGGAACAACGTATGTTGTTATGCGGTTTGACCGATAAAGATCTTCGTAGAATATGTAGGAACCAATATGGGCATCCAGGTCCCGCTATTGGTTATTGACCGGAGACATGTCTCAGTCATGTCTACATTGTTCTCGAACCGTAGGGTCCGCATGCTTAAGGTTTCGATGACAGTTATATTATGAGTTTATGAGTTTTGATGTACCGAAGGAGTTCGGAGTCCCGGATGAGATAGGGGACATGACGAGGAGTCTCGAAATGGTCAAGACGTAAATATTGATATATTGGACGACTAAATTCGGAGTTCGGAAAGGTTCCGAGTGATTCGGGTATTTATCGGAGTACCGGAGAGTTACGGGAATTCGCCGGGGAGAAGTATTGGGCCTTATTGGGCCCTGCGGGAAAGAGAGAGGGGCTGCATAGGGCAGGCCGCGCCCCCCCATGGCCTAGTCCGAATTGGACTAGGGGGAGGGGCCGCACCCCCTCCTTCCTTCCCTTCTCTCTTCCCCTTCCTAGTCTCCTACTCCTAATACATGGAAGGACTCCTAGTTGGACTAGGAAAGGGGGAATTCTACTCCCGGTGGGAGTAGGACTCCCCAGGGCGCGCCATAGTAGAGGGCCGGCCCTCCCCTCCTCCACTCCTTTATATACGGGGGCAGGGGGCACCCCATGGACACACAAGTTGATCATTGAGATCGTTCCTTAGCCGTGTGCGGTGCCCCCCTCCACGATATTACACCTCGGTCATATTGTAGCGGTGCTTAGGCGAAGCCCTGCGACAGTTGAACATCAAGATCATCACCACGCCGTCATGCTGACGGAACTCCTCCCCAAAGCTCTGCTGGATCGGAGCCCGGGGTGCGTCATCGAGCTGTACATGTGTCAAGAACTCGGAGGTGCCGGAGTAACGGTGCTTGGATCGGTTGGACCGGGAGGACGTACGACTACTTCCTCTACGTTGCGTCAACGCTTCCGCTTCGGTCTACGAGGGTACGTAGACAACACTCTCCCCTCTTGTTACTATATCATCACCATGATCTTGCGTGTGCGTAGGAAATTTTTAAATTACTACGTTCCCCAACAGAGGCGCAACAACGACTCAGTCAATAGTGCGGGTAGCCGCCAAAAACCTTCATAATATTCCCCTTTAATCTTTCAGGACATCGCTTTAGTGCAGCATCCTCAGAAGAGCCAGATTGCCGGACCTACATGGGAGAGACAACGAAGGAGGCAACAGGTGTTGTGCACAGAAGGAAATACCCAGGTGGAATCTATTTACGATCATTATACCTGCTTTATCTATCTGTACACAGCCTGCCCCTTTGATAGGACATGTCAAGTAGTCCTATTTATCTCCGCTTAATGCATCCATTGTAAACATACGCTTAAACATATTATTCATCAATGGGAGATCATATATAGCGTCAGCTTAATATTCTTATTTGAGCATTTTTTCTCATAAATGTTTATTTGATATTGCATCCGTACACCTTGGTATGGTCAGTTTGCCAGGGGCTTCTTATGGTGCCCCATAATACGGCAAGACAAGTCCGAACACTTTCAACAGTGCGGCACCCCGAACTTATAGCATTATATGCATCAGCTCCGAATCATGTCTTGGGTCTACAGTTGGGTTAGCCAGGATCCCTTGTTTTGGTGCCTTACGTTCCGTTATATCGGCTAAGGTAATGCAGGGAGAACTACTGCGATTGTGTCCCAGTTGTTCCGGACGAGCACCTCAGTAGAGAAAGCCAAAAACTGACCGGCATGATATGGCGAGAGCTGGTCGCTGTTCGAGAGGTCTTAAAATCCTTAAAGATTTTCCGCTTTAGGCAATAAATCGGCTTTGTCCAATCTAGACAAGGACCCTTCATAACGCCATCATAGTACATCTCGGGATGGCGATGCGCCTTGCCCTTCGGCAGCCCGTCCTTCACCAGCTTCTCCGCATCTAGCTTGCCCCAATGCACCTTGACGCAGGCAAAGGCCCGGCGGGCACCCTCAATGCAAACGGATCGCTTGATCACTTCAAGCCGCGGACAGGCATCCACCATCCGCTTGATCAGGCCAAAGTAGCTAGTGGGCAGGAGCTCACCAGGCCACATCCGGACTATGAAACCTTTCATAGCCAGTTCGGCCGCCGTGTGTAGTTCGACCAATTGCTTCAGTTGGTCACTCAGATGCATTGGGCATTCGGCCCCAGCATACTGGGACCAGAACAGCTTCTCCGTTGAGCTCCCCTCGTGGGCACGGTAGAACTCTGCAGCATCTGATATGCTGCGTGGCAGATCTGCGAATGCCCCTGGAGAGCTCCGAATTCGAGTAAGTAAAAGAAAACGCCTCCTCCACATGTTTGCTTTGCATAAAGAATTTCTTACCCGCTACTATCTTTTTGGCCTCCTGGATTTCCTGCTGTGCCTTCTCGGCTTCGGCCTTGGAATCCTTTATACTCACAAGGGCCTTTGCAAGCTCGGCCTCTTTCATCTTCAGATCATGCTCCACGGACTCGTACTTCTTACCGAGGTCCTGGAGCTCTTGCTGTACCTCGACCACTCTAGCACTTTGCTTTTCGCGCTCCTTGCATTCCAAGGCCGCCTTGTCTTTGGCCTCGGACAACGCTTTCTTCAGGGACGCCACTTCGACGGTGGCCCCTGTCACACAGTCACGATGCTTTGTCCTCTTCGAGCTGCCTCTTAGTGAGGTCGAGCTCTCCCTGCGCCTGCTCCAGGTCCCGATTTAGTTCGGCAACCTCGGCCGTGCGGGCAGCAGCAGCAAGCAGCACAACCTGCTTATGCACATGAATATTTATTATTAGAGTCCTGCAGATTATTATTGACCCTCCGTTTGGTTTTTCTTTCCGAACACCAAACATAGTATCAGGGGCTACTACCTATCGGGTGGTAATTTCTCAGACTTTTATTACTTACCTCAAAGCCTGTTAGGAGGCTGGTGCAAGCTTCGGTTAGTCCGCTCTTGGCGGACGAAACCTTCTGAATCACTGCACTCATAAGAGTACGGTGCTCTTCATCCATGGAAGCGCCGCGAAGCGCTTCCAGCAGACAATCCGGTGCCTCGAGCACAATGGAAGTCCTCGATACAGACGGCTTGCCCTCCCTAACGAGGGGCTGTCCGCCTGAGTTCGGAACAATTGAAGGTTCCGAGATAGTGTTCGGCTGAGAGCCCAGCCTGCTGTGGCTCTCATCGACACGATCCGCGGGGATCTTGAACCCCGTGTGTTCGACATCTGGAATCCCTCCTTGAGGCGTCTCCAGAGTCACCTCCCCCCGCTCTGGGAACCTTCGGGACAACACCTCCGTGTCATCCGCGGGCTGAGGAGTAGTGGCCGGCGAAAGCGAATTCATGTTCGAATCGCTCAGGGACCTGGAAGAAGATACCTCGGGGTGAGCCCTGGCCGGACTGCACATATGTTCAACGTTAAACAAAAGCTATAGAGTGAAGTTATGATAGAGTGCAGACACTTACGATCGCACTGGGGGCTTCCCCCTGGGCAGGCACCCCTCCTCGCTATGAGCGGCCGTGGTGAAGTAGTCCAGAAAGGACACCTTTCCCTTCTTGGACGCCCTAGCCTCCCCCTCCGGTGTGGGGAGGTACAATTTCTTATTGATTCCCCCCGCCTCTGCGGGAGGAATCTGTCTCGTCGTCGTTGGACGACGTGGGTATGATGGCCTTGCGTCGAGGGCCTTTTCCGGCCCCCTGGTCCGCCGCCCCGGGCCCCCCATCCTTTCCGGATGGGGCATCCTCTTCTTCTTCTTCCTCCCCTTTGTGGGAGGAGTGTGCCTCGTCGTCTTTGGACGAAGCTTCTGGCACAACCTTACGACGGAGACCCTTTTGGGTCCCCGGGGCCTACTTTTCGGCCTTCTTCCCTGGCACCTTGTACGGCACCGGGGCCAGCATCTCCGTCAGGAGAGCATCAGCTGGACCTTCTGGCAGCGGAGCCGGACAATAAACCTGCTCCGCTGTCTCCACGTAATCCTGAACAAATATGCATAACTACTTAAGGGTCGCCCATGAATATATTGGGAAGAACCGAATCCGGTGGTAGTCTGAGAACTCACCTGACTAGGAGGCCGCGTGGCGTGAGGCCTGCGATCCTCGGATATGGGAGGAGGCACTTCGGAGGCCTTGAACAACACCTTCCATGCCACTTTGTGCGTCATGTCGTAGAGCTTCCGGAGCGTCTGGTGTTCGGCCGGGACGAACTCCCATAGATTGAATGCCCGCCTTTGGCAGGGCAGAATCCGGCGAACGAGCATGACCTAGATCGCGTTGACAAGCTTGATGTTCCTGTCCTTCATGCTTTTGATGCAAGTCTGGAGTCCGGTCAGCTCCGTAGATTTGCCCCAGGACAGGCCCTTCTTTTCCCAGGAGGTGAGCCGCATGGGGGCCCCGGATCGGAACTCGGGGGCCGCCGCCCAGTTGGCGCCGCGCGGCTCGGTGATGTAGAACCACCCCGATTGCCACCCTTTTACGGTCTCCGCAAAGGAGCCGTCCAGCCAGGTGACATTAGGCATCTTGCCCACCATGGCCCTTCCGCACTCTGCTTGCTGGCCGCTTACAACCTTTGGCTTCACGCAAAAGGTTTGCAGCCATAGGCCGAAGTGAGGCCGGATGCGGAGGAAGGCCTCGCATACGACGATGAATGCCGAGATGTTGAGGACGAAATTCGGGGCTAGATCATGGAAATCTAGCCCGTAGTAGAACATGAGCCCGCGGACGAAGGGATGGAGTGGAAATCCCAGTCCACGGACGAAGTGGGCAACGAACACGACCCTCTCATGGGGTCCTGGGGTCGGAATGACCTGCCCGGCGTCCGGTAGCTGGTGCGCTATGTCCGCGGCCAAGTATCCGGCCACCCGAAGATTTTTGACATGCTTCTCCTTGACGGTGGAAGCCACCCACTTGCCTCCTGCTCCGGACATGTTTAGCTGTGTGGAGATGACTTGAGCTTGGGCGCTGGAGCTCGAGGGGGCAAGAATGCGCAAGGGAGAAAGGAGGCGAGGGTAAAAATGAGGAAATCTTATCCCTTTATAGAGGCGACGAAAGCGGTGCGCCTCCCCACTTGCCCGTTGGGAATCGCTTGCTTCCCAAGTGCCACGATTGATGGCATGGTGGGATTACCCATACCCGTATTGATGAGAATCCCGTGATAAGGGGGCACGATCTCTGCTTTGACAAGACGTGTCAAAGAAACCGCCTCACAATATGCGCTGTAGCTAGTTGTGGGAAAACGGTTCGAATAATGATCCGACCGTAATAACATGTCACGTCATCTAAAAAAGTTGTCAGGAGATTGCATTTGTGAAATATCATTCTCTCAACAGCGGTGTGTAATGATCATTTTGTGGATCCGGACACGGTTCAAGTGTTCGGTAATTACTTCGGAGTATTCGGAGAAGGAACCCGCCCTGCAATGCCGAAGACAATACTGCGCGCCGGACTCATCGTCATTGAAGCCTGGTTCAGGGGCTACTGAGGGAGTCCTGGATTAGGGGGTATCCGGACAGTCGGACTATATACTTTGGCCGGACCGTTGAAGCGTGAAGATACAAGACTCAAGACTTCGGCCCGTGTCCGGATGGGACTCTCCTTTGCGTGGAAGACAAGCTTGGCGATCCGGATATTGTGTTTCCTTCCTTGTAACCGACTCCATGAAAACCCTAGCCCTCTCCGGTGTCTATATAAACCGGAGAGGTTGGTCCTTAGAAGTCCGATCACAATTACAATCATACCATCATAGGCTAGCTCTTAGGGTTTAGCCTCTACGATCTCGTGGTAGATCTACTCTTGTACTACCCATATCTTCAATATTAATCAAGTAGGAAGTAGGGTTTTACCTCCATCGAGAGGGCCCAAACCTGGGTAGACATCTGTGTCCCTTGCTTCCTGTTACCATCAGCCTTGACGCACAGATTGGGACCCCCTACCCGAGATCCGCCGGTTTTGACACCGACACCGACCTCCACTCATAAGGAAGACAATCAAAAGAGCATCTCATGCAACAATTTTTTCACACAACTTTTACCATACGTGCATGTTACGGGACTTGCCAACTTCAACACAAGTATTTCTCAATTTCATAATTACCCACTAGCATGACCCTAACATTACTACCTCTATATCTCAAAACAATTATCAAGCATCAAATTGATCATAGCATCCAATTCACTTCCTATGATAGTTTTTATTATACCCAACTTGGATGCTCATCATTCTAGGACCAAATTTGTAACCAAGGCAAATACCATGATGTTCTAAAAGACTCTCAAAATAATATAAGTGAAGCATGAGAGACTAGCAATTTCTTCAAAATTAAGCCACCGCCGTGCTCTAAAAGATATAAGTGAAGCACTAGAGCAAAAACTATCAAGCTCAAAAGATATAAGTGAAGCACATAGAGTATTCTAGCAAATTATAATCAAATGGGCTTCTCCCAAAAGGTGTGTACAGCAAGGATGATTGTGGTAAACTAAAAAGCAAAGTCTAATATAATACACGACGCTCCAAGCAAAACACATATCATGTGGCGAATAAAAATATAGCTCCAAGTAAAGTTACCAATGAACGAAGACGAAAGAGGGGATGCCTTCCCGGGGCATCCCCAAGCTTAGGCTTTTGGCTATCCTTGAATATCTTGGGGTGCCATGGGAATCCCCAAGCTTAGGCTCTTGCCACTCCTTATTCCATAGTCCATCAAAGCCTTACCCAAAACTTGAAAATTTCACAACACAAAACTCAACAGGAAATCTTATAAGCTCCGTTAGTGAAAGAAAACAAAACCACCACATAAGGTACTGTAATGAACTCATTATTTACTTATTTGGTTTTAAACCTACTGTATTCCAACTTCTCTATGGTTTATAAACTATTTTACTAGCCATAGATGCATCAAAATAAGCAAACAACACACGAAAAACAGAATCTGTAAAAAACAGAACAGTCTGTAGCAATCTGTAACTAACGCAAACTTCTGGAACTCTAAAAATACTACCAAAATAGGAAGTCCTGGACAATTTTTCTGTTGATCAGTATCAAAAAGAATCAACGCAAAAGCACGTTTCTGTGATTTAACAAAACTCATTTCATGCGTGCAAAGTTTCTGTTTTTCAGCAGAATCAAATTAACTAGCATCATAGGTTATCCTATAGGTTCTACTTGGCACAAACACTAACTAAAAGATAAAAACACATCTAAACAGAAGGTAGATGCAAAATTTATTACTAAACAGGGACAAAAACAAAACACACAAATAAAATTGGGTTGCCTCCCAACTAGCTCTATCGTTTAATGCCCCTAGCTAGGCATAAAAGCGAAGATAGATCTAAGTGGTGCCATCTTGGGCACTCATTTTTTTAATGGAGTTATGCTCAAGTCCGAGAGGCTCTTTGCGTTTCCCTTCATGCTCAGAGATCCTTTGATCTAAGGCATCCGACCGCTTATTGTAAAGTGTGATCAAATTATTCATGCGGTTGATACTCCCAACAATATTCTTAAATGGTTCAACAAGTTTTTGCAATTCAAGTAATTTCTCTAAAATTTGGGTTCCTTCAAGAGAGAAGGGTGATCCTTATTGTCGGGGAAGTACTCCTACTATCCCTTCTATAATTTCATAAGCGGAACTAGGATCAATTTCAATAAATTCCCCTTTTGCGGCGAAATCAAGGAGTTGTCTGTGGGGTAAGGTTAACCCAACATAAAAATTGCGAATTAAAATCTTGAAATCTCCTTCTAAAGTGCAACTACGATAAGATTCTAACATCCTAAACCAAACATCTTTTCAATTTTCTCCTTGTCTTTGCTTGAAGTGGAGAACTTCAAAGTCAGGAGACGAAGGGATAAAGACTGAGCTAGCCATCGCGACAAGGTAAATGATGTAACACACGAGCAAACGGAAAAGGCAAGCGAAAGAGAGAGGGAGATTGGGAAAGAGAGGGCGAATAAAACGGCAAGGGTGAAGGATACCACCTCACTAGAGTCCTTATGGATGGAGAAAGCAATCATGGGGGTTCGGCCGCCTTGGTTCTTGATCCAATCATCGAAGGATACCACCTCACTAGAGTCCTTATGGATGGAGGAAGCAGTCTCAACTTGATCTATCAAGATACTGTCCGAAAAATGGGGATCGACCGATCATGAATCAGGCGTAGTAACACTACCTTTAAAGGTGTGATACCAGGAGTGGAGGCCCGTTGCATAGGCTCAATCACACTGGATGTAGTATTCGGCTCCCCAGATAACGTTCGCAGCAAAGAGTTAATCTTCAACATCGTCCCTTTCCATAGTGGCCACCATGCACTGCTCAAACAAACTGCTTTTGCCTGCTTTAATGCAGTCCTGCATTATGCTTACTTGAAGCTCAAAATGCCTGGACCTCATGGCGTTATTATAGTCAATGGTAATATGGAGCGCTCACTCCGCACTAAAGAGCACACCATGGCCCTCGCAGCTGAAGCGTACAGCGGCCTTATCAAGCCGAATAGTTCTCCGGCCAATAAAGCCAATGACATATCCAAACGAATCCAGTCCACACATAATAGTGATAAATCAATGGATCCGGTCCTTGATTAGCAGTTCGACCTCCGCCGATCGCCCCACCAGGTCGTGGCTTACATACCGCGCGTACATAATTACGCACTAAAAATACCTTGGGCAGCG
Organism: Triticum timopheevii; assembly: GCA_963921465.1. NCBI lineage: Eukaryota > Viridiplantae > Streptophyta > Magnoliopsida > Poales > Poaceae > Triticum > Triticum timopheevii. The sequence goes on along the minus strand of OY997264.1, from coordinate 295,962,326 downwards.
CCGGAGGCACACAACAGAATAGGTCCATTACACGGCTTGACCATAATTGGACCGGATATATCCTTTCCCTTTTAAGCAGGTTCATCGAGAGCCCTACTTGCAGGATGGTTGTCGCAGGAGATACTTTTAAGGCTAGTGCGTTTCGAACCATCAAATACTCCTCTCAAAGGACTCGCTACTAAGGAGAAATGGCGCAGACGTGCGGCAGGGCATCAGTGGAGTTTCTTTTCCGAACTATGATTTTTTAGGCCATGTTCTAGACTTTCCCTTATGTATAATCTTTCCTTTTTTCTTTGGGCATGTAATATGACCCTAATATTGAACGTCATTGCCTGTCATCGACATATCAATAAAGATATAAAGGGCACAGATGATTATTACCTTCTTGGTTGGGTTTTGGATTTTTTCCTTGTCATCCACGCTCACCTTTATGTTCGACTGGCATACGTGGCTTGACACGGTCTTCATACCAGAGGCTGTCTTTGGCCCCGCTAAATTCTTAAGTCTGAACACCCATAGGGAACTCTTCGGTGTCCCGGATATTGCATATATGCATCTGCTCCGAATCATGTCTTTGATCTATAGTTGGGTTGCCTGGATCCTGTGTTTGCCAGCTTTAATTTTGCAAAGTTCGGCTAAGGTAGTAAAGGGAGAACTACATCAATTTATTTCTGGTTCGTCCAGTCAAGTACCCCAGTAGAGAAAGCCGAAAACTAGCTGTCATGATAAGCGAGAGCGGGTCAGCAATACGGCGACTTAGTGTTATACTACAAATCATTTGCGATTTATGCCGTGTCGTACGAGGGGCTGGGGTTTTGACCAGCCGCATTGCAAAGGCACCGTACTCCGGATTGCCGATCATGCAACAAGGGGCTAGTACTTAGCGCCACCAATGGACTCTTATGGCTATGTGAAAGTACTAAAGCCGCATAGTCTAATTGCCTAGTTCACTTCGCAAGACGCCTCCTACACTGGACCAAGACGTTGGATTAAATGCGGTCATGCGATCTCGAACACCCCCGTAATATCTACGTGGGGGCTGAAGCCGATGACTGGTAAACTTTCTGACATATAAACAACAAAATAGGAGGATAAACTAAAATATTATACACCATTAGTTCATTACACAACTCTTACAAACCGGACTCAATTACTCAAAATTGACGTCCTTCGAACATTGGCCCTCCACAATGCGAGACCCCTCAAGGACCTCATCAAAGTACTTCTCCGGCAGCCGGTGCTCTTTCCCTTCAGGCAGCCCAGGGGTAGCAATTTTGGTGGCCTTCATATTTGCCCACTGCACCTTTACACGGGAAAAGGCCATCTGGGCACCTTCAATGCAGGACGACCGCTTGAGGGCATCGATTCGAGGAAGCGCCTCCACTAGCCTCTTCATGAGTCTGAAGTGACTATTAGGGATGGGGTCGGCCAGCCACAAGCGGATTATAACATCCTTCATGGCTAGTCCGGCCACCTTGTGCAGCTCGGACAACTCCATCAGCTGGTCGCTTAGGGCCATGGGAAGTTCCGGTGCAAGGTACTACGACTAAAATAACTTCTCCATCGAGCTCTCCTCTTCGGCTCAAAAGAATGCGGCGGCATCAGCAATACTCCTCGGCAGATTAGCAAAGGCGCCTAGAGAACTCCAAACTCTGGTCAGTAAAATATATCTCTTACCACTATATCTACTCTGCATGATAAAGGCCTTATCAGCCGCAATCTGCTTCGCCTCTTGTATCTCCTGGCGAGTGCCCTAGGCATAAACCCGGGCCTCCTTCAGGTTCTCAAGAGCTTTGGCGACTTTGGATGCCTACTAAGAACTCTTCTGCTCCAAGGACTCGCACCTTGCGATGGCGTCCTTGAGCTCCTACTCTACTTCTCCCACCCGTGCCTCGTGTTTTTGGTGGGTGGTTTGCTCTTCCTCTAGAGCCTTGGCCGCCTTGTCTGCAGCCACCTTGCTCGCCTTTGCCTCGTTCTTGGCTTTGGCAAGGGTGCTCTTGAGGGGTTCGACCTCGTCTGCGCCAACTACGAGTATATTCACAACATCCTTAGTCAGTTTCAAACCGACTACACACGAATATAACTTTCAAATATACTGAAATACCGCATACCTTGGGTTTCAGCGAACCACTTGTTGGTACGGTCGAGTTCCTCATCGGATAGCTGAAGCTTCCGATTGAGGTCGGCAATTTCAGTGGCCTGGGCAGTAGCCGCCAGCTTCAAAGCCTGTTAAAAACAAAATACAACACATTATATATATATACTTGTTGATGATCCTCTGTTTGGATTGCTCTAATCCAGACAACATCTTAGGGGCTACTGTCTACAACATGGGCTTCGCCCAATACATATATACATAGAATACTTATGAAGAATATTACGCCGCTTACCTCGCAGCCTACCAGTAGGCTGTGGAAGGCTTCGGTCAGCCTGCTCTTCGCGGACTAAACCTTCTCCATAGCCGCACCCATAAGGGTGCGGTGTTCCTCTATGAAGGAGGCACGTTACAGTGCCTCCCGCATAGTGTCAGCGGCCTCCGGATTGACAGAGGCTGCCAACGGAGCTCCTGCTCCTCCACCCTCCTTTGAAGGGGGATGTTAATCCGAATCGGTGCCGTACTAGCCTCCGGGACGGTGTTCGGCAAGGGCCCGGACTGCTGAAGTCCTCCACCCTTGATGGTTGTGGGGGTCGCCGTGCCCCGCTCTATAGCATCCGAGGTGTTGTCCTCGGGTGCCTTCCGGACCGTCTCGTTTGCCCCTCCCCTGCTAGGAGATGGCCTTTTAGATGACACCTCGGTGTCCTCCATGGTAGGGGGTGAGAGGGCGCGATATGGGCAATCACTTTCTGCCTCTCCAAGGGCTAAAGAGTTCCTCGTCGAAGAAGAGGGGATCGGGATCTCGCGCGGAGGGCTAAAAATCATAAAGGAAGTTGAGCATGAGAAAGGTAGATCAAAGAGATAATCGAACGAGTGAGTTTCTAATACTTACGTCTCGGGCAGGGGCTTCTCTCTTTGGACACACCCCGGGATGTGTTTGGATTCCATGTCTGAACTGTCTGAGAGGATCACTCACCCTTTCTTCAGCGTCTCCCCCTCCAGGTTCTCGGGGGCTGTCCTTTTTCCCCTCCTCGTCTTGAGGGGGGGGGGGTCGCTCTCCGCCTCCTCATCCTCCTCCTCCTCCTCTTCTTCGTCCTTCTCTTCCTCGCGGGAGGAGACGGGCTCGGCCTCTCCGGAGACTCCTTTCGGAGGGCCTTTGCAGCGGGGCCCGTTCTTGGGCCCCTTGCTCTTTTTCTTGGCCTTCTTCTCTGGTGGCTGATAAGGCGCCGGGACCCACATGTCCTCCAGCTGAGGGGTGACGGGGTTTACGGGTAGTGGAGCTAGACACTTAATCCACCCCGACTTCTTGGTCCAGCCCTGTAACGTAAGACGGGTTGATGAGTTCGGCACATATCGAATATATATATATATATATATATATATATATATATATATATATATATATATATATATATATATATAGACACACACACACGCACAGAAGGTATGTCTTCGGAGGTATCGAGTGCTTAATGGAGAGGCCGGATACACAACGTTGAGGCCGATGTCTTCGGTCTCCATAGGCCAGCTGCTCTTCTGCGCCTTGAAAAGCAGTTTCCACATTCCCTCGCGCGTGGTGCCGAGGAAGTGCTGTAGCATCCGCGGATCCTCCGGCTTGAATTCCCACATGGGGAAAGTTCGGCGCTGGCAGGGGAGAATGCAGCGGAAGAGCATGATCTGAACCAAGTTGGTTAGACCAACATTCTTCCCCAGCCGTTGGTGATGTGCGTCTGCAGTGCCAGCACCTCCGTCTGGGACCCCTAGTCGAGGCCTTTCACATTCCAGGAGGTGAGCCTCTTGTGGGGTCCAGATCTGAACTCCGGAATGGCCTCCCAATTAGGGCGGTGCGGCTCGATGATATAGAACCACTCTTGTTGCCAGATCTTCATGGTCTCCACGAAGGCCCCCTTTGGCCAAGTGGTGTTCGACAGCTTGCTAATCATAGCTCCGCCGCAGTCCGCGTGTTGCCCGTCGACCACCTTCGGCTTCACGTTGAAGACCTTGAGCCAAAGGCGAAGTGTGGGAGGATGCGGAGAAGAGCCTCATACAGGACTATGAATGCTGATATGGGGAGGAAAGTGGGGGTCCCTTGCCCTCTTATAGGCAGTAAAAATACCAACCGCCCCCACTCATGCCTTGAATCTCGCCTATTCCCAATGAAGGCATGCACCGCAAATGGTTGGATTACCCAAATATCATTGATATGCAATCCCGTATTAAGTGGGCACGATCTCTGTTTTGACATGACGTGCCAATGAGGCGTGGCCTCGAAACACGTAACACGGGATGTGAAAATGGTTCGAAATGCCAAAGGGTCAAGTCTAACGCTTCATCGAAAAAGTTGTTAGTAAAAGACGCCATTCTTATTTTTTATATATCCTACCTTCGTGGCTAAGGGTTGTGTTAATTATGAAAATCCGGATACAATTCTTTAATAGAGGAAAGCCGATGTGTATTCTTTAAAGAACCCGCCTTGCAATGCCGAAGACAATCTGAGCGCCGAATATATCATCATTGAAGACAGGTTCAGGGGCTACTGTGGGAGTCCTGGACTAGGGGGTCCTTGGGCGTCCGGTCTATTGATGTGGGCCGGACTGATGGAGCGTCAAGACATAAGACAGAAGATTATCTCTCGTGTCCGGTGGGCACTCTCACATGCGTGGATGGCAAGTATAGGTGTTCGGATATTTTATTCCTTTCTGTAAAAAACCGACTTTGTACAACCCTAAGCCCCTTCGGTGTCTATATAAACCGGAGGGTTAGATCGGAGGAAGGATGGAAACATTGCTAGGCTAGCTATCTAGGGTTAGCCGAATCGATCTCGAGGTAGATCAACTCTTGTAACCCATATACCCTCGAATATAATCAAGCAGGAGTAGGGTTTTACCTCCATCAAGAGGGCCCGAACCTGGGTAAATAATGTGTCCCTTCTCCATTGTTACCATTGATCCTCAGATGCACAACTTGGGCCCCCATACCCGAGATCTGCCGGTTTTGACACCGACAGGCGCCAGTGGGCGCAGAGAGGCAGGTTTATTCTTTGGTGCTAAGGAGGCAAGCGCAGGCGCGGGGTCATGAGGAATAACCAAAGGTTTCCCGTCCTTACAACAAGACCAAGGCCGCCAGGACGGCAGGACAGATGTCATCGCCGAGTCCACCACGACGTCACGACCAGAAGCTTTGCAGGAGAAGACCACCTTTCACCAGGATAGGATGTACTACTTGTCCCCTTCGAAATCGGCCACTGTGGGCTCCCTTCCTGCCTTCGTTTTCGAGGAAAAGGACCGAGGCCACTATAAATATAGCTTAGCGGCCACCGTAGGAGGGTGAGAGACCTCGGAAGCTAACACCAACACTAGAACGAACCTCCCGAGGTAGTTCTTCCCCTGTACTAGTTCATCCTCAGCCCCCCGCGAGGCCAGTTCACCACAAAGTAGGAGTAGGGTCTTACACCGCAAGGTGGCCCAAACCTGGGTAAACTGCCATGTCCATTTTCTTTCCTGTTCATCGAGCTAGGCCGTGAGAGCAATGCTTCGGCTGGCTGGAGAGGTTGAGTTCTTCGCACACACCCTAGAGTTCGAACCTTCCTTGGGTCTGTGGAGCCCTGAATCCAAAATTTTGCGTGCCAGGTAGGGGTCGGGTCGAAGCCTCTCTTCCGTCTGTTGTTTTGCCACTGCTCTACTATTCTCATGGGAGACACTCGTCAAGTTCGTGCTGAGTGTCAGGCAGCCCTCGCCACCCGCGTTACTCAGACAGCACCTGCCGGCGATGGCGCTCCTTGCCGCTCCTCGTCACCTCCGGCTAATGCTGCCACCGGCCCCGTGGTCCACGAGTAACAGGACTCATTGCTGCCCCCTTCCATGCGACGTGATGGTCGCACTGCCACTCCGTCACCGAACCCGGCTGCTGCTTCGTCTTCCCATGCTCGACGCGGGCCGGCAAACGCGCAGGCTACACTGCTCATGGCGTGCGAGCTTCTGCGCTATCGTCCGACCGATGACCTCTAAGAGGATTGGATGAATCGCATCGCCGAGCTCGTCAGCACAACTAGAGAGGCTACTGCACCGTCTCGCTCGCTGCCTCCCCCGCTGGCTCAGGAGGGCGACATGGCCCACGGTGCGCCTTCCCCTCCTCTCCGGTTTGATGTCGTCCCAGATCCAAGGTGCGAGGCCCCCCAGCACGACCCACCATGCAGGGCACCTGCGCGTGACAAAGAAAGCTGCCAGGTGGTGCAGCGGCCCCAAGGAGAGGCGAGTGCGCTCCTAGCACCTCCGCACCAAGGCCATGTGCCACCCGAGGTGGCTGCATGTGGGCGTCAAGACCAGGCCCCACATCCGCGGCGGGCTCCCATGAGCGTGGCAGGCTGCCGAGTGTTCACTCCGAAGCTGCAACACGTCATCTGGCCCGACAAGTTGAAGCCGGATCTGCCTCCGCACTATGACAGCACCCCTGACCCAGCCGAGTTCCTCCAGCTCTACGAACTGAGCATCGAGGCGGCAAATGGTGATGAGAAGGTCATGGAAAACTGGTTCCCCATGGCTCTAAAGGACGACGCGCGCTCGTGGCTCCTTAATCTCCCGGTGGGCTCGATCTCCTCCTGGGATGAGCTGCATGAACGCTTCAATGCCAAGTTTCAAGGCACCCGCGACTGCACCCCTGTCGCGGGTGACCTGTGGCGCATCAAGCAGCAACCAGGGGAGACCTTGCACAATACATACATCGCTTCACCAACATTCGCCTCAAGATCCCCAAGCTGTGGGAAGAGGCCATCATCTCAGCATTCAGTGATGGCGTCCCGGATGTCAAAATGAAGGAGGAGCTCTCCATACACGAGGATCTGTGCTTGGCCCTGGAGATGTTCAATACGGCAACCAGGTGCGCGAGTGTAGAGGAAGGCCGCCTCTTGCTCGTCGAGCTCCCAGAGACCGACCTTGAAGACAAGAAGGCCAAGGCAAAGGACGTGAAGTGCAAGGGCCCGACAGTGCTCGCGGCCGAGCCCGAGATGAAGCGCGGCTGCATTCACCCCGAGTCTTCCAAGGTCAACCGCCCGTTCTGTGTCTTCCACATCGTGCACAACCACAACACCAACGACTGACAAGAAGTCAGGGCCATTCAAGACGGACGCCTTGGCTGCCGCCCTGAGCGCAACGACCGTGGCTACGGCCGCGGAGGAGGCTGCGGTTGTGGTCGCTGGGACAACCATGAGCCCCGGTGGGATTGGTGCGGTCAGCCTCGTGAGGACCGCTGGCAGGGCCAGCCTCGTGACGGCCCATGGCAGGACAAGCCTCATGAGGACCGCCCTCAGGGCAATGCCGACCTCCCTCCGCCGCCACCGCCACCAAGGAGGAACGATGGCCACAGCTAGGATGATGGGGCCGGGGGCTTCCAAGAGCCTCGTGCTATCGCCTGCATCCTGGGTGGTGCTCAAGCCCTCGCCTCCCATCGCGTCTTCAAGCAGTTCGCTCGTGAGGTGAACCCGGCCCTCCCCAAGCTCGAGGCGTCACGTCCCTTCAGTTGGCCCAAGTACTCCATCACCTTCGACTCTTCGGATTAACTCAAGTGTGAAGCCACTACGTACATGCACGCTCCCGGTGCTCTGCTCACCGACCATCAACAACGTCCTCGTTACCAAGACACTTATCGATGGTGGTGCGGGGCTGAATGTCCTCTCTGCCGAGACGTTCGAGAGACTCCAGGTGCCCTACGACCAGCTCCTCCCTACCAAGCCTTTCTCAGGGGTGACAGACGGCTCCACCGTCCCGCTGGGGTAGATTCGCCTCCCCGTCACCTTCAGCAAGCGCGACAATTACAACACCGAGCTCATCGACTTCGACGTCGCTCACATTCATCTTCCAGACAACGCCATCCTCGGGTATCTAGCCCTTGCCAAGTTCGTGGCGGCGACTCACCACGGCTACAACATCCTCAAGATGCCAGGAAGCTCTGACATCATCACGGCTGCCTGCGATGATAAGGATGCGGTGTGCTCCCTCGAGCGTGCCTACCAGGCCGTGGTGGTCTAGAAGTTAGATGGCGAGGGCGCCATCCACCCTCCTAAGGTCGTTCCCACGAAGAAGAAGCAGCTCCTCCTCAGGGGCCCTCACGAGGCTGGGGCGTCCAACGATCGTGCTTCAAGGCCCGCGTCCTCTGTTGGGGCGCCATTCCATCTCGCATAGGAAGGCGTGCTCGGTGCCCCTCTTAGGCTAGGCTCCGGGACTCTGCTCTAGAGGGCCTCTGACCTGACCAGCGTCACGAGGGAGGTGTTCGGGCACCACATGGAGGCGTGCTTAAATGCGCGTTTCCGTGAGTAGGGCGCAGGGCGCGAAGCACCAAGCGCTCAGGAGTTCATCACCAAGGCGATCAGAGAGCTTCAGGAGGCATGATCCATGCGCGGCAAGTGCCGACTTGCCTCACTCAGTGCAGCTGCCGCCCAGGACATGAGCAGTGAGCTACGCATCTGCGTCAACATCCCGGGCCTCGACAGGGTTGCTTCTCAGGAGCTCTTCAGGTTGTCTCATGTTGGAAGGAGTGGGGGCTGCCCCCGCAGCCATCTTCACATGCCGTTCGGCCTGTTGAACATGGCCGCCACGCACCAACACTACATGCAGGGCATCCAGGCAGCTCATGAGGCCAGGCGCCAGGCGATCCTATCAGAGGAGGCGCTAGACCCTCGCGAGCCTCTCGGGCCTCCGGAGCCTCGCGAGACCTTGGGGCCAGACGTCTCATGAGGAACGACCCCCCAGCACGAATCTTCAGTTGCCTCAACACTCCTCCAGTGATTGTGCCAAGTCACTTTTTGGTTTGTGTAATTGAGGGCACCCCTTGGGCTGCACTATCCTCAAGCTGTATGGGCCCGACCCTGCGGCATGTATCATTTTGCGCATCTATCAAAACTGGCCTTACCTTTTCATTAGTTGTTATATGTTACCACCTGCATGTCCGGTGCTTCGCCACCATGAATATCGTGCACCCTCACAAACCCGCCCCTCGACCGCCTCATGATTAAGGACTGACACAACGTCTTTCCTCGGGTCCGTCCCTGCAGCGTCGCTAAACCCAAGTGGCCGAGCTCTGTCTCACGGGCCAACTCCCGTGTTCATCATCTCCCATGGTCCTTGGTCCTTTGTTCTCACATGAGCTAATCGCGAGCGGATGAGTTGGCACGCGACACGGTGCCTCAACGTCGCGGAGCCATGCGCAGGTTGTCTTTCTTTAGGATTGATACGTCTCCAACGTATCTATAATTTTTGATTGTTCCATGCTATTATATTACCCCTTTTGGATGTTTATGGGCTTTATTTTACACATTTATATCATTTTTGGGACTAACCTACTAACCGGAGGCCCAGCCCGTATTGCTGTTTTTTTTCCTATTTCAGTATTTCGAAGAAAAGGAATATCAAACGGAGTCCAAACAGAATGAAACCTTTGGGAGCGTGATTTTTGGAACGAACGTGATCCAGTGGACTTGGATTGCAAGCCAAGAAGCAGCCGAGGCGGCCACGAGGGTGGAGGGCGCGCCCACCCCCCATGGGCGCGCCCCTATCTCATGGGCCCCTCGGGCGGCCACCGACCTACTTCTTCCTCCTATATATACCCACGTACCGCGAAAACATCCAGGGAGCCAACGAAAAACAATTTCCACTGCCGTAACCTTCTGTACCCGCGAGATCCCAACTTGGAGCCTTCGCCGGCGCTCCACCGGAGGGGGAATCGACCATGGAGGGATTCTACATCAACACCATAGCCCCTCCGATGAGTTGTGAGTAGTTTACCATAGACCTTCGGGTCCATAGTTATTAGCTAGATGGCTTCTTCTCTCTTTTTGGATCTCAATACCATGTTCTCCCCCTCTCTTATGGAGATCTATTCGATGTAACTCTTTTTGCGGTGTGTTTGTCGAGATCCGATGAATTGTGGGTTTACGATCAAGTTTATCTATGAGAAATATTTGAATCTTCTCTGAAAATTCTTTTATGTATGATTGAGTTACCTTTGCAAGTCTCTTCGAATTATCAGTTTGGTTTGGCCTACTAGATTGATCTTTTGTCAGGACCCTGATCCTATGCCACACTGATCTAGCATGTAACACCTCATATCACTTTGCAGCCTCACGCACGGTATTCCCACGGGTTTGATGCTGCAGAGAGCAAGCGGGCTAGTTTTTGCGCTAGGCATGCTTTATGGGGAACTACGAAAGCGTTGGGCTCGCCGGGGTGACCAAATGGTCACCGGAGCTACGCCGACGGCGAGCTCAGGCGGAGACTTGCTACGGCCATCTATGAAACGACGACTACGGCGAGCGGCAAGCCATAGGGTTAAGGGGAAAACGTGCAGGAGCTCACGGTGGGTTGGATGATGTAGAAAGCGAGCTCGGGGAGGCGGAGATGGCGGCGAATCGACGGGCGCGGCCTCCGGCGACCGAGGAGGAAGAAGGTGGAGTAGCCGGTGATGCAGGTCGTCCCAGCGCTTGGGGCCAGGGTGGGGCGAAGCAGCGGTCATCGACGGTTCTTGCGGACTCAGAGGGGCGGTGAGGGGAGCACGGGGGGCGCGGCTATGTCGGCAGCGAGCTCAAGCACGCGTTGGCCATGGCATCAGGGGGGTGAAGGAGAGAGGAGAGGGGGGGGGGGGAATAGAGGCCGGATCGATCGGGACGGCACTGAGGAGAAAATCTGCGGCATTGCGCTGTCCCGCGGACGCAGGCAGGCAGGTGGCGTGGCAGCACGACTGTGCGCGCGCGTCGGGCACATGCTCGGCGTCCGACTGGCGCGGTGGAGACGATGACTGGCAGTTGGGCCAGTGGGCCGCACCGTAGGGCTAGTAAGTGGCCAGGTATTCTCTCTCTCTCTCTCTCTCTCTCTCTCTTTCTAATTCCATTTGTTTCTGTTTTCTAATTTTACAGTTTGTTTTTGATCCAGTTTTAAAAATCAAATCAATTTTATAAATCCTGAAAATATTCCTGAGTACTTTCTGAATTATTTCGGTCGCCCACAAATAATTCCAACATTATTTGAGCATTTAAATAATTTATAGTGTTTAAATGCCCAAAGTAAATACAATATGATTTAATTTAGTGACCAAATATGTCATGGAAAAATGTGCAACACCTCTGGTTATGGTTTCTAGCATTTTCCAGAAATGATGAACATTTTTGAAAGCCATTTGGATTCACCGAAAATATTTTTAGGTTGAACCTATTTGAATTCCATTTGGTACTAGGGTTTGGACATCTCCATTTCAAGTTTCTTTCAAAGTTTAAACATGATGCATACATGAAGTTAGCCTAGTGCAATGCCAGAAGCTAGGGATGTGACATCTTTCTTGCCATGGGAGAAGTGCTTAGCTTTGGGTTCAATCTTGCGGTGTCCTTACCCAGTGACAGCAGGGGTTGCAAGGCACGTATTGTATTGTTGCCACCGAGGATAAAAAGATGGGGTTTATATCATATTGCTTGAGTTTATCCCTCTACATCATGTCATCTTTCTTAATGCGTTACTCTGTTCTTATGAACTTAATACTCTAGATGCATGCTGGATAGCGGTCGATGTGTGGAGTAATAGTAGTAGATGCAGGCAGGAGTCGGTCTACTTGTTGCAGACGTGATGCCTATATACATGATCATGCCTAGATAATCTCATAATTATTCGCTTTTCTATCAATTGCTCGACAGTAATTTGTTCACCCACCGTAATACTTATGCTATCTTGAGAGAAGACACTAGTGAAACCTCTGGCCCCCGGGTCTATCTTTTATCATATAAGCTTTCAATCTACTTTTATTTGCATCTTTACTTTTCCAATCTATATTATAAAATACCAAAAATATACTTATCTTATCATACTATCTCTATCAGATCTCACTTTCGCAAGTGGCCGTGAAGGGATTCACAACCCCTTTATTGCGTTGGTTGCGAGTTCTTTGTTTGTTTGTGTAGGTGCGTGGGACTTTTGAGGAGCCTCCTACTGGATTGATACCTTGGTTCTCAAAAACTGAGGGAAATACTTACGCTACTATTGCTGCATCACCCTTTCCTCTTTAAGGAAAACCAATCCAAGCTCAAGACGTAGCAAGAAGGATTTCTGGCGCCGTTGCCGGGGAGGCTTCCACCAAGTCAAGTCAAGACTCTACCTCCCGCCAACGTGCGATTTCTGGCGCCGTTTCCACGGAGGTCTTCGCTCAAGTGAAGACATACCAAGTACCCATCACAAACTCATCTCCCTCGCATTTACATTATTTGCCATTTGCCTCTCGTTTTCCTCTCCCCCACTTCACCCTTGCTGTTTTCTTTACCCTCTCTTTCCCAATCTTATCCTCTCTCTTTTCCGTTTGCCTTTCTGTTGCCATGGCCGAATCAAAAAGAACTAAGGTCCCTTTCCAAGGTTCTAGTACCTTGGATAGCCCCTCTATCCTCTCTAAGCTCATGAATAAGGATGCTATAGAAAGACCCACTGGGGTTACCAATGAGAGCTTAATAATTTTGATGAAGATGACTCTGGAATTTTTCGTTATATACTTGATGAGTCTTTAAAAGATGCTAGGGATAGGTTATTAAGAATTCGGGCTAGCTATGTACCACAATATCAAATTGAGGTTTACTTAAAAAGTTTCTATGTTGGCTTACCCGCTTCTTTCAAGCAAGTTCTAGACTCTATTTTTGAAGAAGGTTTTCTTGAAGGGGATGCTATAGATACCTATGAAAGAATGAAAACCATATTTGGGCACCCCATGAATGATAAGGTTGAATCTATCACCCTCTAATGCTTCTATCAAAACGAAATTATCAAAGAGATGAAGTCTAGTTTAGATGCAAATTATCAAAGTCTAGTTTAGATGCATATTTGGGCACCCCATGAATGATAAGGGTAAAGCTTTTATGGACTATGGAATAAGGAGTGGCAAGAGCCTCAGCTTGGGGATGCCCATGGCACCCCAGGATATTCAAAGATAGCCAAAAGCCTAAGCTTGGGGATGCCCCGGGAAGGCATCCCCTCTCTCGTCTTCGTTCATTGGTAACTTTACGTGGAGCTATATTTTTATTTGCCACATGATATGTGTTTTGCTTGGAGCGTCGTGTATGATATTAGTATTTGCTTTTTAGTTTACCACAATCATCCTTGCTGTACACACCTTTTGGGAGAAGCCTACTTGATTGAAATTTATTAGAATACTATATGTGCTTCACTTATATCTTTTGAGCTAGATAGTTTTTGCTCTAGTGCTTCACTTATATCTTTTAGAGCACAGCGGTGGCTTAATTTTGTAGAAATTGCTAGTCTCTCATGCTTCACTTATATTATTTTGAGAGTCTCTTAGAACAGCATGGTATCTGCTATGGTTATAAAATTGGTCCTAGAATGGTAGGCATCCAAGTTGGGTATAATAAAAACTATCATAGGAAGTGAATTAGATGCTATGATCAATTTGATACTTGATAATTGTTTTGAGATATGGAGGTAGTGATATTAAAGTCATGCTAGTTGGGTGATTATGAATTTAAAGAATACTTGTGTTGAAGTTTGTGATTCCCGTAGCATGCATGTATGGTGAACCGCTTTGTGATGAAGTTGGAGCACAATTTTATTTATTGATTGTCTTCCTTATGAGTGGCGGTCGGGGACGAGTGATGGTCTTTTCCTACCAATCTATCCCGCTAGGAGCATGCACATATACTTTCTTTTTGATGGCTTGTAGATTTTTGCAATAAGTATATGAGTTCTTTTGACTAATGTTGAGTCCATGGATTATACGCACTCTCACCCTTCCACCATTGCTAGCCTCTCTTGTGCCGCGCAACTTTCGTCGGTACCATACACCTACCATATACCTTCCTCAAAACAGCCACCATACCTACCTATTATGGCATTTCCACCGCCATTCTGAGATATATTGCCATGCAACTTTCCATCGTTCCGTTTATATGACACGCATCATTATTGTCATATTGGTCTTTGCAGGATCATGTAGTTGACATCGTATTTGTGGCAAGGCCACCTTCATAATTTTCATACATGTCGCTCTTGATTCGTTGCATATCCCGGTACACCGCCGGAGGCATTCATATAGAGTCATATTTTGTTCTAGTCCTGAGTTGTAAATCAATAAAAGTGTGATGATCTTCATTATTAGAGCATTGTCCCAGTGAGGAAAGGATGATGAAGACTATGATTCCCCCACAAGTCGGGATGAGACTTCGGACTTTACAAAAGAAAAAAAAGAGAAAAAAAAGATAAAGGCCAAAAAAAGAAAGGCCAAAGAGAAAAAAAAAGAGAAAGAAAAAAGAAAAAAATAGAATAAAAAAAGAAAAAAATGAGAGAAAAAGAGAGAAGGGACAATGCTACTATCCTTTTACCACACTTGTGCTTCAAATTAGCACCATGATCTTCATGATAGAGAGTTTCCTATGTTGTCACTTTCATATACTAGTGGGAATTTTTCATTATAGAACTTGGCTTGTATATTCCAATGATGGGCTTCCTCAAAATGCCCTAGGTCTTCGTGAGCAAGCGAGTTGGATGCACACCCACTAGTTTCTTTTGTTGAGCTTTCATACATCTATAGCTCTAGTGCATCCGTTGCATGGCAATCCCTACTCACTCACATTGATATCTATTAATGGGCATCTCCATAGCCTGTTGATACGCCTAGTTGATGTGAGACTATCTTCTCCTTTTTTGTCTTCTTCACAACCACCATTCTATTCCACATATAGTGCTATGTCCATGGCTCACGCTCATGTATTGCGTGAATGTTGAAAAAGTTTGTGATTACTAAAGTATGAAACAATTGCTTGGCTTGTCATCGGGGTTGTGCATGATTAAATACTTTGTGTGATGAAGATAGAGCAACAGCCAGACCATATGATTTTGTAGGGATAACTTTCTTTAGCCATGTTATTTTAAAAGACATGATTGCTTTGATTAGTATGCTTGAAGTATTACTATTTCTTATGTCAATATGAACTTTTATTTTGAATCATTTGGATCTGAACATTCATGCCACAATAAAGAAAATTACATTGAGAATTATTCTAGGTAGCATTCCACATCAAAAATTTTGTTTTTATCATTTACCTACTCGAGGACGAGCAGGAATTAAGCTTGGGGATGCTTGATACGTCTCCAACGTATCTATAATTTTTGATTGTTCCATGCTATTATATTACCCCTTTTGGATGTTTATGGGCTTTATTTTACATATTTATATCATTTTTGGGACTAACCTACTAACTAGAAGCCCAGCCCGTATTGCTATTTTTTTTGCCTATTTCAGTATTTCGAAGAAAAGGAATATAAAACGAAGTCCAAACGGAATGAAACCTTCGGGAGCGTGATTTTTGGAACGAACATGACCCAGAGGACTTGGTGTGCAAGCCAATAAGCAGCCGAGGCGGCCACGAGGGTGGAGGGCGCGCCCACCCCCTGGGTGCGCCCCTATCTCGTGGGCCCCTCGGGCGGCCGCCAACCTACTTCTTCCTCCTATATATACCCACGTACCCTGAAAACATCCAGGGAGCCAACGAAAATTAATTTCCACCACCGTAACCTTCTGTATCCACGAGATCCCATCTTGGAGCCTTCACCGGCGCTCCGCCGGAGGGGAATCGACCATAGAGGGCTTCTACATCAACATCATAGCCCCTCCGATGAGTTGTGTGTAGTTTACCATAGACCTTCGGGTCCATAGTTATTAGCTAGATGGATTATTCTCTCTTTTTGGATCTCAATACCATGTTCTCTTCCTCTCTTGTGGAGATCTATTGGATGTAACTCTTTTTGCGGTGTGTTTGTCGAGATCCGATGAATTTTGGGTTTATGATCAAGTTTATCCATGAGAAATATTTGAATCTTCTTTGAATTCTTTTATGTATGATTGAGTTATATTTGCAAGTCTCTTCGAATTATCAGTTTGGTTTGGCCTACTAGATTGATCTTTCTTGCCATGGGAGAAGTGCTTAGCTTTGGGTTCAATCTTGCGGTGTCCTTACCCAGTGACAGCAGGGGTTGCAAGGCACGTATTGTATTGTTGCCATCGAGGATAAAAAGATGGGGTTTATATCATATTGCTTGAGTTTATCCCTCTACATCATGTCATCTTTCTTAATGCGTTACTCTGTTCTTATGAACTTAATACTCTAGATGCATGCTGGATAGCAGTCGATGTGTGGAGTAATAGTAGTCGATGCAGGCAGGAGTCGGTCTACTTGTTGCGGATGTGATGCCTATATACACGATCATGCCTAGATAATCTCATAATTATTCGCTTTTCTATCAATTGCTCGATAGTAATTTGTTCACCCACCGTAATACTTATGCTATCTTGAGAGAAGCCACTAGTGAAACCTATGGCCCCCGAGTCTATCTTTTATCATATAAGGTTTCAATCTACTTTTATTTGCATCTTTACTTTTCCAATCTATATTATAAAATACCAAAAATATACTTATCTTATCATACTATCTCTATCAGATCTCACTTTCGCAAGTGGCCGTGAAGGGATTGACAACCCCTTTATTGTGTTGGTTGCGAATTCTTTGTTTGTTTGTGTAGGTGCGTGGGACTTTTGAGGAGCCTCCTACTAGATTGATACCTTGGTTCTCAAAAACTAAGGGAAATACTTACGCTACTATTGCTGCATCACCCTTTCCTCTTCAAGGAAAACCAACACAAGCTCAGGACGTAGCAAGGATCATTGAATGAGAAGACTAGGCACGGCGTCTGTGCTTGGGTCCGTCCCTATAGCGTTGATAAATCCAGCGGCTGAGCTGTGTCTGGTGGGCCGACCCCATCCACGTCACCTCCTGGGGTCGTTGGTGTTTGGCCTTCCCATGCAATATCCTCTGGATATTCTCTCGGCGCAGGTGACCTGACCATCTCGCAGGACCCTCAAGAACCTTCTGAACCAAAAATTCAGGAGCAACCCGCCTTGAGATAGGGCCCCGTGAGTCGCGCGCTGGCTCACGGGTGCCCATATACACCTCCTCCAGTCCTGCCGTGCAAGCCACGTGCTAGGACGGGGCTTTACATGCCTCGGAGTCTTCCCTCAGAGGGAACTCCCACCCATGCACTATTGGAAGCCCCATGCTCCATGCTGGCGGACGTCACAGTCGAGGAGCGGCTATGCTGTCACACCCTGATTTTCATGTCACTACACTTAAGCTAATAATCATGATAAAATATGGTTTAACAAAAACTTTTGAGTGTTTTGGACTTTGCTTGATTTGATTTTGTCTGCTGTTTGCAAGTGCTCTAAAAATCAAATAAATCCTCCAACTCTTATACTCCTTCTCCTTGATCCAAAACCTTGCCCAATGATCATGCCATGTGTGTAGGACATAAAAATAATTTCTTGCAAAAATATTTTGGCCAAAAAGTATTTTCCGAATTAGGTTTTCCAAAAACCCCTGGATTGAGACTTGAACTACAAGTACTTAATTAAGGGTGTGAAAAATCTTTCAAAAATTATATTTGACTCCTACTTGTTATAGGACTACCAAAAACCACAAAAATATAATTTAAAAGTTATTTTGCTATTTTATTTAAAGGTTTTTTCTTTAGGCCAGAAAAGGTCTTTAATAGGTTAAAATTATTTTAATGTTTCAAAAATATTTTATAAAATTTGGGGAAACTCATTGGACATATATTTTCCATATATAAGAGTTTAAACACATGGTCATGTTCAAAATATTGGATAAAACCCTCCTAAACCATTTCTGCTCATTTCAAGTATTTGAAATATTTCTATAAGAAATATTTTCAAATAAATACAAGAAAATAATAGAAAGTTACATATGCATAATGTGATGATATTGCAAAGTTTCACCTCAATCAAAAAAGTTTTGGTTCACAAAAGTGCCCCAAAACCCTCTCTGCCCAGATCCAAGTTTGAACAACTTTACATTGCCAAGTGTCTCCTTTTTATCTGAATTTTTGTGGACATGTTCGAATCCTCAAATGATGACACTAAACTAAGTGGTGCACCAAGGAGAAGATTTTAGCATAGCTAGATCTAAGAAAGTCCATTTCTGTTGATTTCTAGGGTTTGCCAAAGTTACATTGGCAACCTTCTTCAAATGGACTCAAACTTGGTGGTCAACCTCAATTATATATTCCACTTGATCCTGTTAATTCTCATTTCAAGTGGAATTAATTTGTTTTCCCAAATTTGCATCAAACACCTTCTGTCATTTTTCCAAAAATCACCATTTTGACCACTTACACTATTCTCCTTGAGCTCAACTTTTTACCACAGCCCCTCCTAGTCCTCTTCTACCTCCAGTAACATTTGCAGGTCCACAGATCAATTATTGGCGGGGGGGGGGTAAAAATACCTCTCTCTCTCTCTCTGTTCACCCATGGCAACACCTCCTCTCTCTCCCATTTCAGAGCACCCCACCTAGTATCTCTCCACCCCAAGGCATCCAAGGCAACCCCAAGGCACAAGGGGACATGCCCTGGCCCTTTAAAAATTGCCATGCCAGCCATTTGCATGCTCCAGAGCACGCTACAGTGCGCCTAAGCACTATAGCCAACCTCTGCCCGACGCCTCCGGCCACCTCGGGCATTCCCAGCGCGCCCGACGAGGCGCCTGGACGCCCTCAACATGACATCTGGTCGACCCCCTCCTTCCTCTCTCCCTCCTGCCCGTTCTCACGCGTGCCCGAGCACCGCCCAGCTCTGCCAGTGCACGCATGCGCTCGGGACCCGCAGGAGCTCGCCCCACTCCTTCCCTTCCCACTCGACCTGGTCCACGCCCACGAACACCCCGGATATGGCCGGGTGTGCCAATTCGGCCTCTGGCATCGCCTCGGACGTGGCCGTGGACGGGGCCCACGGTGCACCAATGCCCCGCCATATGAGGATCTCGCCGGGCCTCCCCCTCGTCTCCATCCACCCTCTATTCGCCCCAGCTATCTCCTGGACCACTCACTCCTCCCCGGAGCTGCTCCATTGCCTCCCCATGGCCAGAGCTTTGCCATCAGCCTCCGCTTAAATTACCACGAGCAAGGCCCCCGCCTCCCCTCCTTTCTCCACTTGGAAACCCCCTAGCCACGGCAAAACTTCCCCCCTCTTCTTCCCCTAGACCCATGCCCCGTAGCGCCAGCGCCACCATCACTGTCGTCCTCGTCCGCCGCGGCGAACGCCCTGCCTGACCTGACACTCCTCGGCGATGGTGCCACCCAGGGATGGATGCGTCCAGGTCCCCTGAGCACTCCGTGGGCCGAGCGCCGCGGGAGGTGGTCGAAGCCACCGACAAATCTCCCGCCGACAAGGCCTCTGCCTCCTCTGTCACAGGAGGGAGGAGGGAGACGACCCTGCGGGTGGACCCCGCAGGTCAGTGACCCCGTCAGCGGGCCCCTCCGTTTAAGTGGAGACGCACTGGGACGTGCCCCGGTTCCCCGCAGCTGAAACGTGCCAGAGCAAATACGCCTCCGGCATGGACCCTGCGCGCGTGCGGCTGAGCTGCTGGGCCGGCCCAGTTGCGCCACGGCGCTAAACCCCGCCCGATGCACGCTGCCGCTGGATTTGGCCCATTTAGGTAAATCCCTTTTCTTTTTCTTTTTCTGTAGACTTGTAATTTTCTAGTAGTTCTTAAATTCATGATCTATCACATGGTGCTATTTGTACATGTTTCCAGAAACATTTTCTTCACAAATGTTTTGAAATCCCACTTTTCCATTTCTGTGATAAACTTTAGAAAATCACAAAGTTCCCAGTTTTTATCCAAATTCAATTATTCAAATTCCTAGATATTTCTAAGTTCATAAATTAGATTTGGAACATTTTTTTTCCTATGCCTTCTGTGCCATATAAAATATTGGTCCATTTCTCCATGTATGGCCAAGTTTGCAAATTCATAGAAAAATCATTTGAACTCCAAATCCAGTGAAACCAACTCCTAGGTTCTTCTAAAATCATTCCTTGTGAAATGGGTGCCTTTGCTCATTTTTTAAAATAATTCTTCTATAGACTTTTTGAAACTTCATAAATTCCTTGATTCCATTATATTGAAATGTTCAGAGATATCCGTTGACCAAATCCCAATGAAACCACTTTGGTCATTCCTCATATGACCAAAGGTATCCTAGAAAAGTCTAACTCACATTTTTAGAGCACTTTTATTTTTGCCTTGTTGTGTTACTTATTGTGATTGTTTCCGACGTTAGTTAACAAAGTAGACGGAATACTCGGAGATGGACTAGAAGACTTGAAGACTCTGATGAACCAGGCAAGCAACCCTTTGACCATGCCTATGAAACCCTTTTTATGCATGTCATATAGCACTTTATTATTGTTGCATCGGAATCATGATAAGATGGTAACCACTTTGGTGGGATGCCTCTGTTACTTCCTTGTTGATACTTGCATTTGTGCGTGGCCCTGCCTTCCTATGAGGGTTGTGCCAGTGGGAGTAGATAGGATACTAAAGTAGATGCTACGCAAATGGGACGGGTATGCACGGTGTTGGAGACAAAAAATATATATTTTGAAAGACTTTTTGAAAACCCCATCGGGTGCCACTAATGCCCGAGGGATATGTTGAGCTAAGTAACCACTTGATGAAGAAGTGGTGTACCGAGACAAGTGAGTGTGTTGTTTTCAAAAACGGATTGGTTTAAGTTGCGACCGTTACTCCAACCTTACATGCGCAACCACTCTACCCTTATATGGGAAAGGGCATTATTAATTACCTAGTTCGTGCTAACATGGATGCCCGCATTACTAGTGATGGGAGTGGTGTGGTCACTCTCGGGACAGGGTCGTGCTAGGTAGGGCAGCCATGACTGTTTTCACAGGGCACCGGACACACTGTTGGTACCTCGTGCTTGTGTTATATGATGAATATGGGAGCATGACTCCACAAAAATTTATTATGTGACAATGTTCGGCATGGGGGCTGCTACCAATCAAGTGGACTCCTTGTTAGTCATGGCTACGAAAAGGTAGTGATCGGGTGCTTACCCCGGGTACTTGAGGTACCACAGGTCGTGGATGACACGAAGGCTTCCCAGATCTTGTAGGTAAAGTGTGCAATCTCTGCAGAGTGTTAAACTATTCGAATAGCCGTGTCCATGGTCAAGGACAGTTGGATAACTGCTCTTGGGCTACGTCCATTGATTACAAAACTTGGTCTGTTCTAAGGCAAACAACACGGTTGAGTAATATTGTTGGTATGATCCATGAGGAAGTCACGATAAGCTTGAGCATGAGTTGTTCATAACTCTTTCTCAATGTTGATGTCCGTAACCTCCTGATACTTGTTGCAGACGCATTCATGTCCTTGATAAATGGTGATCATACTCGCATGAGAAAAACTAGCTTTCCGCAAATGCCAATTTAGCAGTAGTGCCTTGCATAATTATTCTGTTATCACTCTCGGGTTGCTTGCGAGTACATTTAAAGTACTCATTGGCTTGCCAGTGGTTATTTTATTGGCCAGGCTTGTGAGAATAGGATATGATGAAGAATACTTCGGTGACGAACATGCGAGCTAGGACGCTTCCCAGTCAGAATGCCTGTAGGGTTAAGGCAGATGGCATGGGTCCAAGATGTCGATGAAGAATTTCCGTTGCGATGATATACTCAAGACTTGACCATAATGGTCCTACTTGTGTAAAACGATATGTATGGATGTAAGACTCTTGTTATTCAGCTTCTGTGTGTTCAGTGAGCATTGATCTCTGGGATCACTATACACGTGCATTTGGTGATGAGGACTTAGGAGTCGGGGTCCCCACATATGCCCTTGCAAGAGTGTAAGCATCATGCTCCGCGCTGATGAATAAACAACTGAGGGCACCCTAGCGGCTGTAGTAACCTCATGAGAGCCCCTGAGCTCGCCGTCCGGCCCTAATGCGCCACCTTTCTCCACGTGAGAGTTGCGCGAGGGGGATGGGCACGGGGGCTGCACCCAGGTCACGCCTGGCGCACGCCACCCTACCAGGTTGTCAGCATTCTGGGAGCGGGGGGTACCAAACTTGCCTGCCTGTGGCCCATGGCGTGGCTCCATCAACGGCCTGGTACGACCCAGCTTCGACATCGACAACTCAAGGCCCTCGCGAGGGGCCAAGCCTTGCGAGGCGGACGACACCAAGACCTCAAAAGGAGGAGGCTGGCTCCCGAGGAGCTGAGATTTCCATGCAAGCATCACCTCGCGAGGTTTGGGTGACGTGATCCATGACGACCAAGGCTAGGCGGGCGCCAGCAGGCGCAATGTACCCGTTTCCTCATTGGTGCTAAGGAGGCAAGCACAGGCGCGGTGTCCCGAGGAATCATCCAAAGGTTTCTATTCCCGTGCAACAAGACCAAGACCGCCAGGACGGCAGGACGGAGGTCATCATAGAGCCCACCACGGTGTCACGACCAAACGCTTTTGCAGGCAAAGACTAATTTCATCAAGATAAGATGTACTAGTTGTCTCCCTTCGAATTTGGCCATTGTGGGATCCCTTCCCGCCTTCATTTGGGAAGAGGACCAAGGCCACTATAAATAGGACCTAGCCACCACCATAGAGAGGATCAGATCCATTCCACCTTGACCAGCTCACCAGCTCACTTGAGCTCAAGAACACACCTCCTGAGGTGGTTCTCCACTCTACTAGTTCATCCTCAGCCCCTCGAGGCCAATCCACCACAAAGCAGGACTAGGGTTTTACACCGCAAGGTGGCTGAAAGTGCAACTATCCCTAGGTGGTTTTGGTAATTAATAACAACATATAGCTCATTGAGCTAATTCTATTCCAAGACTATTATTTTAGGAAAGCTCAATGAATGGCATAGCATGGATGATGAAAATGGACCACTCAAAATACTAAGGACAAAGGATTGGCTCAAGCTCAAAAGCTCAAGACTCTTCATTTTACATTTTAGTGATCCAAGATCACATTGAGTCTATAGGAAAAGCCAATACTATCAAGGAGGGATGAGGTGTTGCTTAATGAGCCTCTTGCTTCATGTGCTTAGTGATATGCTCCAAACCCTCAACTACATTCCCACATCCACAAATGACCTAAACCCAAAGCCAAAATCGGTCACACCAAAACTTCCTATCCGGCACCACCGATTCCAAAAGTCATAGCCACTGCCACAAACCCTAAGCAAATCGGTCTTACCGATAGGGATCTCGGTCTCACCCAGATGGGGTTGCAATCTCTCTGTTTCCCTTTGTAATGTTTCGGTCTAACTGAAGTGAGCGATCGGTCCCACCGAGATTGTAATGTAAACTCTTTGTTTCCTTTTTGTAACATTTCGGTCTCACCGAAAAGAGAAAATCGGTCCCATCGAGTTTACCTGACCAACTCTCTGGAAACCTTATTACCAAATCGGTCTCACCGAGTTTGTGTAATCGGTCTTACCGAGATTACGTTATGCCCTAACCCTAACCGAATCGGTCTCACCGAGATGCATGTCGGTCCCACCGAAAATCACTAACGGTCACTAGGTTTACTAAATCGGTTCGACCGAGTTTAACAATTCGGTCCCACCGAGTTAGGTAAATTGTGTGTAACGGTTAGATTTTGTGTGGAGGCTATATATACCCCTCCACCTCCTCTTCATTCGTGGAGAGAGCCATCAGAACGAACCTACACTTCCAACTTACCATTTCTGAGAGAGAACCACCTACTCATGTGTTGAGGCCAAGATATTCCATTCCTACCATATGAATCTTGATCTCTAGCCTTCCCAAGTTGCTTTCCACTCAAATCTTCTTTCCACCAGATCCAAACCCATTGAGAGAGAGTTGAGTGTTGGGGAGACTATCATTTGAAGCACAAGAGCAAGGAGTTCATCATCAACGCACCATTTGTTACTTCTTGGAGAGTGGTGTCTCCTAGATTGGCTAGGTGTCACTTGGGAGCCTCCGACAAGATTGTGGAGTTGAACCAAGGAGTTTGTAAGGGCAAGGAGATCACCTACTTCGTGAAGATCTACCGCTAGTGAGGCAAGTCCTTCGTGGGCGACGGCCATGGTGGGATAGACAAGGTTGCTTCTTCGTGGACCCTTCGTGGGTGGAGCCCTCCGTGGACTCGCGCAGCCGTTACCCTTCGTGGGTTGAAGTCTCCATCAACGTGGATGTACGATAGCACCACCTATCGGAACCACGCCAAAAACATCCGTGCCTCCAATTGCGTTTGACTCCTCCAAACCCTTCCCTTTACTTTCTTGCAAGTTGCATGCTTTAATTTCCGCTGCCTATATACTCTTTGCATGCTTGCTTGAATTGTGTGATGATTGCTTGACTTGTCCTAAAAGTAGCTAAAATCTGCCAAACTCTAAAATTGGGAAAAGGTTAAATTTTTATTGGTCAAGTAGTCTAATCACCCCCCTCTAGACATACTTCAAGGTCCTACAAGTGGTATCAGAGCTTTGGTCTCCATTTGCTTTGATTTCCATAGCTTTTGGTGGTCATATCCTTGTTTTCACAACCTAGGAGAGTATGGCATCTAGCGAGGGAAATTATCACCGTAGAGGTCCTTACTTTGATGGTACTAATTTTGCTAGTTGGAAGCATAAGATGAAAATGCATATTCTTGGACATAACCCCGCTGTTTGGGCAATTATTTGTATTGGCTTGCAAGGTGAATTTTTCTATGGGAGAGAACCGAACCGTGAAGCTAATGCGGAAGAATTGAAGATGCTACAATACAACGCTCAAGCTTGTGATATCATCTTCAACGGATTGTGCCCCGAAGAATTCAACAAAATCAGCCGTCTTGAGAATGCAAAGGAAATTTGGGATACTTTGATTGATATGCATGAAGGTACCGAGTCCGTCAAGGAATCCAAGTTGGATGTGCTCCAAAGTCAGCTTGATAAGTTCAAAATGAAGGATGGTGAAGGTGTCGCTAAAATGTACTCTAGGCTTGCTCTTATCACAAATGAGATTGCCGGCTTAGGGAGTGAAGAGATGACCGACAAATTCATCATCAAGAAGATTCTAAGAGCATTGGATGGAAAGTGTGATACCGTGTGCACATTGATTCAAATGATGCCAAACTACAAAGATCTCAAGCCAGCGGAAGTCATTGGAAGGATTGTTGCTCATGAGATGTCACTCAAGGATAAGGAGGAACTTCACAACAAGTCAAGTGGTGCCTACAAAGCCTCAAGTGAATCCCCCACATCATCAAGTGAGAAACCAACCTTCAATGAAGAATTGAGCTTAATGGTGAAGAACTTCAACAAATTCTACAAGAGTAGAAGCAAAGAAAGAAGCTCCAAATCAAGGTCTTACAATGACAAGAGATCTTCTAGTCGAGAGCGCAATTGCTACAATTGTGGGAGACCCGGACACTACTCCAATGAGTGTACGGCACCCTACAAAAGAAAAGAAGATTCTCCAAGAAGAAGGAGCAAAAGAGAAGAATCACCATCAAGAGAGAGGAGGAGTAGAGATGATCATTATGAACGAAGACCCTCACGGAGAAGCAAGGATTTAGAAAGGAAGGACAAGTCATCAAGGAGCTACACAAAACGAAGACATCAAGCTCATGTTGGTGAATGGGTATCCGGCTCCGACTCTGACAATCACTCCGAGAGAAGCTATCACTCCGACTCCGAATATACTCAAGATGAAGGTGTTGCCGGTCAACCAACTCCTACGACATATTTGATTCACCAAATGAAGGTGTTGGAAGATGCTTCATGGCCAAAGGTCCAAAGGTAACACATCCCGAGTATGTTGATTTCAATAGTGATGAAGATGGCTTGCTTGTGGATGATGATTTACTTGTTGACAACTCTAGTGATGAATACTATGATGAAACGTCAATTAATCATGCTAAACAAGATAAAACGAATGACAATGATAAGGATAAGATTGAGCTTCTAACTAAAGAATTAAACTCTCTTAAGTTAGCTCATGAAACTATCTACGAAGATCATCGAGAACTTTTAAGGGCCCATGAGAAGTTACGCTTTGAAAAGCTCAATCTTGAGCAAGAGCATGAGTTCTTAAAAGCAATCAATGATGATCTCTGCAAGAAAAGTTCTTCTTACATTGCCAAGCGTTTACTCTTATCTACTTACATGCCTCAAGTCAAGTGTAGTAACAAGTACAAGAAAGATACTTCCTCTAGTAGTAACAATAATAATGTCAAATCCAATATTGTTGCTTCTAGTAGTTCTCTTGATTCCACTAATGATTCTCTTAGCCAAGTTACACTTGAGCAAGAAAATAGCTTATTGAAGGGAATTATAGAGAAAGGTGTTTACAAGAGCCTTGCCGGGAGTAAGCAATTCGAGGAAATTGTACGCAAGCAAGGAAGGCACCGGAAGAATCAAGGTGTTGGTTTTGAACGAAATTTCAATGCCAATGGAGTTGAGTGGGAAGAAGATCAATACCCCAAGACGAAGTTTGTTCCTCAACAAGAGAAGTATGATCCTACTTCCTTCAAGGGAACACAAGCTCAAGATGATCTTCCACCACAAGACCACAAGAACAAAGGCAAGGACAAGCTTCAAGAAGAGATTAATGCATTTGAAGAAGCACCCAAAGCCTCGTTCAATTGGGTCCCCAAGACTACGTCAAGTTCTACTTCATCTAGTACAACTACAACTCCAAGGATTCCCATCAAGATGATGTGGATCCCGTAGAAGAAGAACTAGAGAGTTCTTGAGGGTGACTCCGCCAACATTCTTCACTCATATCATTTTGGCAAGAACAAGTGCAATCAACTTCCACATCTTGCACTAGTTCAAGGAGTCACAAACCCTCATGTTGGTAAGACAAGGGACAAGGTAACCTAATGAATTCATGTACATCATCTTGTGTGTGCATCACTCTATGTCTATGGATATTCTTGTTTGTTCCTTGTGGGACTAACCCATGTAGGTAAGTTGAAAGTGCAACACACTTCAAAGGATTGCTCCAAATGATCTACATCAACATTGAGCATCTACATCTTCAACACCTACATGAAGTCATCATCGACAAAACCCAAGGTTAGTTCATCCCTCTAAGGGGGGATCTCACATCTAGGGGGAGCTTAACTCTAAGAATTGAGTCAAAGCAACTCTAATGGTGTGAACAAATTAATGCATTATGTAAAAGTGGTAACCCCACTTGAGCTTAAACGATGAGTATGACCTATGATCAAATGTTCTAATTGGACTCCTAAGTCAATATACTCATATATAGATGACCTAGTCATCGCCAATTGCTTGATAGATGCTAGAATTGGTTATGCATGCTTTGCCACATATTTCATTTGCTATCTTATTGTGTGAGCATGTTGGTGCATATTTTACTCATTCAAGGACATCCACTTGTTGTTTTGATTGTTTGGTTTCTTTTATTTTAGCCAAGTGGATGGACAAGAATGCCTAAGAACCTTCTTTAGCTATCTATGCTTTTCTCATCTCAAACTCTATTCATGCCACATCACAAAATTTGATCAAGTCAGATTCGAACCACTCTGTGTGAGGAGCACTCGGAGTCCCCGATTCGTCATAGACTTAAACTTCCAAATCCTCTTTGTGATTCTCGGTCTGACCGATTCTTCCATTTTGGTCCTACCGAGATCATCAAGTTGATCTGAGTTTTCAATCTCGGTGCAACCGATTTGAACTTTTCGGTCTCACCGATTTGCTACAACTGAAAACAGTTATGCATCTCAGTGCCACCGAGTTGTTCCACTCGGTCACACCGACAGGGTCGGGCTATATATAGCCACGGGCAAAAGTTTGGAAATTTCTCCGAAACCCTTCGCCCGCGCAACAGCTCGCTCTGCCATTGTGGTCTCCGGATCATCTCCTCGCCGCCAGCAGCCTCCTGTCGCTGGTCTTCGCCGCCGTCAATGGAATTCGTCCCCGCCGTTGCCGCCGTAGCAAGTCCACCGCCAAGTTAGGGTATGGACTTGATCTTTGTGCTATCCACGTCTGATTCCTAGCACATTGTTTTCATATTGATTCTTTCCACGATTGAGATTCTCCTATCCAGTCAAAATAGTCCATAGATTAGATGCGATTCAAATTTTTAGGGTTAGGTTTCCGCCGAAACCATCTCGGACCCACCGAGTTGAAAAACTCGGTCTCACCGATTTGGCGTATGCCATTGCACTAGTGACTCTCGGTCCGACGGAGAATTACTAATCGGTGCGACCGATTTGAGGATTCTGTGAAACCCTAGCAGTCTCGGTGCCATCGAACTGAAACTCGATCCAACCAGGATCATCAGTTTAGGTTCCAAAACTGCTTCGGTATCACCGAGTTTGAAAATCGATTGATCCGAAATGCTTTCTGTGGAAAACTAAAACTGAACTTTTGAATCATTCTTTTGCAAAAATCTCTGCATTTTGTGATGCTCATCTTTTCTATCTCATCTATAACTCTTCACAGGGTCAGCAGTCAGCTTTTGCAGTATGTCTGATCAGAGTGACAGCCAGAACAGGTCTGAAGAGCAGATGGACTTGAGTGAGGGCACTAGTCCCTTAACTTCAGATGATGGGAGTAGAAGTACTCCTAGCAACTCGCCTAAGGCTGCTACTAGGCAAAGGAGGAAGAGAACCTCAGACTCAGAGGATGAGGATTACAAAGCTGAGGATGATGAGGCCACTTCCAAGAAAGTGGTGCCCAAGAAAGAGTATGGCTTTTCACAAAGCACAAAGCCAGGTCTGAAGAAGAAAGTTCCTACCAAAAGAACTCCAATGCCAAAGGCCAGGAAGTCCACTCAAGTGCCAGCTCAAGCTCAACCCAAAGAGGCACCTGCAAGGAAAGAAGCACCATCAAAACCTCAGAAGGTCCCCATTGGTGCAACCATGAAGTTCACAATTGAACAAGAGGATGATGGTGATCAGGACAAGAAAAAGAAGAGAGCTGGAACCACAACTGCCAAGGTCCTTGGAAAACCCTCAATGAGAAGGGATTCTGATGAAGAGGAAGAGGATGCTGCACCAGCTCCTAAGGCAGCTAAGCTTATGGGAGATGCAATCAGATCAGGGGCTGCAACATCCAAGCCCAAATATGCACCCAAAGCTGCCTCCAAGGCCAAGCAAGCTCCAAAGCGGAATACTAGGAGTATTCCAGCTGCTGAGAAGAACAAGGCCCCAGTGCCCAATGTTGCAGAAGATGAAGATGAAGAAGGTCAGGTCCTTAGAAAGCTCAAGCCCAGGATACCAGACCACAATGATGCCCATCCTGTGGTTGAGGACATGAGAATCAGGAAGGATTCAGGGCTGAGACTATGGAGGATGGAAGATCCATATGCTTCAAGAAGAAGGACTGCTGTTGACTATAGGTTCCACACAAAGGAACAGCAGGACTTTTATGAGACCATTCTGTTGGACAAGAAGCCCATTGTCTGTGATATGAGGTGGGTTGACTGGAAATTCATCAGGGAGAATGAGCAGCACTACCCTGGAGTGGAGGAGAGCTTTATTGCTTGTGGAGTGGCAGATTTTGTTGGACAGAAGTTCACCAACTGGAATGATGAGCTTATCATGCAGTTCTACTCCACATCACACTTTTATCCAGATGGTAGAATTGTGCGGATGTCGGAAGGTACAAGGTACCAATCTACTGTTGAAGAATGGGCAAGTCTGATCAATGCCCCCAAGGAAGAAGAGGATGACTTGGACATATATGCAAAGAAGAAGTTGGGTCATAACTCAATGGCTCACATGTACAAGGAAATTCCTGACAAGGCAGTTGAAACTCACAAGTTTGGATTAGTTCACTTTCTGCTGTCAGGATTGGCAACCATAAATTGGATTCTGAGGCACACTTTGTTGCCCAAGTCAGGTGACCATAACATGATTAGAGGGCATGCCATCAACATGCTGCATGTGTTTGATGTGCCACAGAAGTTCAAAGTCATGAGCCTGATCATTGAAACAATCAAGAGGACTGCAGCAGATCAGAAGAGGAGCTGTGGATATGCACCTTAGATTCAAGAATTGATCAACTCCAAGATGGGCATAGGGAAATATCAGTTGGATAAGGAACATTTTCCAACTTATCCAGACTTTGAGGACAATGAGGTTGTCATGAATGAAGATGATCCACAATCAGTCCAAGCTCAGGAGAAGAAGGAGAAGGCAAAACAGGAGAAGGCTACCAAGATGCCAACTCAAGAGGAGGCATCTGAGTATTTCTTGAAGACCAAACAAGAGCAGCTTGGTTACTTTATAGCATCAACTCTGAGGATTGAGAAAGGATTGGCCACCCGAACTCAAAACCAGGAGAGCCTGGAGAGAATCATGGAACAAAAATTCTATGATCTAGATGTCAAGGTAACTGAGATTCAGTCAGTTGTAGAGCAGCTACAGGATGACATGCTGGAGAGGAAGGGCAAGACAACCACAAATGTGTTTGCCAGAGTGCCCAGAGCCCAGAGGTCAGTTGCAGTGCCAGTGACAGACACTAGAGCTACAACTTCAGCACCAGCTACTGCCCCTACAGTTCCACTGCAACCAGCTCCAGCATCCACTCCAGCACCCTCTACTTCAACTGAAGCCTTCGTCCAAGGAGCTATCAGGACACCACCACCAGAAGATCAAGCCTGAGAGTCGATCTAGCACTATGTATTTTCTATGAACTTTTTTGTAACTTGTTGCCAAAGGGGGAGAAAAATGTATAGATCATAGGCTTCGACAGAGAGTGTTGCTTTTATTCTCTCTTGCTTTATTTGGTGGTTTTTCAAACTTTGTTTGCTTTTGGTTGAGATACTATGCTGTGAGACATTGATGATCATGTGTTTGATCATAAGCTACACTTATGCATGTTTGATATTATCCTATCTATCTTATGTGATCACTCACTATGCTTGGTGATGAGTGCATGTATTCATTGTTTATTATTTTGAGCGCTCCACCAAGATGTATGTGACATGGAAGAGTAACCCATGAGCCTAATTCATTGTGCATTTGCAGTCCAAAGAAAATATTAAACTATGCACAAATTTAGGGAGAGCTCTTGCTTATCACATACTCCTCAAAGCGACGATGTTATTCAATCTTATTATCATTTGTCGAAGCTTTGATCTATATGTTGTCATCAATTACCAAAAAGGGGGAGATTGAAAGTGCAACTATCCCTAGGTGGTTTTGGTAATTAATAACAACATATAGCTCATTGAGCTAATGCTATTCCAAGACTATTATTTCAGGAAAGCTCAATGAATGGCATGGCATGGATGATGAAAGTGGACCCCTCAAAATACTAAGGACAAAGGATTGGCTCAAGCTCAAAAGCTCAAGACTCTTCATTTTACATTTTAGTGATCCAAGATCACATTGAGTCTATAGGAAAAGCCAATACTATCAAGGAGGGATGAGGTGTTCCTTAATGAGCCTCTTGCTTTATGTGCTTAGTGATATGCTCCAAAGCCCTCAACTACTTTCCCACATCCACAAATGACCTAAACCCAAAGCCAAAATCGGTCACACCGAAACTTCCTATCCGGCGCCACCGATTCCAAAAGTCATAGCCACTGCCACAAACCATAAGCAAATCGGTCTTACCGATAGGGATCTCGGTCTCACCAAGATGGGGTTGCAATCTATCTGTTTCCCTTCGTAACGTTTCGGTCTAACCGAAGTGAGCGATCGGTCCCACCAAAATTGTAATGTAAACTCTTTGTTTCCTTTTTGTAACATTTTGATCTCACCGAAAAGAGCAAATCGGTCCCACCGAGTTTACCTGACCAACTCTCTGGAAAGCTTATTACCAAATCGGTCTCACCGAGTTTGTGTAATCGGTCTTACCGAGATTACGTTATGCCCTAACCCTAACCGAATCGGTCTCACCGAGATGCATGTCGGTCCCACCGAAAAGCACTAACGGTCACTAGGTTTACTAAATCGGTTCGACCGAGTTTAACAATTCGGTCCCACCGAGTTTGGTAAATTGTGTGTAACAGTTAGATTTTGTGTGGAGGCTATATATACCCCTCCACCTCCTCTTCATTCATGGAGAGAGCCATCAGAACGACCCTACACTTCCAACTTACCATTTCTGAGAGAGAACCACCTACTCATGTGTTGAGGCCAAGATATTCCATTCCTACCATATGAATCTTGATCTCTAGCCTTCCCAAGTTGCTTTCCACTCAAATCTTCTTTCCACCAGATCCAAACCCATTGAGAGAGAGCTGAGTGTTGGGGAGACTATCATTTGAAGCACAAGAGCAAGGAGTTCATCATCAACGCACCATTTGTTACTTCTTGGAGAGTGGTGTCTCCTAGATTGGCTTGGTGTCACTTGGGAGCCTCCGACAAGATTGTGGAGTTGAACCAAGGAGTTTGTAAGGGCAAGGAGATCGCCTACTTCGTGAAGATCTACCGCTAGTGAGGCAAGTCCTTCGTGGGCGACGGCCATGGTGGGATAGACAAGGTTGCTTCTTCGTGGACCCTTCGTGGGTGGAGCCCTCCGTGGACTCGCGCAGCCGTTACCCTTCGTGGGTTGAAGTATCCATCAACGTGGATGTACGATAGCACCACCTATCGGAACCACGCCAAAAACATCCGTGTCTCCAATTGCGTTTGAATCCTCCAAACCCTTCCCTTTACTTTCTTGCAAGTTGCATGCTTTAATTTCCGCTGCCTATATACTCTTTGCATGCTTGCTTGAATTGTGTGATGATTGCTTGACTTGTCCTAAAAGTAGCTAAAATCTGCCAAACTCTAAAATTGGGAAAAGGTTATGTTTTTATTGGTCAAGTAGTCTAATCACCCCCCCTCTAGACATACTTCAAGGTCCTACAGTGGCCCGAACCAGGGTAAAGTGCTGTGTCCCCTTTGCCTTGAGTTCGACGAGCTAGGTTGTGAGATTAGCGAGTAGCCAGATTGGGGAGGTTGAGTTCTCCCAGAGTTCAAACCTCTCAAGGGTTTGCGGAACCCGAAATCCAACATTTGGCACGTGAGGTAGGGGTGCGTCGGAGCCTTTCTTCCGCGATTCGCCACTGCTCCACCACTTCCATGGCTGACGCACGTCGAGCTCATGCTGAGCGCCGGGCCCTTTTGCTGCCCGCGTCGCTCAGATAGCACCGGTGGGCCACGGCTGCCCACGCCGTCCCCCATCGCCGATGGAGAACGCCGACACGGGCCCCATGGGCCATGAGCAACATGCCTCATTGCTGCATCCTTCCGTGCACCGCGGCGGGCACACCGCCACTTCGAGGCTGACTCCGGCTGCTTCGTCCTCCCATGCTCGTCATGGCCCGGCGAATGCGAAGGCTGCGCTGCTCATGGCATGCGAGCTCCTCTGCTACCGCCCGGTCGACGACTTCTATGAGGACTGGCTCGACCGCATCGCCGAGCTCGTCAACACCGTCAGAGATTCTACTGCGCCGCCTCGCTCGCTGCCTCAACTGCCGCCTGCTGCGGGAGATGTAGCTCACGGGGCGCCTCCTCCAGCTCCCCATGGCCCTCAAGGACGGCGCGTGCTCGTGGCTCCTGAACCTCGCCATGGGATCGATCTCCTCCTGGGACAAGATGCGAGAGCGTTTCATCGCCAACTTCCAGGGCACTCGCGATCGCCCGCCGGCAGCGGGTGACCTATGATGCATCAAGCAGCAGCCAGGAGAGACCCTGCAGAAGTACATCCAGCACTTCAACAACGTTCGCTTCAAGATCCCCAAGGTGTCGGACGAAGCCATCATCTCGGCGTTCACTGATGGCGTCCGTGACGTCAAGATGATGGAGGAGCTCGCCATACACAAGGACCTGTGCACGGCTCTGGAGATGTTCAACATGGCGACTAAGTGTGCGAGAGCTGAGGAGGGACGCCTCTCCCTCCTCGAGCTCCCTGACGCAGACCCAGAAGACAAGAAGACTAAGGACAAGGACATGAAGCGCAAGGGACCGACTGTACTCGCGGCCGAGACGGAGATGAAGCGCGGCTGTGATCACCCAGAGCCATCCAAGGGCAGTCGCCCGTTCTGCGTCTTCCACAACATGCACAGTCACAACACCAATGACTGTCAGGAGCTCAGGGCCATCCGCGACTGGCGCCTCGGTCGTCGCCTCGGTTGCAGAGTAGGCCGAGATGGAGGATGCTGGGACGGCCGCGGCCATCATCAGCAGTGGCGCGACCAGCCTCGGGAGGACCGTTGGCAGGGCCAGCCTCGTGAGGGCGCCTAGAGGGATCAACCTCGCGAGGACCGTCCCCAGGACAACACTGGCCTTCCCCCACTGCCGCCGCCACCAAGAAGGAACGAAGACCACCACCAGGACGAGGGGGCTTGGGGCTTCCATGAGCCTCGTGCCATCGCTTGCATCCTAGGCGGCGCCCAAGCCCTAGCCTCCCATCGCATCTCCAAGCAGTTCGCGCGTCAGGTGAATGCAGCCCTCCCCAAGCTCGGGCCAACGCGCCCGCTCAGGTGGTCCAATTACGCCATCACCTTTGACTCCTCTAACCAGCTCAAGTGCGCGGCCATAGCCAGTGCTCTGCTCACCCATCATCAGCAATGTACTCATCACCAAGACACTCGTCAATGGAGGTGCGGGGCTCAATGTTCTCTCCATTGAGATGTTCAACAGAATCCAAGTGCCATACCACAAGTTTCAGCCTACCAAGCCCTTCTCAAGAGTAACCGATGGCTCCACCACCACATTAGGGCAGGTCCGCCTCCCTGTCACCTTTGGCAAGCGCAACAACTACCGCATAGAGCTCATCGACTTTGACGTCGCCAACATCTACCTCCCATACAATGCCATCCTTGGGTACCCGGCCCTGGCCAAGTTCATGGCGGTCAACCACCATGGCTATAATGTCCTCAAGATGCCAGGAAGCTGCGGCATCATCACGGTAGCCAACAAGGAGAAGGACGTGGTGTGCTCTCTCGAGCGCGCCTACCAGGCTGCGGTGGTTGAGAACCCAAATGACCAGAGCGCTGTCTACCCTCCTGAGGCTATCCCAAAGAAGAAGAAGCAGCTGCTCCACCAAGGACTCAGGAGGGTGGGGTGTCCGGCTGTGCTGCCTAAAGCCATGCGCCCACTGACGGGGCACCTTCCCCTCTCGCATAGGAAGACCCAGCCGGCGCCCCTCTCAGGCTGGGATTGGGGGCTCTCATCTGGAGGGCCTCTGACCTGGCCAACATCATGAGGAAGGTGCTCGGGCACCATGTGGAGGCGTGCTTCAACGTGCGCTTCCATGAAGAAAGCGCAGTGTTCGAGGCACCAGGCGCTCAGGAGTTCATCACCTAGGCAATCAAGGAGATTCAGGAGGCAAGAGCTATGCGGGGCGATCGTCGCCACCACCGGGCGTGGCTCCTTGCCCCGACGAGAACAAGAAGCTATGCATCTGCGTCGACATTATTGGGATCAACAAGGCCGCGTCTTAGGATCTCTTCTGGCCATCCCGTGTTGGCCAATGCGAGGGCCCCCCTCACAGCTACGTTCGCATGCCCTACGGTTTGATGAGCGTGGCTGCTGCATTCCAGCGCCACATGCGGGGCGTCCTGCTAGCTCAGGAGGCAAGGCGCCAGGCGATCCATGCGGAGATGGTGATGGATCCTCCAGAGCCCCCCGGACCTCTAGAGCCTCCGAGGTTCAGGACCAGGGTGGCTCATAAGGAGGGACCTCTACAGCGCGTGTCTTCAACTACTCCAACATGTCTTCAGCAACGGTACCAGGTGACATCATTTAGTTCGTTCAATTGGGGACGCCCCTCGGGCTGCATTATCCCAAGTCCCGTGGGTCCGCCCCTGCGACATGTATCCTTCTTGCATCCAGCAGAACTGGCTTTACCTTCTTCCATGAGTCGCTTTATGATTATCATCTGTCTGCTAGTGCTTCGTCACCGTGAACGTCACATGCCCTTGCAAGCCTGCCCACGACCACCTCATGATTAAGGACTGGCACGACGTCTGTGCTCGGGTCCGTCTCTACAGCATCGCTAAACCCAAGAGGCCGAGCTCTGGCTCGCAGGCCAGTTCTCGTTCATGTCACCTCCCATGGCCCTTGGTGCCTTGTTCTCGCATGAGCTAATTATTGGCGGATGAGTGAGGGCGCGTGACCCGGTGCCTCTTCACCACGAGAGCCACACACCGGTTGTCTTTCTTCAGGACCTTCGCATGAGAAGATTGGGCATGACGTCTATGCTTGTGTCCGTCCCTGCAACACCGATAAACCCAACGACTGAGCTCTGTCTGGCGGGCCGGTCCCGTTCATATCACCTCCTGGGGTCATTGGTGTTTGGCCTTCTCATGTGATAACCTCAGGAGATTCACTTGGCGCAGGTTGCCTAACCATCTCGCAGGACTATCACAAGTGTTCCCAATCAAGTTCAGGCGCAACCTGCCTTGAGTAGGGCCTTGTGAGTCCCGCTCTAGCTCATGAGTGCCCATACATACCTCCTCTAGCCCTGCCATGCAAGCCACGTGTCAGGGCGGGGCTGTACACTCCCTGGGGTCTCTCCTCAGAGGGAGCCCCCACCCACGTACCAGTGAAAGCACCATGCTCCGCACTGGCAGTCGACACGGTCGAGGAGTAGCTATGCCCGTACAAGAGCGTAAGTGACATGCTCCATGCTGGTGATAAACAACTGAGGGTAGCCTCATGGCTGCAGCAACCTCAGGTGAGCCACCAGGCTTAATGCTTAGCCTCACCACGCTGCTTTCCCTCGGGAGAGTAGCACGAGGGGGCTAGGCACGGGGGTTACGCTTAGGTCACACCTAGCATACACCACCTCACCAGGTCCACGGACCTAGTCTTCGCGCACCCCTCCCGAGCGAGAGCCCAACGAGGAAAGGTATGATGGTCTGTTCGTACGTCAAGGGGGACTCCCGAGCATCGCGACTCAGGAACCTAACTGGTCACATAGCCCCTCACCCTTGGTCTCGTCCTTGCGATCCGAATGACCCAATGGCGGATGAGGTATGCGTGGGCCGGGCCCTGCCGATGCAGAACGCCGAGACCTGCTCCCGCATCTCTTTTCTGAGGGCCGTTTGTACATCAAGGGGGACTCCTGAGCATCGTCACTCAGGAGCCTAACTAGTCATGTAGCCCCCTCACCCCTTGGTCTCATCCTAGCAATCCAGATGACCCAACGGCGGCTGAGGTATGCACGGGGCCGGGCCCTGCTGATGCAAAACACCAAGACCTGCTCCCTCATCTCCTTTCCGAGGGTTATTTGTATGTCAAGGGGGACTCATGAGCATCGCGACTTAGGAGCCTAACTAGTCACATAACCCCTCACCCCTTGGCCTTGTCCTGGTGATCCGGACGATCCAATGGCGGCTGAAGTATGCGCGGAGCCGGCCCTGCCGATGTAGAACACTAAAGCCAATGAAAAGGAGATCACGGAGACCTAGCAAATTATAACAAAGCATATTGTCTCTTAAAAGTACAAAGCACAAGTTCTTACGCCTCCGCGAGGCGTGATACATGTTGCAGGGTTGAAACAGGGGGAAGCGCCACCATCAAGCCTCTTCTTCAACCTTGGGCGCCGCTATCACTCACCTGGGGAGCCCCATTGTCGACATCGTCGCTGCTGTCCTTGCCATCAGCCCTAGCCACGGGGTCGATGGCGAGGAACTTCTTCAGCACGGCCTCCACATGATCCTTCACGGCCTCGGCAGCGGCGGTACTGGACTCGGGGTCCACAGGCTCGAGCAAGGAACCAAAGTCAAAGCTGGTGTCCCGGAGATAGAGGTGGCTGAAGACGCGCGTCATTGCCAAGGAAGAAAGTGTGCGGGCCTCTCCCTCCACCATGGGGCCTACTCTGATGACGACGCCCTTGAGTGTCGCGATGAGCTTGGGGAGTAGCATGATGGTACCCTGCTCCGGAGTCTCCATCGACTCGTTGTGCTCGCCCCCGAAGAGATCCTGCAACGCCTTGCGGGACCTCATCTAGAGGGAGATGAAGGCATCGCGCCCCACGGCGACCGCATCCTGAGCCTTGGCAAGGAGCTTCTCCCTGGCCTCCAGCCGATCCTTCTCGTTGGAGACAAGCTTGGCATGGGACACCTGGGCCGCTTCCACCTCCTCCTTCAACTTCTCAGGCGGCCGTGTTCCGTGGCCTGCTCTTGGGTTGCCTGCGCCAGCTCGGCGTCACTGTCGGCAACTGCAGCTTCCCAGGCCTTCAGCTCCTGCTCCCTCACCTTGAGCTAGCGGGCCTGGGTGGCCTGCTTATCACGGAGGGTCTCCAGCTCGGCCTCCGCCGCACGGCAACACTCCCCGGCGACATTGGCTTCCTTTAGCGCCACGTCACGGGTGGCTGCGTCTAGGCCGACCACCTTCCGGCCCTCCTCTGCGGATGCCGCGGCTTGGCCCCAGACCGCCCTGATAGACGAGTCGACCTGGAGCCACCCCGACACCAGCTCTAGGTGCCCCGACGCCCTACGTTGGTTCGGATCCTGAAGATCGTCTTGGAGCTGGTCTAGCGCGGAGATGGCCTCCTCCAGAGTACCGGGCGTGGCAGAAGAACCACGGCTCGTCGGCATGGTGGACGGGAGAGGAGACGGCGCCAACATCAAGACTGGTGGAGCAGCAGCAGCAGAGAGGGTCGGGGGCTCTGGAGCCCTTGGGCCCCCAGCAGGCGGGCTGAGGGCGAGTGCCTCCGAAGTCGGTTCGGCCGCAGGGATTGTCTCCTCCTGAGGCTGGGCCCCAGAGCCTCAGGAGGGTAACAACGCCATAGGAACATGAGGGGCAGTCCCGTCCTTCTGAGCTGGAGACGCTGCGACCACAACAGGACGCATGGCCTCAGCGGCTCCAACCTCCTTCTTCCACTTTGCAACCGACATCAGCCTGGCATCATGATGAAGATATTGAGTACCGCGTTGAGATCAAAGAACAAGGGCAAGGAGATACACTTACTGATCCTCAGCGGCATAATTCCTCTTCCTACCTAGGAGCGCATATTTCCCGGGCACGGGCGGCGCTGCGCTCTCGGGGACAGACAAGTGCACGGCCAGCTCTGCGGTGGATGCCGGCGATGAAGTAGGAGCGCCGCCTTGGGGAAGCAACGCTGACCTGTCCCTCTTCGGGATCCCCTGCTTCGGCTTCTTCAGAGGGGTTCCCCTGGATCTCGTGGTGACCCTGGCGGAGCGCGGCGACTCCCCGACTGGGTGCTCACCGGCGTCGTCGTCAGAGAAGGCACGGTGGAGCTCGCTCCGCCATGGGGGAGAAGTCTCCCCCACCTCCTCCAAGGTGGCCTACGAGCTCCCGTTCCCCTCCTCCCCGGAGGGATCGCCAGAGGACACCGACACCGAGGGGCCCGCAGGCAGGAAGGCTCCAGCGGCACGAGCCCCCGCTTGTTGAAGACAGGCATGGCGACGGCTATCTTCTCCCCGTCAGCACGACGGTACAATGGGAGATAGGTGTCCCAGGGGCCACCTTGGTCCTTCCCGAGCAAGGTGCACATGACCTTGCTCAGCTCCGCGTCAGATAAGTTTTCCGGGTGCAACCGAGGTCGTCTTCCATGCCCTTGAATCTCCACAGGTGGCGCGAGTGCGCTTGGAGCGGAGCCAGGCGCTGCATTAGGAAATCTGTGATGATCATGGCCCCCGCCAGCCTCTCCACCTTCGGGTCCTCCGCCTTCAGATCGACCGTCATCCTCTCCAGTAGTTGCTCTGCCCGGGGGTCGGTCAGCTTCTCGAGAGCCCATCCATCCTGGGGCCTCGGTAGCCCAGTCGGCAGCTCCAGCCGAGCGTAGGAGCGCTTGGCGTCCATGAAGATCCACTTGTTCCCGAAGTCCTCCACCTTCTTCCTGGCCCAAGAGATTGCATTGCTGCCATTGGTCGTGATGAAGCTGGCACACCCAGAGCACTAGCCGCTGCTCGTCCGGGGGTAGAAGAAGTGGCGAAACAACGTGAGAGAGGGCATCACCCCCACGAACGCCTCACAATAGAAGGCGAAGATTGACAGGAGGAGGATGGAGTTGGGATGAAGATGGAGGGCATGGAGCCCATAATGGCGTAGAAGAAACTGGAGAAAGGAGGGACCAGCCCAGCAAAGACGTTGTGCAGAAAGAAGGGGTAGAAGGTGCCGCTCAATGTTTCCGGTTTGGCGGAGCTGACCCTGAGCGTCGTCTCTGTCCCTCATTGCTGCTGCCCGATGTCTACTAGAACTACATCTGTATTTCACCAAAGAGGAAGGGATGATGCAGTATAGCAATGGTATGTATTTCCCTAAGTGATGATACCAAGGTTATCGAACCAGTAGGAGAACCTCCTCACACCACGTAAACAACACCTGCACAAAAATAACAAATACTCGCAACCCGACGTGTTAAAGGGGTTGTCAATCCCTTTCGGGTACGAAGCCTCGAGATAGGCAAATAACGTGAGATAAAAGTGGTAAATATGATAAATAGATCACGGAACAAATAAACTGCAGCAAGGTATTTTTGTATTTTTGGTTTAATAGATCTGAAAATAAAAACAAAGGAAAATAGATCACAAAAGCAAATTTGATGAAAAGAGACCCGAGGGCTTAGGTTTCACTAGTGGCCTCCCTCGAGAAAAATAGCAAACAGTGGGAAAACAATTACTGTTGGGCAATTGATAGAACTTCGAATAATCATGATGATATCCAGGCAATGATCATTATATAAGCATCACGTCCTAGATTAGTAGACAGACTCCTGCCGGCATCTACTACTATTACTCCACACATCGACCGCTATCTAGCATCATCTAGTGTAAACAAAGCAATGCAATAAGGACGATGACATGATGTAGACAAGATCTATTTATGTAGAAATAGACCCCATCTTGTTATCCTTAATAGCAATGATATATACATGTCGTTTCCCCTTCTATCACTGGGATCAAGCACCGTAAGATCGAACCCATCACAAAGCACCTCTTTCCATTGCAAGATAAATAGATCAAGTTGGCCAAACAAAACCCAAATATCAGATAAGAAATACGAGGCTATAAGTAATCATGCATATAAGAGATCAAAGAAGACTCAAATAACTTTCATGGATAAAAACATAGATCTGATCATAAACTCAAAGTTCATCGGATCCCAACAAACACACCGCAAAAAGGCTTACATCATATGGATCTCCAAGAGACCATTGTATTGATAATCAAGAGAGAGAGAGAGAGAGAGAGAGAGAGAGAGAGAGAGAGAGGAAGCCATCTAGCTACTAACTACGGACCCGTAGGTCTACAAGAACTACTCACGCATCATCGGAGAGGCACCAATGGAAGTGGTGAACCCCTCCGTGATGGTGTCTAGATTGGATCTGGTGGTTCTGGACTCTGCGGCAGCTGGAATTGATTTTCATCGAGTCCCCTAGGGTTTTTGGAATATTGGGGTATTTATAGAGCAAGGAGGCGGTTCAGGGGGCACCCGAGGTGGGCACAACCCACCTGGGCGCGCCTGGGCCCCCAGGCGCACCCTGGTGGATGCTGCCCCCTCGATGCACCCCCAGGTGCTTTCTTGGCCCACTGGATGTCTTCTGGCCCAAAATAAAATCCTCAAGAAGTTTCGCTGCATTTGGACTCCATTTGATATTGATTTCCTGTGATGTAAAAAACATGCGGAAAACAACAACTGGCACTGGGAACTATGTCAATATGTTA
The DNA here is from genome assembly GCA_963921465.1 of Triticum timopheevii. Lineage (NCBI taxonomy): Eukaryota > Viridiplantae > Streptophyta > Magnoliopsida > Poales > Poaceae > Triticum > Triticum timopheevii. The sequence goes on along the minus strand of OY997264.1, from coordinate 295,920,758 downwards.
GTACCAAAAAATGATATAAAATGACTATAAAATGATGTTAAAACATCCAAGAATGATAATATAACAGCATGGAACAATAAAAAATTATAGATACGTTGGAGACGTATCACTGCCCGCCATCAGCTGGAGCGTGGCGGCGAGGTGCTTCTCCTCAACGACGGTGGACGCGATCAAGGCCGGCTTGAACCAAGGAGCCGAGCATGCGGTCGGAGACGAAGAGTTCACCTTGTCGGTGGTCATCGTGCGCGAGCTTGGGGAAGAGGTCCAGCAGATCTGGAAGTTTTCTGTGTAGAGGGAGAAGGGGATCTGGAGCAAGACGAAGGGAAGGCAATGAAGGCTTAGCGGCAGGCGCCAGCCTTTTTGTTAGCTAGGAACAATTGCCAAGGCCACATGAGGAAGCAGAGATGCCCACATCCCATCAACCGCCACGCATCGACCAAGGCCGCCGGCGGTTAGGGCCCGCGGTGCTCCACACTTGCCCTTTGGCGTCGCCTCGAAGCCGAGTACGAGCGCGCCTTGGGCCCGGGGGCTACAATCGGCATTTTGGGAACGTGGGTACCCAGACTTGCCTGCCTGTGGCCCACGGCGTGGCTCCATCAATGTCCTGGTATGACCCAGCTTCGACATCAACAACTCAAGATCCTCGCGAGGCGGACGACACCAAGACCTCCAAAAGGAGCAACCTCCTTAGGCTGGCTCCCGAGGAGCGGAGATTTCCATGCAAGCCTCACCTCGTGAGGTTTGGGTGATGTGAGCCTTGACGACCAAGGCCAGGCGGGCGCCAGCGGGCGCATTGTACCAATTTCCTCTTTGGTGCTAAGGAGGCAAGCGCAGGCGCGGAGTCCCGTGGAATCAGCCAAAGGTTTCCATTCCCCTGTAACAAGACCTAGACTGCCAGGACGGCAGGACGGAGGTCATCACCGAGCCCACTGCAGCGTCACAACCAAAGGCTTTTGCAGGCGAAGACTACTTTCGTCAGGATAAGATGTACTAGTTGTCTCCCTTCGAATTTGGCCGTTGTGGGATCCTTTCCCGCCTTCATTTGGGAAGAGGACCAAGGCCACTATAAATAGGACCTAGCCACCACCATAGATCGGATCGGATCCATTCCACCCTGACCAGCTCACCAGCTCACTTGAGCTCAAGAACACACCTCCTGAGGTGGTTCTCCATTGTACTAGTTCATCCTCAGCCCCCCGAGGCCAATCCACCATAAAGCAGGAGTAGGGTTTTACACTGCAAGGTGGCCCGAACCTGGGTAAACTGTTGTGTCCCCATTCCCTTGAGTTTGACGAGCTAGGCTGTGAGATTAGCGAGTTGGTAGACTGGGGAGGTTGAGTTCTTCACACGCACCCCAGAGTTCAAACCTCTCAATGGTTTGCGGAACCCGAAGTCCGACACAGGTCTCCCGCACCTGGTCTTCTCGCGACCCTCCCGAGCAAAAGTTGGCGAGGAAAGGTATGAGGGCTCTGGATTAACGCAGACGCTGCTTACATTTCCCTTGTGAGGGACGTTCGTACGTCAAGGGGGACCCCTGAGCATCATGACTTAGGGGCCTCACTGGTCACATAGCCCCTCACCGCTTGGTCTCATCCTGGTGATCCGGACGCCCCAACGATGGTTGATGTATGCGCGGGGCCAGGCCCTGCCGACGCAGAACACTAAATTCAAACGAAAGGAAATTGAGCACAGAAAGGAAGTTGCAGTGTGCTAGCAAATTATTACAAAACATAATGTCTCATAAATTCAATGCAGAAGTTCTCACGCCTCCACGAGGCACGGTAAATGTTGCAGGATTTAACCGGGGGAAGTGCTGCCTTGGGTCTTGGTTGCCGCTGTCACCCGCTTTTGGGAGCTCATCGTCGACATCGCCACCATCATCTTCGCCACCGGCCGTGGTCGACGCAGCCTCAGGATCAACGCAGCAGAACTTCTCCACCAAGTTCTCCACCTGCTCCTTCACGGCTTTGGCGGCAGCGTCACGGGACTCAGGAGCCACTGGCTCAAGTGTGCACCAAGGTCCAAACCTCGGTCCTGAAGATGGAGGTGGCTGAAAACACGCGGCGCAGCCACTATGAAGAGCGTGCGGCACTCCCCTTCGACCATGGAGCCCACCATAGTGGCAATGTCCTCGAGTTCCCCGGAAAGCTTGGTGAGAAGACCGGAAAGGCCATCGTCCGGGCCGCCAGCGGCTCCTCGTACCCGTCTCCGTAAAGGGAGTGCAGTACCATGCAGGACCTCAGCTCGAGGGAGGCGAAGGCATCGCGCCCTGCCATCTCGGCTGCGGCAAGGGTCTTCTCGATGGCCTCCAGCCGGGCTGTCTCCTTGGAGACAAGCTTGGTGTGGGATGCCCAGGCTATCTCCGCTTCCTCCTTCAGCTTCCCCAGGCGGCTTTGGTCCACGGCCTGCTCCTGGGCTGCGTGCTCCAGCTCGGCGTCGCGGTCGGCAAGCATAGTTTCCCGGGCCATGAGCTCCTCCCCCTGCTCCTGAAGCCGGCGGGCACGGGCAGCTTGCTCCTCGCGGAGGGCCCTCAGCTCGGCCTCCACCATGCTGCAGCGATCCTTGGCATGCCGCGTCACGAGCCACTGTGGCTTCAACGGCCTCCTTCTGGCCCCATGCCGCCCTGACGGATGAGTCGACCTAGAGCCACACTAAGATCAGCCCTAGATGCCCCGTCACCATGCACCGGTCGATGCCCTGAAGATCAGTCTGAAGCCGGTCCAAGGTAGCGTAGGCCTCCTCCAAAGTGTCGGGCCCGGTAGGGGAGCCATGATCCACCAGCATGAGGTCTCGGGGAGGAGACGACACCGGCGCCTGAACTAGCGCCACCACAGCAACAAGGGTGGGAGAGGGCTCTGGAGCCCTCAGACCCCCCGCGGGCGCATCAGAAACCGACGCCCCAGGAGTCTGATGGGCCATGGGAGCGGCCCCCTCCTGAGGCTTCGCCACTGAGCCTTGAGGGGCCCATTCTGCCGTGGGCTAGCGTGAGGCAGCTCCCTCCGTCCGCGCCAGGGTCATAGCAACCGAGGTAGGTCGTGTGGCCTCGGAGGCCCTGGCCTCCTCCTTCCTCTTCTTCATCGCAGGCTTCAGCCTGGCCACTAGGAGGAGAACATCGTGGGCACGACGTCAGGAAAGGAAAGCAAAAACAAGGTGAGATGCTTAATCGTTATCAGCAACGTACGCCCTCTTTCTGGCCAGGACCACAGTGCCCCCGGGCTTCTTGAGCATGGGCTTCGACGTGCCCAAAGAATCAGCCAGGCACACGGCGGCTAGCTCCAGAGCAGCGGCGATGGACGAGGAGGTGGGGGCATAGCCCTAAGGAAGCGACGTCGCGTCGCCCTTCTTCGGGGTCGCTCGGCTCAGCCTCCGCAGGGGGTCCCCTCGGACCTTGTAGCAAGCCCGACAGAGTGCAAGGGACCTTCGACCAAGTACTCGCCGACATCGCTGTCATCGGGGAGGTCGCGAAGGAGCTCACACTGCAATGGAGGGGAAGTCTCCCCACCTCTGCCATGGTCAACTCCGAGTCCTCATCCCCTCCTCCTCCTTGGAGTCTTCGCCGGAGGACACCAGCACCGGGGAGTTGGGGAGCCTGGGCGGCACAAGCCCCATCTCGTTGAAGACAGGCATGGCGACGGCCAGCTCCGCCCCTTCGCTGCGGTGATACAATGGAAGGTAGGCCACATGGATCCTTCTCAAGCAAGGTACGCATGGTGCCCAGCTCCTCGCTTGTCAGGCTCCCTTGGCGCAGATGGAGGTTGTCCTCTGCGCCCTTGAGGTTCCACATGGATGCGATTGTGCTTGGAGAGGGGCCAGGCATTGCGTCAAGAACTCCCTGGCAATCATGGCCCCCCGTCAGCGCTCCAGAGGCCACGTGCACCTTCATCAGGCTCAAGACGGGCGCTGCCCGGGGGTCTATTAGCTTCTCGTGAGCCCACTGGTCCAGCTTCTCTGGCAACCTGGTTGGCAGCTCCAGTCGAGCGTGGAGGCCCTTGGCGTCCATGTAAATCCATTTGCATGGAAAGTCCTCCAGCTTCTTCCCGACCCTCATGAGTGCTTTGCCTTGGGTGCGATGAAGGAGACGCATCCAGACACTTTGCCTTGGAATCGTGCATCCAGAGGGAAAAGAAGAGGCGGGGTAGTGCAACGGAGGGTGACACGCCCACAAATGCCTCGCAGTAGAAGGCGAATATTGACATAAGGAGGATGGAGTTGGGCTAGAGGTGAACAACATGGATCAGATAATGGTCGAGGACGGCGAGGAAGAACCTGGAGAAGGGTGGGATGACCCCCGCGATGACGCTATGGAGGAAGAAGGGACAAAATGTACCCGCCAAGGTCTCCCGCTTGGTGGAGCCGACTCGAAGCTCTGTCTTCCTCCCCTTGTTATTGTTGCTAAAAGTCAGCGGGAGCACGGCGGTGAGGTGACCCACCTCGATGATAAAGGACGAGCTGAAGGCAGGTGCGGGCGAAGAGGCAGAGTGTACGACTGGAACGGCAGGCTTCGCCTTCTTGGTCACCATCGGCAAAGAGCGTTGGGGAAAGATTCGGTGGATTTGGAGGCGCTCTTGGTAGGAAGGGAAGGGGATCCGGAGCAAGACGAAAAGAAGGCAATGAAGGCTTGGCTGCAAGCGTTGGCCTTTTTGTCAGTCCGTGACGGTTGCCGAGGTAGCATGGTGAAGCGGAGACGCCCACGTCCCATCAAGAGCCACGCGTCGACTCGGTCCGCAGGTTATTGGGGCCCATGGCGCTTCGCCCTTGCCCTTTTGCCTCGCCTCGAAGCCAAGTGCGAGCGCGCCTAGGGCTCGGGGGATATTGTTTGCGTTCTGGGAACTAGGGTACCCAGACCTGCCTGCGGGCCATGGTGTGGATCCATCGACGGCCTGTTATGGCCCATCTTCAGCATCGACAAAGTAAGACCCTCGCGAGGGGCCAAGTCTTGCGAGGCGTACGACACCAAGACCTCTGGAGGGAGCGGCCTCCCCAGGCGGCCTCCCGAGGAGCGGAGATTCCTCTGCAAACGCTCACCTCACGAGGTTGATGTGACACAAGCTATGACGACCAAGGCCGGGCGGGCGCAGAGCGGCAGGTTTCCTCTTTGGTGCTAAGGAGGCAAGCACAGGCGTGAGGTCCCGAGGAATCATCCAAAGGCTTCCATTCCCGTGCAACAAGACCAAGGCCGCCAGGACAGCATGCCGGATGTCATCGCCGAGCCCACCAAGGTGTCATGACCAGAAGATTTGCAGGAGAAGACCACCATTCATCAGGATAGGATGTACTACTTGTCCCCCTTCAAAATCGGCCACTTTGGAATCCCTTCCCGCCTTCGTTTAGGAGGAAGAGGACCAAGGCCACTATAAATATAGCTTAGCCACCACCATAGGAGGGGGAGAGACCTCGGATGCTAACACCAACACAAGAATGAACCTCCTGAGGTAGTTCTTCCTCTGTACTAGTTCATCCTCAACCCCCCGCGAGGCCAACCCACCACAAAGAAGGAGTAGGGTCTTACACCGCAACGTGGCCCGAACCTGGGTAAACTGCCGCGTCCATTTTCTTTCCTGTTCATCGAGCTAGGCCATGAGAGCGATGTGTCGGCTGGCTGGAGAGGTTGAGTTCTTCGCACATGCCCCAAAGTTTGAACCTTCCTTTGGTCTGCGGAGCCCTGAATCCGACAAAGCCTAGCAAGGTTGGGTTTGCCCTGGAAGCAAGCTTCCAGATCGTCCCGGCAGGCCTGCCGGGGCTTGCGGAGGCAAGCCACTCCACTGCTCCACCTCACAAGCACGCAAGTCATAGACCAGTGCGGTGTCAAGCCCCACGATGACTAAGTGGCTGCTTTTCGCCACATGTCAACCACTTCCTATAGCAAACACCTCCATATGACACCTGTCCTCAGCCGTGTCAAGCAAGCAGGCGCGAAGCTGGCATAACAGTCCAACAAGGGTTGCCGGGCATGTTGTGATGTGACACTCAATAGCGCATTTAATGCGCTCTGTCAGGCTGCAGAGTTAGGTATGATAGCACTGTTTGCTATCTAATTAGTACGTAAAGACTGATTTTGCACTATGGTAACCCCTTGATCTATAAAAGGAGGCCCATGGCGACCAGAGAAGGGATTAGCAATTTGGGACCCTTAGACATCCATACGCGCGTGGCCACTTTTGCCCCAAGGCAACCCTGCCGGGCAAGTGTGCTGCGCTCACCACCACTTTTTCCACCATCAATCGACCAAAGCAGGAGTATGGTTTTACGCCTCACGGCGGCCCGAACCTGGGTGAAATTACCCGTCTGATCTCTGTCACACTGCATCATGCTTCTCCACTCTTTGTGCAATATGCCCATCCCCCCACCCCCCGCCGAACCTAAAGGGGCTCATGGACCCATAGGTGGTGGCCGTGGTTTCCCACGACAACCTTCATCACAAAGCTTGATCATGCTCCAATGTTCATTGTTCATGTCCATGCTCGGCAGTTCACCTGTAAGCAACACATATGTGTCTAAGTTAGGTAGCATCACATTCTCATGAACATTAGAAACATTGCCAAGAAATGAAAGTACCCGATAATTGAACCAGTGTGTGCGAGATCTAGTAGTTGACCCAATAGGTATTGCAGCAGGGATCTATGTAGTGTGTATGCGGGGGGGGGGGGGGGGCTAAACACGACATTTGAAAGTACATAATGCTGGACTTAATATTGATGTCTCAATTTAGTGTACATTGTAAAATTTGAATTGAGGACCATGCATATGGCTTCTGTAATTATTTCAAATTTGTGTCGTACTAGGTTTGGAAAAGTTGATGCACTAATATTAAGTTGATTGTTGTGGTATTTTGTATGTGTGTGGTCATATGCTTGAATCCATCCAAAGTTTTCTCACCACCATACTGTTCATATTATACATATAAATATGCGTTCAAAAACATAGCATGGATACCATGAAATGTGAAATCCACGTTAGAATTGGATATCTCTATGTCACAAACACACTCTAATTCAAGGAACTCGTCATTATTTAATTACTAGTATCTCATTACGAAGGACTAATTATTTGCAAGGAAAACACAGGCATGGTAATACATATAGATTCACTTGCCAATGAAAAAAAGATTCGTTTGCATTCTAAATGTAGGCGCACCAGGCAGACCAGGGTCGTGTCGTGGTGGTGGCGTGTTTCGTACGGGCGTTAGCACCCCCCTTTCACAGAAAAAAGAACGGCGACAAAAAACTTCATGCGTCAATGTCTGGGATTCAAATATTTGGCGGCCTAAATTCCAGCCCTACAAAACCCCCTTCTCCCCAGTCCCCTTCCGCATTATAACACCCCTGTAGTTAAGCTACAACGATCTCTAACTAATGATGTCATGTCACCTCCTTTTGCTAAGCTTAATTGTCACTTAGTTGAAAACCAATTCAAATTTAAATTCAAATGCAAGTCAAATTATTAAATTTTCGAACAGTAAGATAAAAATGTATGTTGGGTTGCAAATACTCGCCAACTAATTGTCATGAATAAACCAACATATTTTGTATTACTGAAATAGCCTCAACTTAATTAAAACAACCACAACATCATTCAGTTGAGATATTTCAATTTAAACAATTGCTTAAACTATTCAAAATAAATTGATACTTTGTGTGCTAATTCAAATTATTGCCTAATACTTATGTGCCAATTATCATATTAAATAAAATTCATTTGGTAGCTTAAATTAATGCAAAGCAGAAAAAAATAAAGAAAAAGAGTTGCGCCATGTGAAAGTGAAACTACTCCTCGGGTGGTTTTGGTAATTCATAACGACATTTAGCTCACTGAACTAATATCCATTCAAGATAAATATTTCAGGATGTTCAATGATTGGCATGGCATGGACTTTGTTGTAAAGAGTGCGGGTTCAACGTTTGCGAGGGAAGTTCAAATCGATTTTGAACCACAGCTGCACAGGAACATAAAAGCTTACATGGATGACATTGTGGTCAAGACCAAGGACAAGTCCACCCTAATTCAAGATTTGGAGGAAACCTTTTCCAATTTGCGGAAGATAAACATGAAGCTCAACCCCGAGAAATGTGTATTTGGTGTCCCCTCCGGCAAACTCCCTTGATTCTTTATATTTCAGTGTGGAATTGAGGCAAACCTCGACAAGATTAAGGCCATCAAACAAGCACTCAAGACCGTCAAGGATGCGAGGTATCTTACCAGTTGTCTCATAGCTTTGAGCAGGTTTATTTCAAGGTCTATTGAGTGCGCTGATAACCCACAAGTGTAGGGGATCAATTGTAGCCTCTTTCGATAAGTAAGAGTGTCGAACCCAACGAGGAGCTAAAGGTAGAACAAATATTCCCTGAAGTTCTATCAACCACCGATGCAACTCTACGCATGCTTAGTCATCGCTTTACCTAGAACAAGTATGAAAATAGTAGTACTTTGTAGGTGTTGTTGGATAGGTTTTCAAGATAATAAAGAGCATGTAAATATAAACTAGGGGCTGTTTACATAAAGAAGCAATAAAGTAAATGTAGCGAGTGTGGAAAAGTGGTGGTTGGAGTTGTGAAATTGTCCCTAAGCAATTGACTGCTTTACTAGATCGATAGCAAGTTTTATGTGGGAGAGGCGTAAGCTAACATACTTTCTCTTCTTGGATCATATGCACTTATGATTGGAACTCTAGCAAGCATCCGTAACTACTAAATATCATTAAGGTAAAATCCAACCATAGCATTAACATATCAATTCCCCTTTATCCCATACGCCCCAACCCCCTTACTTGGGTTTATGCTTTTGTCACTCAAGCAACCCACTATAAGCAAATCATGAACATATTGCAACACCCTACAATGGGAATCCCTCACGCTTGCGCGACATGGATGGCACAATAGGACAACAACATAACCACAAGCAAATTAAACTAATCATAGCAATTCATCAATCACCGGTAGGACAACGAAAATCTACTCAGACATCATAGAATGGCAACACGTCATTGAATAATAATATGAAGGATAAAGCACCATGTTCAAGTACAGGGTATAGCAGGTTGTAGGAGAGTGGACCGCTGAATATAGAAGGGGGGAAGGTGATGGATATGTTGGTGAAGATGGCGGAGGTGTTGGTGTAGATCTCGGTGATGATGATGGCCCCCGGCGGCGTTCCGGCGCCATCGGAAGCAAGGGGAAGAGAGCCCCCCCTCCTCCTTCTTCTTCTTCCTTGACCTTCTCCCTAGATGGGAGAACGGTTTCCCCTTTGGTCGTTGGCTCCCATGGCGTGGGAGGGGCGAGATCCCCTTCGAGATTGGATCTGTCTCTCTGTCTCTCTCTGTTTCTGCATCCCCAGATTCTGCTCTTTCACCATTTCTTATATATCCGGAGATCCGTAACTCCGAGTGGATTGAAACCTTCACCCATATTTTTCTCTGAAAATTAGCTTTCTTGCGGCAAAAGAAGAGCGTCAACCGCCTTACGGGGTGCCCATGAGGGTCAGGGGCACGCCCCCTACCTCGTAGCCCCCTCGGGCACCGTCTCGCGTTGATTTTTCTTAGAAAAAATCAAAAATATTACAAAAATAATCTCCGTCCATTTTTATCCCGTTTGGACTCCCTTTGATATTGGGTTTCTGCGAAACATAAAACATGCAACAAACAGGAACTGGCACTGGGCAACTGATCATTATGTTAGTCCCAAAAATAGTATAAAAAGTTGCCAAAAGTATATGAAAGTTGTAAAATATTGGCATGGAACAATAAAAAATTATAGATACGACGGAGACCGAATCCGCATCCCCAAGCTTAATTCCTTCTTGTCCTCGGTAGGTAAATGATAAAAAAGATTTCTTTTTGATGTGGAATGCTACCTAGCATAATCTTGATCATATATTGTAATCATGGCATGCATATTAAGACACGAGTGAATCAAGGCAATAGTCTATCATTTGACATAAAAACAATAATACTTCGAGCGTACTAGTAAAGCAATCATGTCTTTTCAAAACAACATGGCCAAAGAAAGTTATCTCTACAAAATCATATAGTCTGGCTATGCTCCATCTTCATCACACAAAATTTCAAATCATGCACAACCCCGATGACAAGCCAAGCAATTGTTTCATACTTTTGATGTTCTCAAACCTTTTCAACTTTCACGCAATACATGAGCGCAAGCCATGGATATAGCACTATAGATGGAATATAGTGTGATGGTGGAGGTTGTGTGGAGAAGACAAAAAGGGAGAAAGTCTCACACCGACGCGGCTAATCAACGGGCTATGGAGATGCCCATCAATTGATGTCAATGCGAGGAGTAGGGATTGCCATGCAACGGATGCACTAGAGCTATAAGTGTATGAAAGCTCAAACTAAAAACTATGTGGGTGTGCATCCAACTTGCTTGCTCATGAAGACCTCGGGCATTTGAGGAAGCCCATCATCGGAATATACAAGCCAAGTTCTATAATGAAAGTTCCCACTAGTATACGAAATTGATAACTCAAGAGACTCTTTATATGAAGAACATGGTGCTACTTTGAAGCACAAGTGTGGTAAAAGGATAGTAGCATTGCCCCTTCCCCCTTTTTGTTGCGGGCATCTTTGGCCCCCTTTTTTATTTAGGCTTCTTTGGCCTCTCTTTTTTTGATGGGGCAATTCTCTATAATGATGATCATCAAATTTTATTTACTTACAATTACAACTTGATACTAGAACAAAAATATGACTCTATATGAATGCCTCTGGCAGTGTACCGGCATGTGCAATGATCTAGCATATCAAAGATATCAAAAAATGGACAAGCCATGAAAACATCGTGCTAGCTATCTTACGATCATGCAAGGCAATATGACAACAAATGCTCAAGTCATGTATATGATGATGATGGAAGTTGCATGGCAATATATCTCGGAATGGCTATGGAAATGCCATGATAGGTAGGTATGGTGGCTGTTTTGAGGAAGATATAATGAGGCTTATGTGTGATAGAGCGTATTGTATCACGGGGTTTGGATGCACCGGCGAAGTTTGCACCAACTCTCGAGGTGAGAAAGGGCAATGTACGGTACCGAAGAGGCTAGCAATGATGGAAGGGTGAGAGTGCGTACAATCCATGGACTCAACATTAGTCATAAAGAACTCACATACTTATTGCAAAAATCTATTAGTCTTTGAAACAAAGTACTACGCGCATGCTCCTAGGGGGATAGATTGGTAGGAAAATACCATCGCTCTTCCCCGACCGCCACTCATAAGGAAGACCATCAATAAATTCCTCATGCTCCAACTTCATTACACAACGGTTCACCACACGTGCATGCTACAGGAATCACAAACTTCAACACACGTATTTCTACAATCCACAACTACCCACTAGCATGACTCTAATATCACCATCTTTATATCGCAAAACTATTGCAACGAATCAAACATACCATATTCAGTGATCTACAAGTTTTATGTAGGATTTTATGACTAACCATGCGAATGACCAATTCCTGTCATCTCTCTAAATAGATATAAGTGAAGAAAGAGAGTTTAATTCTTTCTACAAAAGATATGCCCACACTCTAACAAATACAAGTGAAGCAAAAGAGCATTCTACAAATGGCGGTTTTCTATGTGAAGAGAAACAGGCAATCCAAACTTCAAATGATATAAGTGAAGCACGTGAAGCATTCTATAAAGCCATACTCAAAAGATTTAAGTAAAATGCAATGAGCATTCTATAAATCAACCAAGCACTATCTCATACCAGCATGGTGGATAAAATAAAAGTGAAAACTGAATGCAAAAGACGCTCCAAGACTTGCACATATCGCATGAACGAACGAATCCGAAAACATACCGATACTTGTTGAAGAAAGAGGGGATGCCTTCTGGAGCATCCCCAAGCTTAGATGCTTGAGTCTCCTTGAATATTTACTTGGGGTGCCTTGGGCATCCACAATCTTGAGCTCTTGCCTCTCTTCCTTTTCCTCATATTGAGACCTCCTCAATCAAACACTTCATCCACACAAAACTTCAAGAGAAAACTCGATAAGATCCGTTAGTATAATAAAGCAAATAACTACTCTAAGTACTATTGCAAACGAATTCATATTTTGTTTTTGCATCGTGTCTACTGTAATATAGCTTTTCCATGGCTTAATCCATTGATAAAAATTGATAGTTTCATCAAAACAAGCAAACTATGAATCAAAAATAGAATCTGTCAAAAACAGAACAGTCTGTAGCAATCTGAACATTCACCATACTTATGGTACCTCAAAAATTCGAAAAAAATTAGGACAAATAAAATATTTGTACAGGAAGACAGTGCAAAAAGTTTCAGAACCGTTTGGTCTCCCCGTAAAAAATGTAAAATCGCGCACTACAGCTAAAGTTTCTGTCCTGCACCGCACAAACCAACAAGCATTGTAAACATCCTAAAGGCAAACCTTGGCACATTATTTTTATAATGCAATGGAATTGTACAAGGGGATAATTATTTTTGTTGAAAAGTTTCTGTAATCAAGATTCACAAAGTTTCCGTGAGCATGAACAAAGTTCAAGGAGCTCCCCCACTTCAACAATGCTTGTCTCTCTCACTTTCACTTTCCTTTTTGAAAAGTTTTGGGTTCCCCTCTTTATTTTTTGTTTTTAAACTATATAAAAGCACTCAACAGAAATAAATTACTCTCTGAAACTTCCGGATTGTCTCCCTGGCAGCGCTTTGTTTAAAGCCATTAAGCTAGGCATATAGTGCTCAAGGAATGGATCCACCCGGATCCCAAGGTATATCAAAGCCAATTTTAATTAACATGATTGTAATTTAGTAGTGAGCACAAAGTAACATATATCATGCAATAAGTAAGTCTAACTCTCTTTCTATGCATCAGCATGTCATAAAAGAACAATTCATGCACACCAAGTAAAGGCCAATGCATAGTATAAGCAGTTTCTTGCAATTCTATCATGTTGGAAACATAAAGAGGCGGAGATATAGTTCCTCTCTCATAATAATTGCAAGTAGGAGCAGCAAGCACATGCATATTACATTCATCAAAATCATCATGTGTAGTAGTAAAACGCAACCCATCAATATAATCCTTAATAAGCACAAACTTCTCCGATATAGTGTAGTTTGGAGAATTCAAAAAGATAATAGGACTATCATGCGAGGGTGCAATAGAAACAATTTCATGTTTAACATAAGGAACTATAGCAATTTCATCTCCATAAGAATAATTTATATTGGCATCTTGGCCACAAGCATAGCAAGCATCATCAAAAAGGGGTATTTCAAGAGAATCAACGGGATCATAACAATCATGATAGCAATCATCCTTCGGTAAGCATGAAGGGAAATTAAACAATGTATGAGTTGAAGAGTTACTCTCATCAGAAGGTGGGCACAGGTAGCTAATCCGCTCTTCCTCCTTTTGTTCTTCACTCTCCTCATCATCTTTTTCATCCAATGAGCTCACAGTTTCATCAACTTCTTCCATAGACTCTTGCAAAATATTAATCTCTTCTTGGACAGCAGAGACTTCCTCAATAAATGCATCAATATCGGAATTGAATTCATAATTATCATAGCAATATTTAAGTATAGCATAATTTCCAGGTCTGTAAACAGCATCATCAAGATTTTCACACTCATTAAACAAAGATTCAATTTCATAAGCACCCATAAAAGCAACGAATTCTTCTATTTGTTCCACATCATAGTAATCATATATACCATTAGCATAAGAAGCCAAGGTTTTATTATCATTGAATTTGCATGAAAAGGGAAGGTGTGGAGCCTTAATCCTAGAGCAACAAGTATAATCATATATCAAGCATTGTTCCCGAGCATACCAATGCAACATATGAATTTGATCCCATAATAGTTTCCCTTTTTGAGTCAAGCGATAATCCCTAAAATATTCACGTTGATACAACGTGTCTCCCATAACACAATTGAATGGGGTTTTCTTAGGATTATCAAAGTAGTACAAAATATTTTTCACATAACCAGCATCGAGGGTTTTAGGAGGTTCCCCATCTCCATGAGTAGAAAGTACACCTAATTTTTTGGTATTTCGTGTTCCATATCCATAACTAAAGATAGAGAACAACTTATAACAACAAATAAAAATTACTTAGTGATAGAGCAAACAAGCACACATGAGAATATTCACCCCACGCTATGACTCCCGGCAACGGCGCCAGAAAAAGGTCTTGATAACCCACAAGTGTAGGGGATCAATTGTAGCCTCTTTCGATAAGTAAGAGTGTCGAACCAAACGAGGAGCTAAAGGTAGAACAAATATTCCCTCAAGTTCTATCGACCACCGATACAACTCTACGCACGCTTAGCGTTCGCTTTACGTAGAACAAGTATGAAACTAGTAGTACTTTGTAGGTGTTGTTGCATAGGTTTGCAAGATAATAAAGAGCACGTAAATATAAACTAGAGGTTGTTTAGATAAAGAAGCAATAAAGTAAATATAGCGAGTGTGGAAAAGTGGTGGTAGGAGTTGTGAAATTGTCCCTAAGCAATTGACTACTTTACTAGACCGATAGCAAGTTTTATGTGGGAGAGGCATAAGCTAACATAATTTCTCTTCTTGGATCATATGCACTTATGATTGGAACTCTAGCAAGCATCCGCAACTACTAAAGATCATTAATGTAAAACCCAACCATAGTATTAACATATCAAGTCCCCTTTATCCCATACGCCACAACCCCCTTACTCGGGTTTATGCTTCTATCACTCAAGCAACCCACTATAAGCGAATCACGAATGTATTGCAACACCCTACAGCGGGAATCCCTCATGTTTGCGTGACACGGAGGGCACAATAGGACAGCAATATAACCACAAGAAAATTAAAGCAATCATAGCAATTCATCAATCACCAGTAGGACAACGAAAATCTACACAAACATCATAGGATGGCAACACATCATTGGATAATAATATGAAGCATAAAGCACCATGTTCAAGTAGAGGGTACAGCGGGTTGCGGGAGAGTGGACCGTGGAATATAGAAGGGGGGAAGGTTATGGAGATGTTGGTGAAGATGGCAGAGGTGTTTGTGTAGATCGCGGTGATGATGATGCCCCCCAGCGGTGTTCTGATGCCACCAGAAGCAAGGGGGAGAGAGCCCCCTTCCTCTTCTTCTTCCTTGACCTTCTCCCTAGATGGGAGAAGGGTTTCCCCTCTGGTCATTGGCTCCCATGGCGTGGGAGGGGCGGCAGCTCCTCCAAGATTGGATCTGTCTCTATGTCTCTCTTTGTTTCTGCGTCCCCAGATTCTGCCCTTTGACTGTTTCTTATATATCCGGAGATCTGTAACTCCGATTGGATTGAAACCTTCGCCCAGATTTTTTCTCCGAAAATTAGCTTTCTTGCGGAAAAAGAAGAGCGTCAACTGCCTTACGGGGTGCCCATGAGGGTCAGGGGCGCGCCCCCTGCCTCGTGGCCCCCTCGGCCATCGTCTCACATTGATTTTTCTTCCCGAAAATCATAAATATTCGAAAAATAATCTCCGTCCGTTTTTATCCCGTTTGGACTCCGTTTGATAATTGGTGATCCGCGTCCTGATCCTAATCCGCGTCATGGGGAAGGGGGAAGGCTACGATAAAGGGGGAAGTTATGGCAAAAACGACAGTTACCACAAATCACGCGCGAGGACCCTAACGGCATCCTATGTGCGTGCGAGTCCCTGGTGTCGGTGTCAAAACCGGCGGATCTCGGATAGGGGGTCCCGAACTATGCGTCTAGGCGGATGGTAACAGGAGACAAGGGACACGATGTTTTACCCAGGTTCGGGCCCTCTTGATGGAGGTAAAACCCTACGTCCTGCTTGATTAATATTGATGATATGGGTAGTACAAGAGTAGATCTACCACAAGATCAAGGAGGCTAAACCCTAGAAGCTAGCCTATGGTATGAATGTTGTAATGGAGGTTATGCCCCACGGACTAAAGATCTCCGGTTTATATGGACACCGGAGAGGGCTAGGGTTACACAGAGTCGGTTACTATGGTAGGAGATCTACATATCCGTATTGCCAAGCTTGCCTTCGACGCCAAGGAAAGTCCCATCCAGACACGGGACAGAGTCTTCAATCTTGTATCTTCATAGTCTTGGAGTCCGGCGGACGATGATAGTCCGGCTGTCCGGACACCCCCTAGTCCAGGACTCCCTCAGTAGCCCCCGAACCAGGCTCCAATGACGATAAGTCCGGCCCGTATGTACTCTTCGGCGTTGCAAGGCGGGTTCTCCTTCAAGTTCCATGTATTTGCCGAACAGTGTCTGGCTTCCTCATTAATGTTGCACTTCTTGGCTTCTACGCCCAATAATGACCTTCTTCCACGCATCGCACGAATGCGAAAAGCCAGGGTATCTTTAACGTTTTACCCCCTAGCTGCACAAATAATCCGCCTATAAGAGAGGCAAGAATCCAGATCCAAATCACACCACCTTCCTTCCGCGAGTCCTCATCGGAGCGCCTCTGACCAAAAATCCATTCTATCATGGACCGTCGTCGCGGCTCCTCTTCTCGCGCTCCCAGCCCTCTGCCAGGAGATTGGAGGAGATGTTCCGTCCCGCACAACGAGCTGGTGGCGCTTCAAGCAAAGGGATATCTCCCTCCGGCCTTCATGGTCCCGGTTCGAGCTGGATTGGCCACCTACCAAGGTGGGAAACAAGCGGAGGCTACCCCAAGTCCCAACAAAGTGGAGAGGGTATGCTTCGTCCCCTATCTGATAAGGGGACTCGGATTTCCTATTCATCCGTTCCTCTGCGGGCTCCTGGAGTTATACGAACTCCAGGTCCATCACCTTACGCCCGCCTCTATCCTGCATATTGCGGGTTACGTAGCTCTTTGTGAGATTTTTCTGGGCATTGAGCCCCATTTTGCACTGTGGAAGAGGCTATTCTGCCTCGTACCTCGTTCTCACGAGGGGTCCATATACCAAGTGGGCGGTGCCGAAGTATGGCGCATCGCCGGGACCGGATATCTATCCGGAACCCCTAAGAAGGCATCCGAAGACTGGCCTTCGGAATGGTTTTACATAGAAGATGCTCCGCTGCCGGACCTTGTTCAGATCGGCCTCCCGGAGTTCAGTACTACTCCCCTGAAGAAACGCCTTAGCTGGCGCCCATGGAGCCCCCAACTGGAGGAAGACAAGAGCGTCTATTATCTGATGGGCCGAATAAGGTTACTTGCACACTCCGGGTTGACCATGATTGGAGTCATGGCAACATGTATCACGCGGGGGGTGCAGCCACTGCAATACAGGGTCCACCCGATGTGGGATTTCAATGGGGAAGACGACGCCACCCGCCATGGTCGCAAAGGACCGGATTCGGCCGAGGATCTGGTGACGATCTTGTCCGGCCTATACAAGGGGGAGAAGGAGGACTTTCTCTAGACGAACCCTTTGAATGGGTTTTCCATGAATAACCCCCGGCACTGGGTAAGCGAACACTTTGAGGGTCCGACCCGTGCTTTCGAAGTTTAAGCTTCTCATATTGTGTCTTCGACGCAGGAACTGCGCCGGACTGTGGAGGACATGATAAGTCCAGCCCCGCAACACGAGGATCCGGAGAGATCCCGGGATCCGGCCTCCGAAGAGGATCCGGACATAAAGGTGGAGCTAATCGAAGGGGTGTTCCACCAGCTCAGCATGGACAACGCATTAGTCGCCATTACGGCTGACTACCCCGGGTTGCGTCCGGCTCCCCAGGTGATTGTGACCGAAGTCCCGACACCATTGTTTCTTCCTTACCCATCTCTGAACTTCGCATACGATGGTGTTTTGCAGGAAATGCCTTCAGGGCGGGAAGCCGAGCCCGCGGCGGCTGACCAACAAAGGCCAGTCCGGACCAGTAGGCGGAAGAGGAGCGCGGCACGGACTGAAACGTCGCCGCTGAGGTATAGCTCGCATTTAATTATTTGGAGCAACGTTCCTAGGAAGCATTTAAGTGCTCGCGATCTTTGTAGGAGAAAAAGCGCCCGCCGGACTGCGGGCGTGGAGGTTGCCAATCCAACCTCTACCAGCCAGGCTCCAGCGCCCGGTCTGGAGGGGGAGGCGAGCGCAAGGCGCGGGCCGGATACTCATCCAACGGAGGATGCCGACAGACTGTCCGCCACCAAGTCTGAGGTGGAGAGCGCCATGAACGACAGGCGCCGCCGGACAGTGTTTCGTGACGCGTGCTTCTCCCCTAAGGCGTTGAATGCCTTTAACGCGGGGTTCACGCACCTCCATGCTGCTCAAGATGGTTTTACCAGAGCCACGGAGCAATATGTAAAGGACATACGGGTAAGAGAATTTAATAGTTATATATGCCAGTAGCCCCCGAGACTTAAAGTAGTTATGTTAACTGATTTAAGGATCATTGAAAACACATGGTCTTACTGAGAAGAATACCCAGCTGTCTCAGGAGCTGCAAGAGTGCAAGGCCCAACTTGAGGCCGCACTCGCTGCCGCAGGAGGAAACACAAAGACCACTCCTGGTAACACATTTTTATTGATAAATATAAGCACTGTGCGGCGTGCGCGCAAGGCTAATAATGACATTACAGGTGCCGCCGGACAAGATCCGGACAGGCAAGAATTACTTCGCCAGCTAAAGGCCGGCGAGAGGGTGCTGAATAGGGTGCAGCAAGAGAGGAACAAGCTCCAGGATGCCCACGCCAAGCTCGGGGAAGAGCTGAAAGGTGTTCGGGCCGAGCTGTCTGGATCCATTAAGGAGAATCAGCGGCTTTGTCACGACATCTATAGTAAGTGCTTAAGCGAACTCCTTTGAAAAGAAGAGTTTGGCGAGGAAGTCAATTTTGACAAAATGTGTCTGTAGGTATTCTCACAGGTCGCCCTGCAGAGGAGATGCCTGAATCAACGGGCGATCAACTTCCCGAGCTGTTGCAGCTGCTCGAACGTGTTCGGCAGGTGATGAGCGGCGCCGTTCATGCTTTATGGCCGGTCCTTTCCCTGCCCGAAGGCCTTGGGGAGCTTGCGGAGAAGCTTCAGGGAATGCGGCAGCGCTTCTGTTTGTGGAAGATTTCGGCCTGCCGCCAAGGTGCCAGGGAGGCTTGGGCCATGGTGAAGACGCGCTACAAGAAGGCGGATCCTAACCACATGGCCGAGGTCGGACCTGTGGGGCCCGATGGGAAGGAGATCCCTGTGAGTTTAGTATACGGCCAAGTAGAGTTGGCTGCTAAGTTTTCCCAACGGGACTGTAAATTAGACAGCCTGTTAGACGGGATTGAGGAAGAATACAGTCAGTAGATTTGACAATGTATTTTTAAAATGACATGTGAAATGCCTTCTAGCCGGATTGTAGATCGTTTGTCTTTGCCGACCTTTTCGCTTCTACCTCAGGACCCTAGAGTCCGGAGTGTGTCCGAATATGTTCTTGGTTAAGAAACAACCGGGGTATGCATGGAGACCAGGCGTAGGGGTCATTAGTGCTTTATCAGACAAGTGCCCAACTAGTTATGTTATATTACATGGTTAGTAAGAAACATCTTCCAGGGACAATAGTTCCGTTAAGGGTTCCTTTCCCTGGGAGGCATGCCCTAAAGTGCATGTCCGGACTGCGAAAAATGCAGAAAACCATCTGGGGGCAGATAAATAAGTAGGTAAAAAATCATCTTTTAAGTCACCGACCGAATATTCCCTTAAGAACGCTAGCTTTTGGCTTCACCCAGTCTGAGGTACACATCCGGCTGACCCAATAGTAACAATCGCAGAGGTGCTCCCTTTACCTCCTAGCCGAACAATCGGGAATGTAGGGGTAAGCACAGGAGCCAGGCAACCCAGCTTGGCCAAAACTTAAGTCATATCGATGCATATAATGGTGAGTAAAAGGTACATGTGGAAGCTTAACACATGTGCTGGGCATGAAGCCCTTATAATTGAGCTTCTGGAAAAGAAGCCCCTAGGTATAATGAGTGCGGATGGCACATCAAGTGTATGTGAACAATGCGCACGTGGGCCCTTAAGGGCTTTTTAGTAAAAGGGGTTAAGAGAAGAAAGAGAGACAAAAGACAGCTGAAGTGTAAAAATTTGAACGGGGGAAGGGGACGAACTCTTAGTTCGGTGCTAGGCATAGAATCTTCGGAGGCGGGCTGCGTTCCATGGGTTCGGCTCTAGTTGGTTGTCCGACGCATTTCATAGACGGTACGCTCCACCGGTCAGGACTTGATCGATGATGAAGGGGCCCTCCCATTTGGGCTTGAGCTTGTCCTTTTTCTTGTCCGACAGGCGTAGAACTAGTTCGCCAACGTTGTAAGTCTTGGCCCGTACTTCTCTGCTTTGATATCTTCGTGCCTGCTGCTGATAGAATGCGGAACGAGCCTTGGTAACGTCGCGTTCTTCCTCCAATGCGTCCAAGCTGTCCTGCCGATCCAGCTCGGCCTCTCTTTCTTCGTACATGCGCACTCGAGGTGAGTCATGAATAATGTCGCAGGGCAGAACTGCCTCTACGCTGTATACCATAAAAAATGATGTGAATCCGGTAGTATAGTTGGGCGTCGTCTGCAGCCCCCAGAGCACGGAGTCGAGCTCCTCTACCCAGTGCGTGTCAGATTTAGTAAGTGACCGCACTAATCTGGGTTTAATGCCGCTCATTATTAGACCATTTGCTCGTTCCACTTGACCGTTGGTTTGAGGATGATAGAATGAAGCGTAGTCGAGCTTAATGCCCATGTTTTTGCACCATGATTTAACCTCGTCGGCCGTAAAATTCGTGCCGTTATCGGTGATGATGCTGTGGAGGACACCATAACGGTGTACTACCCCGGATATAAAGTCTATCACTAGTCCGGACTCTGCCGTTTTAACTGGTTTGGCCTCTATCCATTTGGTGAACTTATCCACCATGACCAATAGGTACCTTTGCTTGCGGGTTCCCCCATTAAGGGGTCCAACCATGTCAAGCCCCCAGACCGCGAACGGCCAGGTAATGGGTATAGTTTTGAGGGCGGTGGGTGGCATATGGCTCTGATTAGCGAAGAGCTGACAACCGACGCATCTTTGGACTAAGTCCTGAGCATCTGCCCGGGCCGTCGGCCAATAAAATCCTGTACGGAATGCCTTTCCTACAAGGGCCCGAGCTGCGGCGTGGTGTCCGCCTAGTCCGGCATGAATTTCAGCCAGGAGGTTTCGCCCTTCCTCTTCGGAGATACACCTTTCAAGGACTCCGGTTGTGCTTTTCTTATAAAGTTCTCCCCCACGGAGCTTGTAGGCTTTAGATCGCCGGACTATGCAGCGGGCCTCATTTTGGTCTTCGGGAAGTTCCTGCCTAAGCAAGTAGGCTAGGAATGGTTCTGTCCACGGGGCGATTACTGCCATTATCTCGTGGGCTGAAGGTGTTGTGTCATCGGCTGGATCGCCGATTGGCGCAGTTTTTTCCGGTTTGTCATTTCCGGACTCCTCTTCTCATAGTACGGATGGCTTGAAGAGCCATTCCAGGAAGATGTTTGGAGGGACAGCGTCACGTTTTGCACCGATGCGTGCCAGTATGTCGGCTGCTTGGTTATTATCTCGGGCTACGTGATGGAATTCGAGTCCTTCAAACCGAGATGACATTTTTAGGACAACGTTGCGATATGCTGCCATTTTCGGATTTTTGGCGTCAAAATCTCCATTTATTTGGGATATTGCAAGGTTTGAATCCCCGCGCACCTCTAGGCGTTGAATGCCCATGGAGATTGCCATCCGGAGACCATGTAAGAAGGCCTCGTATTCGGCTGCGTTGTTGGAGTCCGTGTACATTATTTGAAGTACGTATTGGACTGTGTCCCCGGTCGGGGACGTCAATATGACGCCAGCCCCCAGTCCGGCCAACATTTTAGAGCCGTCGAAGTGCATAATCCAATTGGAGTACGCGCCGTACTCTTTAGGGAGTTCGGCTTCGGTCCATTCAGCGACAAAGTCAGCCAAAACTTGTGACTTTATAGCTCATCGAGGTTTGTAAGTTATATCAAATGGTAAGAGCTCAATGGCCCATTTTGCAATCCTGCCTGTTGCGTCGCGGTTATTTATAATGCCATTGAGTGGTACTTCGGAGGCCACTGTTATCGAACACTCTTGAAAGTAGTGTCGGAGCTTCCGGGATGCCATGAACACCGCATATGCTATCTTCTGATAGTGTGGGTAACGGGACTTGCAGGGGGTTAATACAGTGGATACATAATACACTAGTTTTTGAAGAGGGAATTTATGCCCTTCTGTCTCTTGTTCGACGACGAGTACCGCGCTTACAACTTGATGCGTTGCTGCGATGTATAACAACATTGGTTCACCTAGGTTGGGTGCAGCCAGGACCGGATTTGTTGCCAATATGGCCTTTATTTCTTCGAGTCCGGCAGTGGCAGCATTCGTCCACTCGAAGTGTTCGGTGCGCCTAAGGAGGCAATAGAGGGGCAATGCCTTTTCTCCTAGACGGGAGATAAAGCGGCTTAGAGCCGCCACGCATCCAGTCAATTTTTGTATTTGCTTGAGGTCTTTTGGGATATCTAGCTATGACAGAGCTCGGATTTTGGCTAGGTTTGCCTCAATTCCTCTACCGGATACAATAAAGCCCAGTAACTTTTCGGCTGGTACACTGAAAATGCATTTTTCCGGATTCAGCTTGATGTCATATGCTCTGAGGTTGTCGAATGTGAGCCTCAAGTCGTCTACTAGAGTTTCGACGTGTTTGGTTTTGACGACTACGTCGTCCACGTATGCCTCTATGGTTTTGCCGATTTGGGTGGCCAGACATGTTTGAATCATGCGCTGATATGTTGCGCCAGCGTTTTTAAGTCCGAAGGGCATCGTGTTGAAGCAGAATGGTCCATATGGAGTGATGAATGCCGTTGCGGCTTGGTCTGCTTCCGCCATCTTAATTTGATGGTATCCGGAGTATGCGTCGAGGAAGCACAATGAATCGTGTCCTGCAGTAGCATCGATTATCTGGTCGATGCGGGGGAGGGGGAAGGGATCCTTTGGGCAAGCCTTATTGAGGTCTTTAAAATCGACACATAGGCGGCAGGATTTATCCTTCTTTGGTACCATTGCCAGGTTTGCTAGCCAATCCGGATGTTTGATATCTCTGATGAATCTGGCCTCCAACAGTTTGGCCAGCTCTTCTCCCATTGCCTGTCTTTTGGGTTCGGAAAATCGTCGAAGAGCCTGTTTGACTGGCTTGAATCCTTTTAGGATGTTTAGGCTGTGTTCTGCTAATTTGCGTGGGATTCCGGGCATATCTGAGGGGTGCCAGGCGAAAATGTCCCAATTTTCCCGAAGGAATTCTCGCAGTGCTGCGTCTACATCAGGGTTCAATTGTGCCCTGATGGAGGCCGTCTTTGTTGGGTCCGTTGGGTGGACCTGGAATTTTACTATTTCATCCGCTGGTTTAAAGGAGGTGGACTTGGATCTCTTATCGAGTATCACATCGTCCCTGTTCACCGTAGAGCGCAGCGCGGTGAGTTCTTCTGCCGCTAGGGCTTCGGATAGCGCCTCCAGGGCTAATGCGGCTGTCTTGTTTTTGGCGCATAATGCTATGTCCGGATCACTAACGAGAGTGATTATTCCGCCGGGCCCAGGCATTTTGAGCTTCATGTACCCGTAATGGGGTACGGCTTGAAAAATTGTGAATGCCTCCCGTCCTAGTATAGCGTGATATCCGCTGTTGAACGGGGCCACTTGGAACGTGACTTCCTCGGATCTGTAGTTGTCCGGCGAGCCGAACACCACATCGAGTGTGATTTTTCCGGTGGAGCGTGCTTCCCGGCTGGGTATTATTCCTCTGAAGGTTGTGCTGCTTCGCTCAATACGGCTCCAGTCTATTTCCATTTTTTGAAGAGTTTCCTCGTAGATGAGGTTTAATCCGCTGCCGCCATCCATGAGGACCTTTGTAAGTCGAAAGCCGTCCACTACAGGACTAAGCACCAGTGCGGCTGGTTCTCGGGCTGTTCGAAATTTAGGTTCGTCGCTGGCGTTGAAGGTGATGGCCGTGTCGCTCCATGGATTTGTTGTTGCTACCTAGTAGACTTCGGCGAGGCCGCGGATTGTTCGTTTCCGCATATTATTTGATGCGAAGGTCTCAAAGACTGTTGATACCGTACCGGTATTGTTGGAGTGGTTTTCCGGGGCTAGAAGCTCCTCGCCACTTTTGGCCACCTGCCGTAATATCCAACATGCTCGGAGGCTATGTGTTGGGACGGCGCCCTCTGCACTGTGAAGTTTACAGGGTCCGCTGAGCCCTCCCTCCAGTACGGTTCCGTGCCCTCTATGGGGTTTTTGCTTTTTTGTTTTTGTATCTGGTGCCTGAGTGTAATGCACCCTTTTGTTGCGGACTAGGGTTGGGGCCGGATTGTCCCAAAAATTATTTTCGGTTTTCCGGCAACTCTCCATCGCACAGTACCTTCGTACAATGGACGCCAGGTCAGCGAATCATGTAATTTTACGATGGCTGACGGCGTTCAAGATTCCCTTATCCGTGCAATTATTGCAAAAAATTGAGATTGTGTTATCCTCTCGGCAGTCCTTTATCCTGTCCATGACCAGGAGGAATCTGGCCCAGTAGTGATGTACTGTTTCAGCGGGCTCTTGCCGGATTAGAGATAGATCGCATATGTCTGGGCGGGTGGGTGGAATTAAGTCCGGAACCCTACCCGTCTCAAGACCTAAAGGCCGGGAAGTTTCCAAATTTGGGAGTTTGGATTGCTGGATGTAGTCCAGCGAGTCCGGAACGATGCATGATTTTAAGTTCAGTGCTCGATCGAAGTCCGTCCCTCCGCGGAAATCCGGCATGGAGGGTTCGGGAACCCGGACGTGACTAGTTTTCAATATAGGAAAAGAGTCGCCGCATTGTTCCTCTACCACTGCGACGTGGTGGGTGACCTGGGGAGAGTTAATCTCTCTCAGATCGGTTTTAGGCCCGATCTGATTGTAGTCTGTAGTGACTCCCAGGGTGGCGATGCGATCCAAGAGCTCGTTGACAGACAAGAGCTCTATTGGATCCAGCTGCTCGGCGGATTGCGAGCTGACGCGAAGATTGCTTTTGACGACTTGAGAAGTCATCGTCGAGGCAGTGGCCGGACAGGCGGTCATAAGAAAACCACCTAGCCGGATAGTTTGGCCGGAGGCCAAGGCCCCTTTGGCAAAGATACCGTCCTTGAAGACGGGTGGATGCATCCTTCCTATCGGTGACGACACAGAGGAGTTCTCAATGAAAGAACCAACGTCGGTGTCAAAACCGGCGGATCTCGGGTAGTGGGTCCCGAACTGTGCGTCTAGGCGGATGGTAACAGGAGACAAGGGACACGATGTTTTACCCAAGTTCGGGCCCTCTTGATGGAGGTAAAACCCTACGTCCTTCTTGATTAATATTGATGATATGGGTAGTACAAGAGTAGATCTACCACGAGATCAAGGAGGCTAAACCCTAGAAGCTAGCCTATGCTATGAATGTTGTAATGGAGGTTATGCCCTACAGACTAAAGCCCTCCGGTTTATATAGACACCGGAGAGGGCTAGGGTTACACAGAGTCGGTTACAATGGTAGGAGATCTACATATCCATATTGCCATGCTTGCCTTCCACGCCAAGGAAAGTCCCATCTGGACACGGGACGGAGTCTTCAATCTTGTATCTTCGTAGTCTTGGAGTCTGGCGGACGATGATAGTCCGGCTGTCCGGACACCCCCTAGTCCAGGACTCCCTCACCTGGTTTTTGACGCGAACGGCACGCATCGTCGAAATGCCAAAGATATCAAGATGGAGCTGGGGGCTGACCCAAATCCATATTAATGAAGAAGCAGAAAAGATCTAAAAGCACAACACCATTTTCAGCAAGGTCGTGCTAGTCCGCAGTTGGTTAGGTGGAGATAATCATACGTGTCAGCTTGCTGGGAAGTAGGATTACCTTTATTGACACTTGTCCTAATGGCGTGTCAAGCTAATAGGAGATAATTGAGCAAGTGGTGCGGCAGCCTTGCCGGGGCTCCTCCTCCACACGACACCTAGCAATGCATTTAATGCAATTTGTCCTAATTAGCAGAGTTAGGTATGATAGTTCTATATCAGTCTAATCACCTTGTAATGAAGTTTTTGCCATTGTGGTAACCCCTTGAGCTATAAAAGGAGGGCCAAGGAAACCTATACAGGGGTTCGAACCCTTTGCAACCCTCACAGAAAGGTAACCGTGTAGCTGCCCTCTCCTAGCAACTTGCCGGGGGAGAGCACTCTTGAAAGCACAAGTGCTCCCTGGGTGATTTTGGTAATGAATGACAACAACATATCTCTTGTTGGAGTAATACTTCTATTGAGAATATTTCAGATGAGTTCAACAATGGAGTGGCAAGGACAAGAGGATGTGGAACCCCTTCAAAATGCTAAGGACAAAGATTGGCAAAGGCTCAAGACTCTTCTTTTTCATTTTAGTGATCCAAGATCACATTGAGTCCATAGGAAAGCCAATACTATTAAAAGGGACGAGATGTTGCTTAATGGTCTGCTTGCTTAAAGTGCTTAGTGATATTGCTCCAAAATCCTCAACCACTTTCTCATTTCCACATATGTCCAAAACCCAAAGTCAAACTCGGCCCCACCGATCTGATCTATCCGGTGCCACCGAGTTCACTTGACATAGCCACTGCTAGAAACCCTAGCCAATTCGGTCACACCGATCGGGATCTTGGTCTCACCGAGATGGCCTTGCAAACTCTCTGTTTCCCTTCATAACATTTCAGTCTCACTGAAATGAGTGATTGGTCCCACCGAGTTTGCCTAACCAACTCTGTTTGCTCATTGCTAAAATCGGTCTCACCAAGTTCATGCAATCGGTTTCACCGAGATGAGGTATTGCCCAAGCCCTAGCACATCGGTCACACTGAGTTTATCATGTCGGTCCCACCGAGATTCCTAACATTCACATTTTGAACTAAATCGGTCTTACCGAGTTCATCTCTTCGGTCTGACCGAGTTGGATCAAATGTGTGTAACGATTGGATTTTGTGTGGTGGCCATATATACCCCTCCAACCCCATCTCCATTTATGAGAGAGCTATCAGAATGTGCCTACACTTCCACTAATCATTTTCTGAGAGAGAACCACTTACTCATGTGTTGAGACCAAGGCATTCCAATCCTACCACTAGAATCTTGATCTCTGGCCTTCCCCAGGTTGCTTTCCACTCAAATCATCTTTCCACCAAAGACAAATCTGTGAGAGAGAGTTGAGTGTTGGGGAGACTACCATTTCAAGCACAAGAGCAAGGAGTTCATCATCAACACACTGTCTATTACTCTTGGAGAGTGGTGTCTCCTAGATTGGTTAGGTGTCACTTGGGAGCCTCAGACAAGATTGTGGAGTTGAACCAAGGAGTTTGTAAGGGCAAGGAGATCGCCTACTTCGTGAAGATCTACCCAAGTGAGGCAAGTCCTTCATGGGTGATGGCCATGGTGGCATAGACAAGGTTGCTTCTTCATGGACCCTTCGTTGGTGGAGCCCTCCATGGACTCGCACAACCATTACCTTTTGTGGGTTGAAGTCTCCCTCAACGTGGATGTACGATAGCACCACCTATTAGAACCACGCCAAAAATCTCCGTGTCTTCATTGTGTTTGCACACTCCAATCGCTCCCCTTTACTTTCTTGCTACTAGAATGCTTTACTCTTTCCGCTGCTTATACTCTTGCCATGCTTGCTTGAAATGTATTGTGAATGCTTAAACTTGTGCTAAAACTCCCACCTCAACTTGAAGAACTTAAAAACTGCTACTTTTACTTGTTGAGGGTCTAATCTTCCCCCTCAGAGCTTTGGTCTCCATTGCTTTGGTTTAATCACCATTGGAGGAAGATGGATGAGTCTACTGTTGGGAGTATTAGACGTAGAGTGCCTATGCTTGACGGAGAGTTCTATAGTGCTTGGAAAAATGAGATGGTTGAGATTTTCAATGAATATAATTTGAACAAGTATATTACTAGCCCTTGTGCGCCTCCTATTGATCCCTTGCATCCTACCCCCGATGAGTATCTTGACATGACCCGCAATCTTAGAGCTATTGATCTTATCATAAGAGGATTGCCTAGAAATTTGCTTGCATGCTTGCCTACATTTTAATGTGCTTATACTGTATGGAGATATCTTGAGGAGCACTTTCCATACTATTCCTTGGAAAATCTAGATCAGATACTTCAAACGTCCATTGCTTTTCATAAAATGCATCCTAGTGATCCTAACTTTGGTGATTGTCTATGTGAGCTTCGTGACCTCATGCGTGCCAAAGGAGATGTTGGAGTCATTAGTAGCATCATCTCACAAGTCATTAGAACGTAAAGATGCACATTGTCATGATCATAAATCTAATGAATCACTCTCTCTAGGTGATGATCCAATCACAAGACGATGTTGAACACGGATATTATGATGAGGATGATGATAATAGTGACTTTGATCTTGATGAGTCAATGAGACACCATGGTATTATGGCTAACCTTTGTGGTTACATGGCCTGAGGAAAGGAATAGGTTCTTGATAGTTTTTTTTGACTATAAACAGTAGGGTAAAACCCCACTGCCATTTTTATTAATATAACGCAGAAAAACAAAAGAGTCTGAAAGGCTTGAGGTAAGCCCAAGAAACCAAAAGACTAAATACCTAAAAAACTAGTAAATAAAAGAAGAAAGAAAAAAATGAAAGAAAAAACTAAACAACTAACTAGCCTAAGAAGAAAAAATTACAATAGGCTATCAAGCCAAACTGAAAATTGCCTCTCATGCTTCTTCCTCATCCTATATTTGAGAAGCTTCAGTTCCTCCAGAAAAATGAACTTCCACCCTTGGAAAGAATGTGCAATATTCTCAAAATTTTTATAGTTTCTGGTGATCCAAATGGCCCAAGCTCCAAGAATGATTATCTCCATGTAAAATGGGTACCTTAGCTTATCTTTGAGGTCTTGGAATGCTTCTAACACAGACGGGTTTGGAGCTCTTGTGGGACAAAAGAAGTCCCAGCATTGTTGAACAAATGGACAACCCCAAAAGAGATGATCTAATGTTTCTTCTAGAGGACAGCCTCCAACAGCACAATTGTAATCTTCCAACACAAAATTCTTCCTTCTAAGTAAGTTTCTGGTGTTAACTCGATCATGAAGAAGTTGCCAGAAGAAAACTTTATGCTTTGGTTGGCATGAACTCTGCCAGATCCAGTTGAAGTGAGGGGGTGTCTATTTGTGACCAATTAAGACTTTATATGCTTTGATGGAGGAATAGTGCTCGGTCCCCCAAATGTAGCTCCAAGTATCTAAACAGTTTAAATGTTTAGATTGTCGCATGGCTATACAAATGTCTTCCATTTGTAAGAATTCCTCATAGGCCTCAGTTGTCAAGGGGAGGAAGAATAAATCCTGCAGGTACTCAGTCTGCAAAACTTGTTGGATATTCAGCTGGGGGTTTCTGACAAAAGAGAACAGGTGAGGAAATTGGTGTTTAAGAATTGCTTGGCTCCATAGATCATCCCAAAAGAATGCACTAACACCATCTCCCACATTACATCTAGCAATAGCTTTGTACTGATCAATGAGGGCTAAGTTGGACTTCCACCAGAATGATCCAATCATGTTGTCCCCTGGTAATTTTCCATCATTGTAGTATGTCTCCCAGATCAATTTTACCCAGGGAATATCATGTCTATTGAAGAATTTGTGAAGGTTTTTCATGAGCAGGGTTTTATTATGTGTGAAGATATCTAAAACACCTAGGCCTCCCTGGTCTTTTGGTCTGCACACTGCGGTCGATGCCACCAAAGCAGGCCTTTTGTCCTCCATATCAGGTCCTCTCCAAAGGCAGTGTCTCTGGTATTTGATGATCTGCTTTTTTATTGTAACAGGTATGTCCAAACAGCACATGAAGAAGACTGATAAAGATGTCATCACTCACTTGACCAACAGTAATTTTCCAGCTTGGGTCATGAAGATAGAGATACCAGCCACTCTTTTTGCAATCCTGTTAACTAGAGGTAGACATTGCTCAATAGTTGGCTTGTAAATTCCCAAGGGAATACCAAGGTAGGTAAGTGGGAATTTCCCTCTAGCACACTGCAAGGTGTTTGTATAAATTTCTACTCTGTCTTCAGCAATATTCAAGGGCAC
The DNA here is from genome assembly GCA_963921465.1 of Triticum timopheevii. Taxonomy (NCBI): domain Eukaryota; kingdom Viridiplantae; phylum Streptophyta; class Magnoliopsida; order Poales; family Poaceae; genus Triticum; species Triticum timopheevii. Next base: position 295,890,654 of record OY997264.1, on the reverse strand, counting down.
CATGATGGACTTCCCATAATTAACTTTTAGCCCCAGTTGCTGTGGCAAAAGTATTCAGAAGTGCTTTTAAGCAGAACAACTGCCTAGAATCAGCTTGCATAACCACTAAGGTGTCATCTGCATATTGCACAATTGGGAAGTGAGGACATGAGTTTACTTGTAGAGGAGCAGTGATCAGATTTAATCTCATGGCTTTATTAAGGATGGATTGAAGCAAATCAGCAGCCAGCACAAAAATTAAAGGAGAATAAGGGTCTCCTTGTCTTACTCCCCTTCTTATGTAAATTGTTTTCCCAGGAACTCCATTGAGTAGTATAGAAGAGGATGCAGTTGTGAACAAAGCTTCCATCCAGGAAATCCACTTCTCTCCAAATCCTTTAGCTCTAAAAATATCAATGATTGCATCATGCTCAATTGTATCAAAAGCCTTCTCAAAATCCAGTTTCATTACTAAGACTTCCTCCTTAGATTTATGACACTGGTGAATGTATTCATATGCCCAACCAAGGCAGTCCTGGATCACTCTATCTTTGAGAAAGCCATATTGATTAATATGCACCAACTGTAGAATAACTCTTTGCAGTCTATTTGCCAACAGCTTTGTAATGATTTTCAGAACACCATTTAGCAGGGAAATTGGCCTGAAGTCATTTGGAGAAAGTGGCACCTCTTTTTTTGGCACTAGAGTGATGAAAGAGGAGTTAATGCTTTCAAGATTTACATTCCCAGCATGAAAAGCCAAAATAAGCTCAAAGACATCATTCTTAATAATATCCCAACAACTTTTAATAAACTTATTATTGAATCCATCTGACCCTGGGGATTTATCATTAGGTAGGTTTTTGACCACTTCCTCAACTTCCTCTTGGGTAAAAGGCTTTTCAAGATCAATGAAGATTTGGGGGTCCACTGTGTTTTCATAAAGATCATTAAGGTCAAAGTGCATTGAGTGTCCATTAGAATGCCCCAATCTATTTTTAAAAGCCTCCCAGAGGATTGCAGCCTTTCCTTCATGATCAGTTACTTCAACTTGGTCTTTATTCAGCAACATAGCAATCTTATTGTGCCTATGATTAATAGAGGCTTTAGTGTGGAAGAATTTTGTGTTTTCATCTCCAAACTTTACTCCTTTAATTTTCCCTCTCTGTTTCCAATAAATCTTCTGATCATTGAGCATAGTTAACAGATGCTCCTTGAGCAAGGTCCTGCAATTATTTTCAAATAGAGTAAGATCTCTGAATTCCTCAATCATATCCCAGAGAAATATACAGTCATTTAGATCTGCAATTTGCTTCTTATGACAGGCAAGGTTTTTGGCCCACAGCTTCAGAGCTCTTCTGACATTCTTGAATTTTGCAGAAATCTTCTTAGCACAGTCTGAATGACCAACTAGAATAGCCCAAGCACTCTGAACCACCTGTTTAAAAGAACTGTGGTTAAGCCAGTAGTTTTCAAATCTGAAAACTCTAGACTTTGGGATATTTGTGCCAATTTTAATCATGCATGGGAGGTGATCAGAGATTGGTTTAGCCATGGGAAGGGCCAAGGTATCAGGATAACTGGTCATCCAAGCTGCAGAGGTAAAAAACCAATCTAATTTCTCCAAGAGTGGGTTGTCTTGCATGTTGCTCCAACTAAACTGTCTGCCTTTAAGGGGTAGTTCAATCAGGCCAACTTCACTTATTGACTCATTAAACATGAGCATTTCATTTACATCCCCTCCAGGTCTGTTTCTGTCCTCAGGTGTTCTGATAAAATTAAAATCCCCCATAATAATCCAATCTATATCATTAGGCATCTGAATATTACCAAACCAGTCAATGAACTCAATTTTGTCCTCATGATTGCAAGGACCATAAATGTTTTTGAGGACCCAACTTTTGGAAGATGTTCTGCAGGTGAACTGAATAGATAATGAGAATTTGTTTTGAAACATTAGCTCCCCAGAGAAAAGAGCTCCATTCCAAGCAGTGAGGATGCCACCTGATGCCCCAATGGAAGGTAAGAATTCAAATTTATTAAACCTTTGAGGACAAATTTTATGAATGTAGGCTAGATCAAAATTTTCTCTCTTAGTTTCCTGTATACAAACAATTCCAGCAGCACTTTCTTCCACTTTTTGCCTGATAGCCAACCACTTATCTGAGGAATTAATGCCCCTCACATTCCAGTTTAAGATATTCCAAGTTGCATTGTTATTCATTAATAATCAGTTTGATGATACTGTAGTTAGCAGGGCCCACCCCCTAATGACCATCCCAGGCTATAAAATTATTGGGTTCCACAAAAAGGACAGAACACTGAAAGTATGTTGGGACATTCCAGCAGTAGACATAAGTAGGTGAGGAGGTGAACCAAAGCAGCCATAGTTGATTGCCCACAGCTTCCAGGGCATCAGATAGGATAGAAGTCTCAACCACAAGGGGATACCAGAGCTGACACAGCAGCAAAGTGCATATAACATACAAAGGGTGCCTACCAGGGCAAACAAGCATTGTGCAACAGTTGCAATCATTACAGTTAACTGCATACATAAGACAGGAAATTCCCAAAAGAGAATAGCAGGCCATCCTGCTATCTATCAGAGACTGATGTTGTAGACACATATCACACAGGCCTGGACTTTGTTGCTTCTACTGTGGCCTTGGACACCTTAGCCACATCTTCCTGCCCCTTCCTCTTGGGCTTCTTTGTCAACTTCTCCTGAATGTCTTCCTCAGCAACCTTGAAGAAAGATTTAGACGGGTTTTTAACCACTGAATTGTGAATAATTGGGGGTATGGCATTGCATGGTAAACAAGACTGAGTAGCACAAGATTTCCTTCTATAGCCATTGTTATCCTTTTTAATCCTATCACTTCTTCTTACCTCAGTTTCTACCATAGGTTCTTTCTCCCTCCTTTTCCTTGATATGGCCTCTCCAAGGGGCAGGATTTTATTTGGGGACACCTGCTGAAGAGGACTGCTAGCCCCAGTGGAAGAGTGGGCAGCAGGGCTAATACCCTCATTTTCTTTGCCTAGCCCCAAGATGAAATCCTTACATGCAGGTGCCTGAGAAGTTGCACATTCATCAGGTATGTGAAAAAGCAAAGTGTCCTCATGCTCACAATTAGCAGTCAAAAATTTCCAGACATTAGACTTTAGCAAATGCATGGTCCAACCAAACTTGTCAGGTGTCAACAGTAAGTGAATTATGAAGTTAAACCAACTTACTGGTATTTCGATTTTGAAAGTTGGTGCAGCTCCTTGTGTTGCTGGTGCAAAATGCTGTATCCATAAATCCAATCCTTCTTGAGATATTAAATGTGCACCATCAATGATTTGCATAGCATGATCTTGGGCCAAAGTATGTAATGTAAGCAAGGAAGGAGAACCTGGCAAAGAGAAGGACCCATAATTACCTTTAGGGTTTGCAGTGTGTGAGGATGCAATGTGGGGAATTGGAACATCAGCCTTGCCCTTGTCTGGGTTATGGACTTGGAGTGAAGAAATGGAATCACCCACAGTTGCATTAGCAGCAGCTTCCAGAGGCACAATACAATTATCAGTAGCCTGGACTTCTTGCAAATTCTCAAGCTGGTTGTCTTGTTGGGCCATGGGCAAAGAGGAGCCAGAAGCCACAATATCTCTGGCAAAGGATGACATGCCAGGAGTGGGAACTGTCTACATAATTACAGCACACTTAGACTGCAGGTTTTGTTGTTCAGCAGGAGCCATGTTCTCATGCAGAGTCTGTTCAGCAGGCACCATGTTCACATTCAGTAGCTCTTCAACATTGGGTTGCACATCCTGTAAATTCTCTTCTTCTTCAACTGCATCATAAGCTAAAGCAATGTTCAGGAGCTCTTGACCAATTTGAGGGGCCTGAGCACCTTGGTTGACCTCCTCACTAGCAGACTGGGTCAAGGAAAGCAAACCATCAGACAGAGAAACTGTAGTAGTAATGCTGCTGTTTGGGGCCCCTTCTTCTGCCAAGATAGGAATTTCAACTTGAGGCTGCAGAGGATGGACAGGAGCTGGCTGTGGGAAAGCCCAGTGTTCCTCTTGCTCTGCCTATTCTTCCCAATCATCCCATTCTTCATTAGGAGCATTATTGTTAGGATTAGGCAGAGGTTGAAAGCCTGGAAAATCATTTGCATGTTGTGGCACAGGGTGTGAGTCCACACCCTCAGGTGGAAAAGGGTCCTCATCTGCAGGCCCACCCCCCATCATTTCCTCAAGAAGCACTTCATCAGAGCAGGTCTAGGACTCCTCCTCAAACAATTCTCCTTCAGACCATCTTATACTCTTTGGGATATCACCAAGTTCAGTGACTCTAGCCTTGACCAAGATCTTACCCTTCAATGCATCTTCTTTCTCCCAACTAATGATCTTGCCCCACTTTGAGATCGCAGAAGCAATATCTTCAGTATTATAGAAATCAAAAGGAACACCCACAAACAGTAGCCAACAGGTTCTGTTGAAATGAACCCTACGCCAATTCCTTCCTTGATTGTGTTTAGTAAAAGAAATAAATACATCACCAAAGGCATGCAGACTCTGTTGAATGAGGCTATCCCTGTCTCTGACATGCGTGAAACTGACATAAGGCTCTCCAAAAGGACAGGGTTGGATTTCTCTAAAACCTACTTGCTCATCTCCCTCGAGGAACTCTTCAAGAACCTCATGCACATTTGGGGAAAATACCTCATCTGGATGCGGATGGATAGTGGCAATCGCCCAGTCTTCGTGCCATATCGGGCAATGAGGGACAATCACACGAGAAACCCCATTGTGGCATTCAATCACCTGAATCTGAAAGCCATGAGGGACAAACGGTTGAGGGTCTATGGGAATCTGAAAGCCATGTCCTATTTATTAAAGTAGATTGCCAAGTGTTTCAAAGAGATAATCATAATATGGTCTTTACCGTATACGTAGAGGTGATTTATACATTGTTGACTTCACTAAAAGAGCTCAACCTAGAACCTGCTTAATTGCTAAATCTTCTAAAGGTTGGTTGTGGCATAGAAGGTTAGGACATGCGGGCATGCAAAATCTAGATAAGCTTCTTAAAGGTGATCATATCCTTGGTGTTAAAGATGTTATATTTGACAAGGATAGACTTTCCAGTGCTTGTCAAGTAGGGAAACAAGTTGGAGGAAGTCTGTTGGATTACGAGTTCCGCAAACCCTTGAGAGGTTCGAAATCTGGGGTGTGTGCAGAGATCTCAACCTACCTAGCCTGCCTACTCGCGATCCTCCTAGGCCTAGCACGACATGCTTAAGCGACAAAGAGACTTAACAGTTTATCCTGGTTCGGGCCACCTTGCGGTGTAATACCCTACTCCAGCGTTTTGGTGGACTGCCTCGGTGGGCTGAGGATGAACTAGGACAATGGATGAACTGGCCTTAGGAGGTGAGGTGTTCTTGAGCTCAAGGGAGCTCGTGAGGTGTGAACTAGTTCGGCCTGTCTTGCCTCTATGGTGGTGGCTAGTCCTATTTATAGTGGCCTTGGTCCTCTTCCCAAATGTTGGTGGGAAGGGATCCCACAACAGCCGGATTTGAAAGGGGACAAGTAGTATAGCTTATCCTGACAAAAGTAGTCATCACCTGCAAAAAGCCTCTGGGCGAGACGCTGCGGTGGGCTCGTCGATGACCTCCGTCCTGCCGTCCTGGCGGTCTTGGTCTCGTTGCACCAGAATGGAAACCTTTGGCTGATTCCTCAGGACTCCGCGCCTGTGGCTTGCCTCCTTTGCACCAAAGAGGAAACCTGCATTCTGCGCCCGCTTGGCGCCCGCCTAGCCTTGGTCGTCATGGCTCACGTCAGCTAAGCCTCGTGAGGTATCTTTGCTAGTGCTTGGACTAGGCATAAATATCAACTCCACCAATTCACATGAATTTAGGAGATGGCTAGCTATGCCTTTGGATTTTATTCCTCAGAAAGGCAAGAAAAGGAATAAATCATAATTCAAAAATATTGCAAGGGACTTGGAAATATTTTTGCATATCCAAGGTTGAAAAGGATAGGACGATCTCTACGAACAGATGGGATGATCAACAGATCAAGGAAAATGATAGCCCCTTGAAATCACAAAAGGGCATATTCAAATCCCAAAAATTTGGAATTAGGGTTTGAGAGGGTTTGAGATGATGCAAATTAGCTCTTGCCCACTGAAAAAGACATGAGCAAGTTTTGAAAGGTTGGAAATGAAAAGAAGTCTCAGAGTCATCAGCAAAACTTAGGGGAAATATTTTGAAAATGAGTGCCAGGAAGAAATAACAACACAAAAATTGATAACCCAATTTTGGGGCTGTTACACACGATTCCTTTGATGAACTTGACGGCTGATCCAGCTGGAATAGTGTGCACGGATTCTACCTCCGCCCACTTGGTGAACCTGTCAATGGCGACATAGAGGTACCGGTAGCCTCCTGGCGCTTGAGGGAACGACCCCAACAAGTCCAGCCCCCAGACCACAAACGGCCATGTGAGCAGGATTGTCTGGAGGCCCTGCGCGGGATGGTGGATTTGCTTGGCGTGAAACTGGCATGCTTCACAAGAGCGCACTAGCTCTACAGCGTCGTTGAGCGCAGTGGGCAGTAGAAGCCGCTGCGGAATGCCTTTCCCATCAGAGTGCGTGACGAGGAATGATGCCCGCAGTTCCCACCATGTTTGTCCGCTAGCAGCTCAAGCCCCTGTTCCCTGGAGATGCATCACAATGAAACGTCATTGGGCCTCTTGCAATATAACTCACCATCCTGGATGCAGTACGCGGTGGCATGACGTGCCACGCGCTCGTCTTCCTCCTCCTTCTCTGGCAGGGTCCCTTAAAGCAGGTACGCCTTGATCTCTCTAGTCCAGCACCCCTCCCGAGGCTCGAGCACAAGCAGCAGGCGGGCCCCCGAGGGGTGGCCACAGGCTGGGGTGCCTATCTCAGGTGCCTGAGGCAAACCCTCCTGAGGCGATGTTGGAGTCGCTGTGGGGGGAGCCGCAGACTTGAAGAGCCGCTCCTCAAACAACCCCAGCTCCTGAGGAAGCCTGCGGGAGGCTCTCTTGGCAATGTCATCCGCTTCCTTGTTTGTTCCATGCGGCACATGCTGCAGCTCCACGCCCATGAATATCTTTCTCCATCTTGCGCACCTCTTCTAGGTACGCCTCCATATGCTTGTCCTTGGGCGTGTACTCCTTGTTGGAGAAGTTAATGAGGAGCTGAGAGTCGCCCTTGATGATGAGGCCCTTCACCCCCAGCGCTGCCGCGGCCCTGAGCCCCGCGAACAAGCCTTTGAACTCCGCTGTGTTGTTGGAGACCTTCTCGCCCTGCTGGAAGTAGAGCTTGTCCTTGGTGGGCGAGATGAGGACGACCCCTGCTCCCGCGCCTTGTCGCGCGAATGCTCCGTCACAATACATGATCCACCCGTCCGGTTCCTCGTCTCCTGGCAAGAGGGAGCGATCCTCGCTTACTCTGTAACATCCCAAATTTTCAATTTGGAATGTTATACATAGATCATCATTGCATGTCATATTTTGTTGCATTGTTGGCTCGATCCTAGAAATTCTACGCAACTCAAGGACCCACGGAGAGAGTTGGGGATTTCGTTATTTTCATATTTGAGTTTTCTCAAATTTTGAAAATAGGATCATTTGATTTTATTTATTTTATCTTCAATTATTTATACTATCAAAATTTGAGAGAGGGAACAAAATGACTTTACCAAAATAAAGAAATAATGAAGATTTAATAAAAAAATCAAATAAGATTTTATTTTGGAGTTTTCGCCTTTTTATTTGAATTTAGGAAAAATGCGCGTTTTTCAAAATTGCATTTAGGCCCCAAATAAATGTTCATCTTGTCTGGCTTGATTTTAGAAGCCGGGGAAAATTTATTTCGGGATTTTTGGAGTCCGTTTGGTATTTCTTTTGTTTGTGTTTCTACGCGAAATTATTTAAAAAAACAAACCGACCTACGGGCCATACCCGAGCGGGACTCCGCCCGGGGGAAGCCTATATAAAGCGCAGCCCCGAGCCGCCAGCCCACCCCGCCAGCCCACCGCCGCCCAAACCCTAGCCGCGCCACCGCCTCGAGCCTCGCGCCGCGCCGCCACCGCCGCCGCCGGAGCCGCCGACCTCGCCGGAGCCGCCGCCGCCGCCTCGCCGACCCGCCGCCCGAGGTTGCCTCGTAATCCGCGCCGTTTTTTTTGAAAAATCGATCGGTTTTTCGTCGTTTTTCGCCGGTTTTTTTAGTTTCTATTTTTTGTTTATTAGATCTGTTTTTTTGGTTTGATTAAATAGCGTGCGTTCGCTCGTTCGCTCGTTCTAACGAACGTGTTCGTCAGATTAGATCTAGTTAGCGAACGTTCATTCGTTAACCTGTTCGTCGTTTTTCTTTTTCTCGGATTTATTCCGTGATTTTTCTGATCGCGATTTCTGATCCGATTTTCGTTTTAGTATAACTTTTCGCTCGTTTATCGGAATCAGGCGATTCAAGCGCCTGGAGTTTCGTCTTGAAACCCTCTTTCCGAATAACCAACTTAAACAAGTTTTTGCTTCGGTAAAATTTGGCTTAGATCCAGATTAGTAAAATGAAGCTGTTTTCTTTCGCCGTTTGACTTCCGTTGCTTCGTTTGATTTGATTCTTTTTGCAAACCGGGGTTCTTAAGTTGAACTTTTTGGTTAGATCTTTCATTCGAGTTTTACCTATGCATTAGATGAGTACTTATTATATGTTTGTTTGTTTGTCTGCGATAGAATACCCGTAGTGCGCCGCCTGTTACTTCGAGTCTCTAGGTTTCACGGATGATCAGCAAGGCAAGTAACACTTTGATCATACCTTTTCTACTACCCAGTTTTTATGCATTAGACCAATGCTCAAACATTGCATGACTAGGATCTAATTAAATTGTGGGATGGGAAGTAGATGAGGTAGTACCTATTACCTGTCTTATTATCAAACCTTTGGGAGTTACTTCTACGTTTGCTTATTATGCCATGCTATGCTAGTAGACGTGGATTGGGTGAGTGTATCCATCAAAGTGTGAGTTTGTTAATTAATGGTTTATTTAAGGAGGCAACTTAAACACACATCTGGGTGGATTCAGATACCTGGTTTCCAGGATTTGCATGTTTTTCTTCGGACCGCCACCCAGGCTCAAAGGGATCATAAGATTATTCATGCTAGAAACTTCCGTGTGCAGCCACATGCTACTATGGGCTCTAGCATAGTTGACTATGTCGTGCGAACTCTTACAGTGGTAGACTAGCTGATGTAGGGGATGTAGGTTGGTACGGTCTACCCTTTACGTAAGGTGCGAGCGCTTCTGAAAGACTATGTCTCGGTCATCCGTTTCTCAAACACCATGAAGTGCGAGAAATCAAGCGGAGGAGATCGAGTAATGTGGGGAAAAGTGCGCAAAGCTCCGCAGAGTGTAACAAACTAATCATGGTTAGCCGTGTCCCCGGTTACGGACATCTTGAGTATCTAGTACTTGGATATCATGTGAATCTCGTCATGTTACTTGAATTAATATTGTTGGGTTGTTAATGATTATTTTTAATTGGGATTGAGAATGCTGTCAACCATTCTCAATGTTTAACAACCACCATGATAGTTAAATAAATTTATTCCTTTGCAGTAGGGAAAAATTGGCTTTACGCAAAACTGTAACCATTAGAGCTTTCCACCAGCCAAATATGCATGTAGTATAGCTTATTCCATTTTTATTTCTCTATGTGTTATATTGCCAGCATATTCCATGTGCTGACCCGTTTTCGGGCTGCAACATTTCATGTTGCAGACTTTTCAGACGACGAGTAAGGTGCTTAGGTCGTGGTCCTATACTCAGTGATGCCATTGGAGTTGATGGACTCGCTTATTCTTCCAAGCCTTCCGCTGTTATCATTATTAGATGGCCTTAAGCCATATTTATTTTAATAAGTTCTCTCTTGAGACATTCGATGTAATAAGTGTGTGATTGCTACTCTGTTATAAATCCTCCAAGTACTGTGTGGTGTCAGCATTACTGATCCAGGGATGACACTTAAGCACAGATATCAGACTGTTTGAGGTCTGGTCGCTACAAAGATGGTATCAGAGCACACGCTGACTGTACGACACGGCCACTAAGCTAAAGCCCTAGATCATTACTCTTCTTCTCGTTTCTGACTCCTCATCTTTTCTATTCTTTAGGATGGCGGATGCTAGGAACAAGTTCACACAACCAGATGAAGACTCACCTTTTGGATATCACTTTAAGGAAGTCACTAGATACCTGAACATAGGAGTACGAAGCTTCACTGGGACCTTCAACGCCACTTTACCTGAAGAGGAGCACTGGATGATTCAAGTCCACATTCCAGGGAGGACATTTGCACCAGCCACGGAGCCCTTAGAGTTTTCCTTTGATGCACCAACATCGAGTCTAGGAAAGAGCATGGCAGCCCACATTGCCATGGGACGAATTGGAGAAGTTTACCACCATGATCTCAAGAATACTATCTATCAGATTTGTGGGCGCCGAGATGAGCATTGGGAGATGATCAACACCAGGAAGGACAGATCAATCACAGCTTATATCCAAGAATTAAACCAACACATCCGACGCCAGGAGAATCAAATGTGCGCAGACATGGAGGATCTACAGAAGGCTATGACGAAGATCAAGGAGCTAGAAGAGGAACTCAAGGCTACACATGAAGACTATATGGAAGAGATCGTTTCTCTAGTAAGACAGAACGGCGACCTTAGGAGAAGATTGGAGTATTCATGGGAGGTTCAGCACCCAGAGGAGAAGATGAGGAATCAACTTTTCCGGATAATTATATCATCATCGACGACACCGACTCGGATCCCGACGAGAGTGATGATGACTTTGTTGATGAAGATGGAGCAGATATCATGGAATCTTCATCGGAGCAGTTTTTCTAGTTGACCACCATAACAGTAGTAGAAATTCCCCCATTTAAAAATTAGTTTTAGTCCAAGCACTTTTGTAACGATAGTTAGACCATTGTATGCCCTTGTTTGAATTGAATGGAGTGATATTGTGTGCTTTTGTCTCATGTGCATATGGGTAGTGTTATCTCACTAGACCTCATTCTATTCTTAACTCTCGTCTCTTCTATAAACCCTCAGATGCCTCCGAGACGCGACCCTGAATTTGTTTTCCCGCCGGAGATCACTCAGTTGATTCAGCAGCAGAATGCCTTGATTCAAACATTGGTACAGAATCAAGGCAACAACAACAACAACAACAACAACAACAACAACCCACCACCACCACCACCTGTTGACCATTTGACTCGTTTCTTAAGGCTGAATCCACCGGTGTTTTCCAGTAGCACCGAGCCGATTGTTGCAGATGATTGGCTCCATAAGATAGGGAGGGAGTTGATCACTGCAGGATGTACAGATGGGGAAAAGGTGAAGTTTGCCGCACATCAGCTCGAAGGACCCGCAGCAGCATGGTGGGAGATTTTTACAGCCACCTACCCTGTAGATACTGTCACATGCGATCAGTTTTAGCAAGCTTTCCGTACTGCCCATGTTTCAGCAGGAGCTATGGCCATGAAGAAGCGTGAGTTTTGCAACTTACGCTAAGGAGGACGGATAGTTGGCCAGTATGTGGATGAATTCAGTAAGCTAGCATGTTATGCCCCAGATGACGTTGCTACAGATGCAGCTAAGCAGGAGAAGTTTCTAGAAGGACTGAATGATGAGCTGAGCATGCAGTTGATAGCCACCTCCAATAACTACCAGGAGTTAGTAGATCGTGCTCTTATGATTGAAGGGAAGCAGCAGTAGATTGACAATCGTAAGAGGAAGTATGGACAGGGGAAGTACAATTCTGGAGCTCAGCAGAAACTACGCTTTACCCCGAAGCCAGGAAGGCAATTTCAGCATACTCATGGAGGAGGCAGCTCGCACAATCATAATGGCACAAAGAATGAAAACGGGAATGGAGGAAGCAATGGACAAAACCGCACCATCCCGTCAACACCATCCAAGGTAGACCTGAGCCATATCACTTGTTTTAAGTGCCGTAAGACTGGGCATTATGCAAATGAATGTCCAGAAGCCCAAAATGGTAATGGCAATGGAAGCTCAGGAAAGAAGCCGAACCCTTTTAACAAGGGACAGGTGAACCACGTTACCGTGGAGGAGGTTGAAGCTCAGTCAGATGCAGTAATAGGTAAGTTTTTTGTTAAGACATTTACTGCAGTTGTTCTTTTTGATACTGGTGCATCGCATTCATACATATCAAGGGGATTTGTGGATAAATATAAATTACCAACCCAAGCTCTTAGGTCACCCATGCTAGTAACCTCACCCCGAGCAGAATACATGGCTAGTATATGGTGTGATCGACTGCCATTAAGGATTGGACACTATGTATTTCCTTCGGACCTAATAGTTCTGGAATCGCAAGGATTGGATGTGATATTAGGCATGGATTGGTTATCAAAGTACGGAGGAAATATAGATTGCGCCAGTAAGTCGATTTTGCTTACCACCCCTGAAGGAAGGAGAACCAAGTATGTATCACGGCATGAGCCGAGGAGGGCACATGTAAATTCCTTATCAGGAGTTGTGCAGGAGGAAGTACCAGTGGTAATGGATTATCCGGACGTGTTTCCGGAAGAGTTGCCAGGCATGCCGCCGGACAGAGACATTGAGTTTCTGATTGAACTACTGCTAGGCACTGGGCCGATATCTAAGAGACCATATAGGATGCCAGCCCAAGATTTGGAGGAAACTAAGAAGCAGATTAAGGAGTTGTTGGACAAAGGTTTTATTCGCCCAAGTTCTTCGCCTTGGGGATCGCCAGTACTTCTAGTGGAGAAAAAGGATGGATCATTAAGAATGGTTGTTGATTATCAAGGATTGAATGAAGTGACCATTAAGAACAAATACCCATTACCGATGATCAACGACTTGTTTGACCAATTGCAAGGAGCTAAGGTATTTTCCAAGATCGATTTGCGATCAGGATACCATCAGTTGAAGATTCGGGAGAAGGATATAACTAATACGGCTTTTACCACCAGGTACGGGCTGTATGAGTATACCGTTATGTCATTTGGTCTGACTAACGCCCCAGCCTATTTTATGAACATGATGAACAAGGTGTTTATGGAGTTTTTGGATAAGTTCGCCGTGGTGTTCATTGATGATATTTTGGTTTACTCGAAGAATGAACAGGAACATAAGGAACATTTGCGATTGGTACTCGAGAAGCTCAGAGAACATTAGTTGTATGCCAAGTTCAGCAAGTGTGAGTTTTGGTTGAAGGAAGTTGGATTTCTCGAACATGTTATATCTAGAGAAGGTATAGTAGTAGACCCCACTAAAGTTGCCACTGTGACAAACTGGGAAGCACCAACCACAGTTGGAGAGATCCGGAGTTTCCTTGGACTCGCAGGATACTACCGGAGATTCATTGAGAATTTCTTGAAGATTGCGAAGCCTATGACAGAATTGTTGAAGAAGGATACCAAGTTCATATGGACCGAGGAGTGTGAGGCTAGTTTCCGAGAGTTGAAGAAGCGTTTGGTTACCTCACCAGTAGTAATCCTGCCAGATCAAAGCAAGAATTACGAAGTTTATTGCGACGCTTCGCGTCGAGGACTTGGAGCAGTACTTATGCAAGAGGGAAGAGTTGTTTCGTATGCTTCACGACAGCTTAAGCCTCATGAGTTAAACTATGCTATTCATGATTTGGAGTTAGCAGCCGTAGTGCACGCACTGAAGACTTGGAGACATTTTCTTATTGGGAACCACTGTGAGGTGTACACGGATCACAAGAGTTTGAAGTACATCTTCACACAGAAGGAATTAAATCTCAGGCAGAGGAGATGGTTGGAGCTTATTAAAGATTACGGTATGAGATTGCATTATCACCCCGGAAAGGATAACGTTGTAGACGCGTTGAGCCGTAAGAGCCATGTCAACACCCTAATGACCGGAGATTTACCAAAGGAATTAGCCGAGGAATTCCGGGAGCTATGTTTGGAAATAGTTCCGAGAGGCTATGTAGCAGCCTTGGAGATTCAGTCTACTTTGATGGATAAAATCAGAGAAGCTCAAAAGACAGATAAGGAAGTTGGTTCTATTAAGGAGAAGATGAGCAAGGGAAAAGCTAAGGGATTTCGTGGGGATGAGCATGATACCTTATGGTTTGAGGACCGCGTTTACGTGCCAAGTGATCTAGAGATCAGGAAGTTGATTTTGCAAGAGGCACATGATTCGCCGTATTCAATCCACCCCGGAAATACCAAGATGTATTCGGATTTGAGGGATACTTTCTGGTGGACCGGAATGAAGAAGGATATTGCAGAGTATGTAGCAGTTTGTGATGTATGTCAGAGAGTGAAGGCAGAACACCAGAAGCCAGCAGGATTGTTACAGCCATTGCCTATACCCGAATAGAAGTGGGATAAACTAGGCATGGATTTCATCACAGGATTGCCCAGGACCCGTTCAGGCTATGACTCGATTTGGATTGTAGTCGATCGTTTGACGAAGGTACCTCATTTCATTCCAGTAAAGACTACCTACAGCAGTGCCAAATTGGCTAAGATATACATGACCAGGATTGTATGTTTGCATGGAGTTCCGAGGAGTACCGTATGAGATAGAGGAACCCAATTCACCTCAAAGTTCTAGAAGCAGTTGCACAAAACTTTGGGAACCAGACTAGAGTTTAGTACAACTTTTCATCCACAGACAGATGGACAAACCGAGAGAGTCAACCAGATTTTGGAAGATATGCTGAGAGCATGTGCCTTGGATTATGGATCAAGTTGGGATGATAACTTGCCATATGCGGAGTTTTCTTATAACAACAGCTACCAAACTAGCTTGAAGATGGCACCTTTCGAAGCCTTGTATGGAAGGAGGTGTAGAACCCTGCTATTGTGGGATGAGGTTGGAGACCGCCAGTTGTTTGGACCGGATTTGATTAAGGAGTCTGAACGGAAAGTAAAGTTGATTCGCGATAGGCTCAAGGTAGCCCAGTCAAGGAAAAAGAGCTATGTGGATTCAAAACGCAAGGAGATAGAATATGAAGTCGGAGACAAAGTTTATCTTCGAGTATCTCCGCTTCGAGGAGTTAAGCATTTTGGAGTTAAAGGAAAGTTAGCACCACGTTTTGTGGGACCATACAAAGTTTTGGAGCGCATGGGAGAAGTTGCGTACAAGTTGGAATTACCCGAGGGATTGTCAGGTGTTCACGACGTGTTCCACGTTTCTCAGTTAAAGAAGTGTCACGCAGAGATGGCGGATATACCCCTGAGAGATACTGTGCCACTTGAAGCGATTCAGTTGAGCAATGATTTGACCTATGAAGAGAAACCAGTTAAGATTCGAATATGCCAGCCGAGTCACCCGCAGCAAGGTCATCAAGTTTTGCAAAGTTCAGTGGAGCCATCACACCGAGGAAGAAGCCACCTGGGAGCAAGAGGAAGATCTGCTCAAGGCCCACCCTCACCTATTTGCTAGCCAACCCGAATCTCGAGGGCGAGATTCATCTTAATGGGGGTAGGTTTGTAACATCCCAAATTTTCAATTTGGAATGTTATACATAGATCATCATTGCATGTCATATTTTGTTGCATTGTTGGCTCGATCCTAGAAATTCTACGCAACTCAAGGACCCACGGAGAGAGTTGGGGATTTCGTTATTTTCATATTTGAGTTTTCTCAAATTTTGAAAATAGGATCATTTGATTTTATTTATTTTATCTTCAATTATTTCTACTATCAAAATTTGAGAGAGGGAATAAAATGACTTTCCCAAAATACAGAAATAATGAAGATTTAATAAAAAATCAAATAAGATTTTATTTTGGAGTTTTTTGCCTTTTTATTTGAATTTAGGAAAAATGCACGTTTTTCAAAATTGCATTTAGGCCCAAAATAAATGTTCATCTTGTCCGGCTTGATTTTAGAAGCCGGGGAAAATTTATTTCGGGATTTTTGGAGTCCGTTTGGTATTTCTTTCGTTTGTTTTCTGCGCGAAATTATTTTCAAAAAAAAACGAACCGACCTTCGGGCCGTACCCGAGCGGGACTCCGCCCGGGGGCAGCCTATATAAAGCGTCACCCCGAGCCGCCAGCCCACCCCGCCAGCCCATCGCCGCCCAAACCCTAGCCGCGCCGCCGCCTTGAGCCCCGCGCCGCCTCGAGCCCCGCGCCGCGCCGCCGCCGCCGCCGCCGACCTCGCCGGAGCTGCCGCCGCCGCCTCGCCGACTCGCCGCCCAAGGTTGCCTCGTAATCCGCGCCATTTTTTTGGAAAATCGATAGGTTTTTCGTCGGTTTTCGCCGGTTTTTTTAGTTTCCGTTTTTTGTTTATTAGATCTGTTTTTTTGGTTCGGTTAAATAGCGAGCGTTCGCTCATTCGCTCATTCTAACGAACGTGTTCATCAGATTAGATCTAGTTAATGAACGTTCGTTCGTTAACCTGTTCGTCGTTTTTCTTTTTCTCGGATTTATTCCGTGATTTTTCTGATCGCGATTTCTGATCCGATTTTCGTTTTAGTATAACTTTTCGCTCGTTTATCGGAATTAGGCGATTCAAGCGCCTGGAGTTTCGTCTCGAAACCCTCTTTCCGAATAATCAACTTAAACAAGTTTTTGCTTCTGTAAAATTTGGCTTAGGTCCAGATTAGTAAAACGAAGCTGTTTTCTTTCGCCGCTTGACTCCCGTTGCTTCGTTTGATTTGATTCTTTTTGCAAACCGGACTTATTAAGTTGAACTTTCTGGTTAGATCTTTCATTCGAGTTTTACCTATGCATTAGATGAGTACTTATTGTATGCTTGTTTGTTTGTCTGCGATAGAATACCCGGAGTGTGCCGCCTGTTACTTCGAGTCTCTAGGTTTCGCGGATCATCAGCAAGGCAAGTAACACTTTGATCATACCTTTTCTACTACCCAGTTTTTATGCATTAGATCAATCCTCAAACATTGCATGACTAGGATCTAATTAAATTGTGGGATGGGAAGTAGATGAGGTAGTACCTATTACCTGTTTTATTATCATACCTTTGGGAGTTACTTCTACGTTTACTTATTATGCCATGCTATGCTAGTAGACGTGGATTGGGTGAGTGTATCCATGACAGATGTGAGTTTGTTAATTAATTGTTTATTTAAGGAGGCAACTTAAACACACATCTGGGTGGATTGAGATACCTGGTTTCCAGGATTTGCATGTTTTTCTTCGGACCGCCAACCAAGCTCAAAGGGATCATCAGATTATTCATGCTAGAAACTTCCGTGTGCAGCCACATGCTACTATGGGCTCTAGCATAGTTGACTAAGTCGTGCGAACTCTTACAGTGGTAGACTAGCTGATGTACGGGATATAGGTTGGTACGGTCTACCCTTTACGTAAGGTGCGAGCGCTTCTGAAAGACTATGTCTCGGCCATCCGTTTCTCAAACACCATGAAGTGCGAGAAATCAAGCGGAGGAGATCGAGTCATGTGGGGAAAAGTGTAACCATTAGAGCTTTCCACCAGCCAAATATGCATGTAGTATAGCTTGTTCCATTTTTATTTCTCCATGTGTTACATTGCTAGCATATTCCATGTGCGGACCCGTTTTCGGGCTGCAACGTTTCATGTTGCAGACTTTTTAGACAACGAGTAAGCTGCTTAGGTCGTGGTCCTATACTCGGTGATTCCATTGGAGTTGATGGACTCGCTTATTCTTCCAAGCCTTCCGCTGTTATCGTTATTAGATGGCCTTAAGCCATATTTATTTTAATAAGTTCTCTCTTGAGACATTCGATGTAATAAGTGTGTGATTGCTATTCTGTTATAAATCCTCCAAGTACTATGTGGTGTCAGCATTACTGATCCAGGGATGACACTTGAGCACAGAGATCAGACTGTTTGAGGTCTGGTCGCTACATACTCCGCGGTGGGGAGTGTCAGTCCGCTCGGCCACGAAGTCCGCGAGGGCCGCACCCTTAATGACTCTGGTGGTGTTGAACTCGAGGTTGAACGCCTGAAGCTTGATGTTCCATTCGGCAACTCCCCCGGCGGCATTCGGGCTCCAGAGAACCCTCTCTAGCGGGTATGCCAAAACAAACTTGAAGTGGTGGCCTTGAAAGTAGTGGCACAGTTTTCGGGAGGTGACCAGGAGTGCGAGCACGAGTTTCTGAGGCATGGGGTAACGCGCCCGGGCCTCCCTCAGTACCGTGCTGATGAAGTAGATAGGGCGCTCGACAAGTGGGGAGGCATCAGTGGAGTCTTGTTCTTTGTGAGGGCACGGGTCTTCATGGCTTCGTGAGGTCCGCCCTCGGGAGCCTCGGTGGCCATGGGGTCGGTCGAGGCCCCAGGCACATCGTCCTCAGGGTGCTGTGCTTTGCTCGATGGTTGTGCATCCTACTGAGGTTTATTGGATGGGCGTTCCTTCCTTAGTGCCACCAAGGCGGTGCTGGCTGAGTGAGGGGTGGCTGCCAGATAGAGCACCAAGGGCTCGAGAGGGCGTGGTGCCACCATCACTAGCGGGCTGGTCAAATATCTCTTGAAGTCTTGAAAGGCTGCGTCCGCCTCCGGGGTCCACTCGAACGGCTCCTTCCTTTTCATCAGCTTGAAGAATGGGAGGGCGCGCTCCCCCAGCTTGGAAGCGAAATGCGCAAGCATGGTTACGCAGCCCGCCAGCTTTTGCATCTCCTTCAGGGTCTGTGGGGGGCTCATGTCCTCTATTGCCTTAACCTTTTCTGGGTTGCCCTCGATCCCTCTGTGATACACCAAGAAGCCCAGCAGCTTGTTAGAGGGAATCCCAAACACACACTTCTTGGGATTAAGCCGAAGATCCACCTTGCACAGGCTGGAAAACGTCTCCTCCAGATCTGCTATCAGGGTCTCGGCCTCCCGAGACTTCACCACTATATCATCAAGATAGGCCTCTGTGTTCCTCCCGAGCTGCGAGCCTAGGGCGATATGTATCAGTTGCGGGAAGGTTCCCCCAGCATTACGCAGCCCGAAGGGCATGCAGGTGTAGCAGTACACCCCGCAGGGGGTCAGGAACGCCATTTTCTCCACATCCTGCATGGCCATCTTGATCTGGTGGTAGCCTGAGAAGGCATCCAAGAAGCACAACAGGTCACATTCGGTGGTGGAGTCTACGATTTGGTCAATGCGAGGGAGCGGGAGGGGATCTTGCGGGCAGGCCTTGTTGAGGTTGGTGAAGTCAACACACATACGCTCCTTCCCTTCTTTCTTGGGGATGATGACGGGGTTCGCCAGCCACTCGGTTATCACACCTCTCTGATGACCATGCGGCTTGTAGCTTCTGGGTTTCCTGGACGATGAAGGCCTTCTTCTTGGTGGACTGGCGATGAGCCTTCTGCTTCACTGGTCGCACGTTTGGTCATACCCTCAGGTTGTGCTCGATTATTCCCCTTGGGATCCCAGCCACGTGTTTGGGTTCTCAAGCGAATACATCCTTGTTGGCTCACAGGAAGTTGACCAATGCCTCCTATTGGTCCCGAGGGAGGCCAGCCCCTATGGCGAAGGTGGCGCTGGCTGCTCCATCCTCACAGACCAGCACTTGCTTCGTCTTGGCTCGATCTTGGGAGAACAATTGCTTCTTCTTGGCCGACGCTAGTTCTAGGGCCTCCGGACCCCCTTTCTCGTCGGGCAGCGTGGGCGCGGTTGACCTGAGGGCGAGCTTGAGGGCCTGCAGCATGCCCTTGGTGTCCCCCGCTACCGTGAGGACACCGTTGCTACCGGGCATCTTCATGAGGTTGTACACAGGGTGGGTTGCAGCCATAAACTGGGCCAAGGCCTGGTACCCCAGAATGGCATTGTACGACAGGTCGATCCTGACGATGTCGAAGTCGATGAGCTCGGTGTGGTAGTTGTCGCGTGTTCCGAAGGTGACAGGGTGGCGGATCTACCCCAGGGGGCTGGTGGAGCCGCCGCCGACCCCGGAGAAAGGCCTGGAGGGGCGGAACCGGCTAGGCTGCATGTGCAGTAGGACAAATGCTTCCGGGGAGAGCACGTTGAGGCCGGCTCCGCCGTCGATGAGGGTTTTGGTGATCGTCACGTTCCAGATGGTGGGGGTGCAAAGCATTGGGAGTGCGCCTGCTCCCGCCGTGGCGGCGGGATGATCCTCGAGGTCGAAGGTGAGGTCGGCCTTGGGTGTCGTCCAGCCCAGGGGAGCCCTCGAGCCCGCCTATGTGGCACTTACTCGCCGGTAGAACTTCTTGATGTGGCGGTCGGAGGGTGGTGCCTGCGAGCCACCTAGGAGAGCTGCGATGACCGGGGGTGTCGGTGCCGCATAGCGGGCGAGGAAGAGGTCGCGCAACCCTTCCCAGGAGGCCACAGAGGACGCCAGCAGATTGAGTAACCAAGCGCGTGGTGCGCTTACAAGGGCCATGGGGAGCCAGTTGGCCTTCACCTTATCATCTCTACCGGCCGCCCAGACTGCCTCCTCTCATGCTTGAAGAAAGGCGGCCAAATCCACCGCTAAGTCATAACGTGGCGGCATCTCTGGTCGAAACTTGGACGGACACTGCACCTGCCGCAGGGAGAGGGTGAAACCGCGCAGCCCAGGCGCCTCTCTAGGAGTGTGTGTCAGCTGGGTCGACGGAGAAGCGCCCGTCATCGGGGCCGGTGGCGCGATCTAGCGGTCGGGGTAGGAGATTCCGACGCACCCCTACCTGGCGCGCCAAATGTCGGATTACGGGTTCTGCAAACCCTTGAGAGGTTCGTACTCTGGGGTGCGTGTGGAGATCTCAACCTACTCAGCCTGCCTACTCACGATCCTCCTAGGCCTAGCACGACAAGCTCAAAGAGACAAAGAGACACAACAGTTTATCCTGGTTCGGGCCACCTTGCGGTGTAATACCCTACTCCAGCGTTTTGGTGGACTTCCTCGGTGGGCTAAGGATGAACTAGTATAGTGGATGAACTGGCCTTAGGAGGTGAGGTGTTCTTGAGCTCAAGGGAGCTGGTGAGGTGTGAGCTAGTTCAGCCTATCTTGCCACTATGGTGGTGGCTAGTCCTATTTGTAGTGGCCTTGGTCCTCTTCCCAAATGTTAGCGAGAAGGGATCCCACAACAACTGGATTTGAAAGGGGACAAGTAGTACTGCTTATCCTGACAAAAGTAGTCTTCGCCTGCAAAAAGCCTCTAGGCATGACGCCGCGGTGGGCTCGTCGATGACCTCTGTCCTGCCATCCTGGCGGTCTTGGTCTTGGTGCACCAGAATGGAAACCTTTGGTTGATTTTTCCGGACTCCTCGCATGTGGCTTGCGGATACGTCTCCAACGTATCTATAATTTTTGATTGTTCCATGCTATTATATTACTTGTTTTGTATGTTTAATGGGCTTTACTATACACTTTTATATTAATTTTGGGACTAACCTATTAACCGGAGGCCCAGGCCAAATTGCTGTTTTCTTACCTCTTTCAGTGTTTCGAAGAAAAAGAATATCAAATGGACTCCAAACGGAATGAAACCTTCGGGTAGTTATTTTTGGAACAAACGCAATCCAGGAGACTTGGAGTAGACGTCAGGGAAGCTTCGAGGAAGCCACGAGGGTCCAGGGCGCGCCCTACCCCCTGGGCGCGCCCCCACCCTCGTGGGCCCCTCGTGGCTCCCCTGACCGACTTCTTTCGCCTATATATATCCATATACCCCAAAATCATCCAGGAGCACAATAGATCGGGAGTTCCACCGCCGCAAGCCTCTGTAGCCACCAAAAACCAATCGGGACCCTGTTCTGGCACCCTGCCGGAGGGGGGATCCGTCACCGGTGGCCATCTTCATCATCCCGGCGCTCTCCATGACGAGGAGGGAGTAGTTCACCCTCGGGGCTGAGGGTATGTACCAGTAGCTATGTGTTTGATCTCTCTCTCTCTCTCTCTCTCTCTCGTGTTCTTGAGGTGGTACGATCTTGATGTATCGTGAGCTTTGCTATTATAGTTGGATCTTATGATGTTTCTCCCCCTCTACTCTCTTGTAATGGATTGAGTTTTCCCTTTGAAGTTATCTTATCGGATTGAGTCTTTAAGGATTTGAGAACACTTGATGTATGTCTTGCATGTGCTTATCTGTGGTGACAATGGGATATTCACGTGATCTACTTGACGTATGTTTTGGTGATCAACTTGCGGGTTCAGTGACCTTGTGAACTTATGCATCAGGGTTGGCACACGTTTTTGTCTTGACTCTCCGGTAGAAACTTTGGGGCACTCTTTGAAGTTCTTTGTGTTGGTTGAATAGACGAATCTGAGATTGTGTGATGCATATCGTATAATCATACCCACAGATACTTGAGGTGACATTGGAGTATCTAGGTGACATTAGGGCTTTTGTTGATTTGTGTCTTAAGGTGTTATTCTAGTACGAACTCTATGATAGATCGAACGGAAAGAATAGCTTCGTGTTATTTTACTACGGACTTTTGAATAGATCGATCAAAAAGGATAACTTTGAGGTGGTTTCGTACCCTACAATAATCTCTTCGTTTGTTCTACGCTATTAGTGACTTTGGAGTGACTCTTTGTTGCATGTTGAGGGATAGTTATATGATCCAGTTATGTTATTGTTGTTGAGAGATCTTGCACTAGTGAAAGTATGAACCCTAGGCCTTGTTTCCTAGCATTGCAATACCGTTTACGCTCACTTTTATAATTAGTTATGTTGCTGTTTTTATTTTTTCAGATTACAAAAACCTATATCTACCATCCATATTGCACTTGTATCACCATCTCTTCGCCAAACTAGTGCACCTATACAATTTACCATTGTATTGGGTGTGTTGGGGACACAAGAGACTCTTTGTTATTTGGATGCAGTGTTGTTCGAGAGAGACCATCTTCATCGTACGCCTTCCACGGATTGATAAACCTTAGGTCATCCACTTGAGGGAAATTTTCTACTGTCCTACAAACCTCTGCACTTGGAGAACCAACAACGTCTACAAGGAGAAGGTTGCGTAGTAGACGTCAAGCTCTTTTCTGGCGCCGTTGCCGGGGAGGTGAGTGCTTGAAGGTATATCTTTAGATCTTGCAATCGAATCATTTTGTTTCTTGTTTTATCACTAGTTTAGTCTATAAAAGAAAATTACAAAAAAATGGAATTGAGTTTGCCTCATATGCTTCATCTTTTTAATATCTTTCGTGAGAATGATGGAAAGGAAAATTGTGCTCAAGTGCTAGAAGAAGAAGTCTATAAAATGTTTGGCACTAAATCTTTGAACGATGAGCATGATTGCATTGTTGTTAGTATGAACTCTTTGAATATCCATAGTACTAATGATGATTGCAGTAGTCATGATGAAAATGTCTCTTATAAGCATGTCAACTTTTGTGGAGTGCATAGAGTTTGCAAGTACACATCAAATAGGGAAGATAGGTTTTGCAAGAGGCATAATGTCGGTGTACTAAAGTAGGGGTACCTTAGTATCCCGAACTTGTGCACGGGCAGTTGCAGCGTCCCGCGGCAAGGCTTGCTGGGTGTCCGCCAAGATCCTCCGTAGTTCCTATTGATGCCATTCAAGAACAAAGTGTTTTAATTGAGGAGACAAGACCCCGGCAACAGGAGCTTGCCGGGAAGGACAAGGCCCCGGCAAGAGGAGCTTGCCGGGAAGGCAGACCCAGGCACTTCACAGAACTTGCCGCGACGCGCCGCGCGTCCCGGCAAGACCCGACGAGCAACAAGCTTTCGGGTGCGACAAGACAACAACCGCGGCAAGGCGCTTGCCGCGGCGAAGCCACCACTCTGTGCCCACGCTCCAGCACATCCTTCGACGTGTCGCCCTGAGACCATTCCGGGCGCACGTGGCGGGAAGCTGTGCAGCCAAGCGGTGCGAGGTGGCAAGTGGAGATGACGAGAAGGCCATCGTGGCAAGCGGTGGCGCTCCTAACGGTCGCTTTTTTGCACTGTTTAGGCGACGCGGACGGGCATTAAATGCTCTTGTCCCCTGCCGTCAGAGTTAGGTAGGGTGCACTGTAGCGGCAGTTGTACCAACCCCTGTTTTTACATTTGTACCCCTGCATGCGTTGCCACCTGTCGGTGACCCCTTTAGCCTATAAAAGGATGCCCATGCGCAACGTAGAGGGGGTTCGACTCATTCGAAACTACACCACTCTCACGCTCTTAAGCAAGAACAGAATACAATCACAAGGCAGTAGTAGGAGTATTATCTCTCCGGAGAGCTCCGAAGCTGGGTAAAAATCCCTCGCGTGCTCCGCCTCGATCCGCTCTTCGTGCGCCCTCCGCTCCCTTGCCGGACCGAAAGGGGCGCTGCCCCATAGGTGTTCGTTCCCCACAACATCTTTGGCGCGCCAGGTAGGGGTGTGTCGAGGTTGCGTGAACCTGATCCAGCGTTCACGCGAGCCAGATCTTCGTTTTCTTCATCGTCTTCTTCAACATGCCACCGAAGAAGAAGGCTTCAGAGGTGGCTGGACCGTCCGCGTCAATCCCACCGCCACCGGAGCAAACGGGCGGTGGGGTAGACGCCGGAGGAGGAACGGGCGTCGATGAGGGAGCTCATGCCGCCGCCAGGTCCAAGGACAAGGCCGCGCAAACCTCGGCGTACGTACACGCACCACGCCCATCTCAGGAGGCGCGGGACCGGCAACGTCATGGTACACGCGGTACCATACGTTCGCTGGGTCAAGGCCAAGCTGGTGGATCTCGGGACGCTCAAGATCAGCATGCACATCAACATGCTTGCACGAGCGCGGCGCGGTCGCCTGGACGAGATGCTGCTCCTTCTAACATTGTTAGAAGTGCGAGCATATCTCGCTCCTCGCGCCGTTCGCCGCCACCGCCCAAGACTCCAGAAGAAGCATTGGCCCGGGCCCAACTGCTTCTAGATTACCCTCCAGCGCCAGACAAGATCAACGATTGGAGGGCTACCATTCAGAGCCTCATCGGCTTTGCCAACGACGACACTTCCCGGCAACCGAGTACGTCGAAGCCGCGGCAAGACGCCCAGGCGCAAGCCGATGACGACAAGACTGGTGGGGGTGCGACCACCGTGCACTCCCCGCCCCGAAGGCCAAGATCACCGACTCGCCGGGTCAACCTCGACACCGACTCCACGGCGTCGTCAGATCCACGAGCTCGTCGCGATCAACGCCAAGTTCTTCAAGAACGACAGCACGAAGACGCTCGTACACGCATTGAGCGTCGAAGGGAAGCGCGACATCAGTCCGAACAGCGCGCTGGGCCCGCTGTTGACATGCATGCGCCAGGGGAACCAGGCGACTTGCCGTACGCGGTAGGTTGCCCTGCATTTACTCGTGAGCTGCGACAAGTCCAGTGGCCCAGTACGAAGAACTTCAAGCCAGATGTACCCGAGAAGTATGATGGAAGGTTGCACTCGTCGGAGTTCCTCAGCATCTACACCATCGCGGTGCAGGCTGCCGGGGGGCGCGACGAGAAGATCCTCGCCAACTACTTCCCGCTGGTACTCAAGCCAAACGTCAGATCCTGGCTCATGCACTTGCCGGACGACTCCATCTCCTCATGGGCGGACCTGTGGCATCAGTTTGTCGGCGCCTTCACAGGCGGCCACAAGCCCCATGGCCAGGAAAGTGATCTTCATCTGCTCGCCCAGAAGGAAGGAGAGCCCCTGCGCAAGTATATTCAGAGATTCAGCCAAGTGCAGCGCAACATCCCAGACGTCCACCCTACCGCGGTTATCAGCGCGTTCCATCAGAACGTGTGTAATCGCAGGATGAGGGAGGAGATGGCGATGTGCAAAATCAGAGATGTCAGCGAGCTATATGCCCTGGCCGATAGATGCGCACATGCTGAAGAGGGGAGGAAACTCCCCGGAGAGAATGCAGGAGCAGAAGGGTCTGACAGTGAGGATGCCGCCCCGGCAAGGAAAAACCGGAGGCGGAACAACGGGAAAAGGAAAGCTAAAGATGTGCTAGTTGTCGAGCAGTCCGGCAATGGAGGTGGCGCCGAGAAGGCCAAAGCTGGTAACTCTAGCGAGGCTGTGGTGGCCGCCGACAAACAGGACGGCTCCGGCAAGCAGTATTGCAAGATCCATCGCACCAAGGGCCATGATCTCCAGACCTTAAAGAAAGTTGAGCAACTTGTTGAACTGCAGAAGGCTGAATACGAGCGACGCGAGAAGGAGAAGGCCCAAGAAGGTGGTGGAGGATCCGGCAAGAAGCGTCCCGGCCGGGGAGGGCGCCGCGGCAAGGCCAAGCAGCGGCAAGGAGACAGGCCTCCCCGCGGCCGCGGCCAGGATGAAGATGAAGACGATGACGAAGACATGGAGGATGATGAGGCCGACGAGCAGGAGTTTCAGAAAGCAACAGAGGTTCTGTGCGTTGACGGCGGTGCTTCTCTGTATACTTCACACCGCCAGCTCAAACAATGGGTGCGGGAAGTAAATGCAGCAGAACCACCAGTTGAGTCACGCAAGCCTCTGAAGTGGTCCAGCACGCCCATCATCTTTGACGTTGAGGATCACCCTGATCGCATAACCGCGGTCGGGTGCTTGCCGATGTTGGTTTCACCAACTATCCGCAACCTCAAGGTTACAAAGATACTGGTTGACGGCGGGGCCGGCATGAACCTGATCTCCTCAGCGGTACTCAAGAAGCTCTAGATCCCCGACAGCGAGCTCGAAGAGACTGGTACTTTCCAAGGAATCAATCCGGGAAGGAGCAAGCCGAAGGGGAAGATCAGATTGCCAGTGACATTTGGCAGCGAGCTGAACTTCAGGACAGAGAAAGTTACCTTTGACGTTGCTGATTTCCCATTGCCATACAATGGGATACTCGGCCGTCCAGCGCTCGCCAAGTTCATGGCAGCATCTCATTACGCATACAACGTGCTCAAGATGCCTGGTCCGATAAGTGTCATCTCTGTCCCTAGCGACAAGAAGGATGCCCTTATCTATACCGACAAGATTTACCGAGAAGCAGTAGCCGCAGCCGAACGCAAACCACCTGCCGCTGAAGCTCCCGGGGGGAAGAACAAGACAAAGTCCGGCAAGAGCTCTGATGCCCACTCCGGCAAGCGCACCTCTTCGGAGTGCTGCGCTACCGTCGAGGACGCACCATCGAGCTCCACCGGCAAGTGTAAGAAGGCGAAGGCAACTCCACCAGAAACAAAGAAAGTGGCCACCAAGGAGGACGGCACTGGTGGTACCTTCACCATCAGTGCCACGCTTGATCCTAAATAGGAAAGCGCGCTCGTTGCTTTCCTGCGTGCGAATGTCGATGTGTTTACATGGCAACCATCTGACATCCCCAGTGTTCCCAGGAAAGTAATTGAGCACCACCTTGCCGTCTGTCCTCACGCGCGGCCTATCAAGCAGAAAGTCAGAAAACAAGCAGTGGAGCGCCAAGAATTCATTGCTGAAGAGATCAAGAAGTTGGAAGCAGCAGGCCTAGTCAGAGGAGTGCTCCATCCAACGTGGCTGGCCAATCCTGTAGTCGTGCGCAAGGCGAACGGGAAATGGAGGCTTTGTATTGACTTCACTGACATTAATAAAGCTTGTCCCAAAGATCCATTTCCCTTGCCGTGCATTGACCAGATTGTCTACTCCACGGCAGGATGTGATCTGCTTTCATTTCTTGATGCATATTCAGGATATCACCAGATCTTCATGGCAGAAGAGGATGAGGAGAAAACCGCATTCATTACTCCATGTGGCACGTACTGCTTCGTACGGATGCCTTTCGGACTAAAGAATGCTGGTTCAACATTTGCAAGGGTAGTTCACGAAGCTTTTGAGCCACAGTTGCACAGAAATGTAGATGCTTACATGGATGACATAGTGGTCAAGAGCAAAGACAAAGCAACTCTGATTCAAGATTTGGACGAGACCTTTGCAAATCTGCGCAAGATCAACCTCAAGCTTAACCCCGAGAAGTGCGTGTTTGGAGTCCCCTCCGGCAAGCTTCTCGGGTTCTTCGTGTCTCAACGAGGGATCGAAGCCAACCCCGACAAGATCAAGGCCATTGAGCAGATCGAAGCACCAAAGCGCGTCAAGGATGTGCGAAGGCTTGCCGGCTGCGTAGCTGCTCTCAGCAGGTTCATCTCTAAGTCTGCTGAGCGCGCCCTACCATTTTTCAAAATTTTGAAAAAGGCAGGTCCAATGAAATGGACTCCGGAAGTGGAGGCTGCGCTGCAGGACTTGAAGAGATATCTGTCCTCCACTCCAATACTTGTTGCACCTAAGCCACAAGAGAAGTTGCTGCTATATCTAGTGGCAACCAATCAAGTGGTTAGTGCTGCGTTAGTAGCGGAGAGGGAGGCAGATGATGAGCCAGCAGCCGCGACAAGCACAACCAGCAACAAGCAGGGGGCTTCCCCAACAAGCTCTGGTCCCGACAAAGATGAATTTGCGCAGCCACGAGGAGAGAAGCAGAAGAAAATGGTGCAGCGCCCAGTTTACTTTGTCAGTTCCCTTCTACAGGGGGCTAGATCAAGGTACTCTGGTGTGCAGAAATTGCTTTTCGGCCTTCTCATGGCCTCGAGAAAGCTGCGCCATTACTTTCAAGCACATGAGATTATAGTTGTCACTCGCTTTCCAGAAGCAACAGGCAGGATTGTCGAGTGGGCACTGGAATTGTCAAGCTTTGGCCTCAAGTTTGAGAGTACCTCAACTATCCAGAGCCGAGCATTGGCAGAATTCATAGCAGAATGGACGCCAACACCTGATGAAGAAATTCCAGAGACGAACATCCCCGTCAAGGAAGCAAGCAAAGAATGGATCATGTACTTTGATGGTGCCTTCTCGCTGCAAGGCGCCGGTGCGGGCGTACTACTTGTTGCACCCACCGGAGAACACCTCAAGTACGTGGTCCAGATGCACTTTCCCAAGGAACAAGCGACAAACAATACTGCAGAGTATGAAGATTTGCTTGCCGGACTCAGGATTGCGGCAGACCTTGGGATCAAGAAGCTTATTGTTAGGGGTGACTCGCAGCTTGTCGTCCGCCAAGTTAACAAAGATTATCAGAGTCCGTTGATGGAAGCCTACATTGATGAAGTGAGAAAGATGGAAGAACATTTTGACGGCCTATAGATGGAGCATGTTCCGAGAGCCCAGAATGACATCGCAGATGGCCTGTCAAAGTGTGCCGCACTAAAGTTACCTGTGGAACCAGGTATCTTTGTGCTCAATCTGACTCAACCATCCATGACACCATCAACTGGATAGAGCAAGAAGAGGAAGTTGGTTTCTGGTGACTACTTTCCGACAGAGCTCCCTGAAGCCGCCGCCAAGAAGGTCCTCAAGATCAACACAAAGGGTGCTGAGGGGAAGTCTGCTCCAACAAGCCCAAGGGTTTGCTCCGTTGAAGCAGACGCTCCCGACAAGTTTTGCTCCGGCAAACTTGCCGGGGAACATCGGGCTCCGGCTGAACCGCATGTTCTTGCCGTAGAAGCAGATGTTCCCGCAGTGGCGTTCGTGCCTTTAGTCCTTGTTATTGAGCCGCAAGCTCCAGCATGGGCACAGCAGATTGTCCGTTTACTTCAGACAGGAGAACTTCCCGAAGAGCAAGAAGAAGCGGAGAGAGTAGCCCGGCAATCAAGTATGTACCAGTTTGTCGACGACATACTGTACAGAAGAAGATTCAATGGAGTGAAATTAAAGTGCATTCCCCGGGAAGATGGACAGAAGCTGTTGGCGGAGATACATGGAGGCATATGTGGTCATCACATTGGCGCAAGAGCACTTGCCGGCAAAGCATTCCGGCAAGGTTTCTTTTGGCCAACAGCCCTCCAGGATGCAACGGCACAAGTAACCAAGTGTGAAGCATGCCAGTTCCACTCCAAGCAGATACATCAACCAGCTCAAGCTCTCTAAAAAATCCCTTTATCCTGGCCATTTTTGGTCTGGGGGCTCGACATCCTCGGCCCCTTTCCCCGAGCTGTCGGGGGCTTCGAATACTTGTACGTGGCGATCGACAAGTTCACGAAGTGGCCGGAAGTGGAAGCAGTGAGGAAGGTGACAGCACAGTCAGCAGTCAAGTTCTTTAGGTCAATTGTTTGCTGTTTCGGAGTCCCTAAAAGGATCATCACCGACAATGGCACATAATTCACGAGCCGCACCTTCATGCAGTATATCCAAGATCTTGGCGCAAAGGTCTGCTTCGCTTCTGTTGCTCACCCGAGAAGCAACGGTCAAGCGGAGAGGGCAAACGCTGAAGTGCTGCGCGGGCTCAAGACCAGGACTTTCGACAGGCTGCACAAGTGCGGAAAGAATTGGATTGAGGAGCTGCCGGTGGTTCTTTGGTCGATCAGGACGACGCCAAATCGAGCCACTGGCCAGACACCTTTTGCTCTAGTCTATGGAGCAGAAGCAGTTCTCCCCATGGAACTCGTATACGGATCACCTCGAGTGCTCGCTTATGATGAGCTTGAGCAAGAGCAGCTGCGGCAAGATGACGCGCTGCTCCTTGAGGAAGATCGTCTTCAGGCTGCTGTACGAGCTGCTCGGTATCAGCAAGCTTTGCACCGCTACCATAGCCGCAAAGTCAATTCCATAAGTCTCGAGGAAGGTGACCTTGTTCTTCGGCGCGTTCAATCCGCCAAGAATTCCAACAAGTTGACGCCGAAGTGGGAAGGCCCTTATCGGGTGAAACGAGTCACTAGGCCTGGCGCTGTCCGCCTTGAGACCGAAGATGGCTTTCCGGTGAGCAACTCCTGGAACATTGAGCATCTTCGTAAGTTTTACCCATAAGGCGCGGTTGCCGGAACCTGTTCCGGCAACCACCTTTTGTACAAGCCTTGCCGCTGTTGCATGTAACCCTTTGTACAAAGCCGGGCGCAGATCCCGTGCATAAATAAAGCTCACGTGCTTCGCACATCTTGTCAAATTTCATGCCTTTCTCTTTTTTGCATGCATTATCTAACACTTTGTGCAGCACTTGCCCCCGGTAAGCAATAACGAGCCTTAAGGCTCCATATCTTTATTTTCTCTTCTTACTTTTCCTCAAAAAGAAGGTTCCTTCGCCCACAAGTTCACCGGGGGGGAGGATAAGATAATGGTGTGGACCAGGCATCGTTCAAAAAAGCATAGCCTTGCCGGGACGCAAACGACAGAAAAGCTATGTTGCCAAAGTTTGAGCACAATCAGTTTTGAAATTTCTTAAGTTATCTTCCTTGAACGACCGTACTTTGTATGGAAAACCTGTGCGCGGAGGAACCAAGTCGTAGCTAGTTGCGCCCTTACTTTGTTTCGAGTCCGCTCAACAACTTAAGTGTGCTGCGACTATTTTCGACAAGGTTTCTTGCCGGAAGCAGCATCGCCAGCAGGCTGCTGATGTTCCGCACTCAGCGCTCGCGGCAAGGGTGCCTGCGCCGGAAAGTTCCCTAAAAGCGTAGGGTAAAAACATACAAAGGAAGGAATCAAGTAAAGAAAATAACATAGCAAATACTGTCCAAGATAAAGTTATATTACAAAGGCAACTTGTCGCAACACTGAATAAATTGTTTTCATAACATAAATGACAGCGGCAAGGAAAGGAGAAAAAGGGCGGCCTAATCCACGCGCTCGCCGTCGATCCTCCTGACTTCATTCACCTTGTCCACAATGGGTGCGACAAGGGCCTTGAGCTCTTCAAGATCAGCACCCGCCGGCAGCTTCTTGAGGACGTTGGTGAGGTTGAGGCCCGGATTGCAGAAGAGCACCTTCACTAGCACCTTCTCCAAGACTCTGGCGCAGATTGCGCGCGACTCGTCAGCCAGCTGCCTTGGGATCCTTTCCCAGAGTTGCTAGAGAGCCGTCGCCATGCCCTTGAAGAACAGAGTGAGCTTGGCGCTGGGCTGGAGGTTTTCGTCGGAGGAGTACCCGAAGCCCTCCAGTTCCAGCTGCGCCAGCTCCTCGTCGATGACTGCGGCGATGTTGACGAGGCCCTCCGTCCAGAGCTCCACAGTAGCCCTGAAGGTGTTCTGGGTTTCGGTGGCCCTCGTCAGCAGCGCCTCATTGGCCTTAACTTCCTGCTTCAATTCGTCTTCCCGCTTCTTGGCGCCGTCCAGCATCTCCATCAGCGTGGCCAGCTTCAGCTCGAGATCGGCATTGGCGTCCTTGGCGGCGTTCAGCTCCCTACCCCTCTTAGAGAGGCGACCCTGCAGCTCACCATGAGCGAGGGCGTCCTTCTCAAGCTCGCGCTGGAGCGCGGCAAGCTCTTCATCCTTCCCCTTCAGATCAGCCTCCAGCTGCGTCACCTTCACTTCCAGTTATTTCTTGGCGACCTCGGCAGCTGCGGCGGCATCCTTCGCTTCCTTGAGGGCCCCGCCAAGTGATTGCTTGCACGCGGCAAGCTCTTCCTCATGGCTGTCCAAGTTAACCTTTTTCTGCGTCAGCTCACCTTCCCGCTTGGACAGCTCCTCTGCGGCAAGCCTCTGCTGCTCCTCGGCTTCAGCCTTCTCAAGGATGAACGTCTTCCGCGCCTCAACAAGCTGCGCCCTCTCCTCTGCAATGGACCGGAGGGCCTCTTGGTTGCGGCTCTGGAGCTCCTCCACATGCTTTTCTATGTCTACTCCCACCTGCGTGACAAGCGCTTCCCGGGACTCCAGTTTCGCTTGACGGGCGCGGTAGAGTGACACCAACTTCCGGAGCAGCTGCTCCTCCTCAGACTCGCCACTGCTGCTGCTTGGCGCGTCCACCACCGTCAGCCCGGCGGAGGCAAGCACCTCCCCGTCAAATGCCTCTCCTTCAACCGGCGCCCTGGAGCTCGACGCCCAGGGAAGCTTGATGAAGACACCCTTGCCGGCCTTCAAGTAGGCGCCGGGCTGGGGCTCTTCGGAGCCTGGCGCTGCATCAGCAGCAGAAGGATCGGCGGTCGGCATAGCGCCTTGCGCTCCTGCGGCCCCTGGGTCGTCAGTACGATCGCCGGACCCCTCGCCAGCTCCTGCACCAGCAGCCCTGGCGGCCTCTTCTTCGGCGGGATCATCAGCGCCGGCCTCTTCTTCGGTAGCAGCGGCGTCGTCAGTATTGCCGCGCACGTTCTCCTCGCCGGTGGCGTCGGTCTCCATCGGCTCCGAGGAGGGAGGATCTGAAGACAGGGAGAGGGAGAAGAAGTCAAGCAAATATCCAAAAAAAAAGATCAGAAGAAGAAGAATCCAAGGGAAATTTCAGGCAAGGGAAATTACCAGTGCTGGGATCCGCGGTCATGGGCTCTACCACCGGAGGGTCGCTGGTGCTACCCCTTGCCGAAGGCTCCTCCCTTGCCGGGGACCTCTCCCTTGTCGGAGAGCGCTCCCTTGCCGGAGAGTCACCCCTTGGCGGCGTAGTCGAAGCAGATAGGACCACAGGGGCAGCTTCTGGTTGTTCCTGGTGAGCCTGCTCTGCTCCTACACAATCAAACCAATAAACAAGATATCAGCAAGGAAGGAGCACCCATGCGCGCCACACAACAGGAAGTGAGAAAATGCTTACGCTGGGAGCTGCGCTGGGGGCTGCTTCGGGGAGAGATTGCCGGGTCCGACAAGGTGGTCTCGGATGCGTCCTCTGTTGCCACAGCAGGATCATCCTCGATGACAACCACGGGAACCTTGGCCCTCTTCACCGCTCTCTGGGCCAGAGTCCTGGAAAGGAACGAGGTTCAGAGGAAGCCAGATTAGAAACAAGACAAGAAATAGCAAAAGTTGAAGAACCATAAGTACCGCGAAAAGAAAAAGACTTACTCGTCCTCCTCTTCTTCCTCCTCGTCGGAGCTGAGCGCGGAGAGATCAAAGTCCGGCACCCTCTCAGCCCGGCGAGGTGGAGGAGTAGGCTCCCTTGGACGCTTGGCGGGAGCTCTGGCAGGATCGGAAGTGGCGGCCCGAGAAGACCCCGCCCCAGTTGTCGGTGCGGCATGAGAAGCTCCCGCGGCAGCAGTGCTTGGCGCGGTGGGGCGTGTCCCGCGGCGCGGCGGCTGTTGGCCCGTCTACCACCCTGCTGTGTCT
Organism: Triticum timopheevii; assembly: GCA_963921465.1. NCBI lineage: Eukaryota > Viridiplantae > Streptophyta > Magnoliopsida > Poales > Poaceae > Triticum > Triticum timopheevii. The sequence goes on along the minus strand of OY997264.1, from coordinate 295,856,782 downwards.
CCGGTCCTGCGGAGGCGCCTTCTTGGTTGAGCTGGGGGCTGCACTGAGGGATTCGTCCGCGGCAAGCTGCTTGAAGGCGGATGGCCACTTGCGCCCCCGACAGACTCACTCGCTTCGGCTTCGGGCTCTCCTTCGCCAGCGACCTCCCGGCCAAGATCCTCTCGATCGGCAAGGCTTGTCGCCTCGGCTGCCTCTGCCTCCTCCAAAGTAAACCCGAACTCGCCCGCGGCGGCGGCTGCCGCCGCCTCCTCCGCATCTCATCGTCAGTGGTGTCGCAGGTGAGAAGCCTCTGCTCGTCGGTGCGGACCGCCACCTCCACCAAATTGTCGAAGAATTGCTGCACGACGTCATCACCGGGCTCCTGCCAAGTTGGGATAATCCCATGCGAGTCGCACTCCGGCATCATTGCGCGGATGCGGTCGAGCTGGGAGTTATTGCACAACGGGACGATGCCCTGCGGCAGCCTGAACCACTCGGGATGGTTGGGGTCGTGCTTGAACAGTTCCTTCAGCGTCCCATCCAACTCCATGACGGTGAAGTTAAAATTGAGGCCTGGGCGCGGCCTCATGATATCCGCCGGACCCCCGAAGAGCCAGGCAGGTCTCCCCCTCTCCTGCAGAGGGGCGATACGGTGACGAAGGAAATCCGCGCCAACAGCCCCCACTGTGAGCCCGGCAAGCCTGAGCCGCAAGATCCGGGTGGTGGCGATCTTCAATCTGGCATTGTCCGCCGCCAGAGCACTCCAGTCGCTGCCGCGCACTACTCGGGCTTGGCGCAAATTGGTGAATGGATGCGGGTTCTCATCAACGATCCAACACCACTCCGCTCTCCACTCCTCCCATTTGCTGCGGAGCTCCCCCTCCAGATACACCTCCTTCATGCCGACTCTTGAGATCCAGGCGATCCCGCCAGCTAAGGGCTCTCCTTTCTCGGCTCGGGGGATGAAATAGTGGCGAAAAAGGGCAACATTTGGGTGGATTCCAACGAAGTTCTCGCAGAGATGTGCGAAAACCGCCATTGTCAGAACGGCGTTGGGGGTGAAGTCAAGGAGATGAAACCCGTAGGTATTCATGATATCACAGAAGAAATCGGAAAAGGGCGGGCAGAGCCCGCAATAGAAGAACAAAGGAAAGAAGTAGTATCCTTTTGGACACCGCTTCGAAGTAGAAGCTTCGGCGGAGAGTACCTGCGTGCGCGGATGCGCCCGCGTCTCCGTCGACCAGAAGAGGTAGAACCACTCCCGCAGCTCCTTCGCGGTGAGCTCGGGGGGGAAAAGTGCTCGCTCCTTGCACAGCGCCTCGAGCCGCAGCGCCTCGGCTAACTTCGCACCCTTCCCGGTCTTCGGAGCCATGGCGGAAGCGGTGGGGGAGGGCGAGGGCGTTGGCAGTGACGGCGGCGACGGGCGGCGGAGCGCTGCTCTCTTTCGGCTTTGAGAAGCGGAGGGGAGCGGCGGAGATTTCTGAGGAAGCAACTGCAAGTGGCGAAGGTGGGGGAACGGCCCCTGTTTCCCCTGCTTATAAAGAGGAGGAGGCGAACGTTACGCCTTTTTCGATTAAAGAATCGCCCACGATCTCTCCCACGACGCCGCGTTTGACGCGTGCCGTTACGAGAGGGCGTGGTGGATACGGAGTTAGATTTGGTGTGGACCAGGCCGCGTGTGCCCGTGCCCTGTTTTGGGCCTGGCCCAACAGCGCTCGGCACCGTGTGTGGCCCAGGACCAGGGGCTCCTGTCGGTGTACTAAAGTAGGGGTACCTTAGTATCCCGAACTTGTGCACGGGCAGTTGCAGCGTCCCGCGGCAAGGCTTGCCGGGTGTCCGCCAAGATCCTCCGTAGTTCCTATTGATGCCATTCAAGAACAAAGTGTTTTAACTGAGGAGACAAGACCCCGGCAAGAGGAGCTTGCCAGGAAGGACAAGGCCCCTGCAAGAGGAGCTTGCCGGGAAGGCCGACCCAGGCACTTCACAGAACTTGCCGCGACGCGCCGCGCGTCCCGGCAAGACCCGACGAGCGACAAGCTTTCGGGTGCGACAAGACAACAACCGCGGTAAGGCGCTTGCCGCGGCGAAGCCACCACTCTGTGCCCACGCTCCAGCGCATCCTTCGACGTGTCGCCCTGAGACCATTCCGGGCGCACGTGGCGGGAAGCTGTGCAGCCAAGCGGTGCGAGGTGGCAAGTGGAGATGACGAGAAGGCCATCGTGGCAAGCGGTGGCGCTCCTAACGGTCGCTTTTTTGCACTGTTTAGGCGACGCGGACGGGCATTAAATGCTCTTGTCCCCTGCCGTCAGAGTTAGGTAGGGTGCACTGTAGCGGCAGTTGTACCAACCCCTCTTTTTACATTTGTACCCCTGCATGCGTTGCCACCTGTCGGTGACCCCTTTAGCCTATAAAAGGAGGCCCATGCGCAACGTAGAGGGGGTTCGACTCATTCGAAACTACACCACTCTCACGCTCTTAAGCAAGAACAGAATACAATCACAAGGCAGCAGTAGGAGTATTATCTCTCCGGAGAGCTCCGAAGCTGGGTAAAAATCCCTCGCGTGCTCCGCCTCGATCCGCTCTTCTTGCAACCTCCGCTCCTTTGCCAGACCGAAAGGGGCCCTGCCCCATAGGTGTTCGTTCCCCATGACACATAAGTATTTAGAAACAAAATGATTGCAAGAAAGGCTTGATGCTTGTGCTGAAAATTTAAAATTTCTTTGCCATCCTTGTGAACTTTGCAATGAACATGCTCATTTAAATCCCCAATGCAAATTGTTTCATGATCGTATCGTGTCAAAAAATTGTGATGTCTTGATTCCCTTGCACATCATAATGAACTTAGTTTGCTTTTGGGCTATGAAGAAATAAAAAGTATAACTAAAGATATGCCAAAATTTGTCCTTGATAAAGTTCTTGATTTTGATCTAGAAGAAATTTTTATGTATTGTGCAGTGAATTGCATTGAAAACCCTTATGTTTCCAATTACATAAAGAAAATAAAACAAATATAAGATGAAGAGAATACTAACGAAAGGGAAGAGACTTCCCAATATCCTCCTATTATTTCTTATGATGAATCAGGTAACAAGGAGGAGCTTTCTATTCAACCAATCTCATTAATAAGGAGCTCAAAATAGAGGGTTAAACCAACACATGATGTGAAGAAGAAAAAGATAAGAAGGAGAAGCAAAGGTAGAAAGGTATGCCTCCCAAATGATGTTGCTCCTATTAATCATTGTGATGATGATAATTGCAATACTATTGGTGCTACCCATACTATTAATGATGAGAGTGATTATGCTTATGATATGAAAATACCCAAGCTTGGGGATGCTATGTTTCATGAGAATGACATGTTTGAGAATATATTTGCTGCAATTAATGTTTGTCCCAAGCTTGGGGATGCTATGTTTAATGAAGATGATATTTTTAGCCTCCCAAGTTTTGATGTGCAAATTTATTATGATGATAGCATGCCTCCTATTTATGATGGTTATTTTGACGAAAGTGGGTTTGGAAGAGTGTCAACTTTAAGAAGTAATGATCCCACTATTTTGGAGAGTGTTGAATCTTATAATATTTATGAAAGTGGATTTGGAGAGGTCATGACTTTATTTAGTGATGAATCCACTATTTTGGAAGATGTTTCAATTGATTATGATGAGAACAAAGTTGCCACTTATGATGATTATTGTGATGAAAGTTATGCTATAAAAAGTAGAGATGATTATATTTATAAAAATTGTCATGGTTATGATTACCCTTTTTCTGAAAATTACTCTTTTAATATGGAAACAATTTATAGTATTCGAGTCTCTTATGATACTCTCACTATTCCGAGTGAGAAGAATTTTGCCTATGTGGAGAGTAATAAAAATTCTATGCTTGTGCATCATGAAAATAATGCTTTATGTGATGGTTATATTGTTGAATTCATTCATGATTCTACTGAAAATTATTATGAGGGAGGAACATATGCTTGTAGGAATTGCAATAATATCAAGTTTCCTCTCTATGTGCTTAAAATCTTGAAGTTATGCTTGTTCTGCCTTCCTATGCTAGTTGATTATTGTTCCCGTAAGTTGTTTGCTCACAAAATCCCTATGCATAGGAAGTGGGTTAGACTTAAATGTGCTAGTCATATTCTTCATGATGCTCTATTTATGTTTCAATTCTTATCTTTTATGTGAGCATCATTGGAATCATCATGCCTAGCTAAAAGGCATTAAAGAAAAGCGCTTATTGGGAGACAACCCAATATTTACCTTTACTATTTTTGTATGTTAACATGATTATGCTACTGTAGTAATCATGTTTTATAGCTTTTGTTTCAATAAAGTGCCAAGTAAGACCTTTAGGATAGCTTACGTTGATAGTTGTGTTGATCCTGCTGAAAATCAGAAACTTTTGCACCCCGTAAATTTGTTTTGATAATTTACAGAAACGGTATTTTGATCTGATTCGTTTTTGTACGGATTGGTACACAAATTTCTCAGGTTTTCCTAATTTGGTAGAATTTTTTGAGTTACAGAAGTATTCGAGAGTTACAGATTACTATAGACAGTTCTGTTTTTGACAGATTCTGTTTTCTGTGTGTTGTTTGCTTATTTTGAGAAATCTATGAGTAGTGTCGGAGGGTATGAACCATAGAGAAGTTGGAATACAGTAGTTATTACACCATTAAGAATTTATAATGAGTTCACAACAGTACCTAAGTGGTAATTTATTTTCCTATACTAACGGAGCTTACGAGTTCTCTGTTAAGTTTTGTGTTGTGAAGTTTTCAAGTTTTGGGTAAGGATTCGATAGACTATGGAATAAGGAGTGGCAAGAACCTAAGCTTGGCGATGCCCAAGGCACCCCAAGGTAATTCAAGGACAACCAAAAGCCTAAGCTTGGGGATGCCCCGGAAGGCATCCCCTCTTTCGTCTTCGTCTATCGGTAACTTTACTTGAAGCTATATTTTTATTCACCACATGACATGTGTTTTGCTTGCAGCGTCTTGTATGATATGAGTCTTTGATTTTTAGTTTACCACAATCATCCTTGCTGTACACACCTTTTGGGAGAGACACACATGATTCGGAATTTATTAGAATGCTCTAGTGCTTCACTTATATCTTTTTAGAGGACGGCGGTGGTTTTATTTGTAGAAATTATTGATCTCTCATGCTTCACTTATATTATTTTGAGAGTCTTTTAGAACAGCATGGTATTTGCTATGGTTATGAAATTACTCCTAATATGATGGGCATCCAAGTTGGGTATTATAAAAACTATCATATAGAGTGCATTGAATGGTATGAGAAGTTTGATGCTTGATGATTGTTTTGAGATATGATGATGGTAATATTAGAGTAATGCTAGTGGAGTAGTTGTGAATTTGAGGAATACTTGTGTTGAAGTTTGTGATTCCCGTAACATGCACGTATGGTGAACCGTTATGTGATGAAGTTGGAGCATGATTTATTTATTGATTGTCTTCCTTATGAGTGGCGGTCGGGGACGAGCGATGGTATTTTCCTACCAATCTATCCCCCTAGGAGCATGCGCGTAGTACTTCGTTTTGATAACTTGTAGATTTTTGCAATAAGTATATGAGTTCTTTATGACTAATGTTGAGTCCATGGAGTATACGCAGTCTCACCCTTCCACCATTGCTATCCTCTCTTGTGCCGGGCGACTTTCGCTGGTACCATACACCCACCATATACCTTCCTCAAAACAGCCACCATACCTACCTATTATGCCATTTCCATAGCCATTCCGAGATATATTGCCATGCAATTTTCCACCGTCCGTCTATTATGACATGCTCCATGATTGTCATATTGCTTTTGCATGATCATGTAGTTGACATCGTATTTGTGGCAAAGCCACCTTGATAATTCTTTCATACATGTCGCTCTTGATTCATTGCATATCCCGGTACACTGCCAGAGGCATCCACATAGAGTCATATTTTGTTCTAAGTATTGAGTTGTAATTCTTGAGTTGTAAGTAAATAAAAGTGTGATGATCTTCATTATTAGAGCATTGTCCCAAGTGAGGAAAGGATGATGGAGACTATGATTCCACCACAAGTCGGGATGAGACTCCAGACTTTATGAAAATAAAAGAGGCCAAAGAAGCCCAAATAAAAAACAAGAGGCCAAAGAAGCCCACCAAAAAATTGAGAGAAAAAGAGAGAAGGGACAATGTTACTATCCTTTTTCCACACTTGTGCTTCAAAGTAGCACCATGATCTTCATGATAGAGAGTCTCCTATGTTGTCACTTTCATATACTAGTGGGAATTTTTCATTATAGAACTTTTCTTGTATATTCCAATGATGGGCTTCCTCAAAATGCCCTAGGTCTTCATGAGCAAGCAAGTTGGATGCACACCCACTTAGTTCCTTTTGTTGAGCTTTCATACACTTATAGCTCTAGTTCATCCGTTGCATGGCAATCCCTACTAACTCACATTGATATTTATTAATGGGCATCTCCATAGCCCGTTGATACGCCTAGTTGATGTGAGACTATCTTCTTCCTTTTTGTCTTCTCCACAACCACCATTCTATTCACATATAGTGCTATGTCCATGTCTCACGCTCATGTATTGCGTGAAAGTTAAGAAGTTTGAGAACATCAAAGTATGAAACAATTGCTTGGCTTGTCATCGGGGTTGTGCATGATTTAAATATTTTATGTGATGAAGATAGAGCATAGCCAGACTATATGATTTTGTAGTGATAGCTTTCTTTAGCCATGTTATTTTGAGAAGACATGATTGGGTTGTTAGTATGCTTGAAGTATTATTGTTTTGATGTCAATATGAACTTTTATCTTGAATCATTTGGATCTGAACATTCATGCCGCAATAAAGAAAATTACATTGAGAAATATGCTAGGTAGCATTCCACATGAAAAATTCTGTTTTTATCATTTACCTACTAGAGGACGAGCATGAATTAAGCTTGGGGATGCTTGATACATCTCCAACGTATCTATAATTTTTGATTGTTCATGCTATTATATTACTTGTTTTGGATGTTTAATGGGCTTTACTATACACTTATATATTATTTTTGGGACTAACCAATTAACCGGAGGCCCAACCCAAATTGATGTTTTCTTGCCTATTTTAGTGTTTCGAAGAAAGGAATATCAAACGGAGTCCAAACGGAATGAAACCTTTGGGAGAGTTATTTTTGGAACGAACGCAATCCAGGAGACTTGGAGTAGACGTCAGGGAAGCTTCGAGGAAGCCACGAGGGTCCATGGCACACCCTACCCCCTGGGCGCGCCCCCCACCCTTGTGGGTCCCTCGTGGCTCCCCTGACCGACTTCTTTCGCCTATTTATATCCATATAACCCCAAAACATCCAGGAGCACAATAGATCGGGAGTTCCGCCGCCGCAAGCCTCTATAGACACCAAAAACCAATAGGGACCCTGATCCGGCACCTTGCCGGAGGGGGGATCCCTCACTGATGGCCATCTTCATCATCTTGGCGCTCTGCATGACGAGGAGGGAGTAGTTCACCCTCGGGTCTGAGGGTATGTACCAGTAGCTATGTGTTTGATCTCTCTCTCGTGTTCTTGAGGTGGTACGATCTTGATGTATCGCGAGCTTTGCTATTATAGTTGGATCTTATGATGTTTCTCCCCCTCAACTCTCTTGTAATGGATTGAGTTTTCCCTTTGAAGTTATCTTATTGGATTGAGTCTTTAAGGATTTGAGAAAACTTGATGTATGTCTTGCATGTGCTTATCTGTGGTGACATTGGGATATTCACGTGATCTACTTGATGTATGTTTTGGTGATCAACTTGCGGGTTCAGTGACCTTGTGAACTTATGCATAGGGGTTTGCAGACGTTTTCATCTTGACTCTCAAGTAGAAACTTTGGGGCACTCTTTGAAGTTCTTTGTGTTGGTTGAATAGATGAATATGAGATTGTGTGATGCATATCGTATAATCATACCCACGGATACTTGAGGTGACATTGGAGTATCTAGGTGAAATCAAGGTTTTGGTTGATTTGTGTCTTAAGGTGTTATTCTACTATGAACTCTATGATAGATCAAATGGAAAGAATAGCTTCGTGTTATTTTACTACGGACTCTTGAATACATTGATCAGAAAGGATAACTTTGAGGTGGTTTCGTACCCATACAATAATCTCTTTGTTTGTTCTCCGCTATTAGTGACTTTGGAGTGACTCTTTGTTGCATGTTGAGGGATAGTTATATGATCCAGTTATGTTATTATTGTTGAGAGATCTTGCACTAGTGAAAGTATGAACCCTAGGCATTGTTTCCTAGCATTGCAATACCGTTTACGCTCACTTTTATCATTAGTTACCTTGCTGTTTTTATATTTTCAGATTACAAAAACCTATATCTACCATCCATATTGCACTTGTTGTCGGTGTCAAAACCTGCGGATCTTGGGTAGGGGGTCCCGATCTGTGCGTCAAGGCTGATGGTAACAAGAAGTAAGGGACACAGATGTTTACCCAGGTTTGGGCCCTCTCGATGGAGGTAAAACCCTACTTCCTGCTTGATTAATATTGATGATACGGGTAGTACAAGAGTAGATCTACCACGAGATCACAGAGGCTAAACCCTAGGAGCTAGCCTATGATGGTATGATTATAATTGTGATCGGCCTTCTAAGGACGAACATCTCCGGTTTATATAGACACCGGAGAGGGCTAGGGTTTACACGGAGTCGGTTACAAGGAACGAAATATAATATCCGGATCGCCAAGCTTGCCTTCCACGCCAAGGAAAGTCTCATCCGGACACGGGCCGAAGTCTTGAGTCTTGTGTCTTCACGCTTCAATAGTCCGGACGTTGTACACAGTCCGGCTGTCCGGATACCCCCTAATCCAGGACTCCCTCAGTAGCCCCTGAACCAGGCTTCAACGACGATGAGTCCGACGCGCAGTATTGTCTTCCGCATTGCAAGGCGGGTTCCTCCTCTGAATACTCCAAAGTAATTATCGAACATTCAAATCATGTCCGGATTTGAAAAATGGTCTTCGCATACCACCGTAGAGAGAACGATATTTCACAAATGCAATCTGCTGACAACTTTTCCTGATGACATGACCATTATTATGACCGGATCCATTATTCAAACCGTTTCCACACAACTAGCTACAATGCATATTACGAGGCGGTTTCTGTGACACGTCTTGTCAAAGCAGAGATCGTGTCCCCATATTATGGGATTCTCATCAATACGGCTATGGGTAATCTCACCACGCCATTAATCGTGGTGCTTGGGAAACAAGTGATTCCCAATGGGCAAGTGGGGAGGCGCACCGCTTCCGGTGCCTCTATAAAGGGATAAAATTCCCCCATTTTCACCACGCCTTCTTCCTCCTTTGCCCACTCTTGCCCCCTCGAGCTCCAGCGCCCAAGCCCAAGTCTTCCCCGCACAGCTAAACATGTCCGGAGCAGGAGGCAAGTGGGTGGCTTCCACCGTCAAGGAGAAGCACATCACCAATCTTCGGGCGGCCGGATACTTGGCCGCGGACATAGCGCACCATCTACCAGATGCCGGGCAGGTCATTCCGACCCCAGGACCCCATGAGAGGGTTGTATTCGTCACCCACTTCGTCCGTGGACTGGGATTTCCACTCCATCCCTTCGTCCGCGGGCTTATGTTCTACTACACGCTAGATTTCCATGATCTACCCCCGAATTTTGTCCTCAACATCTCGGCGTTCATCGTCGTGTGCGAGGCCTTCCTCCGCATCCGGCCTCACTTCGGCCTATGGCTGCAAACTTTCTGCGTGAAGCCGAAGGTGGTAAGAGGCCAACAGGCGGAGTGCGGAGGGGCCATGGTGGGCAGAATGCCCAACGTCACATGGCTCGACTGGGCGACGGCCCCCCGAGTTCCGATCCGGAGCCCCCATGCGGCTCACCTCCTGGGAGAAGAAGGGCCTGTCCTGGGGCGATTCCACGGAGCTAGCCGGACTCCAAACATGCGTCAAAAGCATGAAGGACAAGAACATCAAGCTTGTCAACATGATCCAGGTCATGCTCGTTCGCCGAATCTTTCCCTGCCAGAGGCGGGCATCAATCTGTGGGATTTCATCCCAACCGAGCACCGGACGCTCCAGAGGCTCTATGACATGACGCACAAAGGCGCATGGAAGGAGCTGTTCAAGGTCTCCGAAGTGCCTTCTCCGACATCCGAGGACCGCGGGCTTCACACCGCGCGGGATCCTAGGCCGGTGAGTTCTTAGACTGACACCGGACCTAGTTCTTCCCGATATATTCATGGGAGTGCCTTAAGTAGTTGTGCATATTTGCTTCAGGATTACGTGGAGACAGCGAAGCAGGTTTACTGCCCAGCTCCGCTGCCAGAAGACCCAGTAGATGCTGTCCTGACGGAGATGCTGGTTCCAGTGTCGTACAAGGTGCCGGAGAAGAAGGCCGAGAAGATGGCCCCGGGGATCCAAAAGGATCTCCGGCGTAAGGTTGTGCCGGAAGCCTCGTCCGAAGACGACGAGGCGGACTCCTCCCACGAAGGGGAGGAGGAAGAAGAAGAAGACTCCCCATCTAGAAAGGATGAGGGTTCCGGGAAGGCGGACCTTGGGGGCGGAAAAGGCCCCCGGCGCAAGGCCGTCATTCCCCTTTCGTCGGATGACGATGAGTCAGATTCCTCCCGCGGAGGCGGGGGGAATGAAGAAGAAATTCCACCTCCCCGCACTAGGGAGGGGAGGAAAAGGAAAGCCGCCCCAGAGGGGGAGGCTGGGGCATCCAAGAAGGGGAAGGTGCCCCTTCCGGACTATTCCGCCACGGCCGCTCATAGCGAGGAGGGGTGGCTGCCCAGGGGGAAGCCCCTAGTGCGATCGTAAGTGTCCGCATTCTATCATGATTTAACTTCATAGTTTTTGCGTTTTTTAATACTGAATATATGTGCAATCCGGCCAGGGATCTCCCCGAAGTGTCTTCCTCCGGGTCCCTGAGTGATTCGAAGATCAATTCGCTTCCGACAGCCACTACTCCCCAACACGCGGATGACACGGAGGTGTTGTCCCGAAGGCTCTCAGTGCGGGGGGAGGTGACTCTAGAGACACCCCAAGGCGGGGTCCCAGACGTCGGACACGCGGGGTTGAAGATCCCCGCGGATCATGTCGATGAGAGCCTTGGCCAGCCAAGCTCTCAGTCGAACACCATTCCGGAACCTTCGATGGTTCCGGACTCAGGCGTGGGACCCCTCGCTAGGGAGGGCGAGCCGTCTGTGTCGCGGACTTCCGTTGCGCATGAGGCGCCGGACAGTCTGCTGGGAGCGCTTCGTGGCGCTTCCCTGGACGAAGGGCACCGTACTCTTATGAGTACGGTGATTCGGAAGGTTTCGTCCGCTAAGAGCGGACTAATCGAAGCTTGCACTAGCCTCCTAACAGGCTTCGAGGTAAGTAACAAATATGTCCAAAATTACCACCCAATATGTAGTAGCCCCTGATACTCTGTTTGGTGTTTGGAAAGAAAAGCCGAGAAGAGGGTCAATTATAATCCGCAGGAGTCTAATCATAAGTATTATTGTGAATGAGCAGGCTGTGCTGCTTGCTACTGCTGCCCTGCCGAGGTTGCCGAACTGAAGCGGGACCTGGAGCAGGCGCAGGGAGAGCTCGACCTCGCGAAGAGGCAGCTCGAAGAGAACAAGGGTAAGTAATTGCCGCTCTTATATATTTAAGGATAGGCAGAATTGGTGGGTCTAACAACTAAGTGTCGTGACCGTGTAACAGGGGCTCCCGCCGAAGTGGCGTCCCTGAAGAAGGCGCTGTCCGAGGCCGAAGACAAGGCGGCCTCGGAGTGAAAGGAGCTCCATGACCTCGGCAAGAAATGCGAGTCCGCGGAGCATGATCTGAAGGCGAAAGAGGCTGCGCTTGTGAAGGCCCTTACGAATTTAAAAGACGCCAAGGCCGAAGCTGAGAAAGCATAGCAGGAGATCCAGGAGGCCAAGAAGATAGCAGCGGGTAAGAAGTTCTTTATGCAAAGCAAACATGTGGAGGAGGCGTTTCTTTTACTTACTCGAATTCGGAGCTCTCCAGGGGCATTCACAGATCTGCCATGCAGCTTATCAGACGCTGCGGAGATCTACCGTGCCAAGGAGGGGAACTCAACGGAGAAGCTGTTCTGGTCCCAGTATGCTGGGGCTGAACACCTGATGCCTCTGAGTGACCAACTGAAGTAGTTGGTCGAACTCCACAGGGCGTCCGAACTGGCTATGAAAGGTCTCATAGTCCAGATGTGGCCTGGTGAGCTCATGCCTAGTAGCGACTTCAGCTTGAGGTGATCAAGTGATCCGTGTGCATCGAGGGTGCCCGCTGGGCCCTTGCCCGCGTCAAAATGCATTGGGGCAAGATGGATGCGGAGAAGCTGGTCAAGGACGGACCGCCGGAGGGCAAGGCGCATCGCCATCCCGAGCTGCACTATGTTGGCGTTATGAAGGGTGCTCTTCTCGTGGCTGACGAATGTACCAAGGATACCATTTTTTGAATGAATTCACTTCTGTCATGTTTGTATTTTAAGGACGAAGTTACTTGCGCTATGTAGCGCTTTTGTTATTTAAAATATTACCTTCTGTGCGGCTGTTTATAAAACCCTGAAAGTATGCCAGTCGTCGGCTTCCGCCCTCACGTGACTAGCACTAGGGTGTTCGTGGAAAACCCGGACACTCTTTATCCAAATGTTTGGTCCCTTAAGGAGGTATCCAGCGCAGCGAACGACGCAATCGGACTATGCGGCCTTATAACTTTCACTTAGCCATAGAAGTCTACAATTTTAAATTTCGGCGAAGCCCCTAGAATCTGGAAGGCCGAATTGGGGAGCTATATACGCCTTGGTCGGACAAAGCCGATTTATCGCCTAAAGCGGAAAATCTTTAAGGATTTTAGTACCTCTCGAACAGTGACCAGCTCTCGCCACATCATGTCGGTCAGTTTTTGTCTTTCTCTACTGAGGTGCTCTTCTGGAAGAACCGGGACACAATCGCAGTAGTTCTCCCTACGCTACCTTAGCCGATATAATGGAACGTAAGGCACCAAACAAGGGAGACGGGCTATCCCAACTGTAGACCCAAGACATGATTCAGAGCTGATGCATATAGTGCTATAAGTTCGGGGTGCCACACTATTGAAAGTGTTCAGACTTTTAGTTGCCATATTACGGGGCGCCATAAGAAGCCCCTGGCAAACTGACCGTACCAAGGTGTACGGATGCAAAACCAAATAAACATTTAAAGGAGAAAAAATGCTCCAGTAAGAATTATAAGCTGACGCTATACATAATCTCCCATTGACGAAAAATACGTTTAAGTGTATGTTTACAACGGATGAATTAAGAGGAGATAAATAGGACTATTTGACATGTCCTATCTAGGGGTAGGCTGTGTACAGGAGATAAAGCAGGTATAATGATCGCAAATCGATTCCACCTGGGTTTTCTTCTGTTCCGCACGTCTGTTGCCTCCTTAGATGTCTCTCCCCTGTGAGTCCGGCAATTCGGCTCTTCTGAGGATGCTGCACTAACGCGGTGTCCTGAAAGGTAAGAGGGAAAGAGTATGAAGGTATTTAGCGGTTACCCCCATTATCGACTGAGTCGTTGATGCGCCTCCACCTATGCTCAAGGTATCTTGAGTGCGTAATTGTGTACGCATGGCGCGAACGTCGATTTGGATGGGCTTGAGCGGAGGCCGGACTGCTAATCACGATCTTGATGTTCCTAATGATCCTGTTGCGGGGTGCTTCGGACTCGTTTGACAGTGCTCGAAGTTGTCGCCGGATTGGTTTGTCGGAGGAGGCTGCATTGTACTTCTGCCGCGAGGGCTCCCATATGCTCTTCTGTTCGAAGGGAGCAGTCCATATTTCCGTTGACAGTGATGACCCCACACGGTCCTGGCATCTTGATCTTGAGATATGCATAGTGTGGTACCGCATTGAATCTAGCAAATGCGGTTCGCCCAAGCAGTGCGTGGTAGCCACTGCGGAAAGGGACGATGTCGAAGATTAGCTCTTCGCTCCTAAAGTTGTCTGGGGATCCGAAGACCACTTCCAATGTTATAGTGCCTGTGCAGCGGCCCTCTACTCCAGGAATAACACCTTTAAAGGTAGTTTTGGTGGGCTTGATCCTTGAAGGATCAATACCCATCTTGCGCACTGTGTCCTGATAAAGCAGGTTCAGGCTGCTGCCATCGTCCATGAGGACACGCATGAGGTGGAATCCGTCGATGATTGGGTCTAAGACCAGTGCGGCTGAGCCGCCGTGACGGATGCTGGTAGGGTGATCCCTATGGTCAAAGGTGATCGGACAAGCTGACCATGGATTGAACTTGGGGGTGACTAGCTCCATCGCATAGATGTCCCGTAGTGCCCGCTTCCGTTCCCGCTTGGGGATGTGGGTGGCATAGATCATGTTGACCATTTTCACCTGGGGGGAAATTTCTTTTGTCCCCCCGTATTCGGACGCTGGGGCTCATCGTCATCATCGCTGTGCAACCCCTTATCCTTGTTTTCGGCGTTTATCTTGCCGGCCTGTTTGAACACCCAACAGTCTTTATTGATGTGGTCGGCTGGTTTGTCCGGTGTGCCATGAATTTGGCACGAGCGCTCTAGTATGCGGTCTAGACTGGATGGTCCCTGATTATTTCTTTTGAATGGCTTTTTCCGCTGTCCGGACATAGGTCCACTGAATCTGGCGTTGACTACCGTGTCTTCAGTGCTGTCACCGTTGTTCCATCTCTTATGTCTGTTGCGCTGTGGCTTGCCGTTACCGTCGCGGCCCTCCGAAGTACCGGAATGTGGCGTGGTTTTGCTGCGAGCCAACCAGCTATCCTCACCCGCACAAAAACGGGTCATTAGGGTTGTGAGAGCTGCCATAGACTTGGGTTTTTCCTGGCCGAGGTGTCGAGCGAGCCACTCGTCACGAATATTATGCTTAAAAGCCGCCAGGTCTTCGGTGTCCGGACAGTCGACTATTTGGTTCTTTTTAGTGAGGAACCGAGTCCAGAATTTTCGGGCTGACTCTCCGGGCTGTTGAGTAATGTGGCTCAGGTCATCAGCGTCCCGTGGTCGCACATATGTGCCCTGGAAGTTATCAAGGAATGCGTCTTCCAGGATTTCCCAACTGCCAATGGAATTTGCTGGCAGGCTGTTTAACCAGTGCCGGGCTGGTCCTTTGAGCTTAAGGGGGAGATACTTGATGGCATGTAGATCATCTCCGCGGGCCATATGAATGTGGAGAAGGAAATCTTCGATCCATACTGCGGGGTCTGTTGTGCCATCGTATGATTCGATGTTTACGGGTTTGAATCCTTTTGGGAATTCATGATCCATCACTTCGTCAGTGAAGCAGAGGGGGTGTACGGCGCCTCTGTGCTGGGCTATGTGGCTATGTAGGTCGGATTGGTCTGGGTTGCTATGTTCGGCCCGGCCGGACTTGTTGATGATGTATCCGGTGCGACGGTCATCATCGCACGCTGGGGCGTGCCCCCTTGATCCGTAGATCGATCTTGGCTGTCCCTCTTTATTTTCCAGAATATCTTGCAGGTCGTGCCTGTTGCCCTGAGCCGTAGTGTATCGGCGTGGGGGTGCGGGCTGGTATCCGGGCTGGTATCCCGTTTTATCTCGGCCACAGGGTGGCCGGTCAGCCGTTTGGCGTTTGAGTCCATATTCCTCGGCTGCCAGGACATCAGTCCATCTATCTATGAGCAGGCCTTGATCAGCTTGTAGTTGCTGCTGCTTCTTCTTCAGGCTTCTCGCAGTGGCTATAAGCCTACGCTTGAAGTGCTCCTACTCCACGGGATCCTCAGGTACGCCGAATTAGTCGTCGCCGAGGCTGATGTCGTCTTCGGAGGGGGGCATGTAGTTGTCCTCCTCCGGGTATGCGTCTGTCGCCTGTTCTTCTGGGCTGACCTGCTCGTCTTCCTGTTCGGCCTGCTCAAAGGCGGGCTGGTTAGGGTCATATTCTTCTTCGGCGCCATCGGGATTCTTTTCGTCTCCGGGGCCGGTGTTGCTATGGAGGGGCTTGGAGCGGCGCCGACGACGCCCATTCTTGGATTTTCTTCCCGAGGGGTTGTCCTCCATCGCCTCGTCGCCATTAGTTTCCTTCGGAGTGTCCACCATATATATATCATATGAGGAGGTGGCCCTCCACCGCCCGATGAGCGCTGGCTCCTGTGATTCTCCTACATCGTCGTCCATACCACCGATGTCTTCGGAGTCGAAGTCAAGCACGTCGGTTAGGTCATCGATCGTGGCAATGAAGTGGGTGGTGGGTGGGCAACGAATTCCGTCGTTGTCTGCTTCCCACTCGAGCCGGACATAGTTCGGCCCGAAGTCTCCTGACAAGGAGAGAGACTTCAATAAGTCCAGCATGTCACCGCAGGGCGAGTGCTGAAAGACGTCTGCCGCGGTGAACTCCATCACCGGAGCGCAACCAGGATCGGCAGGCTCAGGGGCGCGCGGACTGGAACCTGCATCCGGATATGAATGGGTCCGGAGTCACAGGCTCCCTCAGAGGTGAGACCTGTGTTCGGCTCCATCGCCGATGAGGGTACGGCCTGCAGGGTGGGGTCCAGCCCTCCGTCCTTAGGCGAAGCAACCTGTCCCGAATTTAGATCCAAGGCTTCTGCCGGGATGATATCCCGAGCAACGTCTGACAGTAGGTCTAAGCCCTGCTCATCGCGACTGTTCGGCACTTCTGGCGCTGGCCCGAATCCGTCGAAGATCAAGTCTCCATGGATATCCGCCTTGTACTTCAGGTTTCTAAACCTTATTTGATGTCCGGGGGCATAGCCATCGATCTGCTCTAGGTGGCCAAGCGAATTGGCCCGCAGCGCGAAGCCGTTGAACATGAAGATCTGTCCGGGAGGAAAGTCTCACCCTGGACAGCGTCATTAATGACGATTGAAGGAGCCATCGAGCCTGACGGCGACGACACATAGGAACTCTCAATGAAAGCACCAATGTCGGTGTCAAAACCGGCGGATCTCGGGTAGGGGGTCCCGATCTGTGCGTCAAGGCTGATGGTAACAAGAAGTAAGGGACACAGATGTATACCCAGGTTCGGGCCCTCTCGATGGAGGTAAAACCCTACTTCCTTCTTGATTAATATTGATGATACGGGTAGTACAAGAGTAGATCTACCACGAGATTGTAGAGGCTAAACCCTAGGAGCTAGCCTATGATGGTATGATTATAATTGTGATCGGCCTTCTAAGGACCAACCTCTCCGGTTTATATAGACACCGGAGAGGGCTAGGGTTTACATGGAGTCGGTTACAAGGAAGGAAATATAATATCCGGATTGCCAAGCTTGCCTTCGACACCAAGGAAAGTCTCATCCGGACACAGGCCGAAGTCTTGAGTCTTGTATCTTCACGCTTCAATAGTCCGGACGTTGTACACAGTCCAGCTGTCCGGATACCCCCTAATCTAGGACTCCCTCACTTGTATCACCATCTCTTCGCCGAACTAGTGCACCTATACAATTTACCATTGTATTGGGTGTGTTGGGGACACAAGAGACTCTTTGTTATTTGGTTGCGGGGTTGTTTGAGAGAGACCATCTTCATCCTACGCCTCCCATGGATTGATAAACCTTAGGTCATCCACTTGAGGGAAATTTGCTACTTTCCTACAAACCTCTGCACTTGGAGGCCCAACAACGTCTACAAGGAGAAGGTTGCATAGTAGACATCACTTGCCTCCTTTGAACCAAAGAGGAAACCTACGCTCTGCGCCCGCCTGGCCTTGGTCGTCATTGCTCACGTCAGCTGAGCCTAATGAGGTAAGCCTTGCATAGAACTCTCCGCCCCTCTGGAGCCAGCCTGAGGAGGCCGATCCCCTCGGGGGTCTTGGCGTCGTCCGCCTCGCGAGGGTCTTGAGTTGTTGATGCTGAAGCTGGGCCGTACCAGGCCGTCGATGGAGCCACGTGGTGGGCCACAGGCAGGCAGTGCTGGATACCCCCATATCTAGGACGCCGACAAAGTCATCCCGTCAAGAACATCATGACCATGAGAAGACCACTCGAGCTAATTCATATGGATCTTTTTGGTCCCAATGCCTACAAGTGTCTCGGTGGTAACTCGTTCGGATTGGTCTTTGTTGATGATTTTTCAAGATTTATGTGGGTGTTCTTTCTTGATGATAAATTGTAGGTCCAAAAGATTTCAAGAACTTTGCTAGGAACATCGAAAATCAAATTGAAGTGAAGATCAAGAAGGTTCGGAGTGATAACAGAATGGAGTTCAAGAACGCCAATGTGGATACCTTTCTTGACGAGGAAGGGATTTCACATGAGTTCTCGGCTACGTACACACCTCAACAAAATGGAGTTGTTGAGATGAAGAACCGGACACTCATTGAGATGGCAAGAACGATGCTTGTGAATACAAGACGCCAAGACACTTTTGGGCGGAAGCGATTGAGACAGCTTGTCATGCAACAAATTGACTATATCTTCACAAGCTTCTCGGCAAGACGGCATACAAGCTTCTCACGGTAACAAACCCCAAGTCAGATACTTTTGAGTATTTGGCTCAAAGTGTTACATTCTTGATAACCATTGTCGTTCGAAATTTGCCCCTAAGTCTCATGAAGGTTTCCTAATCGGTTATGGCTCAAACTCTCAGACTTACCACGTCTACAAAAATTTCACCCGAAAGGTTGAAGAGACGGTAGATGTGAAGTTTGATGAATCTAACGGCTCACAAGTAGAGCAATTTCCAATTGATGTAGGAGATAAAGATCCCTCGGAAGCAATTCAATACTTGTCTATTGGCAAGATTCGCCCAACGGAGGTGAAGGAGAGTACCTCATCCGTTCAAGTGGAAGCCTCAACTTCACAACATGGTGAACCACAAGCTGACTTGGAGGCATCCACGAGTGGAACATGTCAAGATGAAGGAAACGAGGAAGTACATAAAGATGAACCTCATCAACCTCCTTCTCCACCTCCACAAGAAAACAACAACGCCAACAACAATGAAGAAGGACAAGGGGAAAACAAGACAATGAAGAGGATGTTCCACCCCGACCCAAACAAAAGCTCTCACAAGTTCGAGCAAGAGTCTCAAGAGATCATCCCATAGAACAAATCTTTGATGATATTCAAACCGGGAGAATTACTTGCTCTAAAACTCATTTGCATAACTTTTGTGAACATTACTCATTCATTTCTAGTATTGAACCTATGAAGGTTGAAGAAGCTCTTGATGATCCGATTGGGTGAACGCTATGCATGAAGAGCTACACAATTTCGAGAGGAATCAAGTATGATGTTGGTTGAAAAGCCCGATGAGAAGCAAAATGTCATTGGAAGCAAATGGGTATTTTGGAATAAGCAAGATGAAGATGGACATGTTGTACGCAACAAGGCCCGTCTCGTCTCTCAAGGCTACACTCAAGTCGAAGGTATGGACTATGGTGAGACATATGCCCCCGTTGCTAGACTTGAGTTCATACGCATCTTACTTGCTTATGCCAATCATCATGACATTACTTTATATCAAATGGACATAAAAAGTGCTTTTCTAAATGGTGAAATTGAGGAGGAAGTTTATGTTAAACAACCACCCGGCTTTTCTAATTCCAAGAAACTCAATCATCTTTACCAACTTCACAAAGCTCTTTATGGTTTTAAGCAAGCTCCTAGAGCATGGTATAAATGCTTGACTAAGTTTCTTATTGAAAAAGGCTTTGAAATTGGAAAAAAATGACTCTACACTTTTTTACTAAAAGGGTTAATGGTGAATTTTTTTTGTGCAAAATTTATGTGGATGATATCATATTTGGTTCAACTAACCCTCATTTTAGTGAAAAGTTTGAAAGGCTAATGTAGGAGAAGTTTGAGATGTCTATGATGAGTGAACTCAAATTCTTTCTTGGTTTGCAAATCAACAAACTAAGGAAGGTACCTTTGTTTCCCAAACAAAGTATACCAAGGACTTATTCAGAATTTCAACATGCAAGAAAGCAAAGGTATGAAAATAGCCATGCCTACTAGTAGACATCTTGACTTGGCCAAGGATGGCAAACCGGTTGACCAAAAGGTTTACCGCTCTATGATTGGTTCATTGTTATATCTATGTGCCTCCCGTCCCGATATTAGACCAAGTGTGTGCATGTGTGCATGATATCAAGCAGCCCTTAAAGAATGCCATCTTAAGGCTATGAAAAGGATAGTGAGATACTTAATTCATACACCAAACTTTGGCATTTGGTATCCTAAGAGGTCTTGTTTCAATCTTGTTGGCTACTCCGACTCGAACTATGTCGGAGACAAGGTTGATAGAAAGTCCACTTCGTGTACTTGTCAATTTCTTGGTAAATCCCTTGTATTTTGGTCCTCCAAGAAACAAAACTTGGTATCCTTATCCGCCTATGAAGCGGAATACATTGCCGCTGGATCATGTTGTGTTCATTTACTTTGGATGACCCAAACTCTTAAGGATTATGGGATACATGTGAAACATGTTCCATTGCTTTGTGACAATGAAAGTGCTATTAAGATAGCTGACAATCCCATGCAACATTCTCGGACTAAGCATATTGAAGTTCGTCATCATTTCATTCGGGATCATGTTGCTAAAGGAGACATCAATATTAAGCATGTTCATACTGATAAGCAATTGGCGGATATATTCACCAAACCGCTTGATGAGAAAGTGTTCTACCATTTGAGAGGTGAATTGAACATCATTGATGCCTCAAACTTGGAGTAGGAACTCCATCTAGATGCATGCAACGCATGAGCCTCTCTATGACTAATCCTTGATATTTCTCTTAAGAAGATGGTCATATGTCTTGGATCTATACTTGTACCCTTGCATGTTATCTAACCCTTGTAGGTACTTCAATGAGCCCAAATCTATGAGATTGCAAGTCACTCACATCTCAAGCAATCTCTACATCACCAAGTTTCTACTATATGGTTGTGGAATACAAGGAAGGATGAGCTCACTCAACATATCCTTTGACAATTTCTATATATCAAATTTCATTTGGTATCAAGTTTCATGATCGTCATTTTGGATACACAAGTGGTCTTCCTTGCAAGACTAACCCATGTAGGAAGATGAACTCAAACTACAAGTGGTGCTCTCAACTCTTGATGGACTACATCAACCTTGAGCATTCATCACAAGTTCAACTACATGACCAAGATCAACACAACCCGAGGTATGTTATTCCATATTAGAGAAGCTTTGACCCAAGTCATCAGTCAAAGCAACTCAACGAGATGTGAATACATCAAAATGCTTAAACAAAAAATGTTTACCCTACTTTGAGCTTAAACAATGAGTATGACCTATGATCAAGTGATCTCACTAGACTTTGTTGCTGACCCCTCCTAGATGAAGTTCTCTAGTGTTTCTTTGTTCACTTACTTTGTGTTTTTGCACATGTTTCTTGCTATCTTGTTCCCCCTTTCAAAAAAAACTTCATCTAGGTCTCTTTTATTTTTTAATTCATTGCAAATCTTTTAGTAATTTCCTTGCAAATCCTTGTGAGATTTCAATTCCCAAGTGAGTTGAGTTGACAAGATTTTTCCTCTACATTGAACTCGGACTCACCGATTCATGCCTATCGGCTAGAGCGAACTACATTATTTGTAGATAGTTCATCGGTACAGCTGACGGGGACTAACCTGGTCTGACCGATATGCCCCATCCATGCCAGTGCCAACTGGGTGTCACCGATGAAAATGGATTGGTGTTACCGAATTCACTGTTGAGAAAACTTTTTGCCATTGCATATTTTATTTGTTCTCTAGCTCCACTCAATGATTCTTATCCTCTACCTGCATCATAAACTACATGGTGCTTTGTAGTGTGTCTCAAGGACCAAACCTATTTGACTCATACTCTAGAAGTTCCCTTCTTTGAAATTGATGTCAAAGGGGGGAGAGAGAATGGGGGAGAGAGAGAACATCAAAGATTATCACATGGGAGAGAAATCACATCTTAGCTTCTCGAGATGCTTGTTAACAATAGAGGAGAGAAGTCACATATCTTTAAGAGGGGAAAGACATGTTAATATATTTGATTGTACAATTTTTGCCCTAATTTTCTCTAACCCTACCTTCTCCCATTATCCAATATAAAATTCAGGGGAGAAAGAGTTCATATCTAGGGGAAGAAAATCTTTGTAATTCATTGCATATCTTTAACCTTTGGGGACATGTTAATATCCAAATGAAGTACTAAGTAATCACTCATTACATGTGATCCCAGCTGTCGGTGTCAAAACCGGCGGATCTCGGGTAGGGGGTCCCGAACTGTGCGTCTAGGCGGATGGTAACAGGAACGAGGGACACGATGTTTTTACCCAGGTTCGGGCCCTCTTGATGGAGGTAAAACCCTACGTCCTGCTTGATTAATATTGATGATATGGGTAGTACAAGAGTGGATCTACCACGAGATCAAGGAGGCTAAACCCTAGAAGCTAGCCTATGGTATGATTGTTGCAATGTATGTTGTCCTACGGACTAAAGCCCTCCGGTTTATATAGACACCGGAGAGGGCTAGGGTTACACAGAGTCGATTACAATGGTAGGAGATCTACATATCCGTATCGCCAAGCTTGCCTTCCACGCTAAGGAAAGTCCCATCTGGACACGGGACGGAGTCTTCAATCTTGTATCTTCGTAGTCTTGGAGTCCGGCGGACGATGATAGTCCGGCTGTCCGGACACCCCCTAGTGCAGGACTCCCTCAGTAGCCCCTGAACCAGGCTTCAATGACGATTAGTCCGGCGCGCATAATGTTCGGCATTGCAAGGCGGGTTCCTCCCTTGAATAATCCAGAGAAGATCATGAACACCAGGATAGTGTCCAGCTCTGCAAAATAAATTCCACATTCCACCGTAGAGAGAATAAAATGTACACCAGTTCGATCTGCTGACGTATTATGCGGCGTGACATCACACCGCTACCAGGCTTTTACTTGAATCGTTTTTTACTGTACCACCTCAGCACGTTTAGCGAGGCGGTTTCCTTGGCACGTCTTGTCCAAGCAGAGATCGTGTTCCCCTTATTCCGGGATTCTCATCAATACGGACGTGGGTAACCCAACCGCGCAATTGATGGTGGCGCTTGGGAGATAAGCGAGTTTTATCAGGCCGGTGGGGACGCATAGTTTTCGTCTGCCTATATATAAGGTATAAGGATTTACCTTCTCACCTACGCCTTCTTCCTCCTTTGCTTATCCATCTCCGCGTACTCAAGCTCCAACGCCCAAGCTCGCGCATCTCGCCCCGACCTTCTCCGAATATGTCCGGAGCGGGAGGAAAATGGTTGGCCTCCACCGTTAAGGAGGAGCACATCAGCAAACTGCGGAGTGCCGGATACCTTTCCGGCGATATCGCGCATCGGCTGCCCGACGAGGGGCAGCTCGTCCCTACCCCTGGGCCTCATGAGAGGGTCGTCTTCCTTCCCCACTTCCTCCGTGGACTAGGCTTTCCGCTGCACCCATTCGTCCGGGGGCTCATGTTCTATTACGGCCTGGATTTCCACGATCTAGCGCCGAACTTCACCCTCAACATCTCGGCGTTCATCGTCGTGTGCGAGGCCTTCCTCTGCATCCGGCCCCACTTCGGCCTGTGGCTCAAGACCTTCAACATCAAGCCGAAGGTTGTGAAGGGCACGCAAGCGGAATGCGGAGGCGCCATGTTGGGTAAATTACCCAACGTCCTTTGGCTCGAAGGGGCCTTCGTGGACTCCGTCAAGGGGTGGCAATCGGGGTGGTTCTACATCACCGAGCCGTGCAAGCCCACATGGGCAGTAGCCCCCGAGTTTAGATCTGGCGTCCCCACGCAGCTCACCTCCTGGAAAGAGAAGGGCTTGCTGTGGGGCAATCCGAAGGAGGTGACGGGACTCCGAGCCTGCATCCAGAAGCTGGTGAGCAATAAGCTCAGGCTCGTCGACGTGGTCCAAGTCATGCTCATCCACCGGATTCTCCCATGCCAAGAACGGGCATTCAATCTGTGGGAGTTCAATCCGGAACAACACTAGGTGCTGAGCGGGCTCTTCGATATGACATACGAAGGCGCCTGGAGGGTGCTGTTTAAGGGCGCCGAAGCCCCCGTATCCGCGACGGAAGATCGCGGATTCAGCTCGCAGCATCCAACTGACGAGGTAAGTGATTCAACCCCATTACGGGACACTTTGTAGTAATCGAATTGATTATAAGAGGGTTTCATCCCTTCCTTTCCTTTGACAAGAATGGATGGAGAAGGCCAGGCAGCTTATCAGCCCGGCTCCCATGCCAGAAGACCCAGTGGACGCCCATTTAGCAGGGCTGCTAGTTCCAGCACCGCACGTGGTGCCAGAGAAGAAGGCCAAGAAGGTGGCCGCGGGGACTCGAAAGAGTTCCCGCAATCAGGCGTCTGACAATGACGCGGACTCCTCCCCCGAAGACGAGGAGGAGGAGGAGTACTCTCTCCCGGAGGGGGGAGAGAAGAAGAGGAAGGCTTCCCCAATAGGGGAGGCCGAAGGGTCCAAGAGGGGGAGAACTATCCCCCCGGTCAGTTTCGCCAACACCAGCGTTGGCGAGGATGAGTGGCCTCCAAGGGCCAGGCGTCCGGCGAGATCGTAAGTATCCGGATCCTTGATATGCAATATATTTTATGTCGCGTAGTGTCCTTCTAACGCCGCGTTCTGTCCGTAGTCCGGCCGATGACGATCTCCCCGACTCATCGAGCGGGTCGTTGGCCCCGTCGGATGTGGATTCACTTCCGACCGCCTTTACCCCACGCGTCGACGAGGACGCCGAGGTGGGATCCCAGAGAGGAACCCATCAGGAGGAGGCTCCGGAGGCGCCGTCAGGCAGCCTCTCAGACTTTGCGCCGGACTCTACATCGGAACCCGCAGTGGTTCCAGAGTCCGGCAAGAGGCCCCTTCGAAAGAAGGGCAAAACCGTGACGCCGGCGGCCTCCGTCCAACCGGAGGCGCCGGATAACTTGTTGGAGGCGCTTAAAGGCGCTTCCATCGAGGAAGAACACCGCACTATCATGAGTGCGGTGATTCAAAAGGTTCAGCTCGCCAAAAGCGGGCTGACCGAAGCCTGCAGCAGCCTTCTAACAGGCTTTGAGGTAAGAAGTGAAAATAATGTAATGTAATACCGCATAGACAGTAGCCCCTGATGCTCAGTTCGGTGTTCGGAAAGAAAAAGCCGGACTGAGGATCTAACAAGATATATGCAGGGTTGCTTAAAATATGTCAATATGGGTTTGCAGGCTGCGCTGCTGACCTCTGCCGCACTAACGGCGGAGGTCGATGTGCTGAAAAAGGATCTCGAGCGGTTCGAGCAAGAGCTCGGCCATGCCAAGAAGCAGCTCGAGGACAAAGAAGGTGAGTCACACCACTTTGAATGGTTACCTTACAGAAAAGGATTTTGGTTGCAATAAAATTAACAAGGATAATATGGGTATTGCAGGGGCCACGAACGAGGTGGCAGCCCTGAAGGAGGCCGTGTCCGCGGCCGAACGCAGTGCGGCCGCGGAGCGGGAGGAACGAGAGAAGCAGGAGGCACGGGTGGCGGAAGTACGGCAAGAGCTCCAGGCTCTCATGGAGAGGCATGAGAGTTTGGAGCGTGACTCCAAGACTCGAGAGTCCGAGCTTGCCTCGGCTCTCGAAAGTGCCAAGTCCGCCAAGGCCGAGGCCCATAAGGCCCTTCAGGAGGTTGAGGATATAAAGAAGATAGCGGCGGGTAAGACATTTTTCATGCAAAGCAGGCATGTTAATGTAAACTACCTTACACTTACCCGTGTTCGGAGCTCTCCAGGGGCGTTTGCAGATCTGCCGCGTAGTGCGTCCGATGCCACCGCATTCTATCATGGCGTGGAGGGGAGCTCGAGGGAGGAGGTCTTCTGGTCTCAGTATGCTGAGGCCGGACATCCGGTGCCCCCAAGCGACCAGCTGAAGCAGCTGGTCGAACTCCATAAGGTAGCCGAGGGGGCCATGAAGGCTCTCATAGTCCGGCTGTGGCCTGGACAGGTCATGCCTGGAAGCTACTTCGGCCTCGTGCAGCGGCTGTGGCCTGGACAGGTCATCAAGCGCTCCGTCTGTATTGAAGGTGCTCGTCGGGCCCTTGCCTGCACAAAGGTGCATTGGGGCAAGTTGGATGCGGAGAAGCTTCTCACGGACCCACCGCCACCGGGCAAGGTGTATCGCACGCCCGAGATGTATTATAAAACTGTCCTAAAGGGAGCCCGCGATATTGCGGATGAGTGCCCCCGAAATGTAATCTTTGAGTAAACTCGTTATGTATTATCCTGCGCGCTGAAACTTTGTTCATGTGCGCGTTTAAGCAACGCTTGTTTAATTTAAAATATTACCTTCTGTGCGGCCATTTATAAAATCTGAGAGATGGCATGTCGTTGGCTTCAGCCCCCAAGCCACGAGTGCTGGGGTGTTCGGGATAAACTTGAGCACTCTTGTTCCCATTTTTGGGTCCATCTAGGGAGGCGCTCAACACAACGAACAAGGCAACCGGACTTATAATGCTTGAACACTCTCACTTAGCCTTAGAATTCTATAATTTTAAATTTTGGCGAAGCCCCTGGTATTCGGAAGACCGAATCCGGGGCGCTATCCACGCCTTCGTCGGACATTGTCCGGAACTTCGCTCGAAGCGGCGTGAGTCTTTAAGGACCCGAAAAAACCTCTCGAACAGCGACCAGTCTCTCGCCTTATCATGCCAGTCAGTTTTAGCTTTCTCCACTGAGGCGCTCGCCCGGCTCAACCGGGGCGCAATCGCAGTGGTTCTCCCAGTGCCACCTTAGCCGACAGAACGGAACGTAAGGCACCAAAACGTGGGAGCTGGGCAAACCCAACTATTGACCCAAGACATGATTCGGAGCTGATTCATATAATGCTATAAGTTCGGGGTGCCGCACTTATGAAAGTGTTCGGACTTTATCACACCATAATTTGGGGAACAGAAGCCCCTGGCTTATTCGGCCGTACCAAAATATACGGGTGCAAGATGTCATGTAATGAACATATAAATAAAAAGGTGATGTAATTGCAGTCGAAAAGTGCTGCATTATTTATTAAAGGAAATCTGCTATGAGTGCGGATTGATACAAATAGTGCGGTAAGCAAGGGATTTGGACTAAGTAAACATGTCCCCCTTCAGGGGTGAGCTGCGGACTTGGTGTATATAATCGAATTTAATGCTCGTAATTGAGACCACCTGAGTGTTCGTCACAGCCTTCTTTCGTCCCTGACTATTGCATCATGAGTTCGGCAGGTTCATCGCCGGACAGGGCCTCTGGTTAACGGAGTCCTGTGTACACAAAGAAGGGAAATAAAAAATAAAAAAAGGGGGGCACACTTGCGAGCCCCCGGTGTGGTCGAACCGCACTCTGGGTCCATTGCGATCGTGCCCCTTCCCCTGTGCCCATGGTATCTCCAAAGCGTAATGATGTACGCGGAGTGTTATTCTTGCGATCATGCACGGGCGAGGGTTGGGGCCGCATTGCTACGCGTGCTCTGATCGCGCCAGGTGGTCTTGGTTAGCATTACTCTGGGCGCGTTTTGCTGTCTCCGGCCTTTTAGCGGCCGGACTCGAGAATTGCCTTAAAAGGTTGTTCTGTATTTCTGCCGCGAGAGCCGCTGTATGTTCCTCCGTTCGGAGGGAGCGTTCCGTATTCCCATTGACCGTGATGACTCCACGAGGTCCTGGCATCTTGAGCTTTAGGTATGCATAATGCGACACCGCGTTGAATTTTGCAAACGCGGTTCATCCGAGCAGAGCGTGATAGCCGCTGCGAAACGGGACTATGTCAAAGATTAACTCTTCGCTCCAAAAATTATCCGGGGATCCGAAGACCACTTCCAGTGTGACTGAGCCTGTACAGTTGGCTTCCACTCCTGGTATGACACCTTTAAAGGTTGTCTTTGTAGGTTTAATCCTTGATGGGTCTATGCCCATTTTGCGCACTGTATCCTGATAAAGCAGGTTCAGGCTACTGCCGCCGTCCATCAGGACTCTCATGAGGTGAAATCCATCGACGATTGGGTCTAAAACCAATGCGGCGAATCCGCCATGGCGTATGCTGGTCGGATGGTCTCTTCGATCGAAAGTGATCGGACAAGAGGACCATGGATTGAACTTCGGGGCGACTGGCTCCATCGCATAGACGTCCCTTAGTGCGTGTTTCCTCTCCCTCTTGGGTATGTGGGTCGCGTATATCATATTCACCATCCGCACTTGTGGGGGAAAACCCTTCTGTCCTCTATTGTTCGGCGGTCGGGTCTCTTCCTCGTCGTCGCTGTTTAGCCCCTTGTCATTGTTTTCGGCAATTAACTTGCTGGCCTGCTTGAACACCCAGCAATCTCTATTAGTGTGGTTAGCTGGCTTTTCAGAGGTGCCATGTAACTGGCATAAGCGGTTGAGTATTCGGTCCAGATTGGACGGACCCGGAGTGGTTCTTTTGAATGGCTTCTTCCGCTGACCGGGTTTAGAGCCTCGGAATCCGGCGTTGACTGCCGTATCCTCCTTATCGTCGCCGTTAATGCGGCGTTTGTTTTTGTTTCGACGTGACCTGCCGTTGTTGTCCTTAGTATCCGGACTGCCAGAATTTTTATGGAGATTGTTGCTGTGGGCTAGCCAGCTGTCCTCTCCCACGCAAAAGCGGGTCATTAACGATGTGAGGGCTGCCATGGATTTCGGCTTTTCCTGCCCCAGGTGCCGGGCTAGCCATTCGTCCCGGATGTTATGTTTGAAGGCTCCAAGGGCCTCTGCATCCGGGCAGTCGACGATTTGGTTTTTCTTTGTCAAGAACCGTGTCCAGAATTGTCTGGCCGATTCGTCTGGCTGTTGAATAATGTGGCTTAGGTCATCGGCGTCTGGTGGTCACACATACGTGCCCTGGAAGTTGTCGAGGAATGCGGCTTCCGGGTCTTCCTAGCACCCAATTGACTCTGCGGGCAAGCTGTTTAGCCAATGCCGAGCTGGTCCTTTAAGATTGAGTGGGAGATACTTGATGGCATGGAGATCGTCGCCGCGGGCCATATGGATGTGGAGAAGATAGTCTTCGATCCAAACCGCGGGGTCTGTTGTGCCATAGTAAGATTCGATGTTTACGGGTTTAAACCCTTCGGGGATCTGATGATCCATTACTTCGTCAGTGAAGCATAGCGGGTGTGCGGCGCCTCTGTATTGAGCAATATCGCGACGCAGCTCGAGAGAGCGCTGTCTGCTGTGTTCGGCCCGGCCGGGTTTATTGTATCCGGCGCGACGGTATTCGTCATGGGTCGTGGGGCGTCCACGTGATCCGTAGATGGATCTGGATTGCCTTGCTTTGTCCTCCAATATGTCTCGCAAGTCCGGCGCGTTCCCTCTTGGCTTCGTACTTTTGGAGCGATGCCGGGGTACGGTCTTGGCTGGGGGCCTGGATGCCTCCCTGTCACGACCACGGGGTGGTCGGTCAGCCATATCGTGCACTGGTGATGGAGGTATGTATGCTTCCTCCTCTAATCGAGGGAGTAGCTTGCGTCTTGGGTAACTTTTGGAGGGGCGTTCGAGTTTATACTCTTCGGCCGCAAGGACCTCGGTCCATCGATCGGCCAGTAGGTCCTGATCAGCTTGAAGCTGTTGCTGCTTTTTCTTTAGGCTGTTTGCTGTGGCGATAAGCCTACGCTTGAAGCGCTCTTGTTCGACGGGATCCTCAGGTACGACGAATTCATCATCGTTGAGGCTTGCTTCGTCTTCGGAGGGAGGCATATAGTTATGATCCTCAACCTCTTCGTCTGCCGCCCTCTCGTGAGGGCTTGCTTCTGCATCCTCCTGCGCTGAGTCTTGCTGGAGGGGATTGTCTTCGGCACTCTCTCGAGTATTATTATCTCCTGTGCCGGAATCTCCATTCTTGCTGTGGCGGGATTTAGTGCGGCGCCGCTGACGCCGGCGTTTGGGCTGCTTCTTTAAAGAGTCTGCCTCCGCTGCTTCTTCGCCGTCCCCGTCTTTTGGGGTGTCCACCATATATATGTCGTACGACGAGGTGGTCTTCCAGTGCCCTGTAGGCGCTGGTTCCTATTCGTCTCCGGCATCGTCGTCCATAGCGTCGATGTCGTCGGAGTCGTAGTCTAGCATGTCGGTTAGATCGTCGACAGTGGCTACAAAGTGGGTGGTGGGTGGGCTCTGAATTTCTTCGTCGTTCGTACCCCAACCATCCTGGCCATAGTCCGGCCAGGACTCTCCTGATAATGAGAGATGCTTTAGTGAATTCAGGATATCGCCAAAAGGCGAGTATTGGAAGATGTCCGCGGCGGTGAATTCCATAACCGGCGCCCAATCTGAATCGATTGGTAGGGGCGTGGGAGGTTTGGAGTCCGGCAAGGAGTCCGGCGCCTCGGAATCACGAGTTTCGCAGGGGACAAGATTAGTGTTCGGCTCCATCGCCGTGGATGTTGAAGCCCCCGGGGCGGCGTCTATCCACCGGCCCTCGATCTGGGCGATCAGCTCCGGACTGATGGCCGAAGCGGATTCGTGTGCGGCCACCAAGGCACTGTTCGGTGCCAGAGCTAGATCATGCCCGTCGTCACAGTGCGGCGCGCTTGGCTGTGGCTCGAGTCCATCGAAGATCAAGTCTCCACGGACATCGGCCGTGAAGTTTAGGCTTCCGAATCTGACCTGACAGCCAGGGGCGTAGCTTTCGATCTGCTCCAGATGGCCAAGTGAATTAGCCCGCAGTGCGAAGCCGCCGAATACGAAGATCTGTCCAGGGAGAACAGTCTCACCCTGGACAGCGTTGTTGGTTGAAGATGCCATCAAGCCTATCGGTGACGACACAGAGGAACTCTTGATGAAAGCACCAATGTCGGTGTCAAAACCGGCGGATCTCGGGTAGGGGGTCCCGAACTGTGTGTCTAGGCGAATGGTAACAGGAACGAGGGACACGATGTTTTTACCCAGGTTCGGGCCCTCTTGATGGAGGTAAAACCCTACGTCCTGCTTGATTAATATTGATGATATGGGTAGTACAACAGTGGATCTACCACGAGATCAAGGAGGCTAAACCCTAGAAGCTAGCCTATGGTATGATTGTTGTAATATATGTTGTCCTACGGACTAAAGCCCTCCGGTTTATATAGACACCGGAGAGGGCTAGGGTTACATAGAGTCGGTTACAATGGTAGGAGATCTACATATCCATATCGCCAAGCTTGCCTTCCACGCCAAGGAAAGTCCCATCCGGACACGGGACAGAGTCTTCAATCTTGTATCTTCGTAGTCTTGGAGTCCGGCGGACGATGATAGTCCGGCTGTCCGGACACCCCCTAATCCAGGACTCCCTCACCAGCCTTGGTACTCTTGTGGTTTCCTGACCTTGCTTTATGTAGAGTGTTCTTGTGTTATCTAACCTTGTTTTCTCAAGCTCATCTCGTCCAAGGCCAGCTCAAGACCACAAGGTAAGCATATGTATCACACTCATGTGCATGACGATCTCTTGCTGCTACACATATTGTTTGCAAGAAGGATTCATGAACATGTAGGTACACCTATTCTATCTACATCATCTGCTTTGATGCATATAGCCAAGATCCTTGTAACTCATTGCTTGCTTTGACATGCCTATGCACTCAGATGTTCTTATATTCCATCTTTACATAATTGCATACATGTAGGGAGAGCCTATGCATGTTACATGTCCTTCCAAAGCTTTACTTGTTACTCTTCATATCTTTATCTAAAGCTTTGATGTATGTTGTCATCAATTACCAAAAAGGGGGCCATCGAAAGCACAAGTGCTCCGAGGGTGATTTTGGTAATTAATGAAAACATATCTCTTGTTGGACTAATACTTTTATCGAGTATATATCAGATGATTTCAACAATGGCATGGCAAGGAAAAAAGGATGTGGAACCCCTTAAAAATGCTAAGGACAAAGATTTGCAAAGGCTCAAGACTCTTCATTTCCATTTTAGTTATCCAAGATCACATTGAGTCCGTAGGAAAGCCAGTACTATTAAAAGGGGGTGAGGTGTTGCTTAATGGGCTACTTGCTCAAAGCGCTTAGTGATATTTCTCCAAAACGCTCAACCACTTTGTCATTTCCACATACGTCCAAAACCAAAAGTCAAACTCAGCCCCACCGATTTAATCTATCCGGCGCCATCGATTTCAGTTGACATAGCCACTACCAGAAACCCTAGACAATTCGGTCTGACTGATCAGGATCTCGACCTCACCGAGATGGCCTTCCAAACTATCTGTTTCCCTTCATAACATTTCGGTCTCACCGAAATGAGCGATCGGTCCCACCGAGTTTGCCTGAACAACTCTCTATTTGCTCATTGCTGAAATCGGTCTAACCGAGTTCATGAAATCGGTCTAACTGAGATGAGGTTTTGCCCTAGCCCTAGCACATCGGTCCCACCGAGTTGATCATGTCGGTCCCACCAAGATTCCTAACGTTCACATTTTGATCTAAATCGGTCTCACCGACTTCATCTATTCGGTCTGACCAAGTTGGATCAAATGTGTGTAACAATTGGATTTTGTGTGGTGGCTATATATACCCCTCCACCCCATCTCCATTTATGATAGAGCCATCATAACGCGCCTACACTTCCACTAATCATTTCTCTGAGAGAGAACCACCTACTCATGTGTTGAGACCAATACATTCCAATCCTACCACTAGAATCTTGATCTGTAGCCTTCCCCAAGTTGCTTTCCACTCAAATCTTCTTTCTAGCATAGCCAAATCTGTCAGAGAGAGAGAGAGAGAGAGAGTTGAGTGTTGGGGAGACTATCATTTGAAGCTCAAGAGCAAGGAGTTCATCATCAACACACCGTTTATTACCTTTTGGAGAGTGGTGTCTCCTAGATTAGTTAGGAGTCACTTGGGAGCCTCGGACAAGATTGTGGAGTTTAACCAAGGAGTTTCTAAGGGCAAGGAGATTGCCTACTTCTGGAAGATCTACCCAAGTGAGGCAAGTCCTTCGTAGGCGATGGCCATAGCGGGATAGACAAGGTTGCTTCTTCGTGGACCCTTTGTGGGTGGAGCCCTTCGTGGACTCGCACAACCGTTACCCTTCCCGCGTTTGAAGTCTCCATCAATGTGGATGTACGATAGCACCACCTATCGGAACCACACCAAAAACCTCTGTGTCTTCATTGCGTTTGCACACTCCAATCCCATCCCTTTACTTGCTACTAGCATGCTTTACTCTTTCCGCTGCTTATATTCTTGACATGCTTGCTTGAAATGTATTGTGAATTCTTAAACTTGTGCTAAAACCTGGGTAAAATCGTGTCGCCTCTCATTGCCCTTGCTCTTTGCATTGATTGCTCCCCCTTGCCGAACTTGGAAAGGGGTTGTATTGCCCCATAGATCGTCATATCCACACCAACAACAGTCATTGACAGTGCACCCAGGCTTTGCTAACACTTTTAGTTAGGTTTTAGTTAAACCTTTTTAGACACTAAGTCACTGACTAGTGGGACCCACTAGTCAGGTTTGACTCTGGACGGTCTAGTTGACCTGCTGACAGCATGATGACGTCAATACTTTTCTAGATTTTTGTAAATTATAAATGATTTTGGAAATTTCAGAAATTGTCACAAACTTCAAAAATCATCGAAAATAAACCATAAATACAATGAAAATAATTTATATATGAAAAATGATCAAAAAATATGACATGATCATGCATGTTTGAACATGTTAACCTCACTGAATAGGACAAATGACGATAAGGGCAATTTATGAAATAACATTTGGAGTTGGAACTTGATCTTGTTTGAATTCCGCTTCAACTAACTTGGATAAATATTGCATTACATAAATTAAGTACCTTATTATGAAATACCATGCATTAGATTGTGCATTGCGTTGAATATGTTCTTCTCTTGTTTGCCGGTGTTGTTCTTTCTCGGTAGCAGGCGATTTAGACATTGTGATCGTTGACACTGATGAATAGCTATACTATCTTCAGAAGTGCCAGGCAAGCAAACCCCCTTTGAGCATTCCAATATAATACCACTCTCTCACTCTTGCAACCTTTTACTGCATTAGGACAACAACGATTCAACTGTTACTTGTTCCGGTAGTTGAACCCATTCCTCGGCATGCCTTGTCTATGTCACAGTAAATAATTGAAACCTACCTTAGAGCATTCCAATACAATACCACTCTCTCTCTCTTGCTCTCTTTTACTGCATTAGGACAACAAAGATTTAATTGTTACTTGTTGCAGTAGATGAACCCATTCCTCTGTCTGACATGTCTATGCCATAGTACACAGTAAATAATTGAAACCTACTAGTACGAGTAGGAATTGGTTGAGCCATGAGATGACTACTGACCCCTACTTGTGGTTATGCCTGCTATGCTTAGAGTTGTGCCGAGTCTGATCCATCTGTGCAATGAATTGGAATGGTTGTGAACATGTCCTACTATGTGAGAGCTAAGGGTGTGAACATGATTTTGGTAAAGGTAGCAATGAGAGGCCATGTAGGAGTACATGGTGGGTTGTCTCATTGGGACCATCCTCGGGAACCGAGTTTTGTGTTTGTGATCCAAAACAGTTACTACCACATGTTGGGCCCAAAACCCATGGACCCTCTCGAATTATTAATCACCTTGATATCTGTCTAGGAGTTGCAACTAGTTTCTGGTGTTTGTAGGATATGTGTTGGGGGCCATGCGTAGAGCTGGCCCTCAGGTTGGGCTATGATGCAGTAGAGAAACCAGGCATGGTGTACCAGGATGACACCCGAATGATGCTCTTGGGAACCCTGCTCTCTTTGTTTGGAGCCATGATCGAAACATCGACCGGACTTCCCTTGCGGATACAACCTCAAATAGGTGTTAAACCCGGACTAGAGTCTTGTGTGGTTAGTCAAGTCATGGCCGACACCCTCACCAGGCTTTCGCTTGAAGGTTACGAGATACATGATGTGTACAAGGTGGTAAGTGGTGAGAGAATGTGTGAAGGAGTACACCCCTACAAAGTTATTAGTGATCTACTCGGATAGCCGCGTCCTCTTGGACTACTTGGAAAGCTTACATTGTTCATAGACAAGTTGAAATGGATACTCTAAAATGCACAAGATATGTGGGAGTGCTATGGATGGCTTTCTCATAGGGAGGTGGGAGCAGATCCATAGTGGTGCATTGATCTAGTGAATATGTGTACTCGTGTGCGCTTTCTCACCTCAAAGAAAATACTGGTAGTCGTACTACATGATAGTTACTGAGTCAAAGCTGGATTGTTACAGTTAAACTCCACCACCCCTTTGTTGATGCCTGATGCATGTGTAGATTGTTCTAATGTAAGTCTTGCTGAGCACATTTGTACTCACGTTTGCTTAATTTATGTTATTCTAGTGGAGACTTCAATATAACTATTAGTTCCACGTGGGCTTCAGTGCTTAGCTTGGGAATTCCGGATAGAGGTCATGTTCCTTTGGAAGGTCTTGTAGATAGACATGTTTTCTAGCCTTCTTTATTTTTAGCTGTGTGTACTCAAACAGGTTTATGCTTCCGCTTGCTGCTTGTATAACTTTGTATGTTGGGTCATGAGATGCATACTTCTAATATCATGTTATGTATGGCTCTTCCAGGCCTCTTAAATAAATAATTTGAGTCATAGAGTTATGTTGTGATGCCATGTTGTCCCAACACATACTTCTATGTTCTGCCACGTATGATGTATAGTGTTATCTGTTGGGTCATGACAGAATGTCCCATATAACCAAATCCCCAAACATAAAATGGTTCAATAACAAGTGAATAATTCATTGGAATTTCCAAAGGTCTACCAGTATTACCAATTCTTCGACATTCATCACATGGTAAGACAAACTTGCCCGCATCCTTGAAGAGAGTTTGCAATGAGAGGAGTGCAAAGATGCACCTCCGTCAATGCACACAACTTCCATGGTTGTGTGGAACTCATGCTCACTGGACTCGTCAACATCCTCTTCGTCTTCGTCATCATGTTCTTCTTTCTTGTCACAACCCCTAGCAGGCTTCTCCTTATCCTGCTTGGCCTTGCCGCGGCGACCTCCTCGATCACCATATTTCTTGCCGGTTCCCCCAGCACCATGTTGAGCCATCTCCTTGTCTCTCTTCTCATGCTCATCCTTGTCGAAGATATGAAAATCTAGTGTGTTGATACTCTCCAAGAACTGACGAACCATCGGAGCAACTGACCAATGACTGGGACAAGTTTGTTTTGGAGAAGTCTGAATGTAACACAACATCACATACAAGCACACATAATTAAACATGTGAATTGAAAAGAGTTGTGGAACGCTTAGCTTTATTTCATTATGCATAGGTTCTGCGCCTAGATGTGTACAAAGGATTACGTCCCTTGTTGGCAGACTTGTACAAAAAGTGGTTGTCGGGCAGCCCGGCAACCCATGCCTCATTGATAGAACTTGTGAAGATGCTCAATATTCCATGAGTTATGCATAGAGGTCCCATCTTTAGTCTCTAGGTGGACTGCGGCAGGCCTGGTGACTCATTGTTGGTGTATTAAGAATTGGGTCTTTAATACCCCAGACTTATGCACAGGTAGTGGCAGCCTTCACGACGGTAAGGTTTGCCAAAGGGTAACTAAAGACAAAGCTCAAGATCAGATTATGAGCACACAAAGAAGATCTCCGAAGCCAGAGATCAGAAATACTGAAGATATGACTCGAGGACCCAGCAAGATCCTTGCTGGGGAGAGCCAACCAAGATTTAAGCCCGAAAAGCTCCAAGCCCGGTAAGAATCCCACTATGTTGCCACCGCTCCACCTCATCAATCAGGTTGTCACTTGTCGATTAGGTGTCAAGTGGGCATGTAGTTAGGCGAGCTTTGTTTGGGTACGTAGCAGCTTGCCTCTGAAGGTACAACTTTGATGACACAAATCCAAATGATGTGTCAAAGAAATAAAAGGTAGATGGGCAAACGACACAGAAGTAGAGACCTAGCCGGGGAGCTCCATCCACAGGACACCTCACGGTGCATTTAATGCATTTGTCCTAACCCGTCAGAGTTTGATATTTGTCACTTTAGCCACTATTTGTAGTGTTTATTTAGCATTTTGCCACTGTGGTGACTGTCGGTGTCAAAACCGGCGGATCTCGGGTAGGGGGTCCCGAACTGTGCGTCTAGGCGGATGGTAACAGGAGACAAGGGACACGATGTTTTTACCCAGGTTCGGGCCCTCTCGATGGAGGCAAAACCCTACTCCTGCTTGATTGATATTGATGATATGGGTAGTACAAGAGTGAATCTACCACGAGATCAAGGAGGCTAAACCCTAGAAGCTAGCCTATGGTATGATTGTTGTAATGGTTGTTGTGTCCTACGGACTAAAGCCTTCCGGTTTATATAGACATCGGAGAGGGCTAGGGTTACACAGAGTCGGTTACAATTGTAGGAGATCTACATATCCGTATCGCTAAGCTTGCCTTCCACGCCAAGGAAAGTCCCATCCGGACACGGGACGGAGTCTTCAATCTTGTATCTTCGTAGTCTTGGAGTCCGGCGGACGATGATAGTTCGGCTGTCCGGACACCCCCTAGTCCAGGAGTCCCTCAGTAGCCCCTGAACCTGGCTTCAATGACGATGAGTCCGGCGCGCATAATGTTCGGCATTGCAAGGCGGGTTCCTCCTCCGAATAATCCATAGAAGATCATGAACACCAGAATAGTGTCCGGCTCTGCAAAATAAATTCCACGTTCCACCGTAGAGAGAATAATATGTACACAAGTTCAATCTGCTGACGTGTTTCGTGGCATGACGTCGCGCCACTACCAAGCCTTTACTCGAATCGTTTTTTATTATACCACCTCAGCGCGTTTAGCGAAGCGGTTTCCTTGGCACGTCTTGTCGAAGCAGAGATCGTGTTCCCCTTATCCCGGGATTCTCAATAATACGGACGTGAGTAACCCAACCGCGCCCGTCGCCACGCCCCCTCTATCGAAGGCGAGTCCCGAAAGGTCACGGAGACGGCTCTTGGTATTCTTCCTCTTTATAACAGGACCAAGGCTCGTTTCTTTTCTTCAATCCTCCACCGAATCTTCTCCTGCCCCCGAGTTCCAACACCCAGAGCCCCAGATTCGAGCGCTTCGGACCTTCAACAATGTCCGGCTCCGTCCTTCAGGGCCGGTGGATGCCCTCCTCCGTCACGGAGGAGGACGTGCTAAAGCTGCGAGAGGCCAAGTACCTGTCTTACGAGATTTCCCACAGGCTGCCCGCCGAAGGGCAGGCCATACCCACCCCCGAGCCCGGCGAGTACGTCGTCTTTGTATCCCACCTCCGTCGGGGTTTAGGCTTCCCGATGGATCCTTTTGTGAGAGGGCTCATGTTCTACTATGGGTTGGAATTTCACGACTTGGCTCCGGAGTCTATCCTCCATATTTCCGCATTTATTGTCGTCTGCGAAGCCTTCCTCCGCGTCACCCCTCACTTCGGCCTGTGGCTGAAGACCTTCAATGTGGAGCCGAAGATGATCGGGGGGCGTCAAGCAGAGCGCGGCGGGGCGGCCATAAGCATGAGGGCCGATGCCCCGTGGCCCGAGGGCTCCTTCCAAGAGGAGCTCGGCTTGTGGCAGCAGGAGTGGTTCTATATCACCGCTCCGAAGGGCAGCAGGCAGAAGCCGCTGCCCATATTCTGCTCGGGACCTCCTCAACGGTTGATGTCGTGGGTCAACCAAGGGCTCAACTGGGGGCCGTCAAAAGACGTGCCCCTATTGCAGGTCCGGATTCGCGACCTCCAGGCAAGGGAGATCGATCTGGTCGTGGTGATGCAGGTTATGCTAATTAGGCGTCTCCTGCCCTGCAAACGCCGTCCTCTCCGGCTATGGGAGTTCAATCCGGAGGGACCACGGATTCTCCAACACTTTATGGGTACGACACCCGTGGAGATGTACAAGTTGTTCTTCGGATCACAGGCAGCGTGTCCGGAATTGACCGAGGATGCCGGCCTAAGCTGCAATCGCCCGGATACACAAGTAAGTAGCTCAGTGTTCGGACGTACCGTTTGTTTGCCTTCCTTCAATTCGCCTTTTAACCCGTTATCCTTCAACAGGAGTGGATAGCGCAAGCAAAGCTGATACGGTGTCCGGCCCCCTCCTAGAGACTGCGCCGGATCCCGTGCTGGTCAGGATGTTGGAGGTTGTGCCTTCAGAAGAGGGCGAAGGGGAAAATAGAGGAGCTACCGCCTCACCCAAGGGGGCGCTTGAAGAAGGGGGGATCGAGAATCCCTCCCTCCAGGGGGAGAAAAGGACCGCCTCCAAAGACCCGGAGGCCAAAGCCCTAAGCGGGGGAAGAAATCTTCACCAGAGGGTCCTGCGTCCGGGGAGGTCCCGGCCGCACAGTCTTCTCTAAAGAATCATCCCTCCAACGAGCCATGAGTAGAAAAAAGGGAGTTCATTATAAGAAACATCCCTATTTGTACTTCTGAGGATAACCGAAATTTTTACCTTGTAGTTCAGATCTCCGACCTTCTCAGATGAGCTCGTCTTCCGGGGATCTTCGTCTGGAGATGATGGAGAGCGAGATGCCTCTGTCTGCTGCACCATCGGATAGGGCGGAGAAGCCTGAAGTGTCGTCACGGAGGGTATCCCCGAGCCCGGCAGAGCCGAAGAGTTCGGCGCCGAATAGTGTTCGGCCGGGGGAGCTGAAGGATCTGCTTGAGAGGGCGTCCATCTCAGAAGATCACCATGCATTGATGAGTATGGTGATTGGAAGGATTTCGTCCGCCGAAAGCGGATTGCATAATGCCGTCAGGAGTTTGCTAGCGGGGTTTGAGGTACGTAAAAAAAGACGCACCTTTTTGACAGTTTTGCACATAAAAGTGCGCCCTGTATAGATAGTAGCCCCTGAGACTCGGTAGGTTGTCGAAAGCGACAGTGTGCCGAGGATCAAAATTGCAGGTATTGAGTGTCGCCTTTCCTATGCAGGTGGCGGATAGTCCGGGGGCTAGCCGGACTGATGGAGTTGCTGAATTAATGTGGCAACTCGATGTTGCGGATGCGGACATCGCGCTAGTCAACAAGCGACCTGACGAGTCGCAAGGTAAGTTATCTCTCCGCAGTCACCTATTAAGGGAGCCAAAGCCCACCTCTTACAATATTTATGCTTTGACGTAGATGGTGCTGCTGCTGTGGAGAGCCTTCGGGCAGAACTTGCTCAAGCCAAGGAGCAAGCCAGAAGGAGTGATGCGGCTGCCTCGAGGGTGGTCGAAGAGTTAGAAGCCGAAAGGGCTGCACACTGCCGAAGCAGGGAAGAGATGGCCGAACTGGCCGTTAAATTGAAGGATGCTACCAACCGCAATGAGGTTCTTGAAGAGGAGCACCTATCGGAGCGAGAAGACCTGGGGAAGGCCACCGCCGAAGCCAAGGATGCCCGTTCTGCAATGCGGGCTATAAAGGAGGAGCTGCGTCAGGCCGGAGACATTGTGGCTGGCAAGCCTTTTCTGCTGCGCCGCAGGTTTACGGATCCAAAGTATGCCCAGCTTGTCCAGCTGTGGGGTCCGGAGGATCCATATATGGACTTAGCGGCGAGTGCGACGGATGCCGTTGTGCACTTCCGAAGTCAGAAGGATCACAAGACGGAAGAGCTGTTTTGGTCTCAATTCCATAGTCCGGATTGTTCACTTCCGCTGACCGATCGGTTGGCCGAATGGGCTGAGCTGAATAGGTTCTCCGGACTTGCCATGACAGATATCGTGACTCATGTCTGGCCGGATAGGCCCAAGGCGACGAGCTATTTTGGCTTATTGCAGCAATTTCTTGGGGCGGTGCCGCATCTCAAGTTGATGAAGCGGTCGGCCTGCATAGAGGGTGCGCGGATGGCCCTTGCCCGTGTGAAGACACATTGGACAGAGATGGATGCCACCGCTGTTGCAACCCAGGGTTCGGACGAAAGCCGGTTACCCGCCGAGCACTATTTCGGGGAAGTTCTGCGTGGTGCTCGTGTAATAGAGTCGCAGTGCTCGAAAAATGTCACGTTCAAATGAATGTTTTATTTTGTAAAACAATGGTTATGATATAATCGCTTTTTATACTTGTGCATTTCAAGTATTGAAATATCTCCTATGTGGCCGTTTATGTATACGTGTGTATAACCTGAAAGATGGCGGTCGTCGGCTTCAGCCCCGACACACAAGGTGCGGGGATGTTCGCAAAAATAGCGCATTTTCACACTTAATCCAACGTCTCGGTCCCGTTAAGGAGGTGGTAGCGTAGCAAACGAGGCAACCGGACTAAAATGCTTTATCACTTTCACTTAGCCATTGGAGTTCGAGGGTGGGGCTACGATATAGCCCCTGGGGGCACCGCGTTCTCTGAATTCGGGGCGCGTGTGTGCCTGACCGGGAAACGGTCCTTCGTCAAAGCGGAGGAATTCTAAACATTCCGGTGGTCGATCGAGTGGTTGACCAGTCTCTCGTTGTATCATGACAGACAGTTTTCGGCTTTCTCTACTGAGGTGCTCGCCCAGCCGAACTGGGGCACAATCGCTGTAGTTCTCCTGGTGCCGCGTTAGCCGATGATACGGAACGTAAGGCAGCAAAACACAGGAGCCGGGCAAACCCAACATTTGACCAAAGACATGATTCGGAGCTGATGCATATAAGGCCTAACTCGAGACGCCGAACACTCCCTAAGGTGTTCGGTCTTTATAATGATGGGCAAAACAATGCCGTAAGCCCCTAGTGTCCAGGTACGGGCGAGGTCCTCTGACGTGGCCGATGCCAAAACGTCAGTCTCCACTCTGGTTATAATGAGAAACCAGGGGATTATAGCAATAAGAGACAGTAAGAAAGGTTTACGCAGGGTCTTAATCTGAAAAGAATCCTTGCGACGGGTCCCTACTGCATGTCTGCGCCTGTGTCTCCGTTGTGCCGTTATCCTGGACGGGTGTGCACGTTGTTCATTTGTAAAAAGAGAGGAACTTAGTTTGAAAGGAAATCGTGCGGAAAAGTGTATGAAAAATATTAATAAATAAATAAAGCGGAGTTTATATTAGCTCATTATTGCTTATACGCACAGCCCCTTGTGGAGGGGTGTGCGGCTAGGGAGCCCCTAGCTTATTTATGCCGGACTCGTCTAGCCGTGTCCGGGGTCTTTGAATGACCCTCGTAATGAAATGATGCCACGTGGACCGGGCATTTTAAGTGTAAGAGACGCGTAGTGTGGTATGGCGTTAAAGCGGACAAAAGCTTCACGTCCCAGTAGTGCTTGATAGCTACTTTTGAATGGGGCGACATGGAAGATTAGCTTTTCGCGTCGGAAGTTGTCCGGTGACCCGAACACAACTTCTAGTAATAAGGAGCCTGTGCACTTGGCGTAAGGGCCTGGCGTCATTCCTTTAAAGGAAGTGCGGCTATGTCGAATTTTAGTAAGGTCTATCCCCAACTTGCGGATTGTGTTCGGATATAGCAGGTTTAAATCGCTGCTGCCGTCCATCAGGACTTGTGTAAATTGTAGTCCGTCGATTATAGGATCCAATATCAGAGCAGTCCATCCTGCATTTCGAACACTTCTGGGATAATCCCGGTGGTCAAAAGTGATTGGTTTTGACATCCAATCTCGAGGTTCCGCTGCGGTGGACCGTGCGAGACCCATCTAAGCGGGTGCCGCATTGTTTTTCCGTATTATCACATGAAGTGAGTTTACTGCTTTGACTTCTTGTGGGAAAGTCTTTTGTTTTCCGGTGCCCTGCTGGTGGGGTTCGTCGTCGTCCTCACTTGGTGCGTCGATCCCCTTGTGTTCGGCGTTGAGTCGGCCGGACTATTTGAAAACCCAACAATCTCGGTGGGTGTGGTTTGCAGGCCTTCCGGAGGTACTGTGGATTTGACATATTCGATCCAAAATTTTGTTTAAGTTGGATAGCTCATCACTGTTGTCCTTAAGAGGCAGTATTTTGTTGTTTGGCCGCGAGCTTTTGAATCCGGCGTTGACCACCGTGTTCTTTGGGCTTTTCTCTTTATTCCGGCGCTGATCTTTTCTGCGCCATGACTTTCCGTTTCCATCTCTGATCTCGGATGTACTTGGGTCGCTGGTGCTGCATCTTGCTAGCCAGCTGTCTTCCCCTGCGCAGAAGCGGGTCATGAGGCTTGTTAGCACGGACATTGTCCTCGGCTTCTCTTGGCCGAGGTGTCTGGCGAGCCATTCGTCTCGGACGTTGTGTTTAAAAGCTGCTAAGGCTTCGGCGTCCGGACAGTCGACTATTTGGTTCCTTTTAGTAAGGAACCTATTCCAGAATTTGCGCGCTGACTCTCTGGGCTGTTGAGCTATATGACTTAGATCGTCTGCACCCGAAGGGCGGACATAAGTCCCTTGAAAATTTTCTCTAAACGCGTCCTCAAGCTCTTCCCAACTTCCAACAGTGTTTTCTGGGAGGCTTTTGAGCCAATGCCGAGCCGGCCCTTTGAGCTTGAGGGGTAGATATTTTATGGCGTGGAGGTCATCTCCTCTAGCCATGTGTATGTGTCGTATATAATCCTCTATCCTGACTCCAGGGTCTGTTGTTCCGTCGTAAGCCTCTATGTTTATGGGTTTAAACCCTGCTGGGAATTCATGATCTAGCACCTCATTGGTGAAACATAGTGGGTGTGTGGCGCCCCTGTATTTGGGTGTACCGTTGTCTTCGAACACTTGACGTGTTGTGTTGCTTCCTGGGGCCCTCTTTTTTGGCCCGTAAATGGACCTGGCTGGGCCATCTATTTTCCCAGGATCATGAGTCGGCTTGTGTGCGGCGCCGCTTGTAGCTTTTGGCCTATCATCTGGCCGTCTATCCGACCAGGCGGCCTCTTTGTTTTTTGACTGTGGGGGCTCTATGGCTTCCTCGTCAAATTCTGGCAGCAGCTTGCGCTTCGGGTAGCTCTTTGATTGATGGCCATTGCCGTATTTGTCTGCGGTTTTGAGCACTTTGCTCCACCTCATTCTGAGTATGTCTTCCGCTGTTTTGAGCTTCCGCTTTTCCTTCTTCAGACTTCTTGCAGCGGCGACGAGTCTTTTGCGAAGGCTCTTATTCTCTGGTGGTGTGTCCGGCGTGAGGTCGTCTGGACTGTTGGTTTCGCCAGGCATGGATTGATTATCCGATTCGTCCTGTTCGGACGGTTGCTTGGCTGTATGTTCGTCGTCCACTGGTTTGCCCTGCTTTATTGCTGGGTCATTAGGAGCGCTGTTATTGTCGAGGAGGGACTTAAGGCGGCGTCTGCATCGCCGTTTTGGTTGTTTATCGGCGGGATTATCCTTTGCCGCGCCCCGTTGGTCCTCGTTATCTCTTCCTTTTGGGGTATCCACCATATATACATCGTGGGTTGGGTTGGCCTTCCAGTGCTCTGTGAGCGCTGGTTCTTGATCGTCTCCGGCATCGTCGTCCATACCGTCGATGTCTTCGGAGTCGTAGTCTAGCATGTCGGTTAGATCGTCGACAGTGGCTACAAAGTGGGTGGTGGGAGGGCTTTGAATTTCTTCGTCGTCCGCATCCCAACCATCCTGGCCATAATCCGGCCAGGGCTCTCCGGATAGCGAGAGATGCTTT
Source organism: Triticum timopheevii (assembly GCA_963921465.1). Lineage (NCBI taxonomy): Eukaryota > Viridiplantae > Streptophyta > Magnoliopsida > Poales > Poaceae > Triticum > Triticum timopheevii. The sequence continues at coordinate 295,812,284 of OY997264.1, read as the reverse complement.
AGCGAATTTAGGATGTCGCCAAAGGGTGAGTGCTGAATGATGTCTGCGGCGGTGAACTCCATGATCGGCGCCCAATCAGATTCGATTGGCAGGGGCGCAGGAGGTTCGGAGTCCGGCAGGGAGTCCGGCACCTCGGAGTCACGAGCTTTATGAGGGACAAGGCTAGTGTTCGGCTCCATCGCCATGGAAGTCGCAGCTCCCGAGGAGGCGTCCAGCCACCCGTCCTCGATATGCGCAGTCAGCTCCGGACTATGGGTCGGAGTGGATTCGTGTGCGGCCTCCAAGGCGCTGTCTGGCGGCAGGGCTAGATCATGCCCATCGTGACAGTGCGGCACGCACGGCTGTGGCTCGGATCCATCAAAGATCAGGTCTCCGCGGATATCCACCGTGAAGTTTAGGCTTCCAAATCTGACCTGACGGCCAGGGGCATAGCTTTCGATCTGCTCCAGATGGCCAAGTGAATTGGCCCGCAGTGCGAAGCCGCCGAAGATGAAGATCTGTCCGGGGAGAAAAGTCTCACCCTGGATGGCGTTGTTGTTGATTGAAGAAGCCATCTAGCCTATCGGTGACGACATAGAGGAACTCTCAATGAAAGCACCAATGTCGGTGTCAAAACCGGCGGATCTCGGGTAGGGGGTCCCGAACTGTGCGTCTAGGCGGATGGTAACAGGAGACAAGGGTCACGATGTTTTTACTCAGGTTCGGGCCCTCTCGATGGAGGTAAAACCCTACTCCTGCTTGATTGATATTGATGATATGGGTAGTACAAGAGTGGATCTACCATGAGATCAAGGAGGCTAAACCCTAGAAGCTAGCCTATGGTATGATTGTTGTAATGGTTGTTATGTCCTACAGACTAAAGCCTTCCGGTTTATATAGACACCGGAGAGGGCTAGGGTTACATAGAGTCGGTTACAATGGTAGGAGATCTACATATCCGTATCGCCAAGCTTGCCTTCCACGCCAAGGAAAGTCCCATCCGGACACGGGATGGAGTCTTCAATCTTGTATCTTCGTAGTCTTGGAGTCCGGCGGACGATGATAGTCCGGCTATCCGGACACCCCCTAGTCCATGACTCCCTCAGTGACCCCTTAGTCTATAAAGGGAGTCCCATGGCTACATCAACAAAGGTCGAAACCCTGTCCATTTGCACGTGTAGCAGCACTTTCTAAGCACCTTGCTGGAAGAGTGCTCCTTGTAACTGGACATATACACATCCAATACACAAAGCAGGAGTAGGGTTTTACGGGTCCAGCGGCCCAAACCTAGGTAAACCATGTGTGTTTTCCGCTAATTCTGCTCTTTGTGCTTGCCAATCCCTCCAGTCAAACCGCAAAGGTATCGCCATGATCGCATAGATGGTCGTACGCATGACACTTATACTACCTGATTAGGGCCTTCCCACTTTGGTGTCAACTTGTTTGAATTCTTGGTGGATTGAACTCATTGAAGAACAATGTCGCCTTCCTCAAGACTTCAATTATGAACTTTGCGGCTACGATAGCGATGCAAAGCTTATTGGTAATGTCCATAACGCATAGTAGCCCGAAGATGATATTCCTTAAGGAGCATGGCATCATCCTGACGCTACTACTCTTGCGCAAGCTCATCATAAGTGAATACTCAAGGTGATGCATATATGAGTTCCATGGGGAGCACCGCTTCTGCAACATAAACTAGGGAGAAGGGTGTCTGGCTAGTGGCACGATTTGGTGTTGTCCTGAGTAACCAAAGAACCACCAGCAACTCATCAATCAAGCGCCTTTCACACTTGTGCATCTTGTCGAAAGTTCTTGTTTTGAAGCCTCACAACTCTTCAACATTGACCCTCTCTGTCTGGCCATTTCTCCTTGGATGAGCAACTTATGCAAAACAAATCTTGCTGCCAAGGTCTTGGATGTACTGCATGAAGGTGCGGCTCGTGAACTATGTCTCGTTATCGGTGATGGCTCTGTTGGGAACTCTAAAACGGGAAACAAGTCCCTTGAAGAACTTGACGGCTGACTATGCTGCCACCTTCCTTGCTGTTTCCACCTCAGGCTACTTTATGAACATTTCAACTGCAACGTACGAGTACTCAAAGCCCCCGACAACACAGGAAAAGGGGCCCAATATGTTGAGCCCCCAGATATAGAAAGGCCAGGAGAGAGGGATTGTCTGAAGAGTTTGAGTTGGCTTATGTGATTTCTTTGAATGGAACTGGCATGGTTCACACCTGGTCACTAATGCGGTTGCATCCTAGAGGGCAGTGGTACGATAGAAACCATGCCGGAATGCTTTCCCAACAAGTTGTTGATCCTATGTGAGAGCCACATATGCCTCCATGTATCTCCACCAATAGCTTCTGTCCATCTTCCCGGCAAATGCACTTCAATTTCACCCCGTTTGATATCTTTCTATACACACTTGTAGGAGAATGCTTATAGATAGAATATTAGTAGTAGATCAGGTTTACTTATCATGCTACTGCTAAGTAGTAGTAGCGCGCGTCATCAACAGGCGCTACAGGTAAAAAGGTAGCAGTAGCAACAGGCTGCGAGGCAGTGCTACTGCTAAGTGGTCCAACACCACCGGCCGGGGCTATCCATAGTAGTAGCGCTGGTCAACCACCAACGCTACTGCTATTGGGCTTAGCAGTAGCGCTCTCTCTGGCCCAGCTACTGCTATGGGTGCCTTATCCCCAAATTCTTCCCCCGCACCCGACCATCTTCTTCCTCCCCTCACTCGCTACTGCCTCACTCTGCCTCCGCCGGTGCCGAATTGCCGGCGTCGTCCTCCCTCCTCCTTCCTTGGTATGCCCTCCTCCCTCCTCTCCCTCCTCCTCCCACTGCCCTCCTCCCTCCTCCTCTGGCCAAGCCCTCCTCCCACCCCCTCCTCCCTCCTCCCACTCCTCCTCTCCCCCCTCCTCCTACTGCCTCCTCCCACCACTCCTCCCTCCTCCCCCCTCATCTCTCCTCACTCTGTTCTTGCATAATGTAGTTTTTTAATGTTTTTTCAATACAATAGAATGTAGATTATTTTCATTGAATAGAATGTGGATTATTTCAATGTAGGTCTTCTGAATATAGTATATTCTTTTTAGTAAATCTAGGTCTTTTGAAATGAATATTTTCAATGTACGTGTTTGAATAGAATAGAATTTTTTTAGTAAATGTAGGTGTTTGAATAGAGTAATTTTTTTAGTAAATTTAGGTGTTTGAATAGAGTATACCTTTTTAGTAAATGTAGGTATTTTGGGAGAGAGATAGATAGAGAGAGAAAGAGAGACCTAATGATATGAAATGGTTTCACAAAAAATGAAATGATAGCAATTTGAAATTTAGACAATAGATATGTAGTCTAGTGTATTAAGAGTGCTTTCCCAAGTGGCCTATAATACGTTTGCAGGGAACACCTCCGAGCTAGTGGCCTATGTTTTGCCGGAGCATTGATTAATTACCGTTCCAGAAAATTTCAGGCACTCGATATGTCCTTTATATAAAAGGTCATGCCGGATTTTTCTGTGAATTTTAGCATGGCTTGTGCTAGAATGGAGGAAATATCGGGTGCCTTGGATTTGCCAGAAAGAGAATTAAACGACATTTATAATCTTTGAATTTTGAACACATGAAATGTCTGATGACGATAGGATCCCGGAGTGCGATTACTTCTACGATGACTGGGGTTTGTGCGACAGGTTTCCCCACCTGCAAAATGATAGGCTTTTCACTGTGAAGCTGGAAGAGACCTTTGATGTTTGTACGGTACACAACGACAAGCATTTCATCATAATTAAAATCATCAATTGTGCTTCTTTTGTTCAACATGTAATTTCTGGATTTTTTTTCAATTCGACTAGTACATACCATGCCATGGAAGACCATATGTATTGGAGAAGCATGGTTTCAAAGACTTTGAGAATGTGGAGACGAGGAGGGCTCACTTAAGAACTAAACATGGTTACGCGTTTCTGGTTAAGTTGTACAATGTGGTCAATCACCCCCATTTCGGTTGCTCTAATTGGGAAGCTCTCTGCAAGGCATATGGATTTGAGGAGGATATGCAAATAACATTTGATATTTTTCTCGAAGATGATGATGATGATAATATCGACATCTGGGTGGATGTCGATAGGCCTCCAGCTTTGCCTAAATGTGAGTTTGTCAAACTAATTTGTTAAGTTAAGTAATTTATATTTTTAATTTAAAAATATTTGGTTTTCATCGGTACTAAACTTATTTATTTATAATTGTGAGCTTATTTCTTATCTTTAATAAATACTCAGAAGGGTGTAGACAGGACATACTACAGCTATGACTCTGAGCTTAACAATGAGGAGAAAGGTTATCTTGTCTCATTCATAGATGATGTTGAGGCCTTTAAAATCAATCACTCTATCAACCCAAATTTTACTACATACGTGCCACTAGTCCATAAATTGCTTGATGGTAACTTCATTGCCAAAAACTTGGTAAGATTTTGTTAATGATGGTAACTTCATTGCATACATTCTTCTTAAGTAAACTACGTTGATAACTATATATGTTACTATTAAATTTTGCAACGGAGGCTCCCGAAGGAGGTTGTGCCTGACATGATGTTTATCGAAGGTGATATGCATATGGTTAGCTTACGACCAACTCCTTCGAAGGCTTACCATGGTGCATACTCGATTTCTTCAAACGATGGAAGGCCCAAAATCAAAGAATGGAGCAAAGTGATGAATGCGCAAACACAACTAATTGTACACAACATGAATGTGTGCAAGCCACAAGTTGGATATAGGGTTATCTCCATTCTCCATTATGGAGATGGACCGGTTTATCTATTTTATGGTATTTTACCTAGGAGAGAGGAGTAGGTTCTAGGTATTAAGAACAATTAGTTAGTGTTGATTATGACTATGATTATGATGAGAAGTTGTTATTATGTGCTACAATGTGTTAGAGTTGATGATGATGAGGAGGAGGAGTTGTGATTATGAGTTCTATGATGATGATAAGGAGGAGTTGTTATTATGACTAGTGACCTAGTTGTTATATGATGTCTCATGGACGAAAATGATGATGATGAGGAGTTGTTTTATGACAATGATGTATTATGATCGTAAGTTGTTAATGATATTATGATGATGATGATGATGATGATGATGATGATGATGATGATGATGATGATGATGATGAGTTATTACATCATTGGTTGAAAGAACCATGAATTATATTCAAGTAGATGGATCATAAGTGACCACGTTGGATTAGCGTGCTCCAAATAATGATGATGATGATTATGATGTAATAATAATCTCTAAATTGCTACTATATGCATACTTGTATAATGGTGTATGAATACGACATTAAATAAAAATTAAATAAAATACGTAATAATAGTAGTAGCGCGGGTACAACGGCGCTGCTAGTAACTACCAGTTGCGGGTTCTTCACATGGCGCTATTGCTAAGTAGGTATAGCAGTAGTGCGGGAAAACCAGCGCTACTGGTCGCGCTACTGCTGTCGGCACTCTGGATATGGGGGTATCCAGCCCTGCCTGCCTGTGGCCCACCGCATGGCTCCACCGACGGCCTGGTACGGCCTAGCTTCAAGCATCAATAGCACAAGACGCTCGCGAGGGGCTGAGCCTCATGAGGCGGACGACGCCAAGACCCTCGAGGGGATCAGCCTCTTCAGGCGGGCTCCCGAGGGGCGGTGAGCTCTATGCAAGGTATACCTCACGAGGCTCAGCTGACGTGAGCCATGACGACCAAGGCCAGGCGGGCGCCAGGCGGGCGCAGAGCGCAGGTTTCCTCTTTGGTGCAAAGGAGGCAAGCCACAGGCGCGGAGTCCCGAGGAATCAACCAAAGGTTTTCATTCTGGTGCAACGAGACCAAGACCACTAGGACGGCAGGATGGAGGTCATCGGCGAGCCCACCATAGCGTCACGACCAGAGGCTTTTCGCAAGCGAAGACTACTTTCGTCAGGATAAGATGTACTACTTGTCCCCTTTCAAATCCGGCCTTTGTGGGAACCCTTCCCGCCAACATTTGGGAAGAGGACCAAGCCACTATAAATAGGACTTAGCCACCACCATAGAGGGCAACTGGATCGGATCCATTCTCACCCGACCGCCTCACCAGCTCTCTTGAGCTCAAGAACACCTCATCTCCTGTGGCCAGTTTATCCACTGTACTAGTTCATCCTCAGCCCTCGAGGCAATCCACCAAAACGCTGGAGTATGGTATTACACCGCAAGGTGGCCCGAACCAGGATAAACTACTGTGTCTCTTTGTCTCTTTGAGCTCGTCGCGCTAGCTTAGGAGGATCGCGAGTAGGCAGGCTGGGTAGGTTGAGATATCCGCATGCACCCCAGAGTTCGAACTTCTCAAGTGTTTGCCGAACCCGTAATCCAACATTTGGCGCCCCAGGTAGGGGTGCGTCGGATCTTCTCTTCCATCGATCGATCCACCACCATTCCGACACCTCCATGGCCAACACACACCGAGCTCGTGCCGAGCGTCGGGCCGCAGTCGGCACTCGCGTTGCTCAGATGGCCCCGGCGGGTGATGGTTGTGCCCGTCGTGCTCTGTCTCCGGTGGCCAACACTGCCACGGGCCCTTCCAACCACGAGCAGCAAGCTTCATCGCTGCACCCGTTGGTGCGTCGTGACGGGTGCACCGCTACTCCATCCCTGACCCCAACCACTTCATCCTCCCGCGTGCGTCACGGCCAGGTGGACGCGGAGGCGCTCTTCTCATGGCGCGAGAGCTCCTTTGCTACTGCCCGGTTGGTGACCTCTACGAGGAGTGGCTCAAGCGGATCGTTGAGCTCGTCGGCGTGGTCGGGGGCTCCGCCGATCCGGCTCGCTCACTGTCTCAGTAGCCACCTGCAGCGGGTGATGTGGCGCACGGGCCTCCTCCACCACCTCTGACCCAGGGCATCATCATCGGGCCAAGGTGTGCGGCACCACGGCATGACCCGCTGCGCCCTGCGCCAGCTCGGGAGGACGTGAGCTGCCAGGTGGTGTAGCAACCTCAAGGAGAAGCGCGTGTACTTCCAGCACCCCCGCACCAGGCCCGTGTACCACCGCAGGAGGTGGCGGTGCGCGTGCACCTGGACCAGGTTCCACCCCCTCGACGACCTCCAATGGCCACGGCAGGATGCCGCGCATTCACCCCAGAGCTCCGCCACATCGTCTGGCCCAACAAGTTCAAGCCTGACCTGCCTCCGCGCTACAACGGCATCACCGACCCCACCGAGTTCCTGCAGCTCTACAAGCTGAGCATTGAGGCGGCTAGCGGCAACGAGGAGATCATGGCCAACTGGTTCCCGACGGCCCTCAAGGATGGCGTGCATTCTTGGCTCCTGAACCTACCCAAGGGCTCGGTCTCTTTCTGGGAGGAGATGCGCGGCCGTTTCATCGCCAACTTCCACGGCACTTGCGACCGTCCGCCGGTCGCAGGTGACCTACCTCGCATCAAGTAGCAACCTGGAGAGACCCTGCAGAAGTATATCCAGCGCTTCAACAACGTTTTGCCTCAAGATTCACAAGGTGTCGGACGAGGCCATCATTTCAGCATCCACTGATGGCGTCCGCAATGTCAAGACGAAGGAGGAGCTCGCTATCCATGAGGATCTCTACACAACTCTGGAGATGTTCAACATGGCGAACAAGTGCGCAAGAGCTGAGCAGGGGTGCCTCTCCCTCCTCGAGCTCCCCGATGCTGATCCAAAAGAGAAGATGGCCAAGGACAAAGACGTGAAGCGCAAGGGTCCGGGCGTGCTTGCGGCCGAGCCAGAAATGAAGCGCGGCTGCGACCACCCCGAGTCATCCAAGAGCGACCGGCCATTCTGCGTCTTCCACAATGTTCACAGGCACAACACCAACGACTATTAGGAGCTCAGGGCCCTCCGTGACGGGTGCCTCGATCGATGCCCCGAGTGCAACGATCGAGGCTACGGTCGTGGAGGTAGCCGAGGTGGAGGACGCTGGGATGAACGCGACCACTGTCAGGAGTGGGGTGACCAGCCTCATGAGGACCGCTGGCAGGTCCAACCTCGCGAGGGCGCCTGGAGGGAGCAGCCTCGTGAGGAGCACCCTCAGGGCAACGTAGCTTTGCCTCCTCTACCTCCACCACCAAGAAGGAATGAAGATCACCACCAGGATGAGGGGGCTGGGGGCTTCCAGGATCCTCGAGCCATCGCCTGCATCTTGGGTGGCTCGCAGGCCCCAGTGTCCCACCGTGTCTTCAAGCAGTTCACACATGAGGTGAACGCAATGCTCCCCAAGCCAGAAGCAACTTGCCCTCTCAGGTGGACCAAGTGCGCCATCACCTTCAGCTCCACAGACCATCTCAAGTGCGCGATGAAAGGATCGAGAAGAGGTGTCTAGAGGGGTGTCGGTGTCAAAATCGGCGGATCTCGGGTAGGGGGTCCCGATCTGTGCGTCAAGGCTGATGGTAACAGGAAGCAAGGGACACAGATGTTTACCCAGGTTCGGGCCCTCTCGATGGAGGGTCCCATCCGGACATGGGCCAAAGTCTTGAGTCTTGTATCTTCACGCTTCAATAGTCCGGACATTGTACACAGTCCGGCAGTCCAGATACCCCCTAATCCAGGACTCCCTCAGTAGCTCCTGAACCAGGCTTCAAAGACGATTAGTCCGGCGTGCAGTATTGTCTCCGGCATTGAAAGGCGGGTTCCTTCTCCGAATACTCCAAAGTGGTTATCGAACACGTAGACCGTGTCCGGATCTGCAAGATGATCTTTACACACCGCCGTAGAGAGAATGTTATTTTCACAAATGCAATCTGCTGACAACTTTTCTGATGACGTGACATGTTATTACGGTCGGATCATTACTCGAACTGTTTTCCCACAACCAGCTACAGCATATATTACGAGGCGGTTTCTGTGACACGTCTTGTCAAAGCAGACATCGTGTCCCCTTATCGCAGGATTCTCATCAATACAGGTATGGGTAATCCCACCACGCCATCAATCGTGGCGCTTGGGAAGCAAGCGATTTCCAACGGCAAGTGGGGAGGCGCACCGCTTTCGTCGCCTCTATAAAGGGATAAGATTTCCACATTTTTACCCACGCCTTGTTTCTTCCATGCCCACTCTTGCCCCCTCAAGCTCCAGCGCCAAAGCCCAAGTCTTCTCCACACAGTTAAACATGTCCGAAACAGGAGGCAAGTGGGTGGCTTCCATCGTCAAGGAGAAGCATGCCACAAATCTTCGGGCAGCCGGATACTTGGCCGCAGACATTGCGCACCGGCTACCAGACGCTGGGCAGGTCATCCCGACCCCAGGACCCCACGAGAGGGTCATGTTCGTCGCCCACTTCGTCCGTGGACTGGGGTTCCCACTTCACCCTTCGTCCGCGGGCTCATGTTCTACTACAGGCTAGATTTCCATAATCTAGCCCCGAATTTCGTCCTCAACATCTCGTCGTTCATCGTCGTATGCGAGGCCTTCCTCCGCATATGGCCTCACTTCGGCCTATGCCTGCAAACCTTCTGCGTGAAGCTGAAGGTTGTAAGTGGCCAAGAAGCGGAGTGCGGAGGGGCCATGGTGAGAAGAATGCCTAATGTCACATGGCTCGACAGTTCCTTTGTGGAGACCGTAAATGGGTGGCAATCGGGGTGGTTTTACATCACCGAGCCGCACGACGCCAACTGGGCGGCGGCCCCAGGGTTCCGATCCGGAGCCCCCATGCGGCTTACTTCCTGGGAAAAGAAGGGCCTGTCCTGGGGTGAATCTACGGAGCTGACCGGACTCCAGACGTGCATCAAAAGCATGAGGTACAAGAACATCAAGCTTGTCAATGTGATCCAGGTCATGCTCGTGCGCCAGATTCTGCCATGCCAAAGGCGGGCATTCAATCTGTGGGAGTACGTCCCGGCCGAACACCAGATGCTTAGGAAGCTCTATGACATGATGCACAAAGGCGCATGGAAGGTGTTGTTCAAGGCCTCCGAAGTACCTCCTCCCACATCCGAGGACCGCGGGCTTCACGCCGCGCAGTCTCTTAGTCAGGTGAGTTCTCAAACTACCACCGAATTCGGTTCTTTCCAATATATTCACGGGAGAACTGTAAGCAGTTATGCATATTTGTTCAGGATTATGTGGAGACAGCGGAGCAGGTTTACTGTCCGGCTCCGCTGCCAGAAGGCCCAGCCGATGCTCTCTTGACGGAGATGCTGGTTCCGCCACCGTACAAGGTGCTCGAGAAGAAGGCCGAAAAGAAGGCCCCGGGGACCCGAAAGGGTCTCCGTCGTAAGGTTGTGCCAGAGGCCTCGTCCGAAGACGACGAGGCGCACTCCTCCCATGAAGGGGAGGAGGAAGAATGAGAATACGCCCCATCCGGAGAGGAAGAGGGGCCCGGGGAAGCGGACCAAGGGGCCGGAAAAGGCCCTCGGCGTAAGGCCATCATACCCCTGTCGTCTGATGACGACGAGACAGATTCTTCCCGCGGAGGCGGGAGGAACCAAGAAGAAACTCTACCTCCCCGCACTGTGGAGGAGAAAAAGAGAAAAGCCGCCCCGGAAGGGGAGGCTGGGGCGTCCAAGAAGGGAAAGGTATCCCTTCCGGACTATCCCTTCCGGAGGGGTGGCTGCCTAGGGGGAAGCCCCCAGTGCGATCGTAAGTGTTCGCATTCTATCATGGTTTCACTTCATAGTTTTTGTATTTATAATGCCGAACATATATGCAGTCCGGCCAGGGCTCACCCCGAGGTATCTTCCTCCGGGTCCCTGAGCGATCCAGCGATAAATTCGCTTCCGATGGCCACTGCCACTCAACTCGCGGATGACACGGAGGTGTTGTCCCAAAGGCTCCCTGAGTGGGGGGAGGTGACTCTGGAGACGCCCCAAGGTGGGATTCCAGATGTTGGACATGCGAGGTTCAAGATCCACGCGGATCATGTCGATGAGAGCCATGGCAAGCTGGGCTCTCAGCCGAACACAGTTCCGGAACCTTCGATGGTTCCGGACTTAGGCAGGCGGCCCCTCGTTAGGGAGGGCGAGCTGTGTGCGTCGAGGACTTCCGTTGGGCATGAGGCACCGGATTGTCTGCTGGAAGCGCTTCACGGCGCCTCCATGGATGAAGAGCACCGTACTCTTATGAGTACGGTGATTTGGAAGGTTTCGTCCGCCAAAAGCTGACTAACCGAAGCTTGCACCAGCCTCCTGACAGGCTTTGAGGTAAGTAATAAATATGTGCAGAATTACCACCCGATAGGTAGTAGCCCCTGATACTCTGTTTGGTGTTCAAAAAGAAAAGCCAAACAGAGGGTCAATTATAATCCGCAGGAGTCTAATAACAAGTATTGTTGTGAATAAGCAGGCTGTGCTGCTTGCTGCTGCTGCCCGTACTGCCGAGGTTGCCGACCTGAAACGGGACCTGGAGCAGGCGCAGGGAGAGCTCGACCTCACGAAGAGGCAGCTCGAAGAGAACAAGGGTAAGTGATTTCCGCTCTTATGCATTTAAGGATAGGCCAAATTGGTGAGTCTAACACCTACGCGTCGTGACTGTGTGACAGGGGCCACCGCCGTAGTGGCGTCCCTGAAGAAGGCGCTGTCCGAGGCCGAAGACATGGCGGCGTCGGAATGCAAGGAGCGCGAAAAGCAAAGTGCTAGAGTGGGTGAGGTACAACAAGAGCTCTGGGACCTCGGCAAAAATATGAGTCCGTGGAGCATGATTTGAAGATGAAAGAGGCCAAGCTTGCGAAGGCCTTGGTGAGTATGAAGGACGCCAGGGCCGAAGCCGAGAAAGTACAGCAGGAAATCCAAGAGGCCAAGAAGATAGCAGCGGGTAAGAAGTTCTTTATGCAAAGGAAACATGTGGAGGCGGCGTTTCTTTTACTTACTCAAATTCAGAGTTCTCCAGGGGCATTCGCAGATCTGCCACGCAGCGTATCAGACGCTGCGGAGTTCTACCATGCCTAGGAGGGGAACTCAACGGAGAAGCAGCTCTGGTCCCAGTATGCTGGGGCCAAACACCCGATGCCTCCGAGTGACCAACTGAAACAGTTGGTCGAACTCCACAGGGCAGCCGAACTCCAGATGTGGCCTGATGAGCTCATGCCCAGTAGCTACTTTGGCCTGATCAAGCAGATGGTGGATGCCTGCCTGCGGCTGGAAGTGATCAAGCGATCCGTTTGTATCGAGGGTCCCCGCCGGGCTTTTGCCTGCGTCAAGGTGCATTGGGGGAAGCTGGATGCGGAGAAGCTGGTAAAGGACGGGCCGCCGGAGGGCAAGGCGCATCGCCATCCCGAGATGTACTATGATGGCGTTATGAAGGGTTCTCGACTCATGGCTGATGAATGTACCAAGGACACCATTTTTGAATGAATTCACTTCTGTCATGTTTGTATTTTAAGGCCGAAGTTACTTGTGCTATGTAGCGCTTTTGTTATTTAAAATATTACCTTCTGTGCGGCTATTTATAAAATTATGAAAGTAGGCCAGTCGTCGGCTTCCGCCCCCACGTAACTAGTACTGGGGTGTTTGTGGAAAACCTGGAGACTCTTTATCCAAATGTTTGGTCCCTTAAGGAGGTGTCTGGCGCAGCGAACAAGGCAATCGAACTATGCGGCTTTATAACTTTCACTAAGACATAGAAGTCTACAATTTTAAATTTCGGCGAAGCCCCTAGAAGCCGGAAGGCCGAATTGGGCGCTATATACGCCTAGATCGGACAAAGCCGATTTATCGCCTAAAGCGGAAAATCTTTAAGGATTTTAAGACCTCTCGAACAGCGACCAGCTCTCGCCACATCATGCCGGTCAGTTTTCGGCTTTCTCTATTGAGGTGCTCGTCCAGAAGAACCGGGATACAATCGCAGTAGTTCTCCCTGCGCTACCTTAGCCGATATAACGGAACATAAGGCACCAAAACAAGGGAGCTGGGCTATCCCAACTGTAGACCCAAGACATGATTCGGAGCTGATGCATATAGTGCTATAAGTTCGGGGTGCCACACTGTTGAAAGTGTTCGGACTTTACTTGCCATATTATGGGGCGCCATGAGAAGCCCCTGGCAAACTGACCGTACCAAGGTGTACGGATTCAATATCAAATAAACATTTATAAGAGAAAAAAATGCTCAAATAAGAATAATAAGCTGACCCTATATATGATCTCCCATTGACGAATAATACGTTTAAGCGTATGTTTACAATGGATGCATTAAGCGGAGATAAATAAGACTATTTGACATGTTCTATCCGGGGGCAGGCTGTGTACAGATAGATAAAGCAGGTATAATGATCGTAAATGGATTCCACCTGGGTATTTCCTTCCACGCACAATGTCTGCTGCCTCCTTGGATGTCTCTCCCATGTAAGCCCAGCAATACGGCTCTTCTGAGGATGCTGCACTAAAGCGATGTCCTGAAAGGTAAGAGGGGAAGATTATGAGGGTATTTGGCGGTTACCCGCACTATTGACTGAGTCGTTTATGCGCCTCCGCCCATGCCCATGGTATCTTGAGTGCGTAATTGTGTACGCATGGCATGGATGCTGCTTTGATGGGGCTTGAGCGGAGGCCGAACTGCTAATCACGCTCTTGGCGTTCCTGATGATCTTGTTGCAGGGTGCTCCGGACTCGCTTGACGTTGCTTGAGGTTGTCGTCGCCAGATTGGGGGTTTACCGGAGGAGGCCGCATTGTACTTCTACCGCGAGGGCTGCAGTATGCTCTTCTGTACGGAGAGAGCGGTCCATGTTTCTGTTTACTGTTATGACCCCACGCGGACCTGGCATCTTGAGCTTGAGGTATGCATAATGTGGTACCGCATTGAATCTAGCGAATGCTGTTCGTCCGAGTAGTGCGTGGTAACCACTACGGAAAGGGACGATATGGAGGATTAACTCTTCGCTCTGGAAGTTGTCCGGGGATCTGAAGACCACTTAGAATGTTATAGAGCCCATACAGCGGGCCTCTACTCCCGAAATTACACCTTTAAAGGTAGTTTTGGTGGGCTTGATCCTTGAAGGGTCGATGCCCATCTTGCGCACTGTGTCCTGATGAAGCAGGTTCAGGCTGCTGCTGCCATCCATAAGGACACGCGTGAGGTGGAATCCGTTGATGATTGGGTGTAAGACCAATGCGGCTGAGTCGCCGTGACGGATGCTAGTAGGGTGATCCCTACGGTCAAAGGTGATCGGACAAGCTGACCATGGGTTGAACTTGGGGGCGACTGACTCCATCGCATAGACGTCCCGTAGTGCCCGCTTCCGTTCCCGCTTGGGGATGTGGGTGGCATAGATCATGTTGACCGTTTTCACCTGGGGGGGGGGGGGGGGATTTCTTTTGTCCCCTCGTGTTCGTACGCCGGGGCTCTTCGTCATAGTCGCTGTGCAGCCCCTTGTCCTTGTTTTCGGTGTTTATTTTGCCGGCCTGTTTGAACACCCAGCAGTTCCTATTGGGGTGGTTGGTTGGTTTGTCCGGTGTGCCATGAATTTGGCACGAGTGCTCCAGTATGCGGTCCAGATTGGACGGTCCCTGATTATTTGTTTTGAACGACTTTTTCCGCTGACCGGACTTAGATCCGCTAAATCCGGTGTTGACTGCCATGTCTTCAATGTTGTCGCCGTTGTTCCTTCTCTTATGTCTATTGTGCCGTGGCTTGCCGTTAGTATCGTGTCCGTCCGAAGTGCCAGAATGCGGTGTAGTGCCGCTGTGAGCCAGCCAGCTGTCCTCACCCGCACAAAAGCGGGTCATTAGTGTTGTGTGAGCTTCCATGGACTTGGGTTTTTCCTGGCCGAGGTGTCGAGCGAGCCACTCATCACGGATATTATGCTTGAAAGCCGCCAAGGCTTCGGCATCCGGACAGTCGACTATTTGGTTCTTTTTAGTTAGGAACCGAGTCCAGAATTTCCGGGCTGACTCTCCGGGCTGTTGAGTAATGTGGCTCACGTCGTGAGCGTCTGGTGGTCGCACATATGTGCCCTAGAAGTTATCAAGGAATGCGTCTTCCAGGTTTTCCCAACTGCCAATGGAATTTGCTGGAAGGCTGTTTAACCAGTGCCGGGCTGGTCCTTTGAGCTTAAGGGGAAGATATTCGATGGCGTGTAGATCATCTCCGCGGGCCATGTGAATGTGGAGAAGGAAATCTTCGATCCATACTGCGGGGTCTGTTCTGCCATCGTATGATTCGATGTTTACGGGTTTGAACCCTCTCGGAATTCATGATCCATCACTTCGTTAGTGAAGCAGAGGGGGTGTGCGGCGCCTCTGTGCCGGGCTTTGTGGCTACGCAGCTCGGATTGGTCTGGGTTGCTGTGTTCGGACCGGCCGGACTTGTTGATGATGTATCCGGCGCGACGATTGTCGTCGCGCGCTGGGGCGCACCCCCGCGATCCGTAGATCGATCTTGGCTGTCCTTCTTTGTTTTCCAAAATATCTCGCAGGTCTTGCCTGTTGCCCTGGGCCGTAGTGTATCGGCGTAGGGGTGCGGGCTGGTATTCTGGCTGATATCCCGTTTTATCCCGGCCACGGGGTGGCCGGTCAGCCGTTTGGCGCTCGAGTCCATATTCCTCGGCTGCCAGGACTTCAGTCCATCTATCTTTGAGCATGTCTTGATCATCTTGGAGTTGCTGCAGCTTCTTCTTCAGGCTCCTCGCAGTGGCTATAAGTCTACGCTTGTAGCGCTGCTGCTCCACGGGATCCTCAGGTACGCCGAATTCGTCGTCACCGAGGCTAATCTCGTCTTCGAAGGGGGGCATGTAGTTGTCCTCCTCCGGGTATGTGTCCGTCACCTGTTCTTCTGGGCTGACCTGCTCATCTTCCTGTTCGGCCTGCTCGAAGGTGGGCTGGTCAGGGTCATATCCTTCTTCATCGCCATCAGGATTACTTTCGTCTGCGGGGCCGGTATTGCTGCAGCGGGGCTTGGAGCGGCGCCGACGACGGCCATGTTTTGCTTTTCTTCCCGAGGGGTTATCCTCCGTTGCCTCGTCGCCGTTAGTTTCCTTCGGAGTGTCCACCATATATATATATCATATGAGGAGGTGGCCATCCACCACCCCGTGAGCGGTGGCTCCTGTAATTGTCCTGCATCGTCGTCCATATCGTTGATGTCTTCGGAATCGAAGTCAAGCATGTCGGTTAAATCATCGATCGTGGCAATGAAGTGGGTGGTGGGTGGGCAACGAATTCCGTCGTCGTCCGCTTCTCACTCAAGCCGGACATAGTTCGGCCCAGAGTCTCCTGACAAAGAGAGAGACTTCAATAAGTTTAGCATGTCGCCAAAGGGTGAGTGCTGAAAGACGTCCGCCGCGGTGAACTCCATTACCGAAGCCCAACCAGGCTCGGCGGGCCCGGGAATGCGCAGACTGGAAACTATATCCGGATATGAATCCGGGGGTCCGGAGTCACAGGCTTCCTCTGAAGGGAGGCCTGTGTTCGGCTCTACCGCCGACGAGGGTACGGCCTGCGGGGCGGGGTCCATCCCTCTGTCTCCAGGCAACACAGTCTGCTCCTGATTTGAGTCCAGGGCTACTGCAGGGGTGACATCCCGAGTGTTGTCCGATAGCTAGTTCAGGCCATGCTCGTCGTGACTGTCCGGTGCTCCTGGCGCTGGCCCAAATCCTTCGAAGATCAAGTCTCCGCGGATATCCGCCGTGTAGTTCAGGTTTCTGAACCTGATTTGATGTCCAGGGGCGTAGCTGTCAATCTGCTCCAGATGGTCAAGCGAATTGGCCCGCAGTGCGACACCGTCGAACACGAAGATCTGTCCGGGGAGGAAAGTCTCGCCCTGGACCGCGTCGTTGATGATGATTGAAGGAGCCATCGAGCCCGACATCGACGACACAGAGGAACTCTCAATGAAAGCACCAATGCCGGTGTCAAAACTGGCGGATCTCGGGTAGGTGGTCCTGATCTGTGATTCAAGGCTGATGATAATAGGAATCAAGGGACACAGATGTTTACCCAGGTTCGGGCCCTCTCGATGGAGGTAAAACCCTACTTCCTGCTTGATTAATATTGATGATATGGGTAGTACGAGAGTAGATCTACCACGAGATCGTAGAGGCTAAACCCTAAGAGCTAGCATATGTTGGTATGATTCTTATTGTGATCGGCTTTCTAAGGACCAACCTCTCCGGTTTATATAGACACCGGAGAGGGCTAGGGTTTACATGGAGTCGGTTACAAGGAAGGAAACATAATATCTGGATCGCCAAGCTTGCCTTCCACGCCAAGGAGAGTCCCATCCGTACACGGGCCGAAGTCTTGAGTCTTGTATCTTCACGCTTCAATAGTCCGGACGTTGTACACAGTCCGACAGTCCGGATACCCCCTAATCCAGGACTCCCTCAAGGGGGGGGGCTGATTAGACACTAAGTGAGAAATGGTGCAGTTTTTAATTTCTTTAAGTTGAAGTGGAGTTTTGGCACAAGTTTAACAATCACAATACATATCAAGCAAGCATGCAAAGAGTGTATGGCAGCGGGAAGTAAATTATGCAACTTGCAAGAATGTAAAGGGATGAGATTGGAGTGTGCAAACGCAATTTGGAGACACGGAGATTTTTGAGACGTGGTTCCGATAGGTGGTGCTATCGTACATCCACGTTGATGGAGACTTGAACCCACGAAGGGTAACGGCTGCGCGAGTCCATGGAGGGCTCCACCCACGAAGGGTCCACGAAGAAGCAACCTTGTCTATCCCACCATGGCTGTTGCCCATGAAGGACTTGCCTCACTAGGGTAGATCTTCACGAAGTACGCGATCTCCTTGCCCTTACAAACTCCTTGGTTCAACTCCACAATCTTGTCGGAGGCTCCCAAGTGACACCTAGCCAATCTAGGATACACCACTCTCCAAGAAGTAACAAATGGTGTGTTGATGATGAACTCCTTGCTCTTGTGCTTCAAATGATAGTCTCCCCAACACTCAACTCTCTCTCACAGGATTGGATTTGGTGGAAAGATGATTTGAGTGGAAAGCAACTTGGGGAAGGCTAGAGATCAAGATTCATGTGGTAGGAATGGAATATCTTGGCCTCAACACATGAGTAGGTGGTTCTTTCTCAGAAAATGTATGTTGGAAGTGTAGGCATGTTCTGATGGCTCTCTCCATGAATGAAGAGTGGGTGGAGGGGTATATATATAGCCTCCACACAAAATCTAACCGTTACACACAACTTGCCAATCTCGGTGGGACCGAATCGTCAACCTCGGTCGGACCGATTTAGCAAATAATGTGACCGTTAGGATTTTCGGTGGGACCGACATGCAACTCGGTAGGACCGATATGATTAGGGTTAGGGCATAACGTAGTCTCGGTGAGACCGATTACACAAACTCGGTGGGACCGATTTTGGTAATGGACACAGAGGGTTGGTCTGGCAAACTCGGTGGGACCGATTCGCTCATCTCGGTTGGACTGAAATGTTACAAAGAGGAACAGAGAGTTTGCATTGTAATCTCAGTAGGACCGATTACAAAAACTCAGTGAGACCGATTTTGGTAATAGATACATACAGAGAGATTACAATCCCATCTCGGTGAGACCGAGATCCCTGTCGGTGAGACCGATTTGCCTAGGGTTTGTGGCAGTGGCTATGACATCTGAACTCGGTGGCACCGGATATAAAGAATCGGTGGGGCCGAGTTGGACTTTTGGTTTGGGTCATATGTGGATGTGAGAAGGTAGTCGAGGGCTTTGGAGCATATCACTAAGCACTTTGAGCAAGCAAGCCATTAAGCAACACCTCATCCCCTCTTGATAGTATTGGCTTTTCCTATAGACTCAATGTGATCTTGGATCACTAAAATAGAAAATGTAGAGTCTTGTGCTTGGAGCTTGAGCCAATCCTTTGTCCTTAGCATCTTGAAGGGGTTCCACATCCTCTGGTCCATGCCACTTCATTGTTGAACTTTATCTGAAACATACTAGGTAAAAGTGTTAGTCCAACAAGAGATATGTTTACATTAATTACCAAAATCACACAGGGAGAACTTGTGCTTTCAATCTCCCCCTTTTTGGTAATTGATGGCAACATACATCAAAGCTTTAGATAAAGATATAGAGAATAACAAGTAAAACTTTGGAAAGACATGTAACATGCATAGGCTCCCCCTACATTTATGCATTCATGTGATTATGAAATATAGGAGCATGTGAATGCATAAGCATGACAGAGCAAGCAATGTGTTACATGTATCTTGGCTATATGCATCAGAGCAAAAGATGTGAATATGGGAAATGCACCTTCATGCTCATGAGTCCTTCTTGCAAACAGTATTTACATCATCAAGAATTCCTCGTACACATGACTGTGATGCATATACTTACCTTGTGGTCTTGAGTTGGCTTAGGATGGAATGAACCTGCATAAACAAGGTCAGATAACACAGATACACCTACTCGCCAGAGCGAACAAAAGAAACCACAAGAGTAGCAAGACTGGGATGACATGTAGAGAGTGAGTACTGAGTACCACATTGAACATAGACATGTCCCCAAAGGTAAAGATGTGCAATGAATTCAAGGATTTCCTTCCCTTAGATGTCTTGCTCCCCCTGAATATAGCATGGGATACTGGAAGAAGATAGGGAACTGAAAATCAGAGCAAAATCAGAGCTCAAAGAAAAAATAAACAGAGCTAATGCAAACAAGCGCATATGAACATGTCTTTCCCCTCTTGAACACCAAGCATCTGGGGTCCTCAATGATTCCTCTCTCTCCCCTTGAGTATTCTCTCCCCTAGAGATATGATTAAGCTTTGATGTGATCTCTCTCTCCCCCCTTGACATCAATTTCCAAGAAGGGTTTGTCACACCCTGCACTTTGTAACATTTCATTTGCATTATTAAAGCATGAAAATTTGGACCAGCAAAAACTTTTGCATGATTTGGCTTTTATTTGGAGTTGGTTTTCCCTCTGTGCTTCTTTTCAAGTGCTCTTGAAAGTCTACTACTCCACCTTCTGTACTTCATCTCCTTGCCCCAAACTGCTGCCCAATGACCATGCCATGTGTATAGTGCAATATGGAATTTTCTTACAAAAATAATTTGGCCAAAAAGTATTTTCTAAATTTAGTTTTCCAAAAACCCCTGAATTGAGGTTTGCACTGCAAGTACTTGATTTGGGTTATGAAAAATATTTCAAAAGGTATATTTGAATCCTATTAGATGTAGGACTCCCATAAACCACAAAAATATAATTTTAAAAGTTATTCTACTATTTTATTTAAAAGCTTTTTCTTAAGGCCAGAAATGGTCTCTAATAGGGAAAAATTATTTTATTGTTTTAAAAATATTTGACAAAAATTAGGGAAACTCAGTGGACATATATTTTCCATATATAAGAGTTTCAACACATGGTCATGTTCAAAATATTGGTCAAATCCCTCAAAAACCCTTTCTGGATATTTCAAGCTTATGAAATATTTACAAAGGAAATATTCTCCAAAAATTCCAAGAAAATTCTATAATCTCACATATGACATACTTGATGATCTTCACAAGTATCATGTCATGGAGAATAGTATAACCCCATGAAAACCCCTCAAAACCATTTCTGTCCATTTTGAAGTTTGAGCAACTTTACATTGCCAAACATGTCCAAATGTTCTCAAACTTGGTGCACATGCTCCAATGGTCTAATAATGCATCTAGACCAAATGGCACAGGTTGGAGAAAAAGATATCTTGATCAAAGTGCCTCAAAACCCTCTCTGACCAGAATCAACTTTGAACTACTTTGTACTACCAACTTTTTCTCCATGACCCCAACTTTTGTGAGCCTAATCACATGACTAAATAAGGCCACCACACCAAAGTGGTGCATCAAGGAGAAGTGATCTACTCAACTGGATCTACACAAGTCCATTCCTGCCAATTTTTAGGGTTTACAAAAGTTGCATTGGCAACTTTGCCCAAATAAGCTCAGAATGGGTGGAAGGCCCTAATTATAGGTGGCATCACACCCTGTGGAGTCTCATGTCCAGTGGAAGTCATTATCTTGCCCAAAACACCATCAAACACCTTCTGGCAGAATGTTGAAATGCCAATTCCAGCCTCTTGCACTAATCTCCTTGAGCCCATCTTTTTACCACAACCCCTCCTCGTTCCCCTCTGCAACTTGGATGCTTTTATGCCCGAGGAAGCAATGATGAGGGAGGGGTAAACCCCATTTGTCTTCTCTGGACAGCAGCTTCTCCCCTCTCTCTCAGCCTCCTTCTCTCCCCTCAGCCTTCCAGAGCATCCAAGGCTCACTCCCACTTTTGCCCACACCCCCTGCAGCCTCCAGACACTAGTGGACGCGCGCGGACGTGGGAAAGCCACTGATGCCGGCCAAACTCGCGCCCTGGAGCGCCCGGTAGGACACCCGACCGTTGATGCCGCGTCTCCTGACCACCTCGAGCTTCCCCCACGCGCCAGTCGATGCCCCTCGATGTCCGCTCCATGCCAGCAGGCCGCCCACTTGCTCCCGCGCCCTCCTCTCTCTCCTGCAGCTCGCGCTAGAGCGCCGCCCCGCTCGGCCAATGCCCGCGCCACCCCTGTGGCCCGCGTGCAGCTCGTCTCGCTCCTCCTCTCTCTCCCTGGCACCCTACACCACTCCCACGAACACCCCCGAGCCCTCCATTCCCTCTCCAACGGCCACCCGAGCCGATCCCGTGGGCACCCGTAGGCCACGCCTACGGTGGACCTCGGCCAGCCTATATAAGGCGACCCCGAGCCCCTCTTTCGCTCCCTGTCGCTCCCCCACACTCCTAATCAACCTCCCGCACCCCCCATTCATCTCCAGAGCCGCCCGAGCTCGAGATCGAGCTCGAGCTCCGCCGTCTCGGCTCGTCGGCGTTCGCGCGATACAGGCCTCCTCCGCCCCTGATCTCTCTCGATCTGGAACCGCAAGGCGTCGCTGACCTTTTCCCCTCTCTTCCCCACTCGTTTTGCAGCCGGGAACGGCCAGATCCATCGACGCCCGAAGCACTTCCGCCGCGTGACCTCGTCGCCGGCGAACCAGGCTGCTCCGGCGACCGTCTCCACCACCACCCGAACGGCGACACCTCCCCGAGTCCAACGGTACCACCCGCGCACCTCCCCGTGCTCCGTATCGCCGCCGGCGAGCTCGTCGTCGCCTCTGGGTGGAGATAGACGACGACGACCGTGGGGCCAGCCCGTCAGCCTCACGCCCTGACGGGTGGGATCCACCCGTCAGGTTTAAAACGCGCGCGCGTGCGCACCGGTTCGCCCATCGGCTGAAGGCATATTCGCCTTTACGCCTTCGACGTGGCGGCCCGCGTGGGCTGGTTTCCCCTCTGGGCCTGCTGCCCGTGGCCTCTCTGGCCCAGTGGCATAGCGCCACTTTTCTTTTTCTTTTTCTGTCTCCTTTCCAAAAATCCCACAGGGAAAAATACTTATCAAAATGGAATGATTCCAACTCCTAAAATCTCAGAATAATCCCACCTATTTATTGCTATAACTTTCATGCACATCCATTACACCTTTATGCTCTGTTCAAATTTAAATTCAAATTTGAACAATAACACCTCTATTTGAAAATGTACAACTCTGTTTCCCTAGCTCCAAATCCAAAACCAAGAATTTTCCCCTTCCTAGTTTTCCTCCTAGTATTTTACAAAAATAATTTGACATTTTTCTGAGCACTTTGACTTTTCTGTTTTTATTATTGTCTCATTTATCAGTTGTTTTATTGCGACGATTAGATCCCGTGTTTGACGAAGTAGTTGGAGAAGAAGGAGAGGAAGGGCCTGAAGACTTTGAAGACCAAGCCAACCAAGGCAAGCAGCCCTTTGACCATGTCTATGAAACCCTTTTTATCCATGTCATATAGCTCTTTATTATTGTTGCATTGGAATCATGATGAGATGGTGAACCACATGGGTTGGTCGCCTCTGTTACTTCCTCATTGATACTTGCATTGTGCATGGCCCTACCTTCTTATGAGGGTTATGCCGGTGGGAGTAGATAGGATGCTAAAGTAGATGCTACGCAAAAGGGACGGGAATATGCATGGTGATGGAGACAAAGTATTTTCAAAAGACTTTTCGAAAACCCCGTCGGGTGCCACTTATGCCCGAGGGAGATGATGAGATGGGTAACCACTTGATGACGAAGTGGTGTACCGAGGCAAGGGTGTGTGTGTTTTCGACAACGGATTAGATTTAAGATTTGTCGACTGTCCCAACCTTATATGCGCAACCACTCTACCCATATATGGGAAAGGGCATTATTGAATACCTAGACCGATACTAGCTTGGGGCCCACATTACTAGTGACGGGAGAGTTGTTGGTGCGCTCTCTCGGGACGGGGTCGTGCCAGGTAGGGCGGCCATGACCATTTTTATGGGGCACTGGACACACCGTTGGTACCCCGTGCCAGTGATATGTGATAAATATGGGAGCAAGGCTCCGCAAAAATGTTATGTGAAATGTTGGGCACGGGGGCTACTGCCAATCGAGTGGACTCCATGTTAGTGTCGTCTAGGGAAAGGTAGTGATCGGGTGCTTACCCCGGGTACTTGAGGTATCGCGGGTCGTGGAAGACACGGAAGTTCCCCGGATCTTGCGGGTACAGTGTGCAACCTCTGCAGAGTGTAAAACTATTCGAATAGCCGTGTCCACGGTCAAGGACGGTTGGGCGGTGCTGCTTAAACTACGTCCAGAGTTTTCAACCGTATGTGTGTGAGCTGATAAAACTACTTGGGTCAAGTCAAAGTACTTGAAATGATTGAGTTGGGTTGGTGCCCACTCCATTTATGTTGATATCTGTAACCTGTCCTCGTGGTTACTTGAATTCTCTTGATGCATGCCTTACAAAGATGTTGAACATGTCATTGCACTCAAAACTAGCTTTCTGCAAAATTTACCTATATCATGCATTGTTGTACCTTGCACCAAAACATGGGTTGCTTGCGAGTACATTCAAAGTACTCATTGGCTTGCCACTGGTTATTTAATTGACCAGGCATGGAAGAACCGGAGTTCGAAGAAGGGTTCTTTGGAGACGAACATGCGAACTAGGACGTTTCCCAGTCAGAATGCATGTAGGGTTAAGGCAGATGGCATGGGTTCTACTTATCGATGAAGATTTCCGCTGCTTGTGTTTCATTTGATGTTCAGCCCTTAAGGCTTTATCGATGTAAGACTTGACCATAATGGTCACAATTTGTGTAAGACGGTATGTATGGGTGTAAGACTCTTGTTATTCAGCTTCTGTGTGTTCAGTGAGCATTGATCTCTAGGATCACTGTACACGTGCATTCGGTGATCTCGACTCATGAGTCGGGGTCCCCACAGAGCTGGTACCAGAGCCATCCTGACTGTAGGAAGCCTTAGTTAGCATGGACGTTAGTTAGAGTGAGACTATCCACGAAATTACCTGTATACCTATGCTTTCTGATAGTACCCCAAACATAGGTCACTTTTCCCTCTATTGACCCTTCCCCTTCCACTTTTGTAGATGGCCGTCGTACCTGAGGACTTCCTGACCACCGGATTTCCCGTGCTTCTTGAGGATAGCCTCAGGAAGTGCCAGCCCCACCCTTGGATGAAGGACTTCCTCTCCGCTTCCAGACCTACTTTAGCTTGTGTGCCGACAGCCTGGCACAGCACCTGGCCTCGGAGTCGATGGAGCTTCGGAAGGAACTCCACGAGACCAAGGAACTCCTCCGCCTAGCTCAGATAAAGGCGGACAGGATCAAGAAGGATGGAGCACCCCCTGGACAGCCCGTTGTAGCCTATCGAGGCGGGCGACCCCCACAGGTCACGCATGCCAAGGGATCATCTCAGCCACGCCATATGACGGCGAAGGAATATCGCAACCTCTTCACGACGCCACCGGCGAAGCAGCGCCGTGTTCAGCTCCTGCACTCCCCCACTCCCTCAAGTGACGAAGAGACTAAGAAAGATGAAAATGAGGAGGAAGACCCAGAGGAGCTAGAATACCCGACCGAGCATTCCACCACTTAGACACCGTTCAGGACTAGGATAGGCCAGTCCGTAACCCTATGGTAGGATAGGTCGTGTACCCCTTATGCGTAGTTGAGTCCATGTAATGGTTCAAATGAAACCATGTTGTGTTGTGTTTGTTTTCAACTTGCTTTGATGAAGTCGTACATTCCCTTTGGGAACTTGTAAACGACTACATTCCCCCATTTGGTTTTAATGCATGAGTTTGGCCCTTCTGGCCCTTGTTTAATTTAAAAAATTGTGTCACACCCACCCCCTTACTAGGCATCCCATCTATATTGCTTTCCCTCATTTTATATTCCCAATCATGAGACCTTGACCGCTCCAACAGGATGCCTGTTGTAACGCATACTGGTACCTCTACCCAGCAGCAAGAAGCCGGAGGTTCTGCTGAAGCCGGAGTCAGCCAGGACCAAGCCCAAGGACAGACTCCACCACCACCACCTCCTCCAAACATGCACATGGCTCAGCTTCTCCAAGCCTTCTGAGAGGAACGCCAAGCCAACACTGCAGCCCTCCAGATGATTGCTCAAGCTATCAATCGCCAGCCGGCAGGACACGGCAATGGACGTTCCACGTTGGTGGAGTTCAAGAAGCATGCACCACCCACCTTCATCGAGACTGCTGAACCCCTGGATGCAGACGATTGGGTCCGCACCATTGAGGAGCTGTTGGCACTAGTCGGATGCACTGAGGATCGTGAGAAGGTGGTGTATGCTGCCCACTGTCTGGGGGGAACTGCCAGAGCTTGGTGGGATGGATTCAAGGCTATGCATGCTGAGCAAAACATCACTTGGGATAACTTCAAGACAGAATTTCGCAAGGCCCACATTCCTTCTAGAATCATGGCCATCAAGCAGCGTGAGTTCCGAGCCCTGAAGCAAGGTAATAGCACTGTCAAGGAGTACATGCAGAAGTTTAGTGTTCTCTCAAGGTATGCCCCTGAGGATGTTAGCACTGATGCTGCCAAAAAGGATCGCTTCATGGAAGGCCTTAACCAGACTCTGCAGTACTCGCTTGTTGTGTGTGACTGCCCGACCTTTCCTGATCTGGTGAACAAGGCACTCATGCTTGAGGACAAGCGACGCGCTTTGGATGACACTCGTAAGCGCAAGATGATCAGCAAGGGTAGCTCCAGCAACCAGAAGCCTCGCCCGTGGCAGCCAGCTCCGGTCAAGCCAACCTATTAGCAACCAAGAGCTCCTGCACCCCGCACCAACTATCCACCTCAGCAGTATGCCAACCCCAGGACAGCTTACAACAACCCCAATAACAATGCTGGCAAGAGCATCATCCCCAACCAAGTCACTTGCTTTGGATGTGGATAGCCAGGACATTACTCCAAGAATTGCCCCAACAAGAAGCCCGACGCCCCGCGCCCCAATGCGCAGAACCCAGGACAAGGTCGAGGAATGCCACCAAGGAACCAAGCTCCCCGCAACCTGCCCAACAATGGCAAGGGTCGCGTGAATCATGTCACTGCAGAAGAAGCCCAGGAAGACCCCGACGTCGTGCTGGGTACGTTCCTTGTCAATTCAGCACCTGCAACTGTCTTGTTTGATTCTGGAGCCACGCATTCATTTGTCACCCAAAAGTTTGCATTAAAAAGTGGCATGACCCCTACACCCCTAAATAACCCTATGGTGGTACAAACCCCCGGAGCAGAGATGAGAGCCAAGATAGGATGTAAAGGAGTCGGGATTGTCATTAATGAGGTAGACTTCCTAGCAGACCTTATCATCTTAAGATCACAAGGCTTGGATGTGATCTTAGGAATGAATTGGCTCAGCAAGCACCAAGGCTTGATAGATTGCGCCAACCGGACTGTCACTGTGACCAATGACTGAGGAGTCGAAGTTAAATTTGCCCCCAACCCCTCCTCTGCTCAAGCCAACCGAGTCAACTGTCTGACTGAAGTTGGATTGGAGCAAGTGCCGGTAGTATGCGAATACCCCAATGTTTTTCCTGATGAGCTACCGGGAATGCCTCCTGACCGAGACATTGAGTTCATCATCGAGCTCATACCCGGAGCAGGACCCATCTATAAGAAGCCTTATAGAATGGGATCGGAAGAGTTAGCAGAATTGAAGAAGCAACTGGAAGAGCAGTTGAGGAAGGGATTTATCCGCCCTAGTGCCTCCCCTTGGGGGTCACCTGTTCTGTTTGTGGCAAAGAAGGACGGTACCATCCGCTTGTGCATTGACTACCGCTCCCTCAATGAAGTTACGATCAAGAACAAGTATCCACTTCCCAAGATTGAAGATCTGTTTGATCAACTCAATGGGGCCAAGGTGTTCTCCAAGATCGACCTTAGATCTGGGTACTACCAACTGAAAATCAGACCCCAAGATATTCCGAAGACGGCATTTGTAACCAGATATGGCCTGTATGAGTGCACGGTCATGTCCTTTGGGTTGACCAATGCCCCGGCTTACTTCATGTATCTCATGAATAAGGTCTTCATGGAATATTTGGACAAGTTTGTCGTTGTCTTCATTGATGACATTCTTGTCTTCTCGAAGACGGAAGAAGAGCACAAGCGACACTTGAGGATGGTCCTAGACAAGCTTCGAGAGCACCAACTGTATGCCAAGTTCAGCAAGTGTGAATTTTGGCTGCGTGAAGTTGGATTCTTGGGTCATGTTTTAACTGAAGAAGGGTTGTCAGTCGATCCCGCTAAGATTGAAGCCGTGACTGAATGGAAATCCCCAAGCAATGTGAAGGAAGTCAGAAGCTTCCTCGGACTCGCGGGATATTACTGCAAGTTCGTTGAAGGATTCTCAAGCATTGCCCGACCCATGGCTCAGCTTTTGAAGAAGGACAAGAAGTTTGAATGGACGCCGAAGTGCGAAGAGAGCTTCCAGGAGCTGAAGAAGAGACTGACCACCGCCCCAGTTCTAGCCACACCAGATATACACAAGGAATTTGTGATATATTGTGATGCGTCAAGAACCGGACTGGGAGGTGTCTGATGCAAGAAGGCAGAGTCGTAGCTTACCTTTCAAGGCAACTACAGCCTCATGAAGAGAACTATGCTACTCATGACCTTGAGCTAGCAGCAGTGGTTCATGCCCTGAAGACATGGCGACATTACCTCTTAGGGAAGCGATGTGAGATATACACGGATCACAAAGTCTGAGGTATATTTTCACTCAAAGGGAATTGAACATGAGGCAAAGAAGATGGCTAGAATTGATCAAAGATTATGACCTTAGTGTTCAATACCACCTTGGGAAGGCTAATGTGGTAGCAGATGCATTAAGCAGGAAGGCTTGCTCCTTGAATGCTATGCTTAAGGACAAGCTACCCGTCTTGTATGAAGAACTTGAAAGCTTCGGGTTGGAACTGGTTGCACCAGGATTCTTAGCTAACCTTGAAGTCAAGCCGACCCTGATGGATGATATTAAGGAAGCTCAGAAGGGACATGAGAGTATTGAAGGCATCAAGACGAAGATCAAGGCGGGCAAAGCCCCAGGATTCTCAGAGGATGAGAAAGGAATTGTGTGGCTTGAGAATCGCATCTGCGTGCCCAACAAGGTTGAGCTCAAGAATCTGATCTTGCAAGAAGCTCATGACACCCCGTATTCCATGCACCCTGGAGGAACCAAGATGTATCAAGACCTAAAGGAAAGATTTTGGTGGCACGGGATGAAAAGGGAGATTGCCACCTATGTGGCGAAGTGTGATGTATGCCAAAGAGTCAAGGCTGAATATCAGCGACCTGCTGGATTGCTCCAACCACTCAAGGTTCCCGAGTGGAAATGGGATAAAGTCGGAATGGATTTCATCACTGGACTACCTAAGTCAAACAAGGGACATGACTCCATCTGGGTCATAGTCGATCATTTGACCAAAGTAGCCCACTTCATTCCTGTTAAGACTACCTATAATGATAACCAGCTAGCAACTCTATACATCAACAAAATCGTAAGTCTTCATGGTGTTCCCAAGGAGATTGTGTCAGATCGAGGAACCCAGTTTACCTCAAGGTTCTGGAAGAAGTTCCAAGAGGCCATGGGGACCAAGTTGTCCTTCAGCACTACTTTCCACCCACAGACCGGGGGACAGACGGAACGAGTGAATCAGATACTCGAAGACATGCTCCGAGCCTGTGTCTTAGCATATGGAGCTAAGTGGGAAGATTGCCTCCCTTTTGCCGAATTCTCCTACAACAACAGTTATCAGTCAAGCCTTCAGATGGCACCATTTGAGGTGTTATATGGACAGAAGTGCCGCACACCCCTCAACTGGTCGGAGACCGGAGAAGGACTTGTCTTTGGGCCCGATATCCTCCGTGAAGCAGAAGAGCAAGTTCAACTAGTCAGAGAGCGACTGAAGACCGCGAAGTCAAGGCAGAAGGGCTATGTTGACGCTCGTCGCCGACTAGTAGACTTCCAAGTCGGAGACCATGTATACCTGCGAGTAACTCCTCTTAAGGGAACAAAGGGTTTCCACGTTAAGGGAAAGCTCGCACCAAGGTTTATCGGTCCCTTCGAGATCACCGCACGACGAGGAGATGTGGCTTACCAGTTGGAACTGCCACCTGAACTATCTGATGTGCACATCGTATTCCACGTGTCACAACTCCGGAAGTGTCTCCAAGTTCCAGACAAGCCTGATCTTTACAAGGACGTCAATCACCAAGCCATTGACCTTCAGCCTGATTTGACTTACCGTGAGAGGCCCATCTGCATTCTGGATGAGGCTGAGCGACACACTCGAAGCCGCACCATCAAGTACTTCAAGGTCCAATGGAGCAACCACACTGAAGCAGAAGCAACTTGGGAGCGTGAAGACTACCTTAGATCCAAGTTTCTGTATCTCTTTAAAGCCTAGTTTAGGAATCTCGGGGACGAGATTCTTGTAAGGGGGGTAGGTCTGTCACACCCTGCACTTAGTAACATTTCATTTGCATTATTAAAGCATGAAAATTTGGACCAGCAAAAACTTTTGCATGATTTAGCTTTTATTTGGAGTTGGTTTTCCCTCTGTGCTTCTTTTCAAGTGCTCTTGAAAGTCAACTACTCCACCTTCTGTACTTCATCTCCTTGCCCCAAACTTCTGTCCAATGACCATGCCATGTGTATAGTGCAATATGGAATTTTCTTACAAAAATAATTTGGCCAAAAAGTATTTTCTAAATTTAGTTTTCCAAAAACCCCTGAATTGAGGTTTGCACTGCAAGTACTTGATTTGGGTTATGAAAAATATTTCAAAAGGTATATTTGAATCCTATTAGATGTAGGACTCCCATAAACCACAAAAATATAATTTTAAAAGTTATTCTACTATTTTATTTAAAAGCTTTTTCTTAAGGCCAGAAATGGTCTTTAATAGGGAAAAATTATTTTATTGTTTTAAAAATATTTGACAAAAATTAGGGAAACTCAGTGGACATATATTTTCCATATATAAGAGTTTCAACACATGGTGATGTTCAAAATATTGGTCAAATCCCTCAAAAACCCTTTCTGGATATTTCAAGCTTATGAAATATTTACAAAGGAAATATTCTCCAAAAATTCCAAGAAAATTCTATAATCTCACATATGACATACTTGATGATCTTCACAAGTATCATGTCATGGAGAATAGTATAACCCCATGAAAACCCCTCAAAACCATTTCTGTCCATTTTGAAGTTTGAGCAACTTTACATTGCCAAACATGTCCAAATGTTCTCAAACTTGGTGCACATGCTCCAATGGTCTAATAATGCATCTAGACCAAATGGCACAGGTTGGAGAAAAAGATATCTTGATCAAAGTGCCTCAAAACCCTCTCTGACCAGAATCAAATTTGAACAACTTTGTACTACCAACTTTTTCTCCATGACCCCAACTTTTGTGAGCCTGATCACATGACTAAATAAGGCCACCACACCAAGTGGTGCATCAAGGAGAAGTGATCTACTCAACTGGATCTACACAAGTCCATTCCTGCCAATTTTTAGGGTTTACAAAAGTTGCATTGGCAACTTTGCCCAAATAAGCTCAGAATGGGTGGAAGGCCCTAATTATAGGTGGCATCACACCCTGTGGAGTCTCATGTCCATTGGAAGTCATTAACTTGCCCAAAACACCATCAAACACCTTCTGGCAGAATGTTGAAATGCCAATTCCAGCCTCTGGCACTAATCTCCTTGAGCCCATCTTTTTACCACAACCCCTCCTCGTTCCCCTCTGCAACTTGGATGCTTTTCTGCCCGAGGAAGCAATGATGAGGGCGGGGTAAACCCCATTTGTCTTCTCTGGACAGCAGCTTCTCCCCTCTCTCTCAGCCTCCTTCTCTCCCCTCAGCCTTCCAGAGCATCCAAGGCTCACTCCCACTTTTGCCCACACCCCCTGCAGCCTCCAGATACTAGTGGACGCGCGCGGACGCGGGAAAGCCGCGGATGCCGGCCAAAGTCGCGCTCTGGAGCGCCCGGCAGGACACCCGACCGTTGATGCCGCGTCTCCTGACCACCTCAAGCTTCCCCCGCGAGCCAGTCGATGCCCCTCGACGTCCGCTCCACGCTAGCAGGCCGCCCACTTGCTCCCGCGCCCTCCTCTCTCTCCTGCAGCTCGCGCCAGAGCGCCGCCCCGCTCGGCCAATGCCCGCGCCACCCCTGTGGCCCGCGTGCAGCTCGTCTCGCTCCTACTCTCTCTCCCTGGCACCCTACACCACTCCCACGAACACCCCCGAGCCCTCCATTCCCTCTCCAACGGCCACCCGAGCCGATCCCGTGGGCACCCGTAGGCCACGCCTAGGGTGGACCTCGGCCAGCCTATATAAGGCGACCCCGAGCCCCTCTTTCGCTCCCTGTCACTCCCTCACACTCCTAATCAACCTCCCGCACCCCCCATTCATCTCCAGAGCCGCCTGAGCTCGAGATCGAGCTCGAGCTCCGCGGCCTCGGCTCGTCGGCGTTCGCGCGGTACAGGCCTCCGCCGCCCCTGATCTCTCTCGATCTGGAACCGCAAGGCGTCGCTGACCTTTTCCCCTCTCTTCCCCACTCGTTTTGCAGCCGGGAACGACCGGATCCATCGACGCCCGAAGCACTTCCGCCGCGTGACCTCGTCGCTGGCGAACCAGGCTGCTCCAGCGACCGTCTCCACCACCACCCGAGCGGCGACACCTCCCCGAGTCCAACGGTACCACCCGCGCACCTCCCCGTGCTCCGTATCGCCGCCGGCGAGCTCGTCGTCGCCTCTGGGCGGAGGTAGACGATGACGGCCGTGGGGCCAGCCCGTCAGCCTCACGCCCTAACGGGTGGGATCCACCCGTCAGGTTTAAAACGCGCGCGCGCGCGCACCGGTTCGCCCGTCGGCTGAAGGCGTATTCGCCTTTACGCCTTCGACGTGGCAGCCCGCGTGGGCTGGTTTCCCCTCTGGGCCTGCTGCCCGTGGCCTCTCTGGCCCAGTGGCACATCGCCACTTTTCTTTTTCTTTTTCTGTCTCCTTTCCAAAAATCCCACAGGGAAAAATACTTATCCAAATGGAATGATTCCAACTCCTAAAATCTCAGAATAATCCCACCTATTTATTGATATAACTTTCATGCACATCCATTACACCTTTCTGCTCTGTTCAAATTTAAATTCAAATTTGAACAATAACACCTCTGTTTGAAAATGCACAACTCTGTTTCCCTAGCTCCAAATCCAAAACCAAGAATTTTCCCCTTCCTAGTTTTCCTCCTAGTATTTTACAAAAATAAGTTGACATTTTTCTAAGCACTTTGACTTTTCTGTTTTTATTATTGTCTCATTTATCTGTTGTTTTATTGCGACGATTAGATCCCATGTTTGACGAAGTAGTTGGAGAAGAAGGAGAGGAAGGGCCTGAAGACTTTGAAGACCAAGCCAACCAAGGCAAGCAGCCCTTTCACCATGTCTATGAAACCCTTTTTATCCATGTCATATAGCTCTTTATTATTGTTGCATCGGAATCATGATGAGTTGGTGAACCACGTGGGTTGGTCACCTCTGTTACTTCCTCGTTGATACTTGCATTGTGCATGGCCCTACCTTCTTATGAGGGTTATGACGGTGGGAGTAGATAGGATGCTAAAGTAGATGCTACGCAAAAGGGACGGGAATATGCATGGTGATGGAGACAAAGTATTTTCAAAAGACTTTTCGAAAACCCCGTCGTGGTGAGATGGGTAACCACTTGATGACGAAGTGGTGTACCAAGGCAAGGGTGTGTGTGTTTTCGAAAACGGATTAGATTTAAGATTTGTCGACTGTCCCAACCTTACATGCGCAACCACTCTACCCTTATATGGGAAAGGGCATTATTGAATACCTAGACCAATACTAGCTTGGGGCCCGCATTACTAGTGACGGGAGAGTTGTTGGTGCGCTCTCTCGGGACGGGGTCGTGCCAGGTAGGGCGGCAATGACCATTTTTATGGGGCACCGGACACACCGTTGGTACCCCGTGCCAGTGATATGTGATAAATATGGGAGCAAGGCTCCGCGAAAATGTTATGTGAAATGTTGGGCACGGGGGCTACTGCCAATCGAGTGGACTCCATGTTAGTGTCGTCTAGGGAAAGGTAGTGATCGGGTGCTTACCCCGGGTACTTGAGGTATCGCGGGTCGTGGAAGACACGGAAGTTCCCCGGATCTTGTGGGTACAGTGTGGAACCTCTGCAGAGTGTAAAACTATTCGAATAGCCGTGTCCACGGTCAAGGACGGTTGGGCGGTGCTGCTTAAACTGCGTCCAGAGTTTTCAACCGTATGTGTGTGAGCTGATAAAACTACTTGGGTCAAGTCAAAGTACTTGAAATGATTGAGTTGGGTTGGTGCCCACTCCATTTATGTTGATATCTGTAACCTGTCCTCGTGGTTACTTGAATTCTCTTGATGCATGCCTTACAAAGATGTTGAACATGTCATTGCACTCAAAACTAGCTTTCTGCAAAATTTACCTATATCATGCATTGTTGTACCTTGAACCAAAACATGGGTTGCTTGCGAGTACATTCAAAGTACTCATTGGCTTGCCACTTGTTATTTAATTGACCAGGCATGGAAGAACCGGAGTTCGAAGAAGGGTTCTTTGGAGACGAACGTGCGAACTAGGACGTTTCCTAGTCAGAATGCCTGTAGGGTTAAGGCAGATGGCATGGGTTCTACTTATCGACGAAGATTTCTGCTGCTTGTGTTTCATTTGATGTTCAGCCCTTAAGGCTTTATCGATGTAAGACTTGACCATAATGGTCACAATTTGTGTAAGACAGTATGTATGGGTGTAAGACTCCTGTTATTCAGCTTCTGTGTGTTCAGTGGGCATTGATCTCTGGGATCACTGTACACGTGCATTCGATGATCTCGACTCATGAGTCGGGGTCCCCACAGGGTTCTTCTGGATTTTTGTCATGAATGGGTTTGATCCTTGAGTCACAGAACAAACAAGCAAATTGAATGTGATGCTGGTAGAGGACAAGAATCATTGAGTGGAGCTGGATCAAAAAGAATGCAGAAACAAGTGGCAAGCTGTCTTTCCTTTAGTGAAATCGGTGGCACCAAGTTTTATGCTTCAGTTGCACCGAAAGGATTTGGTTAGACCGAAAACAATAGACCGGTGAGACCGAGTTCATCACAGAGAAAACACTTGTCACCTCAGCTCACTAGACAAGTAAGATCTCACAAGGATTTGCAAGGAATTAACTGAAAGATTTGCAATGAATTGGATGCAGGGAATGCAGAAAAGAAAAGAAAAGAAAAGAAATCTAGATGAAGTTTTTTTGAAAGGGGAAACAAGTATGCATGAGAAAAAATGCAAGAGCACAGAAAAGAACACACGAGAACTTCATCTAGAAATGGTCGGCGACAAAGTCACCTATGTTAGAGTATATTGACTTAGGAGTCAAGTGAGATCACTTGATCATGGGTCATACTCATCGTTTAAGCTCAAAATGGGGTTACCATTTTTCGTTTAAGCATCTTGATGTATTCACATCTTGTCGAGTTGCTTTGACTCATGACTTGGAGTAAAGCTTCTCTAAGATGGAATAACATACCTTGGGTGGTGGTGTTGATCGTGATCATGTAGTTGAACTTGTGTGGGTTGCTCAAGGTTGATGTAGCTCATCAAGAGTTGGGAGCACCACTTGGAATTTGAGTTCATCTACCTACATGGGTTAGTTTTTGCAAGGAAGAGCACTTGTGTATCCAAAATGACAATCATGATATTCAATAACAAGTTGGTCAAAGGATATGTTTGAATGGTTCCGTGCTTCCTTGTCTTCAATCACCAATGTGTAGAGACTTGGTGATGTAGAGATTGCTTAAAATGAGAGTGAGTTGCAATCTCATAGATTTAGATTCATCCAAGTGCCTACAAGGGTTAGATAACATGCAAGGTGCAAATATATCCAAGACATAAAATTATCATCATAAGAGAAATATCAAGGTTTAGTCATAGGCTCATGTTTTGCATGTATCAAATGGAGTTCCTACTCCAAGTTTGAAGCATCAATGATGTTTAATTCACCTCTTAACCCGCAAAACACTTTCTCATTAGTGGTTTAGTGGAAATATCCGCTAATTGCTTATCGGTGCGAACATGTTTAAGATTAATGTCCCCTTTGGCAACATGATCTCGAATGATATGATGACGAACTTCAATATGCTTAGTTTGAGAGTGTTGCACGGGATTGTGAGCAATGTTGATAGCACTTTCATTGTCACAAAGCAATGGAACATGTTTCACATATATCCCATAATCTTTAAGAGTTTGGGTCATCCAAAGTAATTGAGCACAACATGAACCAGCGGCAATGTATTCCGCTTCGGCGGTGGATAAGGATACCGAGTTTTGTTTCTTGGAAGACCAAGACACAAGAGATCTACCAAGAAATTGAGAAGTACCCGAAGTGGACTTTCTATCAACCTTGTCACCGACATAGTCCGAGTCGGAGTAGCCAACAAGATTAAAAGAGGCCCTCTTTGGATACCAAATGCCAAAATTTGGTGTATGAATTAAGTATCTCACTATCCTTTTCACGGCCTTAAGTTGACATTCTTTTGGAGCCGCTTGATATCGTGCACACATGCACACACTTAGCATAATATCGGGACATGAAGCACATAGATATAACAATGAACCAATCATAGAGCGATAAACCTTTTGATCAACCGGTTCACCATCTTTGGTCAAATCAAGATGTCCACTAGTAGGCATGGGTGTAGTCATACCTCTGCATTCTTGCATATTGAACTTCTTGAATAAGTCCTTGGTGTACTTCGTTTGAGAGACAAAGGTACCTTCCTTAGTTTGCTTGATTTGCAAACCAAGAAAGAATTTTAGCTCACTCATCATCGACATCTCAAACTTCTCCGACATTAGCTTTCCAAACTTTTCATTAAAGTGAAGGTTAGTTGAACCAAATATGATATCATCAACATAGATTTGGCACACAAATAGTTCTCCATTAACCCTTTTAGTAAAAAGAGTAGAATCAATTTTTCCAATTTCAAAGCCTTTTTCAATAAGGAACTTGGTGAAGCATTTATACCACACTCTAGGAGCTTGTTTAAGACCATAAAGAGCTTTGTGAAGTTTGTAAACATGATTAGGTTTCTTAGGATTGACAAAGCCGGGAGATTACTTAACATAAACTTCCTCCTCTATTTCACCATTTAGAAAACCACTTTTAATGTCCATTTGGTACAATGTGGTATCATGGTGATTAGCATAGGCAAGTAAGATGTGAATGGAATCAAGTCTAGCAACGGGGGCGTATGTCTCACCATAGTCCATACCTTCGACTTGAGTGTAGACTTGGGCGACGAGACGTGATTTGTTGCGAACTACTTGTCCATCTTCATCTTGCTTGTTGCGAAACACCCATTTGGTACCGATGATGTTGTGGTTGTTGTCGGGCTTCTCAACCAATGTCCAAACTTGATTTCTCTCAAAGTTGTGCAGCTCTTCATGCTTGGCGTTTATCCAATCTGGATCTTCCAAAGCTTCTTCAACCTTCACAGGTTTAATGCTAGAGATGAATGAATAGTGTTCACAAAATTTAGCTAAATGAGTTTTAGAGCGAGTGATTCTCCCGGTTTGGATATCATTGTAGATTTGCTCGATGGGATGGTCTTTAGCAATTCTTGCTCGAACTTGTGAAAGCTTTTGCTTGGATCTTAGTGGAACATCTTCTTCATCTTGTTCTTCTTCTTGGCCTTCTTCATTGTTGTCGTTGTTGTTCTCTTGTCGTGGTGGAGAAGGAGGTTGTTGACGTTCATCTTGGTGTACTTCCTCGTTTTCTTCATCTTGGTGTGTCCCACTTGTGGATGCTTCCGTATCAACTCTTGGTTCACCTTGTCGTGAGGTAGAAGCTTCCACTTGGACGGACGAGGTACTCTCCTTCACCTCCGTTGGACGAATCTTGCCAATAGACAAGTCTCGGATTGCTTCCGAGGGGTCTTTGTCACCTACATCAATTGGCAATTTCTCTACTTGCGAGCCGTTAGATTCATCAAACTTCACATCTACCGTATCTTCAACCTTCTGGGTGAAATTATTGTAGACACGATAAGTGTGAGAGTTTGAGTGATAGCCAAGTAGGAAACCTTTATGAGACTTAGGAGCAAATTTAGAATGACAATGCTTATCAAGAATGTAGCACTTTGAGCCGAACACTCGAAAGTATACAACTTGGGGTTTGTTACCGGTGAGGAGCTCGTACGCCATCTTGCCAAGTAGCTCGTGAAGATACAAGCGATTTGTTGCGTGACAAGCTGTCTCAACCGCTTCCGCCCAAAAGTGCTTCGGCGTCTTGTACTCATCAAGCATCGTTCTCGCCATTTCGATGAGCGTCCGGTTCTTCCTCTCAACAAATCCATTTTGTTGAGGTGTGCACGTAGCCGAGAACTCATGTGAAATACCTTCTTCGTCAAGAAATGTGTCCACATTTGCATTTTTGAACTCTGTTCCGTTGTCGAAGCGAACCTACTTGATCTTCACTTCAAATTGATTTTGGGCCTTACTAGCGATGTTTTTGAAGATCTTTTGGACCTGCGATTTATCATCGAGAAAGAACACCCACATAAATCTTGAAAAATCATCAACTATAACTAGACCAAAAGAATTTCCACCGAGACTTTTGTAAGCGTTGGGACCAAAAAGATCCATGTGAAGTAGCTCGAGTGGCCTCCTTGTGGTCATGAGGTTCTTCACGGGATGCCTTCCTCCAACCTGTTTACCTGCTTGACAAGCGCTGCAAAGTCTATCCTTATCAAATATGACATTGTTAACGCCAAGTATATGGTTTCCTTTAATAAGCTTGTCAAGGTTTTGCATGCCCACATGACCTAATCGTCTATGCCATAACCAACCTTTAGAGGACTCAGCGATGAAGCAAGTTCTAGGTTGAGCCTTTTTAGTGAAATCAACAATGTATAGATCACCTTTATTTATACCGGTAAAGACCATTTTATGATTATCTCTATGAAACACTTGGCAATCTACTTCAGTAAATAGGACATTGAAACCGAAATCAGCAAGTCTAGATACTGAAAGTAAATTATAGCCAAGATAATCAACGAGCATAACATTTTGAATGGAGCTATCATGTGAGATGGCCACCTTACCGAGGCCAACCACCTTACCCTTTGAGTATCACCGAAAGTGACATACTTTCGAGGACCGTCGTTTTCAGCAAGCTCACGAAACATATCTTTATCTCCGGTCATGTGATCGGTACGTCCACTATCAAGAACCCATTCCTTTCCTCCAGCCATATATCCCCGAAGATTTGCCATAAGACCAAAGTGTCTCATTGCATCATCAAGATCAAGGTCACTATCATCATCCTCATCATAGTATCCATGTTCAACATCGTCATGTGGTGGATCGATTCCAAGAGAGGGTGATTCGTTAGAGTGAGTTTGACAATGATCTTCTTTATGAATTTTAATAGCTTCGGAAATAATATCACTAATAATTCCAACATCTCCTTTGGCACGCATAAGGTTTGTAAGCTCAAATAGACAATCACCAAACATAGGATCATTGGAATTCATCTTACTCAAGGCAATAGACCTATGGAGAATTTCATCTAGATTTTCAAGGACTAATTTGGAAAATGTTTGTCACACCCTGATTTTCATGCCACAACACTTAAGTCAATAAATCATGATAAAATGTGTTTTGACAAAAACTTCTGAGTGTTTTGGACTTTGCTTGATTTGATTTTTGTCTGCTGTTTGCAAGTGCTCTAAAAATCAAATAAATCCTCCAACTCCTATACTTCATCTCCTTGCTCCAAACTCTTGAACCAATGATCATGCCATGTGTATAGGACATAAAAATATTTTCTTACAAAAATAATTTGGCCAAATAGTATTTTCAAAAAGTAGTTTTCCAAAAAAAAACCTGAGTTGAGATTTGCACTGCAAGTACTTAATTAAGGGCAGTAAAAATCTTTCTAAAAATATATTTGACTCCTATTAGATATAGGATACCCAGAAACCTCAAAAATATAATTTTAAAAGTTATTTTACTATTTATTTAAAAGCTTTTTCTTAAGGCCAGAAATGGTCTTTAATAGGGAAAATTATTTTATTGTTTTAAAAATATTTGACAAAATTTAGGGAAACTCATAGGACATATATTGTCCATATATAAGAGTTTCAACACATGGTCATGTTCAAAATATTGGTCAAATCCCTCAAAAACCCTTTCTGGATATTTCAAGCTTTTGAAATATTTACAAAGTAAATATTCTCCAAAAATTCCAAGAAACTTCTAGCATGTCACATATGACATGTTTGATGATCTTGACAAGTATCATGTCATGGAGAATAGTAAAACTCCATGAAATCCCCTCAAAACCATTTCTGTCCATTTTGAAGTTTGAGCAACTTTACATTGCCAAACATGTCCAAATGTTCTCAAACCTTGTGAACATGCTCAAATGGTCTAATAATTAATCTAGACCAAATGGCACAAGTTGGAGAACAAGTTAACTTGATCAAAGTGCCCCAAAACCCTTCCTGTCCAGAACCAAATTTGGACAACTCTACATTGCCAAGTGTGTCCTTTTGATCTGAATTTTTGTGGACATGTTCAAATCCTCAAATGATGATACTACACCAAGTGGTGCATCAAGGAGAATAGATTTGCATGACTAAATCTTGGCAAAGCCATTTCTGCTGATTTCTAGGGTTTACCAAAGTTGCATTGGCTACTTTGCCCAAATGAGCTCAAACTTGGTGGAACACCCTACTTCTATGTGCCATACAATCCTGTTAATTCTCATTGCAAGTGGAATTAATTTTCTTGCCCAAACGAACAACAAACACCTTCTGCCATTTTTCCAAAAACACCAATTTGACCCCTTCCCCTAATCTCCTTGAGCTCAACTTTTTACCACAGCTCCTCCTAGTCTTCTCCTATCTCCAGTAACTCTTCCCTGGCCTCAGCACAATGATTGAGGGGTGAAACACCCCCATTTACGCCTCTGGATAGCACCTTCCTCTCTCTTTCTCACCTCCCTCCTCACTCCATTGGTTCCACAAGGCATCCAAGGCTTCCCCCTGCTATCCTAATACCTCCTGGCACTACTGGACACAAGTGGCCGCGCCCACTCCCCTTTCTTAATGCCATGGCATGCCAAAGGCGTGCTCCAGAGCGTGCTACAGTGCGCCCTAGCATTGTAGCCGCTCTCTGCCCGAGCCACCGGACCACCTAGGGCCTCCCCCTCGTGTCCCCCGAGGTCACCTCGACGTCTGCAGCACGCTACGCTGTCGTCCCCCTCCTCTCTCTCCCTCTCCTACTCTCCTCGCGTGCGGACAGAGCGCCGCCCGAGCGCGCCAGTCGCTGGCCACGGCGGGGACCCGCTTTGCCGCGTTTCCCGCTCCCCCTCTTCTCCCCCTGGGCGTAGTCCACGCCCACAAACGCCCCAGACACGCGCCCACGGGCTCCCGTGGCCTCCAGCGATGGCTACAGCCTCGCCGGCGCATGATCCGCTGTGCACCTCGCCCCCTCCTATTTGAGGCCGTCCCCGAGCCCCCTCTCGACTCCTTTGGCTCTATTTCTCTCCCGTACGCTCCCCAGGCCTACCCATTCATTCCCCCGAGCCCTCCTTGCTCCTCCATGGCCGAAGCCGAGCCGCCGGCCTCCTCTCAAATTCCCGCGAATGAGGCCTCCTCCTCCCCTCCTTTCTTCATCACGAAACCCCCAGGCCACGTAGGAACCTTTCCCCTCTTCTTCCTCTGCTCCGGTACCCCGTAGCACCAAAGCCGCCATCGCCATCGGCCTCGCCCGCCGTGGCCGACACCCTGCTCGACCCGGTGCCTCTGGGCAACCGTGCCACCCACGGTTGGACGCAGCAGGACCCCCTGAGCACGCCGGTGGCCAGCTCACCGGAAACGGTGGCCAGTGGCGCCGGCAAGCCACTGACGACGCCGCCCCTGCCTCTACTCTGTTCGAGCGGGAGGTTGGGGACGAACCCGACAAGCGGGCCCCGCTCGTCAGCGACCGGTGGGCGGGCCCCGCCGTTTAAGTGGAGACGGCTTCCGCCGTTACCGCCTACCCCGCGCGAAGGCGTATTTCCAGGAGCCGCCTTCGACGTGGCCCCTATCGCATTCGTGGCCGAGCAGCTGGGCCGGCCCAATGCGCTGTGGCGCTATACTGCGCTCGGTGCGCAGTATAGGTATAACCCCCTTCCTTTGTCTTTTCCTTTTTCTAGTCAACTTCAAAATTTCATAAACAATTCAAATTAACTCCAAATTTGATGATTCAAATTTCTAGTAGTTTCTAAAATCATTCCCTACCACATAGTGCTGTTGTCACATTTTTACAAAAGCATTGCCTTCACAAATATTTATCACATCCTATTTTTCCTATTTCTGTGATAAACTTTAGAAAATCACAGAGAGCCCATTTGTGATCCAAATTCCATGATTCAAAATCCTAGATGTCTATAAGTTCAAAACTTAGTTTTTGAACATTTTTACTAATACTTTCTGTATCACCTCAAATAATGGTCTATTTCTTTGTATATAGCCAACTTTGCAAATTCATAGGAAAATCATCTCAACTCCAAATCCAGTGAAACCAATTCCTAGATGCTTCTAAAATCATCCTTTGTTAAATGGGTGCCTTTGCTCATTTTTCAAAAATATATTTCTGTACACTTCTTGCAAGTCCATAAACCCCTTGATTCCATCATATTGAAATGTTCAGAGATGTCCGTTGATCAAATCCTAATGAAACCACTTTGGTCATCCTTCATATGACCAGAGGTATCCCAGAAAAGTCCAACTCATATTTTTAGAGCACTTTTATTTCCTGCCTTGTTGTGTTGCTTATTATGGTTGCTTTCGACGATAGTTGACGAAGTAGACGGAGTGCTTGGAGAAGGACCAGAAGATTTCAAGACTCTGATGAAACAGGCAAGCAGCCCTTTGACCATGTCCATGAAACCCTTTTTATGCATGTCTTATAACTCTTTATTATTGTTGCATCGGAATCATGATGAGATGGTAGACCACGTTGGTTGGTTGCCTCTGTTACTTCCTCATTGATACTTGCATTGTACAAGACCCTACCTTCTTATGAGGGTTATGCCGGTGGGAGTAGATAGGATGCTAAAGTAGTTGCTACGCAAAGTGGGTCAGGGCTATTCATGGAAAGAAACCAAGTGTGGTTTGACATACTTGCAAATAGCCCAGTGGGTGCCACTAATGCCCCTGGGAGATGATGATGAACTAGGTCACTACTTGGTGGAGAGGTAGTGTACCGAGGCTTGATGAAAGTGTTGCTTACAAAGACGGATTAGATTTAAGATTTGATGACTGTCCCAACCTTACATGCGCAACCACTCTACCCTTATATGGTAAAGGGCATTATTGAGTACCTAGACCGATACTAGCTTGGAGCCTGCATTACTAGTGACGCGAGAGTTGTTGGTGCGCTCTCTCGGGACAGGGTCGTGCCAGGTAGGGCGGCCATGACCATCTTTATGGGGCACCGGACACACCGTTGGTACCCCGTG
Organism: Triticum timopheevii; assembly: GCA_963921465.1. Lineage (NCBI taxonomy): Eukaryota > Viridiplantae > Streptophyta > Magnoliopsida > Poales > Poaceae > Triticum > Triticum timopheevii. The sequence goes on along the minus strand of OY997264.1, from coordinate 295,769,370 downwards.
CCAGTGGTATGTGATGAATATGGGAGCAAGGCTCCACGAAAATGTTATGTGAAATGTTGGGCACGGGGGTTACTGCCAATCGAGTGGACTCCATGTTAGTGTCGTCTAGGGAAAGGTAGTGATCAGGTGCTTACCCCGGGTACTTGAGGTATCGCTGGTCGTGGATGACACGGAAGTTCCCCGGATCTTGTGGGTACAGTGTGCAACCTCTGCAGAGTGTAAAACTATTTTAATAGCCGTGTCCACGGTCAAGGACAGTTGGGCAGTGCTGCTTAGACTATGTCCATATGTTTCTGACAAACAACACCATTTGGTGATATTGATGATGTGACTCGTGAGGAAGTCACGATGAGCTTGAGCAGGAGTTGTTCATAACTCTTCCTCGATGTTGATGTCTGTAACCTCCTGTTGCTTGTTGCAGACGCATTCCTGTCCTTGATAAATGTTGATCATACTTGCATGAGAAAAACTAGCTTTCCGCAACAATGTCAATTAAGCAATAGAGCTTTGCATAATTAATTTGTCATCACTCTTGGGTTGCTTGCGAGTACATTCAAAGTACTCATTGGCTTGCCACTGGTTATTTTATTGGCCAGGCATGAAAGAACAGGATATGATGAAGAGTACTTCGGTGACGAACATGCGAGCTAGGACGCTTCCCAGTCAGAATGCCTGTAGGGTTAAGGCAGATGGCATGGGTCCAAGTTATCGACGAAGATTTCCGCTGTGATGATATACTCAAGACTTGACCATAATGGTCCTACTTGTGTAAAACGGTATGTATGGATGTAAGACTCTTGTTATTTAGCTTATGTGTGTTCAGTGAGCATTGATCTCTGGGATCACTGTACACGTGCATTCGGTGATCACGACTTATGAGTCGGGGTCCCCACAGAGCTAGTATCAGAGCCATCCTGACTGTAGGAAGCCTTAGTTAGCATGGTCGTTAGTTAGGGTAAAACTATTTCCAAAACTACTACTAGTTTTCAAAACTATCTATACGTCTCTTCCCCTTCTGAGTTTTTCGGAAACTAAGATATACTTTCCTCTTCCCCTTCAAAATTTAATGGTCGCTAGAACCCTTATGCCCCTAACCACTGGATTCCTTGTAATCCTCGTGGATAATCAAAGAAGGAAGATGCCTTGCCAGACATTCACCCACATCTCCTGAACACAAGATTGGCGACATCACAACAAGACGATACCAACAGAAGATGCATCCTCGAGGAATGAGGACCTGAAGACCCAGGAGATGGTGACACCCTTGACACTGCCCCAAGATGATGCAACCTTAGCCTACGACGATCAGGGCATAGGTTATGCAATATCATGATATACATCGCTAATAGGGTAACCCTGTCACTACCGTTGTTGTATCGGCAACCACCAGTGGATGAGAACCTAGTCATTTGGTCCGCCTCACTATAGTGAGCAGGAAAACGGTTCTCTTCATCCCCCACTCTCGGTGACGATATTGTCAACAAGTGTCTGACAGATTGGGCCTCTATTATGCCTTGTTAATGTCGTTGCATAAAGGAGTGCCACCTGGAACCGCCAACACCTTAAAAAGGCAAAAGTGATCGTCATGATTAAGAAGACAACAGAAGATCAAGTCAATGCCAGTTACGAGGAGCCACCTTCACCCCATCACTTCAACAGGCAAGAAGTTGTCGAAGATTCTTCAGGCACAACCCAGATCGTTTCATCAAACAAGAGACGTAGCAACACCTGAGGAAACTCAGAAGACTGCATGAGGCACAAGGCACGACTACTGAGTCCGAGAACCCCTAGGGTAGGATGAGTCGTGTACCCCCTATGCGCAGTCGAGCCGTATGATAGTTCGAATAGAACCATGATTGTGTGTTACTTTTTTTTATTTGTTTGTGTTTTGATATAGGTCGCACTTTTGCCCTAGGCGACAAGTATGCGACTATATCACCTTCCTTACCTTGTTTCTTTTGTTTGGCCCTTTTTGCACCTGTTGTTTGCACTAGCACTATAGAACCCCCTTTAGGCATCCCTCCTCTATGCTACTTTTCCCTCTCATCTCTCTCTCCTCAACTGAAGACAAGCAAGACAATATGCACCAAGGATTCCACCTCGGCCACCAACAAGCACTGAAGACTTTTGCTACAACCTCCTCGAACAAGTGCAACCCCTTAGAGTTATGGTTTCCCCTCAAGATTAGAGACCCATTCCTAGACCCTTCGAGGCTTCACGAGATACCCCAGCTCAAAACCTTAACCATGAGCTTAACCTACGGAATTGCAAGAGAACCTGTTAAGCCTCCGTAACCTTGCTTATCACTGGGTTCATTATGGAACTAGTGGACATAGTGAATGAGCACATTATCATCCTAAGATAACACCAAAACTGACGATGCCATAGGAAAGACCAATCTGAGGATATAGGAATAGAGGACAAATGACTAGGTGAGTTTATATCAATGACTTTGAGGAATTATCTGAGACTATTTGGTGGATTATAAGGCTACCATGATTGGTAGATGAACTTGGTGGGATCATGATTATAGAGTAGCATAGCTTTAATTACCCCCTGAGTAAATTGGATTTAATAGGACAATTATGACTGCAAGATGAAATTCCTGGAAGTATAAGGATTTGACTTAGCCAGGGGATATTGATAGGAGATAGTTGACATTATGATAATGACTTTGGGGAACATGTAGGAATTCTCGTTGGACAAGAGATTTGCATTTTAGTAGGTGATTCTAGTTGAATATAGATGCTGAGTATGCCTACATGGTTTGGAGTAAATTGGATTTAGACTGATGATCTCGATCATGATACCATGTTTCTCGGTGGACAATAAACTAAGAGATTGGATTAATTGTCAGTGTTGATTTAGGGATCTATATAAGCTTGACCTTGGAGTTTACTTGACCATGATAATGGGAATCGGTGGACTGACTATAGCAAAAATAGCCCTTTCAAGTATATGGGGATTATAGGAACATTAGGAGATCATGTGGAACACCATAGACATTGGATTTGTGGAATTAATGGATCGTGTAGTGATTGATGGAAGTTAATGGGCTGTTGGAGTTGATTCATAGGAAGGAGACAAGATCTTGGAGTGGCTTACGACGTGTTTCCCTAGGATAGAGGTGCTTTATCTTAGACCTTGGAAGAATAGGCTGAGCACTTGGATTGTCACGTTCAAGCTTAGCAGCTTATATGTTCTACCCATGGATTTTTAGGGGTAGACATACATATGAGTTTGGGGATTGTAGACATATATGATTTTGTTAGACCTCCCCCAGGGAGTCATGAGTATAATAATAGCATGAGTGATGATTGGAGCTGACCTACAAGAGTTGATGCTTTCGGTGGTATAAGGTTATTTGTTTAAAGGACTAGATAGAACAATTGGCATCTCAGGAACCGTGCTTAAGGATAAAGATGATAAATGTTCACTCGCACACTAGAATCCTTGAAACCCTTAAGTCCTACCAAGCCATAACATGGTCAGATCATGACCACATGCTTTGATTCTAGATCATAAGACCTTGGCCGATACTCAACCATGACCACCACCAATGCCTCATCCCACTTTACGTACCCCATAGATCTCATGGAGTGCTTAGACAAGATAGTTGTCATCATCATTTGGTGACCTACCTGTCCACCCGAAGACGGAAGAAGAGCCGTTCAGCTAGTCAAGGAACATTTGAAGACCGCCATGCCAAGGAGGAAGAACTACACCTACCACCATCATCAAGAAGTAAACATCCGCGTCGAAGACCAGGTGTATCTGCAAGCCACTCCTCTCTAAGGAACCAAGGATTTCCATGACAAGGAGACCCACACCAAGATTCATTGGCCCCCTTCGAGATCACTCCAAGATTTAACAACCCCCTCCGAGATCACTTCAAGAAGAAGAGTAGACGACTACCAGCTAGAGTTACCACCTGAGTTACCCATTGTGCACAACGTTTTCCATGCATCACAATCCGAAAGTGTTTCCAACTTCCCAACTTGCCCGATCTCTACGAGGGCATTGACCATCGAGCCATCGACCCCTAGCCCAATCTAACCTACCGCAAGCTACCCATTAGCAACCTGGATCAAAAAGAGCGTCATACACGAAGCCACGCCATCAAGTACTTCAAGTTCAAGGGAGCACCACTCGGAAGCAGAAGCAGTATGAGGATGTGAAGACTACCCCAAACCCAAGTTTCCATACTCCTTTCCGCGCCTAGTTTGGGAATCTCGGGGACGAGATTCTTGTAAGGGGGTAGGTCTGTCACACCCTGATTTTCATGCCACAACACTTAAGTCAATAAATCATGATAGAATGTGTTTTGACAAAAACTTTTGAGTGTTTTGGACTTTGCTTGATTTGATTTTTGTCTGCTGTTTGCAAGTGCTCTAAAAATCAAATAAATCCTCCAACTCCTATACTTCATCTCCTTGCTCCAAACTCTTGAACCAATGATCATGCCATGTGTATAGGACATAAAAATATTTTCTTACAAAAATAATTTGGCAAAATAGTATTTTCAAAAAGTAGTTTTCCAAAAAAACCCTGAATTGAGATTTGCACCGCAAGTACTTAATTAAGGGCAGTAAAAATCTTTCTAAAAATATATTTGACTCCTATTAGATATAGGATACCCAGAAACCATAAAAATATAAATTTAAAAGTTATTTTAATATTTATTTAAAAGCTTTTTCTTAAGGCCAAAAATGGTCTTTAATAGGGAAAATTATTTTGTTGTTTTAAAAATATTTGACAAAATTTAGGGAAACTCATAGGACATATATTGTCCACATATAAGAGTTTCAACACATGGTCATGTTCAAAATATTGGTCAAATCCCTCAAAAACCCTTTCTGGATATTTCAAGCTTTTGAAATATTTACAAAGTAAATATTCTCCAAAAATTCCAAGAAAATTCTAGCATGTCACATGTGACATGTTTGATGATCTTGACAAGTATCATGTCATGGAGAATAGTAAAACTCCATGAAATCCCCTCAAAACCATTTCTGTCCATTTTGAAGTTTGAGCAACTTTACATTGCCAAACATGTCCAAATGTTCTCAAACCTTGTGAACATGCTCAAATGGTCTAATAATTAATCTGGACCAAATGGCACAAGTTGGAGAACAAGTTAACTTGATCAAAGTGCCCCAAAACCCTTCCTGTCCAAAACCAAATTTGGACAACTCTACATTGCCAAGTGTGTCCTTTTGATATGAATTTTTGTGGACATGTTCAAATCCTCAAATGATGATACTACACCAAGTGGTGCATCAAGGAGAATAGATTTGCATGACTAAATCTTGGCAAAGCCATTTTTGCTGATTTCTAGGGTTTACCAAAGTTGCATTGGCTACTTTGCCCAAATGAGCTCAAACTTGGTGGAACACCCTACTTCTATGTGCCATACCATCCTGTTAATTCTCATTGCAAGTGGAATTAATTTTCTTGCCCAAACCAACAACAAACACCTTCTGCCATTTTTCCAAAAACACCAATATCACCCCTTCCCCTAATTTCCTTGAGCTCAACTTTTTACCACAGCTCCTCCTAGTCTTCTCCTATCTCTAGTAACTCTTCCCTAGCCTCAGCTCAATGATTGAGGGGTGAAACACCCCCATTTACCCCTCTGGATAGCACCTTCCTCTCTCTTTCTCACCTCCCTCCTCACTCCATTGGTTCCACAAGGCATCCAAGGCTTCCCCCTGCTATCCTAATACCTCCTGGCACTACTGGACACAAGTGGCCGCGCCCACTCCCCTTTCTTAATGCCATGGCATGCCAAAGGCGTGCTCCAGAGCGTGCTACAGTGCGCCCTAGCACTGTAGCCGCTCTCTGCCCAAGCCACCGGACCACCTAGGGCCTCCCCCTCGTGTCCCCCGAGGTCACCTCGACGTCTGCAGCACGCCACGCTGTCGTCCCCCTCCTCTCTCTCTCCCTCTCCGGCTCTCCTCGCGTGTGGACAGAGCGCCGCCCGAGCGCGCCAGTCGCTGGCCACGGCGGGGACCCGCTTTGCCGCGTTTCCCGCTCCCCCTCTTCTCCCCCTGGGCGTAGTCCACGCCCACAAACGCCCCAGACACGCACCCACGGGCTCCCGTGGCCTCCAGCGATGGCTACGGCCTCGCCGGCGCATGACCCGCTGTGCACCTCGCCCCCTCCTATTTGAGGCCGCCCCCGAGCCCCCTCTCGACTCCTTTGGCTCTATTTCTCTCCCGTACGCTCCCCAGGCCTACCCATTCATTCCCCCGAGCCCTCCTTGCTCCTCCATGGCCGAAGCCGAGCCGCCGGCCTCCTCTCAAATTCCCGCGAATGAGGCCTCCTCCTCCCCTCCTTTCTTCATCAGGAAACCCCCAGGCCATGTAGGAACCTTTCCCCTCTTCTTCCTCTGCTCCGGTACCCTGTAGCACCAAAGCCGCCATCGCCATCGGCCTCGCCCGCCGCGGCCGACACCCTGCTCGACCCGGTGCCTCTGGGCAACCGAGCCACCCACGGTTGGACGCAGCCGGACCCCCTGAGCACGCCGGTGGCCAGCTCACCGGAAACGATGGCCTGTGGCGCCGGCAAGCCGCCGACGACGCCGCCCCTGCCTCTGCTCTGTTCGAGCGGGAGGTTGGGGACGAACCCGACAAGCGGGCCCCGCTCGTCAGCGACCGGTGGGCGGGCCCCGCCGTTTAAGTGGAGACGGCTTCCGCCGTTACCGCCTACCCCGCGCGAAGGCGTATTTCCAGGAGCCGCCTTCGACGTGGCCCCTATCGCATTCGTGGCCGAGCAGCTGGGCCGGCCCAATGCGCTGTGGCGCTATACTACGCTCGGTGCGCAGTATAGGTATAACCCCCTTCCTTTGTCTTTTCCTTTTTCTAGTCAACTTCAAAATTTCATAAACAATTCAAATTAACTCCAAATTTGATGATTCAAATTTCTAGTAGTTTCTAAAATCATTCCCTACCACATAGTGTTGTTGTCACATTTTTACAAAAGCATTGCCTTCACAAATATTTATCACATCCTATTTTTCCTATTTCTGTGATAAACTTTAGAAAATCACAGAGAGCCCATTTGTGATCCAAATTCCATGATTCAAAATCCTAGATGTCTATAAGTTCAAAACTTAGTTTTTGAACATTTTTACTAATACTTTCTGTATCACCTCAAATAATGGTCTATTTCTTTGTATATAGCCAACTTTGCAAATTCATAGGAAAATCATCTCAACTCCAAATCCAGTGAAACCAATTCCTAGATGCTTCTAAAATCATCCTTTGTTAAATGGGTGCCTTTGCTCATTTTTCAAAAATATATTTCTATACACTTCTTGCAAGTCCATAAACTCCTTGATTCATCATATAGAAATGTTCAGAGATGTCCATTGATCAAATCCTAATGAAACCACTTTGGTCATCCTTCATATGACCAGAGGTATCCCAGAAAATTCCAACTCATATTTTTAGAGCACTTTTATTTCCTGCCTTGTTGTGTTGCTTATTATGGTTGCTTTCAACGATAGTTGACGAAGTAGACGGAGTGCTTGGAGAAGGACCAGAAGATTTCAAGACTCTGATGAAACAGGCAAGCAGCCCTTTGACCATGTCCATGAAACCCTTTTTATGCATGACATATAACTCTTTATTATTGTTGCATCGGAATCATGATGAGATGGTAGACCACGTTGGTTGGTTGCCTCTGTTACTTCCTCATTGATAGTTGCATTGTGCAAGACCCTACCTTCTTATGAGGATTATGCCGGTGGGAGTAGATAGGATGCTAAAGTAGTTGCTACGCAAAGTGGGTCAGGGCTATGCATGGAAAGAAACCAAGTGTGGTTTGACATACTTGCAAATAGCCCAGTGGGTGCCACTAATGCCCCTGGGAGATGATGATGAACTAGGTCACTACTTGGTGGAGAGGTAGTGTATCGAGGCATGATGAAAGTGTTGTTTACAGAGACGGAATAGATTTAAGATTTGATGACTTTCCCAACCTTACAATCGCAACCACTCTACCCTTATATGGGAAAGGGCATTATTGAGTACCTAGACCGATACTAGCTTGGAGCCTGCATTACTAGTGACGGGAGAGTTGTTGGTGTGCTCTCTCGGGACGGGGTCGTGCCAGGTAGGGCGGCCATGACCATCTTTATGGGGCACCAGACACACCATTGGTACCCCATGCCAGTGGTATGTGATGAATATGGGAGCAAGGCTCCACGAAAATGTTATGTGAAATGTTGGGCACGGGGGTTACTGCCAATCGAGTGGACTCCATGTTAGTGTCGTCTAGGGAAAGGTAGTGATCGGGTGTTTACCCCGGGTACTTGAGGTATCGCGGGTCGTGGATGACACGGAAGTTCCCCGGATCTTGTGGGTACAGTGTGCAACCTCTGCAGAGTGTAAAACTATTCAAATAGCCGTGTCCACGGTCAAGGACAGTTGGGCGGTGCTGCTTAGACTATGTCCATATGTTTCTGACAAATGTTGATGATGTGACTCGTGAGGAAGTCACGATGAGCTTGAGCAGGAGTTGTTCGTAACTCTTCCTCGATGTTGATGTCTGTAACCTCCAGTTGCTTGTTGCAGACGCATTCATGTCCTTGATAAATGTTGATCATACTTGCATGAGAAAAACTAGCTTTCCACAACAATGTCAATTAAGCAGTAGAGCTTTGCATAATTAATTTGTCATCACTCTTGGGTTGCTTGCGAGTACATTCAAAGTACTCATTGGCTTGCCACTGGTTATTTTATTGGCCAGGCATGAAAGAACAGGATATGATGAAGAGTACTTCGGTGACGAACATGCGAGCTAGGACGCTTCCCAGTCAGAATGCATGTAGGGTTAAGGCAGATGGCATGGGTCCAAGTTATCGACGAAGATTTCCGCTGCAATGATATACTCAAGACTTGACCATAATGGTCCTACTTGTGTAAGACTCTTGTTATTCAGCTTCTATGTGTTCAGTGAGCATTGATCTCTGGGATCACTGTACACGTGCATTCGGTGATCACGACTTATGAGTCGGGGTCCCCACAATGTTCCTCAAGAAATTTCCATATAGTGTAGGCACACTCAAGAGCAGGCAAACATCCAATCAAGTTTCTAGGCAAGCCTCTAGTGATAAGATTAATAGTTCTAAGATTGCGAATCATGTCAATTGACTCATCAAGGGTAGGACGCATAGGATCAACATGAGGTGCACAAGGGCTAGCAATGTACTTGTTCAAATGATATTCATTGAAAATCACAAGCATCTCATTCTTCCACTCATGAATGTACTCTCCATCAAGTATAGGCACTCTATGTCTAAGACTTACCAAAGTAGACTCATCCATCTTCCTCCAATGGTGATTAAACCAAAGCAATGGAGACCAATGCTCTGATACCAATTGAAAGGATCGAGAAGAGGTGTCTAGAGGGGGGTGATTAGACACTAAGTGAGAAAAGGTGCAGTTTTTAATTTCTTTAAGTTGAAGTGGAGTTTTGTCACAAGTTTAACAATCACAATGCATATCAAGCAAGCATGCAAAGTGTGTATGAGCAGCGGAAAGTAAAGCATGCAACTTGCAAGAATGTAAAGGGATGAGATTGGAGTGTGCAAACGCAATTTGGAGACACAGAGATTTATTAGACGTGGTTCCGATAGGTGGTGCTATCGTACATCCACGTTGATGGAGACTTCAACCCATGAAGGGTAATGGCTGTGCGAGTCCACGGAGGGCTCCACCCAGGAGGGGTCCACGAAGAAGCAACCTTGTCTATCCCACCATGGCCATCGCCCACGAAGGACTTGCCTCACTAGGGTAGATCTTCACGAAGTAGGTGATCTCCTTGCCCTTACAATCTCCTTGGTTCAACTCCACAATCTTGTCGAAGGCTCCCAAGTGACATCTAGCCAATCTAGGAGACACCACTCTCCAAGAAGTAACAAATGGTGTGTTGATGATGAACTCCTTGCTCTTGTGCTTCAAATGATAGTCTCCCCAACACTCAACTCTCTCTCACAGGATTTGGATTTGGTGGAAATATGATTTGAGTGGGAAGCAACTTGGGAAAGGCTAGAATCAAGATTCATATGGTAGGAATGGAATATCTTGGCCTCAACACATGAGTAGGTGGTTCTCTCTCAGATAATGTCTGTTGGAAGTGTAGGCATGTTCTGATGGCTCTCTCAACGAATGAAGAGTGGGTGGAGGGGTATATATAGAGTCCACACAAAATCTAACCGTTACACACAACTTGCCAATCTCGGTGGGACCGAATCATCAACCTCGGTCGGACCAATTTAGCAAATAATGTGATAGTTAGGATTTTCAGTGGGACAGACATGCAACTCGGTAGGACCGATATGATTAGGGTTAGAGCATAACGTAGTCTCGGTGAGACCGATTACACAAACTCGGTGGGACCAATTTTGGTAATGGACAGACAGAGGGTTGGTCAGGCAAACTCGGTGGGACCGATTCGCTCATCTCGGTTGGACTGAAATGTTACGAAGAGGAACAGAGAGTTTGCATTGTAATCTCGGTAGGACCGATTACACAAACTCGGTGAGACCGATTTTGGTAATAGATACAAACAGAGAGATTACAATCCCATCTCGGTGAGACCGAGATCCCTATCGGTGGGACCGATTTGCCTAGGGTTTGTGGCAGTGGCTACGACATCTGAACTCGGTGGCGCCGGATAGAAAGAATCGGTGGGGCCAAGTTGGAATTTTGGTTTGGGTCATATGTGGATGTGAGAAGGTAGTTGAGGTCTTTGGAGCATATCACTAAGCACTTTGAGCAAGCAAGCCATTAAACAACACCTCATCCCCTCTTGATAGTATTGGCTTTTCCTATAGACTCAATGTGATATTGGATCACTAAAATAGAAAATTAGAGTCTTGTGCTTGGAGCTTGAGACAATCCTTTGTCCTTAGCATCTTGAAGGGGTTCCACATCCTCTAGTCCATGCCACTTCATTGTTGAACTTTATCTAAAACATACTAGGTAAAAGTGTTAGTCCAACAAGAGATATGTTGACATTAATTAACAAAATCACCCAGGGAGCACTTGTACTTTCACGCGGCCACTGCTGGCACGCTCCCCATGCTCTGCTCTCTCGTCATCAGCAACATGGTCGTCACCAAGACTCTCATCGATGACGGAGCAGGGCTCAATTCCTGTCTGTTCAAACGTTCAACAGACACCAAGTGTCGTACTACCAGCTCCACCACACTAAGCCCTTTTCAGGAGTGACTGATGATTCTACACATCCGATAGGGTAGGTCCGCCTCCTTGTCACCTTCGGTGAGTGCATCAACTACCGCACCGAGCTCATTGATTTTGACGTCGCCGACATTTGTCTGCCCTACAACGCCATCCTAGGGTATTCAACACTGGCCAAGTTCATGGCAGCTACGCACCATGGCTACAACGTCCTCAAGATGCCAGGAAGCGGCGGCGTCATCACGGTCGTGTGTCAAGAGAAGTATGCGGTGTGCTTCCTCGAGCGTGCCTGCCAGGCTGCAGCGGTCGAGAACCCTGAGGACGAGGGCGGTGCCCTCCCTCCTGAGGTCGCCCCCAAGACGAAAAAGCTATAGCTGGGACAGGGGTCTCATGAAGGAGCATCACCTGAGGATGCCGCGCTGAGCCTCGTGTTCCTGGACGCGGCACCTTCAACCATCGCATAGTAAGGCGCGCCCGGCACCCTCCTCAGGCTAGGCTCAGGGGCTCCCCTTGGGAGGGCCTCAGACCTATCCAAGGTCACGAGGGAGGCACTCGGGCACCATGTGGAGGCTCTCTTCAGAGCACGCTTCCCTGGAGAATGCAGCAGGCGGGAGGCGCCAGGCGTTTAGGAGTTCATCAGCAAGGCAATCGAGGAGATTCAAGAAGCAAGGGTTCTGCAAGGCGATCGTCACCTGCCACGAGGCGCAGCTCACTGCCCCAGCGAGGGTAAGGAGTTCCGCATCTACATCGACATCCCCGAGCTCAACAGGACCGCATGTCGGCAGCTCATCTGGCCGTCTCATGTCGGCCGATGCGAGGGTCCACCCCACAGCTACGTCTGCATGCCCTTCGGCCTGCCTAGAGCGGATGTGGTGTTCCAGCGCTACATGAGGGACGCCCTGGTGGCTCGCGAGGCCAGGCATCGGGCGATCCTAGCGGAGATGGAGGAGCACCTCCAAGAGCCTCCCGAGGCTCGGCACCAGAGCGGCTCGTGAGGAATGACTCCAGCAGCATGCGTTTTTGGCTACCTCAACACCTCTTCAGCGACGGTACTAGGTGACATCTCTCTAGTCCGTTCAGTTTGGGGGCGCCCCTCGGGCTGCATCTTCCCCAGGCTGCATGGGTCTGTCCCTGCGGCATGTATCATTTTGCATTCACCGGGACTGTTTAACTGTTTTTTGCGAGTTTACCTATGATCATCACTCTATGGCCGTGAGTCTTAGCTGCCCCGCGGCCCCCCTCGTGTTTGCTGGCTTGTCCCTCGCCCACTGCATGGCAACTCACATTGGCACGACGCTTGTGCTCGGGTCCGTCCCTGCAATGCTGGCAAACCCGAGGATCGAGATCTGGTTCGCGACCCGCCTCGCGCACACCACCTTACCAGGTCCTCGGTGCCTTCATCCGATTCCCAGGGCGCTGGGCTGCAGGCCCGCTCCGCTGGGGTTCTCGGCCATTTCTATCATCTAACCTGCAGGCTCACCCGGTGGAGGTTCGCCGACCGTCTTGGACGACCGCCATCTTGCCTTGCAAGTCGCTTGCGCGTTAAAGGGGGAGGTTCTGATCATCGCGCGTCGGGAGCTCCTACCGGCTCTCCAGCCCTCACCCCTAGCCTTGACCACGGCATCGCGACCTGGCATACCAGCGGCGGCTAAGCTCGCTCGAGGGTCGGGACCGGACAACGTGGAGCACCTGGGCGAGCGAGGCAAGAAGGTAGCCATTGTGGGCCGCGCCCAATGGTATCGCCACAAATGCAGGAGCGAGCACCCTCTTCCGGACGGACTAGGACACCTAAAGATAAGTCACGATCCGCTGCGGCAATGGCTTTGCTCCCTGCACGCCCCGCCTCGTAGTCCCTTTCCGGCGGTTTCACTCACCTTTTGGATTCTCTAGGCGGCTGCTTGCACGCCAAGGGGGACCTCATGAGCATCGCGTCTCATGATCTCTTTCCGGACCTTGCGCCGCTCACCTCCTAGCCTTGACCACGGCATCACGACCTGGCATACTAGCGATGGCTGAAGCCTGCCTGGGGACTAGGTCCTGCCGGTGTAGAGCATCACGCTGTCTAGGGGAAAGGAAAGGGAGGAACCTTGCCGAACTGGGATACACGAATCCATCACAAAATCAAAAGAAGCAACGCTGATATTAAATACATTCCGATCCTTACAAACCTCACGGGGGCTGATCTTCATCCGCACAGGGAAAGCAAAAGAAAGAAGGCAGCTACTAAGCCCTAGAGGATCGCTGGCAATGCCGGGCGGCAGCCGCTACAGCACTTCGACTTCGGCGGGAGCTTGGCGGCACGTAGGTGTCGTCACTCGACTCCGGAGACTCACTATGCTCAGGAGAGCCGCTGGATTCCTAGTAACCACTGCTGCTTCTGGACGAGGCACCATGGGGGGCGGCGGCAGGCTCAGTGCCCGCTGCAGCACTCTGTGGGCTGCCTCCTCTGGGGCACCATTCCAGCCGTTCGCCCTCTTCATTCAAGACCTTGAAGAACAAGGTGGCCGCACCGTCATACTCGAAGTGAATCTCCAGGGCTCCCTCTGCGCGGCAAGCCTGGGCGACCCCACCCCATTCGCGCGTCATGAAGACGTCTCTAGGGGGCACCACCTCGACTTCAGCTCCAGTGGCCAAGCTGCAGCACCCGGCGTGCTGCAGTCATAGCTCAACCGGCCCCCTCGGAGGCAGCTCGCCGGCAAAGAACCTCGGGAGCTGGATCCAGATGTCGGGAGGCATCACCGCCCACACCACAAACTCGCGCGAGCTATCCTCGACGTGGGTTCGTGGTGCGGTCGGCAGGGCAATGGCGGCCCTGCCACCACCATCAGGAGCCGCCCGATGACACACATCTTCATCTTTAGCTCGAGCGTATAGGGGGAGGAGGAAGCCAGGCGGAGGCCTCGATTGCCAAGGCCTGGTCACCTCTCGCCCCGTGCTGGCATTGTGAGGGAGTCGGAGCTGCTTCTTCGGCGGGAGAGGATCGGACCCCTCCCTAGGGGCCTTCCCCTTTTCAGCCGCAGAGTACTTTCTAATTGGCACCATGTGAGTGAGATGAAGAAGAGGAGAAGAAGGAGAAAGCAAGACGAAGGAGAGATGGGCGAGGGGCTCAGCCCCTCCCTCGCATTTATAGCCAAGGGAGGCCAACCGCCGGCCTCCACGACCTCGTGTCATCATGATCTTTTGCGTGCCTCATCATCCTGTTAAGTCGAACGGTTGTCGAGGTAGCGTGGGGAAGCGGAGTCGCCCACGTCCATCAATTGTCGCATGTCATCAAGGCCGCAGGCGGTTAGGGACCGCGGCGCTCCGCACTGCCCTTTGGCTTTTCCTAGAAGCCAAGTCCAAGCGCGCCTTGGGCCCGGGGCCTACTATCGGCGTTTTGGATATGGGGGTATCGAGCCCTGCCTGCCTGCAGCCCACCTCATGGCTCCACCGATGGCCTGGTACGGCCCAGCTTCAAGCATCAAGAGCATAAGACCCTCGCAAGGGGCCGAGCCTCGTGAGGCGGACGACGCCAAGACCCCGAGGGGATCGGCCTCTTCAGGATAGCTCCCGAGGGGTGGAGAGTTCCATGCAAGGTATACCTCACGAGGCTCAGCTGACGTGAGCCATGATGACCAAGGCCAGGTGGGCGCCAGGCGGGCGCAGAGCGCAGGTTTTCCTCTTCGGTGCAAAGGAGGCAAGCCATAGGCGTGGAGTCTTGAGGAATCAGCCAAAGGCTTCCATTCTGGTGGAACGAGACCAAGACCGCCAGGACGGTAGGACGGAGGTCATCGGGGAGCCCACCGTAGTGTCACGACCAGAGGCTTTTCGCACGAGAAGACTACTTTTGTCAGGATAAGCTATACTACTTGCCCCCTTTCAAATCTGGTCATTGTGGGATCCCTTCCCGCCAACATTTGGGAAGAGGACCAAGGCCACTATAAATAGGACTTAGCCACCACCATAGATGGCAACTGGATCGGATCCATTCTCACCCGACCGCCTCACCAGCTCTCTTGAGCCCAAGAACACCTCACCTCCTGAGGCCAGTTCATCCACTGTACTAGTTCATCCTCAGCCCTCGAGGCAATCCACCAAAACGCTGGAGTAGGGTATTACACCACAAGGTGGCCCGAACCAAGATAAACTGTTGTGTCTCTTTGTCTCTTCGAGACCGTCGCGCTAGGCTTAGGAGGATCGCGAGTAGGCAGGCTGGGTAGGTTGAGATCTCCGCACGCACCCCAGAGTTCGAACCTCTCAAGGGTTTGCGGAACCCCTAATCCTACAAATGCTAGCCCAGAAACAAGCGTTACCACTAGGCTTTTCCCTAATAGTGACAGAACGTCATCCACAAACTGGTACATACTAGATTGGCGGACTACTCTTTTAGCTTCTTCTCGCTCTTTAGGATGTTCTCCTGTCTGGAGGATTTGAACAATCAGTTGTGCCCATGACAGAGCTTGTGGGTCGACCACAGGACTAAAGGCATATCTTCAACTGCGGGAATGCTAGTCTCAACGGCAAGGACATGGGGTCCTATCGGTGCTTGCTGCTCACCGGCAAGCTTGGTGTTGTTTCCAGTAACATCTTTGTCGGTAGCTTCTGGGAGCTCTGTTGGAAAGTACTTGTCGGTGTTCTACTTTCATCTTTTGTTCTGACATTTCGATGGTGTCACGGATGGCTGAGTCAAATGGAGCACAAAAGTTCCTCGTTCCACATGTAACTTAAGGGTGGTACACTTTGACAGATCATCAACTATGTTGTTCTCCGCACAAGATATGTGATTTTTTTGTAATCCGTCAAAGTGTTGTTCTAATTTCCTCACTTCATCAACATATGCTTCCATCAATGGGCTCTGATAATATTTGTTTACTGGCTTCCAAAGATGTCATGTGTACAACGATCTATGGGACCAGCAAAAAGGCCCCTTTGCAGTTTGACTGTGGAGATCAAAAAGCACAAAGAGTAGATCCGACAATCAAGACATCGGTTTTACCCTAGTTCAGGCCACTGTGAAGCGTAAAACCCTACTCCTGCTTTGTTCTCTTGGATGTGTGTATGTCTAGTTACATGGAGTGCTACTAGCTCTTTACAAGTCTAGGGTACTAAAGGACCAAAACTTTAGTACACCGAGAGGAGCCCCTGGGCCTGGGCGACACACGCATGCGAGGCATCGGTGGGTGAGGCCCGAAGAGTGCACATGCACGCGTGGTAGAGGATAACTTTCATAATATTCTCTTTAACAACGCCCCCATGGCGCTCATTAAATACGAAACATGGGAGAAGTGTGCTATAATAGGTAGTGCGCCTGCAAAAGTGCATCCACGTCGGATAGTAAAGAGCTAGCCCCACGCCTTCCCCTTAAAAAGGAATCTGCAGAGGGCACTACTCATTTACTCCCCACCTGGCACGCCAAATATGTCATGCATACAACAATCTATGGGACCAGCAAAGTCCCCTTTGCGGTTCGACTGGGAGATCAACAACCACAAAGAGCAGATCCAACAATCAACACAATGGTTTTATCAAGGTTCGGGCCACTGTGAAGCGTAAAACCCTACTCTTGCTTTGTTATATTGGATGTGTGTATGTCCAGTTATAAGGAGCAGCGCTAGCTGGCAAGGTGTGCGGAAGAGTAGCTATGCGTGCAAATGGACAGGGTTTCGACCTTTGTAAAGGTAGCCATAGTCCCTCTTTTATAGAGAAAGGGGTCACTTCAATGGCAAAATGGTAAATACACACTATAAATAGTGGCTATAGTGCCAAATACCTAACTCTGATGGGTTAGGACAGACACATTAAATGCACCATGAGGTGTCATGTTGATGAAGCTCCTCGGCAAGAATTGTCTCTCCTTCTGTGCTGTTCGCCCATCTACCTTATATATCCTTGACACGATCTTGGGACGGGTGTCATTAAAATTGAGTCTTCGGTGGTGAGCTGCCATGTTCATAGACAAATCTCACATAACTGCGTAACCATTCGACACCTATATGACAAGTGACAAGCTGGTCGCTGAGGTGGAGCAGTGGCAAGACGATGGAAACATGCCAGGCCCGGAGCTTTCCAGATCTTCACTAGATTGACAGCGAGGAACTTGCCAGCAACTCCAAGCATGATCTTCTATATTCCCGATCACTGGCTTGGGCGTCGTTTTTATATTCGTGTCAACTAGTATTGAGCCTATCCTTAGTTGCCCTCTAGCAAGCCTTGCCATCAGGAAGGCTGCCACTGCCTGTGCACAAGTCTAGGCTACGAAAGGACTCAAACTTTAGTACACCAATAACAAGGTACTAGGGTGCGCCTAGGGGGTGGCCGTGCCCTAGTGCCTTGTGGGCGACTGGTGGATCCCCTCTGATATTTCTCCGTGAAATTTTAGCTCACTTGGAGAATAGGCATCTCTGATGTAGCGTTTTCAGGTCCAAAATTCTAGCTGCCGACAATCTCCTTCTTCATGCAAATCTTGAAAATTAAGAGAGAAACAACATTGTAATTGCATCACAAAGTATTATATTGATCAAAAAGATCATAAATAACAGTAGGAGAAAATGATGCAAAATGGACGTATCAACTCCCCGAAGCTTAGACCTCGCTTAGAGAGAGATGTGTTGATAAAACCAAATACGGACATAGTAGCATCATGATCATTATCACAACAACAATATATTATCATAAAACTTCTCATGAATAGGTAAAAATTCATCACAATAATGAAGTATAAAGCATAATATTTCTTGAAAACTAACAAAGTATGTTCCTAGTCAACAAAGAAATGACAATTCATCATATATTCAGGAAGCGTATAATGTAAGAGACTTTGTTTAGCAAGTCCGCATACTCAACTATCATTTAATCTTCCATGATTGCTGACAGTCACGACATATATATGGAGCAAAATTTTCAGTCAGACACAAAGAAAGACAGGGGCTTATAGTTTCGCCTCCCAACTTATTTACCTCAAGGGAATGTCAACAATAATAACTCATAATCACCATATCCAACTGGATATATATGCCTAGATCTTCCCCAACACATGATGCTTGCAAAGAGAAAAAATGAAAACGGAATAGAGAAGAACATTACTGACTCTTGCATTAAAAGTAAATAAAACAAAGTAAAAGATAGGCCCTTCACAAAAGGAAACAGAGGTTGTCATGCGCTTTTTAGTTTTCGATGTGCAAGCTCTTAATGCAAAGGAAAGTCAATTTATATTGCACCTTGTGATAGCAACATTTATTATGCACTCCATCGCTTTTATTTCTTTACCATCACAAGATCGTACAAAGTTTATTTTCCCTTACAATAAAAGATCATTTATATTTAGGAGCAATTTGTATTGCTTTTGCACCAATGAAAACTTACTTGAACGCTCTTATTCAATCCATAGGCAGATATAGTGGACTCTAATGACATAAAACTGGATTTAAGGGTTTTGAATGCACAAGTAGTATCTCTACTTGGTATGGATTTTTGGCTAGCAAAGATATTGATCAAGCACCACAGGTGGAGGATCCATGACAATATAACTTTGATGTGAATATAAGCGAACATAAATCATTACGTTGTGTTCCTTGTCCAACGTTAACAAATTGACATAGAATATTTAACGAGGGCTCACAATCATAAAAGATGTCCAAGATGGTATATTTATATGTGAATCTTCTCTTCCCTTATTAATATTTCATGAATTGCATCATTGACCAATACTATGTTTGTTAACTTCCAACAAATTTATCACTTATACTGTTCTTTAAGTAAAGTCATTACATTCCATGGGATTAGCATATGATCTTTTTATTATTTTCATTGCTAATATTGAAACATAAAAGTAAAGAAGCAAAACTAAAACTACTCTTTATTATATAACTCTCAACAAAATTACATAGATAGATAGTTCATGAAACTAGCACCCGAAAATAAATCGTACTAAACTTTTATTCTTCTAAATCACGAAATAACTAAGGATCAGACTAAGACAAGTAAATATAATAAAAGTGATGGTGATACGATACTGGGCACCTCCCCCAAGCTTGGCACAAGCCTAGGGTGGTGCCCATCCCCATGTACTCAAGTTTGTTTCTTTGGTGATGATGGTGATGATGAAGTAGTGGGATTGTCCTCCGTCTTCCACGGCATAGGTTCTCCATCATGAAAGGATAACAAGTCTCTAAGGTCCTGAAACTTGCAACTAATCTCATACTATTAAATTTTGCTTCATACTCCAATTTTTTTATTTTGAAGATCATAGACGTGGGGCTAGAGATAGTCATTTTGATCGTTAATCTTGAAGATGGCGTCTACAATCTCCATGTTGTTCACCTTGTGCTCATGGGCGAATTCCTGGTCATGGAGTGGTTGGTGTTAAGTCCATGTTCCACCATCCATTGGCACTTGAAGATCTCCTGCCCCATCGCTTCGAGCCTGGCCTCCATGCTTCCTGTCTTCTAAGGCCCTTGAACACACAGGATGTGAAGCACCCCCTCACGCATCTCAATGGCTTGAGGGTGTTTCATCACCTCCAGTAGGTAAGGTTTGATGACCTTCTCATAGAACTTGTCCTTGGATGAACTTGGTGGAGCAACGGTGATTTAGATATGTCAGAAAAACAACACGAAATGAGAATAGAGGAGAATTGTATAATATGGTGGTCACAACATTCAGGAATACATATAAAGAATTTTATCTTGCAAAACAAGTATTCAAGAAGAAAACAGAGTGGGAAAGGCACACGAGGGGCCCACAAGGCACCAGGGCACGCCTAGGGGGGGTGGGCACACCCTCCTTCCTTGTGGGCAGCTCGTGGGTCCCTTAAGTTGTTTTTTTAATGTTCCAAAACAGACAAAAAATATTTTTATGGAATTTTTGCAGTCATTTTACTTACTGTATCACATACTTACTCTTTAAGGGTTCTGAAGCATTTCGGAAGGTCTCTCTTATGGGTTCCTTCGGTGTCATAGTTTGAACAATGTTAGTTTCAACATTAATAGGTGTACCTGAGATATAATGCTTAATTCTTTGTCCATTGACTATCATCAGATTAGTGACCTCGGCATTGTTGATCTTGATAGCTCTGGAGCGATAAACTTCCTCGATGATATGCGATACTTCCCATTTAGAGAGAAGTTTTCCTGCTAAGCATCTGAAACGAGAGTTGTACAATAGAACATGCTCGCCCACTTTAAATTCCCATTTTTGAATTCTTTTATCATGCCCTTTGTTAACTTTTTCTTTAAACAACTTGGTATTTTCATATGCTTGGGTTTTGCACTCATCTAACAAGCTAATGTTATCCTCTTTTCACTGTCAAGTTTGAAATCATAGTTAAGTTATTTCATTGCCCAATATGCTTTATGTTCTAACTCAATAGGCAAATGACATGTTTTTCCATAAACTATTTTATACAGAGACATACCGATAGGATTCTTATAAGCAATTCTACAAGACCAAAGTGCATCATCAAGTTTGTTAGACCAATTCTTTTTAGATCTTTTAACGGTCTTTTGCAAGATTAACTTGATTTCTCTATTGCTCAACTGAACTTGACCACTAGACTACGGGTCATCAAGAAGATTTTCCATTTGCGACAAATTATCAGCTATGAGATTCTCACCTCCCTTTCTATCAATCATATGCAAGTCGAATTCTTGTAGCAAAAGAACCCACTTAATCTACCTAGGTTGATCATCTTTCTTTTTCATTAGATATTTAATAGTGGCACGGAGAGTGTGAAAAGTTACTTTTGAATCAACAATATAGGATCTGAATTTATTACATGCAAACACAACTGCTAAAAATTCTTTCTAGTAGTAGCATAATTTGTTTGAGCACTGCTAGAGTTTTACTAGCATAATAGATGACATCTAATTTCTTATCAATTCTTTGTCTTAGAACAACACTGTCGCGGTGGAACACGATCACCTATGGGGCCATCAGCCCCTTGTGGTTCGGCGAGGGGGAGGGTCGCCATGCACAAAGAGCAAAAGCCATGAAAACAGCACGGCAGTGGTGATGCCGGTGGGTTTTACCTAGGTTCGGGCCACCGTGAGGCGTAAAACCCTACTCCTACTTTGGTGGATTGATGGAAGGACCGCGAAGATCACACGATGCTCTAGCCCGGCAAGGGTGCCTCGGGGAGAGCAGCTACGCGTGTATGAGTGTACAAGGGTTTGAATCCTCTCTTAGTTAGCCACGATCCTCCTTTTATAGGCTAAGGGGTTACCACAATGGAAAAATGGTAATTATCTGCCGATTAGATAGCCAATAGTGCTATCATACTTAACTCTCGCAGTTAGGACAAAGTGCATTAAATGCACTGCTACATGTCACGTGGTGGATGCAGCCCGGCAAGCTTGTGCGCTGCTTATTCACTGCTTGTCTGTCAGCTTGACACGCCTCTAGACAGGTGTCACGTGGAGGTAATCTTCCTTACGAATGGCTGCCACATGCCAAATAACAGCCACTTAATCACCTGGAGGATCGACACCGCATCGATAGGTGACGTGCGTTACGATGCTGTGGAGCTGTGGAGTCTTGGCGGGGTCGACCGCCATCAATAGCCCCGGCAGGCCTGCCGAGGGAATATTGGCTTCGTCCTAGGGGCGGCCTCGACCTGACCGGGCTTGCCTACTAGGCAAGGGAGGCTTTCCCTTAGTGATATCCAATTGCTTTGGCTTGTCCTGGTCTTCTTGATCTGCCCTTTGATCTCTCAAAGTGCTATCTCTCTGGCTTGGCCTTGTCTTGAATGCTTGGTGTTGTATGCTTCTTTAGTTGTCATGCGTGTGTATTGTTCGGGCAACATACATGAGGGTTTGTTGCACCGACAAGCACCAACAACATAATCACTAGCATCACACATAATTTGAAAAGGTAGGTTCCAATCAGGTGGTTGAGGCAATGGGAGCAGAGATCAAGGCCTTCTTAAGTATTTCAAAGGCTTCTACGCAATCATCATAAAAAACAAATGGAACATCATTTTGCAAGAGATTAGTAAGAGGCCTATAAATTTTGGAGAAGTCTTTAATAAATCTCCTATAGAAACCAACATGACCAAGGAAACTTCTTATACCTTTAATATCTTTAGGACATGGCATTTTCTCAATTGCATCAACCTTAGCTTTATCTACTTCAATACCTCGTTCAAAAATTTTGTGCCCAAGCACTATACCTTCATTCACCATGAAGTGGCACTTCTCCTAATGCAAGAAAAGATTAGTTTCTTCAAATCTCTGCAAAACTCGATCAAGGTAGCTTAAGTAATCATCAAAAGAAGTCCCATAAATGGAAAAAATCATCCATGAATACCTCAACAATGTTTTCACAAAAATCAGAGAATATAACAGTCATACATGTTTGAAACGTAGCATGTGCATTACATAAACCTAAAGGAATGCATCTATAAGCATAAGTTCCAAAAGGACAAGTAAAAGTAGTTTTCTCTTGATCTTCTTTTGACACAGGTATTTGTGAAAAACCAGAATATCCATCAAGGAAACAAAAGTGTGTATTCTTAGACAATCTTTCTAACGTTTGATCATAAAAGGCAAGGGGTAATGATATTTTCTAGTAGCCTTGTATAATTTCCTGAAATGAATTACCATCCTATAACCAGTTACAATTCTTTGTGGGATGAGTTCATTTTTATCATTAGGAACAAAAATTATACCTCCTCTTTTAGGAACACAATGAATAGGACTTCCCATCTACTATCAGCTATGGTTAAATTATACCTTCTTCCAAAATCTTTAATATTTCAGTTCTTACTTCATCCTGCATCTTAGGATTCAATCATGGTTGGTGATCAACAATTGGCTTAGCATCAGTGTTGGTGCAATAAACCATGGATCTGTTGCCCAGACTATGCATAGGCATGGGAACAAGATTATGGCACTAGGCCATGCCAGAGTACAAGAGACCAAGATCTTCGAAGGACCAACATGCAGATCAAGAGGACTAAGGTCAAGCCAGAAAAGCAAGATACCACCAAGAGAAAAACCTCCCTTGCCGGGAAGACGATCTCGGCGAGGGCGGGGTTGCCCCTGGAAGAGAACATCCAAGACGTCCCGGCAGGGCCTACCGGGACTCACGGAGGCAAAAACCACCTAACCCAACCACTCCACCATGACCCACGTCGTCAATCAGTGCGATGTCAAGCCGCAAAGTTATTAAGTGTCAGGCATTCACCACATGGAAGCCTCTTTCTACAGGAAATACCTACATACAACACCTGTCCTACGACATGTCAAGCAAGCAGGCATGAAGATGGCAAAATAACCTGGCAAGGCTTGCCGGGCAAGCAATGATGTGCCATTGAGCGGTGCATTTAATGCGCTCTGTTAGCCTGCAGAGTTAGGTATGATAGCACTATTTGCTATCTTATCAGTGCATAATGACTAATTTGCCATTGTGGTGACCCCTTAATCTATAAAAGGAGGCTCGTGGCAACCGTAGAAAGGGTTAGAAGGTTGGATACCCACACACTCATTCGCGTGTAGCCACTATTGCCCATAGGAAACCCTGCCGGGCAAGTGTACTGTGCTCCACCACCGTTCTTCCACCATCAATTCACCAAAGTAGGAGTAGGGTTATACGCCTCACGGCGGCCCAAACCTGGGTAAAATTGCCCGTGTGATTTCTACCGTGCTGCCCCACGCTCTTCTGCTCTTTGTGCGACGTGACATCCCCCCTGCCAAACCAGTAAGGTACCCCTGGTACCATAGGTGGCCGTGGTTCCCACGACATCTTTGGCGCACCAGGTAAGGGGATCACTTGCGTGAACCTGAAAGCATGTACAGCGCGTCATCTTCATCGCCATCTTCGTCTCTGACGGCGCCATCTACCATGGCGCCAAAGAAGAAATCCGGTGCTTCGGCTCACCCGTCCACCTCAAAGGCTCCACCGCCCGCAGCCAGCAATGCTATGGGAGGTGTGGTTGCATGCAAGGATGTGGACGCTCCTGGGGATGTGGTCAGAGCAGGCGGCACCATCACCACTTCCCCCATGGCCGAAGCAGGAGCGGAAGACACCAGAGGAGAGCAACATCTGCAACACCCTGATGGTCACGCTCCACGAGGTACGGGTGAAGGGGTTACTCCATCCACGCGCCTTCCTCTCACTGACGGGCACATCCACAGTGATGGCGCTCAGTCCGGGGCGAATCGCCGCCCTCCAGCCGCCCCCGTCACAGGAGCGACCGCAACGCGTGCGCCTCCCCTGGGGAGAGTTGACCAAGTCATTGCGCCCGACGGAGCCACTGGCCCTCAAGCACCTTCACCACACCACCATGCCGTCCAGGTGACCGCCTCGCAACAGCAAGGACGTGCTACTGTCGCTGCTGGCACCGTCAAGAGCCGAGCGATGGTACGATCTGCGTCATCATCACCCAAGCCGAGTGCGGCAACGGAGGCCACGGTGCGGGCTCAAGTACTCCTAAGTTTCCCGCTAGCGGCTGAGCAGATGGATGAGTGGCGTGCCACCATCCAGAGTCTCCTCGGTTTCATCGAGGCTTGGGGCTCGTAGCGAGCTGGCCCACCACAGCCTCCCCAAGTGACGACGATGGCTCATGTTGCTGGTCATACAGAAGGGGCCACCCCCACAACACAGTCCTCGCCACAACAGCCCGCGCGAGGCAATAGAATCAAGAACCTGACGACGTCTCGATGGCCTCTTATGACCCTCGAGCGCGTCCAGACCGGCAGCAAGCCTCGGAGGAAAGGCGAAGGGGAGGCGAGCGTGTTGTCATTGAGCGACGCCGCCACGACCACCACCGGACCAATGGGTGCGATGGTCCCGAAGTTGACGAGCCTGCGCTCGATATTGGCGGGTGCCTACCTTTCGAGGTTGGGTGCCCTGCCTTTACTCGTGAGCTGTGGAAAGTCCGTTGGCCGTCCTTCTGCATGTTCAAGCTAAAGATACCCAAGAAGTATGATGGGAGGCCAAACCCGACAGAGTTTCTAAGCATCTACACCATCGATGTTCAAGCTATCGAGGGAAGAGATGAGAACGTGTTCGCCAACTACTTCCCTTTGGCTCTCAAGTCCAATGTGAGGTCCTGGCTGATGCACCTGCTGGAGAACTCCATTTCTTTATGGACTGAGCTGGGCCATGAATTCATTGGTAACTTCACTGGCGGCCATCAAGAACCTGGTCGGCTTAGCGATTTGCAGCTTCTCCAATAGAAAGAAGGAGAAACTCTCTGGCAGTATTTACAGAGATTTAGCAGAGTCCACAAGAACATCCCGAACATCCATCCAACAGCTGTGATAGCTGCCTTCCAGTCCAATGTGGGCAACCGCAGGATTCGTTCCAAGATGAGCATATGGTTGCCCAAGACTGTGAAGGAGCTTTACACCTTGGTGGATAAGTGTGCTCAGATGGAGGAGGGAAGGAAGTTACCCAGAGAGGAGTACTGCATCAATGTCGATTCAGAGGATGATGACAAATCCACCAGTCAAAAGAAGAGCAAGAATCGCAATAAGAGGCACAAGGATAAGGCAGTGGTGACTGTTAAAGGATTGGGTACACCTAGTATTGGCAAGACGGCTAAGGCCGAAGCCCCCAGCAAGGAAGCTGCCGTGTGCACTGACTGCCGGGAGGCTGCAGCTGCCGAGAAGGCCGGGAAGGGCGATGGGCCATATTGCAAGATTCATCGGACCAAGGGCCACGACCTTCAAGAGTGTTATCAGGTTTAGCAGATCATCAAGAGGCAAAGAGCAGAGTACGAGTAGCGTGACAAGGAAAAGGGTCAGAATGTCGTTGGCATTAAGGGTCGAGGCGGTGAAGTAAATTGCCCTGGCAAATCCATTCGGAACAAAGGAATACCCGCCAGAGATCAAGAGAAGGAATCCTTTGATGATGAGAGTGATGGAGGGGATGAAGAGGGAACTAGTGAGCAAGAATTTCAGAAGGCCACTGACGCCCTGTGCATTGACGGGGGTGCATCTCTGCACACCTCTCACCGCCAACTCAAATGATGGGCGCGGGAGGTCAATGTCGTGGAACCAGCACCAAAGGCCCGGAAACCACTCAAATGGTCATGCGCACCCATCATCTTTGACGAAGAGGATCATCCTGACTGTACTACTGTGGTGGGGTGTTTACCATTGTTTGTCTCTCTGACAATTCGCAACCTCAAGGTCACTAAGATGTTGGTGGACGGCAGGGCCAGGTTGAATTTGATTTCCCCAAAGGTTATCAACAAACTTCAGATAGTAGAAGAGGAGTTAAAGGTCACCAGCATGTTTCAAGGAGTTAATCCCAGCAGGAGTCATCCTAAGGGAAAGATCATGTTGCCTGTGAAATTTGGAGGGGAGTTGAACTATCGGACTGAAAAGATTGTGTTTGATGTGGTCGACCTCCCCTTGCCATACAATGGGATCCTTGGACGACCAGCCCTGGCTAATTTCATGGCGGCATCCCACTATGCCTACAACACCTTGAAGATGCCTGGCCAAGTCAGAGTCATTTCCATCCCATCAGATGAGAAGGACGCGATCATTTGCGTGGACAAGATGTACCGGGACGCGGTCGTGGCACAGGCAGCGACAGCGGCAGCAGCAGTTCCCGCTAAGGAGAGCAGAGGAAAGAAGAAGGATAGCAAGGAAACTGGCAAGGAATATGGGAAGCGTACCTCTTCGGAGTACGCTGCACCTGTTGATGACTTGCCAGAGAGTTCCAACAGCAAAAGGTCTAAGGTTACTACTCCACAAGTGAAGAATGTCCCGACAGGGCTGGATGGCATTGATGCTACTTTCACCATCAGCGCCACGCTCAATGAAAAATAGATGTACCCGGAAAGCACACTCATTGCCTTCCTACGGGCGAATATCAATGTGTTTGCCCGGCAACCATCTGATATCCCCGGTGTTCCCAGGGAGGTAATCGAGCACCACCTTGCTATCTGCCCACATGCCTAACCCGTTAAGAAGAAAGTTCGGAAGTAGGCCTTGGAGAGGCAGCAGTTTATTGCAGAGGAGATCAAGAATCTTGAAGCAGCTGGTTTGGTCAGAGGAGTTCTACACCCCACATGGTTAGAAAATCCAGTGGTGGTCCGCAAGGCTAACGGGAAATGGAGGCGTTGCATGGATTTCGTAGATCTCAACAAGGCTTACCCGAAGGACCCATTTCCCTTGCCGCGCATCGATCAGATCATGGATTCCACTTCGAGCTACGATTTGCTTTCCTTTCTGGATGCATATTCTGGGTATCACCAGATCTTCATGTCCAAGGAAGATGAAGAGAAGGCCTCGTTCATCATCCCATGTGGTATGTACTGTCTTATCCGTATGCCATTTGGATTAAAGAGTGCCGAGTCTACTTTTGCAAGGGCAGTCCACATTGGTTTCGGGCCACAGCTGCAAAGAAACATTGAAGCTTATATGGATGACATTGTGGTCAAGACCAAGGACAGAGCATCTCTTATCCAGGATTTGGAAGAGACATTTGCAAATTTGCACAAGATGCACTTGAAGCTCAACCCAGAGAAGTGTGTGTTCGGCGTTCCCTCCGGCAAGCTACTTGGGTTCTTTGTGTCCCATCGGGGGATCGATGCCAACCCCGACAAGATTAAAGCCATTGAGCATATCCAAGCACCAAGGATAGTCAAGGATGTGAGGCGCCTGGCAGGGTGCATTGCCGTGCTAAGCAGATTCATCTCCAAGTCTGCGGAACGCGCCCTGCCATTCTTCAAAATCCTGAAGAACACGTGACCCATGAAGTGGACCCTAGAAGCAGATGCGGCCTTGCAAGAGTTGAAGGCCTACTTCTCCTCTGTGCCCACCTTGGTTGCTCCCAAGCCACAAGAGTCGTTGCTACTATACTTAGCAGAAACCAACCAAGTAGTTAGTGCAAGCTTGGTGGCACAGCGGGAAGTGGACGAAGCAAAGAGTGAGCAAGGACTGGCAGAGTCAGATAAGGATCAGGGCATAAGCGATCATGGCAGTGAGAGCAACCCCAAGGACATGGCAAAGAAAAAAGTGGTGCAGCGCCCAGTGTACTTCGTCAGTTCCTTATTACAGGGGGATCAACCGAGATACTCTGGCGTGCAAAAGTTGATCTTTGGTCTCATCATGGACTCAAGGATACTGCGCCACTACTTCTAAGCCCATGAGATCATGGTTGTCACCCGCTTCCCGTTGCAAAGGATACTCCAAAACCTTGAGGCTACTGGCAGAATAGTGGAGTGGGCTTTGGAGTTGTCTAGTTTTGGTCTGAAATTTGAGAGAACATCAACAATCCAGAGCAGGGCATTGGCAGAGTTTGTTGCAGAATGGACGCCAACCCCTGACAAGGAAGTGACAGAAATAGTTATCCCCGACAAGGAGGTGCCCCAAGAATGAATTATATATTTTGATGGTGTCTTTTCCCTACAACGTGCAGGGGCTGGCGTGCTTCTCATGGCCCTATTAGGGGAGCACTTGAAGTACGTTGTCTAGATGCATTTTTTCTGGGAAGAGGCAACCAATAATACAGCAGAGTATGAAGGGCTCCTTGCCGGGCTCAGCATTGCCGTAGAGTTGGGAATCAAGAAGTCGATCATTCGAGGAGACTCACCACTTGTGGTGAGACAAGTCAACAAGGATTACCAAAGTCCATTGATGGAGGCATATGTTGAGTAAGTGAGGAGATTGGAGGAGCGCTTTGACGGATTGCAAATAGAGCACGTACACCATGCGGAACCAAGGAGTTTTGTGGAACCAAGGAGTTTCTTGTGGAACCAAGGAGTTTTGTTTCCCATCTTACTTAGCCCTCCGCATCCCTAGCAATAATGGCCCGGAAAAGGAGAAAGAAGGACTTTGGTAAGCCTGTCCCGGTAGAACCTTCCGCTCCTGACAGGGACCCTGCCGGAAACAACTCCTCACAACTTGTCTATGGTCCCCGCGGATGAGGAATGTGCCCCCGCAGTTGAGGAGGTGCCACTAGTACTCATTGCCGAGCCCCATGCTCCAACTTGGGCAAGGCACATAGTCCAAGATGAAGCTGAAAGAGTATCCCGGAGGGCCAATATGTATCAGTTTGTCGATGGCACTCTGTATAGAACGAGGCCCAACGGTGTGAAATTGAAGTGCATCTATCAGGAAGAAGGAAAGGAACTGCTGGCTGAGATACACAAAGGCATGTGCGGATCCAACATTGGATCAAGGGCATTGGTCTGGAAAGCATTCTGACAAGGATTCTATTGGCCCACAGCCCTCAAAGATGCGGTTGAGCTAGTCACCAAATGTGAAGCCTGCCAGTTCCATTCCAAGAACATCCACCTGCCTGCCAAGCTCTTCAGATAATCCCTTTATGGCCATTTTCGGTCTAGGGGATATCCTCGGCCCTTTCCCCCGAGCAATCGAGGGCTTTGAATTATTGTTCGTTGCTCTCGACAAGTTTACAAAGTGGCCGGAAGTGACTGCCATGAGAAAGGTGACTGCTCAGTCAGCTATCAAGTTCTTGAAAGAACTGCTGTGTCATTTTGGAGTTCCGGCAAGGATCATTACCGACAACGGCACCCAGTTCATGAGCCGAGCCTTCATGCAATATGTTCATACCCTCGAAAGCAAGGTCTCATTTGCCTCTGTCGCTCATCCCAGAAGCAATGGGAAAGCTGAGAGGGCGAACGCGGATGTGCTACGGGGACTCAAGAAAATAACCTTTGATACGCTGCAGAAGCACGGCAGGTGGTGGATCGATGAGCTGACGGTAGTCCTTTGGCCCCTCAGAACGACACCAAATCAAGCTACCGGGCAAACTTCTTTCTCCTTGGTCTATGGGGCAGAAGCAGTTATCCCCATGAAACTCATTTATAGGTCGCCTCAAGTTCTTGCCCATGATGAAGTAGTGCAATATCATCACCGGTGTGACGATGCTATGCTACTCGAGGAGGACCGTCTCCGGGCTGCTACGCGTGTTGCATGCTATCAGCAAGCCCTGCGTTGCTATCATAGCCGAAGGGTTCATGCTCGGTGTTTTGAGGAAGGCGACCTGGTCCGTAGGTGTGTTCAGTCCGCCAAGGGTACAAACAAGTTGACGCCAAAGTGGGAAGGCCCTTACCGAATAGTACGAGTCACCAGACCTGGCGCAGTCCATCTGGAGACTGGAGATGACATTCAATTGCAAAACTCACGGAATATTGAGCATCCCTGCAAGTTCTACCCGTAAGGCGCGGCTGTCGAGCCCTGCCCAGCAACCACCCTTTTCTACAGGCCTTGCCTCAGCTGCATGTAACCCCTTGTACAAAGCCAGGCGATGACCCTGAGTAGCAGAGAAATAAACGAAGCGCTGGGGGCCCCCGACCAAGTTACATGCATGCATGAGCATTCCAAGAGTATTGCATAAGCATTTCATGAGCATTTGCATGTGCATATTGATAGGATCGCATCGTGCATCATTGTCATCTGCATGAAGCTGCAGGTTCCTACCGTGAACTTGGCTTTTACAAGGAGTTGGGAAGATGGACCAGCACTTCGGTACCCCGACAAGCCAAACTGATAAGTTCTACCTCTTGTCCATAAGTGCTCTGTAAGCTGAAACTTGTGCATGAGAAAACCTCACCGCTCTTTGAAGCCTAGGTGCTCCAACTTTTGGCTCGAACGTTGCTTCGGCCTAAGTGGTCGCAGTGGCCTTTGATGAAAAGGGGTTGGCAGGGGGCTGGTCCCTTTAGTTTTTGCCCGGTAGACTCCAGTCGCTGGCAACAAGATAAAAGGCTACCGGCAGGATGATCTGCCGGGAAAGACTCGTTTATTTAAACTAAAGAGGCATCCCACCTCTGCATGGATGTACACATGCACGAGTTCCCGGCAAGGCTCATGTTTTTCATTAATATGCTGATCATACAAGTACAAGCCTTACAGAACACAAACATGGACTTGAGAGATTACATTATTTGAATTAAAATATGGTAATTGCCTACTAATTTAAGATTGAAAAAAGATAAGTGCCCCATAAACTCCCTCCCTGTTCCTCCTACCCCAGGTAGTGCGGTGGGAAGAGAAGGAGGCAGGAGCAGCACCCAAGCGGGAGTCCATCCCGATCCTGTCATGGCCTGCCGGACGCAGAGCCTGACAAGATCAGGAGTGGCGAGGCTGCGAAGGAGGAGGGAGAACGAAGCAGCTCGGCGGCGTCCTGATCACCACCTCCGAGACCAGCAAGAAGCCCCAGCTAAAGCAACAGTGGAGTCATCCACCAAAGCTCAGCTGGAAGACTGCTGGAGGAGGCAAAGGCACCAAGAAAGCGGCCCCCTCCGCGACGACCAGGAGGCCGATGATGATGGTGCCGGGGAAGAGGGGAAGAACGGAAAGACGAGGCAGCAGGTCGCCAGTACGAGACGAACACGTCAGTGCGATTGTACTCTGACCTGACGGCCTGCCTCCCGCCTTCTCCATCTTCCCTGGCTTCATCTTCATCAGCACCTCTCCGGGGAAACGCCGTCCTCGCGGTCCGGCACTCCTCCCGAAGAGACGGCATGCTGCCAAGATGGCCAGAGCGTTCGAGGCGCGCCACACCTCACCTTCGCGGGCAGTAAGACACACCTCTTATCAACACCAACCCCAGTTCCAAGAAAAAGGGCGGTACTGGGATTTCTAACAATCCCAAGCCCTTCGCCTTGGACTTTGACTAGACCCACACCCCGAGCACCAGCACCATTGCTCGGCATCATCAACTCGAAGCTCGGGCCCAGGGCCCGACCCCGAGCTCTCCCTTTCAGCATACCCAAGACGAAGCAAGGCGGAGGAGGAGAGGGGTATGGATGAACGCCTCCACTCCTCCCCCACTCCTCCTCTTATAGGCGAGCAGGGGGCTGGAACTGATTCCCCAGTGAGTAACTACCACCCTTCTCCGCCAATCCCAGAAGACCGAGGGCCCCTACCTTGACAACCCTCCACACCACACGCCTCCATTACCAACCCCCTTGTGATGCATGTAGCATACGTGGTTGAGTATAAGGGCGTGGTGGGAAGTGTGAATAGGCAGTTTCTACCCCGTGTGTTAAAGTCATTCACGGGCCGTTACAATAGCGGTCCCACCACTATTGGCTTTACGCGACGCACGGAGAAACCAGAAACTGGCCCAAGCACAAGATTAATGAAGTAGCAAAGAAGACCTCAAGGGGCCGACCTCTTCACCCCTACCTATGCACTTATTAGGGCCTAACCTGACGATGCTCAGCAGCGCGTTCAGGGCAGGCCTGGGGGCTTCTGTCGGTGTAACAAACCCTGGAGTCTGTTGCCCAGACTGTGCACAGGCACGGGAACAAGATTATGGCACTAGGCCATGCCAGAGTACAGGAGACCAAGATCTTTGAAGGACCAACATGCAGATCAAGAGGACGAAGGTCAAGCTAGAAAAGCAAGATACCACCAGGAGAAAAACCTCCCTTGCCGGGCAGACGAGCTCGGCGAGGGTGGGGTTTCCCCCAAAAGAGAACATCCAAGACATCCCGGCAGGGCCTGCCGGGACTCACGGGGGCAAAAACCACCTAACCCAACCACTCCGCCATGACCCACATCATCAATCAGTGCGGTGTATGTCGGACTACGGGTTCCACAAACCCCTGAGAGGTTCGAACTCTAGGGTGCGTGCAAAGATCTCACTCTCCCCAGTCTGCTGACTCGCTAATCTCATAGCCTAACACATCGAGCTTGAAGGAAATGGGACAAAACAATTTACCCAGGTTCGGGCCACCTTGCGGTGTAAAACCCTACTCCTGCTTTGTGGTGGATTTGCCTCGAGGGGCTGAGGAAGAACTAGTATAGTTGAGAACAACCTCAGGTGGCGTGTTCTTGGGCTCAAGTGAGCTGGTGAGCTGGTGAGGGTGGAATGGATTTGATCGACTTCATCCCCCCTTTTTGATGGTGGCTAGGTCCTATTTATATTGGCCTTGGTCCTCTTCCCGCATGGAGGCGGGAAGGGAACCCATAATGGTCAAATTTGAAGGGAGACAACAAGTGCATCTTATCCTGACTAAAGTGGTCTTCGCCTGCAAAAGCCACTGGTTTTGACGCTGCGGTGTGCTCGGCGATGACCTCCGTCCTGCCGTCCTGGCAGTCTTGGTCTTGTTTCACAGGAATGGAAACCTTTGGCTGCTCCCTTGAGACTCCGCGCCTGGTGCTTGCCTCCTTTGCACCAAAGAGAAAACTGGTACTCTATGCCTGCTGGCGCGCGCCTGGCCTCGATCGTCATGGCTCACGTCACTCGAACCTCATGAGGTGAGCATTGCATAAAAATCTCCGCTCCTCAGGAGCCAGCCTGAGGAGGCTGATCCCTTTGGAGGTCTTGATGTCGTCCGGCTCGCGAGGCTCGGCCCCTTGCGAGGGTCTTGAGTTGTTGATGTCGAAACTTGTCCGTACCAGGCTGTCGATGGAGCCATGCTGCGAGCCGCAGGCAGGCAAGTCTGGGTACCCCCGTATCCAGAACGCCGACAGTAGCCCCCGAGCCCAAGGCGCACCCGAACTTGACTTCTAGGCGAAGCCAAAGGGCAAGTGGGGAGCGCCGTGGGCCCCAACTGCATGTGGCCTTGGGCGACGCATGGCGATTGATGGGACATGGGCGTCTCCACTTCCCCATGCTGCTTCGGCAACTGTCCGACTTGACGAGTCGATGCTACATGCAGAGAGAACATCATTGTGCGAGATCATGCAGGCCAATCACGCGGGATCGTGGAGGCCGGTGGTTAGCCTCTTTCCGACTATAAATGAGGGGCGGGGTAGACCCCCCATCACTCATCTCTGTCTTCATCTTCTTGCTGCCCATTGTTTCTCCTTCTCCTCCTTGCCCTAGCATCCATGGTGCCAATTAGGAGACTCTCTGCGGTAGAGAAAGGAAAAGCCCCTCGGGAGGAGCTGAACCACTTCCGCCAAAGAAAAGGTTTTGCCATCCCTGCGATGCCGGCATGGGGTAGGAGGTGAACCGGCCTTGGCACGAACAGCCTCCGCCCGGCTTCCCCCTTCCCTTATACGCCCGTGCACAGGACGACAACGCCCGCCACCGAGCAATTTGAGGCAGCAGCGGGTGAGCCCAAGCTGAGCGGCCAGCAGGACCGCGAACCCACACTAAGGGAAGCTCGCGTGAGTTCGTGGTGTGGGCAGCGATGCCCCCTCGCTCGTGGATCCGGTTCCCGAGGTTCTTCGCTGATGAGATGATGCCGAGGGGGCAGCTTGAGTTGTGGTTGCAACACGCCGGGTGCTGCAGCCTGGCCACCGAAGCTAAGGTCAAGGTAGTGCCTCCTAGCGATATCTTCATGACCTGTGGATGGGGTGAGGTCGCCCGTGCCTACTGCACAGAAGGGGCCCTCGCGATCCACTTCGAGTATGATGGCACCTCTACGTTGTTCTTCAAGGTCTTCGACGAGGAGGGTCGGCAGCTGGAGTGCTGCCCTGGAGGAAGCAACCCGCGGGGTGCGGTCGTGAGTGCTTGGCCCGCCTCCGACCCCATCGGCTTTTCCTCCAGTAGCAGCGACAACTCCTAGGAATTCAGCAACTCTCCCGAGCCCAGTGATTCTTCGTAGTCCAGCGATGACAGCTATGTGCTGTTGAGCTCTCACCGCGCCCGAAGTGCAGCAGCGACATCTGCTCGACGCTGCCGGTGATGTCCCTTGGCCCAGTACTCCAAAGCCTTCCTTCTTATGTTTCCCTACACCAAATTATGACAAGCCCCGTCGGGGTATGTAAAAACCGTGATACTTTTGTTCCAACGTTATTCTTTCTAGCACTATGTTGAAATTGCGCATCTCGCTCCGGCACGGTTCCCCCTTTCCGCTCCTAAGATAGCTCAACACTCTACACCGACAGAACATAGTCCTGAGGCAGGCTTCTGCCGTCGCTGGTATGCTAGATCGCGATGCTGTGGTAAAGGCCAGGAGGTGAGCGGCCCGAGGTTCGGTGAGAGCTCCTGAGGCGCGATGCTCACGAGGTCCCCCTTGGCGTGCAAGCAGCTGCCCTAGGACCGGAAAGGGAAGCGACATTGCCCAAACGAGACTGCGAAGGTCGTGAGATTGAATCGTGAGGTCTATGCTGACATGCGAGTGACTTATGTTTTGGTGAGCTTGAGGCGATTCCCTTGCGTGGTAGCCATTTGGGTCTTAGTGGTGGCGCCTCTAGGTAGTCTAGCGATGGCCATTCCCATTTCTCGCTCGTCTAGGTGCTCTATGTCCTCGGGTCCCGGCCCTCGAGCGAGGCTGAGCCACCGCTGGTATGCCAGGTCGCGATGCTGTGGTCCAGGCCAAGGGGTGAGGGCTGGAGAGCCAGTAGGAGCTCATGAGGCATGGTGCTCAGGAGCCCCCCTTTAACGTGCAAGCGACTTGCGCGAGAAGGGGGTGGCCGTCGGGCCCGCCCGTAGCTAGGCTCCAGATATACCTGCGAGTTAGCCTGTGGAGGAGAACATGACCCCGAACAACACTTGCTTCCTATCCTTGATCTTTCTGCAGGAAGATGAAGGCGTCGAGGACCTGGCGAGGTGGTGTACGTGAGGCAGGTCATGAGCCAGAGCTTAGTCTCTCAAATTTGTCTGCATTGCTGGGACGGACCCGAGCACAAGCGTTGTGCCATCATGTATAGCCCCCATTGCGTGATGAGCAAAGGGCGAGTCAGCGATATAAAAAGGCCATAGAGCGTATAGGGCTCGAAGCAAGTGGGTGATGATCATAAAGCAACTTATGGAAGACGGTTAGCCAGCTTTGATAAATGCAAGAAAGAAACATGCCGCAGGGACGGACCCAAGCGGCTTGGGGATAGTGCACCCCGAGAGGCGCCCCCAACTGAATGAACCAAAAGATATCACCTGGCACCATTTCTGTAGAGGTGCTGGAGTATTTGAAGACGCGCGCTGCAGAAGTCGCTCCTCATGAGCCACCCTGGCCCTGAACCTCGGGAGGCTCTGGAGGTCCGGGGGGCTCATGGGGATCCATCGCCATCTCCGCCTGGATTGCATGGTGCCGGGCCTCCTGAGCCGCCAGGACGCCCCGCATGTGGCACTGGTACGCAGTAGCTGCGTTCAGCAAACCAAAGGGCATGCAGACGTAGCTGTGAGGGGGACCCTCGCATCGGCCAACAAGGGACGGCTAGAAGAGCTCCTGAGATGCGGCCATGTTGAGCCCTGGGATGTCGACGCAGATGAGCAACTCCTCGTCCTCACCTGGGCGAGGAGCCACGCTTGGTGGTGGGTGGCGATCGCCCTGAATGACCCTTGCCTCCTGAATCTCCTTGACCGCCTTTGTCGATGAACTCCTGAGTGCCAGGCGCCTCACGCCCAGCGCTCTCTCTGCGGAAGCGTGCCTTGAAGCATTCCTCCACATGGTGTCTGATTTCCTCCCTCGTGACGTTAGCCAGGTCAGAGGGGCACCAGGCGCGCCTTCCTATGCGAGAGGGGAAGGCGCCCCGTCCAGAGACGCCAGGCTAGAGGCGGCCCCACCGGACACCCCATCCTCCTGAGATCCCTGCTAGAGTTGCTGCTTCTTCTTCTTGGGAATGGCCTCAGGAGGGTGGACGGCGCCCTCATCCTCAGGGTTCTGGACCGCTGCAGCCTGGTAGGCACACTCGAGAGAGCACACCGTGTCCTTTTCTTCACAAGCGACCGTGATGATGCCGCGGTTCCCTGGCATCTTGAGGACATTGTAGCCATGGCGCGTTGCCGCCATGAACTTGGCGAGAGCTAGGTGTCCAAGGATGGCATTGTTCGGTAGGAGGACGTCGGAAACGTCGAAGTCGATGAGCTCGGTGCGGTAATTGTCGCACTTGCGAAGGTGAAGGGGAGGCTGACCTGCCCGATCAGATGCGTTGAGCCGTTGGTCACTCCTGAGAAGGGCTTGGTAGGCTGGAGCTGGTGGTACGGCACTTGGAGCCTGTTGAACGTCTGGATAGAGAGTACACTGAGTCCTGCACCACCATCGATGAGCGTCTTGGTGACAAGCACGTTGTTGATGATGGGCGAGCAGAGCATTGGGAGCGCGCCAGCCGTGGCCGCGCACTTGAGTTGGTCGGATGAGTCGAAGGTGATGGCATACTTGGACCACCAGAGCGCCCGCATCGCCCCAAGCTTTGGAAGGGCTGCGTTCACCTCACGCGTGAACTGCTTGAAGATGCGATGAGAGGCTGGGGCCTGGGAGCCACCAAGGATGCAGGCGATGGCACGAGGCTCTTGGAAGCCCCTAGCCCCATCATCTTGATGGTGTTCTTCGTTCCTTCTTGGCGGTAGCGGCAGCAGAGGAAGGCCAACATTGCCCTGAGGCCGATCCTCGCAAGGTTGTTCCCTCCAGGCGGCCTCACCAGGCTGGCCCTGCCAGCCGTCCTCCCGATACTGATCGCGCCACTCCTGACGATGGTCGCGGCCGTCCCAGCGTCCCCCACATTGGCCTCCTCCGCGACCGTAGCCTCGATCGTTGCGCTTGGGGCAACGACCAAGGCACCCATCACGGATGGCCCTGAGCTCCTGGCAGTCATTGGTGTTGTGGCTGTGCATGTTGTGGAAGACACAGAATGGGCGGTTGCCCTTAGATGACTCCGGGTGATCGCAGTCGCGCTTCATTTCTAGCTCAGCTGCGAGCACGGCCTGTCCCTGGCGCTTAACGTCCTTGGCCTTGGCCTTCTTGTCTTCTGGGTCTGTGTTGGGGAGTTCAGGGATAGGTCTTCTGGGTCTGCGTCGGGTTGCCATGTTGAACATTTCCAGGGTTGTGCATAGGTCTTCGTGTATGGAGAGCTCTTCCTTCATCTTGTCCTCGCGAACGCCGTCGGTGAACGCCGAGATGATGGCTTCGTCCGACACCTTGGGAATCTTGAGGTGGACGACGTTGAAGCATTGGATGTACTTCTGCAGGGTCTCTCCTGGTTGCTGCTTGATGCATCATAGGTCTCCCGCGGCTGGTGGGCGGTCGCGGGTGCCCTGGAAGTTGGCGATGAAATGTTCCCTCATCTCGTCCTAGGAGGAGATTGATCCCAGGGGCATTCAAGAGCCAGGAGCGTGCGCATCCTTGAGGGCCATGGGGAACCAGTTTTCCATTACCTTCTCGTCGCTGCTGGCCGGCAGGATGCTCAGCTCGTAGAGCTATAGGAACTTGGCGGGGTCGGCGCTGCCGTTATAGCGTGGAGGCAGGTCGGGCTTGAACTTCCCTGGTGAGACGACGCTGCACAACTACGGAGTGAATGCACGGCACCCCGCTATGGTCACGAGAGCCCGTCGTGGTGGTCGAGCCTGGTCGTGGCGTTTGAGCACCGCCATCACATGCGGCGCGCGGTCTTGACATGGCGCCGGTAGCGCACACGCATCTTCTTGTGGCCGCTAGACCACCTGGCAGCTTCCTTCATCGCGCGCGGGCGCCTGACGCTGCAGATTGCACCGAGGTGCCACCCGCCTTGGCTCGATGATGGTGTTTTGCCTTGGAGGCGGAGGAGGGGCCCAATGAGCTACATCTCCAGCAGCAGGAGGTGGTTGAGGCAGCGAGCGAGAAGGTGCAGCAGAGTCCCCAGTGGCGCTGACGAGCTCGGCAATGCGGTCGAGCTAGACCTCGTAGAGGTCGTCGACCAGGCGGTAGCACAGGGTGCTCGCATGCCGTGAGCAGAGCGGCCTGTGTGTTCGCTAGGCCATGACAAGCATGAGAGGATGAAGCAGCCTGTTGCTCGTCGCCTGTAGGGCCCATCGCGGTGTTCGCCACCGGCGACGGGGGTTGGCGAGGCCAGCCGTTGCCCGCCGGCGCTGTCTGAGCGATGCGGGCGGCAAGGGTGGCCCGGCACTCAGCACGAGCTTGGCGTGCGTCGGCCATGGAAGCAGTGGAGAGGTGGTGAGTCGATCGACGGAATAGAGGCTCTGACGCACCCCTTGTTGGTATCAAAACCAGCAGATCTCGGGTAGGGGGTCCCGAACTGTGCATCTAAGGATCGAAGGTAACAGGGAGGCAGGGGACATGATGTTTACCTAGGTTTGGGCCCTCTTAATGGAGTTAATACCCTACTTCCTTCTTGATTGACTTTGATGAGTATAGGGGTTACAAGAGTTGATCTACCTTGAGATCATAATTGCTAAACCCTAGATGTCTAGCATGTATGATTGTGATTGCCCTACGGACTAAACCCTCCGGTTTATATTTGACACTAGAGGGATCTAGTGTTGTGAGGGGTGGTTCCATTATTGCACCCCAACCCCTGTGGAGAGCGCTGCTAGATAGCATGCAGACAACTACGGCGGGCCCTTCTACTTCAGCTGGGAGAGGTCGGGGGAGGACAAAGAAGGCTAGTAGAGGTGGACGTGGCAGCGGGAGAGGTAGGAAGGCTTCTACGCCTTCCTCGCCGCCACCCTCAGCTGATTCACCCGACCACATGACTGCTTCGTCTGACGTGGACCTGTCTTGGACTCCGGTCCATGAGCCACCGGTTGCTAATCCTTCGCCCCACCAGACCCGGGTCGCCGATCCTTCGCCGCACATGAGTCCGGTCCTAGAGTCTTTGTCCTAGAAGACTTCTGTAACGGGGTCTTCGTCCCAGAAGACTCCGGTCCCGCCATCTTCTTCCCACGAGACTCCAGTGCTGGCGTCTTCTTCCCACGAGACTCCGGTCCCGCTGTCTTCTTCCCACGAGACACCGGAGGTTAGTGGCCTGGAGGATGGTAGCGAGGACACCTTTTCAGATGATAGCTACAGCGACGACGGGCTGGCTGAGATGGGCAAGAAGGTTTACAAGCGTGGCTGTACAAAGCTCCCGCCCGTGCCGACGACCCCCGACCAGAGGTGGTTGATTGCTCCTAAAGGGTTGAAGTAAGTGCATTTACTATATTTTAACCTTGTGCCTTCATGTTCCTTCAAATTAATATCTAATGCATTGGCCTTGTCATACTGCAGGGGCTGGGTATACCCCCGTGACCGTGGTGTCCGCAGGCCCAACTAGGTCCTTGGCACGCTTTGCCAGCAGCACTTCCCTGGGTGGGTCACGATGCCCGGTGAGGGTCAGGTTCCACAGCTAGCACTGAGCTGGGAGTTGTACTCTATTGCCCCGGCCCTCCCGAGGAGATGGTCGCCGATGTCACGTGCGATACGGTGGCCAACATTGTGTTCCGTCGGTTTTGGGTAATTTCTCCTTTACAGAATTAAAAATGAACACTACCTAGTTAGTGATTGTACTAATCATTGTTGTCTTCTTTGATTGCAGACCTTCTACAGGGTTTCAAAGGGAGAACAGGAGGCAGCGGCTATGGTTGTCGAAGCCGAGTGCAAGCGCCTACTTCAGAACTTACGGCACGAGGCTCGGGTGCAGGCCGTTCGAGACTACTACGCCTCGCAGGGTATTAGGAGGGCCATGAAGAAGTGTCGCAGCAAGTTTCTGAGTAGGGAGAAGTACTTGGCGGTAATTATACCTATTCTTAAGGCCTTGAACTTAGTTTTATTGATTTGATTTGTAGCGCAAATTTCTCTTGACTCACTTAGGTGCCCCCGAGATGGTGTATCGATAAATGGACTGTTGGGAGGCATTGGTGGATGCGTGATGCTCTTCCCAATGGCGGCTCGAACACCAAAGGGCCAAGGATAGCCGCGACCAAATGGAAGGTGTGCCACACCATCAAGGGAGCTCCAACCTGTATGAATACGGGGATAACTGGGTATGTGGTTTGCTACATGATTCATGCAATTTCATTCTTCATGGTAGCATTTATCCTTTACAAAATGACTTGATATGCTTAGTTAGTTAAAAAAGGCATAACTACCTTGGATAGTTCATTTATGACATATCTAGCTCTAAAATGACATAATAACCTTTAGATAGCTCTATAAAATGACTTAATATGCTTTAGTTAGTTAAAAAATGGCATAACTATCTTCGATAGCTCAATAACAACCTAAACTAATCTTAGCTAGTTCATTCATGACATAATTAGCTCTAAAATGACATAATAACCTTAGATAGCTCTATAGAATGCCTAAATATGTTATAGTTAGCTAAAAAATAGCATAACTAGCTACCTTGGATAGCTCAGTAATGACATAATTAGCATACTTGGTCAAAAATGGCATAATAATCTTTCTTAGCTCCAAAATGACCTAATATTAGCTTATTTTCCTAAAAAAATGACATAATAAACTTTCTTAGCTCCAAAATGACCTATTTACATAGTAATATCATTCTTAATGCTAGCTTGAGCCCTAATTAACTAATATTTTGTTCCTCTCTCTCAGGCATAGTACCACAAGAAGCTTGTGCCTACTCTGTTCGACCTCTATGGCATGGCCCATATGGCCCCGTACAAGAAGGCCAAGGCATTAACGGAGTCTGACCTAGATCATCTAGAGAACTTCACCAACATCTCCTCCCACCACAAGCTTGTGAAGTACAGAGACGAGGGGAAGACGAGGAAAGGGGAGGACTTTAACCCGAGCCAGGATCCTTTTGATACAGAGCTGGTGATGATATCTGGTGGTGGGAGGTCCCATGGCTCTCAAGCCATTGGTGATAGACTAATACGTTGTCCTAAGACTCTCCCGCAGATCAAGAAGAGCCTGAGTAGCTCTGATCCTGAGATAACGCCTCGTGCACGGCCTGCAGAGCTCGCTGTGGCGGTTAGTTATACGGACTCTCTTGCCTTTCCTCCATTACATTGTGTGTGTGTCCGTCGATGATTACAATGCTAACGAGGAGTGCTGTGTTGCAAGTAGCGGTTGAGAAAGAGAGACTGAAGACCCAGCCGCTTTTGGAGGAGGCAAAAAGGGAGGTGGCGGAGAGGGAGAGGGAGAGGGAGGAGAAGACGGATAAGCTGTTGGAGGAGGAGAGGAACCGGAATGAGGCGTCTCACCGGGCCCTATACGAGCTCATCGTGGTACGTTTCTTGTGCATATTAGCCCAATCATGCACGTAATGTTCGCATTACTAACTAATATGACTGACTCGTGAGAATCAAATGTGCAGACCATGTGCGAGAAAAACGGTCAGGCCCCTCCGCCGATTCCCCATATTGCTCCAGCGGGCACGGTGAGTTTGATTTGAATGGTCCTTAGTTACTACTATTCACATTTCAGTTTGCATCATGCTAACGAGACATTATTGGTAATGATCTTTGGTTCAGCATGGCTCCCGACAAGCATCGACCAATCCTTCTGCGTCTGCCAATGCCAGAACCCCGATCGGTCCTTCACCTACGTCTGCCAATGGCGCAGCCTCGACCATTCATACACCTCCGTAATAATGGCATTTTGCTTCTTATTTAGCCTGTTTAGTCCATTTATGACATAATTTAGCTTATTTAGTCCACAAATGACATAATAAGATGAAGAAAATCAAGGAAGAGGAAGGAAAGAAGGAATAGGAAGAAAAGGAGAAGAAGAAGTTCTTCTTCTTCTTCTTCTTCTTTTTCTTCTTCTTCTTCTTCTTCTTCTTCTTCTTCTTCTTCTTCTTCTTCTTCTTCTTCTTCTTCTTCTTCTTCTTTTCCTCCTCTTACTTGTTTTTATTCGTAAATGGCATCATAACCTTGCTAACCTCATAAATGTCATATACTTAGCTTGTTCTCCTCTAAAATGACACAATAAGCTGAGTCAGATCAAAAATGGCATAATTTGCCATGTTAGCTCAAAAATGTCATTTTTCTTCTTATTTAGCCTATTTAGTCCATTCATGATATAATTTAGCCTATTTAGTCCACAAATGACATAATAAGATGAAGAAAATCAAGGAAGTGGAAGGAAAGAAGGAATAGGAAGAAAAGAAAAAGAAGAAGAAGAAGTTCTTCTTCTTCTTCTTTTCTTCTTCTTCTTCTTCTTCTTCTTCTCCTCCTCCTCCTCCTCTTACCTGTTTTTATTCATAAATGGCATCATAACCTTG
This sequence comes from Triticum timopheevii, assembly GCA_963921465.1. NCBI lineage: Eukaryota > Viridiplantae > Streptophyta > Magnoliopsida > Poales > Poaceae > Triticum > Triticum timopheevii. The sequence goes on along the minus strand of OY997264.1, from coordinate 295,726,415 downwards.
CTAACCTCATAAATGTCATATACTTAGCTTATTGTCCTCTAAAATGACACAATAAGCTTGGTTAGGTCAAAAATGGCATAATTCGCTACGTTAGCTAAAAATGGCATTTTTCTTCTTATTTAGCCTATTTAGTCCATTTATGACATAAGTTAGCCTATTTAGTCCATAAATGGCATAATAAGATGAAGAAAATCAAGGAAGAGGAAGAAAAGAAGGAAGAGGAAGAAAAGAAGAAGAAGAAGAAGAACTTCTAGTCTTCTTCTCCTTCTTCTCCTTCTTCTTCTTCTTCTTCTAGTTTTCTTCCTCTTCTTCTTCTAACTTTCTTGTTTCCCATTTTGCAGATTTAGTTCACTATATGGAAGCTTGCATGGATGGAGTGCTTGTTTCTTTGTTCTTCTTTTTGTTTTTATCGAAGAATAATGTGGAACTTGTTATATGGATGCATGGAACAATGTGTTGGATGAACATTGTGATAGTAGTGTAAGATGTATGGATGAAACTGTGTTTCTTATGTTGTATATATGTTGTCATGTATGGAGCTATGTGTTGCATAGATCATATGTCTGCTGTGCCTGTGAAAAAAAATATATGTATATTTGTGTGTGAATTCCAGTGAAATTAAATGGATACAAATGACAACAGGGGATATATAGCCTCTTTGCCGTCTGCTAGCAGACGACAAAGAGTACACATGGCAGCTTCCTGTAGACACTGGGAACACTGGCTTCCTATTTTGTCAGCTATGTCGTCTGCTCGCGGATGGCAAAGACCCTTGAACTTTGCCGTCTGCTAGCGGACGGCATAGCTGGCCACGTGGCAGCTTCCCAGTGCTGGCCTAACTGAGCTCTTTGTCGTCCGCTAGCGGACGGCAAAGACCTTTGAATCTTTGCCGTCTGCTGGCAGGCAGCAAAGAGCGTTGTTAACGCCCTAACAGCTCTGACGCCACCCCATTGCCGTCCGTTCTCTTTGCCGTCTGCTGGCCTCAGACGGCGGATGGCACAATCCTTTGTCGTCTATTTCTAAGAAGCGGACGACAAAGAAGGCCTTTGCTGGCACCTGTTCAAACGGACATTTTGCCATCTGCTGGCAGACGGCAAAGATGTTTGCCGCCCGGGATCTATGCATTTGCCTTCCGCCATGGCGGACGTGGCGGACGGCAAAGGAGTTGTTTCCAGTAGTGCTTTAACTCAGACGCGGCTATTCAAATAGATCATGTTAACCCTGGAGGGGTTTATTCTGCACACACAGTCTCCCCACTTACCGCCATGAACACGTCATGTATCTCGGTAACCTTCAAGCGGAAACCCGGCGAGGGTGTCGGCCACGACCTGACTAACCACGCAAGACTCTAGTCCAGGTTTATCATCTATTCGGGTTCCATCCGCAAGGAGATCTGGCCGGGGTGTCGCTCACGGCCTCAAACGATGTGTACAGGGTTCCAAGCCCAACAAACGGGCAACACTTGGCATACCCGGCCATGGTGCCTATTCTGACCCAAGCCCACCTGTACCGGGTTCAACTTGGTAGACTACTAACACAACCTACTGATGTCTACTACACAACCTTCTTGTTGTAGACGTTGTTGGGCCTGCAAGTGCACAGGTTTGTAGGACAGTAGCAAATTTCCCTCAAGTGGATGACCTAACGTTTATCAATCCGTAGGAGGCATAGGATGAAGATGGTCTCTCTCAAACAACCCTGCAACCAAATAACAAAAAGTCTCTTGTGTCCCCAACACACCCAATACAATGGTAAATTGTATAGGTGCACTAGTTCGGCGAAGAGATGGTGATACAAGTGCAATATGGATGGTAGATAAAGGTATTTGTAATCTGAAATAATAAAAACAGCAAGGTAACAAGTGATAAACGTGAGCATAAACGGTATTGCAATGATAGGAAACAAGGCCTAGGGTTCATACTTTCACTAGTGCAAGTTCTCTCAACAATAATAACTTAGATAGATCAAATAACAAGCCCTCAACATGCAACAAAGAGTCACCCCAAAGCCACTAATAGCGGAGAACAAAACATAGAGATTATGGTAGGGTACGAAACCACCTCAAAGTTATTCTTTCAGATCAATCTATAAAAGAGTTCGTACTAGAATAACACCTTAAGACACAAATCAACCAAAACCCTAATGTCACCTAGATACTCCATTGTCACATCAAGTATCCGTGGGCATGATTATACGATATGCATCACACAATCTCAGATTCATCCAACCAACACAAAGTACTTCAAAGAGTGCCCCAAAGTTTCTATTGGAGAGTCAAGAACGTGTGCCAACCCCTATGCATAGGTTCCCAATGACACGAAACCCGCAAGTTGATCACCAAAACATACATCAAGTGGCACATGATATCCCATTGTCACCACAGATAATCACGGCAAGACATACATCAAGTGTTCTCATAAAAGACTCAATCCGATAAGATAACTTCAAAGGGGAAACTCAATTCATCACAAGAGAGTAGAGGGGGAGAAACATTATAAGATCCAACTACAATAGCAAAGCTCGGGATACATCAAGATCGTGCCATAGAGGGAACACGAGAGAACACGAGAGAGAGAGGGAGATCAAACACATAGCTACTGGTACATACCCTCAGCCCCGAGGGTGAACTACTCCCTCCTCATCATGGATAGCACCGGGATGATGAAGATGGCCACCGGTGATGGGATCCCCCTCCGGCAGGGCGCCAGAACGGGCTCCCGAGAGATTTTTGGTGGCTACAGAGGCTCGCGGCGGTGGAACTCCCGATCTATCTTATGTTCTAGAAGTTTTACGATACGTAGGTATATATGGGTGCAGGGGGTACGTCGGTGGAGCTACGGGGGCTCCACGAGGTAGGGGGCGCGCCCAGGGGGGTTGGGCGCACCCCTCACTCTCGTGGGCAGCCCGTATCACCCCTGGCATGCACTCCAAGTTCCCTGGGTTGCTTTCCTTCCAAAAATAACTTTTCCAGTTGATTTCGTTCCGTTTTGACTCCATCCGATATTCCTTTTCCTCGAAACACTGAAATAGGCATAAAACAGCAAATTTGGGCTGGGCCTCTGGTTAACAGGTTAGTCCCAAAAATAATATAAAAGTGGAATAAAGCCCAATATTGCCCAAAACAGTAGATAAAGTAGCATGGAGCAATCAAAAATTATAGATACGTTGGAGACGTATCAATCATCCCCAAGCTTAATTCCTGCTCGTCCTCGAGTAGGTAAATGATAAAAAAGAATTTTTGATGCGGAGTGATACTTTGGCATAATTTCAATGTAAATCTTCTTAATTGTGATATGAATATTCAGATCCGAAAGATTCAAGACAAAAGTTCATATTGACACAAAAATAATAATACTTCAAGCATACTAATCAAAGCAATCATGTCTTCTCAAAATAACAGGCAAAAGAAAGTTCATCCCTACAAAATCATATAGTTAGGCTATGCTTCATTTTCGTCAGACAAATATGTTCTCGACTTCTATACCCCTGATGACAAGCCAAGCAATTGTTTCATACTCAAATAATCTCAAACTTTTTCAACCTTCACGCAATACATGAGCGCGAGCCATGGATATAACACTATGGGTGGAATAAAATATGATGACGGGGATTGTGTGGAGAAGACAAAAAAGGAGAAAGTCTCACATTGACGAGGATAATCAACAGGCTACGGATATGCCCATCAATTGATGTCAACATGAGGAGTAGGGATTGCCATGCAATGGATGCACTAGAGCTATGAATGCTCAACAAAAGAAAACTAGTGGGTGTGCATCCAACTTGCTTGCTCACAAAGACCTAGGGCATTTGAGGAAGCCCATCATAGGAATATACAAGCCAAGTTCTATAATGAAAAATTCCCACTAGTATAAAAAGGACAACTTATGAGACTCACTACATGAAGAACAAGGTGCTACTTTGAAGCACAATATATGAGACTCACTACATGAGGAACAAGGTGCTACTTTGAAGCACAAGTGTGGAAAAAGAGATAGTAGCATTGCCCTTTTTATTTTTATTTTTTATTTTTTTGGGCCTTCCTTTTTGTTGGCCTTTCTTATTTTTTTTCTCTTTTTTTGTTTGGGCAATGCTGTAATAATGATGATCATCACACTTCTATTGATTACAACATAAGGATTACAACTCGAAACTTAGAACAAGATATGACTCTATATGAATGCCTCCGGCGGTGTACCGGGATGGTGCAATGAATAAAGAGTGACATGTATGAAAAATAATGCATGATGGCTTTGCCACAAATACGATGTCAACTACATGATCATGCAATGGCAATATGACAAAAGTAATGTATGTCAGGATGATGATGATGGAAGTTGCATGGCAATATATCTCGGAATGGCTATGGAAATGCCATAATAGGTAGGTATGGTGGCTGTTTTGAGAAAGATATAAGGAGGTTTATGTGTGATAGAGCATATCATATCACGGGGTTTGGATGCACCGGTGAAGTTTGCACCAACTCTCAAGGTGAGAAAGGGCAATGCACGGTACCGAAGAGGCTAGCAAAGGCGGAAAGGTAAAAGTGCGTATAATCCATGGACTCAACATTAGTCAAAAGAACTCATATACTTATTGCAAAAATTTAGAAGTCATCAAAAATCAAGTACTACGCGCATGCTCCTAGGGGGATAGATTGGTAGGAAAAGACCATCGCTCGTTCCCGACCGCCACTCATAAGGATGCACAAGCCAGGTACACTTCATGTTTCAAATTTGTTACACAACTTTAACCATACGTTCATGCTACGGGACTTGCAAACTTCAACACAAGCATTTCTCAAATTCACAATTACTCAACTATCACGACTTTGATATTATCACCTCCATATCTCAAAACAATTATCAAGCATCAAACTTATCTTAGTATTCAACGCACTCAAAAGAAAGTTTCACATATCTTGAATACCAAGTATATTAACATTAAGCAAATTACCATGCTATTAACGACTCTCAAAATAATATAAGTGAAGCATGAGAGTTCATCTATTTCTTAAAAACAAATCCACCACCGTGCTCTAAAAGATATAAGTGAAGCACTAGAGCAAATGACAAACTACTCCGAAAGACATAAGTGAAGGTCAATGAGTAGCTAAATAATTATGCAACTATGCAAAGACTCTCCCATTTGATAATTTCAGATCTTGATACTTTATTCAAACAGCAAGCAAAGCTAAAGAAAACTATATTGCAAGAATAGCACAACTCATGTGAAGAAGCAAAAACTTAGGCTCAACCGATACTAACCGATAGTTGTTGAAGAAGAAAGGTGCGATGCCTACCGGGCATCCCCAAGCTTAGATGTTTGAGACTTCTTGAAATATTATCTTGGGGTGCCTTTTGCATTCCCAAGCTTGAACTTTTGTGTCTCCTTAATTTCTCTCATATCATGGTTTCTCTTTTTATCAAAAGCTTCATTCACAACAAACTCAACAAGAACTCGTGAGATAGGTTAGTATAAACCAATGCAAAACCTTATCATTTTCTACTGTAACAAATCACTAAAATTATTATTCAACATTGCATACTAAATGCCTCTGCATATTTAATACTCCTATCTTCAAATAGAATCATTAAACAAGCAAACATATGCAAACAATGCAACCATAACAGCAATCTGCCAAAACAGTACAGTCTGTAAAGAATGCAAGGGTCATCATACTTCCCTAACTCCAAAAATTATGAACTAAAATTCCCGCTGTAATAAATTTATCATAGCTCAATATGCAAAAAGATTCAACATTATACCACTCACTGAATTTTCTATGGAATTTTTGCAACAGCGGTAAACTTTCTGTTTTCAAACAGCAACATGCATACTAGCAAAATAAGCATGGCAAAGGCTATCATTGACTTATTTATTGAAACTAAAGATTCAAAACATTATTCTAAATAACATAACACAAACACTAACAAAATAAAATGACGCTCCAAGCAAAACACATATCATGTGGTGAATAAAAATATAGCTCCAAGTAAAGTTACCGATGAACGAAGACGAAAGAGGGGATGCCTTCCGGGGCATCCCCAAGCTTAGCCTCTTGGTTGTCCTTGAATATTGCCTTGGGGTGCCTTGGGAATCCCCAAGCTTAGGCTCTTGCCACTCCTTGTTCCATAGTCCATCGAATCTTTACCCAAAACTTGAAAACTTCCCAACACAAAACTCAACCGGAAATCTTATAAGCTCTGTTAGTGAAAGAAAACAAAACCACCACATTGGTACTGTAATTAACTCATTCTAAATTAATATTGGTGTAATATCTACTGTATTCTAACTTATATATGGTTCATACCCTCCGATACTACTCATAGATGCATCAAAATAAGCAAACAACACATAGAAAACAGAATGTGTCAAAAACAGAACAGTCTATAGTAATCTGTATCAAACTTATATTTCTGGAACTCCAACAATCCTACCAAATTAGGATGTCCTAAGCAATTTGTGTACCAATCCAGATCAAAAAGAATCAGATCAGAATCACGTTTCTGTGAATTAACAAAACTAATTTACAGGGTGAAAAAGTTTCTGATTTTCAGCAGGATCAACACAACTATCACCGTAAGCCATCCTAAAGATCTTACTTGGCACTTTATTGAAACAAAAGCTATAAAACATGATTACTACAGTAGCATAATCATGTGAACACACAAAAACAGAAAGGATAAGTATTGGGTTGTCTCCCAACAAGCGCTTTTCTTTAATGCCTTTCTAGCTAGGCATGATGATGATAATGATGGTCACAAAAAAGATAAGAATTGAAACATAACGGGAGCATCATGAAGCATAAGACTAGCACATTTAAGTCTAACCCACTTCCTATGCATAGGGATTTTTTGAGCAAACAACTTATGAGAACAATAATCAACAAGCATAGGAAGGTAAAACAAGCATAGCTTCAAAATTTGTAGCACATAGAGAGGAAACTTGATATTATTGCAATTCCTACAAGCATATATTCCTCCCTCATAATAATGTTCAGTAGAATCATGAATGAATTCAACAATATAACCAGCACCTAAAGCATTCTTTTCATGATCTACAAGAATAGAAAATTTACTACTCTCCACATAAGCAAAATTCCTCTCATGGATAGTAGTGGGAGCAAACTCAACAAAATAATTATCATGTGAAGCATAATCCAATTGAAAACTAAAATCATGATGATAAGTTTCATGGTTATCATTATTCATAATAGCATACAAGTCATCACAATAAGAATCATAGATAGCAACTTTGTTCTCATAATCAATTGGAACCTCTTCCGAAATAGTGGAATCATCACTAAATAAAGTTGACACTCTTCCAAATCCACTTCCATATGATTCAACATCCTCCAAAATAGTGGGATCACTACTTCCTAAAGTTGACACTCTTCCAAACCCACATTCATCAATATAACCATCGTAAATAGGAGGCATGATTTCATCATAATAAATATTCTCATCAAAACTTGGGGGACTAAAAATATCATATTCATCAAACATAGCTTCCCCAAGCTTGTGGTTTTGCATATCATTAGCATCATGGATATTCAAGGAATTCATACTAACAACATTGCAATCATGCTCATCATTCACATATTTCATGCCAAGCATTCTATGTAATTCTTCTTCTAGCACTTGAGCACAATTTTCCTTTTCTTCATACTTGAGCATCAAAGATATTAAAAAGATGAAGCATATGAGGCATCCTTAATTCCATTTTTTTTGTAATTTTCTTTTATAAACTAGACTAGTGCTAAAACAAGAAACAAAAAGATTCGATTGCAAGATCTAAAGATATACCTTCAAGCGCTAATCTCCCCGGCAATGGCGCCAGAAAAGAGCTTGATGTCTACTACACAACCTTCTTCTTGTAGACGTTGTTGTGCCTGCAAGTGCACAGGTTTGTAGGACAGTAGCAAATTTCCCTCAAGTGGATGACCTAAGGTTTATCAATCCGTAGGAGGCGTAGGATGAAGATGGTCTCTCTCAAACAACCCTGCAACCAAATAACAAAAAGTCTCTTGTGTCCCCAACACACCCAATACAATGGTAAATTGTATAGGTGCACTAGTTCGGCGAAGAGATGGTGATACAAGTGCAATATGGATGGTAGATAAATGTATTTCTAATCTGAAATAATAAAAACAGCAAGGTAACAAGTGATAAACGTGAGCGTAAACGGTATTGCAATGACAGGAAACAAGGCCTAGGGTTCATACTTTCACTAGTGCAAGTTCTCTCAACAACAATAACATAGATAGATCAAATAACAAGCCCTCAACATGCAACAAAGAGTCACTCCAAAGCCACTAATAGCGGAGAACAAACGTAGAGATTATGGTAGGGTACGAAACCACCTCAAAGTTATTCTTTCGGATCAATCTATAAAAGAGTTCGTACTAGAATAACACCATAAGACACAAATCAACCAAAACCCTAATGTCACCTGGATACTCCATTGTCACCTCAAGTATATGTGGGCATGATTATACGATATGCATCACACAATATCAGATTCATCCAACCAACACAAAGTACTTCAAAGAGTGCCCCAAAGTTTCTATCGGAGAGTCAAGAACGTGTGCCAACCCCTATGCATAGGTTCCCAATGTCACGAAACCCACAAGTTGATCACCAAAACATACATCAAGTGGCACATGATATCCCATTGTCACCACAGATAATCACGGCAAGACATACATCAAGTGTTCTCATAAAAGACTCAATCCGATAAGATAACTTCAAAGGGGAAACTCAATTCATCACAAGAGAGTAGAGGGGGAGAAACATCATAAGATCCAACTACAATAGCGAAGCTCGAGATACGTCAAGATCCTGCCATAGAGGGAACACGAGAGAGAACACGAGAGAGAGAGAGAGAGAGATCAAACACATAGCTACTGGTACATACCCTCAGCCCCGAGGGTGAACTACTCCCTCCTCGTCATGGATAGCGCCAGGATGATGAAGATGGCCACCGGTGATGGGATTCCCCTCCGGCAGGGTGCCGGAACGGGCTCCCGAGAGGTTTTTGGTGGCTACAGAGGCTTGCGGCGGCGGAACTCCCGATCTATCTTCTGTTCTAGAAGTTTTACGATACGTAGGTATATATGGGTGCAGGGGGTACGTCGGTGGAGCTACGGGGGCCCCACGAGGTAGGGGGGCACGCCCGGGGGGGTGGGCGCGCCCCCCACCCTCGTGGGCAGCCCGTATCACCCCTGACGTGCACTCCAAGTTCCCCGGGTTGCTTTCCTCCAAAAATAACTTCTCCAGTTGATTTCGTTCCATTTTGACTCCGTCTGATATTCCTTTTCCTCGAAACAGTGAAATAGGCATAAAACAGCAAATCTGGGCTGGGCCTCCGGTTAATAGGTTAGTCCCAAAAATAATATAAAAGTGGATAATAAAGCCCAATATTGCCCAAAACAGTAGATAAAGTAGCATGGAGCAATCAAAAATTATAGATACGTTGGAGACGTATCACCTACAAACACCGAAAACTAGTTGCAACTCCTGGACAGAGATCGAGTTGATTAAAAAGTCGAAAGGGGTCGAGTTACCGGAACCCAATATGCGGTAGTAACTGTCTTGGATCACAGACACAGAACTCAGTTCCTGAGGACGGTTTCAATGAGACAACCCACCATGTACTCCTGCATGGCCTCTCACTGCTAACTTTACTAAATCATGTTCACACACTCAGCTCACACACAGTAGGACATGTTCATCACCATTCCAATTCATTCCCGATGAATCAGACCTGACTCAACTCTAAGCAATAGCAGGCATGACAAACAAGCATGAATGAGTAGGCACATCAGGGCTCAAACAACTCCTAATCATGCTAGTGGGTTTCATCTATTTACTGTGGCAATGACAGGTCATGCAAAGGAAAGGGGTTCAACTACCGCAGCATGTAACAGATGAATCTTTGTTGTCCTAATGCAGTAAAAGTGAGCAGGGGTGAGAGAGTGGGATTGTACCAGAATGAACAAGGGGCTTTTGCTTGCCTGGAACTTCTGAAGATAGTATAGCTCTTCATCGGTGTCATCGAACTCATCGTCGGAACACGTCTACTGAGAGGGGACAAACACCGGCAAACAAACAAGAAACACAATCAATGCAATGCACAATATGATGCATGATCATGACATGTCATTATGCTGTGATTTGAGCTAATGCAACTAGCAACAGGTTAAATGAAGTTGGTTTGAATCCAAGATTCAAATTCAAACTCCATATGTGGATACTCAAATGCCCTTTGTTTGTTTTCTTCAATTCAGCAACTATAATTTGATCCGACATGGATAGATTGGATTTTTCTGATCATTTTTCATATATAACTTATTTCATTCCGAGTTACGGTTGAACTTATATGAATTTTAGAAGTTTTAACTATTTTCTGGAATTTCCTAGATTATTTTTAATCCTGAAAATCACTTATTGCATCAGCAGTGCGTCAGGGTGACGTCAGCAAGGTCAACAGGGCTGCCCCGGGTCAAACCTGACTGGTGGGGTCCACTGGTCAGTGACCCAGTGATGTTTAGGGTCACAAACAGCTGGTCAACGGCCACGTCAGCATGGTCAAAACTGACGTGTGAGTCCAGTCGAATTAGCTTAAACATAATCTAGTTTAGTTAGCCGGTTAGTTAGGCTGTGGGGGAAGGTTGTTAGTGGTACGAGGCGGTGATTAGTGGCTAATTAAGCCAGCCACGTCAGCGCGGCCATGGACTAGCCACCGGCGACCTCAACAGACGGCAGAGGCACGCCGGAATCCCTACTCCGGCGACGGTTTGGTGCGCGGGAGGGCTCAACGGGTTCCTGGCATTGTCACGCTTCTTGTGGTGGTGACGGGTGGTGCCATGGTGGCTGAAAAGTGGCCGGTAACAAGCTTTATTGGTGGCGGGGCTCGGTGAGGTGCGGCATTGCGGCTAGAGCTCACGGACGAGGGATCTGAGCAAGGCAGCAACGAGGAGAGGTGCCCTAGACCACACCTGTTGCACGGGGGCAACGAGCAGGGCACAGGGAGCATGCAGGTTGCGGCCATGGCGGAGCAAAGCTTCGGCCGGAGGTGGAGCCACGGCTAGGGACCGTGGAGAGATCGGGGAAGAGTGGTAGTCAATGGAGGACCTCACAGTGAACACGAGGAGGGGCTCGGCTTGCTCATGGACGACCTGGGGCAGGCGAATAGACGGGCGGCATCTCGGATGCCCGAGGTTAAAGAAGATGGCAGTGACGGTGGAGCAGGCCTCCCGGCGAAGTGTAGCTCGATGGAGAGGGCAAGGGCGTCGAGGCGGAGCCTTTGGTCACTCTGGTGGGGCGGAATGACGGTGGTGGCTACGACTGTGATGAGCGGTGGCAACGGCGGTTCTCGGTCGCGCTTGGGCCAAGAGATAGAGGAGGGGAGGAGGTCCAGGGAGAGAGGGGAAAGTGAGAGGGGATTGAGGGGGGTTGTGTGGCATCCTCAGAGCGACGGGTAGACATGCAGAGAGGCAGGAGATGGCGCTCGGAGGGCGTGCGTGCGGCGAGCACACACTCGGTGTCCTATTGGCGCAAGGTTGAAGACAACCTTGCCCCTGGTGAGCTGGGCTGGCCAACTGGGCTTTGGTGGGCGCCAGGTAAGTTCCAGGCGAGTCTCTGTTCTTTCCCTATTTCTTTCTCTTTTCGAATTCTGACATTTGTTTCTGAATTTAGTAAAAATGGCTAGGCACTTTCAAAAAACATGCAACTGACTGAGGTCATTGTTTGGAAAATTTCCAATAGTAAACATTTCAGTTTATGATTATTTGGGCATTTAAAATAATTTATAGAATTTAAATGCCGAAATGCAAATACCATATGGTTTAATTCTGTGACCCAAGTTGTCCTAGAAAAGTGTCACCATTGTTGGCAGAGGTTCTAGACCAAGACAAAAATGATGAACATTTATAAAGGGCATTTTGGGTTCATTGAAAATGATTTTATTTGGACCCTAGTTGAATTTCATTTGCTGCTAGGGTTTATAGGCCCCCATTTGAAAGTTTCATAAAATTTAAGCATGATGTGGAGGCTTATGCAAAGACAGGCAAGGCCTAAACTGGGGTTGTGACAACTCACCCCCACTAAACAAGAATCTTATCCCGAGATTCAAGACGTGAGGTAAGAAGACAAAGGAGCCACAAAGCTAATTACAAACTTCACGATCCAGATTGCACTTCATAAGAAAGTTGATTCATTGACTCAAATTGACCTTGACGTCTTTGCTTTCGAGAACTTCATCCAACACGAGAAAAGAGACAACTCTACAAGGATGGATCATCTTAATGATCACAAGATCAACTCACGAAATGAGACGTAGAAAAATCTCTTGAACTGAGAGGCATAACACATATCGTGGAGGACGGAAGAAACTATTTGACGAAGGTTTCAAAGTAGCGAGGAGGTAACTACCATGATTTCCAAAATGGGACACCTTAGGAAAGGTGACTCGTAGAGTTATCCCTTAAGTGGCAAAAAGAATTACTTTTCATAGCTAGATCATTCAAATTCTCTATACCAGACTAAGGCAAAACACAAACGATCGTTTGAAGGAGTTCGAAGAAATGGCATTCTCAGACCGGGAAGGAAACTATGGATATAAAACAACTCAGCAAACAGGAGGCACATTCCAACTTGTACGAAGGACATAACCCAGTGTCTGAGTGTGCTCTCAAGAACTTGAGCATTTCCATATTCATCAGGGTTTTAACAATATTTGTGCCAAGATATTGCAACACCTCTTACTACCATGATGAATAGTGATGGATAATGCAGATGCAAAGGAAGACAACACTTTTCCAGATTTCACCTTAGCGAAGCCAAGGGAATGAAATCTGGATGATCAACCGAGAGGCATTTAGCACTCTGCTTCTAATGTTATTGTCAGGTGGTAGGTGTGACATATGCCAACGGGTGGCTTATCATTGTGGGAGCTAGTAAGACATCGGCGGTGCCTGGAAACAGGATAAGGCGAAGACATGCACGCCGGTGAATCTTACCCTGGTTCGGGGCTCTCCTAGGAGATAACACCCCTAGTCCTGCTCTGCAGGGTCTCCGCATGATCACTAGATCAAAACAAGTAGCTACAAGAGGCTCCTTGAGCTATTTAGCTAGAGGAAGAAGAAGGGCAAGGCTAGCTCTCCTCTTCTCTCTATGTGGTGTCTAAAACTCTAAGAGATCAACCCTTTGCATGGGTGCCCTGGGGGGTTTATATAGGCCTACCCCCCAGGGGTACAATGGTAATCCGGTTGGATGTGGGTCCAGGCCGCCAGTGTCTGTAGTCGCCGGCTTCTTCGCCGACTGCTGGGGCCCGCCGACTGGTGGGTCCCGCCGGCTGCCAGCCTCTTGGCCGACAGGCTGGGCCCACCGCCTGGGGGTCTTGTCGGCTACTGGTTATTGTGGCCTTGCTCTTGGTGACGATGGCTTTGTCGGTGTAAGCATGGCTAAAGTGCTGCCGCCTAGCGGGCTTTCACTGTAGCCTTACCCAATTTTATCTGCTTAATGGTGCACAAACTTCCAGGGTGGGGGCGGGCCGACTGCTGGGAGCCGGCCTCCCCTCGACTTCTGGTATCTCTCTAGCAGGAGGGGCCCGCTGCATGTGGGCCGTACTAACAACCTGTCATGGGTGATGTCATGGTCAACGTGGCAACAGTGCCACGCCAGATGGGGAGTGGCCGCCTCATACGGCGCACTGTGGCCACGCTTGCTCCGGGATTCGGGGGTGGCTGGCTTCACTGTAGCCACGCCCCGTCTTATCGCTATTATGTGGGTGCAAACTTTTAGGGTGAGCCAGGCTGCCTGCTAGGAGTCAGCTACTCTGGTGGTCGGCTGCTAGGTGTCGGCCCTCTTCGAGAGAGCTCTTAGAGCCTTGCTGCCTTCGAACAGCCGGCCGGTGGGACAGTCAGGCAAGAGAAGGCGGCCCTGTTGATGAGGACATGACTACCTTGGATATGACCAAAAATATTGCATATATGCATATTTGTCAGGTGATTTCTAGTGCAAACTATTCAATAATCTATTTATGTTATCCAGAACAAAAATACTTCACACACTTTTGTGTTTTGTCTAATTGCAGGTGTATGGGACATTTGTACAATCCACATATGAAGATAAGGAAGAAAGAGATGTTTATTTGCTGTCCAAAAAGTTCTCTCACGTCACTTTTGGCCCAAGAGAAGATAGAGTCCAAGTCTCTCACGTTCTGGATTCAGATTCGGACTGCACAGACATACCTGACTCAAAACGCACACAAGTTTTTCATACGGACTCCGAATTGGGTGATTCTTTTTTTGTTGGAAACTAGATTTCGTGCACTTTCCAACCCAATTGGAATCACCTTCAAATTCGTCCGGAGCGTTGAGTTGTGGACGAAACAATCTGATGCTGCAGCAGAATCCGAGTCAAACTACAAGTCCAAAGGTGTTACATCACCTCCACTTGGGCCCATTGGCCTTGTACGACCTAGATTTAGTTTTAGGCTGCCTTGGGACGTCCTCCCACCTCCTTGGCCGCCACCCCTTGCTCCTATATAAGTAGATCCATCTAGTAGCTTTTCCTTGGGGATTTGTTTAGTTAAAAGTTAGCCATTGCAACTTCGTGTACTTCGTTTGTGTCCAACGACCAGACCAAGACCACTTACGGATCCCCACCTTTATCAATACTTCATATATACTCGCAATATTCAGATTGCTTTTATCATATTCTTGCTTGTTCTTCGATTGCTTGCAGGAATAGACCTTCGTGGTCAGGTTGATTGTGCTCCGGCGTGGTCGATAACCTCTCAGAGTTGGTTTAGCGATTGCTAAGGCGCAACGTCGTGCACGTTTGTAGTCGGATCGTCAAAGTCATCTTCACCAAATCGATAGTTATCATCTCATCGAAAGATCGGGACACCATTGCCACTATCAAGTGGTATCAGTTTTCAGGTTGCTCGGTGAGATTTTACAGTTTTTCGTAGTTTAGATCGAGTTTGTTCTTCTTACCTATAGTCCACAAAAAAAGCCACAAAAAAAAGTTAGATTATTTCATCATATCCCAGACAGTCTGAGCCTTTGCAATTTTCTTTTCATTGCTTGCATAGTTGAATTATCGGTTGCATTGTCGTGTCGAGTTGCTGGTCTTAGTGTCTAGTTCGTTTAGAGTTTCGAGTTCTGTTCACATTAGTCACGCCACCGCTGCATCATTATCTCTTCCGTTATCCACCACCCATCCATCAATTTCCACCACGTGCTACCCACCATTCATTGTCATAATAATAGTTGAGATCGTTCACATCTTCACTTGATCCAATCTGCATCTTATCTAGTTTGTTTTGGAAAGAGGGAGAAAAAAAAGAGAGAGAAAAAACGAGAGAAAAAAAACGAGAGAAAAAAAAAGAGAAAAAAAAAGTCAGAGAAAAAAAAGGAGAAAAAAAATCAAAAAAATCAGCACAAACTTTTTCAGAGGAAAGTTGGAGACAAAGTTGTTGTATATCCTGCTTGGCAGTTGTTTTTCATCATTATCTTCACTGCCGTTGTGATCTTCACTTATATCTTGCTGTCAAGAGCTACTTAGTATCCTTCATTGATGCTAGTTGTGCTACGCCGTGACCTCATTAGTGTTCTAGGCTCGCGTCTCTAGTCCGGTTTAGCCTAGGACCAGCACAGTACCGTCGTTGAGCGTTTATTCAACATTGCATCTTTGAATTGATTATTGCTAATCTTTTGCTACCATATATAGCCAACCCAGCTCCACATATTTCTACACCGTGTATACATACGCTCCCCTGGCAATCGCTTTACTCAATATTCGGAGTTACTTGGCACCGCTGGTTGCCGATCACCGCCTGCTGCATGGTAAGAACTTGTAAGACATTGATATTTGCTTTACTGTGAGCGTTTTACCACCACATCCTAGTAGTTATAGGAACATTATTTTTGGGTTTTGTTTCTTGTTCTACTAATCATGACAGGATCCAGAGTCAATTCATGGGCTTTGTCGATCGCGGGAGACGTGCCACCACCTTTGCAAACCACAACCGTCACGAGAGGTGCGCAAACATCCAAATGCACATGATCAGGTTAATGTATCTATACCACCATTTAATGGCCGTTTAAACCTGCTTTATATATTGAATGGGAGTTCGACATAAAAAATATATTTGCTTCCCATAATTTCGATGAACATAAAAAGGTTAAGGTTGCGGTTGGTTCTTTCACTGATTATGCTTTGGTTTGGTGGAGTGAATATTGTCGGTTACACCCTGATTATATACCTACTACTTGGGATGATTTGAAACTTGCCATGCGACATACTTTCGTCCCTGCTTATTATACTCGTGACATGATTAAGAAGTTGCAACACTTAAAACAAGGTAGTGAAACTGTAACAAAATATTATGATGATTTACAAACTACCTTGTTGCATTCCTCTTTAGAAGAAAGTGAAGATGATTTTATGGATAGATTTTGGGGAGGATTAAACCGTGATATTCAAGAGATACTAATTCATGAAGAGTGTTATCCTATGGACCATTTGTTTCATCTTGCTTGCAAAGCTGAACAGGAAATAAAACGACGAGTTGGCCACAAGGAGAACAAGAGCACGGTGCACATTCCAAGAGTTGATATGATTGTTCCTTCAACTACTAGGCATACTATGACAACCACATCCGTTGTTGTCAGGACTACATCACCTCCACCATGTGACACATCGCCCCCGAGAGTGGCTACATCATCTGAGTTGATCATAAGAGGTAATGACAAAGGTACTGATCTTCCATCTCTACATGAGAATGATGAATGCCTTGTCAATTTGAATGCACCATCTGATGAGATACCCACTACTTTGATCACACCACCTATTTTAGAGGACTACGTTGATAATTTGACTTTGCCATGTGATCAAACAACTGAAATACCAACAATTTTGAGTGCACCCATTGAATTAACTATTGATGCAAAAGAACCAATGTTTAATCATTTTGATATGACCTCTAATCTTGTTGATGATTCTGTGTTGAATGACTTATTGCATGTTTGCTTATTTAAGCATGTTGTAGCATGTAAATTTGATGCAAGTAAGGTTTATTCACCAATGTTGGGATGGTTTAATGATGAACATTGTCAATCTTTTGAAATGAATAAGAGCTTCACTTATATGTGCAAACTGAGTTGCAATATTTTCATGCCTTCTACTTCTTGTGCTAATTTTTTGGCTTTAGATTTTATGAACTATGCAAGTTACTCATCTATTCATGTGTCATATATGCAAAAATCAAGGGAAGTAAAAATGGATGACATATACATATACAACATGTACACCTTGTCTCTTTTGTTAGCCACATTTCAGATTAAGCAACGCCGAGGACGGCTTTATTTTCAAGAAGGGGAGGATGATGAGGACATGACTACCTTGGATATGACCAAAAATATTGCATATATGCATATTTGTCAGGTGATTTCTAGTGCAAACTATTCAATAATCTATTTATGTTATCCAGAACAAAAATACTTCACACACTTTTGTGTTTTGTCTAATTGCAGGTGTATGAGACATTTGTACAATCCACATATGAAGATAAGGAAGAAAGAGATGTTTATTTGCTGTCCAAAAAGTTCTCTCACGTCACTTTTGGCCCAAGAGAAGATAGTGTCCAAGTCTCTCACGTTCTGGATTCAGATTCGGACTGCACAGACATACCTGACTCAAAACGCACACAAGTTTTTCATACGGACTCCGAATTGGGTGATTCTTTTTTTGTTGGAAACTAGATTTCGTGCACTTTCCAACCCAATTGGAATCACCTTCAAATTCGTCCGGAGCGTTGAGTTGTGGACGAAACAATCTGATGCTGCAGCAGAATCCGAGTCAAACTACAAGTCCAAAGGTGTTACATCACCTCCACTTGGGCCCATTGGCCTTGTACGACCTAGATTTAGTTTTAGGCTGCCTTGGGACTTCCTCCCACCTCCTTGGCCGCCACCCCTTGCTCCTATATAAGTAGATCCATCTAGTAGCTTTTCCTTGGCGATTTGTTTAGTTAAAAGTTAGCCATTGCAACTTCGTGTACTTCGTTTGTGTCCAACGACCAGACCAAGACCGCTTACGGACCCCCACCTTTATCAATACTTCATATATACTCGCAATATTCAGATTGCTTTTATCATATTCTTGCTTGTTCTTCGATTGCTTGCAGGAATAGACCTTCGTGGTCAGGTTGATTGTGCTCCGGCGTGGTCGATAACCTCTCAGAGTTGGTTTAGCGATTGCTAAGGCGCAACGTCGTGCACGTTTGTAGTCGGATCGTCAAAGTCATCTTCACCAAATCGATAGTTATCATCTCATCGAAAGATCGGGACACCTTTGCCTCTATCACCTGTGTCTTGAATATTTGAGGGCTCAGTCGGCCTGATATTTTTTGAAGAGCCAGGGGGAACCAGTTAGGCTACCCGTGGTCATTTACTCCGACAGTAGTCCCCGAAGTTGGTCAGGCTTCGCGGCTGAAAGGGGGACGAGAAGCGTGAGCAGCTTCCTATCTTAAAGAGCCGACAGCTAGGAGCTGGCCTCGATCAGTCGCGCCGTTTGGAAAGATTTTGGAGTCTGAAGGCGGGAACCAGCTAGCGCGTGCGCCGGGCGGCGGGTCGGCCACCCACCGTCCACGCGCCACATGGCACCCTTCGGCTAGACCAGCCTGCCAGCCCACGGCCGCGACAGGACATCGCTGCAGGCTGGGGCCCACCACTACCACGCCTAGGCCCACGCGCAGATCCTGTGTGGCCGAGGCGGACGGTTTGCATTGCAGCGACGGTTTCTGCACGCTGTTAAGGCGCAATAATCATGGGTCGTGGTGGAGTGGGTGTAGTTAATCCCACGTCCCCCACGTCTCGCCCCCTCGGCTTCGTCGCACCGAGGCTATAAATAGGGGGAGGAGGGGGAGTGGCAGACGCACGCGCGCTCGCCCCCCACTCCGCCATCCTCCTCTTCTTTTTCCTCTCTTTCGCCGCTGCTGTTCGGCGCCGCGCCGCTCCACCGGCCATCTTGCTATGCCGCAGCTACGCCGCTGCGGGGTCGCGCTCTCGCCGTCGCTGCACTTTCTCCGTCAGCCTCTCGCCTTCATGGCGCACGCCGGAGACTGGGACGGCTCCAACATCCACGAAGATCACATTGATTTCCTCCGCAAGCCTCGGTGGCTGCCCAGCGAGGATTACGTGAGGGTCCGCATCACGCCAGAGCGGTAGATCACGCCGACGACGGAGGAGGGCAAGCACATCTGTCGGGTGTTGGGTTCCGGCAGACCCTTAAGGTTCGAACATTGGGGTGCGCGCGAAGATCTTCCCCCTACCAAGCCACGTCCGATCGCCTCGCGAGTATCTAAGCTAAACGATGAACAACACGAGGGACACAAGATTTATACTGGTTCGGGCCACCGTTATGGTGTAATACCCTACTCCAGTGTGTGGTGTGGTGGATTGCCTCAGGGGCTGATGATGAAAAGTACAAGGGGAAGAACAGCCTCGCGGGAGGTGTTCTTGGGCTGATGCGATGTACTACTTGGGAGGGTTCGATCGCCTCTTGATCTGATGGGGACTCTATGAGATGTCCTCTACTGTGGTGGCTAGCTCTATATATAGAGGCCCTGGACCTCTTCCCAAATATTGAGCGGGAAGGGTGCCAACAATGGCCATTTTGAAGGGGAACATCTAGTACAAGCTATCCTGACTAAAGTTGGTCCTCGGCTGCCAAAGGCACTGGCGATGATGCTGTCTTGCACTCCACGGTGACCTCCATCCTGCCGCTCTGCTAGTCTTGGTCTCATTGCACCGAAATTGTAACCTTTGCCTGATGCCTCGGTACTCCGCGCCTGTGCTTGCCCCCTTTGCACCAAAGAGGAAACAAGGACACTGCACAGGTCGGCGCGCGCCTGGCGCCCGCCTGGTCTTGATCGTCACGGCTTGCGTCACGAGCACCTCATGAGGTACCCTTGCCTTGATCTCTCTGCCTCCTCGCGAGTCTGCCTGGCTAGGCCGTTCCTGAGGAAGCCTTGCATCATCCGCCCCGCGAGGCTTGGCCCCTCGCGAGGGTCTTGAGTTTGCGTTGATGAAGATGGGCCGTACAGGGCCACCACTCGAGCCACCCCGCCGGCCGCAGGCAGACAAATCTTTGGACCCCCATTCCCAGAACGCCGACAGTAGCCCCCAAGCCCAAGGTGCGCTCGGACTTGGCTTAGCAGAGAAGCGAAAGGGCAAGTGCAGAGCACCGCGGGCCCCACCAGCCTGCGGCCTTGGGCGCCGCGTGGCGGTTGATTGGATGTGGGCGTCTCTGCTTCCACACGCTGCCTTGGCAACTGCCCGACTTGACAAGTCCCTGCATGCAAAAATGAGTCATGATTACCTGCGATCGTGGAGGCCGACGGTTGGCCTCCTCTGGACTATAAGTACGGACGGGAAAGAGCACCCGTAGTCCATCTCTTCTTGCTTCACTCCTTCTTCCTCGCCCCTGCTCCATCTTCACGCTGATGGTGTCGATCCACCGGTTCTTAGCGGAAGATAAAGGGAAGGCCCCCCGAGAGGGTCCCGACCCTCTCCCGCCGAAGAAGAGGCCGGTTCCTGGCCGCCGCAATGAGGTCGCGCGGCAGGAGACGTCGAGGCCTTGGTACGAGCGGCCACCGCCTGGGTTTCCGTTGCCCTTGTATGCCTGGGCTGAGGGCCCTAGAGAAGGAGACGCCGAGCGGCACCGCTGGCGCCACCGGCAACGCCGCGCGAGCTCGTGCTTCATGCCGCCATGCCTCCAAGCTCTTGGATTCGCCTTCCTCCCTCTTTCACCTTCAAGATGCCCGAGGGGGCCTCTTGAGCTCTGACTGCAGCATGCTGACTGCAGTACCCCTGAGACCGGAGCGGAGGTTGAGGTTGTCGCTCCGGGCAAGGTCTACTGACCCAGGGCTGGGGTGAGATCGCCCGGGTCTGCTGAACTGGAGGTGCCCTCGTGATTCATTTCGAATACGATGGCGCCTCCTTGATGTTCTTCAAGGCCTTCGCCGCGGAAGGACGCCGACTGGAGTGCTGCCCCAGGGAAGGCGGCCGGGGAATCGGAGTGGCGAGGGCTAGGCCCGCCAATCGCTTCCTCAGCGGCTCCTCTGGCGGCAGCGAAGATGCCGGAGGGTCCAGTGACTCTCCCGAGCATCTCGTGACTCCGGAGATGAGCGACGACAGCTACGAGCCCCCAAGCTCGCGCCGCCCTCAGAGCAGGGCAGCTGCATCAGGCCGCCGGCGCGGCTGATCTGGATGGGGTTGGCGCCAGTGCTTGGTGGCCCACTGTTGATGATGGCATCGACCATGGTGGCGCGCGTAGTTAGCGTCCCTTAGGATTAGCACCTTTTATTCCCTGCGAGGAATCAAGGAAACACCCCGTCAGGGCATGTAAAGCATCTGCTATATCTTTTGTGAATATCATCCTCATTACGGAGTGGTGCGATATGCTCTATCCTCAAGAGGGCTTGATGCTCTACGCTGACAGGTCCCGGTCCCCAGGAAGGCTTCAGTCGTTGCTCATATGCCAGGTTGCGATGCCGTGGTCAAGGCCAGGAGGTGAGCAGCCCGAGGTCCAGTAAGAGCCCCCGAGGTGCGATGCTCAGGAGGTCCCCTTTAGCGCTCAAGCAGCCTCCGCTGGGTGAGAAAGGAAGGCAATGTCGCTGTGACAGAACCGCATTAGGCGAGGGTCGGGTGTCGCGTTGATTTAGCTTTTCCAGGAGCGTGACTTATCTCGGGAGCTTGGAGTCGTTCCTTGGCGAGGTGCCGGACCTGCGCGTCGGCAGCTGTGATGTTGCTGGGTCAGGCTCTCATGATCTTCTCCCCTCTTCCCCGCACTTTCCTTCATGCTCTACATCCTCAGGTCCCGGCCCTTGAGCGAGCTCAGCCGCCGCTGGTATGACAGGTCCCGCTGCCGTGGGTCAAGGCAGGGGGTGAGGGCTGGAGAGCCAGTAAGAACTCCTGAGTCGCGATGCTCAGGTGCCCCCCTTTTAACGCGCGAGCGGATCACACGGGAGAGAGAGAGAGAGCTCATGACGCCCCATGTTATTCCTTAGGTGGACCCTGTAAACCAATGCGAGGAAAACAAGGACTGCCACTATGATCACCAGCCAGCCATTGGTTGCTCTGAGGGAGTGATTGAGGCACTAAGGGCCTGGTGAGGCAGCGCCTTGCGGGGCTGCCCTGGCCAGAGCTCGACCACTCAGATTTGTCGACGTTGCAGGGATGGACCCATGCACAAGTGTCGTGCCAGAGCGAGCGGCTCCAAAGGTAGGTGTCAATCGAGCAGGCGATTATTGCAGGCAGGTTAAGCATGAAAAGGCAATCCAACTTAGATAGATGCAAGGAAAGGCACACGCCACTGGGTCAGGCCCGAGCGGCTTGGGGATGATGCAGTCCGAGGGGCGCCCCCAACAAGGTAAGCTAAAGACATAAGCAAAATGGATACATGCCGCGGGGACAGACTCACGCGACCTGAGAATGATGCAGCCATGAGAGCGCTCCCAGCTGAAATGAAACTCGAAGGATGTCACCTGATATCATTGCAGAGCGATTGTTGGAGTAGCTGACGGCGCGTGGTGAAGAAGCCAATCCTCACGAACCTTCGGAACTCTGAGCCTCGGGAGGCTCTGGAGGTCCGGGCGGTTCGGCAAGGTCCATCTCCATTTCCTCCAGGAATGCGTGGTTCCTGGCCACCTGTGCCTCCAGAATGCTCCCCATCAGATGTTGGTGTGTAGCAGTCGCGTTCGGCAGGCCGAAAGGCATGCGAACATAGCTGTGAGGTGGACCCTCGCAATGTCCCACACGCGAAGGCCAGAAGCGCTCCTGAGACCCGACTCGATTGAGCCCTGGGTAGTCGATGTAGACATGCAGCCCGCCATCCTTGCCTGGATAGGGAGCTACGCTGGGTAGGCGGCGGCTGTCGCGCATGACTCTCGATTCCTGCAGCTCCTGAGTAACTTTGGTGATGAACTCCTGAGGGTTGGGCCCTCCTTGCCTTATGCCTTCCTGAGGGAAGCGTGCCAAGAAGCACGCCTCCAAGTGGTGCCCGAGCGCCTCCCTCATGATCTTGGCAATGTCAGTGGCCCTCCAAGAGAGAGCTCCCGAGCCCTGCCCGAGGAGGGCGCCGGGCACGCCTTCCTATGCGATGGAGGGCGGCGCCCCTTGGATGGGCGCAGGTCCTGGCGCGGCGCCTCCGGAGGTGCCTGCCTCCTGAGGCCTTGAGCTGGGTGATGTCTTCTTATTCTTGGGAGCTTCTTTAGGAAGGTTTCCACTCTTGCTGTCTAGGTCCTCGATCGATGCAGCTTGGAAGGCGCGCTCAAGAGAGCACACCGCATCCTTCTCTTCACAGGGGACCGTGATGACTCCGCCACTTCCTGGCATCTTGAGGACGTTGTAGCCATGGTGAGTCACTGCCATAAACTTGTTCAGGGCTGGATATCCAAGGATGGCATTATATGGCAAACCGCCCAAGATGCAAGCGATAGCACGCGGCTCCTGGAAGCCCCCAGCCCCCTCGTCCTGATGATGATCGTCATTCCTTCTTGGCGGTGGTGGCAGAGGAGGAAAGCATGCGTTGCCTTGTGGGAGATCATCACGAGGCTGATCCCTCCAAGCCCCCTTGCGAGGCTAGTCCTGCCAGCGGTCCTCGCGAGGCCGGTCACGCCACCCTTGGCGAGGGCCACGGTCGTCCCATCGTCCTCCACCTCTTCCCCCGCCTCGGCCGTAGCCCCGATCATTGCGCTCGGGGCATCAACCGGTACGGCCTTCTCGCATGGCCCTGAGCTCTTGGCATTCGTTGGTGTTGTGGGTGTGGAGATCGTGGTACACGCAGTACCGGCTGCCCTTGGACGACTCCGGCTGGTCCCTGTCGCGCTTCGTATCCGGCTCTGCTGCGAGCACATCGGCTCCTTTGCGCTTCACGTCCTTGGCTTTGTCTTTCTTCTCTTCTGGATCTGCAGCTGGGAGCTCGAGAAGGGAGAGGCGTCCCTCCTCAGCCCTTGCGCACTTGGTCGCCAGGTTGAATAGCTCCAGAAACATGCATAGATCTTCGTGGATCGCCAGTTCCTCCTTCATCTTGACGTCGCAGACGCCGTCAGAGAACGCCGAGATGATGGCCTCCTTGGTCACCTTGGGAATATTGAGGCGAGCGCTGTTGAAGCGATGTATGTACTTCTGCAAGGTCTCTCTGGGTTGCTCCTTGATGCGGCGCAGGTCACCCACTGCCGGCGGACGGTCGCGAGTGCCCTGAAAGTTGGCGATGAAGCGGGTGCGCATCTCGTCCCTGGAGGAGATCGTTCCTGGAGGCAGGTTCAGGAGCCAGGTGCGGGCACCGTCCTTGAGCGCCATGGGAAACCAGTTCGCCATGACCTTTTTGTCCCCGTTGGCAGCTTCGATGCCCAGCTCGTAGAGCTGCAGGAACTCCACGGGGTCGGCAGTCCCGTCGTAGCGAGGAGGCAGGTCCAGCTTGAACTTGCCCGGCCAAGCAACACTGCGTAGCTCGGTGGTGAATGCGCGGTAGCCTGCGGTGGCCAACGGAGCTCTCCATGACCTTCTGCCATTTTTCCAAACCAACAACAAACCAACAACAAACACCTTCTGCCATTTTTCCAAAATCATCATTTTGATCACTTCCACTCTTCTCCATGACCTCAACTTTTTACCACAGCTCCTCCTAGTCTTCTCCTATCTCCAGTAACTCTTCCCTGGCCTCAGCTCAATGATTGAGGGGTGAAACACCCCCATTTACCCCTTTGGATAGCACCTTCCTCTCTCTTTCTCACCTCCCTACTCATTCCAGTGGCCTCCATGGCATCCAATGCTTCCTCCCCTTTGTTTACTCACCCCACAAAGCCCCAGACACTAGTGGACACGCCCCTGGCACATAAACAATGCCATGGCGTGCATAGCTCGCGCTCTGGAGCACACTACAGTGCTCTCCGGCACTGTAGCACGCCCATTCCAAGGCCTCCCGTCGACCTTGGGCTCCGGAATCGTGTCCCCCGAGGCCGCCTCGGCGTCCACGACACGCAACACTGTCGGCCCCTTCCTCCCTCGCCCTCCTTCTCCCTCCACGAGCTCACCCGAGCACGTCCATGGACGCTGCCCATGGTGCACCGCGGCCTCGCCCATTTTAAGCCACCCCGACCCTCTCTCTCGCTTGGTTTAGAACCTCCTCTCTCCCGTGCACCCCTCAGACATCCTCCTTCTCCCCCTCGTGCCCTCCAGCACCTTCCATGGCCGGAGTGCCGCCGCCGGCCTCCACTCCGATTCGGACAAGGGCGGGCTTCTCCCCTCCTCCTCTCCTCACCAGGAAAGCATCCAGGGTCCGGCGACCCTTTCCCCCCCATCTCCCTGACCGCCGGGGCACTGTGCCCCTGCCCATCATCGCCTGGGTGTCCACCCGCCTTGGCCAGTGCCTGCCGCGCCTCGGCCACCCTCCCTGGCATCCCCGGGGAGCCCCTGATGCGCCGCTCCCTGGCGACCCCTCCGGTGGCCGCGGCTTGGCCAGAGGTGGCCTGTGTCGCTGGGGGAAGGCGCCTGCCGGCGCGCAGACGGGCTCGATCCCCTCCTGTCGCGAGCGCGGGAGGAGGAAGAAGACCCTGTGGGTGGGCCCCGCAGGTCAGTGACCCCGCTGGCCGGCCACATCATTTAAGTGGAGACGGGCCAGCCGTTCTACGCTTCCCTTCGGGGAAAGCATTACCCGTGAATACGCCTTCGGCGTGGCCTCCCATCGGGGGTTCGCGAGGAGCTGGGCCAGGCCCAGTGCACTGCCCGGCTAAATTACGCTCTGCGCGTGAGATTAGGTATAAAACCCTTTTTCTCATTTTCTTTATCCAGTGAACATCAAAAATCTCTAGACAATTCAAATGGACTCCAAATTTGATGATTCAAATTTCTAGTGACTCTATAAATCATGATCTACCTGGTGATGCAACATGCACATTTTTCCAGAGACCTTTTCTTCACAAATATTTACCAAACCCTATTTTTCCTATTTCTGTGATGAACTTTAGAAAATCACAGAGAGCCCATTTTTGATCCAAATTCCATGATTCAAAATCCTAGATGTCTATAAGTTCAAAACTTAGTTTTTGAACATTTTTTCTAATACTTTCTGTATCACCTCAAATAATGGTCTATTCTTTATATATAGCCAACTTTGCAAATTCATTTGAACTCCAAATCCAGTGAAACCAATTCCTACCTTGTTGTGTTGCTTATTATGGTTGCTTTCAACGATAGTTGACGAAGTAGACGCAATGCTCGGAGTTGGACCAGAGATATTTGAAGACATCGAAGGCTTTATTAAAACAGGCAAGCAGCCCTTTGACCATGTCTATGAAACCCTTTTTATGCATGACATATAACTCTTTATTATTGTTGCATCGGAATCATGATGAGATGGTAGACCACGTTGGTTGGTTGCCTTTGTTACTTCCTCAATGAAACTTGCATTGTGCATGACCCTACCTTCTTATGAGGGTTATGCCGGTGGGAGTAGATAGGATGCTAAAGTAGTTGCTATGCAAAGTGGGTCAGGGTTATGCATGGAAAGAAACCAAGTGTGGTTTGACATACTTGCGAATAGCCCAGTGGGTGCCACTAATGCCCCTGGGAGATGATGATGAACTAGGTCACTACTTGGTGGAGAGGTAGTGTACCGAGGCTTGATGAAAGTGTTGTTTACAGAGACGGATTAGATTTAAGATTTGATGACTGTCCCAACCTTACATGCGCAACCACTCTACCCTTATATGGGAAAGGGCATTATTGATTACCTAGGTCGATACTAGCTTGGAGCCCGCATTACTAGTGATGGGGGAGAGTTGGTGCTCTCTCTCGGGACGGGGTCATGCCAGGTAGGGCGGCCATGACCATCTTTATGGGGCACCGGACACACCGTTGGTACCCCGTGCCAGTGGTATGTGATAAATATGGGAGCAAGGCTCCACGAAAAATGTTATGTGAAATGTTGGGCATGGGGGTTACTGCCAATCGAGTGGACTCCATGTTAGTGTCGTCTAGGGAAAGGTAGTGATCGGGTGCTTACCCCGGGTACTTGAGGTACCGCGGGTCGTGGCTGACACGGAAGTTCCCCGGATCTTGTGGGTATAGTGTGCAACCTCTGTAGAGTGTAAAACTATTCGAATAGCCGTGTCCACGGTCAAGGACAGTTGGGCAGTGCTGCTTAGACTATGTCCATATGTTTCTGAAAAACAACACAGTTTGGTGATATTGATGATGCGACTCGTGAGGAAGTCACGATGAGCTTGAGCATGAGTTGTTTATAACTCTTTCTTGATGATGATGTCTGAAACCTCCTGATACGTGTTGCAGACACAGTCATGCCCTTGATATATGTTGATCATACTTGCATGAGAAAAACTAGCTTTCTGCAAAAATTTACCTATATCATGCATTGTTGTATCTTGAACCAAAACATGGGTTGCTTGCGAGTACATTCAAAGTACTCATTGGCTTGCCACTGGTTATTTTATTGGCCAGGCATGAAAGAACAGGATATGATGGAGAATACTTCGGTGACGAACATGCGAGCTAGGACGCTTCCCAGTCAGAATGCCTGTATGGTTAAGGCAGATGGCATGGGTCCAAGTTATCAACGAAGATTTCCGCTGCAATGTTATACTCAAGACTTGACCATAATGGTCCTACTTGTGTAATACGGTATGTATGGATGTAAGACTCTTGTTATTCAGCTTCTGCGTGTTCATTGAGCATTGATCTCTGGGATCACTGTACACGTGCATTCGGTGATCACGACTTACGAGTCGGGGTCCCCACAGAGCTGGTATCAGAGCCATCCTAACTGTAGGAAGCCTTAGTTAGCATGGTCGTTAGTTAGGGTGAAACTATTTCCAAAACTACTACTAGTTTTCAAAACTATCTGTACTTCTCTTCCCTTCTCAGTTTTTCGAAAACTAAGGTATACTTTCCTTATTGGTCTCTTCCCCTTCAAAACCTTTGGTCGCTAGAACCCTTATGCCCCTGACTACAGGATTCCTTGTAATCCTCGTGGATAATCTAGAAGGAAGATGCCTTGCCAGACATTCACCCACATCTCCTGAACACAATATTGGCGACATCACAACGAGACGATACCAACAGAAGATACATCCTCGAGGAATGAGGACCTGAAGACCCAGGAGATGGTGACACCCTTGACACTGCCCCAAGATGATGCAACCTTAGCCTTCGACGATCAGGGCATAGGTTATGCAAGATCATGATATACATCGCTAATATGGTAACCCTGTCACTACCGTTGTTGTATCGGCAACCACCAGTGGATGAGAACCTAGCCATTTGGTCCGCCTCACTATAGTGAGCAGGAAAATGGTTCTCTTCATCCCCCGCTCTCGGTGAAGATATTGTCAACAATGTGTCCGACAGATTGGGCCTCTATTATGCCTTGTTAATGTCATTACATAAATGATTGCCTACCTGGTACACTCGACGCCTTAGAAGGCAAAAGGGGTCATCATGATTAAGAAGACAAGAGGAGACCAAGTCAATGCCAGCCACGAGGAGCCACCTTCACCCCATCACCTCATTAGGCGAGAAGTTGTCGAAGATTCTTCAGGCTCAACCCAGATCGTTCCATCAAACAAGAGACGTAGCAACACCTGAGGAAAACTCAGAAGACTGCATGAGGCACAAGGCACGACTACTGAGTCCGAGAACCCCTATGGTAGGATGAGTCGTGTACCCCCTATGCACAGTCGAGTCCGTATGATAGTTCGAATAGAACCATGATGGTGTGTTGCTTGTTTTTATTTGTTTTTGTTTTGATATAGGTCGCACTTTTGCCCTAGGCAACAAGTACGCGACTATATCACCTGCCTTATTTTGTTGTTTGTGTTTGGCATTTTTGGCACTTGTTTGTTGCACCTGCACTATAGAACCCCCTTTAGGCATCCCACCTCCTCTATGCTACTTTTCCCTCTCGTCTCTCTCTCCTCAACTGAAGACCAGCAAGACAAGATGCACCAAGGATTCCACCTCGGGGACCAACAAGCATTGAAGACTTTTTGCTACAACCTCCTTGACCAAGTGCAGCCCCTTAGAGTTATGGTTGCCCTCAAGATTAGAAACCCATTCCTAGACCCTTCGAGACTTCACGAGATACCCCAGCTCGAAACCTTAACAATGAGCTTAACCTACGGAATTCCAAGAGAACCTGTTAAGCCTCCGTAACCTTGCTTATCACTGGGTTCATTATGGAACTAGTGGACATAGTGAATGAGCACATTATCATCCTAAGATAGCACCAGAACTGGCGATGCCATAGGGAAGACCAGTTTAAGGGTATAGGAATAGAGGACAAATGACTTGATGAGTTTATATCAATGACTTGAGGAATTATATGAGACTATGTGGTGGATTATAAGGCTACCATGTAGGTAGATGAACTTGGTGGGATCACGAGTATAGATTAGCATAGCTTTCATTACCCCTGAGTAAATTGGATTTAATAGGACAATTATGACCGCAAGCTGAAATTCTTGGAAGTATTTGGATTTGTCTTAGGCAGGGGATATCGATAGGTGATAGTTGATATTACGACAATGACTTGGGGGAAAGTGTGGAAATTCTCGTTGGACAAGAGATTTGGATTTAAGTAAATGATTCTAGATGAATATAGATGTTGAGTATGTCTACATGGTTCAGAGTAAATTGGATTTAGACTGATGATCTCGATCATGATACCATGTTTCTCGGTGGACAATAAACTAAGAGATTGGATTAATTGTCGGTGTTGATTTAGGGATCTATATAAGCTTGACCTTGGAGTTTACTTGACCATGATAATGGGAATCGGTGGACTGACTATAGCAAAAATAGCCCTTTCAAGTATATGGGGATTATAGGAACATTAGGAGATCATGTGGAACACCATAGACATTGGATTTGTGGAATTGATGGATTAGGTAGTTGGTGATGGAAGTTAGTGGACTGTTGGGGTTGATTCATAGGAAGGAAACAAGATTCTGGAGTGGCATACGACGTGTTTCCTTAGCATAGAGGTGCTTTATCTTAGACCTTGGAAGAACAAGCTGAGCACTTGGATGGTCACGTTCTAGCTTAGCAGCTTATATGTTCTACCCATGGATTTTTAGGGGTAGACATACATATGAGTTTGGGGATTGTAGACGTAGATGATTTTGTTAGACATCCTCTCGGGAGCCGTGAGGATATGAATCACATGAGTGATGATTGGAGTTGACCTATATGAAATGATGCTATCAGTGTTATGATGTGATTTGTTTAAAGGACTAGATAGACTATTGGCATCTCAAAAACCGTGCTTAAAGATAAGATGATAAACATTCACTCGCACACTAGAACCCTTGAAACTCTTAAGCCCCACCAAGCCACAACATGGTCGGATCCTGACCTTGGGCTTTGGCTCTAGATCGATAAGACCTTGGCCCACACTCAACAAGACCACCACTAATTCCCCAGCCTACTTTATGTATCCCGTGAACAAAGTCTTCATGGAGTGCTTAGACAAGATAGTTGTCATCATCATTTGGTGACCTAACTGTCCACCCGAAGACGGAAGAAGAGCCATTCAGCTAGTCAAGGAACATCTGAAGACCGCCATGTCAAGGAATAAGAACTACACCAACCACCATCTTCAAGAAGTATACCTCCGCATCAAAGAACAGGCATATCTGCAAACCACTTCTCTCGAAGAAACCAAGCATTTCCATGACGAGGAGACCCACACCAATATTCATCGGCCCCCTTCGAGATCACTCCAAGATTTAACAACCCCCTCTGAGATCACTACGAGACGAAGAGAAGATAGTTACCAGCTGGAGTTGCCACCTGAGTTACCTGATGTGCACAACGCTTTCCATGCATCACAACCCCGGAAGTGTTTCCAACTTCCTAACTTACCCAATCTCTACGAGGCCATTGACCACCGAGCCATCGACCCCTAGCCCAATTTAACCTACCACGAGCTACCCATTAGTAACCTGGATCAAGAAGAGCGTCATACACGAAGCCACACCATCAAGTACTTCAATCTGAATGGAGCACTACACGAAAGCAGGAGCAACATGAGGACGTGAAGACTACCCCAAATCCAAGATTCCATACTCCTTTCCGCGCCTAGTCTGGGAATCTCGGGGACGAGATTCTTGTAAGGGGGGTAGGTCTGTCACACCCTGATTTTCATGCCACAACACTTAAGTCAATAAATAATGCTAAAATGTGGTTTGACAAAAACTTTTGAGTGTTTTGTCTTTGCTTTGATTGAATGTTTGTCTGCTGTTTGCAAGTGCTCTAAAAATCAAATAAATCCTCCAACTCCTATACTTCATTTACTTGCCCCAAACTTCTGCCCAATGATTATGCCATGTGTATAGAGCAATATAGCATTTTCTTACAAAATTAATTTGGCCAAAAAGTATTTTCAAAAATTAGTTTTTTCAAAAACCCCTGAATTGAGGTTTGCACTGCAAGTACTTAATTAAGGGCAGTAAAAATCTTTATAAAAATATATTTGACTCCTATTAGATATAGGATACCCAGAAACCACAAAAATATAATTTTAGAAGTTATTTTCCTATTTTATTTAAAAGCTTTTTATTAAGGCCAGATATGGTCTTTAATAGGGAAATTTTATTTTATTGTTTTACAAATATTTGACAAAAATCAGGGAAACTCAGTGGACACATATTGTCCATATATAAGAGTTTCAACACATGGTCATGTTCAAAGTATTGGTCAAATCCCTCAAAAACCCTTTCTGGATATTTCAAGCTTTTGAAATATTTACAAAGGAAATATTCTCCAAAAATTCCAAGAAAATTCTAGCATGTCACATATGACATGTGTGATGATCTTGACAAGTATCATGTCATGGAGAATAGTATAACCCCATGATATCCCCTCAAAACCACTTCTGTCCTTTTTCAAGTTTGAGCAACTTTACATTGCCAAACATGTCCAAATGTTCTAAAACCTTGTGAACATGCTCAAATGGTCTAATAATTCATCTAGACCAAATGGCACAAGTTGGAGAACAGGTTAACTTGACCAAAGTGCCTCAAAACTCTTTCTGTCCAGAACCAAATTAGGACAACTCTACATTGCCAAGTGTGTCCTTTTGATCTGAATTTTTGTGGACATGGTCAAATCCTCAAATGATGACACTAAACCAAGTGGTGCATCAAGGAGAATAGATTTGCATGAATAAATCTTGGCAAAGCCATTTCTGCTGATTTCTAGGGTTTACCAAAGTTGCATTGGCTACTTTGCCCAAATGAGCTCAAACTTGGTGGAACACCCTACTTACATGTGCCATTCCATCCTGTTAATTCTCATGGCAAGTGGAATTAATTTTCTTGCCCAAACCAACAACAAACACCTTCTGCCATTTTTCCAAAATCATCATTTTGACCACTTCCACTCTTCTCCATGACCTCAACTTTCTACCACAGCTCCTCCTAGTCTTCTCCTATCTCCAGTAACTCTTCCCTGGCCTCAGCTCAATGATTGAGGGGTGAAACACCCCCATTTACCCCTCTGGATAGCACCTTCCTCTCTCTTTCTCACCTCCCTCCTCATTCCAGTGGCCTCCATGGCATCCAATGCTTCCTCCCCTTTGTTTACTCACCCCACAAAGCCCCAGACACTAGTGGACACGCCCCTGGCACATAAACAATGCCATGGCGTGCAGAGCTCGCGCTCTGGAGCACGCTATAGTGCTCTCCGGCACTGTAGCACGCCCATTCCAAGGCCTCCCGTCGACCTTGGGCTCCGGAATCGTGTCCCCCGAGGCCGCCTCGGCGTCCACAACACGCAACACTGTCGGCCCCTTCCTCCCTCGCCCTCCTTCTCCCTCCATGAGCTCACCCGAGCACGTCCATGGACGCTGCCCACGGTGCACCGCGGCCTCGCCCATTTTAAGCCACCCCGACCCTCTCTCTCGCTTGGTTTCGAACCTCCTCTCTCCCGTGCACCCCTCAGACATCCTCCTTCTCCCCCTCGTGCCCTCCAGCACCTTCCATGGCCGGAGTGCTTCCGCTGGCCTCCACTCGATTCGGGCAAGGGCGGGCTTCTCCCCTTCTCCTCTCCTCACCAGGAAAGCATCCAGGGTCCGGCGACCCTTTCCCCCCCATCTCTCTGACCGCCGGGGCACTGTGCCCCTGCCCATCATCGCCTGAGTGTCCGCCCGCCTTGGCCAGTGCCCGCCGCACCTCGGCCACCCTCCCTGGCATCCCCGGGGAGCCCCTGATGCGCCGCTCCCTAGCGACCCCTCCGGTGGCCGCGGCTTGGCCAGAGGTGGCCTGTGTCGCCGGGGGAAGGCGCCAGCCGGCGCGCAGACGGGCTCGATCCCCTCGTGTCGCGAGCGCGGGAGGAGGAAGAAGACCCTGCGGGTGGGCCCCGTAGGTCAGTGACCCCGCCGGCCGGCCATGTCATTTAAGTGGAGACGGGTCAGCCGTTCTACGCTTCCCTTCGGGGAAAGCGTTACCCGTGAATATGCCTTCGGCGTGGCCTCCCATCGGGGGTCCGCAAGGAGCTGGGCCAGGCCTAGTGCGCTGCCCGGCTAAATTACGCTCAGCGCGTGAGATTAGGTATAAAACCCTTTTTCTCATTTTCTTTATCCAGTGAACTTCAAAAATCTCTAGACAATTCAAATGGACTCCAAATTTGATGATTCAAATTTCTAGTGACTCTATAAATCATGATCTACCTGGTGATACAACATGCACATTTTTCCAGAGACCTTTTCTTCACAAATATTTACCAAACCCTATTTTTCCTATTTCTGTGATGAACTTTAGAAAATCACAGAGAGCCCATTTTTGATCCAAATTCCATGATTCAAAATCCTAGATGTCTATAAGTTCAAAACTTAGTTTTTGAACATTTTTCTAATACTTTCTGTATCACCTCAAATAATGGTCTATTTCTTTATATATAGCCAACTCTGCAAATTCATTTGAACTCCAAATCCAGTGAAACCAATTCCTAGATGCTTCTAAAATCATCCTTTGTTAAATGGGTGCCTTTGCTCATTTTTCAAAAATATATTTCTGTACACTTCTTGCAAATCCATAAACCCCTTGATTCCACCATATCAAAATGTTCAGAGATATCCATTCATCAAATCCCAATGAAACCACTTTGGTCATCCCTCATATGACCAGAGGTATCCCAGAAAAGTCCAACTCATATTTTTAGAGCACTTTTATTTCCTGCCTTGTTGTGTTGCTTATTATGGTTGCTTTCAATGATAGTTGACGAAGTAGATGCAATGCTCGGAGTTGGACCAGAGATATTTGAAGACCTCGAAGGCTTTGTTAAAACAGGCAAGCAGCCCTTTGACCATGTCTATGAAACCCTTTTTATGCATGACATATAACTCTTTATTATTGTTGCATCGGAATCATGATGAGATGGTAGACCACATTGGTTGGTTGCCTTTGTTACTTCCTCAATGAAACTTGCATTGTGCATGACCCTACCTTCTTATGAGGGTTATGCCGGTGGGAGTAGATAGGATGCTAAAGTAGTTGCTATGCAAAGTGGGTCAGGGTTATGCATGGAAAGAAACCAAGTGTGGTTTGACATACTTGCGAATAGCCCAGTGGGTGCCACTAATGCCCCTGGGAGATGATGATGAACTAGGTCACTACTTGGTGGAGAGGTAGTGTACCGAGGCTTGATGAAAGTGTTGTTTACAGAGACGGAATATATTTAAGATTTGATGACTGTCCCAACCTTACATGCGCAACCACTCTACCCTTATATGAGAAAGGGCATTATTGATTACCTAGGTCGATACTAGCTTGGAGCCCGCATTACTAGTGATGGGGGAGAGTTGGTGCTCTCTCTCGGGACAGGGTCGTGCCAGGTAGGGCGGCCATGACCATCTTTATGGGGCACCGGACACACCGTTGGTACCCCGTGCCAGTGGTATGTGATAAATATGGGAGCAAGGCTCCACGAAAATGTTATGTGAAATGTTGGGCACGGGGGTTACTGCCAATCGAGTGGACTCCATGTTAGTGTCGTCTAGGGAAAGGTAGTGATCGGGTGCTTACCCCGGTTACTTGAGGTACCGCGGGTCGTGGCTGACACGAAAGTTCCCCGGATCTTGTGGTTACAGTGTGCAACCTCTGCAGAGTGTAAAACTATTCGAATAGCCGTGTCCACGGTCAAGGACAGTTGGGCGGTGCTGCTTAGACTAGGTCCATATGTTTCTGAAAAACAACACAGTTTGGTGATATTGATGATGCGACTCGTGAGGAAGTCACGATGAGCTTGAGCATGAGTTGTTTATAACTCTTTCTCGATGATGATGTCTGAAACCTCCTGATACGTGTTGCAGACACAGTCATGCCCTTGATATATGTTGATCATACTTGCATGAGAAAAACTAGCTTTCTGCAAAAATTTACCTATATCATGCATTGTTGTATCTTGAACCAAAACATGGGTTGCTTGCGAGTACATTCAAAGTACTCATTAGCTTGCCACTGGTTATTTTATTGGCCAGGCATGAAAGAACATGATATGATGGAGAATACTTCGGTGACGAACATGCGAGCTAGGACGCTTCCCAGTCAGAATGCCTGTATGGTTAAGGCAGATGGCATGGGTCCAAGTTATCAATGAAGATTTCCGCTGCAATGTTATACTCAAGACTTGACCATAATGGTTCTTGTGTAATACGGTATGTATGGATGTAAGACTCTTGTTATTCAGCTTCTGTGTGTTCAGTGAGCATTGATCTCTAGGATCACTATACACGTGCATTCGGTGATCACGACTTACGAGTCGGGGTCCCCACAGGTGAACACTCGGCGGAGGAGATCGACTCCAGCGACGAGGGTGAAGAGGAGGAGGAAGAGGACGGTGAAGACGCCGCGCCGAATGGTGGAGCAGCCGACCAGCCTCAGCCTGACCCTGCCTCCAGCAATGAGGCGCGTGCGAATATGCCACCTGCCACTGGTGATGACCAAGCTGAGACTCGCCAGCCGGTCACTCCTCCAGCCAGCACCGCCGTCCGCACAGACCTGCCCAGCTCACCCGTTGCACCCTTGGCCTGGGCCGCCATCTTTATCTTTGCCTCCCTCTTCGTTAGTCTTTGAACAATATTTGTTAAATTCGCGCAGTTCCACCCACTGGGGGTGTATTCAGAGTAAGTTGAATGCCAGCCCTCGAAGGCCTTTTGTGTAAATATAATATTGCATGCGTTTGACTTCTGACTGTGTTTGCTTTTCATCTTTTTGGCTGTTTCCTTTGCCGCCCTCCCTTGGTCGCCGCCTTCCCAGCCGGACAGCTGCTCTCCAGTCAGTGGCTGGGAAAGTACTTGGCCGTGTGGGAGGGAAATTACTTTAGCATTCTTAGAGTGTAGCAAGGTGAGTGGGAAGCCGGCCAGCCGGCTGCTTAACAGTCGGTTGGCAGGGTGGGGAGCCGGCTTGTGTTATGTAAGCCCATTGGTCCTTAGCCATTTTTCGTGTGGACATCTTTTCCTGCCTTTAACTCTTTCCAATCGAACAGTCGATTCTGCAAGCTGCGACTTTTGGCAAGAGAGGGCTTAGGTGCCGGCACACTACTTGTCTGACTGCAGGTGGCACTTAACATAATTCAAGGTGGAAAGTCCCCGGGCCGACTGGTCGAACCTGGTGTCGGACAGAAGAACAAATGTAGTGACACATTCATAGGCATGATACTCATCATATAGATAAAAGAGGGTAGTCCCCGAGTGCTCCTCGGGGTACCCGATGTCTTGTACTTAATACAAAAGATAGCATGGTACATACTGCATTTAACTAAAAATCTTCAAAGGAGATTGGCGTTCCATGGTCGTTCTAACTCCTTGCCGGAATCATCTCTCTTGCGCGCATTGGGCTTCTGTGCATCGATCAGGTATTAGGAGTCGTTGCCCAAGGCCTTGTTGATGACGAATGGGCCTTCCCTAGGGGCCGAGAGCTTGTGCTAGCCGACTACTCGATGGATCAGCCGGAGCACAAGATCGCCCTCTTGGAAGGATCTTGGCTTGACCTTCCGGTTGTGGTAACAGCGCAAACCCTGCTACTAGATGGCGGGCCGGCTGAGTGCTAACAGCCGACCCTCTTCCAGCAGGTCAACGCCATCTTCTCGTGCTTCCTTTGCCTCCGCTTCCGTATACATGGTGACTCGAGGTAAGTCAAACTCGATGTCAGTTGGGATGACAGCCTCGACATCATATACAAGGAAGAAAGGAGTGAAGCCAGTTGACTTGTTCGGGGTGGTACGCAAGCTCCAGAGAATGGCAAGCCGCTCCTTGAGCCAGCAGTCGGCCGAGCGCTCCAATGGCTCAACCAGTCGGGGCTTGATGCCGGACAGGATGAGGCTATTTGCTCGCTCGACTAGGCCGTTTGACTGTGGATGGGCAACGAACGCTAAGTCCAGTCGGATGCCCTGTGTCACGTAGAAACGTACCAATGCTCCTTTCACAAAATCCGTGTCGTTGTCGGTGATGATGCTGTGTATGCCATACCGGGTGGTGATGTCTGCAATGAATATCACGATAGTCGGCCCATTCAACTTTTTGATTGGCTTCGCTTCAATCCACTTGGTGAACTTGTCTATGGCAACAAGTAGGTGTGTCATGCCGCCGCGTGCCGTCTTGAATGGGCACACCATATCCAGCCCCCAGACGGCAAAAGGCCAGGTGAGGGGGATGGTCTTGTGTGCAGAAGCCGGTAGGTGCTGCTTGGAGCTAAAAAGTTGGCACCCTTTACAGTGTTTGACTAATTCTTTGGCGTATTCCAAAGCAGTCGGACAGAAGAACCCATGGCGGAAAGCTTTGGCGACGAATGATCTTTGGGCCGCGTGGTGGCCACACTCTCCTTGGTAGATATCCTTGAGGATTAAAATGCCGTTCTCTGGCTCGACGCATTGCTGGAAGACTCCAGTGACACTGCGCGTAACGAGTTCTCTGTTCACTATTGTGTATGCTCCAGCTCGTCGTTGAACCCTGTCTTGCCGAAATCTCGTCAGTCGGCAGCTCTCTGTTTACCAGAAAGTTGAGGATGGGCTGGGCCCATGATGGAGCTGCGACTTCTTCTATTGCCAACACGGCTACTGCGACCAGGGAGGTTGGGTTGGGTGGTGAAGAGTTGGAGTCGGCCACCGCCTGGTGTGTCATCGTAGTCCCCGGGCCACCTGCTGCAGTCCCCGGGCCGGGATCTGAAGTCCCCGAGCCGGGTGCGACTACAACAGTCCCCGAGCCGCCTGTCGAAGTCCCCGATCCGCCTGCTGGGTTCCCCAAGTCAGATCCGACTACATCAGGGTCAGGCAGCATGAAGATGGAGTCTGATTCTGGAGACGGCTTGACAGACGGCTTGAGGAGGCATTGGAGGGAGACGCCGGTTGGTATAGCTTGCCGGGTGGAGCCGATTCGTGCCAGGGCATCTGCTTGCTCGTTGTCGGCCCGTGGCACGTGGAGAAACTCGCACCCTTCAAAGTATCCATTGAGTTGCTGAACGAGGAAGCAGTAGCTCGCCATGTTTGTGTCCTTGGCGTCCCAATCGCCAGATAATTGTTGGATCATGAAGTCCGAGTCGCCATAGCACAGGATCCGACAGATGCCGAGTTCTTTGGCCAGCCGGAGCCCATGTATGAGTGCCTCGTACTCAGCCACATTGGTGGAGGCGGCAAATTGAATTTGCAACTTGTATCTGAGCTTGTCACCCTTGGGAGAGGTGAGGACGATGCCGTCTCCCAAGCCGGTGCGCATCTTGGATCCATCAAAGTGCATCCGCCAATGAGTGGAGTCGGGTGCTGCTGGCAGGTACTGGGTTTCGGCCCAGTCGACAAGGAAGTCGGCCAGCACTTGGGACATGATGGTGGTGCGAGGCTGGTAGAAGATGGTGTAAGGAGCCAGCGCAATGGCCCACTTGGCAACCCGGCCAGATGCATCCGGCTGCCTATGATCTCGGCAAGCGGGGCAGTGCAAACGGCCGTGATGGGGTGCTCTTGAAAGTAGGGCTTGAGCTTCTTGGCGGCAAAGTACACGCCATAGCACATCTTCTAGTAGTGGGGGTAATTCTGCTTTGAGGTTGACAGTACTTCGCTCTAGTAATACACCAGCCTCTGGACCAGCTGAGCTCTGCCTTTTTCTGGGTGCTGAACCACGATGACAGTGCTGACCACCCGGTTAGTTGCGGCAATATAAAGGAGCGTGGGCTCTTTCTTAGTCGGTGCCGCCAGGACAGGCGGCATGGTCAACACCTTCTTCAACTTGTGAAAAGCTTCGTCCGCCTGGTCGTTCCACTCGAAATGAGTGGATTTCCTCATGAGCTGATACAGGGGGAGAGCCTTCTCCCCTAGCCGATTGATGAAGCGGTTAAGGGAAGCCAGACACCCGTGAACTTTTGGACATCTCGAAGCCGGGTGGGAATCTCCATCCTTTCTATGGCCTTGATCTTCACTGGGTTGCACTCGATGCCGCGTTCAGAGACTAGGAAGCCTAGGAGCTGGCCGGCTGGTACTCCGAACACGCATTTCTCAGGGTTGAGCTTGATCTGAAATTGGCGCAAGTTGTCAAATGTTTCTTTGAGATCTTCCAGCAGGGTGCCACGCTTCTCCGTCTTCACCACAATATCATCTAGGTAGACGTGGGTATTTCTGCCGAGTTGCTTGAGGAGGCATTTCTGCATGCAACACTGAAAAGTAGCACCGGCATTTCTCAAGCCGAATGTCATAGTCAGGTAGCAGAAATATCTAAATGGTGTGATGAAGGCGGTCTGCAGGCGGTAGGCTGGATCCAACTTGATCTGATGGTAACCTGAGTAGGCATCCAAGAAACTCAACAGCTCGCATCCGGCTGTGGAGTCTATCACTTGGTCAATCTGTGGCAAGGCAAACGGATCCTTGGGGCAAGCTTTGTTGAGGCTGGTATAATCTATACACATGCGCCATTTCTTGTTCTTCTTCAATACAAGAACTGGGTTGGCAAGCCATTCTGGAAAGAACACCTCCATAATGAAGCTGGCTGCCAGAAGCCGGGCTATCTCTTCACCGACAATTCTTCTCTTCTCCTCCGACAGTTGGCGGAGGGGCTGCTTGACTTGTTTTGCATATGCTCGGACATGTAGCTTGTGCTCGGCGAAATCCGTCAGAACAGCTGGCATGTCCTTGGGGGACCATGCAAAGATATCCCGATTCTCCCGGAGGAAATCGACGAGCTCGCTTTCCTATTTGCTGTCCAGGTTTGCTCCTAGCACAGCAAACCTCTCTGGGTGCTCTGGGTCCAGAGGTATCTTCTTTGTTTCCTTGGCCGGCTGGAAGGAGTCCTGAGCTTCCAACTCCTTTGGGTCAGGCGATAGATCCGGCTACTTGCCAGCCATGGCCACAACCCGGTCAAGGATCTTCTTCTCAGCAGCAATCACGAGGGACTCGGCCAGCCGGCTGCTAGCTGCAGCACAAGCAGAGGATTTCTTGTAGTCTCTGACTATGGTGATGATGACCTTGGAGCTCAGCATCTTCATCTTGAGGTAAGCATAGTGGGGCACAACCATGAACTTGGCCAGGGCAGGTCGTCCAAGTAATGTGTGGTAAGGGCTCTCTAGATCCACCACTTCTAACTAGACTGCTTCACGGCGGAAGTGATCCTTATCTCCGAATAGGACATCTATCTTGATTTTGCCGATTGGTGAGCATGACAGGCCGGGTACAATGCCGTGGAATACGGTCCGACTGGGCAAAAGTTGCTTCGTCTTGATGTTCAGCTTCTCCATGGTGTCACGGTACAGGATGTTGATGCTGCTCCCACCATCAATCAGAACTCGGGAGAAATGAGCAGCTCGCCTTTCTGTTGAGAAGGTGGCATCCAACACCAATGCATAAGAGCCTGGAGACGGCATCACCTCTGGGTGATCAGCCCGGCTCCAGCTGATAGGATTTTCAAACCAATGCATAAACTCTAGATCTTTGGAGGCGACTGCATTGACTTCTTGGTGCTGTCGGCATCGGCTGCGCCTGTCCTCAACTTGGCTCGTGAAGATGACATAGGCTGCATGCTCATCAGGGAACTCGTCTTGAATGGCTCCAACTACTGGGCGAGCGGCCGGCTGCTGAGGAGCCGGAGGCGGCTGGCCAGCTGGCGGAGGGGGCAATAGTCCTTCGCCCTTGGAGATCCGTGTGAGCCAATGACATTTCCGGGTGTGTGGCTGGACAGCTTCGCTCCGCTTTGGAACTTGCAGGGGGCATCAAGGGTTTGCTCGTAGGAGAAAGCCGGCTGCCAAGCCGGCCTGCTACCTTTTGGACGCTTGGGCGTAGGCTGCCCTTTGGGTTGCTCGTCTTCGACCGTGGTCACCTACCGACTGGTGGAAGGCGGCATAGGAGCATTGCGCTTGTTGTCGTTCCGATGTGGGCGTCGATTGGAGTCGCCAGCCAGCGTCTTTTGAGCCGGAGGAAGCACCTTTCTAGAGGCATCCACTCGGAGCTCGGTCTTCATCGACGAGTCGGCCGTGGTATACTTGTCTGCTATGATCAGCAGTTCGTCGAGTGTAGCTGGCTCGTCGCAAAGAAGTTGGTGCTTGAGGAGGATGCCCTCTCGGCACCTGGCAGTGAAGTACTCTATTGCTTGCACCTCGCACACCCTGTCGCAGGAGTTACGGAGCTCGGGCTAGTGCATCAGGTAGTCGCGGCTGGACTCGGTCGGGCCTTGGACACAAAGGGAGAGCTGACGTGGCTTGGACTTGTACGTGCTGATGAAGTTGCGAATGAAGACTTCCATAAAATCTAGCCAGTTGTTGACGCTGTAGGGCTTGATGCTGTTCAGCCAGGTGCGTGCCGTGCCTTGAAGCATGAGAGGGACGTACTTCACGCCAACGCGCCTGTTGCCGTTTGCTATGCTGACTGCAGTGGAGTAGTCTATCAACCAGTCTTCCAGCTTCATCGAGCCGTTGTATTTTGGCGTGTCTCTTGGGAGCGAGAACCCTTTGGGGAAGGGCCCGTTGCGGATGCGGGGGCTGAAACAGGGCGGGCCGTGTTTGGGAACATAGTAATTTCAAAAAATTTCCTACGCACACGCAAGATCATGGTGATGCATAGCAACGAGAGGGGAGAGTATTGTCCACGTACCCTCGTAGACCGAAAGCGGAAGCGTTACGACAACGCGGTTGATGTAGTCGTATGTCTTCACGATCCGACCGATCCAAGTACCGAACGTACGACACCTCCGAGTTCAGCACACGTTCAGCTCGATGACAATCCCCGGACTCCGATCCAGCAAAGTGTCGGGGATGAGTTCCATCAGCACGACGGCGTGGTGATGATGATGATGCTCTACCGACGCAGGGCTTCGCCTAAGCACCGCAACGATATGACCGAGGTGGAATATGGTGGGGGGGGGGGCACTGCACACGGCTAAGGAACGTTCACGAAGATCAACTTGTGTCCCATGGAGTGCCCCCCTGCCCCCGTATATAAAGGAGCAAGGGGGAGGGGGCGGCCGGCCTAGGAGGGGCGCGCCAAGGGGAGTCCTACTCCCACCGGGAGTAGGACTCCCTCCTTCCTTGTTGGAGTAGGAGAAGGGGAAAAGAGGGGAAGAGGAAGAAGGAAAGGGGGGCTGCACCCCTTGTCGAATTCGGACCAGAGGGGGGGCGCAGGCCTCCTTCCTTTTGGCCTCTCTCCTTTATTCCCGTGTGTCCCAATAAGGCCCATATACTCCCCGCGAATTCCCGTAACTCTCCGGTAATCCGAAAAATACCCGAATCACTCGGAACCTTTCCGAACTCCGATTATAGTCATCCAATATATCGATCTTTACGTCTCTACCATTTCGAGACTCCTCGTCATGTCCCCGATCTCATCCGGGACTCCGAACTCCTTCGGTACATCAAAACTCATAAACTCATAATATAACTGTCATCGAAACCTTAAGCGTGCGGACCCTACGGGTTCGAGAACTATGTAGACATGACCTAGAACTATTCTCGGTCAATAACCAATAGAGGAACCTAGATGCTCATATTGGCTCCTACATATTCTACGAAGATCTTTATCGGTCAAACCGCATAACAACATACGTTGTTCCCTTTGTCATCGGTATGTTACTTGCCCGAGATTCGATCGTCAGTATCTCAATACCTAGTTCAATCTCGTTACCGGCAAGTCTCTTTACTCGTTACGTAATGCATCATCCTGCAACTAACACATTAGCCACATTGCTTGCAAGGCTTATAGTGATGTGCATTACCGAGAGGGCCCAGAGATGCCTCTCCGACAATCGGAGTGACAAATCCTAATCTCGAAATACGCCAACTCAACATGTACCTTTGGAGACACTTGTAAAGCTCCTTTATAATCACCCAGTTACGTTGTGATGTTTGGTAGCACACAAAGTGTTCCTCCGGTAAACGGGAGTTGCATAATCTCATAGTCATAGGAACATTAAGTCATGAAGAAAGCAATAGCAACATACTAAACGATCAATTGCTAAGCTAACGGAATGGGTCAAGTCAATCATATCAATCTCCTAATGATGTGATCCCGTTA
Source organism: Triticum timopheevii (assembly GCA_963921465.1). Taxonomy (NCBI): domain Eukaryota; kingdom Viridiplantae; phylum Streptophyta; class Magnoliopsida; order Poales; family Poaceae; genus Triticum; species Triticum timopheevii. Next base: position 295,682,848 of record OY997264.1, on the reverse strand, counting down.
ATCAAATGACAACTCATGTCTATGGTTAGGAAACTTAACCATCTTTGATTAACGAGCTAGTCAAGTAGAGGCATACTAGTGACACTATGTTCGTCTATGTATTCAAACATGTATTATGTTTCCGGTTAATACAATTCTAGCACGAATAATAAACATTTATCATGAAATAAGGAAATAAATAATACCTTTATTATTGCCTCTAGGGCATATTTCCTTCAGTCTCCCACTTGCACTAGAGTCAATAATCTAGTTCACATCGCCATGTGATTTAACACCAATATTCACATCTGCATGTGATTAACACCCATAGTTCACATCATCATGTGACCAACACCTAAAAGGTTTACTAGAGTTAATAATCTAGTTCACATCGCTATGTGATTAACACCCAAAGAGTACTAAGGTGTGATCATGTTTTGTTCATGAGAGAAGCTTAGTCAACGGGTCTGTCACATTCAGAGCCGTATATATTTTGCAAATATTCTATGACTACAATGCTCTGCACGGAGCTACTCTAGCTAATTCCTCCCACTTTCAATATGTATATAGATTGAGACTTAGAGTCATCTGGATCGGTGTAAAAGCTTGCACCGATGTAACTCTTTACGACGGGCTCTTTTATCACCTCCATAATCGAGAAATATTTCCTTAGTCCTTACTAAGGATATTCTTGACCAATGTCCAGGGATCTACTCCTAGATCACTATTGTACTCCCTTGCCAAATTCAGTGCAAGGTATACAATACGTCTGGTACATAGCATATTTATAGAACCTATGACTGAGGCATAGGGAATGACTTTCATTCTCTTTTCTACTTTCTGCCGTGGTCGGGATTTAAGTCTTACTCAATTTGACACCTTTGCAACACAGGCAAGAACTCTTTCTTTGACTGTTCCATTTTGAACTATTTCAAAATCTTGACAAGGTATGTACTCATTGAAAATCTTATCAAGCGTCTTGATCTATCTCAATAGATCTTGATGCTCAATATGTAAGTAGCTTTACTGAGGTCTTTCTTTTAAAGAACTCCTTTCAAATACTCCTTTATGCTTTCTAGAAAAATTCTGCATCATTTCTGATCAACAATATGTTACTCACATATATTTATCAGAAAGGCGGTAGTGCTCCCACTCACTTTATTGTAAATACAGGCTTCACCGCAAGTCTGTATAAAACTATATGCTTTGATCAACTTATCAAAGCGTATATTCCAACCCTGAGATGCTTGCACCAGTCCATAGATGGATCGCTGGAGCTTGCACATTTTGTTAGCACCTTTAGGATTGACATAACCTTCTGGTTGTATCATATACAACTCTTCTTTAATAAATCCATTAAGGAATGTAGTTTTGACATCCATTTTCCAAATTTCATAAAATGTGGCGATTGCTAACATGATTTGGACAGACTTTTAAGCATCGATACGAGTGAGAAAATCTTATTGTATTCAACACCTTGAACTTTGTCAAAAACCTTTTTTTGACAAGTCTAGCTTTGTAGATAGTAACACTACTATCAGCATCTGTCTTCCTCTTGAAGATCCATTTATACAATATGGCTTTCCGATCATCGGGCAACTCGACCAAAGTCCACACTTTGTTCTCATACATGGATCCCATCTCAGATTTCATGGCCTCAAGCCATTTTGCGGAATCTGGGCTCATCATCGCTTCCTCATAGTTCGTAGGTTCGTCATGGTCAAGTAACATGACTTCCAGAATAGGATTGCCGTACCACTCTGGTGCGGATCTTACTCTGGTAGACCTACGAGGTTTAGTAGAAACTTGATCTGAAGTTTCATGATCAATATCATTAGCTTCCTCACTAATTGGCGTAGTTGTCACAGGAACCGGTTCTTGTGATGAACTACTTTCCAATAAGGGAGCAAGTACAGTTGCCTCATCAAGTTCTACTTTCCTCCCACTCACTTCTTTCGAGAGAAACTCCTTCTCTAGAAAGGATCCAAATTTAGCAACGAAAATCTTGCCCTCAGATCTGTGGTAGAAGGTGTACCCAACAGTTTCTTTTGGGTATCCTATGAAGACACATTTCTCCGATTTGGGTTCGAGCTTATCTGGTTGAAGTTTCTTCGCATAAGCATCGCAGCCCCAAACTTTAAGAAACGACAACTTTGGTTTCTTGCCAAACCACACTTCATGAGGCATCGTCTCAACGGATTTTGATGGTGCCCTATTTAACGTGAATGCAGCTGTCTCTAATGCATAACCCGAAAACAATAGTGGTAAATTAGTAAGAGACATCATAGATCGCACCATATCCAATAAAGTGCGGTTACGACGTTTAGACACACCATAACGTTGTGGTGTTCCAGGTGGTGTGAGCTGTGAAACTATTCCACATTGTTTTAATTGAAGACCAAACTCGTAACTCAAATATTCGTCTCCGCGATCATATCGCAAAAACTTTATTTTCTTGTTACGATGATTTTTCCACTTCACTCTGAAATTCTTTGAACCTTTCAACTATTTCAGACTTATGTTTCATCAAGTAGATATACCCATATCTACTCAAATCATCTTGTGAAGGTTATAAAATAACGATAGTTGCCACGAGCATCAACACTCATTGGATCGCATACATCGGTATGTATTATTTCCAATAAGTCAATAGCTTGTTCCATTGTTCCGGAGAATGGAGTTTTAGTCATCTTGCCCAAAAGGCACGGATCGCAAGCATCGAATGATTCATAACCAAGTGATTCCGAAAATCCATCTTTATGGAGTTTCTTCATGCGCTTTACACCGATATGACCCAAATGGCAGAGCCACAAATAAGTTGCACTATCATTATTAACTTTGCATCTTTTGGCATCAATATTATGAATATGTGTATCACTACGATCGAGATCCAACAAACTATTTTCATTGGGTGTATGACCATTGAAGGTTTTATTCATTTAAATAGAACAACAATTATTCTCTGACTTTAAATTAATAACCGTATTGCAATAAACATGCTCAAATCATATTCATGCTCAACGCAAACGACAAATAACATTTATTTAGGTTTAACACTAATCCCGAAAGTATAGGGAGTGTGCGATGATGATCATATCAATCTTGAAACTACTTCCAACACTCATCATCACTTCCCCTTCAACTAGTCTTTGTTTATTCTGTAACTCCTGTTTCGAGTTACTAATCTTAGAAACCGAACAAGTATCAAATACTCAGGGGCTACTATAAACACTAGTAAGGCACATATCAATAACCTGTATATCAAATACACCGTTTTTCAATTTGCCATCCTTCTTATCCACCAAATATTCAAGGCATTTTCGCTTCCAGTGACCATTTCCTTTGGAGTGTAAGCACTCAGTTTCAGGCTATGGTCCGGCTTTGGGCTTCTTCATAGGAGTGACAACTTGCTTGTCTTTCCACTTGAAGTTCCCTTTCTTTCCCTTTGCCCTTCTCTTGAAACTAGCGGTCTTGTCAATCAACACTTGATGCTCTTTCTTGATTTCTACCTTCGTCGATTTCAACATCACGAAGAGCTCGGGAACCGTTTTTGTCATCCCTTGCATACTATAGTTCATCACGAAGTTCTAGTAACTTAGTGATGGTGACTAGAGAATTCTATCAACCACTATCTTATCTGGAAGATTAACTCCCATTTGATTCAAGCGGTTGAAGTACCCAGATAATCTAAGCACATGCTCACTAGTTGAGCGATTCTCCTCCATCTTTTAGCTATAGAACTTGTTGGAGACATCATATCTCTCAACTCGGGTATTTGCTTGAAATATTTAACTTCAATTCATGGAACATCTCATATGGTTCATGACGTTCAAAACGTCTTTGAAGTCCCAATTCTAAGCCATTAAGCATGGTGCACTAAACTATCAAGTAGTCATCATATTGAGCTAGCCAAACGTTCATAACGTCTGCATCTGCTCATGCAATAGGTCTGTCACCTAGCGGTGCATTAAAGACATAATTCTTCTGTGCAGCAATGAGGATAAACCTCAGATCACGGATCCAATCTGCATCATTGCTACTAACATCTTTCAACACAATTTTCTCTAGGAACATATCAAAATAAACATATGGAAGCAACAACGCAAGCTATTGATCTACAACATAATTTGCAAAATATTACTAGGACTAAGTTCATGATAAATTTAAGTTCAATTAATCATATTACTTAAGAACTCCCACATAGACAGACATCTCTCTAGTCATCTAAGTGATCACGTGATCCAAATCAACTAAACCATGTCCGATCATCATGTGAGATGGAGTAGTTTCAATGGTGAACATCACTGTGTTGATCATATGTACTATATGATTCACGTTTGACCTTTCGGTCTCCGTGCTGCGAGGCCATATCTGTTATATGCTAGGCTCGTCAAGTTTAACCTGAGTATTCCGCGTGTGCAACTGTTTTGCACCCGTTGTATTTGAACGTAGAGCCTATCACACCCGATCATCACATGGTGTCTCAGCACGAAGAACTTTCGCAACGGTGCATACTCAGGGAGAACACTTCTTGATAATTTTTAGTGAGAGATCATCTTAAAATGCTACCGTCAATCAAAGCAAGATAAGATGCATAAAGGATAAACATCACATGCAATCAATATAAGTGATATGATATGGCCATCATCAACTTGTGCTTGTGATCTCCATCTCTGAAGCACCGTCGTGATCACCATCGTCACCGGCGCGACACCTTGATCTCCATCTTAGCATCGTTGTCGTTACGCCATCTATTGCTTCTACGACTATCGCTACCGCTTAGTGATAAAGTAAAGCAATTACAGGGCGTTTGCAATTCATACAATAAAGCGACAACCATATGGCTCCTGCCAGTTGCCGATAACTTCAGTTACAAAACATGATCATCTCATACAATAAAATATAGCATCACGTCTTGACCATATCACATCACAACATGCCCTACAAAAACAAGTTAGACGTCCCCTACTTTGTTGTTGCAAATTTTACGTGGCTGCTACGGGCTTAGCAAGAACCGTTCTTACCTACGCATCAAAACCACAACGATAGTTCATCAAGTTAGTGCTGTTTTAACCTTCGCAAGGACCGGGCGTAGCCACACTCGGTTCAACTAAAGTGAGAGAGACAGACACCCGCCAGTCACCTTTAAGCATGAGTGCTCGTAACGGTGAAACCAGTCTCGCGTAAGCGTACGCGTAATGTCGGTCCGGGCCGCTTCATCTCACAATACCGCTGAAGCAAAGTATGACTTGCTGGTAAGAAGTATGACTTGTATCGCCCACAACTCACTTGTGTTCTCCTCGTGCATATGACATCTACGCATAAAACCTGGCTCTGATACCACTGTTTGGGAACATAGAAATTTCAAAAAATTTCCTACGGACACGCAAGATCATGGTGATGCATAGCAACGAGAGGGGAGAGTATTGTCCACGTACCCTCATAGACCGAAAGCAGAAGCGTTATGACAACGCGGTTGATGTAGTCGTACGTCTTCATGATCCGACCAATCCACGTACCGAACGTATGGCACCTCCGAGTTCAGCACACGTTCCGCTCGACGACGATCCCTGGACTCCGATCCAGCAAAGTGTTAGGGATGAGTTCCGTTAGCACGACGGCATGGTGACGATGATGATGCTCTACGGACGCAGGGCTTCGCCTAAGCACCGCAATGATATGACCGAGGTGGAATATGGTGGAGGGGGGCACCGCACACGGCTAAGGAACGATCACGAAGATCAACTTGTGTCCCATGGAGTGCCCCCCTACCCCCGTATATAAAGAAGCAAGGGGGAGGGGGCGGCCGGCCTAGGAGGGGCGCGCCAAGGGGAGTCCTACTCCCACCGGGAGTAGGACTCCCTCCTTCCTTGTTGGAGTAGCAGAAGGGGAAAGAGTGGGAGAGGAAGAAGGAAAGGGGGGCTGCGCCCCTTGTCCAATTCGGACCAGAGGGGGGGGCGCAGGCCTCCTTCCTTTTGGCCTCTCTCCTTTATTCCCGTATGGCCCAATAAGGCCCATATACTCCCCGGCGAATTCCCGTAACTCTTTGGTACTCCGAAAAATACCCGAATCACTCGGAACCTTTCCGAACTCTGAATATAGTCGTCCAATATATCGATCTTTACGTCTCGACCATTTCGAGACTCCTCATCATGTCCCCGATCTCATCCGGGACTCCGAACTCCTTCAGTACATCAAAACTCATAAACTCATAATATAACTGTCATCGAAACCTTAAGCGTGCGGACCCTACGGGTTCGAGAACTATGTAGACATGACCTAGAACTATTCTCGGTCAATAACCAATAGAGGAACCTAGATGCTCATATTGGCTCCTACATATTCTACGAAGATCTTTATCGGTCAAACCGCATAACAACATACGTTGTTCCCTTTCTCATCGGTATGTTACTTGCCCGAGATTCGATCGTCGGTATCTCAATACCTAGTTCAATCTCGTTACCAGCAAGTCTCTTTACTCGTTACGTAATGCATCATCCTGCAACTAACACAATAGCCACATTGCTTGCAAGGCTTATAGTGATGTGCATTACCGAGAGGGCCCAGAGATACCTCTCCGACAATCGGAGTGACAAATCCTAATCTCGAAATACGCCAACTCAACATGTACCTTTGGAGACACCTGTAGAGCTCCTTTATAATCACCCAGTTACGTTGTGATGTTTGGTAGCACACAAAGTGTTCCTCCGGTAAACGGGAGTTGCATAATCTCATAGTCATAGGAACATGTATAAGTCATGAAGAAAGCAATAGCAACATACTAAACGATCAAGTGCTAAGCTAACGGAATGGGTCAAGTCAATCATATCAATCTCCTAATGATGTGATCCCGTTAATCAAATGACAACTCATGTATATGGTTAGGAAACTTAACCATCTTTGATTAACGAGCTAGTCAAGTAGAGGCATACTAGTGACACTATGTTTGTCTATGTATTCAAACATGTATTATGTTTCCGGTTAATACAATTCTAGCATGAATAATAAACATTTAACATGAAATAAGGAAATAAATAATAACTTTATTATTGCCTCTAGGGCATATTTCCTTCAGTCTCCCACTTGCACTAGAGTCAATAATCTAGTTCACATCGCCATGTGATTTAACACCAATATTCACATCTGCATGTGATTAACACCCATAGTTCACATCATCATGTGACCAACACCCAAAAGGTTTACTAGAGTTAATAATCTAGTTCACATTGCTATGTGATTAACACCCAAAGAGTACTAAGGTGTGATCATGTTTTGTTCATGAGAGAAGCTTAGTCAACGGGTCTGTCACATTCAGAGTCGTATATATTTTGCAAATATTCTATGACTACAATGCTCTGCACGGAGCTACTCTAGCTAATTCCTCCCACTTTCAATATGTATCTAGATTGAGACTTAGAGTCATCTGGATCGGTGTAAAAGCTTGCACCGATGTAACTCTTTACGACGGGCTCTTTTATCACCTCCATAATCGAGAAATATTTCCTTAGTCCTTATTAAGTATATTCTTGACCAATGTCCAGGGATCTACTCCTAGATCACTATTGTACTCCCTTGCCAAATTCAGTGCAAGGTATACAATATGTCTGGTACATAGCATACTTTATAGAACCTATGACTGAGGCATAGGGAATGACTTTCATTCTCTTTTCTACTTTCTGTCGTGGTCGGGATTTAAGTCTTACTCAATTTCACACCTTTGCAACACAGGCAAGAACTCTTACTTTGACTATTCCATTTTGAACTATTTCAAAATCTTGACAAGGTATGTACTCATTGAAAATCTTATCAAGCATCTTGATCTATCTCAATAGATCTTGATGCTCAATATGTAAGTAGCTTTACTGAGGTCTTTCTTTTAAAGAACTCCTTTCAAACACTCCTTTATGCTTTCTAGAAAAATTCTGCATCATTTCTGATCAACAATATGTTACTCACATATATTTATCAGAAAGGCGGTAGTGCTCCCACTCACTTTATTGTAAATACAGGCTTCACCGCAAGTCTGTATAAAACTATATGCTTTGATCAACTTATCAAAGCGTATATTCCAACCCTGAGATGCTTGCACCAGTCCATAGATGGATCGCTGGAGCTTGCACATTTTGTTAGCACCTTTAGGATTGACATAACCTTCTGTTTGTATCGTATACAACTCTTCTTTAATAAATCCATTAAGGAATGTAGTTTTGACATCCATTTGCCAAATTTCATAAAATGTGGCGATTGCTAACATGATTTGGACAAACTTTTAAGCATCGATATGAGTGAGAAAATCTTATTGTATTCAACACCTTGAACTTTGTCAAAAACCTTTTTTTGACAAGTCTAGCTTTGTAGATAGTAACACTACTATCAGCATCTGTCTTCCTCTTGAAGATCCATTTATACAATATGGCTTGCCGATCATCGGGCAACTCGACCAAAGTCCACACTTTGTTCTCATACATTGATCCCATCTCAGATTTCATGGCCTCAAGCCATTTTGCGGAATCTGGGCTCATCATCGCTTCCTCATAGTTCGTAGGTTCATCATGGTCAAGTAACATGACTTCCAGAATAGGATTGCCGTACCACTCTGGTGCGGATCTTACTCTGATAGACCTACGAGGTTCAGTAGAAACTTGATCTGAAGTTTCATGATCAATATCATTAGCTTCCTCACTAATTGGCGTAGTTGTCACAGGAACCGGTTCTTGTGATGAACTACTTTCCAATAAGGGAGCAAGTACAGTTGCCTCATCAAGTTCTACTTTCCTCCCACTCACTTCTTTCGAGAGAAACTCCTTCTCTAGAAAGGATCCAAATTTAGCAACGAAAATCTTGCCCTCAGATCTGTGGTAGAAGGTGTACCCAACAGTTTCTTTTGGGTATCCTATGAAGACACATTTCTCCGATTTGGGTTCGAGCTTATCTGGTTGAAGTTTCTTCACATAAGCATCGCAGCCCCAAACTTTAAGAAACGACAACTTTGGTTTCTTGCCAAACCATAGTTCATGAGGCGTCGTCTCAACGGATTTTGATGGTGCCCTATTTAACATGAATGCAGCTGTCTCTAATGCATAACCCGAAAACAATAGTGGTAAATCAGTAAGAGACATCATAGATCGCACCATATCCAATAAAGTGTGGTTATGACGTTCAGACACACCATAACGTTGTGGTGTTCCAGGTGGCGTGAGCTGTGAAACTATTCCACATTGTTTTAATTGAAGACCAAACTCGTAACTCAAATATTCGTCTCCGCGATCAGATCGCAGAAACTTTATTTTCTTGTTACGATGATTTTTCCACTTCACTCTGAAATTCTTTGAACCTTTCAACTATTTCAGACTTATGTTTCATCAAGTAGATATACCCATATCTACTCAAATCATCTTGTGAAGGTTATAAAATAACGATACTTGCCACGAGCATCAACACTCATTGGATCGCATACATCGGTATGTATTATTTCCAATAAGTCAATAGCTTGTTCCATTGTTCCGGAGAATGGAGTTGTAGTCATCTTGCGCAAAAGGCACGGTTCGCAAGCATCGAATGATTCATAACCAAGTGATTCCGAAAATCCATCTTTATGGAGTTTCTTCATGCGCTTTACACCGATATGACCCAAACGGCAGAGCCACAAATAAGTTGCACTATCATTATTAACTTTGCATCTTTTGGCATCAATATTATGAATATGTGTATCACTACGATCGAGATCCAACAAACTATTTTCATTGGGTGTATGACCATTGAAGGTTTTATTCATTTAAATAGAACAACAATTATTCTCTGACTTTAAATGAATAACCGTATTGCAATAAACATGATCAAATCATATTCATGCTCAACGCAAACGACAAATAACATTTATTTAGGTTTAACACTAATCCCGAAAGTATAGGGAGTGTGCGATGATGATCATATCAATCTTGGAACTACTTCCAACACTCATCGTCACTTCCCCTTCAATTAGTCTTTGTTTATTCTGTAACTCCTGTTTCGAGTTACTAATCTTAGCAACCGAACAAGTATCAAATACTCAGGGGCTACTATAAACACTAGTAAGGCACATATCAATAACCTGTATATCAAATATAACGTTTTTCAATTTGCCATCCTTCTTATCCACCAAATATTCAAGGCATTTCCGCTTCCAGTGACCATTTCCTTTGCAGTGTAATCACTCAGTTTCAGGCTATGGTCCAGCTTTGGGCTTCTTCACAGGAGTGACAACTTGCTTGCCTTTCCACATGAAGTTCCCTTTCATTCCCTTTGCCCTTCTCTTGAAACTAGCGGTCTTGTCAATCAACACTTGATGCTCTTTCTTGATTTCTACCTTCGTCGATTTCAACATCACGAAGAGCTCGGGAACCGTTTTTGTCATCCCTTGCATACTATAGTTCATCACGAAGTTCTAGTAACTTAGTGATGGTGACTAGAGAATTCTATCAACCACTATCTTATCTGGAAGATTAACTCCCATTTGATTCAAGCGGTTGAAGTACCCAGATAATCTGAGCACATGCTCACTAGTTGAGCGATTCTCCTCCATCTTTTAGCTATAGAACTTGTTGGAGACTTCATATCTCTCAACTCGGGTATTTGCTTGAAATATTTAACTTCAATTCATGGAACATCTCATATGGTTCATGACGTTCAAAACGTCTTTGAAGTCCCAATTCTAAGCCGTTAAGCATGGTGCACTAAACTATCAAGTAGTCATCATATTGAGCAAGCCAAACGTTCATAACGTCTACATCTGCTCATGCAATAGGTCTGTCACCTAGCGGTGCATTAAAGACATAATTCTTCTATGCAGCAATGAGGATAAACCTCAGATCACGGATCCAATCTGCATCATTGCTACTAACATCTTTCACCACAATTTTCTCTAGGAACATATCAAAATAAACATATGGAAGCAACAACGCAAGCTATTGATCTACAACATAATTTGCAAAATATTACTAGGACTAAGTTCATGATAAATTTAAGTTCAATTAATCATATTACTTAAGAACTCCCAGATAGACAGACATCTCTCTAGTCATCTAAGTGATCACGTGATCCAAATCAACTAAACCATGTCCGATCATCATGTGAGATGGAGTAGTTTCAATGGTGAACATCACTGTGTTGATCATATGTACTATATGATTCACGTTTGACCTTTCGGTCTCCGTGCTGCGAGGCCATATCTGTTATATGCTAGGCTCGTCAAGTTTAACCTGAGTATTCCGCGTGTGCAACTGTTTTGCACCCGTTGTATTTGAACGTAGAGCCTATCACACCCGATCATCACATGGTGTCTCAGCACGAAGAACTTTCGCAACGGTGCATACTCAGGGAGAACACTTCTTGATAATTTTTAGTGAGAGATCATCTTAAAATGCTACCGTCAATCAAAGCAAGATAAGATGCATAAAGGATAAACATCACATGCAATCAATATAAGTGATATGATATGGCCATCATCAACTTGTGCTTGTGATCTCCATCTCTGAAGCACCGTCGTGATCACCATCGTCACCGGCGCGACACCTTGATCTCCATCGTAGCATTGTTGTCGTTACGCCATCTATTGCTTCTACGACTATCGCTACCGCTTAGTGATAAAGTAAAGCAATTACAGGGCGTTTGCATTTCATACAATAAAGCGACAACCATATGGCTCCTGCCAGTTGCCGATAACTTCGGTTACAAAACATGATCATCTCATACAATAAAATATAGCATCACGTCTTGACCATATCACATGACAACATGCCCTACAAAAACAAGTTAGACGTCCCCTACTTTGTTGTTGCAAATTTTACGTGGCTGCTACGGGCTTAGCAAGAACCGTTCTTACCTACGCATCAAAACCACAACGATAGTTCATCAAGTTAGTGCTGTTTTAACCTTCGCAAGGACCGGGCGTAGCCACACTCGGTTCAACTAAAGTGAGAGAGACAGACACCCGCCAGTCACCTTTAAGCATGAGTGCTCGTAACGGTGAAACCAGTCTCGCGTAAGCGTACGCGTAATGTCGGTCCGGGCCGCTTCACCTCACAATACTGCTGAAGCAAAGTATGACTTGCTGGTAAGAAGTATGACTTGTATCGCCCACAACTCACTTGTGTTCTCCTCGTGCATATGACATCTACGCATAAAACCTGGCTCTGATACCACTGTTTGGGAACATAGTAATTTCAAAAAATTTCCTACGCACACGCAAGATCATGGTGATGCATAGCAACGAGAGGGGAGAGTATTGTCCACGTACCCTCATAGACCGAAAGCAGAAGCGTTATGACAACGCGGTTGATGTAGTCGTACGTCTTCATGATCCGACCAATCCACGTACCGAACGTATGGCACCTCCGAGTTCAGCACACGTTCCGCTCGACGACGATCCCTGGACTCCGATCCAGCAAAGTGTTAGGGATGAGTTCCGTCAGCACGACGGCATGGTGACGATGATGATGCTCTACGGACGCAGGGCTTCGCCTAAGCACCGCAATGATATGACCGAGGTGGAATATGGTGGAGGGGGGCACCGCACACGGCTAAGGAACGATCACGAAGATCAACTTGTGTCCCATGGAGTGCCCCCCTACCCCCGTATATAAAGAAGCAAGGGGGAGGGGGCGGCCGGCCTAGGAGGGGCGCGCCAAGGGGAGTCCTACTCCCACCGGGAGTAGGACTCCCTCCTTCCTTGTTGGAGTAGCAGAAGGGGAAAGAGTGGGAGAGGAAGAAGGAAAGGGGGGCTGCGCCCCTTGTCCAATTCGGACCAGAGGGGGGGGGGGGCGCAGGCCTCCTTCCTTTTGGCCTCTCTCCTTTATTCCCGTATGGCCCAATAAGGCCCATATACTCCCCGGCGAATTCTCGTAACTCTTTGGTACTCCGAAAAATACCCGAATCACTCGGAACCTTTCCGAACTCTGAGTATAGTCGTCCAATATATCGATCTTTACGTCTCGACCATTTCGAGACTCCTCGTCATGTCCCCGATCTCATCCGGGACTCCGAACTCCTTCAGTACATCAAAACTCATAAACTCATAATATAACTGTCATCGAAACCTTAAGCGTGCGGACCCTACGGGTTCGAGAACTATGTAGACATGACCTAGAACTATTCTCGGTCAATAACCAATAGAGGAACCTAGATGCTCATATTGGCTCCTACATATTCTACGAAGATCTTTATCGGTCAAACCGCATAACAACATACGTTGTTCCCTTTCTCATCGGTATGTTACTTGCCCGAGATTCGATCGTCGGTATCTCAATACCTAGTTCAATCTCGTTACCGGCAAGGCTCTTTACTCGTTACGTAATGCATCATCCTACAACTAACACAATAGCCACATTGCTTGCAAGGCTTATAGTGATGTGCATTACCGAGAGGGCCCAGAGATACCTCTCCGACAATCGGAGTGACAAATCCTAATCTCGAAATACGCCAACTCAACATGTACCTTTGGAGACACCTGTAGAGCTCCTTTATAATCACCCAGTTACGTTGTGATGTTTGGTAGCACACAAAGTGTTCCTCCGGTAAACGGGAGTTGCATAATCTCATAGTCATAGGAACATGTATAAGTCATGAAGAAAGCAATAGCAACATACTAAACGATCAAGTGCTAAGCTAACGGAATGGGTCAAGTCAATCATATCAATCTCCTAATGATGTGATCCCGTTAATCAAATGACAACTCATGTATATGGTTAGGAAACTTAACCATCTTTGATTAACGAGCTAGTCAAGTAGAGGCATACTAGTGACACTATGTTTGTCTATGTATTCAAACATGTATTATGTTTCCGGTTAATACAATTCTAGCATGAATAATAAACATTTAACATGAAATAAGGAAATAAATAATAACTTTATTATTGCCTCTAGGGCATATTTCCTTCAGTCTCCCACTTGCACTAGAGTCAATAATCTAGTTCACATCGCCATGTGATTTAACACCAATATTCACATCTGCATGTGATTAACACCCATAGTTCACATCATCATGTGACCAACACCCAAAAGGTTTACTAGAGTTAATAATCTAGTTCACATTGCTATGTGATTAACACCCAAAGAGTACTAAGGTGTGATCATGTTTTGTTCATGAGAGAAGCTTAGTTAACGGGTCTGTCACATTCAGAGCCGTATATATTTTGCAAATATTCTATGACTACAATGCTCTGCACGGAGCTACTCTAGCTAATTCCTCCCACTTTCAATATGTATCTAGATTGAGACTTAGAGTCATCTGGATCGGTGTAAAAGCTTGCACCGATGTAACTCTTTACGACGGGCTCTTTTATCACCTCCATAATCGAGAAATATTTCCTTAGTCCTTATTAAGGATATTCTTGACCAATGTCCAGGGATCTACTCCTAGATCACTATTGTACTCCCTTGCCAAATTCAGTGCAAGGTATACAATATGTCTGGTACATAGCATACTTTATAGAACCTATGACTGAGGCATAGGGAATGACTTTCATTCTCTTTTCTACTTTCTGTCGTGGTCGGGATTTAAGTCTTACTCAATTTCACACCTTTGCAACACAGGCAAGAACTCTTACTTTGACTATTCCATTTTGAACTATTTCAAAATCTTGACAAGGTATGTACTCATTGAAAATCTTATCAAGCATCTTGATCTATCTCAATAGATCTTGATGCTCAATATGTAAGTAGCTTTACTGAGGTCTTCCTTTTAAAGAACTCCTTTCAAATACTCCTTTATGCTTTCTAGAAAAATTCTGCATCATTTCTGATCAACAATATGTTACTCACATATATTTATCAGAAAGGCGGTAGTGCTCCCACTCACTTTATTGTAAATACAGGCTTCACCGCAAGTCTGTATAAAACTATATGCTTTGATCAACTTATCAAAGCGTATATTCCAACCCTGAGATGCTTGCACCAGTCCATAGATGGATTGCTGGAGCTTGCACATTTTGTTAGCACCTTTAGGATTGACATAACCTTCTGTTTGTATCATATACAACTCTTCTTTAATAAATCCATTAAGGAATGTAGTTTTGTCATCCATTTGCCAAATTTCATAAAATGTGGCGATTGCTAACATGATTTGGACAAACTTTTAAGCATCGATACGAGTGAGAAAATCTTATTATATTCAACACCTTGAACTTTGTCAAAAACCTTTTTTTGACAAGTCTAGCTTTGTAGATAGTAACACTACTATCAGCATCTGTCTTCCTCTTGAAGATCCATTTATACAATATGGCTTGCTGATCATCGGGCAACTCGACCAAAGTCCACACTTTGTTCTCATACATTGATCCCATCTCAGATTTCATGGCCTCAAGCCATTTTGCGGAATCTGAGCTCATCATCGCTTCCTCATAGTTCGTAGGTTCATCATGGTCAAGTAACATGACTTCCAGAATAGGATTGCTGTACCACTCTGGTGCGGATCTTACTCTGGTAGACCTACGAGGTTCAGTAGAAACTTGATCTGAAGTTTCATGATCAATATCATTAGCTTCCTCACTAATTGGCGTAGTTGTCACACGAACCGGTTCTTGTGATGAACTACTTTCCAATAAGGGAGCAAGTATAGTTGCCTCATCAAGTTCTACTTTCCTCCCACTCACTTCTTTCGAGAGAAACTCCTTCTCTAGAAAGGATCCAAATTTAGCAACGAAAATCTTGCCCTCAGATCTGTGGTAGAAGGTGTACCCAACAGTTTCTTTTGGGTATCCTATGAAGACACATTTCTCCGATTTGGGTTCGAGCTTATCTGGTTGAAGTTTCTTCGCATAAGCATCGCAGCCCCAAACTTTAAGAAATGACAACTTTGGTTTCTTGCCAAACCATAGTTCATGAGGCGTCGTCTCAACGGATTTTGATGGTGCCCTATTTAACGTGAATGCAGCTGTCTCTAATGCATAACCCGAAAACAATAGTGGTAAATCAATAAGAGACATCATAGCTCGCACCATATCCAATAAAGTGCGGTTACAACGTTCATACACACCATAACGTTGTGGTGTTCCAGGTGGCGTGAGCTGTGAAACTATTCCACATTGTTTTAATTGAAGACCAAACTCGTAACTCAAATATTCGTCTCCGCGATCAGATCGCAGAAACTTTATTTTCTTGTTACGATGATTTTTCCACTTCACTCTGAAATTCTTTGAACCTTTCAACTATTTCAGACTTATGTTTCATCAAGTAGATATACCCATATCTACTCAAATCATCTTGTGAAGGTTATAAAATAACGATACTTGCCACGAGCATCAACACTCATTGGATCGCATACATCGGTATGTATTATTTCCAATAAGTCAATAGCTTGTTCCATTGTTCCGGAGAATGGAGTTTTAGTCATCTTGCCCAAAAGGCACGGTTCGCAAGCATCGAATGATTCATAACCAAGTGATTCCGAAAATCCATCTTTATAGAGTTTCTTCATGCGCTTTACACCGATATGACCCAAACGGCAGAGCCACAAATAAGTTGCACTATCATTATTAACTTTGCATCTTTTGGCATCAATATTATGAAAATGTGTGTCACTACGATCGAGATCCAACAAACTATTTTCATTGGGTGTATGACCATTGAAGGTTTTATTCATTTAAATAGAACAACAATTATTCTCTGACTTTAAATGAATAACCGTATTGCAATAAACATGATCAAATCATATTCATGCTCAACGCAAACGACAAATAACATTTATTTAGGTTTAACACTGATCCCGAAAGTATAGGGAGTGTGCGATGATGATCATATCAATCTTGGAACTACTTCCAACACTCATCGTCACTTCCCCTTCAATTAGTCTTTGTTTATTCTGTAACTCCTGTTTCGAGTTACTAATCTTAGCAACCGAACAAGTATCAAATACTCAGGGGCTACTATAAACACTAGTAAGGCACATATCAATAACCTGTATATCAAATATACCGTTTTTCAATTTGCCATCCTTCTTATCCACCAAATATTCAAGGCATTTCCGCTTCCAGTGACCATTTCGTTTGCAGTGTAAGCACTTAGTTTCAGGCTATGGTCCAGCTTTGGGCTTCTTCACAGGAGTGACAACTTGCTTGTCTTTCCACTTGAAGTTCCCTTTCTTTCCCTTTGCCCTTCTCTTGAAACTAGCGGTCTTGTCAATCAACACTTGATGCTCTTTCTTGATTTCTACCTTCGTCGATTTCAACATCACGAAGAGCTCGGGAACCGTTTTTGTCATCCCTTGCATACTATAGTTCATCACGAAGTTCTAGTAACTTAGTGATGGTGACTAGAGAATTCTGTCAACCACTATCTTATCTGGAAGATTAACTCCCATTTGATTCAAGCGGTTGAAGTACCCAGATAATCTGAGCACATGCTCACTAGTTGAGCGATTTTCCTCCATCTTTTAGCTATAGAACTTGTTGGAGACTTCATATCTCTCAACTCGGGTATTTGCTTGAAATATTTAACTTCAATTCATGGAACATCTCATATGGTTCATGATGTTCAAAACGTCTTGAAGTCCCAATTCTAAGCCGTTAAGCATGGTGCACTAAACTATCAAGTAGTCATCATATTGAGCTAGCCAAACGTTCATAACGTCTGCATCTGCTCATGCAATAGGTCTGTCACCTAGCGGTGCATTAAAGACATAATTCTTCTGTGCAGCAATGAGATAAACCTCAGATCACGGATCCAATCTGCATCATTGCTACTAACATCTTTCACCACAATTTTCTCTAGGAACATATCAAAATAAACATATGGAAGCAACAACGCAAGCTATTGATCTACAACATAATTTGCAAAATATTACTAGGACTAAGTTCATGATAAATTTAAGTTCAATTAATCATATTACTTAAGAACTCCCACATAGACAGACATCTCTCTAGTCATCTAAGTGATCACGTGATCCAAATCAACTAAACCATGTCCGATCATCATGTGAGATGGAGTAGTTTCAATGGTGAACATCACTGTGTTGATCATATGTACTATATGATTCACGTTTGACCTTTCGGTCTCCGTGCTGCGAGGCCATATCTGTTATATGCTAGGCTCGTCAAGTTTAACCTGAGTATTCCGCGTGTGCAACTGTTTTGCACCCGTTGTATTTGAACGTAGAGCCTATCACACCCGATCATCACATGGTGTCTCAGCACGAAGAACTTTCGCAACGGTGCATACTCAGGGAGAACACTTCTTGATAATTTTTAGTGAGAGATCATCTTAAAATGCTACCGTCAATCAAAGCAAGATAAGATGCATAAAGGATAAACATCACATGCAATCAATATAAGTGATATGATATGGCCATCATCAACTTGTGCTTGTGATCTCCATCTCTGAAGCACCGTCGTGATCACCATCGTCACCGGCGCGACACCTTGATCTCCATCGTAGCATTGTTGTCGTTACGCCATCTATTGCTTCTACGACTATCGCTACCGCTTAGTGATAAAGTAAAGCAATTACAGGGCGTTTGCATTTCATACAATAAAGCGACAACCATATGGCTCCGGCCAGTTGCCGATAACTTCGGTTACAAAACATGATCATCTCATACAATAAAATATAGCATCACGTCTTGACCATATCACATCACAACATGCCCTGCAAAAACAAGTTAGACGTCCTCTACTTTGTTGTTGCAAATTTTACGTGGCTGCTACGGGCTTAGCAAGAACCGTTCTTACCTACGCATCAAAACCACAACGATAGTTCGTCAAGTTAGTGTTGTTTTAACCTTCGCAAGGACCGGGCGTAGCCACACTCGGTTCAACTAAAGTGAGAGAGACAGACACCCGCCAGTCACCTTTAAGCATGAGTGCTCGTAACGGTGAAACCAGTCTCGCGTAAGCGTACGCGTAATGTCGGTCCGGGCCGCTTCATCTCACAATACCGCTGAACCAAAGTATGACATGGTGGTAAGCAGTATGACTTGTATCGCCCACAACTCACTTGTGTTCTCCTCGTGCATATGACATCTACGCATAAAACCTGGCTCTGATACCACTGTTTGGGAACATAGTAATTTCAAAAAATTTCCTACGCACACGCATGATCATGGTGATGCATAGCAACGAGAGGGGAGAGTATTGTCCACGTACCCTCATAGACCGAAAACGGAAGCGTTATGACAACGCGGTTGATGTAGTCGTACGTCTTGATGATCCGAACAATCCACGTACCGAACTTATGGCACCTCCGAGTTCAGCACACGTTCCGCTCGATGACGATCCCTGGACTCCGATCCAGCAAAGTGTTAGGGATGAGTTCCGTCAGCACGACGGCATGGTGACGATGATGATGCTCTACGGACGCAGGGCTTCGCCTAAGCACCGCAACGATATGACCGAGGTGGAATATGGTGGAGGGGGGCACCGCACACGGCTAAAGAACGATCACGAAGATCAACTTGTGTCCCATGGAGTGCCCCCCTACCCCCGTATATAAAGAAGCAAGGGGGAGGGGGCGGCCGGCCTAGGAGGGGCACGCCAAGGGGAGTCCTACTCCCACCGGGAGTAGGACTCCCTCCTTCCTTGTTGGAGTAGCAGAAGGGGAAAGAGGGGGAGAGGAAGAAGGAAAGGGGGGCTGCGCCCCTTGTCCAATTCGGACCAGAGGGGGGGGGCGCAGGCCTCCTTCCTTTTGGCCTCTCTCCTTTATTCCCGTATGGCCCAATAAGGCCCATATACTCCCCGACGAATTCCCGTAACTTTTTGGTACTCCGAAAAATACCCGAATCACTCGGAACCTTCCGAACTCCGAATATAGTCGTCCAATATATCGATCTTTACGTCTCAACCATTTCGAGACTCCTCGTCATGTCCCAGATCTCATCCGGGACTCCGAACTCCTTCGGTACATCAAAACTCATAAACTCATAATATAACTGTCATCGAAACCTTAAGCGTGCGGACCCTACGGGTTCGAGAACTATGTAAACATGACCTAGAACTATTCTCGGTCAATAACCAATAGAGGAACCTAGATGCTCATATTGGCTCCTACATATTCTACGAAGATCTTTATCGGTCAAACCGCATAACAACATACGTTGTTCCCTTTGTCATCGGTATGTTACTTGCCCGAGATTCGATCGTCGGTATCTCAATACCTAGTTCAATCTCGTTACCGGCAAGTCTCTTTACTCGTTACGTAATGCATCATCCTGCAACTAACACATTAGCCACATTGCTTGCAAGGCTTATAGTGATGTGCATTACCGAGAGGGCCCAGAGATACCTCTCCGACAATCGGAGTGACAAATCCTAATCTCGAAATACGCCAACTCAACATGTACCTTTGGAGACACCTGTAAAGCTCCTTTATAATCACCCAGTTACGTTGTGATGCTTGGTAGCACACAAAGTGTTCCTCCGGTAAACGGGAGTTGCATAATCTCATAGTAATAGGAACATGTATAAGTCATGAAGAAAGCAATAGCAACATACTAAACGATCAATTGCTAAGCTAACGGAATGGGTCAAGTCAATCATATCAATCTCTTAATTATGTGATCCCGTTAATCAAATGACAACTCATGTCTATGGTTAGGAAACTTAACCATCTTTGATTAACGAGCTAGTCAAGTAGAGGCATACTAGTGACACTATGTTCGTCTATGTATTCAAACATGTATTATGTTTCCGGTTAATACAATTCTAGCATGAATAATAAACATTTATCATGAAATAAGGAAATAAATAATAACTTTATTATTGCCTCTAGGGCATATTTCCTTCAGTCTCCCACTTGCACTAGAGTCAATAATCTAGTTCACATCGCCATGTGATTTAACACCAATATTCACATCTGCATGTGATTAACACCCATAGTTCACATCATCATGTGACCAACACCCAAAAGGTTTACTAGAGTTAATAATCTAGTTCACATCACTACGTGATTAACACCCAAAGAGTACTAAGGTCTGATCATGTTTTGTTCATGAGAGAAGCTTAGTCAACGGGTCTGTCACATTCAGAGCTGTATATATTTTGCAAATATTCTATGACTACAATGCTCTGCACGGAGCTACTCTAGCTAATTGCTCCCACTTTCAATATGTATCTGGATTGAGACTTAGAGTCATCTGGATCGGTGTAAAAGCTTGCACCGATGTAACTCTTTACGACGGGCTCTTTTATCACCTCCGTAATCGAGAAATATTTCCTTAGTCCTTACTAAGGATATTCTTGACCAATGTCCAGGGATCTACTCCTAGATCACTATTGTACTCCCTTGCCAAATTCAGTGCAAGGTATACAATACGTCTGGTACATAGCATACTTTATAGAACCTATGACTGAGGCATAGGGAATGACTTTCATTCTCTTTTCTACTTTCTGCCATGGTCGGGATTTAAGTCTTACTCAATTTCACACCTTTGCAACACAGGCAAGAACTCTTTCTTTGACTGTTCCATTTTGAACTATTTCAAAATCTTGACAAGGTATGTACTCATTGAAAATCTTATCAAGCGTCTTGATCTATCTCAATAGATCTTGATGCTCAATATGTAAGTAGCTTTACTGAGATCTTTCTTTTAAAGAACTCCTTTCAAATACTCCTTTATGCTTTCTAGAAAAATTCTGCATCATTTCTGATCAACTATATGTTACTCACATATATTTATCAGAAAGGCGGTAGTGCTCCCACTCACTTTATTGTAAATACAGGCTTCACCGCAAGTCTGTATAAAACTATATGCTTTGATCAACTTATCAAAGCGTATATTCCAACCCTGAGATGCTTGCACCAGTCCATAGATGGATCGCTGGAGCTTGCACATTTTGTTAGCACCTTTAGGATTGACATAACCTTCTGGTTGTATCATATACAACTCTTCTTTAATAAATCCATTAAGGAATGTAGTTTTGTCATCCATTTGCCAAATTTCATAAAATGTGGCGATTGCTAACATGATTTGGACAGACTTTTAAGCATCGATACGAGTGAAAAAATCTTATTGTATTCAACACCTTGAACTTTGTCAAAAACCTTTTTTTGACAAGTCTACCTTTGTAGATAGTAACACTACTATCAGCATCTGTCTTCCTCTTGAAGATCCATTTATACAATATGGCTTGCCGATCATCGGGCAACTCGACCAAAGTCCACACTTTGTTCTCATACATGGATCCCATCTCAGATTTCATGGCCTCAAGCCATTTTGCGGAATCTGGGCTCATCATTGCTTCCTCATAGTTCGTAGGTTCGTCATGGTCAAGTAACATGACTTCCAGAATAGGATTGCCGTACCACTCTGGTGCGGATCTTACTCTGGTAGACCTACGAGGTTCAGTAGAAACTTGATCTGAAGTTTCATGATCAATATCATTAGCTTCCTCACTAATTGGCGTAGTTGTCACAGGAACCGGTTCTTGTGATGAACTACTTTCCAATAAGGGAGCAAGTACAGTTGCCTCATCAAGTTCTACTTTCCTCCCACTCACTTCTTCCGAGAGAAACTCCTTCTCTAGAAAGGATCCAAATTTAGCAACGAAAATCTTGCCCTCAGATCTGTGGTAGAAGGTGTACCCAACAGTTTCTTTTGGGTATCCTATGAAGACACATTTCTCCGATTTGGGTTCGAGCTTATGTGGTTGAAGTTTCTTCGCATAAGCATCGCAGCCCCAAACTTTAAGAAATGACAACTTTGGTTTCTTGCCAAACCACAGTTCATGAGGCGTCGTCTCAACGGATTTTGATGGTGCCCTATTTAACGTGAATGCAGCTGTCTCTAATGCATAACCCGAAAACAATAGTGGTAAATCAGTAAGAGACATCATAGATCGCACCATATCTAATAAAGTGCGGTTACGATGTTCAGACACACCATAACGTTGTGGTGTTCCAGGTGGCGTGAGCTGTGAAACTATTCCACATTGTTTTAATTGAACACCAAACTCGTAACTCCAATATTCGTCTCCGCGATCAGATCACAGAAACTTTATTTTCTTGTTACGATGATTTTTCCACTTCACTCTGAAATTCTTTGAACCTTTCAACTATTTCAGACTTATGTTTCATCAAGTAGATATACCCATATCTACTCAAATCATCTTGTGAAGGTTATAAAATAACGATACTTGCCACGAGCATCAACACTCATTGGATCGCATACATCGGTATGTATTATTTCCAATAAGTCAATAGATTGTTCCATTGTTCGGTAGAATGGAGTTTTAGTCATCTTGCCCAAAAGGCACGGTTCGCAAGCATCGAATGATTCATAACCAAGTGATTCCGAAAATCCATCTTTATGGAGTTTCTTCATGCGCTTTACACCGATATGACCCAAACGGCAGAGCCACAAATAAGTTGCACTATCATTATTAACTTTGAATCTTTTGGCATCAATATTATGAATATGTGTATCACTAGGATCGAGATCCAACAAACTATTTTCATTGGGTGTATGACCATTGAAGGTTTTATTCATTTAAATAGAACAACAATTATTCTCTGACTTTAAATGAATAACCGTATTGCAATAAACATGATCAAATCATATTCATGCTCAACGCAAACGACAAATAACATTTATTTAGGTTTAACACTAATCCCGAAAGTATAGGGAGTGTGCGATGATGATCATATCAATCTTGGAACTACTTCCAACACTCATCGTCACTTCCCCTTCAACTAGTCTTTGTTTATTCTGTAACTCCTGTTTCGAGTTACTAATCTTAGCAACCGAACAAGTATCAAATACTCAGGGGCTACTATAAACACTAGTAAGGCACATATCAATAACCTGTATATCAAATATACCGTTTTTCAATTTGCCATCCTTCTTATCCACCAAATATTCAAGGCATTTCCGCTTCCAGTGACCATTTCCTTTGCAGTGTAAGCACTCAGTTTCAGGCTATGGTCCAGCTTTGGGCTTCTTCACAGGAGTGACAACTTGCTTGTCTTTCCACTTGAAGTTCCCTTTCTTTCCCTTTGCCCTTCTCTTGAAACTAGCGGTCTTGTCAATCAACACTTGATGCTCTTTCTTGATTTGTACCTTCATCGATTTCAACATCACGAAGAGCTCGGGAACCGTTTTTGTCATCCCTTGCATACTATAGTTCATCACGAAGTTCTAGTAACTTAGTGATGGTGACTAGAGAATTCTGTTAACCACTATCTTATCTGGAAGATTAACTCCCATTTGATTCTAGCGGTTGAAGTACCCAGATAATCTGAGCACATGCTCACTAGTTGAGCGATTCTCCTCCATCTTTTAGCTATAGAACTTGTTGGAGGCTTCATATCTCTCAACTCGGGTATTTGCTTGAAATATTTAACTTCAATTCATGGAACATCTCATATGGTTCATGACATTCAAAATGTCTTTGAAGTCCCAATTCTAAGCCGTTAAGCATGGTGCACTAAACTATCAAGTAGTCATCATATTGAGCTAGCCAAACGTTCATAATGTCTGCATCTGCTCATGCAATAGGTCTGTCACCTAGCGGTGCATTAAAGACATAATTCTTCTGTGCAGCAATGAGGATAAACCTCAGATCACGGATCCAATCTGCATCATTGCTACTAACATCTTTCAACACAATTTTCTCTAGGAACATATCAAAATAAACATATGGAAGCAACAACGCAAGCTATTGATCTACAACATAATTTGCAAAATATTACTAGGACTAAGTTCATGATAAATTTAAGTTCAATTAATCATATTACTTAAGAACTCCCACTTAGAAAGACATCCCTCTAGTCATCTAAGTGATCACGTGATCCAAATCAACTAAACCATGTCCGATCATCATGTGAGATGGAGTAGTTTCAATGGTGAACATCACTGTGTTGATCATATGTACTATATGATTCACGTTTGACCTTTCGGTCTCCATGCTCCGAGGCCATATCTGTTATATGCTAGGCTCGTCAAGTTTAACCTGAGTATTCCGCGTTTGCAACTGTTTTGCACCCGTTGTATTTGAACGTAGAGCCTATCACACCCGATCGTCACATGGTGTCTCAGCACGAAGAACTTTCGCAACGGTGCATACTCAGGGAGAACACTTCTTGATAATTTTTAGTGAGAGATCATCTTAAAATGCTACCGTCAATCAAAGCAAGATAAGATGCATAAAGGATAAACATCACATGCAATCAATATAAGTGATATGATATGGCCATCATCAACTTGTGCTTGTGATCTCCATCTCTGAAGCACCGTCGTGATCACCATCGTCACCGGCGCAACACCTTGATCTCCATCGTAGCATCGTTGTCGTTACGCCATCTATTGCTTCTACGACTATCGCTACCGCTTAGTGATAAAGTAAAGCAATTACAGGGCGTTTGCATTTCATACAATAAAGCGACAACCATATGGCTCCTGCCAGTTGCCGATAACTTCGGTTACAAAACATGATCATCTCATACAATAAAATATAGCATCACATCTTGACCATATCACATCACAACATGCCCTGCAAAAACAAGTTAGACGTCCTCTACTTTGTTGTTGCAAATTTTACGTGGCTGCTACGGGCTTAGCAAGAACCGTTCTTACCTACGCATCAAAACCACAACGATAGTTCGTCAAGTTAGTGCTGTTTTAACCTTCGCAAGGACCGGGCGTAGCCACACTCGGTTCAACTAAAGTGAGAGAGACAGACACCCGCCAGTCACCTTTAAGCATGAGTGCTCGTAACGGTGAAACTAGTCTCGCATAAGCGTACGCGTAATGTCAGTCCGGGCCGCTTCATCTCACAATACCGCTGAACCAAAGTATGACATGCTGGTAAGCAGTATGACTTGTATCGCCCACAACTCACTTGTGTTCTACTCGTGCATATGACATCTACGCATAAAACCTGGCTCTGATACCACTATTTGGGAACATAGTAATTTCAAAAAATTTCCTACGCACACGCAAGATCATGGTGATGCATAGCAACGAGAGGGGAGAGTATTGTCCATGTACCCTCATAGACCGAAAGCAGAAGCGTTATGACAACGCGGTTGATGTAGTCGTACGTCTTCATGATCCGACCAGTCCACGTACCGAACATATGGCACCTCCGAGTTCAGCACACGTTCCGCTCGATGACGATCCCTGGACTCCGATCCAGCAAAGTGTTAGGGATGAGTTCCGTCAGCACGACGGCATGGTGACGATGATGATGCTCTACGGACGCAGGGCTTCGCCTAAGCACCGCAACGATATGACCGAGGTGGAATACGGTGGAGGGGGGCACCACACACGGCTAAGGAACGATCACGAAGATCAACTTGTGTCCCATGGAGTGCCCCCTACCCCCGTATATAAAGAAGCAAGGGGGAGGGGGCGGCCGGCCTAGGAGGGGCGCAACAAGGGGAGTCCTACTCCCACCGGGAGTAGGACTCCCTCCTTCCTTGTTGGAGTAGCAGAAGGGGACCCCCTTGTCCAATTCGGACCAGAGGGGGGGGCGCAGGCCTCCTTCCTTTTGGCCTCTCTCCTTTATTCCCGTATGGCCCAATAAGGCCCATATACTCCCCGGCGAATTCCCATAACTCTTTGGTACTCCGAAAAATACCCGAATCACTCGGAACCTTTCCGAACTCCGAATATAGTCGTCCAATATATCGATCTTTACGTCTCGACCATTTCGAGACTCCTCGTCATGTCCCCGATCTCATCCGGGACTCCAAACTCCTTTGGTACATCAAAACTCATAAACTCATAATATAACTGTCATCGAAACCTTAAGCATGCGGAACCTACGGGTTCGAGAACTATGTAGACATGACCTAGAACTATTCTCGGTCAATAACAAATAGCGGAACCTGGATGCTCATATTGGCTCCTACATATTCTACGAAGATCTTTATCGGTCAAACCGCATAACAACATACATTGTTCCCTTTGTCATCGGTATGTTACTTGCCCGAGATTCAATCGTCGGTATCTCAATACCTAGTTCAATCTTGTTGCTGGCAAGTCTCTTTACTCGTTACGTAATGCATCATCCCGCAACTAACTCATTAGCCACATTGCTTGCAAGGCTTATAGTGATGTGCATTACCGAGAGGGCCCAGAGATACCTCTCCGACAATCGGAGTGACAAATCCTAATCTCGAAATACGCCAACTCAACATGTACCTTTGGAGACACCTGTAGAGTTCCTTTATAATCACCCAGTTATGTTGTGACGTTTGGTAGCACACAAAGTGTTCCTCCGGTAAACGGGAGTTGCATAATCTCATAGTCATAGGAACATGTATAAGTCATGAAGAAAGCAATAGCAACATACTAAACGATCAAGTGCTAAGCTAACGGAATGGGTCAAGTCAATCATATCATTCTCCTAATGATGTGATCCCGTTAATCAAATGACAACTCATGTCTATGGTTAGGAAACATAACCATCTTTGATTAAAGAGCTAGTCAAGTAGAGGCATACTAGTGACACGATGTTTGTCTATTTATTCACACATGTATTATGTTTCCGGTTAATACAATTATAGCATTAATAATAAACATTTATCATGAAATAAGGAAATAAATAATAACTTTATTATTGCCGCTAGGGCATATTTCCTTCAGGCCGACATCGTCTTCTTCTTCCAGCGCCAGAGATTGCGCCAGGCGGTCGATCCGATGGCGGGCATCATTCCTGCCGATTCCTTCGCGGCGGCCCAGTCGGCCGTTGAGCGTCGGGTGCGTGACAGGCGGCGGGGTGGGATATCTCTCCCTGCGAGGTGGAGGAGGAGGCGGGTTGCCTCGTCGCTCCACGGCTCGGGGGCGGCCTTCTACGTCACGCTCGATGCTGAGGCGAGTCCGACTGTGGCTAGCAGTCGGCTCCTTGTGTTTTCGCTCGCGGTGCTACCTGCAGTCGGCGTCCGGGATGTCACGCCATGCTCTCGGCGTGGGGGAGGACTTTCAGCGCGGGCGCCAGCTTCGTGCCGCTCTTTGGCCATGTTGATCAGCTGCTGGACCCGTCTGGTCATGCAGTGAAGCTCGTCGCCCTCCAGCCAGTCCAGCTCGTCCACAGTCGCCTGGGCGGCACGCAGGTTCTCGAGTGGCATGGCGTAGACTGGGTGGACAGCACCCAGCATGCTGGCGATGGCCGCGCCGCGCTTCTTGATAGCACCGATCCAGCTGGGTCCGCCAGCAGGGGGCGTGCCATAGGCGGCACGATCAACCTCGCGCTGGTAAGCTTCGGTGAGGCATCTCATGGAGGCTATCTTCTTGCCGTTCTCGATGAGGGCAAGGCGGTGGGCCTCCAGTGTATCGGCGTCAGCGTCGGCCGGGATGGGGGCGGACAAGTCATGTAGCGCCGTCTGCAAGGTGTCGTGGACGTTTCCGCTGGAGGCAGCGCTGTGACTGATGACCAGCACCTCAGTGACGGTGCTGCTGCTGCTGTCGGCTCAAGGAAGAGGGTCATCGATGACCACCATGTTGGTGGGGAAGGCATCAAGCGATGCCGTGTCGGAGTCGACAAGCATCGGGTCGGTGGAGCCGATCGACTCCAGGTCGGAGGTGCGCTCCTTGGCGATGTCAAGCTTGCCAAGGAAATCGACGAGGCAGCTCTTGGAACTAGTTGCACCCGCGCCTGGCACGGGCTCGTTGGAGAGGCAGACCTCGCCGAGAAGATCGGCGAGGTAGCTCACTCCACAGGCATCGTCGACGCCATGCAGCTCGTCGGGGCAAGCGCCATCGGGCGTGCCAGGCTAGCTACGCTCGCTGGGGAGGAAGAGGGGTCCCGTCCAGAGCAGGTCTCCGGACGACGGTGCACCTGGACCCATGGTGGGCGCCAAATGTCGGGTGGTAGCTGCGACATGTGCCAACGGGTGGCTTATCATTGTGGGAGCCAGTAAGACATTGCCGGTGCCTGGAAACGGGATAAGGCGAATACATGCACGCTAGAGAATCTTACCCAGGTTCGGGGCTCTCCTAGGAGATAACACCCCTAGTCCTTCTCTGCGGGGTCTCCACATGATCACTAGATAAAAACAAGTAGCTATAAGAGGCTCCTTGAGCTGTTTAGCTAGAGGAAGAAGAAGGGCAAGGCTAGCTCTCCTCTTCTCTCTATGTGGTGCCTAAAACTCTAAGAGATCAACCCTTTGCATGGGTGCCCTAGGGGGGTTATATAGGCCTACCCCCCAGGGGTACAATGGTAATCCGGCTGGATGTGGTCCAGGCCGTCAGTGTCTGTAGTCGCTGGCTTCTCCGCCGGCCGCTGGGTGATACGTTTCCAACGTATCTATAATTTATGAAGCATTCATGCTATTTTATTATCTATTTTGAATGTTTATGGGCTTTATTATACACTTTTATATTACTTTTGGGACTAATCTATTAACCGGAGGCCCAGCCCATATTGCTGTTTTATTGCTTGTTTCAGTATTTCGAAGAAAAGGAATATCAAACGGAGTCCAGAGGGAATGAAACCTTCGGGAGCGTGATTTTTTGAACGAACATGATCCATGAGACTTGGAGTACAAGCCAGGGAAACTTCAAGGAGGCCAGGAGATAGGAGGGCGCGCCCACCCCCTGGCGCGCCCCCTTGTCTCGTGGGCCCCTTGAGGCTCCCCCGACCGACTTCTTAAACCTATATATTCCCATATACCCTAAAACCATCGAATACGAAGATAGATCGGGAGTTCCGCCACCGCAAGCCTCTGTAGCCACCAAAAACCTCTCGGGAGCCCGTTCCAGCACACTGCCGGAGGGGGAATCCCTCACCGGTGGCCATCTTCATCATCCCGGCTCTCTCCATGATTAGGAGGGAGTAGTTCACCCTCAGGGCTGAGGGTATGTACCAGTAGCTATGTGCTTGATCTCTCTCTCGTGTTCTCTCTATGGCATGATCTTGATGTATCGCGAGCTTTGCTATTATAGCTGGATTTTATGATGTTTCTCCCCCTCTACTCTCTTGTAATGGATTGAGTTTTCCCTTTGAAGTTATATTATCGGATTGAGTCTTTAAGGATTTGAGAACACTTGATATATGTCTTGCCGTGCTTATTTGTGGTGACAATGGGATATCACGTGATCCACTTGATGTATGTTTTGGTGATCAATTTGCGGGTTCCGCCCATGAACCTATGCATAGGGGTTGGCACATGTTTTCATCTGGACTCTCCGGTAGAAACTTTGGGGCACTCTTTGAAGTACTTTGTGTTGGTTGAATAGATGAATATGAGATTGTGTGATGCATATCGTATAATCATGCCCATGGATACTTGAGGTGACAATGGAGTATCTAGGTGACATTAGGGTTTTGGTTGATTTGTGTCTTAAGGTGTTATTCTAGTATGAACTCTATGATAGATTTAACGGAAAGAATAGCTTCATGTTATTTTACTACGGACTCTTGAATAGATAGAACAGAAAGGATAACTTTGAGGTGGTTTCGTAACCTACCATAACCTCTTCATTTTTTCTCCGCTATTAGTGTCTTTGGAGTGACTCTGTTGCATGTTGAGGGATAGTTATATGATCCAATTATGTTATTATTGTTGAGAGAACTTGCACTAGTGAAAGTATGGACCCTAGGCCTTGTTTCCTACCATTGCAATACTGTTTACGCTCACTTTTATCATTAGTTACCTTGTTGTTTTTATATTTTCAGATTACAAAAACCTATATCTACCATCCATATTGCACTTGTATCACCATCTCTTCGCCGAACTAGTGCACCTATACAATTTACCATTGTATTGGGTGTGTTGGGGACACAAGAGACTCTTTGTTATTTGGTTGCAGGGTTGTTTGAGAGAGACCACTTCATCCTACGCCTCCAACGGATTGATAAGCCTTAGGTCATCCACTTGAGGGAAATTTGCTACTATCCTACAAAGCTCTGCACTTAGAGGCCCAACAACGTCTACAAGAAGAAGGTTGTGTACTAGACATCACTGGGCCCGCTGACTGGTGGGTCCCGCCGGCTGCTGGCCTCTTGGCCGAAGGCTGGGCCCATCGCCTAGGGGTCTTGTTGGCTGCTGGTTACTGTGGCCTTGCTCTTCGTGATGATGGCTTTGTCATAGTAAGCATGGCTACAGTGCCGCCGCCTGGCGGGCTTTCACTGTAGCCTTACCCCATCTTTTCTGCTTAATGGTGCACAAACTTCCCGGGTGGGGGCTAGCCGACTGCTGGGAGCCGGCCTCCCCCAGGCCGACTGGTCAAGCTCGACCGCCTTCTGGTATCTCTCTGGTAGGAGGGGCCCGCCGCCTGTGGGCCGTACTGACAGCCTGTCATGGGTGATGTCATGGTCAACGTGGCAATAATGCCGAGCCGGACGACGAGTGGCCACCCCTTATGGCGCACTGTAGCCACGCTTGCTCCGAGATTCGGGGGTAGCAGGCTTCACTGTAGCCACGCCCCGTCTTATCACTGTTATGTGGGTGCAAACTTTGAGGGTGTGAGCCAGGCTGCCTGCTAGGAGTCGGCCACTTTGGTGGCCGGCTGCTAGGAGTCGGCCCTCTTCGAGAGAGCTCTTAGAGCCTTGCTTCTATCGAGCAGGTGGCCAGTGGGATAGTTGGCCAAGAGAAGGCGGCCCCGCGTCTTGGATATTTGAGGGCTCAGTCGGCCCGATATTATTTGAATAGCCAGGGGAGCTAGTTAGGCTACCCGTGGTCATTTACTCTGATAGTTATTCTTGATGTGCTAGTGTAATCCATTTATAGATATGGTTTGATATCTAGAACATCAAGTAAAAGGTTGGACATTCCGGAGCATAGGAATCCATAAGGAACAACTACTAGAGTAAACCCTAAGTAATCCTTATGGGAAGGTGGCCAGCTACCTCAATCAAGATGCTGCAAAATTCGGTCTTCCGGCTGGGTGTGTTGGCCACGACATCCACTTAACCGGTTACAGAGAGACCAATATTATAGTTCTTGGGAACGTTCCAGCCATCATAAATGCCTGAGATTCAGATCTCGTTGGTGTCCGAATATTCCAGACTCATCAAGTCTAGAAAGTAAATGAATGTTTGCAACTCAAATCGACGAGATGGCGTTGCAAGATTCTCGGGGAAGGAACTACGATAGCAAGCTCCAAAACATGAGCTGGTTTTGCTACACACATGTGAACACATTGTCCTGGACCAGCATGACCACACAGGAGTCTTATAATAAAATACTACCGAAATTCAGGTGAGGTACCACCATTGAGGATATCGAAGTCCTTACATAAGTCTAGATTAGCTCTTAAGAAGGAACTTCTTCTCCCTGAACAAATCAATCAGTGGCTTGTTATGCTACGGAATACATATGGAGTGGAGGTAATTAATCTACCAAACCACAATATACTTTGCACATGCATGACCGACTTGGGACGATTCCAAAGGAAGCAAAAACAATCTTTCTTGGATCCACGGCGGCAACTTACACCAAGTGCACGTGAATTAGAGGAGGTCACTTCTCTCATCTAACATATGCTTCATGAACGGGACATGAAGATAATGCTTATAAAAGTTTCCAACACTAGCTCGATGTTCAACACGAATCATGGAGAAGATAAAATTGTTGCTGATGGCTCAACAACAATCATCAAAATTTCCATGAAGATGGAATTCCATAATTATGTGAACAAGTGATAGCATTGGTCAGACCTAAAGATATAATGGTGTATGCTCGAGGGATCAACCACGTGTAAGACAACATTACGAACATCGTTGGTTCTGATTTGTTTTGAGGATAGCCCATACTCAAATCAAAGTTTTGATAAGACAATAGATCCAATGACCGATCACGAGGACCAATCGGTGAAGATATCATATTTCTTCAACACACACACACACACACACACACACACACACACACACAAAGATATCCCTTAATGATGAACTAAGTCGGACAAGCTTCCATCTTCCAACTCTCCAAGTTGTTGTTTAGCTTAGCCAACTAGTTTAGGGTATCCAACACATATGCTTGGGGAAGGGTGGTTTACAAGAAACCAACTTGATCACGAGCTCAACATAACGGTCAGGGGACAACCTGGTGATACTTCCGGGAAGATATCCGGAATATCACGAACCACTAATATGTTATAAGCTCGAGGACAATCTTACTTTTCAGGGCAAGATGATATGATCAAAAGAGCGAGGATTTGAAATAATCCTAACTCATCGATCGAAGAGTGCACCAGGAAAATAGAATAGGTAGCACGATCAATCTTAGAATGATGATTCCATAACCAGCACACTAAGAATGAGATTATCATCCATTAACCACTAAACAACATGGTTGCCAGGATTATTGATCTCACGCATCACAGTTCACTTGTCGGTATTCCGGTTACAACAACAAGGGGACCGGGGAATGAATAATGATGGCAAGAAGTATCACTGTACCAAGAATTCATAAGAGGGTGTGCAATTCCCATGACATTCTTGACATAAGATGGTAATACTCCAGGGTAGAACAGAACAAAAGCTTGATTGGCATTTGATCTGCGAAGCACAACTACTTTGACCCAATCCTGGAAATGGATGAGGTACTGGAGTTTGCTTCTCCTACTCATTTTGAAACAGAATGGATTGACATACCTCAAAAGTAAAAGGGATCGATGAAATCAATGCACAACTATTCCTGACTATCAATTGATAGACGGAGGTTAGAAAACAACTAAAGAGGGACAACTCAAGGAACATATAACTTTCTGAGTTGTGGATGCACAGATTAGTATGTCGAACCAAGTTCAACAAGTTTCAGAACACTCTTATTGTGATCTTTTGGTTCCAAAACTT
Source organism: Triticum timopheevii (assembly GCA_963921465.1). NCBI lineage: Eukaryota > Viridiplantae > Streptophyta > Magnoliopsida > Poales > Poaceae > Triticum > Triticum timopheevii. The sequence goes on along the minus strand of OY997264.1, from coordinate 295,649,168 downwards.
TTGCCATAAGCAGTTCATGGTATTTGGAAGAAGGAAATACCACAGATCTCAAGAGCTATCGCAAAGGCTACTAATGTCCTAAAGGAGCTAGCAAATACTACCAACATCAATGAGTAGAGTGAATCTTGGGTTCAAAAACCCAGACATAGAATGCCTACTAACTAAATGGCATCATGGGATGCTTTCGAGAATGACTGCCAGAATCATCACACTAGGAATAGGGAACATGGCCAGATTACTAGGTGATACTCTAAGATACCTAGGGTCATAATAATAGCTCCAACATATATGTCGAGGCAATAGAATACCTCAACTCATCAATTAGTGTGGTTAAACTGGTGCTAAGGAACATCGGGAATGGGAGGATGGGATTTGCATATGCATCAGATTATTTAGAAACCTGGGACGACTCGGACAGCATAACAACAATGCTCAATAAGATTTGGAACATCCTGCAAAAATGGTGGCATAACCACTCGATCATCACAATATCAAGGTTTCGAGACCAACTGTCAACATACTGAACTAGTAGGAACTGAACTGAGGCTTGAATTCACCAATCTTATAAGTCTACCGATTAGTAACACATGATCCTGATAGAAAGAAGAGAAAGCCTAGTTCCTTAACCCCGTAGGAAGATAAGATGACTCAGATCAGAAGGCATAAGGTATAAGGAGAAAAAAGAGCCTTGCGTTCCCATCCACAATCAATTCCCTTATATAACTAAAGAATTTTTTGACTCGACTTCGACTAGTTTGGTTTGGTAATCCTACAGGTAGTCAGGCTCTGATACCAAAGCTATCAGGACCCCGATCCTAAGTCACACCGATCTAGCATGTAACACATCATATCACTTTGTGGCCTCACGCACGGTATTCCCATGGGTGGCACCTTACCTGGCCCAGGACCGTTTGCGCCTTTTGGCTCACGTATATGATAGTGCGCTAGCATCCATATGACAAGAACCCTGGCCGACATGACTAGTCGTAAACCCAAGGTGGCGCTAACTTAAAGGGACAGGCATACATGACCCAGCAATGAACGTGTTGATCAACAATGTATGAACCCAAGTCGTAGCAAGCTACAAGGACTTAAAGGAACAACGCGTGAAATTTCCCCGAAGGGACAGACATAGGAACAAAGAAGGACACATGCCGGCCAGCCTAAGTGTTGTGGAGTATTAGCAGGCTACCATGGCTCAGTGGAAGCAATAGGAGACATTTCCCGGTAAGAGAGGCTACCAAGAATAAACAACTAGGTTGTCGGATCCCACGCATACCAAGCATTTCAATAATCATACACACAATATGCTCGATATGTGCAAATACAACATGGCATCACAACATGACTCTACAACTCAAGTATTTATTCATTAGGCTCCGAGGAGCCAAGTATTACAATCATGGGTCTCATGAACCAAAATTCAGAGCATACAAACCAGAAGCACATGCGGAAGCTTAACATGTCTGAGTACAGACATCTATAAATGAAAAGGGCTGAGAAGCATGACTATCTACAAGATCCTGCCGAGGGCACAATATCGTAGCTGAGGTAACAAGCTAAACGTCAAAGTCCATGCGCTACTAGTGAGACTGAAGTCTCTCTGCGAAAACGTAAAATAGGCAAACATGAGAACAAATGTAGCCAGCAAGACTTACATCAGAACTAACTACATATACATCATTATCAACAAAGGGATGGCGGGGGTGTAACTGCAGCAAGAAAGATTTGACTAGGTGGCTATCCTGAACTACGACTGCAAGTAACTCTTTTGAGGTGGCACACGAGTCCACATATTCACCATATCAATACACCACTATGGATCCGCTCTCGTCTCCCTACGAGAACGCAATCCATAGCACTCACACTTATCTTGCATATTTCAGAGTTTCCACTTTCACTTGTCTATGAACTATATAAGCAACCCAGTAGTCCTTTACCGCGGACGCGGCTATTCGAATAGATAATGTTAACCCTACAGGGGTGTACTTCTTCACACACGCTCTTGCGACTTACCACCATGTACACGTCATGTATCTCGACAACCTTCAAGCGGAAGCCTGGCGAGGGTGTCCGCCATGACCTGACTAACCACACAAGACTCTAGTCCAGGTTTATCGCCTATTCGGGTTCCATCCGCAAGGAGATCCGGCCCGGGTCTCACTCACGGCCCCAAACGATGTGTACTGGGTTCCAAGCCCAACCAACGGGCGATGCTTCGCATACCCGGCCATGGTGCCTAGTCCGACCCAAGCCCACCTGTACTGGGTGCCACTTGGTAGACTACTAATACAACCTACAAACACCAGAAACTAGTTGCAACTCCTGGATATAGATTGAGTTGATTAATAAGTCCAGAGGGGTCAAGTTATCGGAACCCAATGTGTGGTAGTAACTATCTTGGATCATAGACACAAAACTCAGTTTCTGAGGACGGTTTCAATGAGACAACCCACCATCTACTCCTACATGGCCTCTCACCGCTACCTTTACCAAATCATGTTCACACACCCAGCTCACACACAGTAGGACATGTTCATCACCATTCCAATTCATTCCCGATGAATCAGACCTGACTCAACACTAAGCGGTAGCAGGCATGACAAACAAGCATGAATGAGTAGGCACATCAGGGCACAGACAAATCCTACTCATGCTAGTGGGTTTCATCTATTTACTGTGGCAATGACAGGTCATGCAGAGGAAAGGGGTTCAACTACCGCAGCATGTAACAGATGAATCGTTGTTGTCCTAATGCAATAAAAGAGAGCAGGGCTGAGAGAGTGGGATTGTATCGGAATGAACAAGGGGTTTTTGCTTGCCTGCCACTTCTGGAGATAGTATATCTCTTCATCGGTGTCATCAAACTCATCGCCGGAACACGTCTACTGAGAGGGGAAAAACACCGGCAAACAAAGAAGAAACACAGTCAATTAAATGCACAATATGATGCATGATCATGCCATGTCATTATGCTATGTTTTGAGCTAATGCAACTAGAAACAGGTTAAATGAAGTTGGTTTGAATCCATGATTCAAATTCAAACTCCATATGTGGATATTCAAATGGCCTTTATTTGTTTTGTCCAATTCTGCAACTATAAGTTGTTGCAACATGCATGAAAATTGTACAGATGGGTAGATTGGATTTTTTTATCATTCTTCATATATAACTTATTTCATTCGGAGTTACGGTTGAATTTATATGAATTTAAGAAGTTTTAGCTATTTTTTGGAATTTCCTGGATTATTTTTAATCCTGAAAATCACTTATTGCATTAGCAGTGCATTAGGGTGATGTCAGCAAGGTCAACAAGGCTTCCTCAGGTCAAACCTGACCGATGGGGTCCACTGGTCAGTGACCCAGTGATGTTTAGGGTCACAGACAGGTGGGCCTGGTCAACGACCATGTCAGGGTGGTCAAAACTAACTCGTGGGTCCAGTCGAATTAGGTTAAACTTAATCTAGGTTAGCTAGCCGGTTAGTTAGGCCGTGGGGTCGGGTTGTCAGTGGCACGGGGCGGTTATTAGTGGCTAATTAATGTAGCGACCAGACCTCAAACGGTCAAGTCTCTGTGAATCAGTGTCATCCCTGGATTGGTAATGCTAACACGCACAATACTCGAGGAATTATAACAGAGTTTCAATCACACACTTATTACATCGAGTCCTCATAAAGAGTAATATTACATAAATAAATCATGGCTGGAGGCCATCTAAACTAGATAACAGCAGAAGGCTTCGAGGGTAAATGAGTCCATCAACTCCAATGGCATAGATGAGTGGAAAATAATGACCTATCGCACCTTATTCATCGTCTGACTAGTCTGCAACATAAGATGTTGCAGCCCGAAACAGGTCAGCACATGGAATATGCTGGCATAGTTACACTGTAAAGCAATGATAATGCGAGAACTACATCTACATGCAATATTTGGCTGGTGGAGGCTGTAAGTTTCATGGTTTTGCATAAAGCTAGTTTTTCCCTACGACAAAGGAATAAACTTATTTAACTACTCCCTTGCTGCCCATTATTTGAGAAGGTTCCTCCAACTCAAATCCCAATTAAAAATATCATCATTAACCCATCATCATAATTAGTTTGAGTAACGTGATGAGATCACATCAGTAGATTCAAGTACTAGATACTCAAGATGTCCATAACCGGGGACACGGCTAATCATGATTAGTTTATACACTCTACAGAGGTTTGCGCACGTTTCCCCACAAGACTCGACCGCAGCCATGATCGGATGATCGAGACATAGCCTTTCTGAAGCATTAACTCTCTAGTCCGGGTAGACAGTACCACCTACAACCCTCTACATCTGCTAGTCTACCTCTTAAAGAGCTCACGCAAGTTACTCAACTATACAAGAGCCCATATTGGCTTGTGGCTGCACATGGAAGTTTCTAGCATGAATAATCTTATGATCCCTTTGAGCCTGGGTGGCATTCCATAGGATAATCACACGGGTACTCCAGGATTTCCAAAATAGACAACACTGGGTACTCCAGGTGCCTCAACCAATCCACCCAGATGTGTATTAAAGTTGCCACCTTAATGTTATCCAATTAAAATAACTCTCAAACTTCCATGTGTGAATCACGATCCAATCCCCATCTATGAGCATGGCTAAGCAATAATAAGCATAACGTATATTCCCGGGGTGATCAAAAGATATTAGGTTCCTACCTCAAACACGACAACCAAAAACACATGTTCCAGCTCCTACCAATGCAAGTATATGTGGGGCAGAACTAATGCATAGTAAAAACTGGGTATAAAAGAGTATGATCGAAGTGTAACTTGCCTTGCTGATAATCTGTAAACTCTAGAGACTCGTAGTAACAAGCTTCATACTCCGGGTAATCGAGCATAGTCAAACAATAGCATTCATAAGCAATCACTCAAATGAAACACGAGAAAACTCGAGAAAAGATCCAAATCGAACACGAAACAAGCAATGGCATAAACTAGCAAGAGTCAAAACCTAATAGCATTATTAACATGTGAATTAGATCTTAACAGTAGGTACATGTGATTAGCTATGGTTTGCAAAAATATTCAACTCAAACGGAGCAACGAAACTCAAAATATGAACGAAACAAGATCGTTTACTAATCTGGACTAAAGTCAAACTTTACAATACCAAAATCATGTTCAAGTTGGTTAACTAAAAATAGGGCTTCCAGACGAAGATTTTGGCGTTGGTTTCATCTAATTTGGATAAATGAGTAAAAAGTTATACTAGTTTAAAGATCAGGGGCTGAATCACGATAAAAATAACCGCAGATAGGTCCCTGGTGAAAATAAGTAAAAAGAAAAAGACTAACGAACAAACGGTCTTTGTCTGCACTTAACCAGCGAACAACGTTCGTTAAAACAAATGAACGGACGGACATCCGCTAAATAAATAAACCAACGAAAACCGATCTAAGAAAATAAACTGGAAAAACTTAAAAAATGGGGTTTAACCGAAAAAAACCGATGGGTCAATGACGGCGGTTTCCGGTGAGATCCGGCCAGGCGGCGGCTTTCAGCGGCGGCGGCGGCGGCGCGGCGCGGGTGGCGGAGTTGCGGCAGCTTATGGCGGCGCCGGCGGTGCTGTGGTGGCGGGGTGGCTTGAGGGTTTCGGGGGGGGGGGGGCTTGCTTGCGGGAGGGGCAGGAAGTGGCGGGAGTCCGTGTTGGACTCCAGGCGGAGTCCGCCAGCTGCACGGCTGCGCGCCGCGGGGGCGGTGGCGCGAACGGGCCGGCTCGGCTTCGGCCCAGTTCGGTCCGGGGAAGTTTTTTTTAAAAAAAATTTCACCCGAACAAAAAAATCCTAATAAAATATAAACAAAAATTCTAAAATGCCAAAATCAATTTTCGCCATCTAAATAAAATATTTAGAACAAAGTGAACATTTTTTTGGCCTAAAAATGCAATTTTTAAATATGCATATTTTTCTAATTCAAATAAAATAGCAAATAAAATACCAGAAAATCATAATTTGATTTTAAAATTCTTTCTCCAATTATTCTCTGAATTTGAAGAAGTCATATTATCTTCTCTCATTTATTTTAATATTGAAAATAATTGGAGAGAAAAATTATAAAACCAAATTGATCCTTTCTTCAAATTTGAAATAAATTCAAATATGAATTTTATGACACCTCCAACTCTTTCCATGGGTCCATGAGTTGCTTAAGATTTCTGGATCTCAACCAAATGCAAAAGTAAATATGACATGCATATGATGATCTATGTATAACATCCAAATTGAAAATTGGGATGTTACAATTAAGCCAGCCACGTCAGCGCGGCCATGGACTAGCCGCCGGCGACCTCAACTGACGGCGGAGGCACGGCGGAATCGCTACTCCGGCGACGGTTTGGTGCGCGGGAGGTCTCTACGGGTTCCTGGCGTTGTGACGCTTCTAGTGGTGGTGACGGGTGGTGCTGTGGTGGCCGAAAAGTGGTCGGCGACAAGCTTTAGCGGCGGCGGGGCACGGCGAGGTGCGGCGTTGTGGCTAGAGCTCACGGGCGAGGGATCTGAGCAAGGCAGCAATGAGGGGAGGTGCTCTGGAGCACACTTGTTGCACGGGGGCAACGAGTGGGACACAGGGAGCGCGCGGGCTGCGGCCATGGCGGACCAGAGCTTCGGTCGGAGGTGGAGCCGTGACTAGGGAGCGTGGAGAGGCCGGGGAAGAGGGGTGGTCGATGGAGGAGCTCATAGTAAACACGAGGAGGGGCTCGGCTTGCTCATGGATGACCTGGGCCAAACGAATCAGCGGCGGCATCTCGGATGCCCGAGTTTGAAGAAGATGGCAGTGAGGGCGGACGAGGCCTCCCGGTGAAGTGTAGCTCGATGGAGAGGGCGAGGGCGTCGATGCGAAGCCTTTGGTCACTCTGGTGGGGCGGAACGACGGTGCTGGCTACGACTGCGACGAGCAGCGGTGATTGTGGTTCTCGGTCACGCTTGGGCCGAGGGATAGAGGAGGGGAGGACGTCCACGGAGAGAGGGGAAAGTGAGAGGTGATCAGGGGGGAGGGTTTGCATGGCATCCTCAGGGCGATGGGGAGACAGGCAGAGAGGCAGGAGGTGGCGCTCGGAGGGCGCACTTGCGGCGAGCACACGCTTGGCGTCCTATTGGTGCAAGGTTGAAGACAACCTTTCCCCTGGTGGGCTGAGCTGGACAAATGGGCCGGCCAGGTGGGCTTTGGTGGGTGCCAGGTAAGTTCCAGGTGAGTCTGTGTTCTTTTCCTATTTCTTTCTCTTTTCAAATTCTGACATTTGTTTCTGAATTTAGTAAAAGTTGTCGGATTTAGGAATCCGGTAACCCTTGAGAGGTTCGAACTCTGGGGTACCTGCGGAGATCTCAACCTGCCCAGCCTGCCTACTCGCGATCCTCCTAGCATAGCATGTCGAGCTCAAAGAGACACAAAGACACAGAGATTTATACTAGTTCGGGCCACCGTTGTGGTGTAATACCCTAATCCAGTGTGGTGTGGTGGATTGCCTCGAGGGGCCATGGATGAACTAGTAGAGTGGATGAACAAGCCTCAGGAGGTGAGGTGTTCTTGAGCTGGTGTGGTGTTCTACTTGTTCTGATTTCCGTCCTCTCTCCGTCCCCTTCTATGGTGGTGGCTAGTCCTATATATAGTGTCCTTGGTCCTCTTCCCAAATATGAGCGGGAAGGGATTCCACAATGGTGGGATTTGAAAGGGGACAGGTAGTACAGTCTATCTTGACAAAAGTAGTCTTCGCCTGTGAAAAGCCTCCGGTCGTGACGCTACGGTGGGCTCGGTGATTACCCCCGTCCTGCCGTCCTCGCGGTCTAGGTCTTGTTGCACCAGAATGGAAACCTTTGGCTGATTCCTCGGGACCCTGCGCCTGTGGCTTGCATCCTTGCACCGAAGAGGAAACCTGCGCACTGCACCCGCCTGGCCTTGGTTGTCACGGCTCACGTCAGCTGAGCCTCATGAGGTAGCTGCATAGAACTCTCCTCCCCTCAGGGGCCCTCCTGAGGAGGCGAACTCCTTCGGGGGTCTTAGCGTCGTCTGCCTTGCGATGCTTGGCCCCTCGCGAGGGTCTTGCGGTGTTGGTGTTGAAGCTGGGCCGTACCAGGCCGTCGATGGAGTCACACGGTGGGCCGCCGGCAGGAAAGAGTGGATACTGTCGGCGTTCTAGGAACGGGGGTCCCCAGACTTGCCTGCCTGTGGCCTACGGCGTGGCTCCACCAGTGGCCCAGCACGGCCCGTCTTCGACAACCAACACTCAAGGCCCTTGCTAGGGGACAAGCCTCGCGGGGCAGACGACACAAGGCCTCCACAAGAGCGACCTCACCAGGCAGGCTCACGAAAGAGGCAGAGAGATCAAGGCACGGGGTACCTCGTGAGGTTCCCGTGATGCAAGCCATGACGACCAAGGCAAGGCGGGCACCAGCGCATCCAGTGTCCTCGTTTCCCCTTTGGTGCTAAGGTGGCAAGCGCAGGCACGGAGTACCGAGGCATCAGGCAAAGGTTTCCATATCGGTGCAACAAGACCAAGACCAGTAGGACGGCAGGACGGAGGTGACCATGGAGCCCAAGACGGCGTCACCACCAGCGCCTTTGATAGGCGAAGACCACCTTTAGTCAGGATAGCTTATACTAGTTATCCCCTTTCAAATTGGCCATTGTGGAATCCCTTCCCGCTCAATATTTGGGGAGAGGACCAGGGCCTCTAGAAATAGGACTAGCCACCACAGTAGCATGGGAGATCGACTCGTCCCCGAGCAAACCACCCACCAAGCACAAGAACACCTCTCGTCGGGAGACTGTTCTTCCCTTGTACTGTTGATCATCAGCCCAAGAGGCATTCACCACCACACAGGAGTAGGGTATTACACCACAACGGTGGCCGGAACCTGTATAAATCTTGTGTCTCTTGTGTTGTGAGTTCATCGAGAAAGCTTAGGGATCGCGGCGACGCTGAGAGCGAGATTCGGTAGGGGGAAACCTTCATGCGCACCCCAATGTTCGTACCTCAAGGGTTTTGCCAGAACCCGATATCTGACAGATACCCCCAAGTCCAGGACGCCGACAGTAACCCCCGGGCCCAAGGCGCACTCGGACTTGGCTTCTAGGCGAAGCCAAAGGGCAAGTGCAGAGCGCCGCGGGCCCTAACCGCATGCGGCCTTGATGACGCATGGCGATTGATTGGACGTGGGCGACTCCATTTCCCCACGCTGCCTCGGCAAGTGCTCTTGTCTGACAAAAATGGGTGCCGCCTGCCGCCAGGCTTTCATTGCTCCTTCTTCCTCTTGCTCCAGATCCCCTTCCCGAGGAGGAGCTGAACAAGGTGCTGCTCTACCTGATGGGGAAGGACCCGAGCGACCCTACGGAGGACTGGCTTCCGCTGTACTGCCATGATGATGCCGAGGAGGTTGTCGTGGCCATGCCTATCTTTGACGAGCTCGGGTTCGTGCGACTGGGGTCATCCTTGCCGCCTACTAACATGGTGCACCTGTCCTCCGACGGCCAATCCTCCGAGGCCACAGAAGATGAGGTTGTGGAAGAATCCTCTGCCCCGGAGAGGAGCGAGCTCCCGCGCGACCTTCCTGATGATAATGACAACGAGCCCCCGGTGGTGGCGGTGTCGCGCCCTCCAGGAGTCACCACGAGGTCTGGGTTGGCCTCCTCGAAGAAGCCCAAGCGAGTGGTCATGAAGAAAAGCAGGTCCGCGCTGATCCCTTCGGCAACAGCCCACCTTCGCCAACGCCGTCCCAGGTGGCGCCAACCGCAAGCCCTTCTACTCCCAAGAGCTCGGCACCAGTTGCTCCACCCCAGTGCCCGCTGCTGAGCATGAAGAGGAGCTATGCCTTTGTTGACCAGTAAGTTTCTCCGTCAACCTTGCTTGTTGGTTCTTGTGGTGGTACTGAGCGTCTTCATCTATTGTTTGGGAGCAGCCGTCGAAGAAGCAAAAGGAGGGTACGGAGGTCACCGTGGCCGCAAGCGATGGAGCGACCTTCGCGGCCCTGGTGAAGAAAAATGCCGCTGCCCCCACAGCCCCAGGGACGACGCCAGCTCCGGAGGACGTGGGTGCCCGTCCTCAGGGGGTGCCGGTGCCCTCAGCAAGCCTCACTCCTCCAGCACCTATCCTTGCCGCGGCTACTGAGGACAACCAGCCTCCAGAGCCCCTAGTCCTTCCTGAGGTTGAGGCTTCCTATGGCTTGGCACTGAGGGCGTCTCCTCCCTTGCCCAGCGCGTGGCTGAGTCATGGTGCTCCCGCTCCCTCCGGGACCCTGGAAGAGGCAAGGGCGGCGCTGGACCTCCTCCAGGGTGAACTTCCGCGCCCGGATCGTCGTTCGGCGCAAGGACGCCTGGGGCTGATCTCTGGTTCGCTCAGGGCTGATGCGTCTATCTGCGCGGCCTGGGGCTCTGCAGAGGAGGCCCAGAAGGCACTTGGGGTGGTCGCCATGGCGCGTGACCTGGCGCGGTAGGAGGCCACAGAAGCCGAGAACCATTGCCGTGTGGCGAAGGATGATCTGAAGGCTCTCCAGGACCAGCAAGCCGCCTAGGCCAGCTAGCTCCAGGAGCGTGAGGAGAAGCTGAAGGCCCAGGAAGCTGGCATCGCCAACCAGGACACCGAGGTGAAGAGGGCAGGCTGGAGAGCGCGACCGCCTGACGAAGCTAAAGGAGGAGGCGGAAGCAGCCCAATCGGCCCTGGCCAAGGCCAAGAAGGTGGCTACCATGGAGTGCGACACCCTTTCCTCCCTTGAGGCACGCTTCCACAAGGCCTAGAAGGTGCTCGTTGGGGATGATCCATCAAGGAAGGCGGTGGTGACGACCCCGAGGGAGGGCCCTGTTGCACTGCTTCCTGAAGTTGTGGCGGTGCTCGAAGACGCTGTCAACGGATTTGCATCCTTGGTGGAAAGCAAGGCACGCTTGCTTTCTTCCTCGTCTCTGATGTGCGTCTTCAGCCATCTTTATATCCAGGATGCCAGCTTCAACCTCTCCTCCTTCCTTACTCCAGTGGACGCCGACTCCCAGGGTGCTTCTACTGCAGCCGTGAAGAGCTTCGTGGACGCCATGCTAAGCAAGTTCATGGTCGTTGGTCCTCCGACTGAAGCCGGTGAGACGAGCGACACGCCTAACGATGAGGCTCTGCTGGAGGGCAGTGGTGACGCCCAAGTCTGAAGAGGTGGCCAGGCGATTCTGCTTTTGCTTATTTATCCTGCATCATGCGACATGCCTTGGGGAGGCATTTTAAAACTATCTGTTTGGAACAATATGTCTTGTAATAACTAGATTATGCTCCTTCAGCTTTTCCATTTGCTTTTGTTGTTCTGCAGTGGCAAAGCCCGGCCCCACGCATACCTCAGCCGTCATTGGGTCGTCCGAATCACCAGGACGAGCCCAAGAGGTGAGGGGCTACGTGATCAGTTAGGCTCCTGAGTCGCGATGCTCAGGAGTCCTCCTTGACGTGGGAACAACATAGGAAAAGGTTTAGGGGCAAGCCTTGGTGTTCTGCGTCGGTAGGGCCCGGCCCCGTGCATGCCTCATCCATCGTTGAGTCCTCCGGATCACCAGGACGAGCCCAAGAGGTGAGGGGCTACATGACCAGTTAGGTTCCTGAGACGCGATGCTCAGGAGTCCCCCTTGACGTACGAATAGACCATCCTACCTTTTCCTCGCCCGGCTCTCACTTGGGAGGGGTGCGCGAAGACCAGGCCCGTGAGGCCTGGCAAGGTGGGTACGCCAGGCGTGACCTGAGCATATCCCCCATGCCCAGCCCCCTCGCGCTTCCTTCCCGAGGGAGAGCAGCACGGTGAGGCTAGTCACTGAGCCTGGAGGCTCCCTGAGGTTAATGCGGCCGTGAGGCCACCCCCAGTTGTTTATCACCAGCGCGGAGCATAGCGCTTCTGCAATCGCACGGGCATAGCCGCTCCTCGGCAATGTAGACGACCAGCGCGAAGCATGGTGCTTCCACTGGTGCATGGGAGGGGGCTCCCGAGGCGTGTACAGCCACGCCGTGACACGTGGCTTGCACGACAGGGCTGGAGGAGGTGTATATGGGCACCCATGAGCCAGCGCAGGACTCACGAGGCCCTACCTCAAGGCGGGTTGAGCCTGGTCTTGATTAGAGATGCTTGGGTTGGTTTTGCAAGATGGTTAGGCAACCTGCGCCGAATGAGTTTCCTGAGGTTATTGCATGAGAAGGCCAGACACCAACGACCCCCGGAGGTGACGGGAACGGGACCAGCCCGCCAGACAGCGCTCAGCCACTGGATTTATCGAGGCTGCAGGGACAGACCCGAGCACAGACGCTGTGCCCAGTCTTCTCATGCAAAGATCCTGAAGAAAAACAACTGGCGCATGGTTCCCATGGCCACGGGGACATCAAGTCTCGCGCCCTCATCCATCCACCCATGATTAGCTCATGCAAAAACAAGGCACCAAGAGCCACGGGAGGTGGCGTACACGAGGCTGGCCCGTGAGCCAGAGCTCAGCTACTTGGGTTGAGCGATGTTGCAGGGATGGACTCGAGCACAGATGTCGTGCCAGTCCTTAATCATGAGGTGGTCGTGGGAGGGCTTGCAAGGGCATAAGACGTTCTTAGCAACGAAGCACCAGTCAGGCAGTCAATAATTCAAAAGTAGTTTGCAAAGGATTGTAAGTGGCTCTAATAAAATGCAAAAGGGGAAACATGCCACAGGGACGGACCCATACGGCCTGGGGATGATGCCGCCCGAGGGGCGCCCTCAAACTGAACGAACTAGGGAGATGTCACCTGGTACTATTGCTGAAGAGTTGTTGAAGTAGCCAAAAAACATGCGCTGCTGAAGCCGTTCCTCATGAGCCACTCCAGTGCCGAGCCTCGGAAGCTCGGGGGGACCGGAAGGCTCCTGAAGGTGCTCCTCCATCTCCGCCAGGAGCGCCTGGTGCCTAGCCTTGCAGGCCGTCTGAGCATCCCTCATGCAGCGCTGGAAGACCTCAGCCGCGCCCGCCAGGCCAAAAGGCATGCAGATGTAGCTATGAGGCGGTCCCTCGCATTGACCGACTCGAGACGGCCACATGAGCTGCCGAGACGCGGCCCTATTGAGCCTAGGGATGTCGATGCAGACACGGAACTCCTGACCCTCGCAAGGGCAGTGAGCTGCGCCACGCGGCAGGCGACGATCGCCTTGCAGAACCCTTCCTTCTTGAATCTCCTTGATTACCTTGCTGACGAACTCCTGAATGCCTGGTGCCTCACACCTGCTGCCTTCTCCTGGGAAGCACGCTCTGAAGAGCGTCTCCACATGGTCCCGAGCGCCACTCTCGCGACATTGGCTAGGTCTGAGGCCCTCCAAAGGAGAGCCCCCGAGCCCTGCATGAGAGCGACGGGCATGCCTTCCTATGCAATGGGTGAAGGTGCCGCGTCCGGAGACGCGAGGCTTAGCGCTGCGTCCTCGAGTGATGCTCCCTCACGAGACCCCTGGCCCAGCTGCAGCTTCTTCGTCTTGGGGGCGACCTCAGGAGGGAGGGTGTCATCTTCGTCCTCTGGGTTCTCAACTGCTGCAACCTGGAAGGCGCGCTCGAGGGAGCACATTGCATCCTTCTCTTGGCAGGTGGCCGTGATGATGCCGCCGCTCCCTGTCATCTTGAGGACGTTGTAGCCGTGGTGTGTGGCTGCCATGAACTTGGCAAACGCTGGGTACCCTAAGATGGCGTTGTAGGGCAGGCGAATGTCGGCGACGTCAAAGTCGATGAGCTCGGTGCGGTAGTTGTTGCGCTCGCCGAAGGTGACAGGGAGGCGAACTTGCCGGATTGGATGTGTCGATCCGTCGGTCACTCCTGAGAATGGCTTGGTGGGGTGCAGCTGGTAGTATGGCAGTTGAAGCCTGTCGAACATCTGGACATAAAGGACATTGAGCCCTGCTCTGCCATCAATGAGAGTCTTGGTGACGGTCACGTTGCTGATGACGGGGGAGCAGAGCATGGGAAGTGCGCCTGCGGTGGTTGCGCACTTGAGCTGGTTTGAGGAGTTGAAGGTGATGGCGCACTTGGAGCACTTGAGAGGGCGAATTGCTTCGGGCTTCGGGAGCGCTGCATTTACCTCGCGCGCAAACTCCTTGAAGAGACGGTGGGAAGCTGGGGCCTAGGAGCCGCCCAAGATGCAGGCAATGGCCCGAGGCTCCTGGAAGCCCCCAGCCCCCTCGTCCTAGTGGTGATGTTCGTTCCTTCTTGGTGGTGGAGGCAGAGGAGGCAAAGCAGCGTTGCCCTGAGGGCGGTCCTCACGAGGCTGCTCCCTCCAGTTGCCCTTGCGAGGCTGGTCCTGCCAGCTATCCTCACGAGGCTGGTCCTGCCACTCCTGACGGCGGCCGCGTCCGGCCCAGTGCCCTCCACCTCGGCCACCTCCGCGGCCGTAGCCCTGGTCATTGTGCTCGAGGCATCGACTAAGGCGCCTGTCCGTAGAGCCTTGAGCTCCTGGCAGTCGCTGGTGTTGTGGCTGTAGAAGTTGTGGAAGGCACAGAACGGCCGCTTGCCCTTGGACGACTCGGGGTGGTCGCAGCCACGCTTGGTTTCTGGCTCAGCCGCAAACACGGCTGGCCCCTTGCGCTTCGTGTCCTTGGCCTTGGTCTTCCTGTCTTCGAGGTCAGCATCTGGGAGCTCGAGGAGGGAGAGGCATCCTTCCTCAGCCCTTGCACACTTGTTCGCAATGTTAAACATCTCCAGAGCGGTGCAGAGGTCCTCGTGGATGGCTAGCTCCTCCTTCATCTTTACATCGCGGATGCCATCGGTGAATGCGGAGATGATGGCCTTGTCAGATACCTTGTGAATCTTGAGGCAAACGTTGTTGAAGCGCTGTATATACTTATGTCGGGTCCCTCCAGGCTGCTGCTTGACGCGGCGCAGATTGCGCGCGGCCGACGGAAGGTCGCGAGTGCCCTGGAAGTTTGCGATGAAGCGGCTGCGCATCTCGTCCAGAAAGAAACATACCCCTTGGTCAGGTTTAGGAGCCAAGAACACGCGCCATCCTTGAGGGCCATCGGGAACCAGTTTGCCATGATCTTCTCGTCACCATTGGCCGCCTCGATGCTCATCTCGTAGGGCTGTAGGAACTCGGTGGGGTCTGTGGTGCCGTCGTAGCGTGGAGGTAGGTCAGGCTTGAACTTGCTCGGCCAGACAACGTTACGGAGCTCTGTAGTGAACGCACAGCATCCTGCTATGGCCACCGGAGGTCGTCGAGGGGGTGGAACGTAGTCCTGGTGCACGTGCACCGCCACCTCCTGTTGCGGCTCATGAGCCTTGTGCTGGGGTGCTGGAAGCACGCGTGCTTCTCCTTGGTGCCGTTGCACCACCTGGCAGCTCATGTCATCTCGAGGCCGCGCCGGGCGCTGTAGGTCGCACCGCGAGGCCACACGCCTTGGCTCGATGATGCCACCCCAGGTCGGAGGTGGAGGAGGAGCCCCATGCATGAAGTCGCCTGCTGCCGGTGGTTGCTGAGGCAGCTAGTGAGCTGGCCCGTCGGAGCCCCCGTGCGCGACGCTGATGAGCTCGGCGATCTGCTCGAGCCACTCCTCGTAGAGGTCACCCACCGGATGGTAGCGAAGAAGCTCCCGCGTCGTGAGCAGAGCGGCCTGTGCATCCACCTGGCCGCAGCGCGCATGGGATGACGAAGCATCTGGAGTCAGTGGCGGTGCGGCCGTCGCGGTGCACCGACGGGTGCAGCGATGAATCTTGCTGCTCGTGGCCAGCAGGGCCCGTGGCGGTGTTAGCCACCGAGAAGGAGCGCGGTGGGTACAACCGTCGACCATCGGAGCCGTCTGAGCGACGCGGGCAGCGACTGCAGCCCGACGCTCGGCGCGAGCCCTGTGCGCGTCGGCCATGGAGGTGTCGGAACAGTGGCGGATCATACGACAGAAGAGAGGATCTGATGCACCCCTACCTGGCGCGCCAAATGTCGGATTTAGGTATCCGGCAACCCTTGAGAGGTTCGAACTCTGGGGTGCGTGCGGGGATCTCAACCTGCCTAGCCTGCCCTCTCGTGATCCTCCTAGCCTAGTGCATCAAGCTCAAAGAGACACGAAGACACAAAGACTTATACTGGTTTGGGCCACCGTTGTGGTGTAATACCCTAATCCAGTGTGGTGTGGTGGATTGCCTCATGGTGCCATGGATGAACTATTACAGTGGATGAACAAGCCTTAGGAGGTGAGGTGTTCTTGAGCTGGTGTGGTGTTCTACCTGTTCTGATTTCCGTCCTCTCTCCGTCCCCTTCTATGGTTGTGGCTAGTCCTATATATAGTTGCGTTGGTCCTCTTCCCAAATATGAGCGGGAAGGGATTCCACAACTGTGGGATTTGAAAGGGGATAGGTAGTATTGTCTATCCTGACAAAAGTAGTCTTCGCCTGTGAAAAGCCTCTAGTCGTGACGCTGCGGTGGGCTCGGTGACGACCTCCATCCTGCCGTCCTAGCGGTCTTGGTCTTGTTACACCAGAATGGAAACCTTTGGCTGATTCCTCACGACCCTGCGCCTGTGGCTTGCCTCCCTTGCACCAAAGAGGAAACTTGTGCTCTGCACCCGCCTAGCCTTGGTCGTCATGGCTCACGTCAGCTGAGCCTCATGAGGTAGCTGCATAGAACTCTCCGCCCCATAGGAGCCCTCCTGAGGAGGCTAACTTCTTCAGGGGTCTTGGCGTCGTCCACCTCGCGAGGGTCTTGCGGTATTGGTGTTGAAGCTGGCCGTACCAGGCCATCGATGGAGTCACGCGGTTGGCCACAGGCAGGCAGGACTGGATACCCCCAAGTCCAGGACGCCTACAAAAATGGCTAGGCACTTTCAAAAATCATGCAACTGACTAAGGTCACCGTTTGGAATATTTCTAACAGTAAACATTTCAGGTTGTGATTATTTGGGAATTTAAAATATTTTATAGAATTTAAATGCCCAAATGCAAATACCATATGATTTAATTCAGTGACCCAAGTTGTCCTAGAAAAGTGTGCACCATTGTTGGTAGAGGTTCTAGACCAAGACAAAAATGATGAACATTTATAAAGGGCATTTTTGGTTCATTGAAAATGATTTTATTTGGACCCTAGTTGAATTTCATTTGCTTCTAGGGTTAATCAGCCCCCATTTCAAAGTTTCATAAAATTTAAACATGATGCATGGAGGCTTATGCAAAGATAGGCAAGGCCTAAACTGGGGTTATGACAACTCACCCCCACTAAACAAGAATCTCATCCCGAGATTCAAGACGTGAGGTAAGAAGATAGAGGGGACACAAAGCTAATTACAAACTTCATGATCCAGATTGCACTTCATAAGAACGTTGATTCATTGACTCAAATGACCTTGACGTCTTTGCTTTCGAGAACTTCATCCAACACGAGAACAGAGACAACTCTACAAGGATGGATCATCTTAATGATCATAAGATCAACTCACAGAATGAGACGTAGAAACATCTCTTGAGCTGAGAGGCATAACACACATCATGGAGGACGGAAGAAACAATATGACGAAGGTTTCAAAGTAGCGAGGAGGTAACTTACCTGGCGCCATTTCAAAGTTTCATAAAATTTAAGCATGATGCATGGAGGCTTATGCAAAGACAGGCAAGGCCTAAACTGGGGTTGTGACATCGGGCGAGCCGAAGACAACTTCTAATGTTATTGAGCCTGAGCAATGGGCTTCTATGCCAGGTATCACTCCTTTAAAGGTAGTTTTAGTGGGCTCGATTCTTGACGGCCCAATACCCATTTCGTGGACGGTGTCCCGCTAGAGCAGGTTAAGGCTACTGCCACCGTCCATGAGGACTCGCGTGAGATGGAATCCGTCGATGATTGGGTCGAGGACCTAAGCTGCCGATCCTCCATGACGGATACTGGTCGGGTGGTCCTTTCGATCGAAGGTGATCGGACAAGCCGACCATGCGTTGAATTTTGGGGTGACTGGCTCTACGGCGTAGATGTCCCTTAATGCGCGCTTGCACTCTCGTTTGGGGATGTGGGCGACATAGATATTATTCGCTGTTTTGACCTTGAGGGAAAATTGCTTCTGGCCCCTTGTGTTCGGTGGGTGAGGCTCTTCATCGTCGGCTTGTTGGATGGCCTTTTTCCCTTGTGTTCGTCGTTGAGCTTGCCAGCCTGTTTAAAGACCCAACCGTTTCTGTTGGTATGATTGCCAGGTTTATCGGGGGTGCCATGAATCTGGCAAGGCCGATCAAGTATTCTGTCTAAGCTGGATGGACCATCTTTGTTTCCTTTGAATGGCATCTTTCGCTGACCGAATTTGGAGCCACTGAATCCGGCATTGACCGTCATTTCTTTGCTATTGTTTCGACGCTTGTTCTTATCGCATTGTGGCTTGTGTCGGCGTTCTGGGAATGGGGGTCCCCAGACTTGCCTGCCTGCGGCCTGCGGCGTGGCTCAAAGGAGGCCCAGCACAGCCCATTTTCATCAACACAAGCTCAAGACCCTCGCGAGGGGCCAAGCCTCGTGGGGCGGACGACAAGAAGCTTCCTCAGGCGCGGCCTCGTCAGGTTGGCTCGCGAGGAGGCGTAGAGTTCATGGCGGGGTACCTCGCGAGGTGCCCATGACACAAGCCATGATGACCAAGGGCGCCAGTCGGGCGCCAGCCCGCGTAGTGTCCTCCTTTCCTCTTTGGTGCAAAGGGAGCAAGCACAGGCGGGAGCATCAAGCAAAGACATCCATTTCGGTGCAACGAGACCAAGACCAGCCCAACAGCAGAGGAGAAGTCATTGTGGAGCCCAAGCAGGCGTCACCACCAGAGCCTTTGACAGGCGAGGACCAACTTTGGTCAGGATAAGTGTACCCGCTATTCCCCTTCAAAATGGCCAATTGTTGGCGCCCTTCCCGCTCAATATTTGGGAAGAGGCCCAACGCCTTTGCCTATAAATAGGACTAGCCACCCCCAGGGTAGAGGAGAGAGACCTGAGCTAGCATCGAGAATCCAAGGGCCAGAACCAAGTAGCACCAGCCAAGAACGGACCCTCGCGAGGCTGTTCTTCCTTGTATTGTTCATCACCATCCCAAGAGGCAATCCACCACACCACACACTGGAGTAGGGTATTACACCACAATGGTGGCCTGAACCAGTATAAATCTTGTGTCTCTTGTGTTGTTCTATTTGGTAGTTTAGATCCTAGCGATTCGGCGAGGAACAGGCAGACAGAGGGTTGAATCTCCGCGCCCACCCCAGAGTTCGAACCTCAAGGGTCCGCCGGAACCCGAAATCCGACATTTGGCGCGCCAGGTAGGGGTGTGCCGGAATTTCCTTCCGTCGTCTTGTTCTTCTCCGACCACCGCATCGATGTCTGACACTCGTCGGGCTCGCGCCGAGCGCCGAGCCGCCCTCGCTTCCCACGTCGCCCAGACGGCTCCCGTCGGTGGTTCCCTCGTTGTTCCCCGTCACCTGCCATCAACGCCGCCACCGGCCCGGCGGGGAATGAACAGCAAGCGTCGTCCCAGCATCCATCCATGAGGCGGGACGGCCGCACTGCCACACCCTCGCTCACCCCTGCTGGTTCTTCGTCAAGCGCGCCCCGCGCGGCCATGGAGGCCCGAGCTGTGCTCATCGCGGCAAATGAGCTCCTGCACTACTGCCCCATCGACGACGTCTACGAAGAGTGGCTCGACCGAGTCGCCGAACTCGTCTGCGCCGCCGGGGGCTCCCCCGCGCCGTCCTTCTCGCTGCACCGCGCCCCGCCCTGCGCGGGCAATGAAGCTCCTGGGGCGCCTCAGCCGCCTCCACCTCAAGAAGGCGCCCTGGCCCCAAGGCGCGCAGCCCCTGGGCGGAACCCGCTCTGTCAGGCGCCAGCGCGGCAAGAGCAGAGCTGCCAAGAAGTCCCTCGCCCTCGAGAAGCTGCCCGAGCGCTCCCTGCTCCAGCATTTCAAGACCCTGCGCTGCCTCCAGCCACGGTGCATGGAGACCCGCAGGACCAAGCTCTTCATCGCCCCAGGCCTCCTGTGGCCACAGGAGGCTACCGCGCCTTCACCTCCGAGCTGCGCAGCGTCGCGTGGCCCAGCAAGTTCAAGCCAGACCTGCCTCTTTGCTACGACGGCACGGCTGACCCTGCAGAGTTCCTCTAGCTCTACGAGTTGGGCATCGAGGCTGCCAACGGAGACGAAAAAGTCATGGCAAACTGGTTTCCCATGGCGCTCAGGGACGGAGCCCGCACCTGGCTCCTGAATCTGGCCCCAGGCACGATCTCCTCCTGGGACGAGATGCGCACCCACTCCATCGCCAACTTCCAGGGTACCAGCGACCGGCCGCCCTCCGTGAGCGACATGCGCCGTATCAAGCAGCAACCAGGGGAAACCCTGCAGAAGTACATCCAGCGCTTCAACAGCGCGCGCCTCAAGATCCAAAGGGTGACGGAGGAGGCCATCATCTCAGCCTTCTCCGACGGTGTGCGCGACGTCAAGATGAAGGAGGAGCTGGCGATGCATGAAGACCTGTGCACCTCCTTGGAGCTGTTCAACTTGGCGACCAAGTGCGCCAGGGCTGAGGAGGGGCGCCTCTCCCTCCTCGAGCTGCCTGCCGCGGACCCAAAAGAGAAGAATCCCAAGGCCAAGGACGTGAAGCGCAAGGGGGCTGCCATAGTCGCGGCAGAGCCAGACACCAAGCGGGGCAGAGACCAGCCCGAATCCTCCAAGGGCAGTCGGTACTGCGTGTACCACGACCTCCACACCCACAACACCAATGAATGCCAAGAGCTCCGGTCCGTGCGTGAAGGAAGGGTCGGCAGACGTCGCGAGGAGGAGGAAGGAACGTGGGATGTTGGGAAGACCGCTGCCCGCGCCAAGGCCGGCGCGACCAACCTGACGAGGATCGCTGGCAGGACCCGCCTCGCGAGGGAGGCTGGAGGGATCAGCCTCGCGAGGATCGCCCGCAAGGGAACGTAGGCCTCCCCCCCCCCCCCCGCGCTGCCGCCGCAGCCAAGGAGAAATGAAGACCGTCATCAGGACGAGGGGGCTGGGGGCTTCCAGGAACCGCATGCAATCGCCTGCATCCTGGGCGGAGCTCAAGCCCCAGCCTCTCAACGCATCTTCAAGCAGTTCTCCTGCGAAGTGAATGCATTCCTCCCCAAGCTCGAGGCCACGCGCCCTCTCAGGTGGTTGGCGTGCGCCATCACGTTCAGCTCAGCGGATCAGCTCAAGTGCGCGGCCACAGCCGGAGTCCTCCCGATGCTTTGTTCCCCAATCATCAGCAACGTGCTAGTCACCAGGACCCTCATCGACGGTGGAGTAGGGCTCAATGTCCTGTCCGTGGAAACATTCAACAATCTCCAAGTGCCCTACAGTCAGCTTCAGCCAACCAAGACCTTCTCCGGAGTCACCGACGGCTCCACGGTCCTGATTGGGTAGGTCCGCCTTCCTGTCACCTTCGGGGCATGCGACAACTACCGCACCGAGCTCATCGACTTCGACGTCTCCCACATTCGCCTGCCGTACAACGCCATCCTCGGGTACCCGGCGCTGGCCAAGTTCATGGCCGTAACCCCCCACAGCTACAACATCCTCAAGATGCCAGGAAGTGGCGGGGTCATCACGATGCCCTGCGAAGAGAGAGACGCAGTGTGCTCCCTGGAGCGAGCCTTTCAGGCCGCATCACTGGAAGACCCGGACCGCAGAGACAGGAGGCCTCCCGAGGCCGCCCCAAAACGAAGAAGACATCGTCTGGCCCGGCCCCTCAGGAGGCAGGCCCCTCAGGGCCCGCGCCTGCTCAGGGGGAACCTCCTTCCATCGCATAGGGAAGCGCGCCCGGCGCCCTCCTCAGACAGGGCTCGGGGGCTCTCCCCTGGAGGGCCGCCGACCTCGCCAAGGTCACGAGGGAGGCGCTTGGGCACCACATTGAGGCGTGTTTCGAAGCACGTTTCCCTCAATAAGGAGCAAGGCAAGGAGGGCCCAACCCTCAGGAGTTCGTAAGCAAGGCCATTCAGGAGCTACAGGAGTCAAGGGTCATGAGAGGCGGCCGCCACTTACCCGCTGTGGCCCCCCATCTAGGCGAGGATGGTGGGTTGCGCGTCTGCATCAACATACCGGGGCTCAACCGAGCCGTGTCTCCGGAGCGCCTCTGGCCCTCGCAAGTGGGACGCTGCGAGGATCCGCCCCACAGCTACGTCCACATGCCTTATGGCTTGCCGAACGCGGCTGCTGCGCACCAGCGCCTCATGAGAGCCATCCTGGAGGCTCAAGAGGTCAGGCGTTCCGCAGCCCTGGTGGAGATGGAGATGGCCCGCGAGGAGCCGCCAGCGCCTCCAGAGCCTCCTGAGGCCCCTGGGCCTGGGGGCTCGTGAGGATCGGCTCCCGCAGCCCACCGAGTCTGCTACACCAACACTCCTTCGTCCCCAACATCATCAGGTGACATCTTTCAAGTTTCATTTCCGGCTGGGAGCGCCCACAGGTCCGCATTATTCCCAGGCCGCGTGGGTCCGTCCCTGCGGCATGTATCCCTTTTGTTTCATGTTCTTAGCTTACCTTATTGGGGGCGCCCCTCGGGCTGCATCATCCCCAAGTCGCTCGGGCCTGACCCAGCGGCGTGTACCCTTCTTGCGTTTATCTTAGGGCTATGCTTTCGACCCACCATGCTTGTTATTTGGTGCCTTTTCCTCCTGGGTGTCGGAATCTTGGGCGTTAAAGGGGGGGGTGCCTGAGCATCGCGACTCAGGGCTCCTATCGGCTCTCCGGCCCTCACCCTCTGGTCTTGTCCATGGCATCGCGACCTGGCATGCCAGCGACGGCTGAGACTAGCCCGAGAGCCAGGACCCGAGGACGTAGAGTTTCGACATCTAACCTAGCTTGCGCGTTAAAGGGGGGGTGCCTGAGCATCGCGACTCAGGGCTCCTACCAGCTCTCCAGCCCTCACCCTCTGGTCTTGTCCATGGCATCGCGACCTGGCATGCCAGGGACGGCTGACACCAGCTCGAGAGCCGGGACCCGAGGACGTAGAGTTTCGACATCTAACCCAGCTTGCGCGTTAAAGGGGGGGGTGCCTGAGCATCGCGACTCAGGGCTCCTACCGGCTCTCCGGCCCTCACCCTCTGGTCTTGTCCATGGCATCGCGACCTGGCATGCTAGCGACGGCTGAGACCAGCTCGAGAGCCGGGACCCAAAGACGTAGAGCACTGGCATCTAGCCAAATTTGCAGGAACACACTCCAAGATAAGGCCCAGAGCCAGGCGCAACCCGCCTTGAGGTAGGGCCCCAGGAGTCCCGCGCTGGCCCACGGGTGCCTAGATACACCTCGTCAAGCCCTACCGTGCCAGCCACGTGTCAAGGTGGGGCTGTATACGCCCCGGGGGCTCCTCCCGGAGGGGAGCCCCCTCCCACGGACCAGTGGAAGCACCATGCTCCGTGCTGGCTAACGACACTGCCGAGGAGCGGCGATGCCCGTACGCATGCGAAAGCGCTATGCTCTGTGCTGGTGATAAACAACTGAGGGTGGCCCCCGGGCCGCATCAACTTCAGGGAACCCGGAGGTCAGTGTCTGGCCTCATCGCAACGCCTCCCCTCGGGAGTGCTGCGCGAAGGGGCTAGGCACGGGAGCTGCGCCTGGGTCACGCCCAGACGCACGCCACTTGGCAAGGCCCCCCGGGCCTGGTTCGTCGCACGTCCCTCCCCGAGCGGAGCCAAGGTACGAAGGCCGTTTGAGCGTCAAGGGGGACTCCTGAGCATCGCGACTCAGGAGCCTAACTGGTCACGTAGCCCCTCACTCCTTAGTTCCGAAAGGCTAACGGCGGTCGAGGTATGCACGGGGCCGGGCTCTGCAGACGTAGAACGGCAGATCCACCCGCATCTCACCTACCTAAGGAGTCATCCCCACATCTCACCTCCCTACTTGCTGTTCGAGCGCTAAGGGGGACTCCTGAGCATCGCGACTCAGGAGCCTAACTTGTCACGTAGCCCCTCACTCCTTGGTCCCGTCCTGGTTTCCGGTCGGGGCCAATGGTGGCTGAGGTATGTGCGGGGCCGGGCTCTGCCGGCGTAGAACATAAGCGAGTAGGAAGGAATAGTGCAAATTTCAGGGAATTCAAAAGCAAATATTACAGTCCATACTATTATCACGGCATCAAACACAAGTTTAACGCCTCCCCGAGGCATGGTACATGCGCAGGAATTAAAAGTAGGACGGGAGCCACGACGGAGTCACTTGCCAGCGGTGGAGCTGCGCGGAGCAGGTTCGCCTTGTGGAGCAGCAGGGCTAGCAACGCTCCGCTTTGTTTGGTGCTGAAGGCCTGGAACTTCCCCAGCAGAGCCTCCGCATGACCCTTCACGTCCTCAGTAGCGGCAGCGGCACACTCGCCGCTCGCTCGCTCCAGCAGGCTGTCGAGGTCGATGTTGGGGTCACGAAGATAGATGTGGGTGAAGGCCCGCATCAACGCTACAGAAGATGACGGTTCGATGATCGGCGCCGCTGATGTCGATGCTTCGTGGGTGCTTCAGGTGGTTCGTCCTCTAGATTCTTCCCATTGTCACCGTCATCCTCTTTCGGTGTGTCAACCATGTATACGTCATATGAGGAAGTGGTCGTCCAGCATCTAGTGAATTGCGGGTTCTGGCTCTTCTCATCTCCGGTATCAGTATCCATACCGTCAATGTCTTCGGAATCATAGTCGAGCGTGTCAGTTAGATCCTCGACAGTGGCTATGAAGTGGGTGGTGGGTGGGACATGAAATTCCCCACTCTCAGCCCCTAGTGAGGGTGGATTGCATTAAGTCTAGGGCCCCGTTTAAGAGTGAGGTTTGGACAGGGGAGCGAGAGTTCGTGTAGCAGGGCGGGACAGGAGTTCCCAGGCTGAGCTCGTGTACCACGGACCTCGAGAGTTTGGATCTGGTGTTCGGGGAGGAGTCCAGCTTCGTGTTGACGTAGGGAGCCTGGTATGACTCCGGGTCTGACGGTGAAACGATCCCCTCCGTATCTCCGGTGTTGAACTCTATGGCTGCGGAGAGTCCAACGAGCTCTAAACTCCCGTCTTCGGACTCGGCAAGGTGTTCCGGATTTAAGGCCGGAGCTATGGTTGAGGCCACGAACCCTTGGAAGATCAAGTCTCCTCGGATATCAACGATGTAGTTTAGGTTTCGAAAACTGAGCTGATGACCAGGGGCGTAGCTATTGATCTACTCCAGATGGCCAATCGATTTGGAACGCAGTGCGAAGCTGCCGAATACAAAAACTTGGCTGGGAGAAAAGTCTCCCTCAAGGCGGTACTGTGGTAGATGATCGATGGAGCCATCGAGCCTTCTAGCGACGGCACAGTGGAACTCTCAATGAAAGCACCAATGTCGGTGTCAAAACCGGTAGATCTCGGGTAGGGGGTCCCGAACTGTGCGTCTAAGGATCGATGGTAACAAGGAGGTAGGGGATACGATGTTTACCTAGGTTCGGACCCTCTTAATGGAGGTAATACCCTACTTCCTGCTTGATTGACTATGATGAGTATAGGGGTTACAAGAGTTGATCTACCTCGAGATCGTAATGGCTAAACCCTAGATGTCTGGCCAGTATGATTGTGATTTCCCTACGGACTAAACCCTCCGGTTTATATAGACACCGGAGGGATCTACGGTTGTACAGAGTCGGTTTACAGAGAAAGTACAGTGCATTATTCGAACGCCAAGCTTGCCACCCACGCAAAGGAGAGCCCCATCCGGACGTGGGGAAAGGTCTTTAATCTCATATCTTCACGGCCCATTAGTCCAGCCCATATCACATAGCCCGGACGCCCGAGGACCCTTTAGTCCAGGACTCCCTCATTGAGGGAGCCCTGGGTTAAGGGGTCCTCAGGCGTCCGGCCTATTGACATGGGCCGGACTGATGGGCTGTGAAGATACAAGACCGAAGACTCTCACCTGTGTCCGGATGGGACTCTCCTTAGCGTGGAAAGCAAGCTTGGCGCCTGGATATGAAGATTCCTTTCTCTGTAACCGACTTTGTACAACCTTATTCCCCTTCGGTGTCTATATAAGCTGGAGGGTTTAGTCCGTAGGGCAGAGTAATAATCATACAGGCTAGACTTCTAGGGTTTTAGCTATTACGATCTCGTGGTAGATCAACTCATATCATCAAGATCAATCAAGCAGGAAGTAGGGTATTACCTCCATAGAGAGGGCCTGAACCTGGCTAAACATCATGTCCCCCGCCTCCTGTTACCATCAACCTTGGACGCATAGTTCGGGACCCCCTACCCGAGATCCGCCGGTTTTGACACCGACATTGGTGCTTTCATTGAGAGTTCCGCTGCGTCGTCACCAAAAGGTTTGATGGCTTCGTCAATCATCTACAACAATGCAGTCTAGGGGGAGGTTTTCCTCCCCAGACGGATCTTCATATTCGGCGGCTTCGCACTGCGGGCCAACTCGCTTGGCCATCTAGAGCAGGTCGATAGCTACGCCCCAGGTCACCAGATTAGTTTTGAAGATCTAGATTATGTCGCTGATATCCAAGGGGACTTGATCTTATGAAGAATTGCGCCTCCTACTTCCGCTCTGGCCTTAGATCCAGAGCGTATCGCCAGGTCCAAAGACGGGCTCTCTGAACTCGCCGGACTATCTGCGACCCTTAGGCCCATGGTGGAGGAACCGAAGGTAGTGGTGTCACGGGCAACCATTATGGAGCCGGACCCTTCTCCGGACACTGGCTCCGAATCCTCAGAGCCAGCATCGTGTGAGTTCGGCCAAGGATTTTCCCTCTCGCCGTACTCCACGGGTGTAACACCCATGATGCGGCTATATCTCTCACGTGCCGAGGCACGACTTAGAGGCATAACCGCATGGTGGTTTTGTCACAAGAAGGGTTATCTTCACACAATCCCATGTAATGAACAAGAATGAGATAAAGAGTTGGCTTACAATCGCCACTTCACACAATGAACATATAATTCATACATCATTTAGAGTACACACATATAGTCCGACTACGGACGAAACAAAAAGAAAAGAAGATAACCCAACGGCTAGATCCCCGATCGTTCCAACTAGGCTCCACTACTGATCAACATGAAACGAAACATAGAAACGACCAAGATCTTCATTGAGCTCCCAATTGAGCTCGGTTGCATCACCAGCACTGGTATCAATGGCACCTGCAACTGTTTTGGTAGTATCTGTGAGTCACGAGGACTCAACAATCTCAAATCCCACGAGATCAAGACAATTTAAGCTTATGGGTAGGACAAGGTAATGAGGTGGAGTTGCAGCAAGCACTAAGTAAATATGGTGGCTAACATACGCAAATAAGAGCGAGAAGAGAATCATCGGAACAGTCGAGAAGCTAGAAGTGATCAAGAAGTGATCCTGAAACTACTTACACACAATCATAACACAAAGACCGTGTTCACTTCCCGGACTCCGCCGAAAAGAGGCCATCATGGCTACACAACCGGATATTAACAAATTCCCATCTGCCACATAACTGCGGGCACGGCTCTCGAAAGTTTAAACCCTGCAGGGGTGTCCCAACTTAGCCCATCACAAGCTCTCACGACCAACGAACGATATTCCTTCTCCCGGGAACACCTGATCAGTATCGGAATCCCGGTTACAAGACATTTCGACAATGGTAAAACAAGACCAGCAAGACCACCCGACTGTGCCGACAAATCCCGATATGAGCTACACATATCTCGTTCTCAGGGCACAACGGATGAGCAATCCGTGCAACTAAAACCAGACCTCAAGTTTCCCTGAGGGGGCGCTGCAAAGGGCTCTAGTTTGGACCAACACTTAGAGAAGAACTGGCCCGGGGGGGTTTAAAAATAAAGATGACCTTCGGGTTAATTACTCCCAAGGGAAAGGTAATAGGTTGTTAGGAAAATGTAAAACCAATGTTGGGCCTTGCTGGAGGAGTTTTATTCAAAGCGAACTGTCAAGAGGTCCCCTTACACCCGGCCGTGTAAGGAATGCAAAATCAAGGAACATAACACCGGTATGACGGAAACTAAGGCAGCAAGAGTTGAACAAAACACCAGACATAAGGCCGAGCCTTCCACCCTTTACCAAGTATATAGATGCATTAATTAAATAAAAGATATTGTGATATCCCAATATAATCCGGTTGCAACATGGAGAAATCTTCAACTTCACCTGCAACAAACAACGCTATAAGAGGGGCTGAGAAAAAGAGGTAACATAGCCAAACAACAGTTTGCTAGGAAGAGTGAAAAAGGTTAGAGGCTGGCATGGCAATATGGGAGGCATGGTAAAGCAGTGATAGGTAGCGTACCATAGCGATAGAATGAAGCAACTAGCAAGCAAAGATAGAAGTGATATCGAGGGTAATGGTCATCTTGCCTGAAATCCCGATAGGAAGAAGAATGGGTCCATGAAGTAGACGAACCAACGTAGAAGAACGAATCCTCACAACTACGGAACGAAACTGAAGCTAACGAGAGAAGCAAACCGAAAAGAAGCAAACAACATGGTAAACAACCATCACATAAACATGGCACGATGTACAACCAAGTATGATGCATGTCCAGTTTAAAGAGGCATGGCATGGCAAAGTGCAACAAACAATACTACACGTTAAGTGGAGCTCAGTATGCAACGAGTTGCATATTAACGAAACACCACATTTGAGTTATTTAGTTTGCTCTCGCTTAGGTACACAACAATATTAAATGTTATTAAACATTGCAAGGGTTGAAGCATAAGAAAATTACCTAGCTGGGAAAGTTTAAATGAGGCCGGAAATAACAAACAACAATTCCAGAAAATCCTCATGTCAACATTTCGAATTTGGTACTGTTCTTCTTATTACATAATTTTAGAGTTGTTAAACACGCAAAGTAAGTGCACCAAGTTAAACTAGGCATTTTCCCACCCCATTTACTTATAAAGTTCATTTAAAACCGAGCTACGGTTATTTAGTTATGAACTAAATCATTTTAACATGGCATTTAGTAAATTAATGCAAACAACAAGTTAAACATTTTTAACATGGATGAAAGTTGAATATTATGAAACTAGATGAAATTCTAAGCATTTTACATGTTTAAATCATTTTAATCCGATGGACCATTTGTGAGTTATTAAATGCATGAACATGAGGGACTTTTCTGTAAAATAGGCGTTCTCTGGAAATTGGTGAAATTCGCAGCGGATGAAAAAAACTACATGGGCTGAATTTGGTGGGCGGACTGGGCTGCTCACCATGGACTCTTGGCCCGGCTGGTGAGGAGGAGGCCAGGCAGGCCGGATCTGGCGTGGCTAGGCCTTGGCCAACAGACGAAGGGGAGGCAACCCAGGTGCGTGCGGTCGGTCGTGGAACTTGACGCGGTCAACACGAGCGAAGAACGGGATGAGGCGCTGGTCATCGTTGTAGAGGAATCAGAGGCCGCGGCAGGGGGTGGTGAGGCAGGGGATGACGGCGCAGGGGCTTGGCGAGGGAACAACAAAGGCGGAGGAGATCCGGATCCGGGGCACGAGCGCGGTGGAGCTCCTGCTACAAGGCGCCATGGCTGCTACCTAGGTTCCTGGACAGGGAGAGAGAGGAAAAATGAGAGAGGAGGGGGAGAATGGAAAGGAGGAGAAAAGGCAGGGAGGAGGCCGATCCTGGGGTTGCCGGCGGCGACGCTGCAGGCGCGAAGATGAGGCCTGGTGGACGAGGACTCTAGCAGCGGCGTGCTCCGACGAGGGACTTGGCCGGCGAGGAGGGATCGAGGAGCTCGGGCTCCTACCTCCTGGACGAGGGAAGGCTCGGGCGGGAGGTCTCCTGCTCGGCTGCTGCGGGCATGGGAACGAGGAGGCAAGGGGCGCTGGTCTTGCAGGTGAGGAGGGACTCTGGCAGCATCGGTTCCGGGGCGGCTCGGGTCAGAGACCGAGGTGAGCTCCAAATCCATGGCAGGAACGATGGCCATCGAGGAGAAGGAGCATGTGGGCGCGCTGGATGGCTGCGGGGCTTTCATGATTGATGGGTTGGATCGATGGAATTGGCTGGTGGTTGGCATAGTGGGGAATTGAGGGATGCAGTGGATCGATGGATTGGTAGGTTGTGGTTGGCCCGATTTGGAAAACGAGGAGGAAGGTGGCGGCTTCGGTTGGTGGTTTGGATCAGGAGGGTATCCCAAGGAGGAGGAGACAGTGGGCTGGCGGCAGGGAGGAGGATCCCTAGAGATTAGGGATTTGTCTGATGACTGCACTGCTATTTATAGTAGGTGGGTGGTTAGGGTAGGGTCTAATTTGGTCCATCCGATTTAGATCGGGTGGTCGAGAAAAATAGGCTAGGGAAACCCAAATAAGAAGCCGGAGATAGTTTATAGATGTTGGGGGATGAACCGGACCCATCGGTCATGACTGCCCGGGTCGGGTTCGGAGAAGTTTCGGACACGCACGCGAGGGGTTTGCGGGATGTCCAGAGAGGTTAGGAAAGCTAGTCAAGAGGGAAACAAAATCTGGTTGGTCTCAGAACAGTCAACAAAAGCAAGGGGGGACGCGGCAACTATGAGCGGATGCATGTTTTAAAAACAATGATGGCAACGAGTGCTGATGCAATGCGAATGATGCCATGATGAAATGCAAAAAACAAATAAACACACACAATGATAACGAAAACATGGAAGGCGTCTGGAGCGTCGGTCCCGGGGCATTACAACACTCCACCACTACAAGAGGATCTCGTCTCCAGATCTAGGATGGCACCGGAGAGAAGTGGAAGAGCAAGAGGGAAAACTAAGTTGCTTCTTTGACAAACAAGTGAAATAAAGAACCTTGAGAGGTTGAACAAATTGAAAGAAAGAGTACCATGAAGATGAACGAGATTGCAAACACTCTATTAGCAAAGAGGAACAAGGAACAACACGAGAACCTTGTAGGTTCAAAGACATGGAAATAAGAGCTTCACGAACAAAAATAATATGACCACCTTGGTATAATGAGATAGCCAAGGAACAAGAATGACAGAATTTGGACAGCACTCTAGTAGAAAAGAGAAGAAAACTTGATAAGATGAAAAGATATTGAAGAGATGATACAACACTCCGGTTGGAAATGGAAGGAATAGAATTTGAACTTGGCAAAATGAAAGCACTTGGATGAGACTCCAGTTAAAAGAGGAATGATAGGCACACAGTCCGGTAACATGGATAAGCATGGAAAAGAACATGATCTTAACAAAACGAGACGATGGGTCAAAGAGAGAACATCACTATGCCTCTAGAATGAAAGAATAGAAGTTGGATTGATAGAAAGAAAAGCACAGAGAAGAAAATGCCAACTTCTGCCACAAATGATCTTGGAAAGCACCCTTCCAAGAAGGTTAGAACGGAGTTGTTGGAAACCAACAACAGAACAAATAAGCTTGTAGTGGGCTTATGGAAAACTTCTCAAAATTGAGGCAAAATTCTGCCACCACGGAAACAACTAATATAATTGATAACACCAACGAGATGAAAAACTACTTTCACCAAGAGGACAGGAGAAAACTTGGATCATTGATAAGCACCACAATTAGCAACATTCCTTAGGGAAGGCCTTAGGTGAAATCTTTACTCAGGTAACTCCAACGAAGGGATTGATGGATTTCGAATATATCATTCCTGACAACATGTGAATCATGGAAACATGAATGGAAATTGTCAAGAATGATATAACGCCATCTCAAAAGATAAGGTAGAAAGAATTAAACTTTGGAATGCAAGATGAAGTATACTTGAACTCCACAAAACAAAACATGTGTTGAACACCATGTTTATTTTAGAGTATAGCTTGGCAGATCATAACTTCGAGAGAAATCTTGAAGAAGAATTGAAGAATTAAAAGAATCCTTGACGAACCACCATGTAGATACTCCATGAAGAACTGTGGTAATTAAAAGGATGATAAAAAGAAAGAGATGTTGAAAACACAAGGTGAATCCTTGCAATGATTTAGATGGAGCTTCGTGACAAGATAATGTGGAAAACTTAGAACTCTGGAAAAGAAAAGATGAAGCATCTCGAAACGAGAAATGTGACATGATGAACAACTCTGGAAAGAAGAAACTAGATCACTTGGATGAAACAATAATAAGAATTATGTTATGCGTATCCTTTGCCAATTTAAATTGATGACAAGCAACGGATTTGGCATGCCACTTATTCTTCTTGAAAAGATTGAAGAGAGAAATGGCACAACTCGGGAAGGTCTTCCATGAACCACCGGTAGGATTTGCAAAGAACGAATGAATTGCTACGATAACAACGGCAGAGGAATGTTGGACGAACCACCGTAAGGATTAAAAGAACGAATGAAGTAAACAAACGCATCGCCAGGAAGAATTGCAAAATGAACGAAGATGCTTGAGAGAATTTAGATACAAGTGAACGAATAGATCACGAGCTGATTAGAGAATACTTGAATGATGCACCGGTAAGATTTGGAGAACGAGAGCTGAAAACTGAGAATGAATAATTCTGAGATGATGGGCTCCAGAGAATCAAACTGAAAGACTCCTGAATTTCTCCAGATGGGTGAAAAGAATTATCACAATAAAAAATCATGAGAGGATGGCATGAAGCTAGAACCATGAATCTTCAAGAGAATGGAGCAATATTTAAGTGAAAATCTTCTTTAGTCTTCAAATGCAGAGAATGACGATGAGAAACACCACCACTAATTGTTGAAATACTCAGGGAGAATGAAAAACAAAGAGGTTGAGCCAACAATGAAAAATTATTTGAAATCAATCTTGGGAAACATCTGACCGATGAAATTCATTCTTACGTCAAACTTCAAAAAGAATTTGGGAATAGCTCCGGGAAAATGAGAAGAGTCAGGTAAGATCCTGGGAAAAGACGTGTGTTAGGGCCCACTCAAAATAAACACCATTGAAATGATGACTTGAAAGGGAGATTGCACCGGTTGAATTAAATGGCTTGAACGAATCAAGAGTGGAAACACAAATCTTCTGAGATATCTGTGCACTCCGGAACAAATGAATAGTGAGAGGTGAATGATTAAGAGGTGCACCGGCATGAGAAAACATTTGAAACGAGGAAAAGGATATGATTAACACCAAAAGCTTGCATCGAAACCACTAGGGAAGATAAGAGAACAAAGAATGATAACCTTGAAGCTTCATTTAGCATCTTCATGAGAATCACCGGATAAGAACATTGATGGAAAAGAATGGAGAGACTTAGCGTCAATAAAATGGATACTTGATTAAGAAATCTGAGTCCTTGAAGAAAAGGGTGGGTGGGCGGGAAAAATAAAGACAACTTCGGACGGATGAAGCAAACACCATTGAGAAAACTGAGATTGGGTCTTGCAAATGGGAAAAAAATGATAGGATCATCTTAAAGAGAATCACACCAGTTGGAAAGAATTGATATGACAATCTCGATGATCAAGAAGGATTAGCATCCACATAGAAATATGAGAACACCGCTTAGGGAAGTTATGGATTCAACACTTGACATTGAAGCAACTCAAATACCACAACTCAAAACAAAACAAAGGATTGGCTTGTAGAATAAGACGGTACAAACATATGATAGACCCCATGTCATATCATGTGTCTTTTGGAAGGATATCCTACGTGATACTTGAATTCCCACTTATAAACTCCCAAAACTTTCTGGTTATGCAATCTGGTGTTGAGGATACAGGGGAAGCATAATATCTCACCCAACCTAACAATCCTTACATCCAGCTGTATCCATCCGTTAACACATAACCAAGAAACCTTCGGAAATCGTGTACCTCAACCTTCGAAAAGCATCCGTTATACGAGCTATGGCAACACTCCTGAACTCCCCAGTACTGGGTGGCGTCGAGGTTATCTTACTACTAGCTGGATAAAAGAGATTTTCGATGTTGGCGAAACTCAGGTATTCCAGAACTGCAACGATAAAATTGTGACGACAACACCTCGGAGCTCAACTCCCCGGGACACTGCCTATCACATCCCTAGTTCTGGTCTGCTCTAGGTTAGCTAGTCTTGTGTTGCATCATGTTTAATTTCTTTGGAAGTTGAAATGGGGATTGTTGAAACCCTAGCACCAATTGATTTCAACTAGGTTCAATAAAAATATTTTCAATGAACCCAAACGCCCTTTAGAAAAGTTCATGATTTTTGTTAAAGGTGAAAACCTCTGCCAAAAATGATGCACGTATTTCAAGGCCTTTTTTGGACTCTTGAATTAAATCATTATGTATTTGAATTTGGGCATTTATTTGCTATAACAAGTTTAAATGCTCAAATAATTCTGAAACTAAATGTCGGTTGTTGGAAATAATTCAACAGGTCCTCACAATTTATTTCAGGATTTTTAGATGTGGTTTAGTATTTCTACTAAATCAAAGAAAACAAAAGGCAAATAGAAAACAAAAACTAAAATTAAAATAGAGACAGAGTGTTACCTGTCGCTTACCTGTAGCCCACCTGCCTGTGTGGCCCAGCACCGCAGCTGGCCGGCCCAGCCTGACCGGCCCAGCCACTTACCTCCTCGCTCGTCGTCTTCCTCTGCCAGTAGGCAGAGGCGAAGATGCACGCGCGCGCTGGGAGGCCTCCACCTCCTGCTTCGCGCTGGCAGCGTCCCCGCGAGTCCAGCTGCTCGCCTAGAGACGCCCAGCACCCCCTGCACCTCTTCCCTCTCCCCCTGGACCTCTTCCCCTCCTCTGCTCTCTCCGTGCGGCACCGCCGAACATACCCGCCACCGCCGACGAGCACCACCGCGGCCACCGAGCACCCCTCACCCTTCTGCAGAGTACAGAAGCACCACAGGAACCCCCTCGTCCTCCCAGCCGAGCTACAAGACGCCAGGAGGCCCTACTTCATCGTCATCGCGATCATCTTCAACCTCGGGCACCCGAGCCCCTCGCCGTCGATTCGTGCCGTCAAGGACGTCCCCGATCCCGCTGACCTACTGCGCCGCCTCCCTGTGAGCTCCTGCTCCCAACCACTCTCTCCCTGCCGTCGAATTCCCCCTCTAGCCCCCTGGCCACCGCGGCCGAAGCTCGCCGCCTCCGTGCCTCGTCGCCATCGTGGCTAGATCCACTACTACTCGAGGCCAAGCACAGCAATGTGCTCAACGCAACTCCAGGAGCCTGCCCAGCCTCTCAGTGAGCCTGCTAGCCAAGTGTTGGCCGCGCCTGCGCATAGCCATGCTCCGGTCGCCGCTGTAGCCCGTCCTGGCACCGTCCACAGCCAACACCCGATGTGCCTCGACGCGCTGCATCTATAGAGCCCAGCCGCGCGACCTCTCGTCGTCGGAGTTGGACGGACGAGCGACCTCATCGTGCCCTGTTTACGCCGGCGGCTAAACACCGATTAGAGCTGACGTGGAGAATTAGGTTAGGTGCTAATCACTCGGTTAATTAACCACTAGTGTACGACATGTGGGACCGCTACTGTTAAAAACACGGGTTAAGTTAAATAACCCCCTGTTAACTCTCTATCTCACTGACATGTGGGCCCCGGTGTCAGGTTTGACCTGGACCAGCCCCTGTTGACCTACTGACATCACACTGAGGTCATGCTGACGCAGTTAGTCATTTTCTGGATTAATTATAATTTAGAAAATTCCAGAAAATAGTATAAACTTCTAAACATCATAGAAATTCAACGGTAACTCCATAAGAAATAAATTATATATGAAAAATGATCAGAAAAATCCAATCTATCCATCTGTACCATTTTCATGCATGTTAGATCAAGTTATGACTACTGTTTAGGACAAATCATTTAAATGGCATTTAAACCCTCACATATGGAGTTTGAATTTGAACCCAGGGTTCAAACCAACTCCATTTAACCTGCTGCTAGATGCATTAGCTCAAACCACGACATATTGCCATGTCATGATCATGCATCATATTGTGCATTGCATTGATTGTGTTTCTTCTTTGTTTGTCGGTGCTTGTCCCCTCTCAGTAGACGTGTACCGACGATGTGATCGATGACACCGATGAAGAACTATACTATCTTCAGAAGTGCCAGGCAAGCAAAACCCCCTTGTTCATTCCGATACAATCCCACACTCTCGCTCCTGCTCTCTTTTACTGCATTAGGACAACAACGATTCAACTGTTACTTGCTACGCTAGTTCAACCCCTTTTTCCTCTACATGACCTATCATTGCCACAGTAAATAGATGAAACCCACTAGCATGAGTAGGAGTTGTTTGAGCCCTGATGTGCCTACTCATTCATGCTTGTTGTCATGCCCACTATTGCTTAGAGTTGTGTCACGTCTGATTCATCAGGGATGAATTGGAGGTGTGGTGAACATGTCCTATTGTTGAGAGCTAAGTGTGTGAACACGATTTGGTAAAGGTAACGGTGGGAGGCCATGTAGGAGTACATGGTGGGTTGTCTCATTGAAGCCGTCCTCAGGAACTGAGTTCTGTGTTTGTGATCCATGAACAGCTACTACCACACATTGGGTTCCGGTAACTCGACCCCTCTCGACTTATTAATCAACCTGATCTCTGTCTAGGAGTTGCAACTAGTTTCTGGTGTTTGTAGGTAGTGTTAGTAGTCTACCAAGTGGCACCCGGTACAGGTGGGCTTGGGACAGACTTGGGAACCCTGCACACATCGTTTGGGGCCGTGAGCGACACCCCGGCTGGATCTCCTTGCGGATGGAACCCGAATAGGCGATAAACCTGGACTAGAGACTTGTGTGGTTAGTCAAGTCGTGGCCAGGCTTCCGCTTGAAGGTTGCCAGGATACATGACGTGTACATGGCGGTAAGTGGTGAGAGCATGTGTGAAGAAGTACACACCTGCAGGGTTAATATAATCTATTCGAATAGCCGTGTCCGCGGAAAAGGACTTCTGGGTTGCCTGTACAGTTCATAGACAAGTGAAAGTGGATACTCTAAAATACGCAAGAAAAGCGTGAGTGCTATGGATGGCGTTCTCGTAGGGAGACGGGAGCGGATCCATAGTGGTGTATTGATATGGTGAATATGTGGACTCGTGTGCACCACCTCAAAGAGTTACATTGCATTCGTAGTTCAGGATAGCCACTGAGTCAAAGCTGGCTTGCTGCAGTTAAACCCCACCACCCCTTTGTTGATAATGATGCATATGTAGATAGTTCTGATGTAAGTCTTGCTGGGTACATTTGTACTCACGTTTGCCTATTTTTTGTTTTTGCAGAGAGACTTCCGTCTCACTAGTAGTTTCGCATGGACTTCAACGTTTAGCTTGTTACCTCAGCTACGATCTTGTGCCCTCGGCAGGATCTAGTAGATAGTCGGCTTCTCAGCCTTTTTAATTTGTAGATGTCTGTACTCAGACATGTTGAGCTTCCGCTTGTGTTTTGACTTGTATGCTCTGAATGTTGGGTCATGAGACCCATGTTTGTAATATCTCGCTCCTCGGAGCCTATTGAATAAAATACTTGAGTTGTAGAGTCATGTTGTGATGCCATGTTGTATTTGCACATATCGAGCATATTGTGTGTATGTTATTGAAATGCTTGGTATGTGTGGGATCTGACTATCTAGTTGTTTATCCTTAGTATCCTCTCTTACCGGGAAATGTCTCCTAGTGCTTCCATTGAGCCATGGTAGCGTGCTACTGCTCCGGAACACTTAGGCTGGCCGGCATGTGTCCTTCTTCGTTCCTGTGTCTGTCCCTTCGGGGAAATGTCACGCGATGAATACCAGAGTCCTGTTAGCCCGCTACAGCCCGGTTCACCGGAGTCCTGTTAGCCCAGTGCTACAGCCTGGATTCAGTCACTGATGGCCGACACGTTCGATGCTGGGTCATGGATGCCTGTCCCTGTAAGTTTGTGCCACTTTGGGTTTACGACTAGCCATGTCAGCCCGGGCTCCTTATCATATGGATGCTAGCGACACTATCATATACGTGTGCCAAAAGGCGCAAACGGTCCCGAGCAAAGGTAAGGCGACACCCGTGGGAATACCGTGCGTGAGGCCGCAAAGTGATATGAGGTGTTACATGCTAGATCGATGTGGCATTGAGTCGGGGTCCTGACAGCTTTGGTATCAGAGCTTGACTGCCTGTAGGATTACCAAGCCAAACTGGTCGAAGTCGAGTCTAGAAATTCTTTAGTTATATAAGGGAATTGATTGTGGGATGGAACGTATGGCTCTTTTTACTCCTTATACCTTATGCCTTCTAATCTGAGTCATCTTATCTTTCCTACGGGGTTAAGGAACTAGGCCTTCTCATCTTTCTATCAGAATCACGTGCTAATCTGTAGACTTG
The DNA here is from genome assembly GCA_963921465.1 of Triticum timopheevii. Taxonomy (NCBI): domain Eukaryota; kingdom Viridiplantae; phylum Streptophyta; class Magnoliopsida; order Poales; family Poaceae; genus Triticum; species Triticum timopheevii. The sequence continues at coordinate 295,611,024 of OY997264.1, read as the reverse complement.
CAAGATTGTTGGATTTAAGCCCCAGTTCAGTTTCTATTATTTCTGTATGTTCATAGCTGGCTTTGGAACCTTGATATGATGTTGTTGAGTGGTTATGCCACCATTTTGCATGATGTCTCAAATCTTTTTGAGCATTTACAGCCTTTATGCTGTCCGAGTCATCCCAGATTTCTAAATTATCTGATGCATTTGCAAATTCTTCCTTCCTGTTCACGGTGTCCTTTTGGTCAGAATAAGCACACTAATCGTCTGTTGAGGTACTCCTTGCCTTGACATATATGTTGGAACGGTACTCCTTGCCTTGACATATATGTTGGAACTAGTATTATGACCCTAGGCATCTTAGAGGATCACCTGGTAATATGGCCATGTTTTTGTGTTCCCTGTGTGATGATTCTAGCCGTCATTCTTGAAAGCATCCCGTGATGCCATTTAGTAGTAGGTATTCTACTCCGGGGTTCTTGACCCAAGATTCACTCTACTTACCTCGTGTTGATAGTGTTTGCTAGTTCCTTTAGGATATTAGTAACCTTTGTATTAGTCCTCGAGGTTCGTGGTATTTCCTTCTTCCAATACCATGAACTGCTTATGGCAGAAGTTCCTCGCTGAACCGAAAGATCACAACCAGAGTGCTCTTGAGGAGTTCTTGATTCGATATTGTGACTCTGCTAGTCCTACCTTTCCGCATGGGTTATCCGGAAGAAATATGTTGAACTCCAGTACCTCATCCATATCTAGGATTGGGTCAAAGGAGTTGTATTCCATAGATCAAATGCCAATCCAGCCTCTGGTTTGTTCTACCTTGAAGTATTACCTTCTTTATGTCAGGATTGTCATGAGAATTGCACCACCTCTTATGAATTCTTGACGCAGTGATACTTCTCGCCATCATTTTCATTTCTCGATTCCTGTGATGTTGCAACCGGAATGCCGACAGGTGAACTGTGATGTGTGAAATCAATACTCCTAGCAACCATGTTGCTTGGTAGTTAAATGGACAATAATCTCATTATTAGCGTACTGGTTATTAAATTTCCATCCTAAGATTGACCGTGCTACCTAGTCCTTATTTCTGGTGCACTCCTCGATCAATGAGTTTGGATTGTGTCAAATCCTCGATCATTTGATCATATCATCTTGCTCTGAAAGGCAAGATTGTTCTCGAGCTTAATAACATATTGGTGGTTCGCGATTCTCTGAATATCTTTTCGGAGGTATCACCAGGTTGTCACCTGACTGTTATGTTGAGCTCGTGATCAAGTTGGTTCCTTGTAACCACCCCTTCTCCAAGTGTCTGTGTTGGATACCCCTAAGCTAGTTGGTTAAGCTAAACAATAACTTGGAGAGTTGAAGATAAAAGCTTGTCTGACTCAGTTCATTCTAAAGGGATATCCTTGTGCGTGTGTGTTGAAGAAAGATGATATCTCCATCGATTGGTCCTCGTGATCAGTTGTTGGATCTATTGCCTTGTTAAAACTTTGACTTGAGTATGGGCTATCGTCAAGTCAAATCGGAACCAACGATGTTCGTAATGTTGTCTTACTCGTGGTTGATTCCTCGAGCATACACCATTACATCTTATGGTCTGACCAATACTATCACATTGTTCGCATAATGGTGGAAGTCCAGTGATATGGAAATTCCGATGAGTTGCTGTTGAGCCCATCAGCAGTATTTTGTCTCCTCCATGATTCATGTTGAACGTCAAGCTAGTGTTGGAAACTTTTATAAGCATTATCTTCATGTCTCGTGCATGAAGCATATGTTCGGATGAAAGAAGCAACCTCCTCTAGTTCATGTGCATTTGATGCAAGTTGCCGTCATGAATTCGAGAAAGTCAATGTTGCTTCCTTTGGAATCATCCCAAGTCAGTCATGGATGTGCAAAGTATACTATGGTTTGGTAGATTAATTACCTCCACTCCATATGTACACCGTAGCACCCCAAGCCACTGATTGATTTGCTCAAGGAAAAGGAATTGGTTGTGTTAATTCTAGATCATGCACAAGTCTCCGATGTCCTCGATGATGGCTCCCAACCAGAACTCGGTAGTGTTTTGATGTAAGACGACCATGTGGTCATGCTTGTCTAGGACAGCGTGTTCACATGTGTGTAGCAGAATCAGCTCATGTTTTGGAGCTTGCTACCGCAGTCCTTTCCCGAGAATCTCGCAACGTTATCCCGTCGGTTTGTGTTGCAAACTTTCATTTTTTTCTAGACTTGATGAGTCTGGAGTATTCTGGCACCAACCAGATCTGAATCTCAGGCAGACATGACGGTTGGAACATCTCCCAAGAACTATAATATTGGTCTCTCGATAACCGGTGAAGTGGATGTCGTGGCCAACACACCCAACCGGAAGACCTATTATTGTAGTATTTTGATTGAGGAAGTTGGCCACCTCCCCATAAGGACTTCGTAGTAATTACTCCCTAATTGTTCCTTATGGATTCTTGTGCTCCCGAAGTCCTACCTTTTTACTTGATGTTCTAGATATCAAACCACATCTTTGAATGGGTTACGCTAGCACATCAAGGAGAACATTAGAAGCGGAGTGCTAAATGTCTCTCGGTCGATCATCCAGATTTTGTTCCCTTGGCCCCGCTAAGGTGAAATCTGAGAAAGTGTTATCTCCTTTTGTATCTGCATCGTCCATCACCATTCATCATGGTAGTATGTTGTGTTGCCAGGATCCTTGACACGGATATTGGTAAAACCTTGATGAATATGGAAATGCTCAAATTCTTGAGAGCACAGGCAAGTGCTAGGTTTTATCGTCGGCGTTAATTGCGTAGTGCTCTCAGTTTCCTCGGTTATGCTATAACCTTTCCAAATAGTGGACCCACTCTCTACTATTGAGCTTCTCCCTAGTTACTAAAATCATCCCTTGTGTTGTTTTCAACAAGGTATTCCACATCATCCATTCTAATATGGGTATGCCATTCTACCGAACCCCTCCAAATGTTCGCTCGAGAATTGCCTTAGGCTGGTATAAAGAGTTTCAATGATCTCCGAATCAAAGGTAATTCTTTTTGCCACTTAAGGGAATATTTCTATGAGTCACCTCTCCCAAGGTGCCCCGTTATGGGATCATAGTAATTGTTTCCACGCTACTTTGAAACCCTTGTCAAATTGTTTCTTCCGACCCTCCTGATGCATGTCTTGCCTCTCAGCTCCAGATATATTTCTACTTCTCATTCCGTGAGTTGATCTTGTGACCATTGAGATGATCCTAAGTTGCTCGAACCTCAAGAAGATCGATTCTTCTAAAATTTTCCCTTCCCTCTCATTGTCATGTTGGATGAAGTTCTCAAAGCAAGACGTCGAGATCAAGATGATGCAATGAATCAACATCTTCGAGAAGGATAGTTGGATCTTGGAATTCATGTTATTAGCTTGTGTCCCTTTGTCTTCTTACCTCACGTCTTGAATCTCGAGACGAGATTCTCGTTTAGTTGGGGTGAGTTGTCACATCCCTAGTTCTGGTCTGCTCTGGGTTAGCTAGTCTTGTGTTGCCTCATGTTTAATTTCTTTGAAAGTTGAAATGGGGATTGTTGAAACCCTAGCACCAATTGAATTCAACTAGTTTCAACAAAAATATTTTCAATGAACCCAAATGCCCTTTAGAAAAGTTCATGATTTTTCCTAAAGGTGAAAACCTCTGCCAAAAATGATGCACATATTTCCAGGCCATTTTTTGACTCTTGAATTAAATCATTATGTATTTGAATTTTGGCATTTATTTGCTATAACAATTTTAAATGCTCAAATAATTCTGAAACTAAATGTGGGTTGTTGGAAATAATTCAAGAGGTCCTCACAATTTATTTCAGGATTTTTAGATGTGGTTTAGTATTTCTACTAAATCAAAGAAAACAAAAGGCAAATAGAAAACAGAAACACAAATTAAAATAGAGACAGAGTGTTACCTGTCGCTTACCTGCAGCCCACCTGCCTGTGCGGCCTAGCACCGCAGCTGGCCGGCCCAGCCACTTACCTCCTCGCTCGTCGTCTTCCTCTGCCAGTAGGCAGAGGCGAAGACGCAAGCACGCGCTGGGAGGCCTCCACCTCCTGCTTCGCGCAGGCAGCATCCCCGCGAGTCCAGCTGCTCGCCTGGAGACGCCCAACACCCCTTGCACCTCTTCCCTCTCCCCCTGGACGTCTTCCCCTCCTCTGCTCTCTCCGCGCGGCACCGCCGAACATACCCGCCGCCGCCGACGAGCACCACCGCGGCCACTGGGCACCCCTCACCCTTCCGCAGATTCCGGAAGCACCGCAGGAACCCCCTCGTCCTCCCAACCGAGCTACAAGACGCTAGGAGGCCCTGCTTCATCGTCATAACGGTCATATTCAACCTCGGGCACCTGAGCCCCTCGCCGTCGATTCGCGCCGTCAAGGACGTCCCCGAGCCCGCTGACCTACTGCGTCGCCTCCCTGTGAGCTCCTGCTCCCAACCCCTCTCTCAGCGCCGTCGAATCCACCCTCTAGCCCCCTGGCCACCGCGGCTGAAGCTCGCTGCCGCCGTGCCTCGTCGCCGTCGTGGCTAGAGCCACTACTGCTCGAGGCCAAGCACACCACTGTGCTCAACGCAGATCCAGGAGCCTGCCCAGCCTCTCAGCGAGCCTGCTAGCCAAGCGTAGGCCGCGCCCGCGCATAGCCATGCTCCGGCCGCCGCTGTCGCCACTGTAGCCCGTCACGGCACCGTCCACGGCCACCACCCGATGCGCCTTGACGCGCTGCATCCGTAGAGCCCAGCCGCGCGACCTCTCGTCGCTGGAGTTGGCCGGACGAGCGACCTCGTCGTGCCCTGTTTACACCGGCGGCTAAACGCCGATTAGAGCTGACGTGGAGAATTAGGTTAGGTGCTAATCACTCGGTTAACTAACCACTAGTGTATGACATGTGGGACCGCTACTGTCAAAAACACGGGTTAAGTTAAATAACCCCCTGTTAACTCTCTATCTCACTGACATGTGGGCCCCGGTGTCAGGTTTGACCTGGACCGGCCCCTGTTGACCTGCTGACGTCACACTGAGGTCATGCTGACGCAGTTAGTCATTTTCTGGATTAATTATAATTTAGAAAATTCCATAAAATAGTATAAACTTCTAAAAATCATAGAAATTCAAGCGTAACTCCAAAAGAAATAAATTATATATGAAAAATGATCAGAAAAATCCAATCTATCCATCTGCACCATATTCATGCATGTTAGATCAAGTTATGACTACTGTTTAGGACAAATCATTTAAATGGGATTTAAACCCTCACATATGGAGTTTGAATTTGAACCCAGGGTTCAAACCAACTCCATTTAACCTGCTGCTAGATGCATTAGCTCAAACCACGACATATTGCCATGTCATGATCATGCATCATATTGTGCATTGCATTGATTGTGTTTCTTCTTTGTTTGTCGGTGCTTGTCCCCTCTCAGTAGACGTGTACCAACGATGTGATCGATGACACCGATGAAGAACTATACTATCTTCAGAAGTGGCAGGCAAGCAAAACCCCCTTGTTCATTCCGATACAATCCCACTCTCTCACTCCTGCTCTCCTTTACTGCATTAGGACAACAACGATTCAACTGTTACTTGTTGCGGTAGTTGAACCCCTTTTTCCTCTGCATGACCTGTCATTGCCACAGTAAATAGATGAAACCCACTAGCATGAGTAGGAGTTGTTTGAGCCCTGATGTGCCTACTCATTCATGCTTGTTTGTCATGCCTGCTATTGCTTAGAGTTGTGTCAGGTCTGCTTCATCAGGGATGAATTGGAGGTGTGGTGAACATGTCCTATTGTTAAGAGCTAAGTGTGTGAACACGATTTGGTAAAGGTAACGGTGGGAGGCCATGTAGGAGTACATGGTGGATTGTCTCATTGAAGCCGTCCTCAGGAACTGAGTTCTGTGTTTGTGACCCATGAACAATTACTACCACACATTGGGTTCCGGTAACTCGGCCCCTCTCGACTTATTAATCAACATGATCTCCGAACAGGAGTTGCAACTAGTTTCTGGTGTTTGTAGGTAGTGTTAGTAGTCTACCAAGTGGCACCCGGTAAAGGTGGGCTTGGGACAGACTAGGCACAGTGGCCCGGTGTACCAAGTGGCACCCGGATGGTGGGCTTGGGAACCCTGCACACATCGTTTGGGGCCATGAGCGACATCCCGGCCGGATCTCCTTGCGGATGGAACCCGAATAGGTGATAAACCTGGACTAGAGACTTGTGTGGTTAGTCAAGTCGTGGCCGACTCCCTCGCCAGGCTTCGGCTGGAAGGTTGACGAGATACATGACGTGTACATGGCGGTAAGTGGCGAGAGCGTGTGTGAAGAAGTACACCCCTGCAGGGTTAATATGATCTATTCGAATAGCCATCTGTGGAAAAGGACTTCTGGGTTGCCTGTACAGTTCATAGACAAGTGAAAGTGGATACTCTAAAATACGCAAGAAAAGCGTGAGTGCTATGGATGGCGTTCTCGTAGGGAGACGGGAGCGGATCCATATGGTGTATTGATATGGTGAATATGTGGACTCGTGTGCGCCACCTCAAAGAGTTACATTGCAGTCGTAGTTCAGGATAGCCACTGAGTCAAAGCTGGCTTGCTGCAGTTAAACCCCACCACCCCTTTGTTGATAATGATGCATATGTAGATAGTTCTGATGTAAGTCTTGCTGGGTACATTTGTACTCACGTTTGCCTATTTTATGTTTTTGCAAAGAGACTTCCGTCTCACTAGCAGTTCCGCATGGACTTCGATGTTTAGCTTGTTACCTCAGCTACGATCTTGTGCCCTCGGCAGGATCTAGTAGATAGTCAGGCTTCTCAGCCTTTTTCATTTTGTAGATGTTTGTACTCAGACATGTTGAGCTTTCGCTTGTGTTTTGACTTGTATGCTCTGAATGTTGGGTCATGAGACCCATGTTTGTAATATCTCGCTCCTCGGAGCCTATTGAATAAAATACTTGAGTTGTAGAGTCATGTTGTGATGCCATGTTGTATTTGCACATATCGAGCATATTGTGTGTATGTTATTGAAATGCTTGGTATGTGTCGGATCTGACTATCTAGTTGTTTATCCGTAGTAGCCTCTCTTACCGGGAAATGTCTCCTAGTGCTTCCACTGAGCCATGGTAGCGTGCTACTGCTCCGGAACACTTAGGCTGGTCGGCATGTGTCCTTCTTCGTTCATGTGTCTGTCCCTTCGGGGAAATGTCACGCGATGAATACCGGAGTCCTGTTAGCCCGCTACAGCCCGGTTCACCGGAGTCCTATTAGCCCAGTGCTACAGCCTAGATTCAGTCGCTGATGGCCGACACGTTCAATGTTGGGTCATGGATGCCTGTCCCTGTAAGTTTGTGCCACTTTGGGTTTACGACTAGCCATGTCAGCCCGGGCTCCTTATCATATGGATGCTAGCGACACTATCATATACGTGTGCCAAAAGGCGCAAATGGTCCCGGGCAAAGGTAAGGCGACACCCGTGGTAATACCGTGCGTGAGGCCGCAAAGTGATATGAGGTGTTACATGCTAGATCGATGTGTCATTGAGTCGGGGTCCTGACACTGCCACAACCCCTAAATGTCAAGAGGCACCAAGAACAATGTTCTCGTCACAAGACTATCGGAACGATCCCAAGATACCCGCATGATCCTAAAAAAATTTAGTGAAATTTAAGGAGAGGAAAGTCAAAACATCTACATCAGGAGGCCTCACCAGAGCGACGAAGGGACTGAGGAGTAAAAAGAATCCTACGATCCGATATATATAATCCTAAGACTCAAAACATTTTTGTTCTAGACTCAACAACGCCAGCGATTCAATCAAGCAGTGGGTTCCTAAGTCGGGGATGGCTCTGATACTAACTTGTAACGCCACGGACACACCCGGGACACCTCGGAGCTCAACTCCCCGGGACACTGCCACAACCCCTAAATGTCAGGAGGCACCAAGAACAATGCTCTCGTCACAAGACTATCGGAATGATCCCAAGATACCCGCGTGATCCTAAAAAAAATAGTGAAATTTAAGGAGAGGAAAGTCAAAACATCTACATCAGGAGGCCTTACCAGAGCGACGAAGGGACTGAGGAGTAAAAAGAATCCTACGATCCAATATATATAATCCTAAGACTCAAAACATTTCTGTTCTAGACTCAACAACGCCAGCGATTCAATCAAGCAGGAGGCTCCTAAGTCGGGGATGGCTCTGATACCAACTTGTAACGCCCCGGACACACCCGCCGGTGGTGGTTACTCCTGGCAGGATCTAGACTGGCCCCACAGATCAATACTAGTCTTTTCTGTGCACTTTGTCCTTACTCGTGCACCCGGGAGCAACTTCCTGGTCTGTCACCCATCCTGAAACTACTCTAAGCTGAGAACGCTTAACTTTGGAGTTCTGTCCAAATGGGCTCCCTAAAAAGAAGGAATTCCTTATTGATATGAGTAGTCTATAATCCCTAATAAGCTAGGCTATCACATACACCCCCACTCAGAGGAACCAACGTCCTCGTCGGGCCACAGGAACGTTCCCTCTTAGCACATACGTCTGTGCTTCCAGTCCGGCACATGTTCCATGCCATGTGCCACGACGGGTCACAAACGTCATGCACAACATGACCATGCACTTGTCCGCAACCATCCGTGTAACCGCGAGGGTCAGCTCTGATACCAACTTGTAACACCCACGATGCAGCTATATCTCTCATGTGTCGAGGGATGACTTAGAGGCACAACCGCATGGTGGTTTTGTCGCAACAAGGGTCATCTTAACACAATCCCATGTAATGAACAAGAATGGGATAAAGAGTTGGCTTACAATCGCCACTTCATAAAATAAACATATAATTCATGCATCATTCAGAGTACACACATAGTCCATCTACGGACGAAACCAAAAGAAAAGAAGATAACCCATCTGCTAGATCCCCGATCATTCCAACTGGGCTCCACTAATGATCAACATGAAACGAAACATAGCAACGACCAAGATCTTCATTGAGAACCCAACCGAGCTCGGTTGCATCACCTGCACTGGTTTCAACGGCACCTGCAACTGTTTTAGTAGTATCTGTGAGTCACGAGGACTCAGCAATCTCAAAACCCACGAGATCAAGACTATTTAAGCTTATGGGTAGGACAAGGTAATGAGGTGGAGTTGCAGCAAGCACTAAGCAAATATGGTGGCTAACATACGCAAATAAGAGCTAGAAGAGAAGCAACGGAACGGTCGAGAAGCTAGAAGTGATCAAGAAGTGATCCTGAAACTACTTACGCACAATCAAAACACAAAGACCGTTTTCACTTCCCAGACTCCACCGAAAAGAGACCACCACGGCTACACACGCGGTTGATGCGTTTTAATTCAAATCTGGTGTCAAGTTCTCTACAACCGGATATTAACAAATTCCCATCTGCCACATAACCGCGGGCATGGCTGTCGAAAGTTTAAACCCTGCAGGGGTGTCCCAACATAGCCCATCACAAGCTCTCACGACCAACGAAGGATATTCCTTCTCCCGGGAAGACCCGTTCAGTCTCGGAATCCCGGTTACAAGATATTTCAACAATGGTAAAACAAGACCAGCAAGACCACCCGGCTGTGCCGACAAATCCCGATAGGAGCTGCACATATCTCGTTCTCAGGGCACAACGGATGAGCAATCCGTACAACTAAAACCAGAACTCAAGTTTCCCTGAGGGGGCGCTTCAAAGGGCTCTAGTTTGGACCAACACATAGAGAAGAACTGGCCCGGGGGGGTTTAAAAATAAAGATGACCCTCGGGTTAATTACTCCCAAGGGAAAGGTAATAGGTTGTTAGGCAAATGTAAAACCAATGTTGGGCCTTGCTGGAGGAGTTTTATTCAAAGCGAGCTGTCAAGGGGTCCCCATACACCCTGCCGCGTAAGGAACACAAAATCAAGGAACATAACACTGGTATGACGGAAACTAAGGCGGCAAGAGTGGAAAAAAACACTAGGCATAAGGCCGAGCCTTCCACCCTCTACCAAGTATATAGATGCATTAATTAAATAAGAGATATTGTGATATCCCAATATAATCCTGTTCCAACATGGAGCAATCTTCAACTTCACCTGCAACTAACAACGGTATAAGAGGGGCTGAGAAAAAGAGGTAACATTGCCAAACAACGGTTTGCTAGGAAGAGTGAAAAAGGTTAGAGGCTAGCATGGCAATATGGGAGGCATGGTAAAGCAAGTGATAGGTAGCGTACCATAGCGATAGAACGAAGCAACTAGCAAGCAAAGATAGAAGTGATATCGGGGGTAATGGTCATATTGCCTGAAATCCTGATAGGAAGAAGAACGTGTCTATGAAGTAGACGAACCAACTTAGCAGAACGAATCCTCACAACTCCGAAACAAAACAGAAGCTAACGAGAGAAGCAAACCGGAAAGAAGAAAACAACATGGTAAACAACCATGAAATGAACATGGAACGATGCACAACCAAGTATGATGCATGTCCGCTTTAAAGAGGCATGGCACGACAAAGTGCAAAAAACAATACTACACGTTAAGTGGAGCTCAATATTCAACGAGTTGCATATTGACGAAACACCACATTTGAGTTATTTAGTTCGCTCTCGCTTAGGAACACAACAATATTAAATGTTACTAAACATGGCAAGGGATGAAGCATAAGAAAATTACCAAGCTAGGCAAGTTTAAATGAGGCTGGAAATAACAAACAACAATTCCGGAAAATCCTCATGTCCACATTTCGAATTTGGTACTGTTCTACCTATTACATAGTTTTAGAGTTGGTAAACATGCAAAGTAAGTGCACCAAGTTAAACTAGGCATTTTCCCACCCCATTTACTTATAAAGTTTATTTAAAACCGAGCTACGGTTATTTAGTTATGAAATAAATCATTTTAACATGGCATTTAGCAAATTAATGCAAATGACAAGTTAAACATTTTTAACATGGATGAAAGTTGAATATTATGAAACTAGATGAAATTCTAACCATTTTACATGTTTAAATCATTTTAATTCGATGCACCATTTGTGAGTTCTTAAATGCATGAACGTGAGGGACTTTTCTGTAAAACAGGCGTTCTCTAGAAATTGGTGAAATTCGCAGCGGATGAAAAAAACTACATGGGTTGAATCTGGTGGGCGGACTGGGCTGCTCACCATGGGCTCTTGGCCCGGCTGATGAGGAGGAGGCCAGGCAGGCTAGATCTAGCGCGGCTGGGGCTTGGCCAAGAGACGAAGGGGAGGCAGCCCAGGTGCGTGCGGTCGGTCGTGGAACTTGACACGGTCAACGCGAGCGAGGAACGGGACAAGGTGCTAGTCATTGTTGTAGAGGAAGTAGAGGCCACAGCAGGGGATGGTGAGGCAGGGTATGACGGCGCTGGGGCTTGGTGCGGGAACAACAAGGGCGGAGGAGATTCGGATCCGGGACATGAGCACGGCTGAGCTCCTGCTACAAGGCGCCATGGCTGCTACCTGGGTTCCTGGACAGGGAGAGAGAGAGGAAAAATGAGAGAGGAGGGGGAGAACGGAAAGGAGGAGGAAAGGCAGGGAGGAGGCTGATCCTGGGGTTGTCGGCGACGACGCCGGAGGCGCGAAGACGAGGCCTGGTGGACGAGGACTCTAGCGGCGGCGTGCTCCGGCGAGGGACTTGGCCGGCGAGGAGGGATCGAGGAACTCGAGCTCCTACCTCCTGGACGAGGGAAGCCTCGGGCGCGAGGTCTCCTGCTCGGCTGCTGCGGGCACGGGAACGAGGAGGCAAGGTGCGCTGGTCTTGCAGGTGAGGAGGGACTCCGATGGCATCGGTTCCGGGGCGGCTCGGGTCAGAGACCGAGGTGAGCTCCAAATCCATGGTGGGAACGATGGCCATCGAGGAGAAGGAGCATGTGGGCGCGCTGGATGGCTGCGGGGCTTTCACGATTGATGGGTTGGATCGATGGAATTGGCTGGTGGTTGGCATAGTGGGGAGTCGAGGGATGCAGTGGATCGATGGATTGGTAGGTTGTGGTTGGCCCGATTTGGAAAATGAGGAGGAAGGTGGCGGCTTCAGTTGGTGGTTTGGATCGGGAGGGGATCCCAAGGAGGAGGAGATGGTGGGCTGGCCGCGGGGAGGAGGATCCCTAGAGATTAGGGATTTGTCTAATGACTGCACTGCTATTTATATTAGGTAGGTGGTTTGGGTAGGGTCTAATTTGGTCCATCCGATTTAGATCGGGTGGTCGAGAAAAATAGGCTAGGGAAGCCCAAATAAGAAGCCGGAGATAGTTTATAGATGAACCATGCCCATGCGAGGGGTTTTAGACGCGCACGCGAGGGTTTTGCGGGATGTGCAGAGAGGTTAGGAAAGCCAGGCAAGAGGGAAACAAAATCTGGTTGGTCTCTGAACGGTCAACAAAAGCAAGGGGGGATGCGGCAACTACGAGCGGATGCAAGTTTTAAAAACAATGATGGCAACGAGTGCTGATGCAATGCGAATGATGCCATGATGAAATGCAACAAACAAATAAAAACACACGACGATAACGAAAAACTTGGAAGGCATCTGGAGCATCGGTCTCGGGCGTTACAACGGGCTCTCTTCTCTCAGGCCAAACCTCACGTTTAAGCGAAGTCTGGACTTAATGCGATCCCTTGTCATTACGAAGGAGCAACATCTGAACCATGCCCAGCCCAGAGTAGGGGCTGAGAACAGGGAATTTTACGTCCCTCCCGCCACCCACTTTATAGCCACTGTCGACGACTTAACCGACATGCTCAATTACGGCTCTGAAGACACCGACGGTATGGACGACGATGCCGGAGAGGAGCAGGCACAAAAACCTCCGCTTATAGGGCCCTGGACAGCCACCTCCTCGTATGACGTATACATGGTGGATACACTCAAAGAGAACAATGTCGACAATGAAAAGGATCTAGTCGAGGATAATACTCTTGAGACACAGCCAAAGCACCGACGTCAGCGGCACCGCTCTAAGCCACGCTGTGGAAAAGACAGCAATACCGGCATAGGATAAAATAATACTCAGGACGGTGCCGAAGACAACGAAGGCCTCGTTGAGCCAACCTCCAAGCAGGACGAACAGGAAGATGGCTGAGTTAGCCCTGATGAATAGACCATGAACAACGACTCGGAGGACAGTGACTACCTTCCGCTCCCCGAGGATGAGGCGAGCCTTGGTGACAAAGACTTTATCGTGCCTGAGGAGCCCGTCAATCAGGAGCGCTTTAAGCGCCGGCTAATATCCACTGCAAGGAGCCTAAAAAAGCAGCAACAGCTTCAAGCTGATCAAGATCTGCTCAATGATAGATGGACTAATGTCCTAGCAGCCGAAGAATACGGCCTCGAGCGCCCAACCAAAAGTTACCCAAAGCGCAAATTGTTACCCCAATTCGATGATGAGGCGCTGGAGCCCGTCCTACTAACTCATAATGCGGTTGACCGACCACCACGTGGCCAGGACAAAGCAGCAGCTCAAGCCGAACACTAGCCCACACTACCTCGCTGTAAAAACAGAGACATAACAGCTCGAGATCATACATATGACCTGCGGCAGGACCTAGACAACAGAGCAGGTCAGACCATATCGATCTATAGATCACGAGGACGTGCCCGGACGCACAATGACAGCCATCTAGCCAGACGTGACCAGCACAATCATGCCTGGGCCGAGCATCGCAGATGAACTCCATCCGAGCTACGTCGCGACGTGGCCCGACATAGAGGCGCCGCACACCACCTTTGCTTCATTAGTGAAGTAATGGAACACGAATTGCCGGAAGGGTTTAAACCCATGAATATCGAATCATACGATGGAACAACAGACCCAACAATATGGATTGAAGATTTCCTCCTTCATATCCACTTGTCCCGCGGCGATGACATCCACACCATCAAATACCTCCCACTAAAACTAAAGGAGCCAGCGCGGCACTGGCTGAACAGCCTCCCTGAGAACTCCATCGGCAGCTGGGAAGAATTGGAAGACGCCTTCTGCAATAACTTCCAAGGTACATATATTCTGCCTCCGGACGCCGATGACCTAAGTCACATCACCCAGTAGCCTGGAGAATCTGCCAGGAAGCTCTGGACTGGGTTCTTAGTCAAAAAGAACCAAATTGTCGATTGTCCGGACGCCGAAGCCCTCACGGCCTTTAAACATAGCGTCCGAGATGAGTGGCTCGCCCGCCACCTCGATCAAGAAAACCAAGATCCATGGCTGCCCTTACCACTTTGATGACCCGTTTTTGCATGGGAGAAGACAACTGGCTCACTCATAAAAGCAAGAGCACTGATGATCTGGGTACTTCCAAACTTTGAGACGGCAACGGCAAGTCGTGACACAATATACACAAGTATTGCAATAACAATGAAGGAAAGCAAGACACGGCGGTCAATGCCGGATTCAATGGTTCCAAACCTAGTCAATGAAAAAAGCCATTCAAGGCAAACAGAGATGGACCATCCAATTTAGACAAGATACTGGATCAGCCCTGCCAGATTCATGGCACCACCGTTAAACCAGCAAATCACACCAACCAGAGGTGCTGGGTTTTTAAACAAGTCGGCAAGCTTTATGCCGGACACAAGGTGAAGGGGCCGCCTAGTGACAACGATGACGAAGAGACTCGCCAGCCGAACACCGGGGGTCAGAAGAAATTCCTCCCCGAAGTAGAGACAGTGAACATGGTATACGTGACACAAATCCATACAGGGGACTGCAAGCGCGCGCTACGGGACGCTGGTGCCATAGAGCCAGCCGCCCCAAAATTAAGCCAAGGGACGGCCCACGTGATAACTTTTGATTGCAAGGACCACCCAGCCAGTATCCGTCACGAAGGTCTGGCAGCTCTCATCCTCGATCCAATTATCGATTGGTTCCATCTCACGGAAGTCCTTATGGACAGCAGTAGTAGCCTTAATCTACTCTACCAAGACACTGTCTGCAAAATGGGCATTGATCCTTCAAGAATCAGGCCCACCACAACTACCTTCAAGGGGACAATATTTGGCGTAGAAGCTCACTGCACGGGCTCGATTACATTGGAAGTCGTTCTCGGCTTGCCGAACAACTTTCGAAGCTAAGGCTTGACCTTCGATATTGTCCTGCTCCGCAGTAGCTGCCATGCACTACTCGTACGTACCACTTTTGCTCATTTTAATACAGTCCCACCTTACACCTATCTCCAACTTAAGATGCCCGGTCCACGCGGCACCATCACGATAAACGGAAATACGGAATGCTCCCTCCATACAGAGGAGCATACTACGGCTATTGCAGACGAAATACATAGCGGCCTTATCAAGCCGCACATTTGGTCAAGCCACCAGTCTTCGTTAGACAGGACCAATCAATCTGAGAGCTGGATTAACAGTTCGGTCTCCGCCGTCCCCCCCCCCCCATATAAGCCGCGAAGTCTATCACACGTATATAATTATACACTCAAAATACCCTGGTCACCATCGAAGGCACAATGCGGTCAGACCTATAATACTGTTCGCACTCTCATATTCTTTTTCTTTTTCTAACCATTTTTTATCTTTTACCACAGGTGACTATCTTTGCTGAGAAGTCCTTTAACCAAGGCAAGGCAGCGCAGACGTGCGACAGGAGGTCCAAATGTTTTTTGTAGACCGCAATCTTTATTTCAAACCTGTAAAGTGCCCTTTTTCTCAGCCTTCGAACCCCGGCATGTCAAATAACCTTGGTAGTAGCGTTATAATCTGTAAAGATCACGCTTGGCGTATCATTCACATGCTAGTCAACATAACTCGTATTCAGTATTTGCTTTTCTCAAAGAACTGAATTTTGCTTCTGTGGTTATTGCACACACGCACCTCGACATATATTGCGAGGGGCTCGATATGGCAACATATGAGTTGCCGACAAGTCCGAATAGCTTTATACCACACTTCGGCGTCACGAGTTCGGCCTTATATGCATCGGCTCCGAGTCATGTCTTTGGTCAATAGTTGGGTTGCCCGGCTGTTTTGCTTACTACCTTACGTCCCCCTCTATCGGCTAGGGTAGTAAAGGGAGAACGACTGCGATTGTGTCCTAGTTTGTCCAGATGAGCACCTTAGTAGAGAAAGCCGAAAACTGACTATCATGATGCGGCGAGAGCTGGTCAACCACTCAATGACTCACCGGAATCTTAGCGATTCCTTCCGTATTACACGAAGGACCATTCTTCTGGTCATGTATGTAAACTCACCTTATTCAGATAACTGCGTACATACCAGGGGCTATATCGTAGACGCACCGTCAAACTCCTATGGCTAAGTGAAAGTGTTAAAGCCCTATAGTCCGATTGCCTAGTTCACCGCATTGACACCTCCTTAATGGACCAAGACGTTGGGTCAAGAGTGATCAAGTGCTTTTCTGAACACCCCCGCGTTATACGCGAGGGGGCCGAAGCTGACGACTGGTAAACTTTTAGATTATACACAAAACGGCTGCACAGGAGGCACCAAAAACTTTTTAGGCAAAAGTATAAAAAACATAGCCCATATATCATAATATTGTTTTTACAATTTTGGTACACTTCACTCGAACATAGTATCTTTCAAGCACTGACTCTCTATCAAGCTGGCACCCTCTAGGACATCTTCAAAATAATGCTCTGGCATGTGATGGTCCTTGCCCTTGGGTGAACTTTTCGGTGCAATATCAGTGGCCTTCATCTTCGCCTAGTATCTTGACGCGGGCAAGGGCCATCCGTGCACCTTCTATGCACGTTGACCACTTAATAGCGTCCATAGTGGCACCGCATCAACAAGTCGCTGCACCAACCCGAAATAACTATTCGGAATTGGCTCTGTCATCCACAACCAGACCATGACATCCTTCATGGTAGATCAGGATATCTTGTGGAGCTCGGCCCACTAGGCCATCTGTTCGTTCAGCAACAGAGGACGCTTCGGCATGCTGAATTGCGACCAGAAAAGCTTTTCCGTTGCATGTCCTTCTTGCGCTTGGAAAAACCGCGTCACATCGGAGACACTCTTTGGCAAGTCCAAAAATGCGTCTGGAGAGCTCCACATTAAGCAGGGCATACTTCAGATTGCCGAATTTAGTTTGTAATAAGAAGGGCTTACCAGCCGCGATCTCCCCAACTTGTCGGATCTCCTCCCGAGCCGCTCTAGACTCGGATCGTGCTTCCCTTGCCTCTTGTAAGGCCTTGTCAAGATCGGCCACTTTGGTTTTGTTATCTTGCTCAAGAAATTCGCATCGGCTAGTGGCATCCTTTAGCTCAAGTGCCATGGTAGATATTCTCTCCTCGCACTGGTGCCGAGCAGCCTGTTCGGCCTTTAATTCAGCCGCTGCCTTTTCGGCAGCCGCATTACCCATCCTGGCTTGCTCCTTGGCCCCGGCAATCTCAGCCCAAAGGGTCTCAACCGCGGTGGCACTATCTGTAGTTATGCATATCTCAGTATACAATTATTAGCGTCATGCTCATATTATAATACCTGCATATACTGACGGACCCAAAAACATACCTTGCGCCTTGTTGAGCCGCCTGTTAATAAGCTGATGTCATAATCCGCCACATACAGTTTCTGCTCTAGATCTGCAACCTCTATAGCTTGGGCACTCGTTAGGGATGTAACAGCCTGTGTTCCAAATTAGTCAGATTATTTCTTGGACTTACCTTTCTCGATCGTCTAATTGCCTCCCTTTGGACGCCTACCAGATTCTCAGGGGCTACTATCTATACACAGGCGCATTTTGCGTTTATAGCACAATTTAATATTACATTACGTACCTCGAAGCCTCTTAACAGGCCCATAAAGGCTTCATTCAATCCGCCTTTCACGGACAGAACCCTCTCATTCACCGTACCCATCAAGGTACAATGTTCCTCGGAGACGGGCGCATGTCGCAATCTGTCCACCAATGTATCCGGCGCCTCCGGATCCCTGGAAGCAGCTGTAGGGGTACGGACTCCCTTCAAAGGAATATGTTTAATCGACCTTAGAGTCGTCTCTGGCTGTAAATCGGATAGTCTGGGGCCTTTATTGTTGGTACCCGTAGGGGCCGCACACCCCGGACCCTGGACGATCGAAATGTTACCTTCGAGCCTGGTCTTCATTGTGCCTCGCACCGCTTGTTGATCGGGAGAGATCCTCCGGGACGACACCTCAGAGTCGTCTACCCTATTGGACGGGGAGATCGGTGGAGGCCTCTCGCTCTCCATCATCTCCGGAAGAAGATCTCCCGAAGAGGAGGACTGTTGAGGAAGGCTGTAGGCCGGACTGCAAACATATATTTTAAATGTTACCCTTGCAACCAGGAAAGAATGGGATATGTTTAAAACACCCTTGTGCACTTTCGATTCAGCTAGGGGCCTGTCCTTACGGAGGAACTGCGTGTCAACGTCACCTCCCGAACCAGAACCCCCTGACAGGGATATCTTCCCCTGCTTAGAAGCCTTCAGAGGCGGTCCTCTTCTTCCCATGGGGAGAATGGATGTCAGTTTTTCCTTCCCTTTCATCTTTGGAAGAGAGAGTTCCAATCTCCCCGGACAAGGTGTCTGGTGTACCTCTAGAAAGGGGGCCACCTTGGGCCTTCTTGCTCTCCTCCTTGTCTTCCTTCACCGACACTTGATATGGTGCCGGGACCATCATCCTTGTTAACACCGGATCAGTTGAGTCTTCGGGAAGAGGGGCCGAACACCTAATTCTCTCCGCCTTCTTTATCCAGCCCTGACCAAGTATGGTTTTCTCAATATATTGTCATGAGGAATTTAACGAAGCTGTGTTCGGGATTCGAGCACTTACCAAGGTATCTGGATGGTTGTAGTCAAGGCTGATGTCCTCTGTAGTATCCGGCCACTGTTTTCGTGTTCCAAAGAATAATTTCCACATTCCTCTGAGCGTCGTGCCGAAGAAGTGTTGAAGGGTTCGTGGTCCTTCCGGATTGAATTCCCACATGCGGAGAGGCCGTCACTGGCACGGTAGGACAAAATGGACTAGCATTACTTGGATTACATTGATGAGACCGGTGTCCTTTTCGATGAGGCTCCGAATGCGGCTTTGCAGCGTCCACACTTCATCAATGGATCCCCTGTCCAGCCCCTTATTAATCCATGATGCAAGCTATAACGGAGGGCTAGATTGGAGCGCAGGTGTAGCTGCCCACTTGGTACCATGGGGTTCAGTGATGTAAAACCACTCCCGCTACCATAGGTCGTATGTTTCTGTGAAGGAGCCCTTTGGCCAAGGAGTATTCGTGAGTTTGCTCACTGCAGCACCACCGCACTCCGCTTGTTTCCCATCGACTACCTTCGGCTTCACATTATAGGTCTTGAGCCACAAGCCGAAGTGTGGGGGAATACGGAGGAAGGCCTCGCACGTGATAATGAACGCCGAGACATGAAGAAAGAAGTCCGGAGCTAGATCGTGAAAATCTAGCCCGTAATAAAACATGATCCCTCAAATGAAGGGATGAAGAGCAAACCCTAGCCCTCGGTGGAAGTGGGAGATGAAAACGACCCTCTTGCCGGATTTGGGAGTAGGAATAACCTGCCCTTGAGCAGGAAGCCTGTGGGGGATTTCCGCGGTCAGGTATCTTGCCTCCCGGAGCTTCGCGATATCCTCCTCGGTGATAGAGGAAGCCACCCACTGGCCTTGTGGGCTGGCTCCGGACATGGCTGAGAAACACGAAGCAATTAGAGTGAACCTTGGGCGCTGGAGCTTGAGAAGGTTGAGGAAAGGGTTGGTATAAAGGAGAAAAGACGGGTCTTAGCCCCTTTATAAAGGCGATGAATATCAAATGCCCCTCCTAGGCCTTAAATCCTGCCTATTCCCAAGGAATCATGCCAACATAACGGTTGGGTTACCCACACCCGTATTGATGAGAATCCCACAATAAGGGGACACGATCTCTGCTTTGAAAAGACGTGCCTTGAAACCGCATCTCAAAATATGGAGCGGTAGGCTAAAAAATGGTTCAAAATAATGGCCGGGCGGCGACGTGATGTCACAAAAAGTTGTCAGTGGATTGGACTCGTGAAATATTATACTCTCTGCAATTTTGTGTGGATTTTGTTTTGGAGAGCCGGACACGTCAAAGACTATTCTGGAGTATTCGGAGAAGGAACCCGCCTTCCAATGTCGAAGACAATCTGCGCGCCGGACACCTCGTCATTGAAGCCTGGTTTAGGGGCTACTAAGGGAGTCCTCGATTAAGGGGTCCTCGGGCGTCCGGCCTATTGACATGGGCCGGCCTGATGGGCTATCAAGATACAAGACCGGAGACTCTCACCTGTGTCCGTATGGGACTCTCCTTGGCGTGGAAAGCAAGCTTGGCGCCTGGATATGAAGATTCCTTTCTCTGTAACCGACTCTGTACAACCTTAGTCCCCTCAAGTGTCTATATAAACCAGAGGGTTTAGTTCGTAGGCCAAAATAATAATCATACAGGCTAGACTTCTAGGGTTTTAGCCATTACGATCTCGTGGTAGATCAACTCTTGTAATACTCATATTCATCAAGATCAATTAAGCAGGAAGTAGGGTATTACCTCCATAGAGAGGGCCGGAACCTGGGTAAACATCGTGTCCCCCGCCTCCTATTACCATCAACCTTGGACGAACAGTTCGGGACCCCCTACCCGAGATTCGCCGGTTTTGACACCGACACTCACCCCTACCAGGCATGCCAAATGTCGGATCACAGGTTACGCAAACCCTTGAGATGTTCAAACTTTGGGGTGCGTGAGAAGATCTCACTCTCCCCAGTCTGCCGACTCGCTAATCTCACAGCCTAACCCGTCGACCTCGAGGGAAATGGGACATGGCAATTTACCCAGGTTCGGGCCACCTTGCGGTGTGAAACCCTACTCCTGTTTTGTGGTGGATTTGCCACGGGGGGCTGAGGAAGAACTCGTACAGTGGATGTCGGTGTACTAAAGTAGGGGCACTCCTTTGTACCCCTTTATTTGTGCACGGGCAGTCAGAGCCATAGGCCGAAGCCACACTTAGTAGGGCAAAAGGGAGGAGTCGAAGCTGCAAGTTGATCACTGCAACATCAAAGACCGAGACCACAGAGAGCAGATGGACGAAGCAGGTTTCCCTGGCAAGACCCTTGCCGGGGGGGCTCAGCAACCCTGGCAAGCCCCTTGCCGGGGCGGCTCGCCCACACCAGCGGAGTGAGCCACCTCGAACCCAAGGTCTCCAACACCATCAACCACGTTGGGCCAGGGCTCGGGAGGCACCTCCATGGTGGCATGCAGATCTTTGTGAAGACAAAGAATATTCAAGATCAGATGAGGATTGGAAGGCAACAATCCTCGACAAGATTCTTGCCGAGGAAATCCACAAGACTCCTGGCAGGATCCTTGCTGGGGACAACAACGCGCCATGGCAGGATCCTTGCCGGGCCACCCGGCAAGACCCTTGCCAAGGGCATCAGCGGGGCCACTATCAGGCCCTCGCCAACCAAATCTTCACCGCCATTCACATGTAGCTGCCAGCCCAACTAGCTAGGCAGGCACCTGTGTGGCAACATGCTGCTTCCAGGCCAACTCAGCACACGCCTGGGTGGCAGCATGTAGATCTTCGTGGAGGCTCCACCACCGCACCACCTTAGCTGCTTGCCTGCCTACATGGCGCCGCATGCATCGCTGGCCAGGGCGCGTGTCGAAGCAAGGAGGAGCGGTGACGGACGGGACGGGCCTCGCTCCCACCCCCGATAAAGCAAGAGGACACCTAAGCTACGCATTAAATGCGCCTTGTCCTGTAATACAAGCGATAAGCTCATAGCACTGTAGGCCTTTCCACCTCCTGTGTGCCACTATGGCAGCCCCTTTCGACTATAAAAGGAGGCCCATGGCGTACTAGAGAGGGATTTAGCTCTTTTGAACCATGCAGCCACCGTAGCTAGTTCAGGAGCTCAAGAACACTCAATACATCCACCAAAGCAGGACTAGGGTTTTACGCGTTCCTCGCGGCCCAAAACTGGGTAAACGATCCTTGTGCTGGTTACTAATCCTGCTCTCCTCACAACTCGCGCCCCGCAACCGCAGAAGGGATCCTCGTGATCCCATAGGTGTCATTTCCCACCGACATCTTTGGGGCGCCAGGTAGGGGGCGCAATTGTGAGAATCTGGTCTAGTAGTTGGCCCAGCAGTTCTTCATCGCCATGGCTCCTAAGAAGAAGACGACCACGGTGATCGGTTCGTCCAGAACCGGACTGCAAATACCGATGCGGACCAGTAGTGGGCCAGTCGCGGAGAGAACTCGTGGTGCGGCCCGCGAACATCCACATCACGCTGGCAGTCCAGGCCTGGTGAACGGCGTCGTTCGTACGCCAGGTGATGAGCCACGCGTCGCGAGCTCCAAAGACGGAGTCAGGCCCCCCACAGGCTACGCGGGGCCCTCCAGGGGCGTCGTCGTGCCGCCAGACGGCGGCGCGGCGAACTCCAAGACACCAACACCGAAGCTGACGGCGCACTCTTCTCAAGTCGTGCACAATGAGCAGCGCCGCCCTACTGGTGACCCTGGGCACCACCTTGGGAAGAGTCCCATGCGCCCTTCACATGATGAGGAGGGCCAGCATGCGCGCCGAGGTGCTGGCAGAGGTGGCGAGTGGCTGCGGGGCCGTGATGTGGCTCCTTCTAACGCGGTTAGAAGTCGAAGCGCAACGTGGTCCACACAGCTTTCGCCGCCGCCCACCCCAGTAGAAGCCCTAGCACGCATGCAGCTACTCCTCGACTTTCCTCCCGTTGTGGAAAGGCTTGAAAAAAGGAGGGCCACCGTCTGGAGCCTCGTCGGCATCGCTAACAACAATCATTGCGGCCGGTGGGACCCATAGGCCGTCGCTCCATCGAGCCACCACACACCAGCGGAGGTCGGGCCGGAGGCAATGCGGCCATGGTGCACTCCCCTCCTCCATACTGGCCACCGCGGGTGTCGGTCTGTCGCGACAACGCTCGTGATGATATCTCCATAGTGTCGTCTGACCCATGAACCCACCGTGACCAACGCCAAGTTCTTCGGGAGCGAGCTCATGAAGATGCTTGAACCACCATCGAGCACCGACGTGACGTGTGCCACCAGTTGGATAGGCGGGCAGGGCCCACAACGGACCACCCAGCACTGGGAGGCTACGGTGGCCTACCCTACGAGGTGGGTTGTCCGGACTTCACCCGTGAGCTGCGGCAGTTTCAGTGGCCCTCCCACCGCACGTTCATGCCCGACGTTGGCGAGAAGTACAACGGCAAGACTCACCCGTCAGAGTTCCTTAGCATCTACACCATCGCGATGCAAGCTGCTGGGGCCTGCAACGATAAGGTGCTTGCCAATTACTTCCGTTGGCCCTCAAGCCCAATGTTATGTCATGGTTGAAGCACTTGCCGGTGGACTCCATTTCTTCTTGGGCGGATCTGTGTCATGAGTTTATTGGCGCCTTTACGGGAGGCCACCAAGCTCATGGCCAGGCGAGTGACTTGCACATCGTCCCCTAGAAAGAAGGAGAAAACTTGCGTAAGTACATCCAAAGGTTCAGCCGAGTGCAGTACAACATTCCCGACGTTCATCCTGCCGCCGTGATCAGTGCATTCCATTAGAATGTACGCAATCGCAAGATGTGTGAGGAGCTGGCGATGAACAAGGTCAAGGATGTGGGCGAGCTTTATGTTCTAGCCGGTTGGTGTGCTCGCGCTGAAGAGGGAAGGAAGTACCCCGGCGAAGACACCGGCCCAGAAACCGACTCCACGGATGATACCGCCACTCCCGGGAGGAAGGACTAGAGCTGTTGGCAGGGATACATGGAGGCATATGTGGCTCCCACATAGGGTCGAGAGCCCTTGCTGGCAAGGCTTTCCGACAAGGTTTCTTCTGGCCCACTGCCCTCCAGGATGCGACGACACTAGTAACAAAGTGTGAAGCGTGCCAGTTCCATTCAAAGAAGCTTCATCAACCAGCTCAAGCCCTTCAAACCATCCCTCTCTCCCGGCCCTTCTCGGTCTGGGCTCTCGACATATTGGGCCCTTTCCCTCATGCCATCGGGGGCTTTGAGTACTTGTACGTTGCAATCGACAAGGTCAAAACGTGGCCAGAGGTGGAACCGATGAGGAAGGTGACGGCGCAGTCAGCCATCACGTTCTTCAAGGGGCTAGTTTGCCGTTTTGGGGTACCCAACAGGATCATCACCAACAACGGCACATAGTTCACAAGCCACGCCTTCATGCAGTACATTGAGGATCTCAACAGCAAGGTATGTTTTGCTTCTGTGGCACACCCACGAAGCAACGACCAAGTAGAGAGAGCAAACGCTGAAGTTCTGCGAGGCTTAAGAACGAAGACTTTTGATAGGCTGCACAAGAGTGGAAGGCGCTGGATTGACGAGTTGCTGGCGGTTCTTTGGTCGATCAGAACAACGCCAAATCGATCCACCGGCGAGACACCCTTTGCCCTGGTCTACGGGGCAGAAGCAGTTCTCCCCACGGAACTCATATACAGGTCACCTCGAGTGCTCGCTTATGATGAGCTTGAGCAAGAGCGATTACGGCAAGATGATGCAACGCTCCTTGAGGAAGATCATCTCCGGGCGGTTGTGAGAGCAGCATGCTACCAGCAAACCTTGCGCCGCTACCATAGCAGCAAGGTTCATGCCCGGAGCTTTGAGGAAGGCGACCTTGTTCTTCGGCATATTCAGTCGGCCAAGAATTCCAACAAGTTGACGCCGAAGTGGGAAGGCCCTTATCGGGTAACACGAGTCCCCAGGCCGGCGCAGTCCGCCTGGAGACCGAAGATGCCAATCCAATGAGCAACTCCTGGAACATCGAACATCTTTGCAAGTTTTACCCATAAGGCATGGCTGCCGGGCCTCCCGGCAAGCCATCTTTTGTACAAGCCTTACCGGCAAGGCATGTAACCCTTCGTACAAAGCCAGGCGCGGACCCTGAGCATAAATAAACAAAGCGCTGGCGCCCTAAGTCATAGCATGCATGCTAGATTGAGTCTCTCCCTCGGTTAGGGTTGATAGTGCTTAGCGGCGACTAACCCCTAGCATAGAGGTCGAGCTTGCGTCATTTTGTTCCTCTTTGGTGCGCAGGGTACATGAATGTTTCCACCAAGCCAAGTGGAAGGAAGAGAACAAGCCGGCGCTCCGGACCCGGCAAGCCAAGCTTGACGAGGGCTAAAAACACAAGGGTCCACCCGCGGCAAGTCAGGGTTGCCGGGGGATGCAGATTCAGATAAGTTTTCCCATTCCCTATCGTGCATTTCCATATAAAACTTGGGACGTACAGAACCTTGCTTTGTTCGAAAGCTACCGTGCTCCCCTCGTTCCTATCACCTAAGAGCTTCTTGGTTCGGAATATGGTTGTAGCCGCGGCGGCAAGGAAGCAAGCGTAGGGCCCACCCCCACTTCGTCCCTACCTTCGCAAAGGCATGAGTATGGACGAATGGAGTGGGGGAACGGCAAGGCCTGCTGTCGGGCAGTGCTGTTTATATTAAAAATAACAAGGATCTGTGCCTTGGTATGGGCTTTGCCCACACGCACACACAAGACCCAGCAAGCCCCCTTTTCTATTGATACGATCCATACTGGTACAGTTGTGCGGAATATAAGCATGAACAGGAAGATTACAGGTTTTAGATCCAAGTAAGGCCCGTAGGCTTACAAATTAAAAAAAAGATAAGATGCCCGTAATCCCTTTCTTCTCACTCTCCTCAGGGAATGAAACAAGAAAGCAGAAGGGGAAAAGGGGTGCCTAGGCGTGGTACGAGCAGCAGAAGGCGCCAAGAGAACATTCCGGCGGTCGCCTAGGAGAGGGTTTGCAGTGGTGGCGCCGGAGGAAGAGCTGGAAGATGAGGCAGCGGTCTGTCAATACGCTATGAAGGCGTCGGTGCCATCGTACTCCGACTTGACGGCCCACCACCCGCCTTCTTCGCCTTCTCCGGCCTCCCTACGCCAGCCTATCAAGGAGGCGACCCTGAGAAGTTCAAGGAGCCGGCGACACGGATGATGGGGTCATCGGTGTCGCCCGAAGCGGCGCCCGACGCTTAGTCGGACCCGTCATCCTGCCGCCCGCTACCCTCGTTGTAGGACCTTGAAGTATGTCTAGAGGGGGGTGATTAGAGGGGGGATGAGTAGGTGGTTCTCTCTCAGAAAATGGTAAGTTGGAAGTGTAGGTTCATTGTGATGGCTCTCTCCACGAATGAAGAGGAGGTGGAGGGGTATATATAGCCTCCACACAAAATCTAACCGTTACACACAATTTACCAAACTCCGTGGGACCGAATCGTTAAACTCAGTCGGACCGATTTAGTGATTTTCGGTGGGACTGACATGCATCTCGGTGAGACCAATTCGGTTAGGGTTAGGGCATAATGTAATCTCAGTAAGACCGATTACACAAACTCGGTGAGACCGATTTGGTAATAAGCTTTCCAGAGAGTTGGTCAGGTAAACTCGGTGGGACCGATTTGCTCTTTTCGGTGAGACCAAAATGTTACAAAAAGGAAACAGAGAGTTTACATTGCAATCTCGGTGGGACCGATCGCACTTCGGTTAGACTGAAATGTTACGAAGGGAAACAGAGAGATTACAACCCCATCTCAGTGAGACCGAGATCCCTATCGATAAGACAGATTTGCTTAGGGTTTGTGGCAGTGGCTATGACTTTTGGACTCGGTGGCGCCAGATAGGAAGAATCGGTGTGACCGATTTTGGCTTTGGGTTTAGGTCATTTGTGGATATGGGAAAGTAGTTGAGGGTTTTGGAGCATATCACTAAGCACATGAAGCAAGAGGCTCATTAAGAAACACCTCATCCCTCCTTGATAGTATTGGCTTTTCCTATAGACTCAATGTGATCTTGGATCACTAAAATGTAAAATGAAGAGTCTTGAGCTTTTGAGCTTGAGCCAATCCTTTGTCCTTAGTATTTTGAGGGATCCACTTTCATCATCCATGCCATGCCATTCATTGAGCTTTCCTGAAATAATAGTCTTGGAATAGCATTAGCTCAATGAGCTATATGTTGTTATGAATTACCAAAACCACCTAGGGATAGTTGCACTTTCAATCTCCCCCTTTTTCGTAATTGATGACAACATATAGATCAAAGCTTCGACAAATGATAATAAGATTGAATAACATCGTCGCTTTGAGAAGTATGTGATAAGCAAGAGCTCCCCCTAAATTTGTGCATGGGTTAATATTTGCTTTGGACTACAAATGCACAATGAATTAGGCTCATGGGTTACTCTTCCATGTCACATACATCTTGTTGGAGCGCTCAAAATAATAAACAATGAATACATGCACTCATCACCAAGCATAGTGAGTGATCATATAAGATAGATAGGATAATATCAAGCATGCATAAGTGTAGCTTATGATCAAACACATGATCATCAATGTCTCACAAGCATAGTATCTCAACCAAAAGAAAACAAAGTTTGAAAAAAAACCACCAAATAAAGCAAGAGAGAATAAAAGCAACACTCTCTCTCTCGAAGCCTATGATCTATACATTTTTCTCCCCCTTTGGCAACAAGTTACCAAAAAGTTCATAGAAAATGCATAGTGCTAGATCGACTCTCAGGCTTGATCTTCTGGTGGTGGTGTCCTGATTGCTCCTTGGACGAAGGCTTCAGTTGAAGTAGAGGGTGCTGGAGTGGATGCTGGAGCTGGTTGCACTGGAACTACTGGGGCAGTAGCTGGTGCTGAAGTTGTTGCTCTAGTGTCTGTCACTGGCACTGCAACTGACCTCTGGGCTCTAGGCACTCTGGCAAATGCATCAGTGGTTTTATTGCCCTTCCTCTCCTGCATGTCATCCTGCAGCTGCTCCACAACTGACTGAATCTCAGTTACTTTGACATCTATATCATAGAATTTTTGTTCCATGATTCTCTCAAGGCTCCTGATTCTGAGGTGCATATCCACAGCTCCTCTTCTTATCTGCTGCAGTCCTCTTGATTGTTTCAATTATGAGGCTCATGACTTTGAACTTCTGTGACACATCAAACACATGCAACATGTTGATGGCATGCCCTGTGATCATGTTACGGTCACCAGACTTGGGCAACAAAGTGTGCCTCAGAATCCAATTGATGGTTGGCAACCCTGACAGCAGAAAGTGAACTGATCCAAACTTGTGAGTCTCTACTGCCTTGTCAAGGATTTCCTTGTACATGTGAGCCATGGAGTTGTGACCCAACTTCTTCTTTGCATAAATGTCTAGGTCATCCTCATCTTCCTTGGGGGCATTTATCAGACTTGCCCATTCTTCAATAGTGGATTGGTACCTTGTACCTTCAGACATCCAAACAATTCTACCATCTGGGTAAAAATGTGTTGTGGAGTAGAACTGCATGATAAGCTCATCATTCCAGTTGGTGAACTTCTGTCCAATAAAATCAGCAACTCCACAAGCAACAAAGCTTTCTTGCACTCCAGGATAGTGCTGCTCATTGTCCTTGATGTAGGTCCAGTCGACCCACCTCATGTCACAGACTATAGGCTTCTTGTCCAACAGAATTGTTTCATAAAAGTCCTGTTGTTCCTTTGTATGGAACCTGTAGTCAACAACAGTTCTTCTTCTTGAAGCATATGGATCTTCCATCCTCCACAGTCTCAGCCCTGAATCCTTCCTGATTCTCATGTCCTCAGCCACAGGATGGGCATCACTGTGGTCTGGTATCTTGGGCTTGAGCTTTCTAAGGACCTGTCCTTCTTCATCTTCATCTTCAGCAACATTGGGCACTGGGGCCTTGTTCTTCTCAGCAGCTGGAATACTCCTAGTATTCCTCTTTGGTACTTGCTTGGCCTTGGAGGCAGCTTTGGGTGCTTCCTTGGGCTTGGATGTTGCAGCCCCTGATCTGATTGCATCACCCATAAGCTTAGGTGCCTTAGGTGCTGGTGCAGCATCCTCTTCCTCTTCTTCAGAATCTCTTCTCATAGAGGGCTTTCCAAGGGCCTTGGCAGTTGTGGTTCATGCTCTCTTCTTTTTCTTGTCCTGATCACCATCATCCTCTGATTCAATTGTGAACTTCATAGTTGCACCAGTGGGGACTTTTTGAGGTTTGGATGATGCATCTTTCCTTGTAGGTGCCTCTTTGGGTTGAGCCTGAGCTGGCACTTGAGTGGACTTTCTGGCCTTTGGCATTGGTGTCCTCTTGGCAGGAACTTTCTTCTTCCGACCTGGTTTTGTGCTCTGTGCAGAGCCATATTCTTTCTTGAGCACCACCTTCTTGGAAGTGGCCTCATCTTCCTCAGCTTTGTAATCTTCATCCTCATAATCTGAAGTTCTCTTCCTCCTTTGCCTAGTTCCAGCCTTAGGCAAATTGCTAGGAGTACTTCTGCTCCCATCATCTGTAGTTGAGGGACTAGTGCCCTCACTCAAGTCCATCTGCTCTACTGACCTGTTCTGGCTGTCACTCTGATCTGACATACTGCAAAAGCTGACTGCTGACCCTGTGAAGAGTTATAGATGAGATAGAATAGATGAGCATCACAAAATGCAGAGATTTTTGCAAAAGAATGATTCAAAAGTTCAGTTTTAGTTTTCCACAAAAAGCATTTCGGATCAACTGATTTTCAAACTCGGTGATACCAAAGCAGTTTTGGAACCTAAACTGATGATCTCTGTTGGACCGAGTCACAGTTCGGTGGCACCGAGATTGCTAGGGTTTCACAGAATCCTCCAATCGGTCGCACCGATTAGTAATTCTCGGTCAGACCGAGAGTCACTAGTGCAATGGCATATGCCAAATCGGTGAGACCGAGTTTTTCAACTCGGTGGGTCCGAGATGGTTTCGGCGGAAACCTAACCCTAAAAATTTGAATCTCATCTAATCTATGGACTACTTTGGCTGGATAGAAGAGTTTCAATCGTGGCAAGATTCAATAAAAATACAATGTGCTTGGAATCAGACGTGGATAGCACAAAGATCAAGTCCATACCCTAACTTGGCGGTGGACTTGCTACGGCAGCAATGGTGGGGACGAAATCCGTTGACGGTGGCGGAGACCAGCGACAGGAGGCTGCTGACGACGAGGAGACGATCCGAAGATCTCCGATGGCAGAGCGAGCTATTGCGCGGGCGACGGGTTTTGGAGAAATTTCCAAAAAAATTCCCGTGGCTATATATAGCCCGACCCTGTCGGTGTGACCGAGTGGAACAACTCGGTGGCACCGAGATGCATAACTGTGTTCAGTTACAGCAAATCGGTGAGACCGAGAAGTTCAAATCGGTTGCACCGAGATTGAAAACTCAGATCAACTTGGTGATCTCGGTAGGACCGAAATGGAGGAATCGGTCTGACCGAGAATCACAAAGAGGTTTTGGAAGTTTAAGTCTATGACGAATCGGGGATTCCGAGTGCTCCTCACACAAAGTGGTTCGAATCTGACTTGATCAAATTTTGTGATGTAGCATGAATAGAGTTTGAGATGAGAAAAGCATAGATAGCTAAAGAAGGTTCTTAGGCATTCTTGTCCATCCACTTGGCTAAAAGAAAAGAACCCAAACAATCAAAACAACAAGTGGATGTCCTTGAATGAGTAAAATATGCACCAACATGCTCACACAATAATATGGCAAATGAAATATGTGGCAAAGCATGCACAACCAATTCTAGCATCTATCAAACAATTGGCAATGACTAGGTCATCTATATATGAGTATATTGACTTAGGAGTCAAATGAGAACATTTGATCATAGGTCATACTCATCGTTTAAGCTCAAGTGGGGTTACCACTTTTACATAATGCATTGATGTATTCACACCATTAGAGTTGCTTTGACTCAATTATTAGAGTTAAGCTCCCCCTAGATGTGAGATCCCCCCTTAGAGGGATGAACTAACCTTGGGTTTTGTCGAT
This sequence comes from Triticum timopheevii, assembly GCA_963921465.1. Lineage (NCBI taxonomy): Eukaryota > Viridiplantae > Streptophyta > Magnoliopsida > Poales > Poaceae > Triticum > Triticum timopheevii. Next base: position 295,580,174 of record OY997264.1, on the reverse strand, counting down.
GATGACTTCATGTAGGTGTTGAAGATGTGGATGCTCAATGCTGGTGTAGATCATTTGGAGCAATCCTTTGGAGTGAGTTGCACTTTCAACTTACCTACATGGGTTAGTCCCACAAGGAACAAACAAGAATATCCATAAACATAGAGCGATGCACACACAAGATGATGTCCATGAAATCATTAGGTTACCTTGTCCCTTGCCTTACCAACATGAGGGTTTGTGAATCCTTGAACTAGTGCAAGATGTGGAAGTTGATTGCACTTGTTCTTGCCAAAATGATATGAGTGAAGAATGTTGGCGGAGTCACCCTCAAGAACTCTCTAGTTCTTCTTCTTCGGGATCCACATCATCTTGATGGGAATCCTTGGAGTTGTAGTTGTACTTGATGAAGTAGAACTTGACGTAGTCTTGGGAACCCACTTGAACGAGGCTTTAGGTGATTCTTCAAATGCATCAATCTCTTCTTGAAGCTTGTCCTTGCCTTTGTTCTTGTGGTCTTGTGGTGGAAGATCATCTTGAGCTTGTGTTCCCTTCAAGGAAGTAGGATCATACTTCTCTTATTGAGGAACAAACTTCGTCTTGGGGTATTGATCTTCTTCCCACTCAACTCCATTGGCATTGAACTTTCGTTCAAAACCAACACCTTGATTCTTTCGGTGCCTTCCTTGCTTGCGTACAATTTCCTTGAATTTCTTACTCCCGGCAAGGCTCTTGTAAACACCTTTCTCTATAATTCCCTTCAATAAGCTATTTTCTTGCTCAAGTGTAACTTGGCTAAGAGAATCATTAGTGGAATCAAGAGAACTACTAGAAGCAACAATATTGGATTTGACATTATTATTGTTACTACTAGAGGAAGTATCTTTCTTGTACTTGTTACTAGACTTGACTTGAGGCATGTAAGTAGATAAGAGTAAACGCTTGGCAATATAAGAAGAACTTTTGTTGCGGAGATCATCATTGATTGCTTTTAAGAACTCATGCTCTTGCTCAAGATTGAGCTTTTCAAAGTGTAACTTCTCATGAGCCCTTAAAAGTTCTCGATGATCTTCATAGATAGTTTCATGAGCTAACTTAAGAGAGTTTAGTTCTTTAGTCAGAAGCTCAATCTTCTCCTTATCATTGTCATTCGTTTTATCTTGATTAGCATGATTAATTGACATTTCATCATAGTATTCATCACTAGAGTTGTCAACAAGTAAATCATCATCCACAAGCAAGTCATCTTCATCACTATTGAAATCAACATACTCAGGATGTGTTACCTTTGGACCTTTGGCCATGAAGCATCTTCCAACACCTTCATTTGGTGAATCAAATATGTCGTAGGAGTTGGTTGACACAAGTGCTAGACTGGCAACACCTTCATCTTGAGTATATTCGGAGTCGGAGTGATAGCTTCTCTCGGAGTGATTGTCGAAGTCGGAGCCGGATACCCATTCACCAACATGAGCTTGATGTCTTCGTTTTGTGTAGCTCCTTGATGACTTGTCCTTCCTTTCTGAATTCTTGCTTCTCCGTGAGGGTCTTCATTCATAATGATCATCTCTACTCCTCCTCTCTCTTGGTGGTTATTCTTCTCTTTTGCTCCTTCTTCTTGGAGAATCTTCTCTTCTTTTGTAGAGTGTCGTACACTCATTGGAGTAGTGTCCGGGTCTCCCACAATTGTAGCAATTGCACTCTCGACTAGAAGATCTTTTGTCATTGTAAGACCTTGACTTGGAGCTTCTTTCTTTGCTTCTACTCTTGTAGAATTTGTTGAAGTTCTTCACCATTAAGCTCAATTCTTCATTGAAGGTTTGTTTCTCACTTGATGATGTGGGGGCTTCACTTGAGGCTTTGGAAGCACCACTTGACTTGTTGTGAAGTTCCTCCTTATCCTTGAGTGACATCTCATGAGCAACAATTCTTCCAATGACTTCCGTTGGCTTGAGATCTTTGTAGTTTGGCATCATTTGGATCAATGTGCACACGGTATCATACTTTCCATCCAATGCTCTTAGAATCTTCTTGATGATGAATTTGTCGGTCATCTCTTCACTCCCTAAGCCGGCAATCTCATTTGTGATAAGAGCAAGCCTAGAGTACATTTCAGCGACACCTTCACCATCCTTCATTTTGAACTTGTCAAGCTGACTCTGGAGCACATCCAACTTGGATTCCTTGACGGACTCAGTACCTTCATGCATATCAATCAAAGTATCCCAAATTTCCTTTGCATTCTCAAGACGGCTGATTTTGTTGAATTCTTCGGGGCACAATCCGTTGAAGATGATATCACAAGCTTGAGCGTTGTATTGCAACATCTTCAATTCTTCCGCATTAGCTTCACGGTTCGGTTCTCTCCCATAGAAAAATTCACCTTGCAAGCCAATACAAATAATTGCCCAAACGGCGGGGTTATATCCAAGAATATGCATTTTCATCTTATGCTTCCAACTAGCAAAATTAGTACCATCAAAGTAAGGACCTCTACGGTGATAATTTCCCTCGCTACATGCCATACTCTCCTAGGTTGTGAAACTAACGCTATGACCACCAAAAGCTATGGAAATCAAAGAAAATGGAGACCAAAGCTCTGATACCACTTGTAGGACCTTGAAGTATGTCTAGAGGGGGGTGATTAGACTACTTGACCAATAAAAACATAACATTTTCCCAATTTTAGAGTTTGGCAGATTTTAGCTATTTTAGGACAAGTCAAGCAATCATCACACAATTCAAGCAAGCATGCAAAGAGTATATAGGCAGCGGAAATTAAAGCATGCAACTTGCAAGAAAGTAAAGGGAAGGGTTTGGAGGATTCAAACGTAACTGGAGACACGAATGTTTTTGGCGTGGTTCCGATAGGTGGTGCTATCGTACATCCACGTTGATGGAGACTTCAACCCATGAAGGGTAACGGCTGCGCGAGTCCACGGAGGGCTCCACCCATGAAGGGTCCACAAAGAAGCAACCTTGTCTATCCCACCATGGCCGTCGCCCATGAAGGACTTGCCTCACTAGTGGTAGATCTTCACGAAGTAGGCGATCTCCTTGCCCTTACAAACTCATTCGTTCAACTCCACAATCTTGTCGGAGGCTCCCAAGTGACACCTAGCCAATCTAGGAGACACCACTCTCCAAGAAGTAACAAATGGTGCGTTGATGATGAACTCCTTGCTCTTGTGCTTCAAATGATAGTCTCCCCAACTCTCAACTCTCTTTCATGGGATTGGGATCTGGTGGAAAGAAGATTTGAGTGGAAAGCAACTTGGGAAGGCTAAAGATCAAGATTCATATGGTAGGAATGGAATATCTTGGTCTCAACACATGAGTAGGTGGTTCTCTCTCAGAAATGGTAGGTTGGAAGTGTAGGTTCATTCTGATGGCTCTCTCCACGAATGAAGAGGAGGTGGAGGGGTATATATAGCCTCCACACAAAATCTAACCGTTACACACAATTTACCAAACTCGGTGGGACCAAATCGTTAAACTCAGTCGGACCGATTTAGTAAACCTAGTGACCGTTAGTGATTTTCGGTGGGACTGACATGCATCTTGGTGAGACCGATTCGGTTAGGGTTAGGGCATAACATAATCTCGGTAAGACCGATTACACAAACTCGGTGAGACCGATTTGGTAATAAGCTTTCCAAAGAGTTGGTCAGGTAAACTCTGTGGGACCGATTTGCTCTTTTCGGTGAGACCGAAATGTTACAAAAAGGAAATAGAGAGTTTACATTGCAATCTCGGTGGGACCGATCGCTCACTTCGGTTAGACTGAAACGTTACGAAGGGAAACAAAGAGATTACAACCCCATCTCGGTGAGACCGAGATCCCTATCGGTAAGACCGATTTGCTTAGGGTTTGTGGCAGTCGCTATGACTTTTGGAATCGGTGGCGCCAGATAGGAAGAATCGGTGTGACTGATTTTGGCTTTGGGTTTAGGTCATTTGTGGATGTGGGGAAGTAGTTGAGGGTTTTGGAGCATATCACTAAGCACATGAAGCAAGAGGCGCATTAAGCAACACCTCATCCCTCCTTGATAGTATTGGCTTTTCCTATAGACTCAATGTGATCTTGGATCACTAAAATGTAAAATGAAGAGTCTTGAGCTTTTGAGCTTGAGCCAATCCTTTGTCCTTAGTATTTGGAGGGATCCACTTTCATCATCCATGCCATGCCATTCATTGAGCTTTCCTGAAATAGTAGTCTTGGAATAGCATTAGCTCAATGAGCTATCTGTTGTTATGAATTACCAAAACCACCTAGGGATAGTTGCACTTTCACTCGTCATTGCTGCCGCTGTCCTCCTCACCACTCTCGCTCAGGAGGAATCTTCATCGTCAGAGGAGCTCTCCATGCAGCACCTTACGCGAATCCTGAAGTGCCCAAAGAGCTTGATGGAGAGGAGGCCGCTCTCCATTAATTTGAAATGGAGAGTGAGCCCCTCCGTCAGGCTGTGGATGCGGGCAAAAGTCTTCCACCCTCGGCAAAATACATGACGTGAGGGGCGGGGAACTCGACGTCGGCCCATGTGCCGCTGTTTCCACAGCCCCTCATATACAGCCGCAGCGCCTGTGGTGGGTCCAGCTCCATCTCCCGCGCAAGTGGAGTCGATAGGCAAAGACGACGGCACGGCGGCTGGCCCAGCCTGATGTTGAACTCGTAAGGGTTGTCCCTGACGTGGCCCTCCACCGGGGGAGGGGCCGCTGGCGGAGGCGAGGCCAATGCGCCGCCCCATCCTCATCTTCCCCGGGCACCGCGACGGCCTCGACCACGCCCCCTCCCCCTTCCTCTAACGGCTGGTGAGGGAGTCCTAGACTAGGGGGTGTCCGGATAGCCGAACTATCATCTTTGGCCAGACTCCAAGACTATGAAGATACGAGATTCAAGACTTCATCCCGTGTCCGGATGGGACTTTCCTTGGCGTGGAAGGAAAGCTTGGCGATACGGATATGTAGATCTCCTACCATTGTAACCGACTCTGTGTAACCCTAACCCTCTCTGGTGTCTATATAAACCGGAGGGTTTTAGTCCGTAGGACGAACAACAATCATACCATAGGCTAGCTTCTAGGGTTTAGCCTCTCTGATCTCGTGGTAGATCTACTCTTGTACTACCCATATCATCAATATTAATCAAGCAGGAGTAGGGTTTTACCTCCACCGAGAGGGCCCGAACCTGGCTAAAAACATCGTGTCCCTTGTCTCCTATTACCATCCGCCTAGATGCATAGTTCGGGACCCCCTACCCGAGATCCGCCGGTTTTGACACTGACATTGGTGCTTTCACTGAGAGTTCCTCTGTGTCGTCACCTATAGGCCCGATGGCTCCTTCGATCATCAACAACGACGCGGTCCAGGGTGAGACTTTTCTCCCGGACAGATCTTCGTATTCGGCGGCTTTGCACTATGGGCCAATTCACTTGGCCATCTGGAGCAGATCGAAACCTACGCCCCTGGCCATCAGGTCAGATTTAGAAGTTTGAACTATACGGCTGACGTCCGTGGAGACTTGATCTTCGACCGGTTCGAGCCACAGCCAAGCGCGCCGCACTGTTACGATGGGCATGATCCAGCTCTGCCACCGGACAGTTCCCTGGAGGCTGCACAAGTATCCTCTCCGACCCTTAGCTCAGAGCCGACTGTGCCGATCGAGGACGGGTAGCTGGACACCGCCTTGGGGCTGCTACCTCTATGGCGATAGAGCCGAACACCAACCCTGTCCTTTGTGAAGCACGTGACTCCAAGGTGCCGGACTCCTCTCCGGACTCCGAACCTTCCGCGCCCCTGCCAATCGAATCCGATTGGGCACCGATCATGGAGTTCACCGCTGCGGACATCTTTCAGCACTCGCCCTTTGGTGACATCCTGAATTCGCTAAAGTGTCTCTCTTTATCAGGACAGCCCTGGCCGGATTATGGTCAGGGTGGTTGGGATGCGGACGACGAAGAAATTCAAAACCCACCCACCACCCACTTCGTAGCCACTGTCGATGACTTAACCGGCATGCTAGACTTCGACTCCGAAGACATCGACGGTATGGACGACGATGCCGGAGACGACCAAGAACTAGCGCCTATAGGGCACTGGAAGGCCACCTCAACTCACGATGTATATATGGTGGATACACCTAAAGGAAGCAATAACAAGGAACAACAGGATGCTGCGAAGGACAATTCCCTCGAAAAGCAGTCAAAACGGCGACGAAAGCGCCACCCAAATTCTCGCCTCGACAGCACCCATACAGACCCAACCATAGAGCAGGGTGAACCGGTGGACGACGAACATTCCCTCGAACAACAATCTGAACAGGATAACTTGGATAAACAATCCATCCCCGGCGAAGATAACAGTTCGGGAGATCTCACGCCGGACACATCGTTGGAGCAGAAGAACCTCCACAAAAGGCTCGTCGCCACTGCATGTAGTCTGAAAAAGCAGAAGAGGAAGCTCAGAACAGCGGAAGACGCACTCAGAATGAGATGGAGCAAAGTACTCAAGACCGCAGACAAATATGGCGATAGTCTCCAAACAAAGAGCTACCCGAAGCGCAAACTACTACCCGAATTTGACAAGGAGGCCGTAGAGCCCCCGCAATCAAAGAACAAAGAGGCAGCCCGGTCGGATAGATGACCACATGACAAACAAAGAGCGGCAAGCAGCACCGCACACAAGCCGGCACGCGATCCGCATAAGGATCCGCACCAAAAGGATGGCCCAGCCAGGTCTATCTATGGGCCAAGAAAGCAAGCTCTAGAAAGCAATACAACACGTCGAGTATTCGAACACCACGGCACACCCAAATACAGGGGCGCCGCACACCCCCTATGCTTCACCGATGAGGTGTTGGATCATGAAATTCCAGCGGGGTTCAAGCCCGTAAACATAGAGGCATACGACGGAACAACAGACCCTGGAGTCTGGATTGAGGATTACATCCTACACATACACCTGGCTAGAGGAGATGACCTCCACGCCATAAAATACTTACCCCTCAAGCTCAAAGGGCCAGCCCGGCATTGGCTTAAAAGCCTCCCCGAAAACACTATTGGAAGTTGGGAAGAGCTCGAGGATGCGTTTCGGGCAAATTTTCAGGGGACTTATGTTCGCCCTCCGGATGCAGACGATTTAAGTCACATAACTCAACAGCCCGGAGAGTCAGCCCGCAAATTTTGGAACAGGTTCCTCACCAAAAGGAACCAAATAGTTGACTGTCCGGACGCCGAAGCCCTAGCAGCTTTCAAACACAACGTTCGAGACGAATGGCTTGCCAGACACCTTGGCCAAGAAAAGCCGAGAACAATGGCCGCATTAACAAGCCTCATGACCCGCTTTTGTGCGGGAGTGGATAGCTGGCTGGCAAGGTGCAGTACCAGTGACCCAAGTACATCCGAAGTCAGGGATGGAAATGGGAAACCACGACGCAGCAAGGTCCAGCGCGGACCAAAGGAAACAGTCCGAAGAGCACGGCAGTTAACGCCAGACTCAAAAGCTCTCGGCAGAACAACAAAAAAATGCCTCTTAAGGACAACATCGACGAGCTATCCAACCTAAACAAAATCTTGGACAAGATATGTCAAATCCATAGTACCCCCGGGAAGCCTGCAAACCATACCCACAGAGATTGCTGGGTCTTCAAACAATCCAGCTGACTTAACGCCAAACACAAGGGGCTCGACACACCAAGTGAGGACGATGACGAACCCCACAAGCAGAGCACCGGAAAACAAAAGAATTTCCCACAAGAGGTCAAAACAGTAAACTCACTTCAAGTGACAACAGGGAAAAATAGAGCGGCGCCCATTGAAATACGCGCTGCATGGTCCACCCCAGCGGAGTCCCGACACTGTATGTCAAAACCAATCACTTTCGACCATCAGGATTACTCCGGAAGTATCCGGAACGCAGGATGGACTGCTTTGATATTAGATCCTATAATTGACGGACTACAATTTACACAAGTCCTAATGGACAGCGGCAGTGATCTAAACCTGCTATATCAGGACACAATCCGCAGAATGGGGATAGACCCAACCAAAATTCGCCATAGCAACACTTCCTTTAAAGGAGTGATGTCAGGCCCATACGCCCATTGTACGGGCTCTCTAACACTAGAAGTTGTGTTCGGCTCATCCGACAACTTCCGTCGCGAAAAGTTAGTCTTCCACATCGCCCCATTTAGAAGTATCTATCAAGCACTATTGGGACGCGAAGCTTTCGCCCGCTTTAACGCAATACCGCATTATGCATCTCTTACACTTAAAATGCCCGGTCCACGCGGCATTATCTCATTAAAGGGAAACTCGAGTGTTCCTCAAATACAGAAGAACGTGAGACTGCCTTGGCAGCCACACACTAATCTAGCTTTGCTGATCAAAGTACCTAAACAGGTCATTCATACCCCGGACACGGTTAGGCGAGTCCGGCATAAATAAACAAGGGGCTTACTGGCCGCGTACCCCCTTACAAGGGGCTGCACGCATATACGATAAGAGATAATAAAGCTCAATTTTATTCATTTTTTGAATCATACTTTGTTTATTTGAAAAATACATTTTTCGCACGATCCTTTTTTCCAACTAAGTTCCTCTCTTTTACAGATGAACACCGTGCTACACCCGTCTAGGATACGGCACAACGGAGACACAGGCGCAGACGTGCAGCAGGGACCCGTCGCAAGGACTCTTTTCAGATTAAGACCCTGCGTAAACATTTTTTACTCTCTCTTGTTGATACACATCCCCCGGTTTCTTGCTATAACCGAGGAGGAGGCTGGCGTTTTGGCATCGGCCGCGTCAGAAATTTTTGCGCGTACCTGGACACTAGGGGTTTAGGGCATTGTTCTGCCCGTTTGCATAAAGACCGAATACCTTAGGGAGTGTTCGGCGTCTCGAGTTAGGCCTTATATGCATCAGCTCTGAATCATGTCTTTGGTCAAATGTTGGGTTTGCCCGGCTCCTGTGTTTTGCTGCCTTACGTTCCGCTCTATCGGCTAACGCAGCACCAGGAGAACTACTGCGATTGTGCCCCGGTTCGGTCGGGTGAGCACCTCAGTAGAGAAAGCCGAAAACTGACTGTCATGATATAGCGTGTGACTGGTCAACCACTCGATGGACCACCGGAATGTTTAGAATTCCTCCGCTTTAACGAAGGACCGTTTCCCGGTCAGGCACATACGCGCCCCGAATTCGGAGAGCGCGGTGCCCATAGGGGCTATATAGTAGCCCCACCATCAAACTCCTATGGCTAAGTGAAAGTGATAAAGCATTATAGTCTAGTTGCCTAGTTTGCTACACTATCACCTCCTTCACAGGACCAAGACGTTGGATTAAGTGTCAAAATGCAATTTTTTGCAAACACCCCCGCACTATGTGCGTGGGGGCTAAAGCCGAAGACTGCCATCTTTCAGGTTATATACACATATACATTAAACGGCCGCACAGGAGGTATTTCAATACTTGAATGCACAAGTATAAAAAGCCCTTATATTATATTTGAAACATGGTTTCACAAATGATACATGTCAGTTGAACATAATATCCTTCGAGCATTGCGTCTCTATTAAACGAGCGCCCTGCAGGACTTCCTCAAAATAGTGCTTGGCAGGTACTCGGCTTCGGTCCGAATCCTGGGATGCAACGTCGGTGGCCTCCATCTCTGCCCAGTATGTTTTGACATGGGCAAGAGCCATCCACGCACCCTCTATGCATGCCGACCGCTTCATTGCATCGATATGCGGCACCGCATCAAGGAACTGCTGCACCAAGCCAAAATAACTCTTCGGCTCAGGCCTTTTCGGCCACAAATGAGTCATGACATCCTTCATGGCAAGTCCGGACAACCTATTCAGCTCAGCCCATTCAGCTAACCGATCGGTTAATGGAAGTGGGCGCTCTGGACTATGGAACTGCGACCAAAAAAGCTCTTCCATTCCGTGATCCTTTTGGCCTCGGAAGTGTGCGACCGCTTCCGCGGCACTCGCCGCCAAATCCAGATAATCATCCTCCGCACCCCACAGCTGGCCCAACTGAGCATACTTCGGATCGTGAACTTCCTCCGCAGCACAAAAGGCTTTCCAGCCGCGATATCCCCGGCTTGACGCAGCTCTTCCTTTATAGCTCTCATCACGGAGCGGGCATCCTTGGCTTCGGCGGTGGCCTTCTTCAGGTCCTCTTGCTCTTCTCGGTGTTCTTTTTCAAGAAACTCGTAGTGGTCGGTAGCATTCTTCAGCTTCACGGCCATCTCGGCCATTTCATCCCTGCTTCGGCAGTGAGCAGCCTGTTCGTCTTTTAGCTCTTCGGCCGCCTTCAAGGCAGCCGCATTACTTTTTCTGGCTTGCTCCTTGGATCGGGTGAGCTCCGCCCGAAGGTTCTCCATAGCAGCCGCACCATCTACATAAAGCATACATGCCGTAAGGCATGGGCGTCAAGCTCCCTTACCAGACGTCCACGGAGAATCCACATACCTTGTGACTCGTCAAGTCGCTTATTGACCAGCGCGATGTCCGCATCCGCAACGTCAAGTTGCCGCTTCAGTTCGGCAAATCCATCAGTTCGGCTGGCCACCGAACGCTCTGCCACCTATATAGGAAAGGCGACATCTTACAACTGAGATTATGATCCTCGGCACGCTGTCATCTTTGACAACGTACCGAGTCTCAGGGGCTACTATCTATATAGGGCGCATTCTATATGCAAAACTGTTAGAAGGTACATCATTTCCGCGTAGCTCAAACCCCGTTAGTAAACTTCTGACGGCTTCATGCAATCCGCTCTCAGTGGATGAAATCCTTTCAATCACTGCGCCCATTAACGCATGGTGATCTTCTGAGATAGACGCTCGCCCGAGCAGATCCTTCAGCTCCGCCGACCGTACACCAGTTGGTGCCGGACCCTCCGGCCCCGTCGGACTCGAGGAAACCCTCTGCAGCGACACCTCAGGGTCGTCCGCCCCGCCTGATAGTGCGGCTGATGGAGGCATTTCGCTCTCCATCATCTCCGGACGAAGATGCCCCGAAGATGAGCTCTGCTGAGAAGGGCTGAGATCCGAACTACAAGGTAAAACTTCGGTTATCTTCAGAAATAAAAACAGGGATGTCCCTTATTACAAAACTCCCCTTTCTAATTACGGCTCGCTGGAGGGCTGATTCCCTTGGGGAAATAGTGCGGCCGGGGCTTCTCTCAGCGCAGGACCCTCTGGTGAAGATTTCTTCCCCCGCTTTGAGGCCTTGGCCTCCGGATCTTCAGAAGCGGTCCTCTTCTCCCCCCTGGAGGGAGGGATTCTCGATCCCCCCTTTCTTGAAAGCCTCCTTAGCGGAGGCAGTAGCTTTCCTGTTCCCCCCTTCGCCCTCTTCCAAAGGCACAACTTCCAGCATCTTGGTTAACACAGGATCCGACGTGGTCTCAGGGAGGGGGGCCGAACACCTTATTAGTTTTGCTTTTGCTATCCATTCTTGTTCAAGGGACAGCTCTTTAAAGGGCAAGTTTGTGATAAATGTACGGATAGCGTGTCCGGGCACCAGACTACTTACTTGAGTATCCGGGCGATTGCAGCTCAGACCTGCGTCCTCGGTCAAATCCGGACACATCTCTTGTGATCCGAAGAACAGTTTATACATCTCCACGGGCGTCGCGCCCATGAAGTGTTGGAGAGCTCGCGATCCCTCCGGATTGAATTCCCACAGGCGGAGGGGGCGACATTTGCAGGGCAGAAGGCGTCGAATCAGCATGACCTGCGCCACTACAACCAGATTGATCTCTCTCTCTTGGAGGTCTCGAATACGGCCCTGCAACAGAGGTACGTCCTTGGACGGCCCCCAGTCAAGTCCTTTGTTGACCCATGACGCCAGCCGTTGTGGAGGACCCGATCGAAAGGCAGGTGGTGCCACCCATCTGGTGCCCCTGGGAGCGGTGATGTAGAACCACTCCTGTTGCCACGAACCAAGCTCCTCTTGAAAAGAGCCCTCGGGCCATGGAGCGTCAGCACTCTTGCTTATAACAGCCCCTCCGCACTGCGCCTGCTGCCCCTCAATCATCTTCGGCTCCACATTGAAGGTCTTGAGCCACAATCCGAAGTGAGGGGTAATGCGGAGGAAGGCTTCGCATACGACAATGAACGATGAGATGTGGAGGATGGACTCCGGATCCAAGTCATGAAATTCCAGTCCATAATAAAACATGAGCCCCCTCACGAAGGGGTCCGTCGGGAAGCCTAAACCCCGAAGGTAGCGAGACACGAACACCACGCTCTCACCAGACTCGAGAGTAGGAATAACCTGCCCTTGGGCAGGCAGCCTACGCGAAATTTCACCGGTTAGATACCTGGCGTCTCTCAACTTTAGCACGTCTTCTTCCGTGACGGAAGAAGGCATCCATCGTCCTTGCAGGTCGGAGCCGGACATTGTCGAAGGTCCGAAGCGCCTGAATCTGGAGCTTTGGGTGGTGGAACTCGAGGCAAGGGGCGGATTCGATTGAGATTGAAAGAAAGGAGCAGGCCTTGGTCTCGTTATAAAGAGGTTGAATACCAAGAGCCCTCCCCGTGGCCGTTTGGGACTCGCCTTCGATAGAGGGGGTGTGCCAACGGGCGCGGTTGGGTTACCCACGCCCGTATTGATGAGAATCCAGGAATAAGGGGACACGATATCTGCTTTGACAAGACGTGCCAAGGAAACCGCTACGCTAAACGGGCTGAGGTGGAACAATAAAAACAATTCAAATAAAGGCTTGGCCGTGGTATGACATCACAACACGAAATACGTCAGCAGATTGAACTTGTGTAAATATTATTCTCTCTACGGTGGTATGGGGAACTTATTTTGCAGAGTCGGACACTATCCTAGTGTTAAAAATCTTCTATGAAGTATTCGGAGGAGGAACCCGCCTTGCAATGCCGAAGACAATATGCGCGCCGTACTCATCGTCACTGAATCCTGGTTCAGGGGCTACTGAGGGTGTCCTGGACTAGGGGGTGTCCGGATAGCCGAACTATCATCTTTGGCCGGACTCCAAGACTATGAAGATACATGATTGAAGACTTCGTCCCGTGTCCGGATGGGACTTTCCTTGGCGTGGAAGGCAAGCTTGGCGATACGGATATGTAGATCTCCTACCATTGTAACCGACTCTGTGTAACCCTAACCCTCTCCGGTGTCTATATAAACTAGAGGGTTTTAGTCCGTAGGACGAACAACAATCATACCATAGGCTAGCTTCTAGGGTTTAGCCTCTCCGATCTCGTGGTAGATCTACTCTTGTACTACCCATATCATCAATATTAATCAAGTAGGAGTAGGGTTTTACCACCACCGAGAGGGCCCGAACCTGGATAAAAATATCGTGTCCCTTGTCTCCTGTTACCATCCGCCTAGACGCACAGTTCGGGACCCCCTACCCAAGATCCGCCGGTTTTGACACCGACAGCTGGCTTTGCCGCCACGAGCTCTTGGGGAGGAGCGATGCATTGTCTAGCCGAGACCCTCGCCGCCACCGATGAAGCGTCGCCATGCCCCCTCGTCGTGGTAGAAGGAAGGTGGGAGCAGGAATGGGGAGAAGCGGATGACAAAGGATTGAGAGACGCCGTTCCTCCTGAGCCCCTCTTTATAAAGGGGCGGGGGCAGGGCTGGGCCGCCCCTTTCGGCCAATCCGGCTCATTGAAGTGACAATTGGCAGGGCCGTCGGCCGCCCTCCCCGCCCAATTGAAGGAGCGTGGAGAATCGACCCACGCGCGCGCGACTTCCTATATCCCGCGCACCTGTCATTCGCTCTCCATTATGCATGCAGCAAACGTGGCGCAATAGACGGGCACAATGGGACGCGTGGAGCAACGGTTCCCAAGTAAGGGTAGTAAATGAGCGGTGGCCCTACAGTCTCAAGGGGACACGCAAGCCGCCTCTTTACTATCCATCGCAAAATGACGCCAGCGTGCTTCGGTCACGCACGCGTGAGCGACCCCCACCTCGCGCGTCCAACACGGCTCGTGGGGAAGCGCAACAGACGGAAAGTTACTGCGGTAAAAACCGCCCCGCCTGCCCGTGCACCGTTTTGGGCCTGGCCCAACACCGTGTTGCGACTATGTGTGGCCCAGGCCTGGGGGCTCCTGTCGGTCTTCTAAAGTAGGGGCACTCCTTTGTACCCCTTTACTTGTGCACGGGCAGTCAGAGCCACAAGCCAAAGCCACACTTAGCAAGGCAAAAGGGAGGAGTCGAAGCTGCAAGATGATCAGCGCAACGTCAAATACCGAGACCATAGAGAGCAGATGGACAAAGCAGGTTTCCCCGGCAAGACCCTTGCCGGGGGGGCCTTAGCAGCCCCGGCAAGCCCCTTGCCGGGGCGGCTTGCCCACACCAGCGGTGTGAGCCACCCTCGAACCCACGGTCTCCAACACCATCAACCATGTTGGGCCAGGGCTCGATAGGCACCTCCATGGTGGCATGCAGATCTTTGTGAAGACAAAGAATATTCAAGATCAGATGTGGATTGGAAGGCAAGAATCCTTGACAGGATTCTTGCCGAGGAAATCCACAAGACCCCCGGCAGGATCCTTGCCGGGGACGATAGCGCGCCACGGCAAGACCCTTCTCGGGCCACCCGGCAAGACCCTTGCCAAGAGCGTCAGTAGGGCCACTGCCAGGCCCGCACCAACCAAACCTCCACCACCATTCACATGCAGCTGCCAGCCCAACCAGCTGGGCAGGCACCTGCGTGGCAACATGCAGCTTCCAGGCCAACTCAGCACACGCCTGCGTGGCCGCATGCAGATCTTCGTGGAGGCTGCACCACCGTGCCACCTCAGCTGCTTGCCTGCCTACATGGCGCCGCATGCATCGCTGGCCAGGGCGCGTGTCGAAGCAAGGAGGAGCGGCGACGGACAGGACGAGCTCGCTCCCGTCCCCGATAAAGCAAGAGGACACCTAAGCTACGCATTAAATGTGCCTTGTCCTGTAATACAAGCGATAAGCTCATAGCACTGTAGGCCTTTCCACCTCCTGCGTGCCACTGTGGCAGCCCCTTTCGACTATAAAAGGAGGCCCATGGCGTACTGGAGAGGGATTCAGCTCTTTTGAACCACGCAGCCACCGTAGCTAGTTCAGGAGCTCAAGAACACTCAATACATCGACCAAAGCAGGACTAGGGTTTTAGGCGTATCTCGCGGCCCGAACCTGGGTAAACGATCCTTGTGCTGGTTACTAATCATGCTCTTTCTCACAACCCTGTGCCACGCAACTGCAGAAGGGATCCTCGTGATCCCATAGGTGTGACAGTGGAGAACAACCTCAGGAAGCGTGTTCTTGGGCTCAAGTGAGCTGGTGAGGTGGAATGGATCTTATCGACCTCCTCCCCCCTTTTTCGTGATGGCTAGGTCCTATTTATAGTGGCCTTGGTCGTCTTCCCACATGGAGGCAGGAAGGGATCCCACAATGGCCATGTTTGAAGGGAGAGAACAAGTACATCTTATCCTAACTAAAGTGGTCTTTGCCTGCAAAAACCGCTGGTTGTGACGTTGCGGTGGGCTCGGCGATGACCTCCATTCTGCCGTCCTGGCGGTTTGTTGCACGGGAATGGAAACCTTTGGCTGCTCCCTCAGGACTCCGTGCCTGCTGCTTGCCTCCCTTGCACCAAAGAGGAAACAGGTACTCTACGCCCACTGGCACCCGCCTGGCCTCGATTGTCATGGTTCACGTCACCTAAACCTCACGAGCTGAGGCTTGCATAGAAATCTCCGCTCCTTAGGAGCCAGCCTGAGGAGGTTGATCCCTTTGGAGGTCTTGATGTCATCCGCCTCGCGAGGATCGGCCCCTCGCGAGGGTTTTGGGTTGTTGATGTCGAAACTGGGCCGTACCAGGTCGTCGATGGAGCCACGCCGCGAGCCGCAGGAAGGCAAATCTGGGTACCCCCGTATCCAGAAAACCGGCAGTGTCAAGCCGTAAAGTGATTATGTGGCAACCATTCGCCACATGGCAGCCTCTTTCTACAGGAAATACCTACAGATGACACCCGTCCTGCAACGTGTCAAGCAAGCAGGCATGAAACTGGCAAACTAACCCGACAAGGCTTGCCGGGAAAGCAACGATGTGACATTGAGCATCACATTTAATGAGCTCTGTCAGCCTGCATAGTTACGTATGATAGCACCGTTTGCTATCTTCTTAGTGCATAATGACTGATTTGCCATTGTGGTGATAAAAGGAGGCTCGCGGCAACCGTAGAAAGGGGTTAGAAGGTTGGATACCCACACACTCATACGTGTGTAGCCACTGTCGCCCATAGGCAACCCTGCCGGGCAAAGAGTACTACGCTCCACCACCATTCTTCCACCATCAATCCACCAAAGTAGGAGTAGGGTTTTACGCCTCACAGTGGCCCGAATCTGGGTAAAATTGCCCGTGTGATTTCTGCCATGCTTCCCCATGCTCTTCTGCTCTTTGTGCGATGTGACACCCCCCTGCTGAACCAGTAAGGGATCCTTGGTCCCATAAGTGGTCGCAGTTTTCCACGACACTCAAGTTCCATATTAATTTTGTGCTGGCATAGAGTGGAACTAATCCCCTTTAGATAACCAAGAGTATATCCAATAGCAGCACGGTGCTTCCTTAGAGTTTTAAATAATTTCTTTTCTTCATGCTATGAAAGGTTAGCATTGATAATAACATGATATATCTTCTTTTCATCCATATAAGCATTTTTCAAAGTATCATATAATTTCCTAAGTTCAAACATGGGATCACCCATTGGCGAAGGAGGGCCTCCAAGAGCCTCAACAGGCAAATTATGTTTAAGGATACATGCTTGATCAAAGAATATGTCATCTATTTCATTTCTTTCACTCATATGCATAGAATTTTCATGGTCTAGCAAATATTGTTCTAACGTATCAAGAGGAGGTACGACAATGGAAGCAAGACCAATAATTTCAACCTTACTAGGAAATTCTTTATCGTGAGGTTGTCTACGAAATTTAGACATATTAAGCTCATGAGATACATCACCCAAAATTAACACTGATAGTTTCCTTGTTGCATTGATCTTAGCGTTAACTGTATTCAGGAAAGGTCTACAAAATATAATGTGACAAAAATCATCTTGTGGAGAACCAGGAACTAGAAAATCAGTAGGGTATTTGATCTTGCCACACAAGACTTCAACATCTTTAACAATCCCAAGTAGTGAAATAGTATCTCTATTTACGAGCTTAATAGTAACATCAATGTCTTCTATCTCAACTAGTGCAATATCATTCATTCTCCTGATATAAAGTGAAAGGAATAGCGCTAACACTAGCACCCAAATCACATAAGCCATGATAACAACGATCGCCCATTTTAATAGAAACAACGCGCTTATTCTTATCTTTAGGATTAGGTTTAGCAATCCTAGTAGCTTCATCACAGAAGTAAATAACATGCCCATCAATATTATCAACAAAGAGATCTTTAACAATAGCAATATTAGGTTAAACTTCAATTTGTTTAGATGGTCTAGGTGTTCTAATATTATTTTTTCTAACCACGGTTGAAACTTTAGAATGTTCCTTAATCCTAATAGGAAAAGGAGGTTTCTCAATATATGCAGTAGGCACAACTAGATCAACATTGTAAATGATAGTTTCATATTTAACTATAATAGGTTCCTCAATAGTTTCTTTAATAGGGGAATGATACTTGTCAGCATTCTGGGAACCAGGGTACCTAGACTTGCCTGCCCGCGGCCCGCGACGTGGCTCCATTGATGACCTAGTACATCCCATCTTCGGCAGCGACAACACATGACCCTCGGGAGGGGCCAAGCCTCGCGAGGCGGGCGACATAAAGACCTCCTGAAAGAGCGGCCTCTGGAGGAGCGGAGATTTCTATGCAAGCCCTCACCTCACGAGGCTGATGTGACCTCAACCATGATGACCAAGGCCAGGCGCGCGCCAGCGGGCGCAGAGCGGCAAGTTTCCTCTTTGGTGCTAAGGAGGCAAGCGCAGGTGCAGAGTCCCAAGGAATCAACCAAAGGTTCTCGTCGTCGCGCCCACAACAATGTCAAAATGGCAGATGGATGTCATCGTCGCGCCCACAACAATGCCATGATCAGAAGATTTGCAGGTGAAGACCACCTTTTCTTAGGATAAGATGTACTACTTGTCCCCTTTCAAAATTGGCCACTATGGGATCCCTTTCCAGCGTAAGTTTTTGGGGAAGAGGACCGAGGCCCCTATAAATATAGCCTAGCCACCACCATAGAATGGATCGAACCCTCCGAGACCGATCCCTAGAGCTTATCACAAGAACAAGCCTCCTGAGACTATTCTTCCCCTTGTACTAGTTCATCCTCAGCCCCCGCGAGGCTAATCCATCACAAAGCAGGAGTAGGGTTTTACACCGCAAGGTGGCCTGAACCTAGGTAAACTGTCATGTCCATTTCCTTATTGTTCATCGAGCTAGGTCGTGAGAGCAGCGAGTCGATCGGCTTGAGAGGTTGAGTTCTTCTCACACACCCCTGAGTTTGAACCTTTCTTGGGTCTGCGGAGCCCGGAATCCGACATTTGGTGCGCCAAGTAGGGGGCCTGTCGAAGGTTGGCCTCTTCATCGACCGCACTTCACCCCCGCCACTCAATTTCCATGGCGGGCGTCACTCCTCCAGCCGGTCGTCCATGCATGTTCGGAGGCGTAGCGGGGCTCCGGGCTTTCTCCCCCGCCTTGCGACAGGTGCGGTGGCCTCCGAAGTTCTGGCCGGAGCAGCTGTTGCACAACGACGGTGCAGCGGAACCTGTGGAGTTCCTCTGAGCGTATGCGGAGGCCATCTGGGCAGCGAGCGGAGATGACAAGGCCATGGAAAATTGGCTCCCTATGGCTCTCACAGGCGTGCCTTGCTCCTGGCTACATGACCCGCCGAAGTCTTTGGTGGCTTCATGGGAAGAGTTGCGCAAGTTGTTCATCATGCGCTTCGCGGCTCTGGTGCCCCACGCCAACGTAGCCAGAAGGGGGCTTCTCCGTCCCCCCATGGGGCCCCTTCGGGCTGGGCGGCGCCCAAGGCTGATCTCACCTCAGACTCCAGGGATCACCCCAAGAACATGTCTAGCACCGATGCACTGCCCATGCTCTGTACCCCCACCATCTACAATGTAGCAGTCATCGAGACCCTCATTGATGGCGGCGCCGTCCTCCACGTCCTTTCCGTGGAGGCGTTCGGCCTCCTTCACATGCCTCATGACCGGCTGCTCCCCACCAAGCCATTTCCCAGAGTTGTCGGCGGCTCCACCTGCCCCGTGGGGCAGATTCGCCTCCCGGTGACCTTCGGAACGCCCAACAACTACCGCACCGAGCTCATCGACTTCAACTTCATGAGCATTGGGCTCCCATACAATGCCATCCTCGGGTATCCAACCCTCACTAAGTTCATGGTGGCGACTCATCCCGGCTACAACATGATGAACATGCCAGGAAGGACCGGTGTCCTCACCGTGGCGGGAGACGCTGGGATGCGTTGACGACCCTTAGGCTCAGCTTTAAGGCCACGGCGGCCGCAAATGCGGGGAGTGCTCCGGATGTCCCGGGGGGTGCCCCGGTGAAGAAGCCGTTGTTCTTGTCGAATACGGGTTCCGGCAACCCTTGATAGGTTCGAACTCTAGGGTGCATGCGGAGATCTCAACCTGCCCAGCCTGCCTACCCGCGATCTTCCTAATCCTAGCGCGCCGGGCTCAAAGGGACAGAGAGACATGACAGTTTATCCTAGTTCGGGCCACCTTGTGGGGTAATACCTTACTCCAGCATTTTTGATGTATTGCCTCGAGGGGCTGAGGATGAACTAGTACAGTGGATGAACTGGCCTCAGGAGGTGAGGTGTTCTTGAGCTCAAGAGAGCTGGTGAGGTGGTTGGATGAGAAGGGATCTGATCTGTTCGTCCCCTCTTTGGTGGGGCGAAGTCCTATTTATAGTGGCCTTAGTCCTATTCCCGAATGTTGGCGGGAAGGGATCCCACAACAGCCAGATTTGAAGGGGGACAAGTATCCTATCCTAACTGAAGTGGTCTTCTCCTGGGAAAAGCCTCTGGCCGCGACGCTGCGGTGGGCTTGGTGATGACCTCCATCCTGCCGTCCTGGCGGTCTTGGTCTTGTTGCACCAGAATGGAAACCTTTGGCTGATTCCTCAGGACCCCGCACCTGTCGCTTGCCTCCTTTCACCAAAGGGGAAACTGGCGCTCTGCGCCCGCTGGCGCTCGCCCGGCCTTGGTCATCATGGCTCACGTCAGCTGAGCCTCGTGAGGTGCACCTTGCATAGAACTCTCTTCCCCTTGGGAGCCAGCCTGAGGAGGCTGATCCCCTCGGGGGTCTTGGCGTCATCCGCCTCGCGAGGGTCTTGATTTGTCGATGCTGAAGCTAGGCCGTACCAGGCCACTGATAGAGCCGCGTAGTGGGCTGCAGGCAGGCAAGTCTCGGTACCCCCGCATCCAGAACATCGACAGTAGCCCCCGGTCCCAAGGCGCGCTCAGACTTGGCTTCTAGGTTAAGCCAAAGGGCAAGTGCAGAGCGCCGCAGGCCCTAACCGCCCGCGGCCTTGAACGATGCGTGGCGATTGATGGGACGTGGGCATCTCCACTTCCCCATGCTCCCTCGGAAATCGATCGACTTGACGAGTTGATGCTGCATGCAGAAGATCATCATTGTGCGAGGTCGTGGAGGCCGGCGGTTGGCCTTCCTCCAGCTATAAATGAGGGGAGGGGCAGAGCCCCCATCTCATCTCTTCCTCCGTCTTCTCGCAGCTTGTTTGTTCTCCTTCTCCTTCTTGCTTTCATCGCGCCGATCAAAAGGTTTTCCGCAGCTAAGAAAGGAAAGGCCCCTCAGGAGGGGTCTGATCCTCTCCTGCCGAAGAAATGGTTCCGCCTTCCTCACGACGCTATCATGAGGCGGGAGGTGACCAGGCCATGGCAATCGAGGCCTCTGCCCAGATTTCCTCTCCCCCTGTACACCCATGCAGAGGATGACAATATGCGCCGTCGAGCAATCCCAGGCGGTGAAGGACGAGCAGCCACTATCCTGCCCACCGAGCCGAGGACCCACGCCGAGGGCAGCTCGCGCGAGTTCGTGGTGTGGGCGGCGATGCCGCCCGACTCATGGATCCGGCTCCCGAGGTTCTTCACCCATGAGTTACCGCCGAGGGGGCCACTTGAGCTGTGGCTGCAGCACGCCAGGTGCTGCAGCCTAGCCACCGGAGCTGAGGTCGAGGTGATGCCCCTAGGGATGTCTTCATGACCCACGGATGGGGCGAGGTCGCCCGAGCCTGCCATGCAGTGGGGGCCCTCACGATCCACATCGAATACGATGGCGCCTCCACTCTGTTCTTCAAGGTCTTCGACGAGGAGGGTCGGCGGCTGGAGTGCTGCCCCGACGGAAGCAGGCCGCGGAACGCGGCCGAGGGCGCCAGATCTGCTTCCGTCCTCGCCAGCACCTCCTCCGGTAGAAGTGGCGAATCTTGGGAATCCAGTGATTCTCCTGAGCCCAGCGAATCTCCGGAGTCCAGCGTTGACTGTTACGTGTCGTCAAGCTCCCGCCGCAGTCGGAGCATGGCAGCGGCTGCCGCTCGGCATCGTCGGTGATGCGTGCTGCCCTAGTTGAAACCTTTCTCCTTTTGCTTCCCTGCGCGGAATTAGAACTAGCTCCGCAGGGCATGTAAGGATCAAAATGTTTTAATTATAGCGTCGCTCGTTGGAGTGTAGCCACAATTTGGTCGTTACTATGTTCCATTTCCTAGTGATCAGTAGTGGAGCCCAGTTGGGACAATCGGGGATCTAGCATTTGGGGTTGTCTTCTTTTCTTTCGGTTCCGTAGTCGGACTTATGAGTGTACTCCGATTGATGTATGAATTATATGTTCATTGTGTGAAGTGGAGATTGTAAGCCAACTCTTTATCCCATTCTTGTTCATTACATGGGATTGTGTGAAGATGACCCTTCTTGCGACAAAACCACCATGCGGTTAGGCCTCTAAGTCGTGCCTCGACACGTGGGAGATATAGCCGCTTCGTGGGTGTTACAAGTTGGTAATTAGAGCCTTCCCCGACTTAGGAGCCCCCTGCTTGATCGAATCGCTGACGTTGTTGAGTCTAGAACAAAAATGTTTTGAGTCTTAGGATTATATATCGGAGAGTAGGATTCTTTTTACTCCCCAGTCCCTTCGTTGCTCTGGTGAGGTCTACTGACGTAGATGTTTTGTCTTTCCTCTCCTCAAATTTCACTAAAAAAAATTTTAGGATCACGCGGGTATCTTGGAGTCGTTCCAATAGTTTTGTGACGAGAACATTGTTCTTGGTGCCTCCTGACATTTAGGGGTTGTGGCAGTGTCCCGGGGAGTTGCGCTCCGAGGTGTTGTTGTCACAATTTTGTCGTTGCAGTTCTGGAATACGTGAGTTTCGCCGACATCAAAAATATCTTTTATGCAGCTAGTGGTAAAATCACGATGCCACCCAGTACTGGGGCGGGAGTTCGGGAGTATTGCCATAGCTCGTATAACGGATGCTTTTCGAAGGTTGAGGTACACGATTTCCGAAGGTTTCTTGGTTATGTGTTGACGGATGGATACAGCTTGGATGTAGGTATTGTTAGTTTGCGTGAGATGTATTGCTTCCCCTATATCCCCAACACCAGATTGCATAACCATAAAGTTTCGGGAGTTTATAGGTGGGAATTCAAGTAGCTATAGTTTTTTTTTTCTTTCCAACAGATGCATGATATGAGATTGGGGTTCGACGTCTAGTGGTCCGCCTATCCACGGTCATTTTTACAGTGGTCTCATTGTGTCTTAATGAGTCCTTGCTATGCTGACTCGGGGACGCTTCGTATGTCATATGCACTGCCTTGTACATGATAGTGTTGTATGATCGAGCCCGTGTGGGCCCCACCATGAAAACTTCGGACAAAATCTCTATCATATGTTTGTTTCTGGCTTATTCTGCAAGCCAAATCCTTTGTTTTGTTTTATTTGTGGTATTCGAGTTGCTTCGATGTCAAGTGTTGATTCCATACCTTTTCCTAAATCGTGTTCTCATATTTCTATGGGAGTGCTAATCCTTCTTGATCACTGAGGTTGTCATGTTAATTCTTTTCCAGCCGGCGTGCTTCTCTTCAAGTGAATCCGATCATTTCAACATCCGCAAGATCAATTCTAAGTTTTCTCAACGGTATCCATTCCATCTGCCCCGAGTTGCCTTTGTTTTCTCCTGCCCTCCCACCCTTTTCTACAAGGACTCATATATTTTAATCAAGTATCCATTTATTCATGTGAAGTCTCTTTGCTCTTTTCAATCAATGTTCTTATCCGGTGATTCTCAGGAAGATAATAACGGAGCTTCTACTTTTATTATTCTTCGTCTCTTTTCTTCTCCAGTGGATTAATTTCAAGTTTTGGTTTTGATCATATCTCTTCCTTTCGTTTCACATATCTTCCCATGTGAATTTCTTATCTAAGGCTCTCTTATTTATTCACCTCTACCAGTTCATATCCGGAGTGTTGAAGATATCCTAGAAGATTCGTGTTTCCATTCTTAATCCGTTCAAGCTATTTCGAGATTATTATCTCATTCAAGTCATTTAATTCAACTAGTGCAATCTCTCTTTAAAATCATTTCAACGGTCTTTCTCTTGAGTGGGCCCTAACCCACATGTATTTTTCCAGGATCTTACTCGACTCTTCTAATTATCAGCCACCTCCGTGACCGTAGCCTCGATTATTCGCTCGGGGCGTCGAACGAGGCGCCTATCGCGGAGGGCTTGAGCTCCTGGCAGTCATTGGTGTTTTGGCTGTGAACGTTGTGGAAGACGCAGAACGGTCGGTTGCTCTTGGATGACTCGGGGTAGTCGCAACCGCGCTTTATCTGTGGCTCGGCTGCAAGCACAGCTTGTCCCTTGCGATTCACGTCCTTGGCCTTGGCTTTCTTGTCTTTTGGTCAGCATTGGGGAGCTCGAGGAGGGAGAGGCATCCCTCCTTAGCCCTCGCGCACTTTTTCGCCATATTGAACATCTCCAGGGCTGTGCAGAGGTCCTCGTGAATGGCGAGCTCCTCTGCCATCTTGACGTCACGGACGCTATCAGTGAACGCCGAGATGATGGCCTCATCCGATACCCTCGGGATCTTCAGGCGGACATTGTTAAAGCGCTGAATGTACTTCTGCTGGGTCTCCCCTGGCTGCTGCTTGAAGCGTCATAGGTCGCCCGCGGGCGGCGGGCAGTCACGAGTGCCCTGGAAGTTGGCGATGAAGCGGTTGAGCATCTCGTCCCAAGAGGAGACAGACCCCACGGGGAGGGTCAGGAGCCAGGAGCACGCGCCATCCTTGAGGGCCATCGGAAACTAGTTTGCCATGGTCTTCTCATCGCTGCTGGCTGCCTCGATGCACAGCTTGTAAAGCTGCAGGAACTCGGTGGGGTCGGCGGTGTCGTTGTAGCATGGGGGCAAGTCGCGCTTGAACTTGCCTGGCTAGATGACGTTACGATGCTCCAGGGTGAATGCGCGGCACCCTGCTGTGGTCACGGGAGCCCGTCGGGGAGGTGGAGCTTGGTCTTGGTGCTCGTGTGCCACCATCATCACATGCGGCACATGATCTTGGCATGGGGATGCTGGAAGCACACGTGCATATTCTTTGGGCCGCTGCGCTACTTGTCAGCTCGCCTCTTCGCGCGCAGGCGCCTGACGCTGTGGGTCACGCTGTGGTGCCACCGGCCTTGGCTCGACGATGGCGCCCGATGCTGAAGGTGGTGGAGGTGCCCCGTGAGCCATGTCGCCCATGGCAAGCGGCTGCTGAGGCAGCAAGCGGGCCGGCGCAGTGGAGTCTTCGGCCTCACTGACGAGCTCGGCGATGCGCTCGAGCCACTCCACATAGAGGACGTTGACTGGGAGGTAGCGAAGGAGCTCCCGCGCCATGAGCAGAGCACCTTGCGCGTTCGCTGGGCCCGACGCGGGTGGGAGGACAAAGCAGTCGGGGTCAGCGACAGAATGGCGGTGCGCCCGTCACGGCACACCGAGGGGTGCAGCGATGAAGCGTGCTGCTCGTGGCCAACAGGGCCCATGGCAGCATTGGCTGCCAGTGACGGGGGACATTGAGGATAGCCATCGCCCGCCGGAGCTGTCTGAGACACTCGGGCGGCAAGCGCGGCTCGGCACTCGGCGCGTGCCGGCCGTGTGTCAGCCATGGAAGTGTCGGAGTAGCGGTGGATCAATCGGTAGAAGAGAGGATCCCACGCGCCCCTACCTGGCGCGCCAAATTTCGGATTTTGGTTTCCGCAAACCCTTGATAGGTTCGAACTCTGGGGTGCGTGGGGAGATCTCAACCTACCCAGCCTGCCTACTTGCGATCTTCCGAAGCCTAGTGCATTGAGCTCAAAGGGATAGAGAGAGACATTAGTTTATCCTAGTTCGGGCCACCTTGTGGTGTAACACCCAACTCTAGCGTTTTTGTGGATTGCCTCGAGGGGCTGAGGATGAACTTGTACAGTGGATGAACCGGCCTCAGGAGGTGAGGTGTTCTTGAGCTCAAGAGAGTTGGTGAGGTGGTTGGATGATAAGGGATTTGATCTATTCATCCCCGTCTTTGGTGGTGGCTAGGTTCTATTTATAGTGGCCTTGATCCTCTTCCAAATGTTGGCGGGAGGGGATCCCACAACAGCCAGATTTGAAGGGGGACAAGTAGTACATACTATCCTGACTAAAGTGGTCTTCGCCTGCGAAAAGCCTCTGGTCGTAACACTGCGGTGGGCTTGGTGATGACCTCCGTCCTGCTGTCCTGGGGGTCTTGGTCTTGTTGCACCAGAATGGAAGCCTTTGGCTAATTCCTCGGGACCCCGCACCTGACGCTTGCCTCCTTTGCACCAAAGGGCAAACTGGTGCTCTACGCCCGCCGGCGCTTGCTTGGCAACCCCTTTGCCTTGGTCTTCATGGCTCACGTCAGCTGAGCCTCGTGAGGTGCAACTTGCATAGAACTCTCTGCCCCTCGGGAGCCAGCCTGAGGAGGACGATCCCCTCGGGGGTCTTGTCGTCGTACGCCTTGTGAGGCTTGGGCCCTTTTGAGGGTTTTGAGTTGTCGATGCTGAAGCTGGGCCATACCAGGCCGCCGATAGAGCCGTCCATTGGGCCACAGGTAGGCAAGTCTGGGTACCCCTGTATCCAGAACGCTGACAGTTCTCTCACGACTGGGCCGAGACGAAGCAAGTGCTGGTCGATGAGGGCGGGGAGTCCAGGGCTACCTTCACCAAAGGCGCCAGCCTACCCCGAGATTAGGAGGAGGCGTTGGTTAGCTTCTTCCATGAAAACAAGGAAGTATTTGCGTGGCAAGCGACGGACCTGGTGGTGGTCCCGCGGGCGGTGATCGAGCACCACCTCATGGTGTGCCCCAACGCATGCCCCCTGAAGCAGAAGGCGCAACGACAAGCCCCGAAGAAGCAATCATTCATCGTACAGGAGACCCACAAGCTGCGGGAGGCCGGTGTTATCCGGGAAGTGCGGCACCCAGAGTGGTTGGAAAACCCAGCCATCGTTCCCAAGAAGGGAGGGAAGGAGCGCATGTGTGTTGACTTCATGATCCTGAACAAAGCTTGTCCTCAGGATCCATTCCCTCTCCCACGCATCTAGCAGATCGCTGACTCCACTGCCGAGTGCGATCTACTATGCTTCATGGACGCCTTCTCAGGCTATCATCAAATCAAGATGGCGGTGGAAGACATAGAGAAGATGGCCTTCTTGACCCCGTGCGGGGTGTACTACTACACATGCATGCCGTTTGGGTTGCACAATGCCGGAGCAACCTTCCAACGGTTGATGCACATCGCCCTGGGCAAGCTGCTCGGGAGAAACGCAGAGGTTTACATCGACGATATAGTGGTCATGTCCCGGGAGGCAAGAACCCTTGTTGAAGATCTAGAGGAGATGTTAGCCAACCTGCGCAGGGTGAAGTTGAGGCTCAACCGTGAGAAGTGTGTATTCGGTGTCTCGTCCGGAAGCTGTTGGGGTTCCTGGTGTCGCACAAAGGAACTGAGGCCAACCCAGAAAAGGTTAAGGAGATAGAAAGGATGAGCCCCCCCAAAACACTCAAGGAAATGCAGAAGCTGACGGGCTGTGTGACCTCGCTTGGGCGCTTCATCTCCAAGCTAGGCGAGCCCCCCCCCCCCCCCCATTCTTCAAGATGATGAAGAGGAAGTACCTGTTCAAATGGACTCCAGAGGCCGACGCGACTTTCCAAGACCTAAAGAAGTACCTCACCAGCCCACCAGTGATGGTAGCGCCTCGCCCTCTTGAGCCCCTGGTGCATTACCTGGCCGCCATGCCTCACTTGGCCAGTGTGGCGATGGTGGTGGTCCGCGACACTACAAAAAAATACACTTCCGTGATGATACGTGTTTGTCACAGTATGTCGCGTTTTTTGTCATGCATGTACATCCATGACGATTTTATGACAGAATCAAGATAGTCATACCTATGTTGTCGTAGAAGTGTTCCATGACATTACCAAAATTATCATCACGGAAGTGTCCACTTCCATGACAATAAACCGCGCGTCACAGAAGTGCTTTCGTCAAGGGTGACCGACACGTGGCATCCACAATAACGGAACGCTGTTAACCTATCGGGTCCGGTTTTGGATCCGATAACCCATTAATAGCCCGGACCAACGGGGATTTTCCACATGCAAAATCATCATTGGCTGTAGGAAACACGTGTTGCCTCACCCTTGGGACAGATGTCATCCACTCATTGGACAGGAGGCGCCTATGATAGGTCGACACGTGGCATGGCCCAACAGTGGCCCATTCCTGTCAAAAAGGCCGGCCCAGTAAAAATTAGCAGGCCGGCCCATATAAGGCCTACTTGTGTCAGGTCTAATTAAGCCCACGGCCCATACGAGATGTGCCAATTCGGCCCGTGAACGGCCCGTTATAAATTTAACACCATTGCAGCCCATCATCAGTTCGAGCCCGTTAACAGCCCACTATATATTTGGGCTCAATATTGGCCCGATGAGATTTCGTCCTGTTAACGGCCCATTTAATGGATGGGCCAATTTTTAGGATGTACATCTTTCGGCCTTTTAGCGACCCATTTAAATGTTGGGCTAATTTCCACGCCGGTGTGTCTTTCAGCCTGTTGACGGCCCATAAATCTGATGAGCCATTTGTAGTCGGACCTGAGTTTCGGCCTTTTAGCGGCCCATTTAAGTGTTGGGCCAATTTCTGGCCCAGTGTCACATTCAGCCTGTTGACGGCCCATAAATCAGTTGGGCCATTTGTAGTCAGACCTGAGTTTTGGCCTTTTAGCGACCCATTTAAGTGTTGGGCCAATTCCCGGCCCTGTGTGCCTTTCGGCCTGTTAACGGACCATAAATGAGTTGGGCCATTTGTAGTCGGACCTTAGTTTTGGCATTTTAACGGCCCATGACCTTCATGGTCCAATACCAGTCCGTTTCTCTTTCGGCCTACTAAAGGCCCACAACACAGTTGGGCCATTTACAATACGACCTGACTTTCGGCCTCTTAGCGGCCTATGCTCTTCATGGTCCAGTACAAGCCCCCTGTCTCTTTCGGCCTGCTAAAGGCCTACAGTATAGTTGGGCCATATGTAGCCCAAACTTAGTAATGGCCTATTAGCGGCCCGTGAAATTAATTGGGGCCACCTGCTGCCCGCTTCGATGTCGGCCTGTTAACGACCCGGGAGGTAAGAGGGCCGACCATTAACTTCCGGCCTAGTAACGGCCCATTAACTTAATGGACCCACTAAAGTTCATACATGTCTTTAGGACAAATTAGATAATTTGAGCCCGTTACGACGAGCAATTATGCACAGGACCAAAACCGATGAAGCAAAGGTACAGCATATAGGGAATAACGTTGCACATCCAGCATATATTACAGGAAATTACATCCACTGGGCAATCGAAGATTGATGCCAGTGCAAATAAATGAGCAGAACCTAACCATCTACAACGTCAGAATCTGCAACCTCAGCACAGATGACGCCCATAAGCATGTGGACAAGTTCTCGCTGCTTTGCTACACTATCTCTGAAAACATTGATCAGTTGTTGTGTCGCACGACTCTGCACCTCTGATTCATCCACCATTTCCATCATTGCTTCAACCATTAATTGGTTCACAAACATACATTTATTCCGTTGCATTCGAGACAGAGGATACTGGACAGATTCAGATGGCGATTTTGGCAGGCTTGTATTATTGATAGTGGAGAGTGTCTCGACCACTGCATCATAACATAAATTAGGACGGGAACCAAACAGATTAATCATGAGTTATTGCCATATTACCTGGCCTAGATTTACTGGCGACGGCAGAGGAACCAGTAAACCCTCGTACAGTCATACCCCCTCCGCTTGGGAAACAACTACCGAGTCTTCCCTGCCTCCGTGTTGTTCCCTTCCTAGGCCTCACCGTCGTCCACCGCCCTAGTGCTCTCGGCGTGGCGTGGTAATGTGGTCAACGACCGACATGCATCTGAAGTGGACTGTACATGGAGAGGCTGACAGCTGGGTCCACGGCCGCACGCAAGGAAATGCCTCCTTATTACGCGCAAAATAATGATTCCTCCACCTGACATCTGGGACCCACCGAAAGGGCCTCTGTATTTCGCGACAAAAACGTTACCGCTGCTGACAGCTCGGACCCACCAGCTATATCTTCGCACGCAAGGAAGTGCCTCCTTATTACGCACAAAAAAATGAATACTCCCCCTGCTAGCTGGGACCCAGTATAGTGGGCCTACTAAGTTGATGGGGACGAAGGGCTTTGTCAACTTAGTCCATATGCACGATTCTAGCTCGACTAACCGTACGATGTCCATCCAACGGCCATAGTGCTTCTTCAACCTCTGGTCTTCTTGCTCCAGCCGCCCAAAGCAGCGCCGGTCGTGCCGCCTGCTCCTGCCTCCTGTGGCCGGTTGTGCTGCCGCGGAGGCGTCACCGCCCCCATACTACTCCCAACGTTGGCCAGGCCATCCCTCCATCCCACTCACCCACACCCCCTGTTATTCTGCGGCGACGGCAGCGCAGCCGAACCAGTGAACCCTCACACTCCTCTCCGCGTGGGCATCCACTGCTGCGTCTTCCCCGGCTCCGCGTTGTCCCCTTCCTAGGCCTCGCCGTCGTCCACCGCCGTGGTGCTCTCGATGCGGCGTGGTAAATGTGGTCAATGACTGAATTCCATCAGAAGAATACTGTACGTGGAGAGGCTGACAGTTGGGTCCACGACAGCCGCAAGGAAGTGCCTCCTTATTACGTGGAAAACAATTATTCCTTCACCTGACTGCAGGGACCCACCGGACGGGCCACCAGTATTTCGCGAAAAAAACATTTGCCCCTGACTGCTGGGACCCACCCGACGGGCCACCGTATTTCACGAAAAAAACATTCCCCTTGCTGTCAGCTCGGACCCACCGGAAGTGCCTCCTTATTACGCACAAAAAAATGAATACCCCCCGTGCTAGTTGGGACCCACCTTGGTGGGAGGCTAACTTGTGGGCCTACTAAGTTGACGGGGACGGAGGGCTTTGTCAACTTAGTCAATATAAACGATTCTAGCTCCAGTGACCGTACAACGTCCATCCAACGGCCGTAGTGCTTCTTGAACCTCTGTTCTTCTTGCTCCAGCCGCACAAAGCAGCGCCGGTCGTGCCACATGCTCCTGCCTCCCATGGCCGGATCTTATGCCGCGGAGGCCTCATCGCCCCCTACTTTTCCCACCGCTGGCCGGGCCCTGCGGCGATGGCAGCCTCACACCGCAGCCGAACTAGTGAACCCTCGTACTCCTCTCCGCGCAGGCTTCCACTGCCGCCTCTTCCCCGGCTCCCCGTCATCCCCTTCCTAGGCCTCGCCGTCGTCCACCGCCCTCGTGCTCTCGGCACGGCGTGGTCAATGTGGTCAAGGAACAACTTCCATCAGACGTGGACTGTACGTGGAGAGGCTGACAGCTGGGTCCACGGCCGCAGCAAGGAAGTGCCTTCTTATTATGCGGAAAATAATGATTCCTCCACCTGACAGCTGGGACCCACCGGACGGGCCACTGTATTTCGTGAAAAAAATATTTCCCCCTGATTGCTGGGACCCACCAGCTACATCTTCGCACGCAAGGAAGTGCGTCCGGGCAAAAAAAACGATTCGCCCCCCTGACTGCTGGGACCCACCAGCTACATCTTCGCAGGCAAGGAAGTGCCTGAGAGGCGGGACCCACCTAGCCGAAGCGTACGTAGTGTTGTCATTCTGGTCGCGAACGTGTACGTACATACTGGTCGATGTAGAGGCGCGCACGTGTCGTAGTAGAGGCGCGCATGTGTCGTAGTAGAGGCGCGCATGTACCATGTACACGTACGTACAACGTCCAGGGTGCAAGAAAGAAAATACGGCCACGTATGTACATACGGGCGGGGTCTCGAACGCCTACTCGCGCATACGTACGGCGAGGGCTCGTGTACATGGCTGGGTTGGAACAGAGAAACAGCGTCGTCGTCGTGTTAATGGGGAGGCAATGGAATGCGTCGTGTTCATGGGGAGGCAACGGAATGCTCGTGTTCATGGGGAGGCAACGGAATGCGTCCTGTTCATCGGGAGGCAACAGAACGCGTGGGAGCCAACCGGCTGGGTCGGAACAGAATGCGTGGTCGTGTTCATCGGGAGGGCTTGGACGGAACAGGCGATGGAAACAAGGCCTGGCGTACCGCTGAACGGAGAAAACGGACCTCCTACGTTCGGAACGGGGTCCTGTTGATCGGGAGGGGTGTGGCGTACCGCAAAACGGAGGAAACGGACCTCCTACGGTTGAAATGGGGGTCCTATTGATTGGGAGGGGTGTGGCGCACCGCAAAACAGAGGAAACGGACCTCCTACGGTCGAAATGGGGGTCCTATTGATCGGAGGGGTGTGGCGTACCGCAAAATGGACGAAACGGACTTGTGTTGGAGCGCAACGGTCAAAACGGGGGTCCTGTTCATCGGGAGGGGTGTGGCGTACCGCAAAACGGGACTCCACGGGATATGTTCATCTCCACCGGCGACCTCCTCCAACCTTCACGGGCTGCTATTCATCCAGCCTCCACCGCGTGCTACTCCACCAGCTACTGTTCAACCACCCCTCCACCGTCTACTGTTCATCCAGCTCTCCACACCACGGGGTCCTGTTCAACCACCCCTCCACGGGCACCCCTGCACCATCTATTGTTCATCCAGCCCTCCACACCACGGGGTCTTGTTCATCCAGAGGCAACGCCA
Source organism: Triticum timopheevii (assembly GCA_963921465.1). Classification (NCBI taxonomy): domain Eukaryota; kingdom Viridiplantae; phylum Streptophyta; class Magnoliopsida; order Poales; family Poaceae; genus Triticum; species Triticum timopheevii. The sequence goes on along the minus strand of OY997264.1, from coordinate 295,547,961 downwards.
CCACTCACTGTTCACCCAAACCCCCCCGCAACCCTCACTGTTCATCCAATCGATCGGCTTCTGTTAGCAGCAGTAGCGAAGGAATCACTCGATCGGGTTCAGTTAACAGCCATCGATCGATCGCTCGGGTTCCGTAACGCGTAGCCTGTAGTGCAATCTCTCGGGTTCAGTTAGAGCCCAATGCCTCGCTCGGGTTCAGTTAGAGCCAACGCCTCGCACACACGCGCGTACATGTACGAGAGAAACGAGCATCGCTCAGCCCCCAACCTCCCACTGTAACCGGGAACTCCCTGAAATTTTCCTCGCCCTCGCTTTTACCACGGTTTTTTCCGTCATGGACGGCCCAAATAATGTCATGCAGCTGTGTCTCCGGCCCGCCCAAGACGAAAAGCCCATTTTATGTCATGATTTTTTTTCATATAAGTAGGAGCCCACCACATCTATGATGATACTGGGTTTTGTCACAATTATCGTCATAGAAGTGTCATATGTATGACAGAAAAAAGTTCCGTTCGGCCCAAAATGTCACGGATCTGTCTTTTTTTTGTAGTGCAAAGAGTAAGCGGCAAAGGGTGTGCGGCGCGGGGCCACGCACCCGCCCAAGGCGCCGCAACCTTAGGATGGCGCGCCTGAGGCATCGGCCGCGCCGTCAGGAGATGGGGCTCCTAAAGTCGGGGCCCCTGAGGCAATAGTGGCCCTCCCTGAGGACGAGGTGTTGTATTCGTGTGGCATTGTATGCCTTATGTATGTATCCCTATCTATTATGTAATGTTGATGTAATGATATCCACCTTGCAAAATCGTATCAATATGTGGTTCTATCCTTGGTGGCACCTTCGAGTCTCTTTAGGATAGTATCGCATATTGGGCGTGACAAGTTGGTATCAGAGACTCGACCGACCATAGGATCCCCCTTCATTGATCGTGTAGTTTGGCCGTTGTTGAGTCTAGAAGAAAACTGTTTTCGGAGTCTAGTTATATCAGAGAGTAGGAATTCTTTTTACTCCACAGTCCATTCGTCGCTCTGGTAAGGAATCTTGACGTAGATGTTTTGAATTACTCCTCTTCCCCTTTAAATTTTTCTTTAGGTTCATGTAGTTAGTTTTTCGTTCGTTGGTTCTCAGCTCTTTTCATCTGGTGCATTTCTCGTTAAGTTGACTCGAGCCTCTTCATCTTTGCCGAGTTCAATCCTCAGTTGTCTTCTTTTCCCACCCACCCACCCTTTTCATCTCAGAGTCCAAGTCCGTAATCGAGTATCCATCCTACTTGTGCGAAGTCTTTGCTTCTTTCCTCAATGATTTCAACCGGTGTTTTCTCTTCAAGATATTTGTTGGTTCCCCCGTCCAAGTTGCCTTTGTTTTCCCGCCCTACCACCCTCTTCTTCCTAGAGCCTTAGTCTCTTTCGAGCATCAATTTTCATTTGTACGGAGTCTCTTCAGCCTTCCCTCAATTATTTCAACCGATGAATTTTCCGGTGGCATCAATTCAAGTTTGTCAGGTTGATCACATTCTTTTGCTTGGATCAAGTGTTCTCCTTGCTCGTTCGCCTCTCACCAGTTTATCCTTCCGGAGTGCTCAAGACATCTCAGGAGATTCGTCTGTGTTTGAATTAATTCGAGGTTCTCACCTCATTCAAATATTTCAATTGTTCCAGTGCATCATCTATCTTTTCAACATCCCTTTCCAACGGTGTTTTTCTATTTAGTGGGCCCTAACCCACAGGTCTTTTCCTAGGATCTAACCTGACTCTTCTAATTATTCCGGAGCTATTCCCAAATTCTTTTCAAAGTGTGACGTAAGAATGGATTCCATCAGTCACATGCCTACTCCAAGATCGTTTTCAAATTCTTTTCATCGTTGGCTTAACCTCTTCGCTTTTCATTCTACCGGAGTATCTCAGTAATTTTGGGTGGTGTTTCTCATCGTCATTTGAAGATCGAAGAAGAGTTTTTCCTCTAAATTTTTCCCGTTCTCTCAAAGTTTCGCGGTTCTAGCTTCATGTTATCCTCTCGAATTATTCCATTTGTTAGATATTGTTTGCTTAACCATCCGGACTATGTTAGGAGTTGTTTTCCCGTTTCTTTTCACCGGAGGCCATCGTTCCAGAAGAATTCTTTGTCCTCACACTTCAGCTAACGTTATTCAATTATCCCGGTGCTTCGTTCAAGTGTTCTTTAATCAGCTCATGATCTCTTTGTTCTTTTGCATCTAAATCCCCCTCAAGCATATTAGTTTTTCTAATTCTTCCCGGTGATTCTTTCTCTTTTCTTCATTCATTTTCATTTCTAACAGTGGTTCGTTCAACATTCTTATTCCTTGTCGGTATATCAATTAATTCGTTCTTTCCAAATTCCTACCGGTGGTTCATGAAGACCTTCCCAAATTTTGCGCTATATTCCCCCCTTAATCTTTTTCAACGCGAATAAGTAGTATGCAAATCCATTGTTTCTCATCAATTTAATTGGTGGAGGATAAGCATATCAAAATTCTTATTCTCATTTCACCGTGGTCAAGTGGATCAATTCTTTTCTTCGGAGATTGTTCGTGATGAGTGATTTTCTCGGATCTAAGTCGTTCGTCTTTTCTTTTCCGGAGTTCCAAGCTTCTCGCTGGTTTCATCGTGAAGCTCCTTCTGAATCACCGCAAGGCTCATCTTATTCTTTCGTCCTTCATTCTATCTCATCATCCTTTTTATCACCGGAGTTCTTCATGGTGGTTCTTCATGATTTAATTCATTCTTCAAGAGTTCATCAAGATTTTGTTGGTGGAGTTTAAGTATCTTTTTTTCTCGCGTCTTGAAGTGCAATTAATTCTCCATACGCTTTTGAAGTAGAGTATTGCATTTCTTCGTTCTTCTCAGATATTCAAGCATTTCGTTGTGGCACAATTTCACCTCAAGTTTTGAGATGTTTTTCCATAAGTCCACAACAAGCTTGTCCTTTTGTTGTTGATTTTCTCAACAACTCCGTTCAATCCTTCCTGCTAAGGATCCTTTCGAATTCATTCGTGGTGGAAGTTGTTCTTATCTTGTCCATTCTTTTCATTCCACTATTTCAATTCTCCCGGAGGCATTGTGGTGTTCCTCTCGTCAAGTATCGTTCCATTTTGTCAAGTTCATGTTCTATTCCATTCCATGTTCAACCGGAGTGCTGTTCAAAATTTTTTCATTCTTGTCCCTTGGCTATCTCGTTATATCGGTGCGGTTTCATATTCATTTGTTTTTTTAAGCTCTTGTCTCGTATCCTTCAAACTACATGGTCCTGTAATCTAACTTGCTCCCTTTTTCTAGCGGAGTGCTTTTCTACGTCCCTCATCTCCGTTGAATTCTGGCCTTCATGTCAAGTGACATTATTCATGCTTCCACTTCTTCCTTTATTTCAAATTCTGGCCTTCATGTCAAGTGACATTGTTCATGCTTCAATTAATGTTAATTTATTTTCTGATAATCTCACTCAATGCCCTTATACCTCTTTTTCAATCTGATCCCATTTGGAGTTGCTTTGGTTGGGTTCAAAAATGGCTCAAGTTTGAATTTAATTCAAACTTGGATTATTTTCTACCTCTAAAAATGTCCAACTCAATTTTATCAAATACTACATAATTCCTATACTCTAGGGGTATATTCATTTCTTCCTCATACCTCTCGTTATCCTCTGTGCTTTTTGCTCTTTTATTCTGTTTGAAGAAATAAAAGAAGGCAGAAGCAGTAGGAGCAGCAGCAACCCAGCAGCCGCAGCCCAGCTCACCTCCCACGCAGCCCACCTGGCCCAGCTCTGTTCACGGCCACCTGCCCCGTTGCGTTGTCGTTCTGTTCCAGAGACAGAGCACTCGCGCTCGCGCCGTGAGCTTCACGGACGCCGAGGTCGCACCGTCTTCTCCCCTCCTTTTAAGCCAGCAGCCACACCCTAGGGTTTCCCCTTCTCCCTCTCGTTTTCCTTCGCCGCCGCCACCCAGGAGGGCAGCTCCTCCCTGCTCCATCTCCTCCCTGCAGCCACCATGGCCGGCTCAAGCAAGAGCTCAAAACCAGAGTAGGAGCATCGCCAGCCGCCCCTCCCTCGACCCCGAGCACCGCAACACCTCCCCGAGTCCGTTTTGACGCCGATCCCAGCCCGAGGACGCCTTCCTCGACGTCCTCTTCGTCCTCTGCTTTGTCTTCTTCACGGACAGCAAGTCCACCGAAGTTCCTCGCCTCCTCCACGTCTATATTCTGCGTCCCTGACCACATCCTCATGTCACAGGTATACTCGGTATACCCAACTCCATCTCTTCTCTTTTGGATCGCAATTCGATCACCGGCGTAGTCGCTAGATCCATGCGATCTTTGTGTCCTCGGTGCTCCGACGAGTTCTGAATTTTGTTGTGTAGTTGCAGTAGTCGCCGTGGTTCCTCACGCTTCACCCCCGCTCTGGATCCTCTCACGCGCATGGCTGCGCTCGATTGCGAGCACGTGGCCTTGCTTCGTCTCGCGACCACCATGATCGAGGCAAGCTTCTGCTCGTCCACGAGCTCCACGCACTCACACCCCTCCCGCATATCACACACACCATGCGCACGTCCGCAGCAGCCGCATCATGCACAACAGCTTGCCCACCTCGTCCGCGTGCCTTGCATAACTCCACTGTAGCTTCTGACTCGCCGTGCTTCAGCGCCATGGCCGCAGAATCATGCATGCACACAACCACACATGCGCGCACGCATGTGCTCATTCCATAGTAGCTCCCTCCTCCTTTCCCGCACCCCCGCCGGTGTTCTTCATCCGCTTTTGCCGCTGCGTTGCTCGCCGGCGTCCACACCGAGCATCACCAGTCATCCATGGCCAAAAGCTCGTCCTGCTCATTCTTTGTTTAAGAAGTCTCGGTCTCGTATGTAATCACAAGGATTCAGATAGCCCGACTGGTCAAGCCAGTGCACCAGCACCGAAGGGTCGAGGGATCGAATCCCAGGAGCCTCAATTCTTTCCCCTCTGGGTTTTTTCCCAATCGCGCACGCCTGGTCACTTGGGCCTCTTTCACTCCCGGGCCGCGCACTGTGTTGCTCTGGCCTGTGTATGTATCTTCTTTTTCCTCTACTCTGTGTTTTTTAAGCATTTCCAGTGCATGCATATTTACAGGAAATGCCACTGTTTTGGAATTTTAATAATTAAATATCCATGCATCCAAATGAAACATGTCATATATGCATCTGGCTCAGATTTTCATGTTCTTTAACAATATGCAACTTTGCTCGCTGTTAAAAATATTTAAATTTGCTGTTTGCATTAATTTGCTTAAATCACATGCTAAAATGATTTATTTTATAACTAAATAACCGTAACTCTATTTTAAATAAACTTTATATGTAAATGGGGTAGAAAAATGCATAGATTAACTTGATGCACTTATTTTTCATGCTTAACAACTTTAAAATTGTGTATAGGGAAGAACAGTACCAAATTTTAAATATGCATATGGGGATTTTCCGGAATTGTTGTTTGTTGTTCCAGCCTCATTTAAACTTGCCTAGATAGGTAGTTTAATTATGCTTCACCTCTTGCCATGTTTAACAACATTTAATATTGTTTGGTAGCTTAAACAAGATTAAATTAATGTCACGACCGGTTTTCCAATAAAAATATTTATTGAGAAACCAATCTTTTGAGTCCAATATGAGAGAAATCCTCCTCACTGGTAGACAAATTCTTGATACAATAAGCTAGTAGCATAAAATATATTACAAGGTGAACTACGGTTGCTCAACCAAATTATTACAAGCACGCCAATAATTATACATAATGGCGGACATGACACAGTGGTGTGGAGGCATACTACTGACTCGAGGATAGGACGGTGGTGGAAAAACACAGCGGGGAGAGAGATACAAGACTCTAAAACTGTCATCTCATCGAGCGTCGAGGTGAGGCTCAATGAATTTATTTGGTAGCGGAAGCGGATATAATACAGTGACCAAATCCAGGGTCGCACGAGACTGACTGGGACTCCTCTAGGCGTCAGACTCGCTATCAAATTCTTCATCCATGAGATCGCCTTCGTCAGCACCTGGCCAAATCAACAAGCCAGTGAGTACTTTGAAAGTACTCGCAAGACAGTTCGGACGTAAGATATAACAAATGCATGCATGGATGCGTCATGATTAATTCACCAATGTACATTCAAAAATTAGCACAACAAGGTAAGTAAAAGGGAAACGGCGGTAGTCTGCCTGAAATCCCAACAAAACATAAATGGAGACCGATCGAGTGCCTGAAGCGACGCCTCGAAAGGTGAACAAATAAATATAAGGAAATGATGCCACAGTCGGGCGTCTTAGCGACACCACATAAAGGGCTTTAAAAGAAATACCACAGTCGGACGTCGGGGCGACATCACAGAAAGGGCGTTAAAAGAAATACCACAGTCGGGCGTCTTAGCGACACCACATAAAGGGCTTTAAAAGAAATGCCACAGTCGGGCGTCTGAGCGACGCCACATAAAGGGATTTAAAAGAAATGCCACAGTCGGGCGTCGGAGCGACGCCACATAAAGGGCTTTAAAAGAAATGCCACAGTCGGGCGTCTGAGTGACGCCACATAAAGGGCTTTAAAAGAAATGTCACAGTCGGGCGTCTGAGCGACGCCACATAAAGGGCTTTAAAAGAAATGCCACAGTCGGACATCTGAGCGACATCACAGAAAGGGCTTTAAAAGAAATGCCATAGTCGGACGTCTGAGCAACATCACAGAAAGGGCTTTTATTCACAAGTAAATATTACTCATAATAAACATTCAATTCATGAAAATAAAAGGGTTAGTCCATCCACAGGAATAATCATTTAACCGGACTTAGCACTCATGCGATTCACCGGAGTCTCTGTCATCAAAACTGACATTTGGTCAGGATAAGATAATATCGAACTTGGACATGGAATAGATGATTTGGAGGAATATATGACTCTGCAGAGTTTGTACAAAAATTTTCCCACAGCCAACGGATTTCCGTAGTCACGAAGGACTAGTTCCGTTTACAGTTTTTCGGTAGGAAACACAGCTAACCAGTACATACCCATCCTACCTCTCGATGCTAGGAATCACCCTAGACATCGTCCAAGAAAAACTTTTGAGACGGGGAGATCACAATCTCGAATAGCATGGGATCAAATTTATATACGCGCGCTCTAAGGGGTGCCCCCTCTCGGTCCCAACCGGAAACACCCATGCCCCCTGACCGGATGACTGGCTTTAATCCAGGGCCATGGAACCATCATCACGGCCTCTCCTTTTTGGTGTGTACCAGGAAAGCGGTTTACAACTTACTAAGCCATATTCCTTGCGGAAAACATGTGGTAGTAGAAGGAAGGAAGAATGGAAAGAACTGGAATGATACGAGTTGACATTGAAGTCACATAGTCTGGCATAAGCCTGGCATGCTACAACACTGCCATCTTACCCATCCTCATGCCAACACATGGCCATGCATACTCACATTCATCCACTCATGGATTTTCGAAACTCACTTGCCTCATCGTCTCAGGTAACATGACATTCATCGGTATGTTCATCAACATGCCATAAACCACTTAATGCAAACATGCCAAAACAATCATCATATCAAAAGTTCAAACATGCTTGCCTGGTTCGGAGTAGTCGGAGCCTAGCTCGGTGAAGTTCGCGGCTCCGTCACCTCCTTCGGTATCTACGGTATAAAGAAAATATATGCGCTATCATAAATACCAAGAGGTGCACAAAAAGTATTCCAAATATTTTTCAAATAAATCTGATAAAAAACTAGACAAAAAACTGAAGAGAACAGAAAAAGAATCAATCAAAAATACTATTCTGTCTAAAAGTTATAAAGGTTTTTGTCCAGGGACTCATCTGTAATGAACCAGAAAGTTTCCAGGGGCTAGCTTATAAAAACAGAAAACGTTTCAGTAGCAACTACGCCAGCCCAGCGGGGAAAACGTATTTTGCCCGAAGGCGTTTTCGGAAAACGATTCATTTAGAAATGACAGAGAGGCTGACGGTGGGTCCCGCCTATTAGGTTTGAATATACGAACGGGGCGGCAGATTTCGCCGGTGCCCGAGAGCTGCGGTGGTCGCCGGCGGCGATCCACGGCGAGGCAGGGGGATCGGAGGGTAACTCCGTGTTCAGGGCACCTTTCCGCGTCGGTTGGTGGTGGTGGTGGTCGCCGGCGAGTACCACGTCGGCGGCGAGCCTTGCTCCGACGGACGGCGACTCGGGTGGTCGAGGGACTCGTCAGAGAGAGCTGCGAAGGACAAATCGATGCTGGCGTTAGCTTACTGGGTGCTAGAGGAGGCTATAGACAAGATTTGGGCGCCGGGGACGGCCTCACCGGAGCGAATCGAGGTGGAGGCCGAGGCAGGTCGGGGCGGCCGGAGTTGGGGGAGGAGACCTCCTCGAGGTCCTCCTAGTGGCTTGGCGGGGCTTTGGTGAGGTGTAGAGGTGGTGCGTGCTCGAGGGTGAGCTCGGGGGCCCTTTTTATAGGCGGTCCGAGGCGGTGGCCGTGAACGGGGATCTCCGGTGAAGGTTACGGCGGCGCAGGGCTTGGTCGGGGGTGATTAGGGAGTTGGGCATCGTCGTTGAGGTCCACCGGTTCCATTTAGGTGCTAATCGGGCTGGGATTTGGTGCTATGGGCGAGTTCGACAGAACGGGGCGGCGCGGGCCCGTCGGCGGCAGGGAGCACGTTCCGTGCTTGCCGGGCCACGGCGATGGTGCCACGGGCGTGCGCTGGCATGCATGAGGCCACGCGGAGAGCACAGGGGCATTGGGCGGCGCCGAACGGCGTTGAGCCGCCGTTCCGTCCCCTGTCGGCTGCTACGGGGGTTCGGCCGCCGCAAGACACGCCGGCGCGGGCGGCCAAGGGCGCCACCGACGCCGGGTAGACGCCAAGCGCGCGTGCGGGGGTGCTAGCCAGGGAGAAGAAGCCGCGTGCAACACGCCAAGCGCACTGTCTACGCGTGATTGAAACTGACGGACGAAAATGACACTGAAAACTGAATTTTTCTGAATATGCAAAGGAACAGTGCAGCTCAGGTGTTCGACAGAATGATCTAGGCATCTAGGGATTTTTCCTTGAGCTGATTTTTGGTGGAGTGGCTACTCATTGCTCCAGTAGGCTGCCTGAATTTTGGTGGAATTTTTGGGGGAGTGTAGATATGAATTTCACCAAATTTGGCAAATCTGGTCCAAACTTGCAGAGACTGAAATTTGAAAAATTTGAGAAGAGGAGGAGTGGATCAAGATGGTTCTGGGTTATGGGTACAAAGGACCATCTAGGAGAGTTGGTTTGAGGTCAAAACTCAAATGAAAAAGGGTACTTGCTTTGAAAATCTCTCAGGCTCCAAATAATTTTCAGAAATGATTTGAGGGGAAAAATAATTAGAATAAAATCCAAAACTTGCTTGGATTAGTTGGGACAGAGAACTTAGGTTGATTACAAGGACGAGGGGAGGTTTTGGAGGGGTTTTACCACATGGGAAAAATACAAAGTCATGGGTGGTTTCCAAGATATGAAAATCCCAAATTTTCATAGAGTTTCTTTTTTAAAAGAAAGAAAAAATTAAATTAAACTCCCAAAATAATTTGAGAGGGAACCAACAGAGAAGAAGTTTCAAAAGATCAAACACCATAGTTTGAAGAAAAATAAAATCCTTGCCAAAGAAAAGAAAGGTTTTTTTAAGAGGAAGGTTTTCTGGAAGATTTTAAATGGCCTCTTTTCAAAAACCACAAAGTTTTTGCTGAAAACCAAAAATAAAAATTTTGGAGTGTCACAATTAAATAAGTTATGCGATGTTTTGTCAATATGCAACTCGTTGCATATTGAGCTCCACTTAACTTGTAGTATTGTTTGTTGCACTTTGCCATGCCATGCCTCATTAAACCGGACATGCATCATACTTGGTTGTGCATCATGCCATGTCTATGTGTTGAGTGTTTTACCTATGTTGTTTGCTTCTTTCTGGTTGTGCTTCTTCTTGATAGTTCCTGTTTCGTTGCGATCGTGAGGATTCGTTCGTCTACGCTTGGTTCATCTTCGCCCGTTCGTCTTCTTCATGGATTCGTTCTTCTTCCTAGTGGGATTTCAGGCAAGATGACCGTCACCTTGGATCTCACTACTATCATTGCTATGCTAGTTGCTTTGTTCTATCGCTATGCTACGCTACCTATCACTTGCTCTTCAAGCCTCCCAAATTGCCATGTCAGCCTCTAACCTTTTCACTCTTCCTAGCAAACCGTTGTTTGGCTATGTTACCGCTTTGCTCAGCCCCTCTTATAGCGTTGTTAGTTGCAGGTGAAGTTGAAGATTGCCACATGATGGACAGGATGGCTTTGTTGTATCACAATATCTCTTATTTAATTAATGCATCTATATACTTGGTAAAGGGTGGAAGGCTCGGACTTATGCCCGTTGTTTTGTTCCACCCTTGCCACCCTAGTTTCCATCATACCGGTGTTATGTTCCTTGATTTTGCGTTCCTTACGCGGTTGGGTGATTTATGGGACCTCCTTGACAGTTCGCCTTGAATAAAACTCCTCCAGCAAGGCCCAACCTTGGTTTTACCATTTGCCTCACGACCACCTAATTTTCCCTTGGGAGTCGCGCTCTCGAGGGTCATCTTTATTTAGCCCCCCCTAGTCCAATGCTTCTCTAAGTGTTGGTCCGAACTAGAGCCCCTTGAAGTGCCACCTCGGGGAAGCTTGAGGGCTGGTTTTAGTTGTACGGATTGCTCATCCGGTGTTGCCCTGAGAACGAGATATGTGCAGCTCCTATCGGATGTCGGTGTATCGGGCGGTCTTGCTGGTCTTGTTTTACCATTGTCGAAATGTCTTATAAACCGGGATTCCGAGACTGATCGGGTCTTCCTGGGAGAAGGAATATCCTTCGTTGACCGTGAGAGCTTGTGATGGGCTAAGTTGGGACACCCCTGCAGGGTATAAACTTTCAAGAGCCGTGCCCGCGGTTATGTGGCAGATGGGAATTTGTTAATGTTCGGTTGTAGATAACTTGACACCAGATTCGATTTAAAACGCATCAACCGCGTGTGTAGCCATGATGGTCTCTTTTCGGCGGAGTCCGGGAAGTGAACACGGTTTTGGGTTATGTATGAACGTAAGTAGTTTCAGGATCACTTCTTGATCACTTCTAGCTTCTCGACCGTTCCGTTGCTTCTCTTCTCGCTCTTATTTGTGTATGTTAGCCACCATATATGCTTAGTCGCTGCTGCAACCTCACCACTTATCCTTTCCATTCCAATTAAGCTTTGCTAGTCTTGATACCCATGGTTATGGGGTTGCTGAGTCCTCATGGCTCACAAATTACTACAACAATAGTTGCAGGTACAGATTTTGCGATTATCATGACGCGAGAGCGATGTTTGCTTGTTTGGAGTTCTTCTTCTGCTTCTTCTTCGATCAGGGGATAGGTTCCAGGTCGGCAGCCTGGGCTAGCAGGGTGGATGTCGTTTGAGTTTCTGTTTGTGTTTCATCCATAGTCGGATGGTGCTCTTATGTAAGATGATGTTGTATTCGTGTGGCATTGTATGCCTTATGTATGTATCCCTATCTATTTTGTAATGTTGATGTAATGATATCCACCTTGCAAAAGCGTCTTCAAGATGCGCTTCTATCCTTGGTGGGACCTTCGAGTTCCTTTAGGATACGGTCGCATCTTGGGCATGACACGAGGCTCCTGAGGCTCCACCACCTCAATAAGAGCAAGACTCGGCGGACACTTCCTCCCTCGTTGAGCATCTCATTTACTTTGTCAGCACCGTACTACATGACGCGCCGGCACATTACCCCATGCCGCAGAAGCTCCTCCTTGCACTCCTTGTCACTTCCGGGAAGCTGCTTCACTACATCCAAGGCCACCTTATCAAGGTAATATCAGCCTACCCCTGGAGAGGGTGCTTCGGAGCCCCAACATCGCAGGAAGGGTCGCCAAATGGAATATTGAGTTGCACGCGTTCTAGCTGGAATTCAGCACCACCCGGGTCATCAAGGGCGCGGCCCTCACTGACTTTGTGGCTGAATGGACTGATGCACCAAGCCAAGAAGTAGGTGAGGACCGCTCTCTCACCCCAGGAGACGAAGCACCCGATGGCTGCGTCATGTACTTCGATGGCGCATTCACATGCCTGTGCGCGGGGGCTGGAGCCGTGCTCATCTTGCCCACCCAAGACAAGGTCTACTATGCGGTGCAGCTCTGCTTCCAGCACGGCGAGAAGGTCTCCAACAACATCACCGAATTCGAGGGCCTGATCATCAGGCTCAAGGCCGCGGTTGCCCTGGGGGTCAGGCGCCTCACCATCAAAGGTGACTCCCAGCTCCTTGTCAACTTCTCCAACAAGGAGTACACGCCAAAGGACGAGCAACATGGAGGCATACCTCGAGGAGGTACACAAAATTGAGAAGCAATTCTTAGATTTGGAGTTGCAACACGTGCCGCGCATCACGAACAAGGAGGCATACGACATCACCAAGAAGGCGTCCTAGCACCACCCCCAGGAGCCTGGTGTCTTCAAGGAGCGGCTCTTTAGGCCGTCGGCGGCTCCCCCCGTTCCCGAGCTGCTGCTGCCTCGGGAGGAGCTGTCCGCGGCACCCACCATGTGCACCCCAGCCTGTGGCCCGGCCTCAGGGGTCCGTCTACTCCTTGCGCTCGAGTCTCAGGAGGGGTGCTGGACCGAGGAATTCAAGGTGTACCTACTTCAGGACACCCTGCCAGAGAAGAAAGAAGACACAGAAGGGGTGGCCTGCTAGGCCATTACGTACTGCGTCCAGGACGGAGAGTTCTACTGAAGGCACCCGAAAGACATCTCCCTATGATGCATCTCCAAGGAGCAGGGGTGCGAGTTGCTGGCCGGCATACACGATGGGGATTGCGGCCATGACTCCTCATCAGGCACCCTCATGGGCAAGGCATTCCGCAACGGATTCTACTAGCCCACAGCGATCAACGACGCTGCTGAATTGGTATGATCTTCTGAAGCCTGTCAATTCCATGCAAAATAGATCCACTAGCCCGCTCAGGGCTCCAGACCATCCCGCTCTCGTGGCCATTTGTAGTCTGGGGGTTGGACATCTTAAGCCCATTTCCTTGAGGGGGGCTACCGCTACCTCTACGTCGCCATTGACAAGTTCACCAAGTGGGCAGAGGTGGAGCTGTCCGCACCATCCCGGCCGGCTCTATGGTGAAGTTCATCAAGGGCCTCATGAGCCGCTTTGGGGTGCCCAACCGCATCATCACCGACAACGGCTCCCAGTTCATGAGCAACCTCCTTAAAACTTATTGTGCTAACCTTGGGACGCAGATATGCTATGCTTCTGTGGCACACCCGCAGAGCAATGGCTAGGCTGAGCATGCAAACGCGGAGGTCTTGAGGGGCCTCAAGGCAAGGTGCTTCAAGAAAAAACTCAAGGCCTGTGGAAGGGGCTGACTCGATGAACTCCCGTCCATGCTATGGTCCATCCCCGCCACCGCAACCAAGCCTAAAGGCAAGACCCTGTTCTTCCTCATCTACGGAGCCGAGGATATCCTCCCTCACGAGGTCAGGCATCGCTCCCCGTGGGTCCTGGCATTCGATGAGGCACGTCAGGACGCCTCATGGGGGATGGATCTCATGTTGGGGGAGGAACGCCGCCACCAAGCCTTGCTCCAAGCTGCGAGGCAGGCACTACGGTAGAACCACTACCGCAACATCCATTCCAGGACCCTCGAGGTGGGTGACCTCGTCCTAAGATAGGTGCTCTCTAGGGGAGGGCTTTACAAGCTCTGACCCATGTGGGAGGGCCCGGTCAGGATTGCCCGTGTGTTCAGGCCTGGCGCCGTGCGCCTGGAGATGGAGGACGGGATCCCCGTCCAGAATGCCTGGAACATCCAACACCTCTGGAAATTCTACCCGTAAAGAAAGCTTCGCACTTGTGAAGGTTTCCGCTCGTGACACTCTCACGTAATAATGAGTTTGGGCTGTACACGCCCCGGAGTCTCCTGAGCGTCGCCCTTGGGACTCATGGGGGCTTCCACCCACATCCTAGTGGCAGCACTTAGCTTCGCGCTGGTCAGAAAACTAGCATAGGTGTCGGGCAGGGCTGTTCTTCTGCTTGCTTTCTGCATCTGATTTGCGACTTCTTGAATGGAATTTGGAGTTTCATCGTCTCGTTTTGAGAATTGGGAATTTTTTCTTCTTGCCTCATTCGTTCTCTCACGCCTTGCCTCAGTAGGAGTGGCAGTTGCCTGTCCTGCGCAGGGGGGCTGGGCAGTTCGCCAAAGCCTCAGTCCCTGGTGAAAGTGCAACTAATCCCTGGGTGGTTTTGGTAATTCATAACAACATATAGCTCATTGAATTAATACTCTTTCAAGATGATCATTTCAGAAAGTTCAATGATCGGCATGGCATGGACTAGAGATGTGGACCCCTCAAAATGCTAAGGACACATATTGGCAAAAAGCTCAAGACTCTACATTTTGATTTAAGTGATCCAAGATCACATTGAGTCCATAGGAAAGCCAATACTATTAACAGGGGATGAGGTGTTGCTTAATGGCTTGCTTTCTCAAAGTGATTAGTGATATGCTCCAAAAACCCTGAACCACTTTCTCATATCCACATATGTCCTAAACCCAAAGTCAAACTCGGCCCCACCGATTTGATCTATCCGGCACCACCAAGTTCATTTGACATAGCCACTACCATAAATCCTAATCACTTCGGTCTAACCGATAGGGATTTCAGTCTCACCAAGATGGGATTGCAAACTTTCTGTTTCCCTTCATAACATTTCGGTCTCACCGAAATGAGCGACCGGTCCCATCGAGTTTGCAATGCAAACTATCTGTTTCATTTTCTTCGGGATCCACATCATCTTGATGGGAGTCCTTGGGGTTGTAGGTGTAATTGACGAAGTAGAACTTGATGTAGAGTTGGGAATCCACTTGACCAAGGCCTTTGGAGCTTCTTCAAATGCATCAATCTCCTCTTGAAGCTTCTCCTTGCCGTTTAGCTTGTGGTCTTGTGGTGGATGATCATTTTGAGCTTGTGTCCCCTAGAAGGAAGTAGGATCATACTTCTCTTGTTGAGGGATAAACTTCGTCTTGGGGTATTGATATTCTTCCCACTCAACTCCATTGGCATTGAACTTCCGTTCAAATCCAACACCTTGTTTCTTTCGGTGCCTTCCTTTCTTCCATACAATTTCCTCAAATTGCTTACTTCCGGCAAGGCTCTTGTAAACACCTTTCTCTATAATTCCCTTCAATAAGCTATTTTCTTGCTCGAGTGTAACTTGGCTAAGAGAATCATTAGTGGAATCAAGAGAACTACTAGAAGCAACAATATTGGATTTATCATGATTATTGTTACTACTAGAAGAGGAATCTTTCTTACTCTTGTTGCTAGATTTTACTAGTGGCATGTAAGTAAACAAGATTAAATGCTTGGCAATGTAAGAAGAACTTTTCTTCCGAATATCATCATTGATGGCTTTTAAGAACCCATGTTCTTGCTCAAGATTGAGCTTCTCGAAGCATAGCTTCTCATGAGTTTTTAAAAGTTCTCGATGATTTTCCAAAGTAGTGTCATGAGCTAACTTAAGAGTGTTTAGTTCTATCGGATTATGGGTTCCGCAAACCCTTGAGACGTTTGAACTTTGGGGTGCTTACAGAGATCTCAACCTACCCAGCCTGCCTACTCGCGATCCTCCTAAGCCTAGCGTGATGAGCTCAAAGAGACAAAGATACATAGCAGTTTATCCTGGTTCGGGCCACCTGGTGGTGTAATACCCTACTCCAGCGTTTTGGTGGATTGCCTCGGAGGGCCGAGGATGAACTAGTATAGTGGATGAACTAGCCTCAGGAGGTGAGGTGTTCTTGAGCTCGATAGAGCTGAGGGGATGTGAACCAGATGTTGGCGGGAAGTGATCCCACAACGGCTAAGTCCTATTTATAGTGGCCTAGGTCCTCTTCCCAAATGTTGGCGGGAAGGGATCCCACAACGGCCGGATTTAAAAGGGGACCAGTAGTACAGTTTATCCTGACAAAAGTAGTCTTCGCGTGCGAAAAGCCTCTAGTCGTAACGCTGCGGTGGGCTTGGCGATGACTTCCCTCCTGCTGTCCTGGAGGTCTTGGCTGATTCCTCGGGACTCCACGCCTGTGGCATGCCTCCTTTGCACCGAAGAGTAAACCTGCGCTCTGCGCCCGCCTAGCGCCCGCCTGGCCTTGGTCTTCATGGCTCACGTCAGCTGAGCCTTGTGAGGTATACCTTGCATAGAACTCTCTGCCCCTCGGGAGCCAGCCTGAGGAGGCCGATCCCCTCGGGGGTCTCGGCGTCGTCCGCCTCGCGAGGCTTGGCCCCTCATGAGGGTCTTGTGCTGTTGATGCTAAAGCTGGGCCATACCAAGCCATCGATGGAGCCACGTGATGGGCCGCAGGCAGGCAGGGCTGGATCCCCCATATCCAGAACACCGATAGTAGGCCCTGGGCCCAAGGCACGGTCGGACTTGGCAAGTGCGGAGCGCCGCGGGCCCAAACTACCTGCGGCCTCGATGACGCGTGGCGACTGATGGGACATGGGCGACTCCGCTTCCCCACGCTGCCTCAGCAACTGTTCCCATCTAACAAAAGGGTGCCATCTTCCGCCAGGCTTTCATTGCCTGATCTTCGCCTTGCTCCAGATCCCCTTCTCCCAGCTCCGGAAGAACTCACTAGATCTGCAAATTTCCCCCTCCAATCCTTAGCCCAATGGGACCACAGCCTCAGCCTCGGCTACCGGCTCCGCCTGGTACGAGCCGGCGCTGCTTGCGCCCTCCGTGGCCAGGGAGAAGCTCCAGACCGCGCTCCTCCTGATGGTGAGCGAGGACAACGAATTGAAGGGGATGGCACTTCGGGTCGCCACCGCTGTGCCGGAGCCCGCGAACAACACTTTCTTCCCTTTCTTCGTACACAGCGTCTACTCGGGGCTGGTGCCCCCATTCTCCCGCTTCTTCTACGTCGTTCTTCACCATTATGGCCTACACGTGCTCCACATTCATCACAACTCCATCCTCCTCTTTTCCATTTTCGCCTTCTACTGTGAGGCGTTCGTGGGGGTGATTCCCTCTGTCGCCATGCTCCGCCACTTCTTCTTCCTCTGCATGACTGGCGACCATTCAATTGGGTACATCAGCTTCGTCGCGGCGCGGGGCGGTAACATGATCTCCCGCGCCGGGAAGAAGGTGGAGGATGCCCTGAAGAGGTGGGTTCTGATGGATGCCAAGTGCTCCCAGGACTTGCCGGAGCTGCCGACCGAGCTCCCCTCCTCTGGGAAGGGGTGGTACTCTGAGAAGATCACCAACCCTTCCCTGAAGCCGTTGGTGAAGAAGATGGAGGAGGACCTGAAGAGCGAGAAGTTGACGGGGGCCATGTCCATCAAGGAGTTCTTGACACAGTGCATAGCGCCGCTCCAAGATTGCTCCCGCCCCCTGTGGAAGCTTGTGCACACTGATGACAAGATGCTCCTACGCCAGGACGCCCTTCCCGAGGAGGAGCTGAGCAAGGTGTTGCTTTACTTGACTGGGAAGGACCCGAGCAATCCTCCGGAGGACTGGCTCCCATTGTATTACCGATTCGACAGGGGAGGAGGTTGCTGCTGCCATGCCGGTCTTTGACGAGTTTGGGCTCCTGCGGACAGGGCCTCCCACGCTGCCTATATCCTTGGTAGACCTGTCCTCCGTTGACCAATAATCCGAGGCCACTGAGGACGAGGTTGTGGAGGAATCCTCTGCCCCGCGGCAGAGGGAGCTCCTCCACGACTTCCTTGACGATGATGATGAAGATGCGCCTCTAGTGGTCGAGGTGGCTCACCCCACTGGGGTCACCATAAGATCCGGGGTGGCCTCCTCGAAGCAGCCCAAGTGGACAGCTGTGAAGAAGGGCAAGACCGTGCTGATTCCTCTAGGCAGCGTTCTGCCTTCTCCCGCGGCATCCTGAGTGGCGCCAACCGCGAGTTCTCCTGCTCCCAAGAGTTCAGCTCCAGCTGCCCCCTCTCGGCGCCCGCTGCTTGGCCTGAAGAGGAGCTATGTCTTTGCCGACCAGTAAGTCTTCTCCTTGGCCTTGTTCATTGATTCTTGAAGCGATGATTAGCGTCTTCATCTGTCATTAGGCAAGAGTCATCGAAGAAGCAAAAGGTGGGCCTGGAAGTCGCCGTGGTCGAAGGCACCAAAGTGGTCGCCGCGGCCCTGGCAAAGGAGAGTGCCGCGGCCCCTGCAACTCCGGCGGTGATGTTGTCTCCCAGGGAGTGGAAGCCCGTCCTCAGGAGGTGCCAATGCCTTCGGCGCGGCTGACCCTGCTGGCACCCATCCTCGCTGCGGCTACTGAGATTGCCCAGCCTCCGGAGCCCCCGGTCTTTCCTGATGCTGAGGCTTCTTTTGTCTTGGCGTCGAGGATGTCTTCTCCCCTGCCCGGCGTGCAGCCAAGCCATGGCGCTCCTGCACCTCCGGGGCCATGGAGGAGGCAAGGGCGGCGCTGAACCTCCTCCAGGGTGAACTTCGGGGCCTGGACCGGTGCTCGGTGTTGGGACGTCTGGGGCTGATTTCTGGTTGGCTCTAGGGCAATGCGTCTATCCGTGCGGCCTAGAGCTATGCGGAGGAAGCCCAGAAGTTGCTCGGGGTGGTTGCCACCAAGCACGACCTGGCGCGGAAGGAGGCCACGGAAGCCAACTATCGGTGTCGCATGGTGGAGGCTGAACTGAAGGCTCTTCGGGATCAGCCGACCACCCAAGCCAGCCAGCTCCAGGAGCGTGAGGAGAAGCTGAAGGCCCAGGAAGCTGCCGCTGCCAATCGAGACACCAAGCTGAAGGAGGCGGCCTTGGAGCTGGCTGCGGAGTGCGGCTGCCTGAAGAAGATGAAGGATGACGGGGAGGTAGCCCTGGTGTCCCTTGCCGAGGCCAAGAAGGCGGCCGCCATGGAACGCAGCACCCTTGCGTCCCTTGAGGCGAGGTTCCACAAGGCTCAGAGGTCGCTCTTTGGGGACGATTCCGTGAAGAAGGCGACAGCGACGACCCCGAGGGAGAGCCCTGCTGCTCTGCTCCCTGAAGTCTTGGAAGTGCTCGAAGATGCTGTCGACGGGTTTGGCTCTTTGGTGCAAAGTGAGGCGCGCTCGCTTTCTTCCTTAGCCCATACGTGCGTCTTCAGCCATCTCTATCTCCAAGATGCCGGCTTCGACTTTTCCTCCTTCCTTGCTCCCGTGGACTCCGACTCCGAGGACGCCGACTTCGACTTCTCCTCCTTCCTTGCTCCCATGGACTCCGACTCCCAGGACGCCGCTGTTGCCGCCATGAAGAGCTCCGTGGATGCCATGCTGAGTAAGTTCCTGGTCGTCGGTCCTCCGACCGAGGCAGAGGGGACGGGCGATGCGCCTGACGACGGGGCTCCGCTGGCGGGTGACGGCGGCACCCAGGTCTGAAGGGGTGGCTTGGCGACGCTGCTCTTCCCTGTTCGTCCTATATCATGTAGAACTCCTCGGGGAGGCGTTTAAAACTGTTTGCTCGAAACAATATGTTTTATAATAATTAGGTTATGGTCCCTCGACTTTTCTGTTTGCTTTGTTGTTCTGCGTCGGCAGAGCCCGGCCAAGCCCATACCTCAACCGTCGTTGGGTCGTCGAGATCGCCAAGACGAGCCCAAGGGGTGAGGGGCTACGTGACTAGTTAGGCTCCTGAGACATTATGCTCAGGAGTCCTCCTTGATGTGCGAACAGCTTAGGAAAAGGTGTGGAGGTAAGCCTTGATGTTCTGCGTTGGCAGGGCCTGGCCCCGCGCATACCTCAGCTGCTGTGGGGTCGTCCGGATCGCCAGGTCGAGACCAAGGGGTAAGGGGCTATGTGACCAGTTAGGCTCCTGAGACGCGATGCTCAGGAGTCCCCCTTGATGTACGAACGACTTGAAAAGGAAGGGTGAAAGTCAGGCCTTGGCATTCTGTGTCGGCAGGGCCCGGCCCCGCGCGTGCCTCAGCCGCCGTTGGGTCGTCCGGATCGCCAGGACGAGCACAAGGGGTGAGGGGCTATGTGGCCAGTTAGGCTCCTAAGACGCAATGCTCAGGAGTCCCCCTTGACGTACGAACCGACCATCATACCTTTTCCTCGCCGAGCTCTCGCTTGGGAGGGGTGCGCGAAGACCAAGCCTGTGTGGCCTGGCGAGGTGGGGTATGCCAAGCGTGACTTGAGCGTAGCCCCCGTGACCAGCCCCCTCGCGCTACCCACCCGAGGGAGAGCAGAACGGTGAGGCTAGTCACTGAGCCCGGAGGCTCCCTAGGGTTAATGCGGCCGCGAGGCCACCCTCAGTTGTTTATCACCAGCGCGGAGCATAGCGCTTCCGCTCTTGCACGGGCATAGCCGCTCCTCGGCAGTGTCGTCGGACAGCGCGAAGCATGGTGCTTCCACTGGTGCGTGGGAGGGGGATCCCTCTAAGGAGAGCCCCCGGGGCGTGTATCGTCCCGCCCTGACACGTGGCTTGCACGGCAGGGCTGGAGGAGGTGTACATGGGCACCCGTGAGCCAGTGCGGGGTTCACGAGGCCCTACCTCAAGGCGGGTTGCACCTGGTCTTGATTGGGGATGCTTGTGTTAATCCCGCGAGATGGTAAGGCAGCCTGCGCCGAATGAGTCACCTGAGGTTATTGCATGAGAAGGCCAGACACCAACGACCCTAGGAGGTGATGTGAACGGGGCCGGCTCGCCAGATAGAGCTCAGCCGTTGGGTTTATCAACGCTGCAAGGACGGACCCAAGCACAGACGTCGTGCCCTGTCTTCTCATGCAAAGATCTTGAAGAAAAACAACCGACGCGTGGTTCTCGTGGCCACGGGGGCACCAGGTCGCGCGCCCTTACTCATCCACCCGCGATTAGCTCATGCGAGAAAAAGGCACCAATGGCCATGGGAGGTGACGTACACGGGGACTGGCCCGTGAGCCAGAGCTCAGCCTCTTGGATTTAGCGATGCTGCAGGCACGGAGCATAGACGCCGTGCCAATCCTTAATCATGAGGCGGTCGCGGGAGAGCTCGCAAGGGCGCGATACGTTCTTAGCGACGAAGCGCTGGTCAGGAAATTAATAACTTAAAGGTAGCTTGCGAATGAGGGTAAACCAACTCTGATAGATGCAAAAAGGGATACATGCCGGAGGGACGGGCCCATGCGGTCTGGGGATGATGCTGCCCGAGGGGAGCCCCTAAACTAAACGAACTAGAGAGATGTCACCTGGTACCATCGCTGAACAGGTGTTGAGGTAGCCAAAAACGCGCGCTGCGAGAGTCGCTCCTCACGAGCCGCCTTGGTGCCGAGCCTCGGGAGGCTCCAGGAGGTGCTCCTCCATCTCCGCCTGGATCGCCTTATGCCTGGCCTCATGAGCCGCCAGGGCGTCCCTCATGCAGCATTGGAACGCCACAGTCGCGCAAGGTAGGCCGAAGGGCATGCAGACGTAGCTATGGGGTGGACCCTCACATCGGCCAACATGAGATGGCCAGATGAGCTGCCGAGACGCGACCTTGTTGAGCCCTGGGATATCGATGCAGATGCGGAACTCCTTACCCTCGCTGGGGCAGTGAGCTGCGCCCTGTGGCAGGCAATGGTCGCCATGCAGAACCCTTGCGTCTTGAATCCCCTTGATTGCCTTGATGATGAACTTCTGAACGCCTGGTGCCTCCTGCCTCTTGCCTTCTCCTAGGAAGCATTCTCTGAAGAGTGCCTCCACATGGTGCCCGAGCGCCTCCCTCGTGACCGTGGCTAGGTCTGAGGCCCTCTTGAGGAGGGCCCCCAAGCCCAGCCTAAGAGGGGCGCCTGGCGCGCCTTCCTATGCGATCGGTGAAGGTGCCACACCCGGGGACGCGTGGCTCAGCACGGCGTCCTTGGGCGATGCTCCTTCACGAGACCCCTGTCCTAGATGCCGCTTCTTTGCCT
This sequence comes from Triticum timopheevii, assembly GCA_963921465.1. NCBI lineage: Eukaryota > Viridiplantae > Streptophyta > Magnoliopsida > Poales > Poaceae > Triticum > Triticum timopheevii. The sequence continues at coordinate 295,526,043 of OY997264.1, read as the reverse complement.
TGGGGGCGATGTCAGGAGGGAGGACACCGCCCTCATATTCAGGGTTCTCGACCGCTGCAGCCTGGAAGGCATGCTCGAGGGAGCACACCGCATCCTTTTCTTAACATGCAACCGTGATGACGCCACTACTTCCTGACATCTTGAGAATGTTGTAGCCATGATGCGTAGCCGCCATGAACTTGGCCAGTGTTGGGTACCCTAGGATGGTGTTGTAGGGCAGACAGATGTCGGCGACGTAGAAGTCGATGAGCTCGATATGGTAGTTGTTGCGCTCGCCGAAGGTGATAGGGAGGCGGACCTGCCCGATCGGGTGTGTAGAACCGTCGGTCACTCCTGAAAATGGCTTTGTTGGATGAAGCTGGTAGTACGGCACTTGGAGTCTGTCGAACGTTTGAACAGATAGGACATTGAGCCCCACTCCACCATCGATGAGAGTCTTGGTGACGACCACGTTGCTGACGACAGGGGAGCAGAGCATGGGGAGCGCGCCAGTAGTGGCCGCGCACTTGAGCTGCTATGAGGAGCTGAAGGTGATGGCACACTTGGACCACCTGAGAGGGCGAGTTGCTTCGGGCTTGGGGAGCACTTCATTCACCTCGCGTGCGAACTGCTTGAAGATGCGGTGGGAAGCCGGGGCCTGTGAGCCGCCCAAGATGCAGGCGATGGCTCGAGGCTCCTGGAAGCCCCCAGACCCCTCGTCCTGGTGGTGATCTTCATTCCTTCTTGGAGGGGGAGGCAGTGGACGTAGAGCTGCATTGCCCTGAGGGCGCTGCTCACGAGGCTTCTCCCTCCAGGCGCCCTAGCGAGGTTGGCCCTGCCAGCGGTCCTCCCGAGGCTGGTCGCGCCACTCCTGACGGTGGTCGAGTCCGTCCCAGCGTCCTTTGCCTCGGCCGCCTCCACGGCCATAGCCTCGATCGTTGCGCTCGGGGCGTCGACTAAGGCGCCCGTCGTGGAGGGCCCTGAGCTCCTGACAGTCATTGGTGTTGTGGCTATGAACATTGTGGAAGATGTAGAATGGCCGGTTGCTCTTGGATGACTCGGGGTGGTCGCAGTCGCGCTTCGTCTCTGGCTCAGACGCAAGCACGGCTGGCCCCTTGCGCTTCACGTCCTTGGCCTTGGCCTTCTTGTCTTCTGGATCAGCATGAAGGAGCTCAAGGAGGGAGAGGCGCCCCTCCTCAGCCCTTGCGCACTTGTTCGCCATGTTGAACATCTCCGGAGCTATGCAGAGATCCTCATGGATGGCGAGCTCCTCCTTCATCTTGACATCGCCGACGCCATCAGTGGATGCTGAAATGATGGAGGCGTCCGACACCTTGGGAATCTTGAGGCAAACATTATTCAAGCGCTGGATATACTTCTGCATAGTCTCTCTAGGTTGCTGCTTGATGCGACGCAGGTCACCTGTGGCCGGCGGACGGGGGCGAGTGCGCTGGAAGAAACTGACCCCTCAGGTAGGTTCAGGAGCCAAGAACGCGCGCCATCCTTGAGCGCCATCAGTAACCAGTTTGCCATGATCTTCTCATCGCTGTTGGCCACCTCAATGCTCAGCTCGTAGAGCTACAGGAACTCGGCGGGGTCGGCGGTGCCGTCGTAGCGTGGAGGCAGGTCAGGCTTGAACTTGCTTGGCCAGATGACGTTGTAGAGCTCCGGGGTGAACGCGCGGCATCCTGCCGTGGCCACTGGAGCCCGTCGAGGGGGTGGAACCTGGTCATAGTGCACGCGCACCGCCACGTCCTGCAGCGGTATGCAGGCCTGGTGCGGGGGTGCTAGAAGTACGCCCACTTCTCCTTGAGGTCGCTGCACCACCTGGCAGCTCACGTCCTCCCGAGCCGGCGCAGGGCGCGGTGGGTCGTGCCGTGGTGCCACACGCCTTGGCCCGATGATGAGGCCCTGGGCTAGAGGTGGCGGAGGAGCCCCGTGAGCCACGTCGCCCGCTGCAGGTGGTTGCTTAGGCAGTGAGCGAGCCGGAGCGGCGGAGCCCCCGGCCATGCTGACGAGCTCAATGATCTGCTCAGCCCACTCCTCATAGAGGTAACCGACTGAGCATTAGAGAAGGAGCTCCCGCACCATGAGAAGAGCGGCCTGTGCGTCCGCCTGGCCGTGACGCGCGTGGGATGACGAAGCTGCTAGAGTCAGTGACGTAGTAGCGGTGCACCCATCATGGTGCACCGACGGGTGCAGCAATGAAGCTTGCTGCTCATGGCTGGCAGGGCCCGTGGCAGCATTGGCCACCGGAGACGGAGCACGACGAGCACAGCCATTGCCTGCCGGAGCCATCTGAGCAACGCGAGCGGCGACTGCGGCCCGACGCTCGGCGGCGAGCTCGGCGTGCGTCGGCCATTGAGGTGTCGTAGTGGCGGTGGTTCATCGACAGAACAGAAGATCGGATGCACCCCTACCTGGCACACCAAATGTCGGATTACGGGTTCCACAAACCCTTGAGAGGTTCGAACTCTTAGGTCCGTGCGGAGATCTCAACCTACCTAGCCTGCCTACTCGCAATCCTCCTAAGCTTAGCGCGACGAGCTCGAAGAGACAAAGAGACACATCCGTTTATCTTGGTTCAGGCCACCTTGCGACGTAATACCCTACTCCAGCATTTTGGTGGATTGCCTCGGAGGGATGAGGATGAACTAGTACAATGGACGAACTGGCCGTGGGAGGTGAGGTGTTCTTGAGCTCGATAGATCTGAGGGGATGTGAATCAGATCCCATCAGATGCCCCTCTATGGTGGTGGCTAAGTCCTATTTATAGTGGCCTTGGTCCTCTTCCCAAATGTTGGCGAGAAGGGATCCCACAACGGCCGGATTTGAAAGGGGACAAGTAGTATAGCTTATCCTGACAAAAGTAGTCTTCGCCTGCGAAAAGCCTCTAGTCGTGACGCTGCGGTGGGCTCGGCGATGACCTCCGTCCTGCCGTCCTGGCGGTCTTGGTCTTGTTGCACTAGAATGGAAACCTTTGGCTGATTCCTCGGGACTCCACGCCTGCGGCTTGCTTCCTTTGCAAAGAAGAGGAAACATGCGCTCTGCGCCTGCCTGGCGCCCACCTGGCCTTGGTCGTCATGGCTCACGTCAGCTGAGCCTCGTGAGGTATACCTTGCATAGAACTCTCCGCCCCTTGGGAGCCGGCCTAAGGAGGCCGATCCCCTCAGGGGTCTTGGCGTCATCCGCCTCACGAGGCTTGTCCCCTCATGATGGTCTTGTGCTGTTGATGCTGAAGCTGGGCCGTACCAGGCCATCGATGGAGCCATGTGGTGGGCCGCAGGCAGGCAGGGCTAGATACCCCCATATCCAGAACGCCGACAAGTTCTTTAGTTGTACGCTCAATCTCCTTCTTATCATTGTCATTCTTTTCATCTTGATTAGAATGATTAATAGCAATTCATCATAATATTCATCACTAGAGTTGTCAACAAGTAAATCATCATCACTTAGCAAATCATCTTCATCACTATTGAAATCAACATACTCGGAGTGTGATACCTTGGGGCCTTTAGCCATGAACCATCTCCCAATTCCTTCATTTGGTGACTCAACTATGTGACAGGAGTTGGTTAACACAAGTGCTAGACCGGCAACACCTTCATCTTGAGTAAATTTGGAGTCGGAGTGATAACTTCTCTCAGAGTGGTGGTCGGAGTCGGAACCGGATACCCATTCACCAACATGAGCTTGATGTCTTTGTTTTGTGTATCTTCTTGATGACTTGTCCTTCCTTTTCGAATCCTTGCTTCTGCGAGAGGTTCTTCGCTCATAACGATCATCTCCACTCCTTCTCTCTCTTGGAGGTGATTCTTCCCTTTTGCTTCTCCTTTTAGGTGAGTTTTCTCTTCTTTTGTAGGAAGCCGTACACTCATTGGAGTAGTGTCCGAGTCTTCCACAATTATAGCAATTTCACTCATGACTAGAAGATCTTTTGTCATTGTAGGACCTTGACTTGGAACTCCTTTCCTTGCTTCTACACGAACTTGTTGAAGTTCTTCTCCATTAAGGTCAATTCTTCATTGAAGGCTTGTTTCTCACTTGATGATGTAGGAACATCACATGAGGCTTTGTAAGCACCACTAGACTTGTTGTTAAGCTCTTCTTTATCCTTGAGTGACATCTCATGAGCAACAATTCTTCTAATGACTTTGGTTGGCTTGAGATCTTTGTAATTTAGCATCATTTGGATAAAAGTGCACACGGTATAACATTTTCCATCCAAGGCTCTTAGGATCTTCTTGATGATGAATTTGTCGGTCATCTCTTCACTTCCTAAGCTGGCAATCTCATTTGTGATCAGACAAAGCCTAGAGGACATTTCAGCGACACCTTCAACATCCTTCATTTTGAACATGTCAAGCTGACTTTGAAGCACATTCAACTTGGATTCCTTGTCGGAGTCGGTACCCTCATGCATATCAACCAAAGTATCCCAAATTTCCTTTGTTTTCTCAAGACGGCTGATTTTGTGGAATTCTTCGGGGCACAATCCGTTGAAGAGGATATCGCAAGCTTGAGCATTGTATTGCAACATCTTCAATTCTTCTGCGGTAGCTTCACGATTTGGTTCTCTCCCATTAAATAATTCGCCTTGCAAACCAATCCACACAATTGCATAAACGGCAGGGTTATGTCCAAGAATATGCATTTTCATCTTATGCTTCCAACTAGGAAAATTAGTATGATCAAAGTAAGGATCTCTACGGTGGTAATTTCCCTCGCTAGACGCAATACTCTCCTAGGTTGTGAAACCAAGGCTATGATCACCAAAGCTATGGAAATCATGGCAAATGGGGACCAAAGATCTGACACCACTTGTAGGATCGAAAGTATGTCACGAGGGGGGGTGACTAGACTACTTGACCAAATAAAAATCTAGCCTTTTCCCAATTTTATGTCTTGGCAGATTTTAGCAACTTAGCACTAATCAAGCAATCAACCTACACATGAAAGTCTAAGAGTATAGCAGCGAAATGTAAATCATTGCATATGAAGGTAAAGGAGAGGAGTTTGAAGGAAGCAAACAGAATGTAGGCACAGAGATTTTTGGCGTTGTTCCGATAGGTGGTGCTATCGTACATCCACATTGATGAAGACTTCAACCCACAAAGGGTAACGACCGCGCGAGTCCGCGGAGAGCTCCACCCATGAAGGGTCCACGAAGAAGCAACCTTGTCTATCCCACCATGGCCATCGCCCACGAAGGACTTGCCTCACTTTGGTAGATCTTCACGAAGTTGGTGATCTCATTGACCTTACAAACCCCTTGGTTCAACTCCACAATCTTGACGGAGGCTCCCAAGTAACACCTAATCAATCTACGAGACACCAATCTCCAAAAGGTAATAGATGGTGTGTTGACGATGAACTCCTTGCTCTTGTGCTTCAAATGATAGTCTCCCAAACACTTAACTCTCTCTCATAGATTTGGCTATGGTGGAAAGATGATTTCAGTGGAAAGCAACTTGGGGAAGGCTAGAGATCAAGATTCTTGTGGTTGGATTTGGATGTCTTGGTCTCAACAGATGAGTAGGTGGTTCTCTCTTAGAAAATGAATGTTGGAAGTGTAGGCACGTTTTGATGGCTCTCTCCACGATGGAAGAATGGGTGGAGGGGTATATATAGCCTCCACAAAAAATCTAACTGTTACACACAAATTCCCAAACTCGGTGAGACCAAAAGTGAAGCTCGGTCAGACCGATTTAGTTCAAAATGTGAACGTTAGGCTTTTCGGTGGGACCGATATGATCAACTCGGTGGGACTGATGTGCTAGGGTTAGGGCATAACTTGATCTTGGTGAGAGCGATCACATGAACTCGGTGGGACCGATTTCAGTAATAGGAAAACAGAGAGTTGGTTAGGCAAACTCGGTGGGACCAATCACTCATTTCGGTGAGACCAAAACATTACGAAGGGAAACTGAGAGTTTGCAATCCCATCTCGGTGAGACCGAAATCCCTATCGGTGAGACAATAGTGATTAGGGTTTGTGGAAGTGCCTATGTCGAATGAACTCGGTGGTGCCGGATAGATCAAATCGGTGGGGCTGAGTTTGGCTTTGGGTTAAGACATATGTGGATATGAGAAAGTGGTTGAGGTTTTTTGGAGCATATCACTATGCATTTTCAAGCTTTTTGGTAACTTGTTGCCAACGGGGGAGAAAGTGTATAGATCATAGGCTTGAGAGAGGGAGAGAGAGAGATCTTTTCTTCTTTTTGGCTCTTTTGCTACTTATTTGCTTGCTTGCTTGGATGATACTTTATGGTTATGTGTGTGAGATACTTGTAGGGTCATGTGTTTGGTCATTTCATACTTAATGTGTGTGCATATTCTCTATCTCTTATGTATGATCATTCACAATTTGCCTGGTGATGAGTGCATATTCTATTTTCTATCATTTTGAGTGCTCCTCCCAGATGTATGTGACATGGAAGAGTAACTCACAATCCTAATTAATTATGCATTTGCATTCAAAAGCAAATTTTAAATAATGCACAAATTTAGGGGGAGCTCTTGCTTATCACATAATTCTCAAAGCGACGATGTATTTCATTCTTATTGTCATTTGTCAAGCTTTGATCTATATGTTGACATCAATTACCAAAAAGGGGAGATTGAAAGTGCAACTAATTCCTGGGTGGTTTTGGTAATTCCTAACAACATATAGCTCATTGAACTAATACTCTTTCAAGATGATCATTTCAGAAAGTTCAATGATTGGCATGGCATGGACTAGAGATATGGACCCCTCAAAATGCTAAGGGCACATGTTGGCAAAAAGCTCAAGACACTACATTTTCATTTAAGTGATCCAAGATAACATTGAGTTCACAGGAAAGCCAATACTATTAAAAGGGGATGAAGTGTTTCTTAATGGCTTGCTTGGTCAAAATGCTTAGTGATATGCTCCAAAAACCCTCAACCACTTTCTCATATCCACATATGTACTAAAGCCAAAGTCAAACTCAGCCCCACCGATTTGATCTAGCTGGCGCCACTGAGTTCATTTGACATAGCCACTGCCGCAAACCCTAATCACTTCGGTCTCATGGATAGGGATTTCGATCTCACCGAGATGGGATTGCAAACTCTCTATTTCCATTCATAACATTTCGGTCTCACCGAAATGAGCGATCGGTCCCACCGAGTTCGTAATGCAAACTCTTTGTTTCCTTTTTGTAATGTTTCGGTCTCACTGAAATGAGCGATCGGTCCCACCGAGTTTGCCTGACCAACTCTCTGTTTGCCTATTATGAAATCGGTCCCTCCAAGTTCATGTGATCAGTCTCACCAAGATCAAGTTATGCCCTAACCCTAGAAGATCGGTCTCATCAAGTTGATCATGTCGGTCCCACCGAAAAGCCTAACATTCACATTTTGAACTGAATCGGTCTGACCGAGATTCACTATTCGGTGTCACCTTGTTTAGGAATCTGTCTGTAATAGTTAGATTTTGTGTGGGGGCTATATATACCCCTCCACCCATTCTTCCTTCATGGAGAGAGCCATCAGAACGTGCCTACACTTCCAACATTCATTTTCTGAGAGAAAACCACCTACTCATGTGTTGAGACCAAGACATTCAAATGCAACCACAAGAATCTTGATCTCTAGCCTTCCTCAAGTTGCTTTCCATTCAAATCATCTTTCCACGATAGCCAAATCTGTGAGAGAGAGTTGAGTGTTGGGGAGACTATCATTTGAAGCACAAGAGAAAGGAGTTCATCATCAACACACCATCTATTACCTTTTGGAGGGTGGCGTTTCCTAGATTGGTTAGGTGTCACTTGGGAGCCTCCGTCAAGATTGTGGAGTTGAACCAAGGATTTTGTAAGGGCAAGGAGATCGCCTACTTCGTGAAGATCTACCAAAGTGAGGCAATCCTTCATGGGCGATAGCCATGGTGGGATAGACAAGGTTGCTTCCTCTTGGACCCTTCTTGGGTGGAGCCCTCTGTGGACTCATGCAGCCATTACCCTTCGTGGGTTGAAGTCTCCATCAATGTGGATGTACAATAGCACCACCTATCGAAACCATGCCAAAAATCTCCGTGTCTACATTCCGCTGCTATACTCTTAGATTTGCATGTGTAGGTTGATTGCTTGACTAGTGCTAAGTTGCTCAAATTTGCCAAGACCTAAAATTGGGAAAAGGCTAGAATTTTATTTGGTCAAGTAGTCTAATCACCCTCCCTCTAGACATACTTTCGATCCTACACCTAGCCTTGTGGCATATCCGTCCTCACACGACGCTCTCGAACGAGCTCACGGGCATTTTCCTCTGGGGCTGCAAGGGCCCCCCTGAGGCCTGGCAACCCTGGGTCACCTCCCGGCAAGGAGCGCTCCCGTTCATCATAGGAACCCTAAGCTAAGTTGTCCCAATCACAATCAATGGCAACATAGATATCAGGAGGTAGCATAGAAACATTAACATATGGGTGCAAGCGCCATATTTCATTACACGCCAAGTAGGTCCTCCTACTTATTTTTTTTATTACATTAGAAAGAAAGGAACAAAAGCAAGTATGCGATGACGATAGCTCCTGAGGCCAGGCCCTAGCAGCGCTCGGGCTCACCCAAAGTCCTCCTACCGCTTCACCGGGGCGGGCAGGCGGCGCAGCTTGTCTCCCCGCCCGGTCCGGGCTTAGCGACGTGGCGGCTCATCGGAGTCATCGTCGCTTGAGCTTTCCATGGAGGAAGAGCCGCCACTACTGGAGGTGGCACGACCATCGCCAAGGGCAAGCTCATCAACGGCGATGATGTCGTCCCTCTGTCCGTCATCGTCACCACAGTCGTCGTTGTTGTCGCTCTTTGGGCAGTACCCTACGCGGGGGCCGTCCTCCCCGAAGATCCTCACATAGAGGGTCGCGACTCCATCGTACCTAAAGTGGAGGGTGCACCTCCCGCGCAGGTTCCGTGCGCGGGCAAATGACTTCCACCGGCGGTTCAGGAACACGTTGCCGGCGACCGTGACCTCAGTCTCCACCCATGAGGCCTTGCTGCAACAGCCATCCGCCTAAAGCCAGAGGCCAATAGGCCCTCCGGCCGGTAGCACGCTTGCGAAGAAGCAAAAAACTCGAAGCCCAATGCCTGCAGGCAGCTCCGCCCACACCACGAACTCGAAGCCCAAAACTCGAAGTCCCCGTGACTCACAGATTCTACCAAAACAGATGTAGGTACCGATGATACCAGCGCAAGTGGCGCAGTCGAGCTCAAGTGGGAGTTTGACGAGGACCGTGGTCGTTACTATGTTTCATTTCCAGACGATCAGTAGTGGAGCCCAGTTGGGACGATCGGGGATCTGTGTTGCATTTGGGGTAGTCTTCTGTTATTTTGGTTCCGTAGCCGGACCTTGAGTGTAAACTGAATGATGGATGTTTATTTATGTATTGTGTGAAGTGGCGACTGTAAGCCAACTACGTATCTCTTTCCCTTTATGTATTACATGGGTTGTGTGAAGATTACCTCACTTGCGACATTGCTTTCAATGCGGTTATGCCTCTAAGTCATGCTTCGACACGTGGGAGATATAGCCGCATCGAGGGCGTTACAAAGGTTGTGTAGTAGACATCAGTCAACATCTAGGGTCTCAACAGGGATGCATCTCAGGGCCTCTTCTGGCCATCATGCATGAGCCAGAGTTGGGGCTACCCCTGCAGCTACGCACACATGCCCTTATGCCTCGTGAACATGGGTGCTACGTACCAGCGCCTCGCGAGGCCCGATGCCAGGCAATGATGACTCCAGAGGCCCTGGACCCTCGCGAGCCCCCCATGCCTCGCGGGTCTCTCGAGCCTCCGGAGCCCTTAGGATTATGAGGATCAATCTTCATCGACTACCTCGACGCTTCCGAAGCATCATTGCTAGGTGACCTTTTGGTTTGTTCAATTGAGGCGCCCCTCGAGCTGCCTTGTCCTCAAGCTATCAGGGCCCGTCCCTACGGCTGTATTGTTTTGCGCATGTATCAGAACTAGCTCTGCCTTTGATGAATTTGCTAAGTATTCCTACTTTCATGCCCGGTGCTTCGTCACCATGAATGTCGCCGCGCCCTCACAAACCCATCCTCGATCGCCTCATGATTAAGGGTTGGCACAACATTTGTGCTGGGGTCCGTACCGGCAGCGTTGATAAATCCAAGCGATCGACCTCTATTTCATGGGCCACCTCCCGTGCATGTCACATCCTGGGGTCCTTGCTGCCTTGTCCTCATGTTAGCTAATCGAGAGTGGGTGGTCAGGGAGTGCGGCCCTGTTCGTACAACCGTAATATGGCGCTTCACTGTCACGGGAGCCACACGCCAGCTGTACTTCCTCGAGATTGTTGCATGCGAAGACTAGGCACGACGTTTGTGCTCAGGTCCGCGTCCTTGCAGCATCGATAAAGCCAAGCGACTGAGCTCTGTCTGGCGAGTCGGCCCTGTTCATGTCACATCCTTGGGTCCTTGGTGTTTGGCCTTCTCATGCAATGGCCTCCGGAGGTTCATTTGGCACAGGTCGCCCCCAACACACAGGGTTTGTATGTGCGCTCCACGCCAGAAGATTCAGGCGCAACCCGCCTTGAGGTAGGGCCTCGTGAGTCTCGCGCGAGCTCACAAGTACCCAGATACAACTCCTGTAGTTCTGCCATGCCAGTCACGCGAACGAACGAAAAGGGTTGTACACGCCCGGAGACTCTAACACAAAGTTCCCTACCCATGCCAAATGGAAGCCCCATGCTTCGGGCCGGTGGATAAACAACTAAGGGCACCCTAAGGGATGCACCTACCTCAGGATGGCCCTTTGGCTCTTCACACGGCCCTGCCATGCAGCATTCCCCTCGGAAGCACGCGCAAGGGGGCTGGACATGGTGCCTACGCTCAGGACAGGCACGATGCACGCCACCTCACCAGGTCCCTAGAACCTAGTCTTCTCGTGTCTCTCCCAGGCAAAAGCTGGTGAGGAAAGGTACGAAGGGCCCTGGATTAACCTCGCTGCCGCCCATGTTTCCTTCATGAGGGCTGCTCGCACGTCAAGGGGGGCCCCTGAGCATCGCAACTCAACGGCCTCACTAGTCACGTAGCCCCTTGCCCCTTGGTTTCGTCCTGGCATCCGGACACACCAACGGCGGTCAAGGTATGTGTCGGTGTCAAAACCGGCGGATCTCGGGTAGGGGGTCCCGAACTGTGCGTCTAGGCAGATGGTAACAGGAGACGAGGGACACGGTGTTTTTACCCAGGTTCGGGCCCTCTCGATGTAGGTAAAACCCTACGTCCTGCTTGATTAATATTGATGATATGGGTAGTACAAGAGTAGATCTACCACGAGATTAAGGAGGCTAAACCCTAGAAGCTAGCCTATGGTATGATTGTTGTAATGTATGTTGTCCTACGGACTAAAGCCCTCCGGTTTATATAGACACCGGAGAGGGCTAGGGTTACACAGAGTCGGTTACAATGGTAGGAGATCCACATATCCGTATCGCCAAGCTTGCCTTCCACGCCAAGGAAAGTACCTTCCGGACACGAGCCGGAGTCTTCAATCTTGTATCTTCGTAGTCTTGGAGTCCGGCAGATAATGATAGTCCGGCTGTCCGGACACCCCCTAGTCCAGGACTCCCTCAGTAGCCCCTGAACCAGTCTTCAATGACGATAAGTCCGGCGTGCATAATGTTCGGCATTGCAAGGCGGGTTCCTCCCTTGAATAATCCAGAGAAGATCATGAACACCAGGATAGTGTCCGGCTCTGCAAAATAAATTCCACATTCCACCGTAGAGAGAATAAAATGTACACTTAGTTCAATCTGCTGACGTATTATGCGGCGTGACATCACACCGCCACCAGGCCTTTGTTTGAATTACTATACCACCTCAGCATGTTTAGCGAAGCGGTTTCCTTGGCACGTCTTGTCGAAGCAGAGATCGTGTTCCCCTTATTCCGGGATTCTCATCAATACGTGCGTGGGTAACCCAACCGCACCATCGATGGTGGCGCTTGGGAGATAAGCGAGTTTTACCAGGCTGGTGGGGGACGCATAGTTTTGTCCGCCTATATATAAGGGATAAGGATTCACCTTCTCACCTACGCCTTCTTCCTCCTTTGCTTATCCATCCCCGCAAACTCAAGCTCCAACGCCCGAACTCGCGCATCTCTCCTCGACCTTCTCCGAATATGTCCGGAGCGGGAGGTAAATGGTTAGCCTCCACCGTCAAGGAGGAGGACATCACCAAGCTGCGTAGCGCCGGATACCTTTCCGGCGATATCGCGCATCGGCTGCCTGACGAGGGGCAGCTCATCCCTACCCCCAGGCCTCATGAGAGGGTCGTCTTTCTCCCCCACTTCCTTCGCGGACTGGGCTTTCCGCTCCATCCATTTGTCCGGGGGCTCATGTTTTACTACGTCCTGGATTTCCACGATCTGGCGCCGAACTTTATCCTCAACATCTCAGCATTTATCGTCGTGTGCGAGGCTTTCCTCTGCATCCGGCCCCACTTCGGCCTGTGGATCAAGACCTTCAACGTCAAGCCGAAGGTTGTAAAGGGTACGCAAGCGGAATGTGGAGGCGCCATGTTGGGAAAATTGCCCAACGTCCCTTGGCTAGAAGGGACCTTCGTGGACTCCGTCAAGGGGTGGCAATCGGGGTGGTTCTACATCACTGAGCCGTGCAAATCCACATGGGCGGCGGCACCCGAGTTTAGATCTGGCATCCCCACGCAGCTCACCTCCTGGAAACAGAAGGGCTTGCAGTGGGGGAATCCGGTGGAGGTGATGGGACTCCGAGCATGTATCAAGAAGATGGTGAGGAATAGGCTCAGGCTCGTCGACGTGGTCCAAGTCATGCTCATCCGGCGGATCCTCCCATGCCAAGAACGGGCATTTAATTTGTGGGAGTTCAATCCGGAATAGCACCAGGCGCTAAGGGGCTCTTCGATACAACATACGAAGGCGCCTGGAGGGTGCTGTTCAAGGGCGCCGAAGCCCCCGCGTCCGTGACCGAAGACCGCGGATTCAGCTCGCAGCATCCAACTGACGAGGTAAGTGATTCAACCCCATTACGGGGAACTTGTAATAATTAGATTGACTCTGGTGAGGTTTCATTCTGCCTCTTCCTTTGACAGGAATGGATGGAGAAGGCCAAGCTGCTCATCAGCCCGGCTCCCATGCCAGAAGACCCAGCGAACGCCCGCTTAACAGGGCTGCTGGTTCCGGCACTGCACGTGGTGCCAGAGAAGAAGGCCAAGAAGGTGGCTGCGGGGACTCGAAAGAGTTCCCACAATCAGGCGTATGACGACGACGAGGACTCCTCTCCCGAAGACGAGGAGGAGTACTCTCTCTCGGAGGAGGGAGAGAAGAAAAGGAAGGCTTCCCCCATCGGGGGGGCCGAAGGGTCCAAGAGGGGGAGAACTATCCCCCCGGACAGTTTCGCCAACATCAGCGTTGGTGAGGATGAGCGGCCTCCAAGGGCCAAGCGTCCGGCAAGATCGTAAGTATCCGGATCCTTGATGTGTAATTTCTTTTATGTCGCGTAGTATCCTTCTAACGCCGCATTCTGCCCGTAGTCCGGCCAATGATGATCTCCCCGACTCATCGAGCGGGTCATTGGCCTCATCGGATGTGAATTCTATCCCGACTACCTCCACCCCACGCGCCGACGAGGACGTCGAGGTGGGATCCCAGAGAGGGACCCATCAGGAGGAGGCTCCGGAGGCGCCGTCAGGAGGCCTCCTGGATTTCGTGCCGGACTCTACATCGGAACCCGCAGTGGTTCCAGAGTCCAGCAAGCGGCCCCTTCGAAAGAAGGGCAGGACCGTGACGCCGGCGGCCTCCGTCCAACCGGAGGCGCCGGATAACCTGCTGGAGGCACTTAAAGGCGCTTCCATCGAGGAAGAACACCGCACTATCATGAGTGCGGTGATTGAGAAGGTTCAGCTTGCTAAGAGCGGGCTGACCGAAGCCTGCAGCAGCCTTCTAACAGGCTTTGAGGTAAGAAGTTAAAATTATGTAATATAATACCGCATAGATAGTAGCCCCTGATGCTTAGTTCGGTGTTGGGAAAGAAAAGCCGGACTAAGGATCTATAACAAGATATACGCAGGGTTGCCTAAAATATGTCAATATGGGTTTGCAGGCTGCACTGCTGACCTCTGCCGCACTAACGGCGGAAGTTGACGTGCTGAAAAAGGAGATCGAGCGGTCCGAGCAAGAGCTCGGCCATGCAAAGAAGCAGCTCGAGGAAAAAGAAGGTGAGTAACACCTCTTTGAATAAGTACCTTACAGAAAAGGATTTTGGTTGCAAATAAAATTAACAAGGATAATATGTGTATTGCAGGGGCCACTAACGAGGTGGCAGCCCTGCAGGATGTTGTGTCCGCGGCCGAATGCAATGCGGCCGCGGAACGGGCTGAGCGAGAAAAGCAAGAGGCACGTGTGGCGGAAGTACGGCAAGAGCTCCAGGTTCTCATGGAAAAACATGAGAGTTTGGAGCGTGACTCCAAGACTCGAGAGTCCGAGCTTGCCTCGGCTCTCGAAAGTGCCAAGTCCGCCAAGGCTGAGGCCCATAAGGCCCTTCAGGAGGTTGAGGACATAAAGAAGATAGCGGCGGGTAAGGCGTTTTTCATGCAAAGCAGGCATGTTAATGTGAGCAGCTGACACTTACCCGAATTCGGAGCTCTCCAGGGGCGTTTGCAGATCTGTCGCGTAGTGCGTCTAATGCCGCCGCATTCTATCATGGCAAGGAGGGGAGCTCTACGGAGAAGGTCTTCTGGTCTCAGTATACTGAGACCGGCCATCCGGTGCCCCCAAGCGACCAGCTGAAGCAGCTGGTCGAACTCCACAAGGTAGCTGAGGAGGCCATGAAGGGCCTCATAGTCCGGCTGTGGCCTGGACAGGCCATGCCTGGTAGCTACTTTGGCCTCGTGCGGCGGCTGGTGGATGCATGCCCTAGGCTGGATGTAGTCAAGCGCTCCGCTTGTATCGAAGGTGCTCGTCGGGCCCTTGCCCGCATAAAGGTGCAATGGGGCAAATTGGATGCGGAGAAGCTTCTCACGGACCCACCGCCACCGGGCAAGGAGTATCGCACGCCGGAGAAGTATTATAAAATTGTCCTGAAGGGAGCCTACAATATTGAAGATGAGTGCTCCCGAAATGTAATCTTTGAGTGAACTCGCTATTTATTTATCCTGTGCGCTGAAAACTTCGTTCATATGCGCCATGAGCAACGCTTGTTTAATTTAAAATATTACCTTCTGTGCGGCCCTTTATAAAATTTGAGAGATGGCAAGTCGTTAGCTTCAGCCCCCAAGCCACAAGTACTGGGGTGTTCGGGATAAACATGAGCACTCTTGTTCCCATTTTTGGGTCCATCTAGGGAGGCGCTCAACACGACGAACAAGGCAACCGGACTTATAATGCTTGAACACTCTCACTTAGCCATAGAATTCTATAATTTTAAATTTCGGCGAAGCCCCTGGTATTCGGAAGACCGAATCCAGGGCGCTATCCACGCCTTCATCGGACATTATCCGGAACTTCGCTCGAAGCGGCGTGAGTCTTTAAGGACCCGAAAAAACCTCTCGAACAGCGACCAGTCTCTCGCCTTATCATGCCAGTCAGTTTTAGCTTTCTCCACTGAGGCGTTAACCCGGCTCAACCGGGGCGCAATCGCAGTGGTTCTCCCAGTGCCACCTTAGCCGACAGAATGGAACGTAAGGCACCAAAACGTGGGAGTCGGGCAAACCCAACTATTGACCCAAGACATGATTCGGAGCCGATTCATATAATGATATAAGTTCGGGGTGCCACACTTGTGAAAGTGTTCGGACTTTATCACACCATAGAGTGGGGAACATAAGCCCCTGGTGTATTATGCCGTACCAAAATATACGGGTGCCAGATGTCATATAATGAGCATATATATAAAATGTAATGCAATTGAGATCATAAAGGTGCTGCATTATTAATGAAAGAAAAAGTCTGCTAGTAGAGCGGACTGATACAAATAGTGCGGTAAGCAAGGGATTTGGACTAAATAAACATTTCCCCCTCCAGGGATGAGCTGCGGATTTGGTGTATATAATCGAATTTAATGCTCGTAATTGAGACCACCTGAGTGTTCGACGCGGCCTTCTTTAGTCCCTGACTATTGCATCATGAGTTCGGCAGGTTCACCGCCGGACAGGGCTTCTGGTTAACAGAGTCCTATGTACAAAAAAGAAGAAAAATAATAATAAAAGAGGAGCACATTTGTGAGCCCCTGGTGTGGTCGAACCGCACTCTGGGTCCGTTGTGATCGTGCCCCCTCCCCTGTGCCCATGGTATCTCCAAAGCGTAATGATGTACGCGGAGTGTTATTCTTGCGATCATACGCGGGCGAGGGTTGGGGCCGCATTGCTACGCGTGCTCTGATCGCGCCAGGTGGTCTTGGATGGTATTGCTCCGGGCGCGCTTTGCTGTATCCGGCCGTTTAACGGCCGGACTCGAGAATTGCCTTAGAAGGCTGCTCTGTACTTCTGCCGCGAGAGCCGCTGTATGTTCCTCCGTTCGGAGGGAGCGTTCCATATTCCCATTGACCGTGATGACTCCACGAGGGCCTGGCATCCTGAGCTTTAGGTATGCATAGTGCAGCACCGCGTTGAATTTGGCAAACGCGGTTCGCCCGAGCAGAGCGTGATAGCCGCTGCGAAACGGGACTATGTCGAAGATTAACTCTTCGCTCCGGAAATTATCCGGGGATCCGAGGACCACTTCCAGTGTGACTGAGCCTGTACAATTGGCTTCCACTCCTGGTATGACACCTTTAAAGGTTGTCTTTGTAGGTTTAATCCTTGATGGGTCTATGCCCATTTTGCGCACTGTATCCTGATAAAGCAGGTTCAGGCTACTGCCGCCGTCCATCAGGACTCTCGTGAGGTGGAACCCATCGACGATTGGGTCTAAGACCAATGCGGCGAATCCGCCATGGCGTATGCTGGTCGGATGGTCTCTTCGATCGAAAGTGATCGGACAAGAGGACCATGGGTTGAACTTTGGGGCGACTGGCTCCATCGCATAGACGTCCCTTAGTGTGCGTTTCCTCTCCCTCTTGGGTATGTGGGTCGCATATATCATATTCACCGTCCGTACTTGTGGGGGAAAACCCTTCTGTCCTTTGTTGTTCAGCGGCCGGGTCTCTTCCTCGTCGTCGCTATTTAGCCCCTTGTCATTGTTTTCGGCAATTAACTTGCCGGCCTGCTTGAACACCCAGCAATCTCTATTGGTGTGGTTAGCTGGCTTTTCAGAGGTGCCATGTATCTGGCATGAGCGGTCGAGTATTCGGTCCAGATTGGACGGACCCAGAGTGGTTCTTTTAAATGGCTTCTTCCGTTGACCGGGTTTAGAGCCTCGGAATCCGGCATTGACCGCTGTATCCTCCTTATCATCGCCGTTAATTCGGCGCTTGTTTTTGTTTCGACGTGACTTGCCGTTGTTGTCCTTAGTATCCGGACTGCCAGAATTTTTACGGAGATTGTTGCTGCGGGCTAGCCAGCTGTCCTCTCCCGCACAAAAGCGGGTCATTAGCGATGTGAGGGCTGCCATGGATTTCGGCTTTTCCTACCCCAGGTGCCGGGCTAGCCATTCGTTCCGGATGTTATGTTTGAAGGCTGCAAGGGCCTCTGCGTCCGGACATTCGACGATTTGATTTTTCTTCGTCAAGAACCGTGTCCAGAATTGTCTGGCCGATTCGTCTGGCTGTTGAATGATGTGGCTTAGGTCATCGGCATCTGGTGGTCGCACATATGTGCCTTGGAAGTTATCAAGGAATGCGGCCTCCAGGTCTTCCCAACACCCAATCGACTCTGCGGGCAAGCTGTTAAGCCAATGCCGAGCTGGTCCTTTAAGCTTGAGTGGGAGATACTTTATGGCGTGTAGATCGTCGCCGCGGGCCATATGGATGTGGAGAAGATAGTCTTCGATCCACACCGCGGGGTCTATTGTGCCATCGTAAGATTCGATGTTTACGGGTTTAAATCCTTCGGGGATCTGATGATCCATTACTTTGTCAGTGAAGCATAACGGGTGTGCGGCGCCCCTGTATTGAGCAATATCGCGACGCAGCTCGAGAGAGCGATGTCTGCTGTGTTCGGCCCTGCCGGGGTTATTGTATCCGGCACGACGGTATTCGTCGTGGGTCGTAGGGCGCCCACGTGATCCATAGATGGATCTGGATTGCCTTGCTTTGTCCTCCAATATGTCTCGCAAGTCCGGCGCGTTCCCTCTTGGCTTCGTACTTTTGAAGCGATGCCGGGGTATGGTCTTGGCTGGGGGCCTGGATGCCTCTCTGTCATGACCACGGGGTGGTCGGTCAGCCATATCGTGCGCTGGTGATGGACGTACATATGCTTCCTCCTCTAATCGGGGGAGCAGCTTGCGTTTTGGGTAACTTTTGGAGGGACGTTCGAGTTTATACTCTTCGGCCGCGAGGACCTCGGTCCATCAATCGGCCAGCAGGTCCTGATCAGCTTGAAGCTGCTGCTGCTTTTTCTTTAGGCTGTTTGCTGTGGCGATAAGCCTGCGCTTGAAGCGCTCTTGTTCGACGGGATCCTCTGGTACGACGAATTCGTCATTGTTGAGGGTTGCTTCGTCTTCGGAGGGAGGCATATAATTATGATCCTCAACCTCTTCGTCTGCCTCCCTCTCATGGGGGCTTGCTTCTGCATCCTCCTGCGCTGAGTCTTGCCGGAGGGCATTGTCTTCGGCACTCTCTGGAGTATTATTATCTCCTGTGCCGGAATCTCCATTCTTGCTGTGGCGAGATTTAGAGCGGCGCCGCTGACGCCGGCGCTTGGGCTGTTTCTTTAAGGGATCTGCCTCCGCTGTTTCTTCGCCATCCCCATCTTTTGGGGTATCCACCATGTATACGTCATATGACGAGGTGGCCTTCCAGTGCCCTGTGGGCGCTGGTTCCTGTTTGTCTCCGGCATCGTCGTCCATAGTGTCGATGTCTTCGGAGTCGTAGTCTAGCATGTCGGTTAGATCGTCGACAGTGGCTACAAAGTGGGTGGTGGGTGGGCTCTGAATTTCTTCGCCGTCCGTATCCCAACCATCCTGGCCATAATCCGGCCAGGACTCTCCTGATAATGAGAGATGCTTTAGTGATTTCAAGATATCGCCAAAAGGCGAGCATTGGTAGATGTCCGCGGTGGTGAATTCCATAACCGGCGCCCAATCCGGATCGATTGGTAGGGGCGCGGGAGGTTCGGAGTCCGGCGAGGAGTCCGGCGCCTCGGAATCACGAGTTTCGCAGGGGACAAGATTAGTGTTCGGCTCCATCACCGTGGATGTTGGAGCCCCCAGGGCGGCGTCTATCCACCGACACTCGATCTGGGCGATCGACTCCGGGCTAATGGCCGAAGCGGATTCGTGTGCGGCCACCAAGGCACTGTTCGGCGGCAGAGCTAGATCATGCCCACAGTCACAGTGCGGCACGCTCGGCTGTGGCTCGAGTCCATCGCGGATCAAGTCTCCGCGGAGATCGGCCGTGAAGTTTAAGCTTCCGAATCTGACCTGACGGCCAGGGGCGTAGCTTTCGATCTGCTCCAGATGGCCAAGCGAATTGGCCCGCAGGGCGAAGCCACCGAATACGAAGATCTGTCTGGGGAGAAAAGTCTCACCCTGGACAGCGTTGCAGGTTGAAGATGCCATCAAGCCTATCGGTGACGACACAGAGGAACTCTCAATGAAAGCACCAATGTCGGTGTCAAAACCGGCGGATCTCGGGTAGGGGGTCCCGAACTGTGCGTCTAGGCGGATGGTAACAGGAGACGAGGGACACGATGTTTTTACCCAGGTTCGGGCCCTCTCGATGGAGGTAAAACCCTACGTCCTGCTTGATTAATATTGATGATATGGGTAGTACAAGAGTAGATCTACCACGAGATCAAGGAGGCTAAACCCTAGAAGCTAGCCTATGGTATGATTGTTGTAATGTATGTTGTCCTACGGACTAAAGCCCTCCGGTTTATATAGACACCGGAGAGGGCTATGGTTACACAGAGTCGGTTACAATGGTAGGAGATCCACATATCCGTATGGCCAAGCTTGCCTTCCACGCCAAGGAAAGTACCTTCCGGACACGAGCCGGAGTCTTCAATCTTGTATCTTCGTAGTCTTGGAGTCCGGCGGATAATGATAGTCCGGCTGTCCGGACACCCCCTAGTCTAGGACTCCCTCAGTATGCGTGGGGCTTGGCCCTGCCGAAGCAGAGCACAAAGGAAAACAAGAAGGAAACCTAGCACGAAAAGGAAATCACGGAGTTCAAATAGTTATTACACGCACCAAATGTTTTGCAAATTCAAACAAAGTCTTACGACTTCACGAGGCATGATAAGTGTCGCAGGGTAAAATCTAGGAGGAGGGTTCATCATCGCCATGGCCGTCGCCACCGCTTGTCCCAGTCACGGCGATCTCATCATTAACATCGCTGTCACCAGCGTCATCACCGCCACTTATCTCCACTATCGGGGGCTCGCGACAGGGAGGCAGGTGAACTTCTTTAGCAGCACGTCCACATGTCCCTCCACGCCCACCGCAGCGGCGTCATGTGTCTCAGTAGAAACCGGGCAAACCACCGTGTCGAAGTTGAAGTCGGGATCCTGGATGTAGAGGTGGTTGAAGATGTGCATCGCCGCCGCGGAGAAGAGGTAGCAGCACCCATCTTCTAGGATGGAGTCCACCTTGGCGGCTGCGCCTTAGAGTTTCTCGACAAGCCTGGTGGAGAGACCTATGTAGCCGCCCTCGGGGGGCATGAGCGGATCCTTGAAGCCCCCCGCATATCGACTGCATCCCCTAGCGAGCCCTGATCTCGAGGGAGGGGAAGGCGTCGCTATCGCGGCGTACCGAGGGGCTGGGAGGCCACGAGCACCTATGGGGCAGGAGGGCCCCTTTATTTGTCCGGCAAGTGAGCGGAGGGCGCACGCAGAGCGGATCGAGGCGAGGGAGCGCGCGGGGGGGAGGCGATTTTTTACCCAGCTTCGGAGCTCTCCGGAAAGATAAAACCCCTACTGCTGCTTTGTGTGTTGTATTTGTTCTTGCTCGAGAGAGAGCGGGCGCGGCGTCGAATCAGCCGAACCGGGGAGCCGAACCGAACCGAACCCCTTCTACGTGCGCATGGGCCTCCTTTTTATAGGCTAAAGGGGTCACCGACAGGTGGCAGCGTAGAAAGGGGGGGTAGAAAGGTAAAAACGCGGGTTGGTACAACTACTACCAACAGTGTCCCCTACCTAACTCTGACAGCAGGGGACAGGGGCATTTAATGCCTGTCTGGTCGCCCCAACAGTGCAGGGAAATGACCGTTGGAGGCGCCACCGATCGCCACGATGGCCTCCTTGTCAGCTTCGCTTGCCACCTCGCACCGCCATGCTGCACAGCTACCCGCCACGTGCACCAGGAGCGATATTGTGACGACACGTCGTCGGACGCGCTGGAGCGCGGGCACAGGGTGGCGGCCTTGCCGCGGCAAGCGCCTTGCCGCGGCAAGCGCCTTGCCGCGGCCCTTGTCTTGTCACGCCAGCGGGCTTGCCGCTCGCCGGGCCTTGCCGGGACGTGCAGGGCGTCGCGGCAGGTTTACTTGGAACGCCTTGAGTGGCCTTCCCGGCAAGATCCTCTTGCCGGGGCCTTTGTTCATCCCGGCAAGCTCCTCTTGCCGGGGCCTTGTATTCTTCCCGGCCAGCTTCTCTTGCCGGGGCCTTGGTTGTCTTTCCCGGCAAGCTCCTCTTGCCGGGGCCTTTAGCTTTGGTACTCTGTTCTTGAATGGCATCTAAGCGGCCGTGAAGGATCTTGGCGGACATCCGACAAGCCCTGCCGCGGGTCGCTGCGACTGCCCGTGCACAAGTTCGGGGGACTAAGGTACCCACTACTTTAGTACACCGACAGGAGCCCCCGGGCCTGGGCCATACACGGTGCCGAGCGCTGTTGGGCCAGGCCCAAAACAGTGCACGGGCACACGCGGCCTAGGTCCACCGCATATCTCTGCGCTTCCACCGCGCACGCCCAGAGCGGCGCGCGTCAAACGCGGCGTCGTGGGTGACGTGGGCGGCGTGTGCGGGGCTGGGCATGCATCAAGCCATGATGAAGGGGATGGCTCACGCCCCCCTTCCTAAACGGAGGTAGGCGTGGGGGCGTGGTGCATTTACTGGATGGGACCGGTGCGCGGTTTTCGAGGCGTCCAACCCCACGATCACGGGGTGGGGCGAGGCCGCCTCACCCGTCACCTCGGCCCTGCATCCTCGCCACGTGGCACCCATGCACTTGGGGTCACGGACGGTGGGAGTGGGAATCCGGGCCGTCGCGAGCCGAGCCAGTGGGGCGGTCCAGATTCCCTGCGCTCTCCCGTGCCTTGATTCACTGAGCGGGGCGGCCGGGCCCCCCCCCCTTGCTCCTTTATAAAGAGCAGGAGGGGGGGCATAGAAGCCCGCACTCATCTCCTTCTTTCTTCAGCTCCTGCTCCCCTTTCTCCCACTCGCCATGGAAAAAGGGAACCCTGGCTCTTCATCGGTGGCGGCGAGGGTCGCCGCCAGACAGCGCACCTCTCCCTCTCTCGCACCCTTGGTGGGGGAACCGGCCATAAGGGGAAGAGGGAGGGGGCGAGGTCGCGGACGAGGCCGAGGACGAGGCAGAGGCACTCGGGGAAGAGGCGGGCAGGGCGGCGCGCCAGCTTCACCTCCGCCGGCGGTTCCTCCCCCTACAGCGGTCCACATGGGGGACGATCCTTGCGAGTTCTTCGTTAGGCTGCGTCGGGCGCCTCGTCGTCGCCTCCGGCTTCCAACTCCGTTCGCGAGTGCGATGGAACCGGACCCGCCCGAGATGCTGAGGCTGCAGATGAGGGGCTGTGGGATCAGCGGCACGCGAGTCCACGTTGTATCCTCAGCCCCCAGCGTGATGTATCTTGATCGTGGATGGAAGACGTTCGCCCACATCCACAGCCTGACGGCGGGGTTTACCCTCCATTTCAAGTTAATGGAGGGCGACCTCCTCTCCGTCAAGGCCTTCGGGGATTCCGGCATCCGGGCGAGGTGTTGCGTGGACAGCTCCTCCGATAGCGAAGACTCCTCCTCGAGCGAGAGTGATGAGGAGGGGAGCGACAGCGACGACGAGGGTAACGGGCGGCAGAACGGCGGGTCTGACTAGGTGTCGGGCACTGCTCCGCGCGTCTCCGGCGACCCCATCATCCGCGTTGCCGGCACCTTGAACTCCCCGGGGTCGTCTCCTTGGGCGGCTGGCGTAGGGAGGCTGCGGAAGGGGAAGAGGGCCGGCAAGGCCGTCAGGTCGGAGTACGAGGGCGTGGTGCTCTCGACAGCGTGCTGACGTCCTGCCGCCCCGTCCTCGAGCCCCGCTTCCGGCGCTGCCATCACCGTCCAGCCTTCGGACAGCCCCCGGGTTGTTCTCTTGGTGTCTTCTGGCACCCGTAGTTCGCCTAGGCGCCCCTTTTGCCCTTCTCGCCTCCTTGACCTACATCCTAAAGAAAGGGACAGGAAAAGGGATTACGGGCATCTTATCTTTTTAATTTGTAAGCCTCCGGGCCTTAGCATCATTTAAAACTTGTAATCCTCTCTTTCATGTTTTTCATCCTCTACGGACTACACCCGAGTGGGATGTTTTTTTAATGGAAAGGGGAAGCTTGCTATGTCACATCCTTTACTTGATTCTATGCCTTGTATGTTTTTACCCTACGCTTTTAGGGAACTTGCCGGCACGGGCACGCTTGCTACAAGTGCCGAGTGCGGAACATCAGCAGCTTGCCGGCGGTGCCGGAGCACGCTTGCCGCGGGCGCTGAGTGCGGGACATCAGCAGCCTGCTGGCGGTGCCGGTTCCGGCAAGAAACCTTGCCGCAACTAGTTGCAGCGCACTTAAATTGTTGAGCGGGCTCGAAACAAAGTAAGGGCGCAACTTAGCCGTGAGCTAGTTCCTCCGCGCACAGGTTTTTTTTTATACAAGGCACGATCGTTCGAGGACACGACTTCGCGTTTCCCAGTCCATGAGAGGATGCATGACGAGGGATGAAAAACTTATCTAGTATCGTAGCCTCCGGCATCCTTGGCTTGCCGCAGATGAGGCTTGATATTCGCGGCCCCCGGCAACACTGGCTTGCCGGGGTCTAGGTGCCGGCGCGTTCTCCTTCTTCTTCCTGGTCGCTGCCATTTTAGTTATGAGAACATCTTAACCAGTGCCACGACGAGTTACTTTTGCAATATAACTCTATTCTGGGCACTATCTGCTATGTTACTTCCTTTACTTGATTTCGCCCCTTGTGTGTTTCCGCCCTACGCTTCGAGGGGAACTTGCCGGTGCAAGCACACTTGCTGAGTGCGGGACATCAGCAGCCCGCTGGCGCTGCTGCATCCGGCAAGAAACCTTGTCGGGGCTAGTTGCAGCGCGCTTGTATTGTTGAGCGGACTCGAAACAAATCAAGGGCGCAACTTAGCCACGAGTCGGTTCCTCTGCGCACAGGTTTTTACACACAAGGCGCGGTCGTTCAAGGAATATAACTCTGCTTGGTGCGTCATATCCTTTACTCTGTCACATCTCTTGTATGTTTTCACCCTACGCTTTGAGGGAAACTTGCCGGTGCAAGCACACTTGCTGAGTGCGGAACATCAGCAGCCCACTGGCAGTGCTGCATCCGGCAAGAAACCTTGTCGAGGCTAGTTGCAGCGCGCTTGTATTGTTGAGCGGACTCGAAACAAATCAAGGGCGCAACTTAGCCGCGAACTGGTTCCTCCGCGCACAGGTTTTGCATACAAGGCACGGACATTCAAGGAATATAACTCTACTTGCTGCATCATATCCTTTACTCTGTCACATCCCTTGTATGTTTTCACCCTACGCTTTGAGGGAAACTTGCCGGTGCAAGCACACTTGCTGAGTGCGGAACATCAGCAGCCCGCTGGCGGTGCTACATCCGGCAAGAAACCTTGTCAAGGCTAGTTGCAGCGCGCTTGTATTGTTGAGCGGACTCGAAACAAATCAAGGGCGCAACTTAGCCGCGAACTGGTTCCTCCGCGCACAGGTTTTGCATACAAGGCACGGACATTCAAGGAATATAACTTAAAAATTTAAAACTTGATCATGCTCAAACTTTGGCAACTTATCTTTTTTTTGTCGCCTGTGCTCCGGCGAGGCCATGCTCCTTTGAACGACACCCGTCCCATACCTCTGTCCTTTCCTCCTCGAAGCTTCTGGCGTTAGCTTTGCGGCTATGGTAGCGGCGCAAAGCTTGCCGGTAGCGAGCAGCTCGTACCGCAGCCTGAAGACGATCTTCCTCGAGGAGTAGCGCGTCGTCTTTCCGCGGCTGATCTCGCTCTAGCTCACCGTAGGGGAGCACTTGAGGCGATCCGTATTCAAGGGGAGAGGGGTCGAGAATGTTGAGCCCCCAGCCAGAGAATGGCCAGGATAAAGGGATTGTTTGGAGAGTTTGAGTTGGCTGGTGAATCTGTTTGGAATGGAACTGGCACGCTTCACACTTGGTTACTTGTGCAGTTGCATCCTGGAGGGCTGTCGGCCAGAAGAAACCTTGCCGGAAGGCTTTGCCGGCAAGTGCTCTTGCGCCAAAGTGGTGACCACATATGCCTCCATGTATCTCTGCCAACAGCTCCTGTCCATCTTCCCGGGGAATGCACTTCAATTTCACTCCGTTGAATCTTTTTCTGTACAGTATGTCATCGACAAACTGGTACATACTTGATTGCCGGGCTACTTCTTCCGCTTCTTCCTGTTCCTCGGGAAGTTCTCCCGTCTGAAGGAAATGGACGATCTGCTGTGCCCATGCCGGAGCTTGTGGCTCGACGACAAGGACTAAATGCTCCTGCGGGAACATCCGCTTCTACGGCAAGGATTTGGGATCTAGCCGGGGCATGATGCTCCCCGACAAGCTTGCCGGAGCAAAACTTGTCGGTAGCCTCTGCTCGAACGAAACAAGGCCTGGGGCTTGCCGGAGCAGGACGTTCCCCGGCAAGCGTGTCGGGACACAGCTTGTCGGGAGCCTCTGCTCGGACAGAACAAGGTCCAGGGCCTGCCAGAGCAGACCACTCCTCAGCGCTCTTGGTGTTGATTTTGGGGACCTTCTCGACGGCGGCTTTGGGGAGCTCGGCCGGAGGGTAGTCGCCAGCAATCAACTTTCTCTTCTTGCTCTGCCTAGTTGATGGTGTCACAGATGGCTGAGTCAGCTTGAGCACAAAGGTCCCTGGTTCCACAGGCAACTTGAGTGCGACACATTTTGCAGACTATTTGCAATGTCATTCTGAGCTCTTGGAACATGTTCCATTTGCAGGCCGTCAAAATGCTCTTCTAGCTTCCTCACTTCATCGATGTAGGCTTCCATCAATGGACTCTGATAATCTTTATTAACTTGGCGGACGACAAGCTGTGAATCACCCCTGACAATAAGCTTCTTGATCCCAAGTTCTGCCGCGATCCTGAGTCCGGCGAGCAAGCCTTCATACTCTGCAGTATTATTTGTTGCTTGCTGCTTGGGAAAGTGCATTTGGACCACGTATTTGAGGTGCTCTCCGGTGGGCGTGACAAGTAGTACGCCCGCACCGGCGCCTTGCAGCGAGAAGGCACCGTCGAAGTACATGATCCATTCCTTGCTGGCTTCCTTGATGGGGATGCTCCTCTCCGGAATCTCTTCATCAGGCGTTGGCGTCCATTCTGCTATGAATTTTGCCAAGGCTCGGCTCTGGATAGTTGAGGTACTCTCGAACTTGAGGCCAAAGCTTGACAATTCCAGTGCCCACTCAACGATCCTGCCCGTTGCTTCCGGATTTTGCAATATCCTCTTCAACGGAAAGAGAGTGACCACTGTGATCTCATGTGCTTGGAAGTAATGGCGCAGCTTCCTCGAGGCCATTAGGAGGCCGAAGAGAAATTTCTACACACCAGAGTACCTTGATCTAGCCCCCTGCAGAAAGGAACTGACAAAGTAGACTGGGCACTGCACCATCTTTTTCTGTTTCTCTCCTTGTGGCTGCGCGGATCCATTCTTGCCGGAACCAGAACTTGCCGGATCAGGGCTTGTCGGGCCAGAGATTGTCGGGGAAGCCCCCTGCTTGTCGCTGGGCTTGCTTGCCGTGGACGCTGGTTCGCCATCTGGCTCCCTCTCCGCTACTAACGCAGCACTAACCACTTGATTGGTTGCCGCCAGATATAGTAGCAACTTCTCTTGTGGCTTAGGTGCGACAAGTGTTCGAGTAGAGGATAGGTATCTCTTCAGGTCCTGCAGTGCAGCCTCCGCCTCCGGAGTCCATTTCATTGGCCCTGCCTTCTTCAAAATTTTGAAAAATGGCAGGGCGCGCTCAGCAGACTTGGAGATAAACCTACTGAGAGCAGCAACACAGCCGGCAAGCCTTCGCACATCCTTGATGCGCTTTAGTGCCTCGATTTGCTCAATGGCCTTGATCTTGTCGGGGTTGGCTTCAATCCCCCTCTGGGGCACGAAGAATCCGAGAAGCTTGCCGGAGGGGACTCCAAACACACCCTTCTCGGGATTCAACTTGAGGTTGATCCTACGCAGATTTGCAAAAGTCTCGTCTAAATCTTGGATCAAAGTCTCTTTGTCCTTGCTCTTGACCACTATGTCATCCATGTAAGCTTCTACATTTCTGTGCAGCTGTGGCTCAAAAGCATGACTGACTACTCTTGCAAATGTTGAACCAGCATTCTTTAGTCCGAAGGGCATTCGCACAAAGTAGGACGTGCCACATGGAGTAATGAATGCGGTTTTCTCTTCATCCTCTTCTGCCATGAAGACCTGATGATATCCTGAATATGCATCAAGGAATGAAAGCAGATCACATCCTGCCGTGGAGTCGACAATCTGGTCAATGCGCGGCAAGGGAAATGGATCCTTGGGGCAAGCTTTATTAACATCGGTGAAGTCAATACAAAGCCTCCACTTCCCGTTTGCTTTGCGCACGACTACTGGGTTGGCTAACCACGTCGGATGGAGCACTCCTCGGACCAGGCCCGCTGCTTCCAACTTCCTGATCTCTTCTGCAATGAATTCTTGATGCTCCACTGCTTGTTTTCTGACTCTCTGCTTGACGGGCCGCGCGTGAGGACAGACGGCAAGGTGGTGCTCAATTACTTCCCTGGGAACACCGGGGATGTCAGATGGTTGGTATGCAAAAACATCGACATTCGCCCGCAGGAAAGCAACGAGCGCGCTTTCCTATTTAGGATCAAGCATGGCACTGATGGTGAAGGTACCACCAGTGCCGTCCTCCTTGGCGGCCACTTTCTTGGTCTCTGGTGAAGCTATCTTTGCCTTCTTGCACTTGCCGGTGGAGCTCGATGGGGCGTCCTCGACGGTAGCGCAGCACTCCGAAGAGGTGCACTTGCCGGAGTAGGCATCAGAGCTACTCTTGCCGGACTTGGCCTTCTTCTTTCCCCCGGGAGCTCCAGCGGCAAGTGGCTTGCGCTCTGCTGCGGCTGCTGCTTCCCGGTAGATCTTATCGGTACAGATGAGTGCATCCTTCTTGTCGCCTTGGACAGAAATGACACTTATCGGACCGGGCATCTTGAGCACATTGTAGGCATAGTGAGAGGCTGCCATGAACTTGGCGAGCGCTGGATGGCTGAGTATCCCATTGTAAGGTAATGGGAAATCAGCAACGTCAAATGTGACTCTCTCTGTCCTGAAATTCAGCTCGCTGCCAAATGTCACTGGCAGTGTGATCTTCCCCTTCGGCTTTCTCCTTCCCGGGTTTATTCCTTGAAAGGTACCAGTCTCTTCGAGCTCGCTGTCGGGGATCTGGAGCTTCTTGAGCACTGCGGATGAGATCAGATTCAGGCCGGACCCGCCGTCAACCAGCATCTTCGTGACCCTGAGGTTGCGGATTGTTGGTGAAACCAACATCGGCAAGCACCCGACCACAGTGATGCGATCAGGGTGATCTTCAATGTCGAAGATGATGGGCATGCTGGACCACTTCAGGGGCTTGCGCGACTCAACGGACGGTTCTGCTGCGTTCACTTCCCGTACCCACTGTTTGAGTTGGCGGTGCGAGGTGTGCAGAGAAGCACCGCCGTCGACGCACAACACCTCTGTCGCCTTCTGGAACTCTTGCTCGTCAGTCTCATCTTCCTCCATCTCATCATCCTCATCTTCGTATTCGTCTTTGTCGCGGTCGCGGGGAGGCCTGTCTCCTTGCCGCGGCTTGGCCTTGTCGCGGCGCCCTCCCCGGGCGGGATACTTCTTGCCGGGTCCTCCGCCTCCTTGCCGGGCCTTCTCCTTGTCGCGGCGCTCGTATTGAGCTTTCTGTAGCTCCGCCATCTGCTCAACTTTCTTGCAGGCTTGGAGATCATGGCCCTTGGTGCGGTGGATCTTGCAATACTGCTTGCCGAAGCCATCCTGCTTGTCGGCGGCTACCACAGCCTCGCTGGAATTGCCAGCTCTAGCCTTTTCAGAACCGCCTCCACTGCCGGATTGCTCAACAGCTAGCACATCCTTAGCCTTTCTCTTTCTGTTATTCCGCCTCCGGTTCCTCTTCGCCGGAGGGGCGCCCTCACTGTAAGATTCTTCTGTTCCTGCATTCTCTCCGGGGAGTCTCCTCCCCTCTTCAGCCCGTGCACACTTGTCGGCCAGGGCATATAGCTCGCTGACATCTCTGATTTTACACATCGCCATCTCCTCCCTCATCCTGCGGTTACGCACGTTCTGATGGAACGCGCTGATAACCGCGGCAGGGTGGACGTCTGGGATGTTGCGCTGCACCTGACTGAATCTCTGTATATACTTGCGCAGGGGTTCCCCTTCCTTCTGGGCGAGCAGGTGAAGGTCACTCTCCTGGCCATGGGGTTTGTGGCCGCCCATGAAGGCGCCAACAAACTGATGGCACAGGTCCGCCCACGAAGAGATGGAGTTGTCCGGCAAGTGCATGAGCCAAAGTCTGACGTTGGGCTTGAGTACCAGCGGGAAGTAGTTGGCGAGGATCTTCTCGTCTCCGCACTCCGGCGGCCTGCACCATGATGGTGTAGACGCTGAGGAACTCTGACGGATGTATCCTGCCATCGTACTTCTCGGGCACGTCTGGCTTGAAGTTCTTGGTACTGGGCCACTGGACTTGCCGCAGCTCACGGGTGAACGCGGGGCAACCTGCCGCGTACGGCAAATCGCCTGGTTCCCCCGGTGCATGCATGTCGACGGTGGGCCCAGCGCGCCGGTCGGATTGACGTCGCACTTCTCTTCGACGCTCGATGCGAGTGCGAGCGTCTTCGTGTCATCATTCTTGGAGAACTTGGCGTTGATCGCGGCGAGCTCGCGGATCCAACGACGCGGTGGAGTCGGTGTCGAGGTTGGCCCGGCGAGTCGGCGATCCTGGCCTTCGGGGTGGGGAGCGCGCAGTGGTGGCACCCCCAGCAGTCTTGTCGGCATAGGCTTGCGCCTGGGCGTCTTGCCGGGGCTTCGATGTGCTCGGTTGCCGGGGCTTGTCGCCGTTGGCGAAGCTAATGAGGCTATAGATGGCGGCCCTCCAGTCGTCGATCTTATCCGGCGCTGGAGGGTAATCTAGAAGCAGCTGGGCTCGGGCCAGCGCTTCCTTTGGAGTCTTGGGCGGCGGTGGCGAGCGGCGCGAGGTGCGAGACATGCTCAAACTTCTAACAGTGTTAGAAGGAGCATCATCTCGCGCAGGCGACCGCACCGCGCTCGTGCCAGCGTGTTGGCGTGCATGTTGGCCTTGAGCGTCCCGCGACCCACCAGCTTGGCCTTGTTCCAATGTGAGTACGGTGCTAGGAGCACCGCGGCGTTGCTGATCCTGCACCTCCTGGGAGGGGTGCGGTGGATATGCAGAAGCTGAACCTTGCGGGGCCTTGTCCTTGGACTGGGTGACGACGCGCGTCCCCCCGCCGGCGCCCGCTTCTCCGCCGGCGTCTACCCCACCGCCCGTTTGCTCCGGCGGCAGTAGGGAAGTCGCAGATGGAGCGGCTACTTCCGAAGTCTTCTTCTTTGGAGGCATGTCGACGAAGATGTTGATGTAGCGCGTGCAGACGCCGGATCAGATACGCACGATCTCGACGCACCCCTGCCTGGCGCGCCAGAGATGTCGCGGCGTACCGAGGGGCTGGGAGGCCACAAGCACCTATGGGGTAGGAGGGCCCCTTTGTTTGTCCGGCAAGGGAGCGGAGGGCGCACGCAGAGCGGATCGAGGCGAGGGAGCGCGCGGGGGGGAGGCGATTTTTTACCCAGCTTCGGAGCTCTCCGGAGAGATGAAACCCCTACTGCTGCTTTGTGTGTTGTATTTGTTCTTGCTTGAGAGAGAGCGGGCGCGGCGTCGAATCAGCCGAACCGGGGAGCCGAACTGAACCGAACCCCTTCTACGTGCGCATGGGCCTCCTTTTTATAGGCTAAAGGGGTCACCGACAGGTGGCAGCGTAGAAAGGGGGGGTAGAAAGGTAAAAATGCGGGTTGGTACAACTACTACCAACAGTGTCCCCTAACTCTGACAGCAGGGGACAGGGGCATTTAATGCCTGTCTGGTCGCCCCAACAGTGTAGGGAAACGACCGTTAGGGGCGCCACCGATCGCCACGATGGCCTCCTTGTCAGTTTCGCTTGCCACCTCGCACCGCCATGCTGCACAGCTACCCGCCACGTGCACCAGGAGTGATCTTGTGACGACACGTCGTCGGACGCGCTGGAGCGCGGTCGCAGGGTGGCGGCCTTTCCGCGGCAAGCGCCTTGCCGCGGCCCTTGTCTTGTCGCGCCAGCGTGCTTGCCGCTCGCCGGGCCTTGCCGGGACGCGCAGGGCGTCGCGGCAGGTTTACTTGGAACGCCTTGAGTGGCCTTCCCGGCAAGATCCTCTTGCCGGGGCCTTTGTTCATCCCGGCAAGCTCCTCTTGCCGGGGCCTTGTATTCTTCCCGGCCAGCTTCTCTTGCCAGGGCCTTGGTTGTCTTTCCCGGCAAGCTCCTCTTGCCGGGGCCTTTAGCTTTGGTACTCTGTTCTTGAATGGCATCTAAGCGGCCGTGAAGGATCTTGGCGGACACCCGGCAAGCCCTGCCGCGGGTCGCTGCGACTGCCCGTGCACAAGTTCGGGGGACTAAGGTACCCCCTACTTTAGTACACCGATAGTCGCGCTCCGCATCCGCCTTTCTTTCGGTAGCGACAAGATGCTTCTCGCTGGCATCCAGCCGGGCCATCACCTTGGAGGCGTGCTTAGCATGGGACCTCTGGGCTTCGACTACCTCCTCCTTCAGCTTGGTCAAATGCTCGCGCTCCTCAGCTTGATCGACAACCACCTTGGACAGCATGGAATCTCCATCGGCGAGCTTCGTCTCGCGAGCCTTGTGGTCCTCCTCCCGATGTTGAAGCTGATGTGCGTGCGCGGCTTGCTCCTCCCGAAGTGCCTTCAAATCGGCCTCTGCCTCGCCGCAACTCTTCACGGCAGACGCTGCCTCGGCCAGCGGCGCATCACGAGCCACCTCGGCTTCGGTGGCCTTCTTCCTGCTCTTTGTGGTGGCGGTTTGGCCCGACCCCTGGCCGTCCTGGTGGTTGTTTCGACCTGGAGCCACCCCGAGACAAGCCCCAGGTGCTCCCTCACGAGGCACCTATCAACGTTTTGGAGGTCAGCCCAGAACCGGACGAGCACGGTGTAGGCTTCAGCCAAGGCCCCGGGCCTGATCAGGGGGCCACAGTTTGCAAGCACAAGGGCCTGACAAGGAGGCAGTGCTGGCACGTCGGTTGATTCTACGGCCAAGGAAATAGTGGGGTGGTCGACTTGGGGCACCAGAGGCTCCAGGAAATTCTCAGGAATGACGAGGGCTGAAGACTTCATAGTCTGTTGGCCCATGGGGAATAGCTCCGCCTGAAGCGGCATCGCTGCACACTCAGGAGCGGATTCCACTGTAGACGGCGAGGAGTCGCCCCCTCCACCAGCATCGGGGTTGCCACGACCGCGGCAAGGAGAGCCACATCGTGAAGCCCCGCATCCTCGATGGTCGGTCTCACAAGCGGCGTCGGCAGGAGGCCAGGGGCAGGCAGTGCGCCCATGTGCTCGGGTGCGATGCTGCCTGAGCGCCCATGGGTTGTGCTGGGCTGGCGTGATGCACTTCCGCGCCTGCCGCAGCCGGAACCGGAGCCTGAAGGCACCCTCAGGATAGGGGCTCCTTCAGTTTGGTACTCACCTTCTTCTTCTTCGTCATGTCGCCACTCCTAACCATCAAGAGGGGAAGTGCTATGAGCACATGCATAATCTATGCTTGACCAAAAGCAAGGTAGGTTACTTAGTCCTCAGGCATGACCCACTTCCAGAAGGTCGGTACGCCCCCGCTCTCCTTCGGTGTGGCCTTGGCCTCATCCAGGGGGTGGAAGAGGTGCCCCTCGATATGCCCTATCATGGCGCTGCCGCCTGGAGAGGTGAGGGGGTCGCCCCGAGGTGTCTTTGTCGGTGGAGCCGCATCCGCCCCAATAGTGGCCGCCCCATCCTTCGGCGGCGACTCGGATGGGGTTGGTACCAACGTCCTTACCGCCCCGCTGGAGCATGGGGAGCCCTCCAGAGGGGCCGCAGCCGTGACTTTTCCTGAGACCACCCGGCCAGATGCTCGCGTGGTACGGGGAGTGGGCCCTAACCGCCTGAGGACCCTGGCGGAGTACAGGAAGACCACGACTGGAGGATCCTCAGCGTCGTCATCCTCGAGAGCGCGGAGAACCTCACAGTGTGATGGAGGGGGCGCCCCCGTCAGGTCGTCGTCCTTGGTCTTCTCCACGAGGGGAATCGGGGTGGACGGGTGGGTCAAGCGCCTCGTGGCCGACGGCGGGCATGGTGGCCACCATAGCCTCCCGATCGTCATGGTGGTACAATAGGGCATATGCCTCGGGTATGTTTGCCGGGATGCCGCCTAACAGGGTGTAACACCCCGAATCTGATGCGCCAGGTGTCTTCAGGTTATTTGCCGTTGTTGCCATGTCATTTGCTTGGGTGTTGCACTTTTCCATGTCATCATCTCCATTTCATCTGCATGTTTTTCAAAACTTGCGTCCGTTCGGGTTCTCCCAGTTCTCTCCGTTGTCCGTTCTGAGAATAGACACACTGGCGTGCACCCACGGCACCCCTCTTATCTTGTTTCGTGAGCGGGGGAAAAACGTTCTTGGAATGGGACGAGATTTGCTGAGTGCCCTTGGTATATCATCGGTAGACCTCCTGTCAAATTGCGTTCCATTTGGAGATCGTTTGATGCCCCAACGGTTAACCGAGTTAACCGAAACCCCTCTCTCTTTGCAGCCTAGCACCCCTTCACAATAGCACAATAGACCATCCAAACCTCTCCCATGCTCTCCATCATTGGATCACGATCCTGTGGGCGAAAACCGCACCTCATTTGGACTCTCCTAGCTCCCTCTACCTATATAAACTCCTCCCCGGAAATTTCAGGCAAAACCACCCATAACCCAAGCTTTCTTCCTCCTGACGCCGCCGGACGTGTCCACCCCTGCCGACGGACATGTCTGCCGCCTCTCACCTCCGCTTCTGCACCGCCTGGTGGCCTCCCTGCCCCGCTCCCTGCCGTCAGGCCCGCGGAACCCAGGCGCGGCCCGCCCCAAGCCCAATCTGGGCCGCGCCCCAGCCCACACGCACCGCCAGCTGGCCTCCCTGCGCCGCCGCCAAACCACCGCACGTCGCCGCCTCACGCGACCGCTCGCCTGCGCGCCGCCCCGCACCGCGCTGCCACCCCGCGCGCTCGCCGCCGCCCGCAGTGCGCTGCCGTCAGCCGCCGCAGCCCATGCGCCCGTCCACCGCAACCGCCGCAGCTCGTCGTCGCCCCGTCGTGCGCCACCATGGCCCGAGCCCAGCCGCCGTCGGCCCCGAGCGCCCTCGTGCCTCCAGCGCCGCCGCCCGTCCCGAGCTCGCCGCCCCTCGCCATCCTCCTCCGCGCCGGCTGGAGCAGGAGCTCGCCGGAGCTTCGCCAGATCCGGGCGAGTGGACTAGATCCACCCGTCCCATGATCCAAACGTCGGCTCTCCCCAAATCCCTCTGTCCCGGTACCGTGCCGTCCCGTTTTAGTGCTTGGTAATTTGACTATCCCCGAATTCCTAACGTTTTGATGCTATTTTTGCCATGTCATATCTTCATGCATACTACTCTGTTTTGCGTGCATGATATGTCAAAATGTTCATCTCTTGATGCTCTACATGATAGTTGCATTTTCGTTCATGTTCTTTTTCATATTGATGCCTTAATCTTCGTTGCAAAACTGCTAAGCTATATAAACTGCTGGAATCTGCTGATTGTTAACATCATGTATGCATCTTGTGAGTGGTGTAACTTTGTATGTGTTGATCCTATGATGCTGATCTTGATATGCACATGTTCTGCTCCTCATGCTCTACATGTTGGTGTGCTTTGCATACATTTTAGAGTGCACATAGATATCTTTATCTCTGTTACAAAAGTGCATGTTGCTGTTAACTGCTGAAAACTGCTGTAACTTCCCTATTTGTCATTTTTATATATTTTTGTGTGATTTTCTTTTGAGCATGATGTTTACAGGTTTTAGGAGCATAATTATGCCATCTTTACAGGAGGGCAATCTTGTATTTTGATATGCCCTGTAGTGAGTGCATCAAGCTTGTGAAGTGGGCTACTTGTTGTTGATGTTCTGTCATTTTTGAATCTGTCATATCATGTTGCCATGTTTGTTTGATGCTACTAGTTAATCCACGCATAATCTGGAGATGCTTAGTTGACATGTTTTTATTTCCATGTTATGCTCTATCATGCCATGCCTTTTTATGGAATATGTATGTCCTGTAGCATATGTTTTCATTGCCATGAACATGCCTATATGGTGTTCCAGTTTTTTCTTAACTCCATGATGCCTTGTTGTGAGCTTGTTATTGATTGAACCATGCCTCTTTTGGAGATGCTCCAATTACATGTTTTGAAGTATGCTATGAGTACTCTCTTCACATGACATGTTTGATAATTTTCAATGTCATATGCCTCTGTTCCATGCTTGCAAACATGCTATCGGAATGTTGCTGTTTTACACTTCTGAAACTGTTTCAACATTCAATCTTGTCTTGTTGGTTCCTACTAATCCATGAGTTATATATATATTTTTGAACCGGACCTTAACCCCTTTCCATTATATTCATCACGGAATACACATAGTTTAGTGACCATAGACCCAACATCGAACCGGGTTAAGGAAACTAGAAAGGGGAAAAGGTGAGTCCAAAGCATCATTGGGAAACCCACCATGGGCACTCGTCATCGAGCAGCCCACTGTGGGGCGAAAACCCAATGACACTAACGATCACGCTAACCACTAGGACCTAAACAGAAAGGCTGAAACTCCAAAGGAAGCCAACAACAGTTCACAAACCCCAAGGCTTAGAAACGAGCAGGAAGAACACTTGCGCAGGAGTGGGACAACTATCCTGGCAAAAGAAAGATCGCAGCGTCAGAGAGAAGCATCAATCCATCGTTGCTTTGGTTGGAGCCGCACAGATTCTCATCATTGTTGAAGCGTTCGACCTGAGCATCTTGGCTCCACGCTCCATGGCCTCCCGATCACCACTAGCCATCTAACCTGCCGAGTATGTCAAAAAAATCACAAGCAGCAAACACCACATTAAATTGGGTTTTAAGTAGTTTTCGTTCAAAAGTAGCCTGGTTGCGACAGTTCCAGATAGCCCAGCATACGGCTGCCAAACCAAAGGTATAAAACTTGGCCCCATCAAGAAGGAATATGTAACACCAGGAAAAACACTGCCATATGTTGTTCGGTCACAGAGATGTGCCCAACACACACCGAACCGTCCTCCAAACTACCCGAGCAACAGGACAAGTGAAAAAATAAGATGTTGTGAAGTTTCAACATCTCTGCAGAATGAACATCTAGGATTGCCTGCCCAATTCCTTCTCTTCATGACTTCTCGAGTCAAAATCGCATCTTGAAACAATTCCCAGAGAAATATTCGAATCTTAAGGGGAATCTTAGCTTTCCAGATCCACCTGTAATCACACCCATCCAAGTGTCCTTCCAAATAAGTGTAGACCGATTTGGTTGAGAATTTGCTTTTTTTGCCCAAAGCCCAGCTAATCTGATTAGGTTCATCAGATAAATGCCAAGAGTTTGCCACCTTAATGAGATCATTCCACTGATCCGTAAGGGGAGGATGTAGGTTTTCTAAAGAGATCGTTACCCTCGAAGTTTCTAAACTTACCAACCGTGATCTCCTGATAGTTGCAAATGTTGTATAATGTAGGAAATTGATCCCGCAAAGGAGTATCACCCCTGATAGGGTCGTTCCAAACTCTAGAAACATTACCAGAATTCAAAATCACTTTTCTTCCTGCCAAATACACATCCTTCACTTTCATAATAGCTTTCCAAATGGGGGAATTCCCAAATTTACTTTTAACCGAGGATACCGTATCATTTCTGAAATATTTAGCATGGATCACATCCTGCCAAAGGCCTTGTTGAGTTTCCAGTTTCAACCACCACTTGGTGAGTAGACTAATATTCTGTCTATGTAGATCTTTAACTCCTAATCCTCCTTTATTCCTAGATCTACAGATTCTTGACCACTTGACCAAGTGATATCTTCTACGACCATAAGTCCCTTGCCAGAAGAATTTTTTTCTATGCTTGTCTAGTTTGTCAATAACCTTCTTAGGAAGCGTAAACATAGACATGTAATAAAAGATGATACTAGTAAGGGAGGAGTTGAGTAGGGTCATTCTTCCCCCTGAAGACACCGCATTAACAATACGGGATTCACAACATCTATGGAATTTATCATCAACAAAACTCCAGTCCAAAGCACGGAGAGTGGAATAGCTCACCGGCACCCCTAAGTATTTCATAGGGAAGTGTCAAATCTGGCAATTGAATAGTTTAGAGTACAAAGCTAATGTGTCATCATTCCCCCCTACACACAAGATTTCACTCTTCAGGAAATTTATTTAAGCCCCGACTTGAGTTCAAAGATATAGAGTAGGATCTTAAGGTTGACCACAACTTCTTTGTCATGCTCAAAGCAAATGACAGTATCGTCTGCATACTAGAGGATAGCTATACCCCCACTAATCAGGTTCCATGAGTTATATTTACATGATGCCATGATGTTATTTGCTCTTTGTTATGTGTACTTTGATGCCATGCCCTTGGTTGCTATGTTTACTTGCTGTAGCTTGTCTCTTTCTTGCTCTCAAGGTGCTATCACATGAACTCTGCTCATGTATATGCTCCTGTGTTATAAAGTTGCATTTTGCATTGATCATATTGGTTTAATCTTGATGCCTATGAACCTGAACCTTAATGATATTTGAAGTATGTTATCTGTACATGAAGAGCATGTCAAGTTTGTGCTCATATGATTCCTATAGCATGTTGTTCTGATGTTTGCAAAGTGCCTACTTGCTGTTTTGGGCAGATTGTTGTTATATCTTGTTTGGAGTGTATGTGTTGCACCGTTGCTCCGTTTTGAGCATGCTCTATATGAAACTTGCTTGATTTTGCATGTAGTTTGATCTTATCATGTTCCATACATGTTTTGAGAGTGTTTGCTTGATGTTTGAATGTATTTTGCATCAATGCCATGTTTGACTTGTTTTGCTCATATCTCTTTGGCCATAGCTCCAAATTAAATGAACTTTATATGTAACTTGACTAGAATCTCGTGTAGATCATCATGGTGCATCTTAACTTGCTGTTAAATAACTTGGACACAAGGTTTATTCAGATTTGGACCAATTTCGAAATTTGCATATGAGGACTTAACAGATTTGTTATATGTTGTTTCCGGCCTCATTTAAAATTTCTTTGATGTGTTGTTCTTGTATGCATCATCTCTTGCCATGAGTAGCATCATGTAGCCTTGTCATGCATCATGCCTGGTTGAGCATCATGTCATGCTTATGTGTTATGTGTTTACCATGTTGTTTGCTTCTTTCCGGTTGTGCTTCTTCTCGATAGTTCCTATTACGTTGCGACCGTGAGGATTCGTTCGACTACGCTTGGTTCGTCTTCTTTCGTTCGTCTTCTTCACAGACTCGTTCTTCTTCCTAGCGGGATTTCAGGCAAGATGACGGTTACCCTAGATCTCATTGCTATCATTGCTAGGCTAGTTGCTTCGTTCTATCGCTATGCCGCACTACCTATCACTAGTTTTTCAACCCTCGAAATTGCCATGTCAGCCTCTAACCTTTTCACCCTTCCTAGCAAACTGTTGTTTGGCTACGTTACCGCTTTTGCTCAACCCCTCTTATAACGTTGTTACTTGCAGGTGAAGTTGAAGATTGCTCCATGTTGGAACATGATTATGTTGGGATATCATAATATCTCTTATCCTAATTAATGCATCTATATACTTGGTAAAGGGTGCAAGGATCGGCCTTATGCCTGGTTGTTTTGTTCCACTCTTGCTGCCTTAGTTTCTATCGTACCGGTGTTATGTTCCTTTGCATTCCTTAAGCTGTCGGGTTTATAGGAACCTCTTGACAGTTCGCTTTGAATAAAACTCCTCCAGCAAGGCCCAACCTTGGTTTTACATTTACCTAACAACCTACTAACTTTCCCTTGGGAGTTTTAAACCCGAGGGTCATCTTTATTTAACTACCCCCCCCCCCCCCCCCCCGCCGGGCTAATGCTTCTCGAAGTGTTGGTCCGAACTAGTGCCACTTGGAGTGCCACCTCGGGAAACTTGAGGGCTGGTTTTAGTTGTACGTAGTGCTCATCCGGTGTGCCCTGAGAATGAGATATGTGCAGCTCCTATCGGGATTTGTCGGCACATCCGAGCGGTCTTGCTAGTCTTGTTTTACCATTGCCAAAATGTCTTGTAATAGGGATTCCGAGACAAATCGGGTCTTTCCGGGAGAAGGAATATCCTTTGCTAATCATGAGAGCTTGTGATGGGCTAAGTTGGGACACCCCTGTAGGGTATAAACTTTTGAGAGCCATGCCTGCGGTTATGTGGCAGATGGGAATTTGTTAATATCCGGTTGTAGAGAACTTGAGACTTGACTTAATTAAAATGCATCAACCGCGTGTGTAGCCGTGATTGTCTCTTCTCAGAGGAGTCCGGGAAGTGAACACGGTTTGGGTTATGTTTGGACGTAAGTAGTTCAGAATCACTTCTTGATCATTACTAGTTTGCGACCGCTTGCGTAGCTTCTCATCTTATTCTTGTATTCGTAAGTTAGCCACCATATCATGCTTAGTCGCTGCTTCAACCTCTCCACTTATCCGTTCCATACCCATTAAGCTTTGCTAGTCTTGATACCCATGGTAATGGGATTGCTGAGTCCTCGTGGCTCACAGATTGCTACTACAACAGTTGCAGGTACAAGTTATGCGATGATCATGACGCGAGAGCAATGTTTACTTGTTTTGAAGTTCTTCTTCTACTTCTTATTCTTTCAGGGGTTAGGTTCCAGGTCGGCAGCCTGGGCTAGCAGAGTGGATCTCGTTTGAGTTTCTGTTTGTGTTTCATCTGTAGTCGGATGTTGCTCTTATGTATGATGGTGTTGTATTCTTGTGGCATTGTATGCCTCTTGTATGTATCCCCAACTATTATGTAATGGTACGATGTAATGATATCCACCTTGCAAAATCGTCTCCAATATGCGCTTCTATCCTAGGTGGGACCTTCGAGTTCCTTTAGGATTGCGTCGCATATTGGGCGTGACACAGGGCAAAAAAGGTCGCCTCAAGCTCTCCGCGCGTCAGGCTGGTGGGGTGAGCAGCCTTACATCATAAGTCATGCCCTGGTACTCCCACAGGGGCTTCGAGTACGACTGGAGCGGTGTCAGGCGTTGCGTCAAGAACTCCTTCACTATCACACTACTGGGGAAAACCTTATACACAGAATCTTAGTAGCAGCCCGACACAAAAAGAAGTGCTACTGCTAATTAGCAGTAGCACAGGTAAGCAAAACTTGTTACTGATACAAATTTAGCAGTAGCGTGTGCTAACTAAACCGTGCTGCTACAAATATCGACCGACAGTACCCACCAACCTAAGTTTAGTAGCAGCACGGTGTCACGGCACGCGCTACTGCTAACGCAATAGTAGTAGCGTGCTTTTTTACTCAGGTTGCTGCTGCTAATTTTGAAATTGGCCACACGGTTTGCCCCTCTTAGCAGTAGCGCATGTGGAAAAAGCGCGCTGCTGCTACGCTCTTATCAGAAGCGCGTTTTCCTCTCGCGCCACTGCTAAGACGCAACACACCACCACCTTTTCCCACCCGTCCTCCTGTCCCCCATCTTCTCTCGTCCCTTTCCCGCAGCTCCCACATCCTCCCTCTCTCACTCTTCTTCTTCCTCGATACTTCTCCCCCCATTACTCTCCCTCTTCTACCTACCTTTCTCTCTCTTCATTACTCCTAGCTAACAACACCACCTCCATTAATGCATCTCCTTTCTCTTTTTCCTTCCCCCTCCACTAGTTGAAGTTGTCTCCTGCCAAATTAGCTAGCTAGGTAGATGTAGCATTTACTT
Organism: Triticum timopheevii; assembly: GCA_963921465.1. Taxonomy (NCBI): domain Eukaryota; kingdom Viridiplantae; phylum Streptophyta; class Magnoliopsida; order Poales; family Poaceae; genus Triticum; species Triticum timopheevii. The sequence continues at coordinate 295,484,609 of OY997264.1, read as the reverse complement.
AAGTGACCTATTTGCCCCCTAACTAGATCTATCTTTGTCAAGAAGAGCTTTGTGCACTTTTGATCTCCCTACATCATCATCTCCACCGTGTTCTCGATCTCGAGATAGAGGTGATTAAAATTTCATGCTTTTGCGAAATGGAAATATGTTTATGTGTGTGTGATATGATAATTGGGCGATATGATGGAAATTGTGTGTGTGGCATGAGTTGACGCCAAATTGTGCTTTTGAGTTGCCTATGTTTTGCTGAAATGTCGATTTATTTCCGTTTCGGCGAATTCCGGGCAAATTCTAGATCTATATGTCTTATTTTTTGGGAAGGTCATGCCGAATTTTTGTATGACTTTGATGCATTCATGCATTTTTATAATCAATTTGTTTATTATTACAGTGCAGACATTCACGGTGGTCAGTGGAACAATGGTGGACAGGTGGTTGCGATCGGTGGTGCAGGACATGAAAGAAAATAACCGGACAGAGGTTTTATGTCCGTGTCAAAAATACAAAGGAATAGTTTGGCTCGACCCCTATGATGATGGCCGTGTCGAAGCGCACCTACTCATGACTGGTTTCATGGATGGCTATACTCGGTGGACAATTGAAGATGAGGATGATGATGTTGACGATGCCGACGGGGCAGGCAATGACGACACAGGGCAAGACGAAGAGATGATCGATAATGGCGGCGGGGAAAAGGCCGGACATGGCGGCGGAGAAGGGGCCAGACATGGCAGAGGAGAAGGGGCCGGACATGGCAGCAGAGAGAACATGGACTCCACGCGGCAGAGTTCATCGATACTAAGTTCAATCGTGCGGGACCCTTTGGTTAAAGCACTGGTTCGCAAGGAGACGAGTACTGAGTGAGCTGCTTCTAGAGAGGAGGCTAAGCTAGAGCAACTAGTGGTAGACTCGAACACTCCATTGTATGATGGTTGCAATACTGAGGAGACCCGCTTGAGTTTCATGCTCCAACTCTTGAAGACGAAGGCTAAAAACAAATGGACCGACACTAGCCTCGATGAGAATCTCAAGTACCTAAAGGATGTTCTTCCCGCGGGGAATCTATGTCCTACTAGTGTTGATGAGGCTAAGAAGATCGTGTGCCCTCTTGATCTGCTGCACGTTAGATACCATACATGCATTAACGATTGCATAATTTATCGGAAGGAGCACACAAAAAACAAGTTGTCCGGTGTGCAATGCTTCTCGATACAAGAAGGCCGGGAAGAAATGTCCCCAAAAAGTTGTATGGTACTTACGATCACTCCCCGTCTCCAGCGCTATTTCATAGATCCCAAGGAAGCAAAGCTAATGCGCTGGCACGTGGAGAGGAAGAACCCCACAATGGAGATTATCTGAAGCTGAGACATGTCAAGGATGGAAGCCAGTGGAGAGCGTTGAACAACTTCTATCGGTATTTCGAATGTGATGCATGGGACATCGTGCTTGGTGCATGTACCGATGGAATGAATCCGTTTGGCAACCAGAACACCAACCATAGCACATGGCTCGTGTTTGTATGGATGTACAACTTCCCCCCTGGTTGTGCATGAAGTCGAAGTACATTCACATGAGCATGTTGATTCAAGGGCCGAAACAACAAGAAATAATATTAATTTGTATCTAGGGCTACTTCCAGAGGAGTTAGACACGTTATGGAAAACACCGGCCAAGACATAGGACGCCAGCTAGGTGTGCCATGGATATTGCGGATGCATGTGGTGCATGGATGATACAACGTCTCATCAGCTAACGTCAAGGAAAGATGGCGGGTATGGGAAAATTGTGTACATGGGGCATCGAGGATGCCTCGAACAGGATGACCCATGGAGAAACCATGGAGATCTATTCAATGGTCACGCTGAGCATTGAGGACCTCCATGTAAGCGGAGGGCACCGAAATCGATGAGCTGTTGAAAAATCCGAAGGAGTGCCCCGCGCCGGGAAAGACGATGAAAAAGGCGCCGGAGCCGCTGCTAAAGGTATGGAAGATGAGGTCTATGTTCTGGGATTAGGAGTACTGGCACAAACTCGATACACCTCATTGCCTTGATCAAATGCATATCTGTAAGAATGTCCTTGAGAGCTTGCTCGCGACACTGATGAACATGCCGGATAAGACCAAGGATGGGCCGAAGGCAAGAAAAGACTTGCAAGATTTGAATATCAGGGAAGATCTGCACATGCCGCCGCGTAAAAAGTTAGACAAGACAGAGACGGAGACAGAGGCGCGGGAGAAGAAGGGCAAGAAAATAAAGAAAGAGGATTATTGCCCCCCTTCTTGCTTCACCTTAAGTCAGGCTGAGATCGATCAATCCTTTAAGTGCCTTACCGGAGTCAAAGTTAGTTCCGGTTACTGTGGCAAGATAAGTAGATATCTAGACACGGACAAGAAAAGGTTCAGCGGGATGAAGTCCCATGACTGTCATGTGATGATGACGCAGATACTACCTGTTGCCCTTAGAGAAATAATGGACAAGTATGTCCGTGACACGCTTATTGGTCTCTGCAACTTTTTCGATGTCATCTCTTGAAAGTCGATCAGTGTGAAGCAGCTCTGAAGGCTACATGAAGAGATCATTGTGATAATGGATGAGCTTGAGATGTACTTCACGCCCACGTTATTTGACGTGATGGTGCATCTGTGTGTCCATATTGTGGACGACATAATAGACCTGGGGCCGTCATTCCTGCACAACATGATGCTGTTTGAGAGGATGAATGGGATCATCAAAGGATTCGTTCGTAACATGTCCCATCCGGATGGAAGCATTGTCCAGGGCTATCTAACACAAGAGTGCATCTCTTTCTGCGAGAATTTTCAATATGGCGCAGACGCCACCTGGTGTTAGTGTTGGTTTGCCCGTTAACAAGCACAATGGTTGGCTCGAAGGAGAAGGTCACTCCAACGATCGCAGGGAACTGCACGTGGCATACTCAGATCCGCACAGCGACTTCGACAGAGCAAACTTGGTAGTGGTACAACACCTAGACGAGGTAGATCCTTTCGTTGCACTGCACAACTAAATTATCGCAAAGAAGTATCGTGACCCTGGGGTATGCAGGACGGACGCCGAAGTTATCACAACTCCATTTTCCTGCATTGGTTCAAAGAGCATATTATTGCTAATCCCCCGGATGAGGGCTCTAAGGACGGATAGCTCATATATGCCTTACAACATGGCCCCTCGCCCAACCTCGTAACCTGTCAGGCATACGATATCAACGGATACACGTTCTACACGGAGGCCAAAGATATGGACAGTGATGATCAGAACTGAGGGGTGATGATGGAATGCATGACCGGCAGCGACAACAGCGCAACTGAAAGATTTTATGGAAGGGTCGAGGAGATCTGGGAGCCTGACTACTCTAGACTGCACAATACGGTGATGTTCCGTGTCAGATGGGCTAAGAATGTTGAAAGAGAAAACCAGAATTTCACTACCATGACTATACCCGACGCCAAGAGCCATGGGTACACGCTACGCACATGACACAATGCTTCTTCATAACCGACCCGCACAATCCCAGCCGTGTTGTCATGAGGAGAGGCAAAAGGAACATCATTGGAATGGATGGAGTCGCCAACGAGGAAGACTACAATCAGTACAGCAACTACAATCAATACAGCAACCCAATGAGGGAAGATGACGACGATGATGAAGTATACGTCAAAAGAAGAATCAATACTACATCACCAAAGAAAAATCGTACTCCGTGGAAAAGGGAAAGTCACAATGAGGGGCTCAATTATGCTTCAACGAACAAAAAGGGAAAGAAGCTGAATCAAAAATGAAAATGTCAACGCTGAAGAACCGTATGTTATCAGTCAAATGATGTAATATATATGTTCCTATTTTGTATACCTACTTAGCCATTATTATGCATGTGTCCAATGATGTAATATATATGTTCCTATTTTGGATACATACTTAACCGTCGAATGATGCAACATATATCACCTTCCCTTCGTTCACTGCTCTCGGAAAAAAGGAAAAGAAAAGTGAGAGAAAATAAAGGAAAAGAAAATAGAAGGAAACAAACAGGAAAACTGCTATATAGGTACTGGTTATAGTAGCAGCGCTTTTGTGAGAAAAGAGCTATAGCTAGTCAAGATAGCAGCAGCGGTTTCTACTAAAACCGCTATAGCTACCTGTAGTAGATATAGCGCATTTCTCTTAAACGCGCTACTCCTATTCGCACTTAGTTTTTAGTTATAGCCCCGGCGCTCGACCCAGACCCCCCCCCCCCAACCTCGGCCGTCGTCGGGCCTGCACCCTCTGTAAGCCCCCCACCGCACCTCCTCTCTCTGGTAGCTAGGGTTCTTTGGTTAATTTACTTAGTTTTTAGTTAGGGTAGATGGTTAATTAGGTTATATATTTAGTTGTGAATTTAGCTAGGTTGTTTCTTCAAGTTATATATCTTTCCTCCTTTTATATGCAAATTTGAAGTGGACATGTGATATGTGGACATGTGATGTTTTGGACATGTCATATTTGGAATTTGGACATGTCATTTGGACATGACGATTATGTGCAGGGTAAATGATTCGAGTGGCCTATGTTATGCCGGAATGTTGATTCATTTCTGTTCCGGTGAATTTCAGGCACTCAATATGTCTATTTTTTAGCAAAGGTCATGCCGAAAATTTCCGTGAATTTTGGCATGATTTGTGCTAGATAGTAGGCATATCGAGTGCTGGGAGTGGCGGGGAAACGACATTCTGGCAAACATAGATTTATTTTTTATGTCATTTCTCACTTTTTCATAGTTTTAGAATTAAACGAGGACACTTAATCATAGGAAACATGTCGAACAACGAAGAAACTGGGCCTTCTGACCAAGATGCAGACGAGATGGATTATGAGGGTGAACAAGAGTACCTCGACTATTTGACTGCTAAGCAATTGCAAAGTAAAGGTTTGCAGGTCGGCCTCAATGATGGTACTGACGCCAACATCGACACCGACGGCGCCGGCACCAATGGCGGCGCCGAGACCAATGGCGGTGCCGAGACCGGCGGGGAAGGTACCGGTGGGGAAGATACAGGCGGGGCAGGTACCGGCGTCGATGCCGCTACCGAAAAGAAGAAGAAGAAGAAGTAGAGGATACGAAAACCTAACAAACTAGGGATTAGACGACTGTTGATCACAAAGATGGCACCTGGCAAGTTTGAGCCATTAGAGCCAGAAGAACCTCGCAAGTGCTAAGGGAACCAAGTAGGATGCATCCTACGGGAATGCGCGAGCATCAACGACGATGACTTAAGGAGTAAAGAACATTCGATGCAGTTGCTCCTGACGAAGTTGCACAAGAGATTCAAGTTCCCCGACCGGGATGATAACATAGAACAAACGTGGGATGATCCGAAGATGAAAAAGATTAACAATCACGCCATGTGCATGTTCAGCAATGATTTGGCCTCCTGGAAAGGGAGGGAATGATCTATTGAGGCTGAGGAACCCCTTTCCAAGATTCTGGAGGAAAATCCGACACTTACGGAAGAGGAGTTCGAAAAGTTCAAGGACACTTGCGCTATCGAGGTAGCCAAAGCTAAGGCTGCGAAATTCAAGAGCCTTCAGCAAAGGAACACGGGAAAGCATCACTGTTGGTGTCAAAACCGGCGGACCTCGGGTAGGGGGTCCCGAACTGTGCGTCTAGGCGGATGGTAACAGGAGACAAGGGCCACGATGTTTTTACCCAGGTTCAGGCTCTCTCGATGGAGGTAAAACCCTACTCCTGCTTGATTGATTTTGATGATATGGGTAGTACAAGAGTAGATCTACCACGAGATCGAAGAGGCTAAACCCTAGAAGCTATCCTATGGTATTATTATTGTTCGTCCTACGGACTAAAACCCTCTGCTTTATATAGGCACCGAAGAGGGTTAGGGTTACACAGAGTCGGTTACAATGGTAGGAGATCTACATATTCGTATCGCCAAACTTGCCTTCCACGCCAAGGAAAGTCCCATCCGGACACGGGACGAAGTCTTCAATCTTGTATCTTCATACTCCAGGAGTCCGGCCAAACGTGATAGTTCGGCTATCCGGACACCCCCTAATCCGGGACTCCCTCAGTAGCCCCTGAACCAGGCTTCAATGATGACGAGTCCGGCGTGCATATTGTCTTCGGCATTGCAAGGCGGGTTCCTCCTCCGAATACTTCATAGAAGATTTTGAACACAAGGATAGTGTCCGGCTCTGCAAAATAAGTTCCACCTACCACCGTAGAGAGAATAATATTTAGACAAATTCAATCTGCTGACGTATTTCGTGGCGTGATATCACACCACGGCCAAGCCTTTATTCAAATCATTTTTACTGTCCCACCTCAGCGCGTTTAGCGAGGCGGTTTCCTTGGCACGTCTTGTCAAAGGCGAGTAACCCAATCGCGCCCGTTGGCACGTCTCCTCTATCAAAGGCGAGTCCCGAATGGTCACGGGGAAGGCTCTTGGTATTCAACCTCTTTATAAAGAGACCAAGGCTCCACTCCTTTCTTTCAATCTCAATCGAATCCGCCCCTCGCCTTGAGTTCCAACACCTAAGGCTCCAGATTCAGGCGCTTCGGACCTTCGATAATGTCCGGCTCCGACCTGCAAGGCTGGTGGATGCCTTCCTCCCTTATGGAAGAAGACATGCTAAAGCTAAGAGATGCCAGGTATCTAACCGGCAAAATTTCGCATAGGCTGCCTGCCCAAGGGCAGGTTATTCCCACTCCCATGCCTGGCAAAAGCGTAGTGTTAGCGTCTCACTTCCTTCGGGGGCTAGGCTTCCCGATGGACCCCTTCGTGAGGGGGCTCATGTTTTATTATGGGTTGGAATTTCATGACTTGGATCCGGAGTCCATCCTCCACATCTCATCGTTCATTGTCGTATGCGAAGCCTTCCTCCGCATTACCCCTCACTTCGGATTGTGGCTCAAGACCTTCAAAGTGGAGCCGAAGATGATCAGGGGGCAGCAGGCAGAGTGTGGAGGGGCTGTTATAAGCAGGAATGCTGATGCTCTACGGCCCGAGGGCTCTTTCCAAGAGGAGCTCAGCCTATGGCAACAAGAATGGTTTTATATCACAGCTCCTAGGGGCACCAAATGGGTGGCGCTGCCTGCCTTTCACTCAGGTCCTCCACCGCGGCTGGCGTCATGGGTCAACGAAGGACTTGACTAGGGGCCGTCCAAGGACGTTCCCTTGTTGCAAGGCCGCATTCGAGACCTCCTGGAAAGAGAGATCACTTTGGTCGTAGTAGCGCAGGTCATGCTGATTCGTCGCATCCTGCCCTGCAAACGTCGCCCCCTCCGCCTGTGGGAATTTAACCTGGAGGGACCACGAGCTCTCCAACATTTTATGGGCGCAACGCCCGTGGAGATGTATAAGCTTTTCTTCGGATCACAAGTGAGGTGTCCGGACTTGACCGAGGACGCAGGTCTGAGCTGCAATCGCCCGGATACTCAAGTAAGTAGCCATATACCCGGACACACCATCCCATATTTATCATGAATTTTCCCTCAAAAGAGTTGTCCCTTGAACAGGAGTTGATAGCGAAAGCAAAGTTAATCAGGTGTCCGGCCCCCCTTCCTGAGACCATGGTGGATCCCGTGTTAACCAGGATGCTGGAGGTTGCGCCTTCGGAAGAAGGTGAAGGGGGGGGGACAAACAAGCTACGGCCTCCGCGAAGGAGGCTGTCAGGAAAGGAGGGATCGAGAATCCCTCCATCTAAGGGAAGAAGAGGACCGCCTCTGAAGACCCGGAGATCATGGTCTCAAAGCGGGGGAAGAAATCTTCGTCAGAGGGTCCTGCGCCGAGAGATGCCTCGGCCGCATTGTGCCCCGAAGGGGATCAGCCCTCCGCCGAGCCGTAAGTAAAAAGGGGAGTTAAAATAAAGGATATCCCTGCCTTATTTCTGATGAAGATAACCAAAATTTTACCTTGTAGTTCGGATCTCAGCCCTTCTCAGCAGAGCTCATCTTTGGGGGATCTTCGTCCGGAGATGATAGAGAGCGAAACGCCTCCCCCTGCCGTACCATCTTGCGAGGCGGGCGACCCTGTGGTGTCGTCACAGAGGGTTTCTCCGAGTTCGGTGGGTCCGGAAGGCAGTCGTATGTCCCCCCAAAGCCCTCCGCGTCTGGCCTTCGAAAAAGGCCATCGGACGGTCGGAGGAGCTGAAGGATCTGCTCGGGCGTGCGTCTATCTCAGAAGATCACCGTGCGTTAATGGGTACGGTGATTGAAAGGATTTCATCCGCTGAGAGCGGATTGCACGAAGCCGTCAGAAGTTTACTGACAGGTTTTGAGGTATGCAAAATGATGTACCTTCTGACAGTTCCGCATATAAAATGCGCCCTGTGTAGATAGCAGCCCCTGAGGCTCGGTGTGTTGTCAAAAAAAATGACAGCGCACCGAGGATCATAATCCCAGGTATAATATGTCCCCCGTCCTATGTAGGTGGCGAAGGGTCCGGTGGCTAGCCGGCCTGATGAATTTGCCAAACTAAAGCGGTAACTTGACATGGCGGATGCCGACATCGCGCTTGTAGATAAGCGACTTGACGAGTCACAAGGTATGCAATTTCTCCGCGGACACCTAGTAAGGGAGCTTGATGCTCGTGCCTTACAACATGTATGCTTGGTGCAGATGGTGCTGCTGCCATGGAGAACCTTCGGGCGGAGCTCGTCTGAGCTAAGGAGCAGGCTAGAAAGAGTGATGTGGTTGCCTCTAAGGCGGCCGAAGAGCTAAAAGCCGAACAGGCTGCTCACTACCAAAGCAAGAATGAAATGGCCGAGATGGCCGTGAAGTTGAAGAATGGTGCTGATCGCTCCAAGCTTCTTGAAAAAGAAGATCGAGCAGTACAGGAGGACCTGAAGAAGGCCACTACCGAGGCCAAGGATGCTCACTCTGTGATGAGAGCTATGGAGGAGGAGCTGCGTCAGGCCGGAGATATCACGGCTGGAAAGCCCTTTCTGCTGCGGAGGAAATTCATGGATCCTAAATATGCTCAGTTGGACCAGCTGTGGAATGCAGAGGATGATTATCTGGACTTGGCGGCAAGTGCCGCGGACGCGGCCAAACACTTCTGAGATCAAAAGGATCACAAAATGGAAAAGGTTTTTTGGTCGCAGTTCCATAATCCAGAGCGCCCACTTCCATTAACTGATCGCTTGGCCGAATGGGCGGAGCTGACTAGGTTATCCGTACTTGCCATGAAGGATGTCATGAGTCTTTTGTGGCCGAAGAGGCCCGAGCCGAAGAGTTATTTTGGCTTGGTGCAGCAGTTCCTTGGTGCGGTGCCACATATCAATGCAATGAGGAGGTCGGCATGCATAGAGGGTGCGCGGATGGCTCTTGCCCATGTCAAGACATACTGGGTGGAGATGAAGGCCACTGATGTTGCATCCCAAGATTCGGATGAAAGCCGAGTACCTGCCGAGCACTATTTTCAGGAAGTTCTGTAGGGCGCTCGTTTAATAGAGACGCAGTGCTCGAGGGATATTATGTTCGAATAACATGTATTATTGTGAAACAATGTTTCGGTGAAATATAAAAGCTTTTCATACTTGTGCCTTCAAGAATTAAAATACTTCCTGTGCGGCCGTTAATGTATATGCGTATACAACCTGAAAGATGGCAGTCTTCGGCTTCAGCCCCCACACGTAAAATGCGGGGGTGTTTGCAAAAGGCGCATTTTCACACTTGATCCATCGTCTTGGTCCTATAAAGGAGGTGGTAGCGCGGCAAACTAGGCAATCGGAATATAATGCTTTATCACTTTCACTTAGCCATAGGAGTTTGACAGTGGGGCTACTATATAGCCCCTAGGGGCACCGCGCTCACCCGAATTCGGGGCGCGTAAGTGCCTGACTGGGAAACGGCCCTTCGTCAAGGCGAAGGAATCCTAAAGATTCCGGTGGGTCATCGAGTGGTTGACCAGTCTCACGCTATATCATGACAGTCAGTTTTCGGCTTTCTCTACTTAGGTGTTCGCCTGGCCGAACCGGGGCACAATTGCAGTAGTTCTCCTGGTGCCGCCTTAGCCGATAGAGCGGAACGTAAGGCAGCAAAACACAGGAGCCGGGCAAACCCAACATTTGACCAAAGACATGATTCAGAGCTGATGCATATAAGGCCTAACTCGAGACGCCGAATACTCCCTAAGGTATTCGGTCTTTATGAAAACGGGCCGAACAACGCCCTTGGTAATAAGCCCCTGGTGTCCAGGTATGTGCAAAATTCTGACGTGGCCCATGCCAAAACGCCAGCCTCCTCCTCGGTTATAGCGAGAAACCTGGGGATGTGTATCAACAAGAGACAGTAAAAAAGGTTAACGCAGGGTCTTAATCTGAAAAGAATCCTTGTCACGGGTCTCTACTACACGTCTGCGCCTGTGTCTCCATTGTGCTGTATTCTGGACGGGTGTAGCACGGTGTTCATCTGTAAAAGAGAGGAACTTGGTTGAAAAAGATTGTGCGAGAATGTACGTTATATTAAATAAACAAAGTACGATTCAAAAAATGAATAAAATTGAGCTTTATTGTCTCTTGTTATACATGCGTGGAGCCCCTTGTGTGGGGGTATGCGGCTAGTAAGCCCTTGTATGTTTACGCCGGACTCGTCTAACCGTGTCCGGGGTCTGAACGACCTGTTAGGTGCTTTGATTAGTGAAGCTGGTTTAGTGTGTGGCTGTCAAGGTAGTCACACTGTCGGTGTACTAAAGTAGGGGGGTACCTTAGTACCCCGAACTTGTGCACGGGCAGTCGCGGCAACCCACGGTAGGGCTTGCCGGGCGTCCGCCAAGGTCCTCCACGGCTGCGCTGATGCCGTTCAGGGACAGAGTACTCAAGCTAAAGCCCCCGGCAAGAGGAGCTTGCCGGGAAGGTCAACCAAGGCCCGACGAGGAGAGCTCGCCGGGAAGGAAACAGAAGCCCCGGCAAGAGGAGCTTGCCGGGAAGGCCGACCGAGGCACCTCCAGGGGACTTGCCGCGGCGCCCCGCGCGCCCCGGCAAGGCCCGAGGGCCGGCAAGCTTGCCGGCACGACAAGAGGAGGACTGCGGCAAGGCGCTTGCCGCAGCAAGATTGCCAACCCAACTCCAGCACATCCAGCGACGTGTCATCACAAGACCGTCCCAAAGGCATGTGGCGAGGCACTACACAGCCATGCGGAGCAAGGTGGCAAGTGGAGCTGATAGAGGCGCCATCGTGGTAATCGGTGGCTCACTTGACGATCGCCTCCTCGCACTGTTGGGGCGACCGGACGGGCATTAAATGCCCTTGTCCCCTGCCGTCGGTTAGGTAGGGGCACTGTTGGTCACTGTTACACCAACCTGCGTTTTTACCTTTCTACCCCCTCTTCTTACGCTGCCACCTATTGGTGCCCCCTTTAGACTATAAAAGGGAGGCCCATGCGCACGTAGAAGGGGTTCAGTTCATCTGAAGAACACAAGATTAGCGTTCGAGAGACACACCACACCACCGTGCGCTCGCATTCGAGCAAGATCAAATAACAACACAAGGCAGCAGTGGGAGTTTTATCTCTCCGGAGAGCTCCGAAGCTGGGTAAAAAGATCGCCCGCCGTCTCTCTCACTCCACCGCGCGCCCGGGACCTCGATCCGGTCTCCGCGCGCGCTGCATCAGCGCCTTCATCAACATGCCACCGAAGAAGAAGCCTTCGGAGGTAGCCGCTCCGTCTACATCGGTTCCGCCACCACCGCCGGAGCAAACGGGCGGTGGAGTGGGCGCCGGCGGAGGAGTGGGTGCCGACGGTGGGGCTCACGTCGTCACCAGATCCAAAAACAAGGCCCCGCAAGCGTCGGCAACCATGCATACACCACACCCTTCCCAGGAGGTGCAAGGCCGACAACGCCCCGGTGCTCCTAGCACCGTGCTTGCGTTGGAGCAAGGCCAAGCTGGTGGGTCGCGAGATGCTCGAGGTTAGCATGCACGCCCGCATGCTGGCGCGAGCGAGGTACGGTCGCCAGGGCAGAGTGACGCACCTCCCAATCCAGTTGGGAGTCGGAGCACATCCCGCTCCTCGCGCCGCTCGTCGCCACCACCACCCAAGACAGCAGAGGAAGCACTGGCCCGAGCCCAGCTGCTCCTAGACTACCCTCCGGCGCCGCACAAGATCGACGACTGGAGGATGACCATATACAGCCTCATCGCCTTCGCCAACGGCGACAAGCCCCGGCAACCGAGCGCATCGAGGCCCCGGCAAGGCGTACAAGCGCAGGCCGACGCCGACAAGACCCCTGGGGGAGCCACCTCCGTGCACTCCCAGCCCCGAAGGCCAAGATCGCCGGCTCGCCGGACCAACCCCGACGGCGACTCCACCGCGTCGTCGGACCGGCGAACTAGACGCGACCAGCGCCACGTTCTCCAAGAACGGCGGCACGAAGACGCTCGCACTCGCATCGAGCGCAGAAGGGAGACGCGACGTCAATCTGACCAACGTGCTGGGCCCACTGTCGACATGCATGCACTAGGGAAGCCAGGCGACTTGCCGCATGCGGCAGGTTGCCCTGCGTTCACCCGCGAGCTGCGGCAAGTCCAGTGGCCCAAAACCAAGAACTTCAAGCCAGACGTGCCCGAGAAGTACGATGGCAGGATACATCCATCGGAGTTCCTCGGCATCTACACCATCGCGGTGCAGGCTGCCGGAGGGCGCGATGAGAAGATCCTCGCCAACTACTTCCCACTGGTACTCAAGCCCAATGTCAGATCTTGGCTCGTGCACTTGCCGGACGGTTCCATCTCTTCATGGGCTGACCTATGTCACCAGTTTGTCGGCGCCTTCACGGGCGGCCACAAGCCTCATGGCCAGGAAAGTGACCTCCACTTGCTCGTTCAAAAGGAGGGGGAGCCCCTGCACAAGTACATACAGAGATTCAGCCAAGTGCAACGCAACATCCCAGACGTCCACCCTGCCGCGGTTATCAGCGCCTTTCATCAGAACGTGCGTAACCGCAGGATGAGGGAGGAGATGGCGATGTGCAAGATCAGAGACGTCAGCAAGCTCTATGCTTTGGCCGACAAGTGTGCATGGGCTGAGGAGGGAAGGAAAATCCCCGGAGAGGTTGCGGGAGCAGAAGGATCTGACAGTGAGGATACCGCCCCGGCAAGGAAGAACCGAAGACGGAACAACAGGAAGAGAAAGACTAAGGATGTGCTAGCTGTTGAGCATTCTGGCAACGGAGGCGGCTCCGACAAGGCCAAGGCCGATGACTCTGGCGAGGCTGTGGCAGCCGCCGACAAGCAGGACGGCTCCGGCAAGCGGTATTGCAAGATCCACCGCACCAAGGGCCACGATCTCCAAACCTGCAAGAAAGTCGAAGAGATGGCGGAGCTACAGAAGGCAGAGTACGAGCGCCGCGATAAGGAGAGAGCCCAGGGAGGTGGCGGAGGATCCGGCAAGAAGCTTCCCGCCCGGGGAGGACACCGCGGCAAGCCCAAGCCGCGACAAGGAGATGGGCCTCCCCGCGGCCGCGACAAAGACGAAGATGAAGATGAGATGGAGGAAGATGAGACCGATGACCAAGAGTTTCAGAAGGCGACAGAGGTGCTGTGCATCGACGGCGGCGCCTCTCTGCACGCCTCACACCGCCAACTCAAGCAGTGGGTGCGAGAGGTGAACGCAACGGAGCCATCCGTCGAGGCGCGCAGGCCTCTGAAATGGTCCGGCACGCCCATCATTTTCGATGTAGAAGACCACCCTGATCGCATCACTGCGGTCGGGTGCTTGCCAATGTTGGTCTCGCCAACAATCCGCAACCTCAAGGTCACAAAGATGTTGGTTGACGGCGGGGCCGGCCTGAACCTGATTTCCTCCGCAGTGCTCAAGAAGCTCCAGATCCCCGACAGTGAGCTCGAAGAGACTGGTACCTTTCAAGGGATAAATCCGGGAAGGAGCAAGCCCAAGGGGAAGATCACATTGCCAGTGACATTTGGCAGTGAGCTGAATTTCAGGACAGAGAGGGTCACCTTCGATGTTGCTGATATCCCATTGCCCTACAATGGGATACTCGGCCGACCAGCGCTTGCCAAGTTCATGGCAGCCTCTCACTACGCATACAACGTGCTCAAGATGCCTGGCCCGATGAGTATCATTTCTGTCCAAGGTGACAAGAGGGATGCACTCATCTGCGCCGATAAGATTTACCGGGAAGCAGCAGCCGCAGCAAGGTGCGAGCCACTTGCCGCTGAAGCTCCCCGGGGGAAGGAGAAGCTCAAGTCCGGCAAGTGCAGCCATGATGCCCACTCCTGCAAGCGCACCTCCTCGGAGTGCTGCGCTGCTGTTGAAGAGCGCACCATCAAGCTCCACCGGCAAGTGCAAGAAAGCAAAGGTAGCCTCGCCAGAGACCAAGAAGGTGGCCGCCAAGATGGACGGCACCAGTGGTACCTTCACCATCAGTGCCACGCTTGATCCTAAATAGGAAGGCGCGCTCGTTGCTTTCCTGCGGGCGAATGTCGATGTGTTTGCGTGGCAACCATTTGACATCCCCGGTGTTCCCAGGGAAGTAATCGAGCACCACCTTGCCATGTGCCCCCACGCGCGGCCCGTCAAGCAAAAAGTCAGGAAACAGGCAGTGGAACGCCAAGAATTCATAGCAGAGGAGATTAGGAAGTTGGAAGCAGCGGGATTGGTTCAGGGAGTACTCCATCCAACATGGCTAGCCAATCCGGTAGTCGTGCGCAAGGCGAACGGGAAGTGGAGACTTTGCATTGACTTCACTGATGTCAACAAAGCCTGTCCTAAGGATCCATTCCCCTTGCCACGCATCGATCAGATTGTTGATTCCACCGCAGGATGTGCTCTGCTCTCCTTCCTTGATGCATACTCAGGATATCACCAGATCTTCATGGCAGAAGAGGATGAAGAGAAAACCGCATTCATTACTCCATGTGGCACGTATTGCTTCGTACGGATGCCTTTCGGACTAAAGAATGCTGGTTCGACGTTTGCAAGGGTAGTCAGTCATGCTTTTGAGCCACAGCTGCACAGAAATATAGAAGCTTACATGGATGACATAGTGGTCAAGAGCAGAGACAGGGCAACTCTGATCCAAGATTTGGACGAGACCTTCACAAATCTGCGCAAGATCAATCTCAAGTTGAATCCCGAGAAGTGTGTGTTTGGAGTCCCTTCCGGCAAGCTTCTTGGATTCTTTGTGTCACAGAGGGGGATTGAAGCTAACCCCGACAAGATCGAGGCCATCGAGCAAATCGAGGCGCCGAAGCGAGTCAAGGACGTACGAAGGCTTGCCGGCTGCGTTGCCGCTCTCGGCAGGTTCATTTCCAGGTCTGCTGAACGCGCCCTGCCGTTTTTCAAAATCTTGAAAAAGGCGGGTCCAATGAAATGGACTCCGGAAGCGGAGGCTGCGCTGCAAGACTTGAAGAAATATCTGTCCTCCACTCCAACACTTGTCGCACCTAAGCCACAAGAGAAGTTGCTGCTATATCTAGCGGCAACCAATCAAGTGGTTAGTGCTGCGTTAGTAGCAGAGAGGGAGGCAGATGATGAGCCAGCGGCCACGGCAAGAGAATCCAGCGACAAGCAGGGGGCTCCCCCGATAAGTTCCGGCTCCGGCAAGCATGGATCTGTACAAGTGCCAGAGGAGAAACAAAAGAAGATGGTGCAGCGCCCAGTTTACTTTGTCAGTTCCCTTCTCCAGGGGGCTAGATCAAGGTACTCTGGTGTGCAGAAGTTGCTTTTCGGCCTCCTCATGGCCTCGAGAAAGCTGCGCCATTACTTCCAAGCACATGAGATCACCACTGTCACTCGCTTTCCGCTGAAGAGGATATTGCAAAATCCAGAAGCAACAGGCAGGATTGTCGAGTGGGCACTGGAACTGTCAAGCTTTAGCCTCAAATTTGAAAGTACTTCAACTATTCAGAGCCGAGCCTTGGCAGAATTCATAGCGGAGTGGACGCCAACGCCTGATAAAGAGACTCCAGAGAGGAGCATCCCCGTCAAGGAAGCAAGCAGAGAGTGGATCATGTACTTTGACGGTGCCTTTTCGCTGCAAGGCGCCGGTGCGGGCGTACTACTTGTCGCCCCCATCGGAGAGCACCTCAAGTACGTGGTCCAAATGCATTTTCCCAAGGAGCAAGCAACAAACAATACTGCAGAGTATGAAGGTTTGCTTGCCGGACTCAGAATAGCAGCAGAACTGGGGATCAAGAAGCTCATTATCAGGGGTGACTCACAGCTTGTCGTCCGTCAAGTCAACAAAGATTATCAGAGTCCGTTGATGGAAGCGTACATCGATGAAGTGAGAAAGCTAGAAGAACATTTTGACGGCTTGCAAATGGAACATGTTCCAAGGGCTCAGAATGACATTGCAGATGGCCTGTCAAAATGTGCCGCACTCAAGTTACCTGTGGAACCAGGAATTTTTGTGCTCAAACTGACTCAACCATCTGTCACACCATCAACTAGACAGAGCGGAAAGAGAAAGTTGGTCACTGGCGACTACTTTCCGGTAGAGCTCCCCGGAGCCGCCGCCAAAAAGGTCCCCAGGCTCGACACAGAGAGCGTTGAGAAGCAGTCTACTCCGACAAGCCCTAGGGTTTGTTTCGTTGAAGCAGACACTCCCGACAAGCTGTGTCCCGACACGCTTGCCGGGGAACATCACGCTCCGGCAGAATCTCAGACTCTGGCCGTGGAAGCGGATGTTCCTGCAGCAGCATTTGCGCCTTTAGTCCTTGTCGTCGAGCCACAAGCTCTGGCATGGGCACAGCAGATCGTCCAATTCCTTCAAACAGGAGAACTCCCCGAGGAGCAACAAGCAGCGGAAAGAGTAGCCCGACAATCAAGTATGTACCAGTTTGTCGATGACATACTGTACAGAAGAAGATTCAACGGAGCGAAATTGAAGTGCATTTCCCGGGAAGATGGACGAGAGCTGTTGGCAGAGATACATGGAGGCATATGTGGTCATCACATTGGCGCAAGAGCACTCGCCGGCAAGGCTTTCCGGCAAGGTTTCTTCTGGCCGACAGCCCTCCAGGATGCAACTGCACAAGTAACCAAGTGTGAAGCGTGCCAGTTCCATTCCAAGCAGATTCATCAACCAGCTCAAGCTCTCCAGACAATCCCTTTGTCCTGGCCATTTTCGGTCTGGGGGCTCGATATCCTCGGCCCCTTCCCCCGAGCCGTCGGGGGCTTTGAGTACTTGTACGTTGCAATCGACAAGTTCACAAAGTGGCCTGAGGTGGAACCAGTGAGAAAGGTGACAGCACAGTCAGCAGTCAGGTTCTTCAGGTCGATTGTTTGCCGTTTCGGAATCCCTAACAGGATCATCACCGATAATGGCACACAATTCACGAGCCGCACCTTCATGCAGTACGTCCAAGATCTTGGCACCAAGATCTGCTTCGCTTCTGTTGCTCACCCGAGAAGCAACGGTCAAGCGGAGAGGGCGAACGCTGAAGTGCTACGCGGGCTAAAGACCAGAACTTTCGACAGGCTACACAAGTGCGGAAGAAATTGGATTGAGCAGCTGCCAGTGGTTCTTTGGTCGATCAGAACGACGCCAAATCGAGCCACTGGCCAGACACCCTTTGCTCTTGTCTACGGAGCAGAGGCAGTTCTCCCCACGGAACTCGTATACGGGTCGCCTCGGGTGCTCGCTTATGATGAGCTTGAGCAAGAGCAGCTGCGTCAAGATGACGCGCTGCTCCTCGAGGAGGATCGTCTTCAGGCTGCTGTGCGAGCTGCTCGCTACCAGCAAGCTTTGCGCCGCTACCACAGCCGCAAAGTTAGTGCCAGAAGCTTCGAGGAAGGCGACCTTGTTCTTCGGCGCGTTCAATCCGCCAAGAATTCCAACAAGTTGACGCCGAAGTGGGAAGGCCCTTATCGGGTGAAACGAGTCACTAGGCCCGGCGTTGTCCTCCTTGAGACCGAAGATGGCATTCCGGTGAGCAACTCCTGGAACATAGAGCATCTCCGCAAGTTTTACCCATAAGGCGCGGTTGTCGGGCCCTGTTCCGGCAACCACCTTTTGTACAAGCCTTGCCGCTGTTGCATGTAACACTTTGTACAAAGCTGGGTACAGCCCCCGTGTGTAAATAAAGTTTATATGCCTCGCACATTTTGTCAAATTTAATGCACCTCTCTTTTTTGCATGTATGCCTGACACTTTGTGCAGCACTTACCCCCGGTAAGCAATAGCGAACCTTAAGGTTCCATATCATTATCTTCTGATTCTTCCTTCTCAAAAAGAAGATCCCTCCGCCCACAAGTTCACCAGGGGGGAGAGAAGATAAAGATGTGGACTGGGCGTCGTTCAAAGGAATCTAGCCTTGCCGGGACGCAGACGACAAAAAAAGCTAAGTTGCCAAAGTTTGAGCATAGTCAGTTTTAAAATTTTAAGTTATGTTCCTTGAACGCTCGTGCCTTGTATGGAGAACCTGTGCGCGGAGGAATCGACTCGTGGCTAAGTTGCGCCCTTGGTTTGTTTCGAGCCCGCTCAACAATACAAGCGCGCCGCAACTAGCCCCGACAAGGTTTCTTGCCGGGGGCAGCACCGCCAGCAGGCTGCTGATGTTCCGCACTCAGCAAGTGTGCTTGCGGCGGCAAGTCCCCTCAAAGCGTAGGTTAAAAAAACATACAAGGAACGCAGCAAAGTAAAGGGAATAGCATAGCGAGCAGTACCCAGAATAGAGTTATACTACAAGAATGACTTATTGTGACGCTGACTAAGTTGTCCTCGTGACCAAAATAACAGCGGCAAGAAAACAGAAGAAGAAGGGCGGCCTAATCCGCGCGCCCGCCATCGACCCTCCTGACCTCGTTCACCTTGTCCACGATGGGTGCGACGATGGCCTTGAGTTCTTCAAGATCGGCGCCCTCCGGCAGCTTCTTGGTGACGCGGGAGAGGTCAATACCCGGGTTGCGGAAGAGGACCTTCACCAATACCTTCTCCAAGACCCCGGCGCAGATCGCGCGCGACTCGTTGGCCAGCTGCTTCGGGATCCTTTCCCGGAGCTGCCGAAGAGCCGTCACCACATCCTTGAAGAAGAGCGTGAGCTTGGCACTAGGCTGGAGGTTCTCCTCGGAGGGGTACCCGAAGCCCGTCAAGTTCAACTCCGCCAATTCCTCGTCGATGAGCGCGGCGATGCTGACGAGGCCTTCCGTCCAGAGCTCCACCGTGGCCTTGAAAGTGTTTTGGGTCTCGGCAGCCCTCACCAGCAGCTCCTCGTTGCCCTTGAGGTCTTTCCTCAGGGTATCTTCTCGCTTCTTGGCGGCGTCCAGCGTCTCCGTCAAAGCAGCCAATTTCAGCTCCAGATTGGCGCTCGAATCCTTAGCAGTGTTCAGCTCCTTGATCTTCTCGGAGAGCTGGACCTGCAGGTCGCCATGAGCGCGCGCATCCTTCTCGCGGTCGCGCTGGAGTGCGGCAAGCTCTTCGTTCTTCCTTGTCACATCCGCCTCCAGCTGCGCCACCTTCTCCTCCAACTCCTTCTTGGCGGCTTCGGCGGCCGCGGCGGCGTCTTTCGCCTCCCTGAGTGCCCCGCCAAGTGATTGTTCCCGGGCGGCGAGCTCTTCGTCATGGCTGTCCAAGTACGCCTTCCTCTGTATCAGCTCGCCGTCCCGCTTTGACAGCTCCTCGGCGGTGAGCCTCTGCTGCTCCTCGGCTTCAGCCTTCTCCAGGATGAACGCCTTCTTCGCTTCGTCAAGCTGTGCCCTCTCCTCGGCGATGGACTGGAGGGCCTCCTGGTTGCGGCTCTTGAGTTCTTGCGCATGTTTTTCTATGTCAACTCCCGCCTGCGCGACAAGCGCTTCCCGGGACTCAAGCTTCGCTTGCTGGACGCGGTAGAGTGACACCAGCTTTCGGAGCAGCTGCTCCTCCTCGGACTCGCCGCTGCTGCTACTTGGCCTGTCGACCACCGCCAGCCCGGCGGAGGCAAGAACCTAGCCGTCAAACTCCTCTCCTTCGACCGGCCCCCTGGAATTCGATGCCCAGGGGAGCTTGATGTATATACCTTCGCCGGCCTTCAAGTAGGCGCCGGGCTGGGGCTCTTCGGAGCCTGGCGCTGCGTCCGCGACGAAGGGATCGGTGTTCGGGGTAGCGCCCTGCGCTCCTGCGGCCCCCGGGTCGTCGGTACGATCGCCGGATCCCTCGCCAGTTCCGGCGCCGGCAGCCTTGGCGGCCTCTTCGTCGGCAGGGCCACCAGCGCCGGCCTCCTCTTCAGTAGCGGCAGCCTCACCGGTGTCGCCGCGCGAGTCCTCCTCGCCGGTGGCCTCGGTCTCCATTGGCTCCACGGAGGGAGGATCTGAAGGCAGGAAGAGGGGGGAGGAGAAGTCAAGCAAGTATCAAAAAAAAAGACCAGAAGAAGAAGAACCCAAGGGGAAATTTCCGACAAGGAATGTTACCTGCGCTGAGCTCTGTGATCATGGGCTCCACCACCGGGGGCTCACTGATCCCACCTCTTACCGGAGACCCCATCCTTGCCGGAGATGGCTCCCATATCGGGGAATCAGCCCTTGGTGGCGTAGTCGAGGCCGACGATACCTCAGGATCGGCCTCCGACTGCTCCTGCTGGGCCTGTTCTTCTTCTGTATAAAAAAAGGAGGGAGCCAATAATCAAGATATTGGCAAAAGAAGCAGCGACCATGCGCGCCCCACGATAGGAAGTGGATCAAGGCACTTACGCTGGGGGCTGTGCTGGGAGCTGCTACGAGGGGAAGGGGCCGGATCCGTCAAGGTCATCTCCGACGTATCTTCCGCTGCCACAGCAGGATCGTCCTCAACTACGGGGACCTTGGCCCTCTTCGCCGCCCTCTCCGCCAAAGTCCTGAGACCAAACAGGAGTTCAAAAGCAAAAAACAGATTAGATGCAAGACAAACAGCGACAAGGATCGAGCGAAAGGCGAGTGCAATACGGAGGAAGCCTTACTCCTCTTCGTCCTCCTCCTCCTCGTCGTCATCAGAGCTCAGCGCGGAAAGGTCGAACTCCGGTGCCCGCCCCACGCGGCGTGGCGGAGGAGTAGGCTCCCTCTGGCGCTTGCCAAGAGCTGCGGCAGGGTCAGGCGTGGCGGCCCGGGAAGACCCCGCCAAAGTTTCCGGCACGGCTTGGGACCCTCCCGCCGCGACGAAGTTTGTCGCGGCCGAGCGCGACCCGCGGCGCCGCGGCTGCTGCGGGTGCTGGTCGACCGGCGCCTCTGCCGGCTCTCCAACTCGACGGAGACACCTTCTCGGTCGGAACTGGGGCTGCGCGGAGGGCTCCATCGGCGGCAAGTTGCTCGAATACGGCCGACCACTCGCGCCCTCGGCGGGCTGGCTCGCTTCGGCCGCGGCCTCCCCTTCGTCGTCTCCATCTCCGGCAAGATCTTTCCAGGCGGCAAGACTTGCCGCCTCGGCTGCTTCCGCCTCCGCCAACATGAAGCCAAACTCGCCCGTGGCGGTGGCTGCCGCCACCTCCTCGGCCCTGCTGGCGATGTACGCCAGCTCATCGGCAGTGGTGGAGCGGGTGAGGAGCTTCTGCTCGTCGGAATTGACTGCCGTCTCCGACAAGTCATCAAAGAATTGCTGCACAACCTCGGCGGCGGGCTCTATCCAGTTAGCACTTACCCCATGCGAATCACACTCTGGCATCATTGCGTAGATGCGATCGCGCTGGGAGTTGTTGGACAAGGGGATGACGCCCGCCGGCAGCCGGAACCACTCTGGATGATTGGCGTCGTGCTTGAACGTCTCCCTCAGCATCGCGTCAAGCTCCAGAACCGTGAAGTTGAAGTTGAGGCCCGGGCGCAGCCTCATGAAATCCGTCGGGCCGCCGAACAGCCAGGCGGGCCTCCCCCTTGCCTGCAAAGGGGCGATACGACGGCGGAGGAAATCTGCGCCGACCGCCCCTGTTGTGAGCCCGGCGTGCCGGAGCCGGAGGATTCGGGTGGTGGCGATCGTCAATTTGGCGTCATCCGACGACAGAGCGCTCCAGTCGGCGCCGCGCACCACCCGAGTCTTGCGCAGCTCGGTGAGCGACGGCGGATCGGCGTCACAGATCCAACACCACTCCTCCCTCCACCCGTTCCACTTGCTGCGAAGCTCGCCCGTCAAGTACGCCTCCTTCATGCCCATCCGGAAGGTCCAGGCGATCCCGCCAGCCAGTGGCTCCCCTTTCTCAGCCCAAGGGGAAAAATAATGGCGAAAAAGAGCAACATTGGGGAGGATACCAACGAAGTTTTCACAAAGATGCGCGAAAACCGCCATCGTCAGGACGGCATTGGGGGTGAAATCAAGCAGATGGAACCCATAGGTATTCATGATGTCACAAAAGAAATCGGAAAAAGGCGGGCAGAGACCGCAATAGAAGAACACAGGGAAGAAGTAGTACCCTTTGGGACACTTCTTCGATTTGGAGGCCTCCGCGGAAAGCACCGGCGTGCGCGGATGCGACCGCCTTTCCGTCGACCAAAAGAGGTAGAACCCCGACCGCAACGCCTCCGGGGTGAGCTCAAGGGAGAAGAGCACCTGCTTCTTACGCAGCGCCTCGAGCTCCAGTGCCTCGGACGACTTCGCGGCCTTCGCGGCCTTCGCAGCCTTCGTAGCCCTCCCGGCCTTCGGAGCCATGGCAGGGGCGGCGGGGGAAGGCGAAAGCAACGGCGACGGCGGCGGCGACGGGCGGCGGGACGCTGTTTTGTCCTTGATTCAGGAGTCAGAGGAGGGCGTCGGGGCTTTCGGAGGAAGGAACCGCAAGTGGCGAAAGTGGGGGGAGCGACTCCGTTCCCTCCGCTTATAAATAGGGGATGCGAACGTTGCGCATTCCCTGGAATTAGGTATTAACCACGTCGCCCACGGTGCCGCGTTTGACGCGTGCCGTTGCGGGAGGACGCGGTGGAAGCGGAGTCCGATTTTGTGTGGACCCAGGCCACGCGTGCCCGTGCACTGTTTTGGGCCTGGCCCAACAACGCTCGGCACCATGTATGGCCCAGGCCCGGGGGCTACTGTCGGTGTACTAAAGTAGGGGGGTACCTTAGTACCCCGAACTTGTGCGTCCACCAAGGTCCTCCACGGATGCGCTGATGCCGTTCAGGGACAGAGTACTCAAGCTAAAGCCCCCGGAGAGGAGCTTGCCGGGAAGGTCAACCAAGGCCCGATGAGGAGAGCTCGCCGAGAAGGAAACAGAAGCCCCGGCAAGAGGAGCTTGCCAGGAAGGCCGACCGAGGCACCTCCAGGGGACTTGCCGCGGCGCCCCGCGCGCCCCGGCAAGGCCCGAGGGCCGGCAAGCTTGCCGGCACGACAAGAGGAGGACTGCGGCAAGGCGCTTGCCGCAGCAAGATTGCCAACCCAACTCCAGCACATCCAGCGACGTGTCATCACAAGACCATCCCAAAGGCACGTGGCGAGGCACTACACAGCCATGCGGAGCAAGGTGGCAAGCGGAGCTGATAGAGGCGCCATCGTGGCAATCGGTGGCTCACTTGACGATCGCCTCCTCGCACTGTTGGGGCGACCGGACGGGCATTAAATGCCCTTGTCCCCTGCCGTCGGTTAGGTAGGGGCACTGTTGGTCACTGTTACACCAACCTGCGTTTTTACCTTTCTACCCCCTCTTCTTACGCTGCCACCTGTTGGTGCCCCCTTTAGACTATAAAAGGGAGGCCCATGCGCACGTAGAAGGGGTTCGGTTCATCTGAAGAACACAAGATTAGGGTTCGAGAGACACACCACACCACCGTGCGCTCGCATTCGAGCAAGATCAAATAACAACACAAGGCAGCAGTAGGAGTTTTATCTCTCCGGAGAGCTCCGAAGCTGGGTAAAAAGATCGCCCGCCGTCTCTCTCACTCCACCGCGCGCCCGGGACCTCGATCCGCTCTGCGCGCGGCCTCCGCACCCCCTCTCCGAACCAGAAAAGGGGCCTCCCGTGCCCCATAGGTGCCCGGCGGCCATGGAAGTAGACCGTGCCCCCCGTCCGCGACACACACAATCTTCCGTTCTCGAGGATCACTCGATATTTCCCTTTAAGGAGATGATGCCTCGCTGACCGGGCATTTTAGGTGTGAGGGATGCATAATGCGGTATTGCACTCAAGCGGGCGAAAGCTTCGCGTCCCAGTAGTGCTTGGTAGCTACTTGCAAATGGGGCGAGGTGGAAGTTTAACTTTTCACGGCGGAAGTTGTCGGGTGAGCCGAACACAACTTCTAGCAGTAGAGAGCCCGTACAATGGGCATATGGGCCTGGCATCACCCCTTGAAAGGAAGTGTTGCTATGGCGAATTTTGGCTGGGTCTATCCCCATTTTGCGGATTGTGTCCTAATATAGCAGGTTTAGATCAATGCCACCATCCAGTAGGACTTGTGTAAATTGGAGTCCGTCGATTATCGGATCTAATATCAAGGCAGTCCATCCTGCATTCCGGATACTTCTAGAGTAATCCTGATGGTCGAATGTGATTGGTTTTAATAACCAGTGGCGGGACTCCTCTGGGATAGGCCACATGGCGTGTATCTCTATGGGCGCCATTCTGTTTTTCCCTTTTGTCACGTAAAGTGAGTTTACTGTTTTGACTTCTTGTGGGAAATCTTTTGTTTTCCAGTGCTCTGCTTGTGGGGTTCATCATCGTCCTCGCTTGGTGTGTCGAGCCCCTTGTGTTCGGCGTTGAGTTTGCCGGACTGCTTGAAGACCCAACAATCTATGTGGGTATGGTTTGCAGGCTGCCCGGGAGTACTATGGATTTGGCATATCTTGTCCAAGATTTTGTTTAACTTAGATAGCTCGTCATTGTTATCCTTAAGGGGCAGTTTTTTATGATTCTGCCGTGAGCTTTTGAATCCGACGTTGACTGTCGTGCTCTTCGGGCTGTTTCCCTTTGTCCGGCGCTGGTCCTTGCTGCGTCGCGGTTTCCCGTTTCCATCCCTGACTTCGGATGTACTTGGGTCCCTAGTACTGCATCTTGCCAGCCAGCTATCCTCTCCCGCGCAAAAGCGGGTCATGAGGCTTGTTAATGCGGCCATTGTTCTTGGCTTTTCTTGTCCGAGGTGTCTGGCGAGCCATTCGTCTTGGACGTTGTGTTTGAAAGCTGCTAAGGCTTCGGCGTCCGGACAGTCGACTATTTGGTTCTTTTTAGTAAGGAATCTGTTCCAGAATTTTCGGGCTGACCATCCGTGTTGTTGAGTTATGTGACTTAAAGCATCTGCATCCGGAGGTCGGACATAGGACCCTTGAAAATTTGCCCGAAAAGTGTCCTCGAGCTCTTCTCAGCTTCCAATGGTGTTTTTGGGGAGGCTTTTGAGCCAATGCCGGGCTGGCCCTTTGAGTTTGAGGGTAAGTATTTTATGGCGTGGAGATCATCTCCTCTAGCCATGTGTATGTGGAGAAAGTAATCCTCGATCCAGACTCCAATGTCTGTTGTTCC
Source organism: Triticum timopheevii (assembly GCA_963921465.1). Lineage (NCBI taxonomy): Eukaryota > Viridiplantae > Streptophyta > Magnoliopsida > Poales > Poaceae > Triticum > Triticum timopheevii. Next base: position 295,459,261 of record OY997264.1, on the reverse strand, counting down.
GTCGTATGCCTCTATGTTTATGGGTTTGAATCCCGCTGGAAATTCATAATCCAGAACCTCATCGGTGAAACATAGGGGGTGTGCGGCAGCCCTATATTTAGGTGTACCGTAATATTCGGATACTTGATGTGTTGCATTGCTTACTAGAGCTTCCTTTCTTGGCCCGTAGATAGATCTAACGGGGCCATCTTTTTCATGCGAATCCATGTGCGGATCGCGTGCCGGCTTGTGTGCGGCGCCGTTTGCCGCTGTATGTTTGCCATGGGGTCGTCTATCCGACCGGGTGGTCTCCTTGTTCTTTGTTTGTGGGGGCTCTATGGCCTCCTCGTCAAATTCGGGCAGTAGTTTTCGCTTCGGGTAGCTCTTTGTTCGGCGACTATTGCCGTATTTGTCTGCGGTGTTGAGTACTTTGCTCCATCTGATTCTGAGCGCATCTTCCGCTGTTTTGAGATTCTTCTTCTGCTTTTTTAGGCTACGTGCAGTGGCGACGAGCCTTTTGTGGAGGTTCTTCTGCTGCAGCAACTTGTCCGGCGTGAGATCGTCTGGACTGTTATCTTCGCCGGGGACGGATTGTTTATCCAGGTTGTCCTGTTCGGACGGTTGCTTGATAGCATATTCGTCGTCCACCGGTTCACCTTGCTCTATGGCTGGGTCTGAATGGCTGTTGTCTTTGTCGAGGCGGGACTTTGAGCGGCGCTTACGTCGTCGTTTTGACTGCTTTTCGAGGGAATGATCCCTCGTGGCGTCCCGTTGTTCCTCGTCGTCGCTTCCTTTAGGTGTGTCCACCATGTATACATCATGAGATGGGTTGACTGTCCAGTGCCCTATAGGTACTGGTTCATGTTTGTCTCCTACATCGTCGTCCATACCATCGATGTCTTCGGAGTCGAAGTTGAGAACGTCGTTTAAACTATCGACAGTGGCTACAAAGTGGGTGGTGGGTGGGAGTAGAATTTCTTCGTCTTCCGCATCCCAACCTTGCTGACCATAGTCCGGCCAGGGCTCTCCTGATCGAGAGAGAGACTTTAGTGAAGTCAGGATGTCGCCGAAGGGCGAGTGATGAAAGATGTCTGTGGTGGTGAACTCCATGATCGGCGCCCAATCGGCGATTGGCAGGGGCGTGGAAGGTTTGGAGTCCGGAGAGGAGTCCGGCGCCTTGGAGTCACGAGCTTCGCAATGGACAGGGTTGGTGTTCCGCTCAATCGCCGTAAAAATCGCAGCGCCCGAGGCGGTGTCCAGCCACCCGTCCTCGATCGGCGCAGTCGGCTCCGAGCTAAGGGTCGGAGCGGACACTGGTGCGGCCTCCAGGGCACTGTTCGGCGGCAGAGCTAGATCATGCCCATCGTGATAGTGCGGCGCGCTTGGCTATGGCTCGAACCCGTCGAAGATCAAGTCTCCGCGGACGTCAGCCGTGTTGTTCAAACTTCCAAATCTGACCTGATAGCCAGGGGCGTAGCTTTCGATCTGCTCCAGATGGCCAAGCGAATTGGCCCGCAGTGCAAAGCCGCCGAATACGAAGATCTGTCCGGGGAGAACAGTCTCACCCTGGACCGCATCGCTGTTGATGATCAGAGGAGCCATCGGGCCTAAAGATGACGACACAGAGGAACTCTCAATGAAAGCACCAATGTCGGTGTCAAACCGGCGGATCTCGGGTAGGGGGTCCCGAACTGTGCGTCTAGGCGGATGGTAATAGGAGACAAGGGACACAATGTTTTTACCCAAGTTCGGGCCCTCTCGATGGAGGTAAAACCCTACTCCTACTTGATTGATATTGATGATATGGGTAGTACAAGAGTAGAGCTACCACGAGATCGAAGAGGCTAAACCCTAGAAGCTAGCCTATGGTATGATTGTTGTTCGTCCTACGGACTAAAACCCTCCGGTTTATATAGGCACCAAAGAGGGTTAGGGTTACACTGAGTCGGTTACAATGGTAGGAGATCTACATATTCGTATCGCCAAGCTTGCCTTCCATGCCAAGGAAAGTCCCATCCGGACACGGGACGAAGTCTTCAATCTTGATTCTTCATAGTCCAGGAGTCCGGCCAAACGTGACAGTTCGGCTATCCGAACACCTCCTAATCTGGGACTCCCTCAATCGCCTCGGAAGCCATGGCTACCTCGATAAAGGGCCCATATGGGATAAGGAGGACATGGAACGTGAAGCGCGACTCTCCTAGAGCCCTTCGTGAAAGCGTGACTTCATCAGGGCCCGCTACAAGTGGGACAAGGAAAAGAAGCTTTTTTCCATGGACCAGATCTCGAGGAAATTGATTAGACTACTGGTAATTATTCTTTTACCACCTTACATTTTGCTCCAAATCTAGTCTACTACACATTCCTAAATGGTTCACGCTCCTTCTGCAGGAGAAGCAACACCAGCTTGTAGCCGAAAGCCCTACTTCTCCGATGAGGCCCAAGTGGGACACCCCTCTCAACTGGGCCTTGAACGAACTTAAGGGACTCCCTTTGGGCCAGCGCCATAATATGGTCGTTTGCACGGCGCTGGAGACGACGCCATGTGGAAGGTCTTTTACAAAAAGGGCCCAGAGGCCAAGAACTAGAAAAAGAAGTTTAGTTAGGCGGACATCGACGAGAAGCTTGCGGTCGAGAAAAAAGTAGCTAGGGACGCGAAAAAATAGCCGAGGAGAAAATGAGTTGCTACAGTTGGCAGCTAATGCAGTTGTAACTGCCTACAGAAATGATTTTGCTACTAACTTGGTTCCAGCTATCATCAACTGGACGAAGGAAAATCCATACAAGACGGTACATGATTTCCCGTTGCCCAGTTTCGTCGGGAGCAACTCGGTGAACATAAACACCACCACACCATCACTTTCTCACGCAACCGGGCCTCCTTTCGCACTCACTGCCGCTCATAGCAGCCCGTCCTCAGTCTCTGGCGCGGTAGGTGGGCCTTCATCTTTGGCTGAGCTCGACGCCCTCACGGTAATTACATGTCGCACCAAGATATATATATATATATATATATATATATATATATATATATATATATATATATATATATATATATATATATATATAGGACAACACTATTCTAGTCCTGGGATTAGAATAACTATTTGGATCACGTAAGGCCTATATAGGGCGTGCGGAGGTCCTCCCGAATTCCCGAACCCACATAGGAAATAAAAGGGCCACACCCGCGGCCAACCACCTCGTCCTCGATCCCCAATCTCTTCGATCCAGCGCCTTGGCCCTCTCTCCCCCCACCATGACGCATGTCCTGCTGCCAGCCACTCCGGCCTCATCGCCGCCCCCTGACCCCAGCGCGCCTCCCGCCACTGGCCACTCCGGCCTCGTCGCCGCCCCCCGACCCTAGTGCGCCTCCCGCCACCGGCCCTGGATCCCAGCATGCCGCCATCAGCCCTGGATCCCAAGCTGCCGCCCCAGCCGCTGGCCCTCGATCCCACCACCGCGCCGCCGGGCAGTGGATCTCTGCGCGCGTCGCGGCCACCACATCCTGCGCACCACCACCGACACGAACCACCCGCACCAATCACCCCAAGTGTTGAGGTCAAACGGGATGCACTCGACTTCCACCAACCACCCTCACCGCCGGCCCTGGTGCGACCCACCCACCCCGCTGCATTGCTCGACCTCCCTCACCTGGTCCTATCGACGCCAGCCTTCTAGCCATATCTCCGGTTCCCCCAGCCCATGTAGCTCTCGTTGACTTTCTTCCGGTGGCAAATCTGAACTTCATCGTGTCGTTGGCATCTTCCTCCAGATCCAAGCCTTTCTTCCTCCATGTCGTAGAGTGTTTTAGAATTCTAAGGTCCATGCCGAGGTCAGAAGGTGCCATCCCGTTGCTCGTCAACCTTCCTGGAGCCCGGTGTCTCTTTGTGCTTTTGGTCGCTGTCATTTATGTCAATAGCGAGAGAGAGTAGAGTTTTTGTTGTATGCTTTACTGTCCTCGGTGCTGTTACTACATGCTCTGTGAAAAAAGCTCGCTTAGGGTGCCGTTGTTGTACTGGAGCAAAAGGGAATTAACAATTATATATATACGAATTTGTGTTTGGTTGTACTGACGTTACTTCTTGCGGCTTTGGTAAACAAAAGTTAAATTTTTGTTGAAATGTGTGCATCTTTTGCATTATAAGGAGTGAGACTTTGAGAAATATGAATGTGTATGTTGGCGCTCTGTTGTGTTTGCTGCTTTTACAACATCAGTGCTGTCATTCCTTTGTTTAATGAAAATATGAATGTGTATTTGCTGACTCAAACACAAAAATTCACAGAAGTTCAATATAAAAGCCACTAGAAGTTCAAACACTAAAACTGCAGCAAAAATCATAAATTGAAAGATGCTTATCAAAACAAAGAGGTTAAAAAAGGTACTTTGATTTTTATTGCAAAACATATTTTTCATGTTTATAAAAAATCCAAGAAAGGTCAAATTAAATAACATAACATTTCAAAAAAGTTAATAAAATAGGAAGTTTCCCAAATTCTAAAATAAATTTAAATTCACGTTCAAGTTCATGTATAAAAAAGTTGAAGTTCTCATATAGTACAAAGGTGCATTTCTAAAAACGATGTAAGAATAAATTTATACATTTTCTAAGAATAAAACTAAGAAGTCCAAATTTCAAAAATAGAGACGTTCGCTATTTATAAAAACTCGCATTTTCCTTGTACTAAAAGAAATAAAATGAAGAACTTCATATCTTCACATTTCTAAAAAGCACACAAAAGAAGTTGAAAAAAAGTCAGAGCGGTTTTGATGTCTATAAAAAACTCAGATTTTTTTTGTTACTTAAGTGAAATAGGGAGAAGTTCAAATTAACAACAGACGGAAGTACACGTACTGCATGGTGTGTTTTTCGTATGAGAAAATAGGAGTAAAAAGGCGAAGTCCAATTTTTTTGTTGCTAGAAGTTCAAGTGCACAAACCGGGAAAGTTCGAAAAGTTCCTCCTGTTCAACATGTTTACACAACGGAAGCTCAAATTAAAATAACAAAAAATAGTTTAGAAAAATTAATTAGAAAAAGAATGTGGAGGGGGTCCAATATATATGAATAAACTAGGATATTTTGATGCTGAAAGAAATAAACCAAGAAGTCCAAATTATAAAAAAAGAGAAGTTCAATATTTATAAAAAAACACAGGTTTTCTTCATTACTAAAAAATAAAAGTAAAGAAGTTCAAATTAAAATAAAAGGAGTAGTTTGATGTTTACAGAAAACTCAAATTCTTTCCATTTCTAGGAAAAATAAAAGTATGAGGTTCAACTTTTTTAAAAAGTTTGATGCTTATTTGAAAACATATTTTTTTTCTAAGAATAAGACTAAGAGGTTCAATTTGAAATAACACAGAAGTTCGAATTATATAAAAAAACACATATTGGTTGCAAGAAGTTCACGTGCACCTCCATGCACTGTTTAGAATTTATATTGCGGGACGTGCGACCTCCAATTACATGTTTTAAAAATGACAAAAAATGACGTTTGACCTTCAATTGCATGTAATATGATGTATGCACAAAAATGTGACAGAAGTTCATAGTGAAAACAACGAGAAGTTCAAGTACTGCAAGGAATGCATTTCAGATGAGAATAAAAATATAGAAAAATAGAAGTTTAAAGGTTTGTTGAAAGAAGTTCAAGCGCTCTTTCCGGGGAAGTTCAATTTTTTTTGCGAGAGAGGTTCACCTTGTATTTCCATGTTCGATTTTTTCCATTTAAAAATTGAATACAATTCTTTACTCAAAATATAAAAAGGTGAAGTTCAAATTGAAATAACAAAGAAGTTAGGAGTTTATTAAAACATAGGATTTACCTGTTCAAAAAATAAAAAACACAACACCATTTTTTGCACTTTTAAAAACAACTCATAAACGAAAAAAATGGTTACTAGAAGTTCAAGTGCTCGACGAGGAAAAGTTGAAAAATTCTTCTGAGAGAGGTTCACCGTGTATTTAGATGTCCAAAATACATAAAAAATATGTTATTTTTTGTGTTTTAAAATAATTCTCTCAAAACAGAGAGAAGTTCAAAGTGATAACAACCGGAAGTTCACGTACTACATGGTGTGTATTTCATATAAGAAAAAATACAAAAAAAGTGAAACAGGGTGAATTTCAAACAGAGATGCCCCAGAAGTTCAATTACTTCACGTAGTGCTAAAAACACCACATAAAAAATCAGCACGTCAAAAAACAAAGTGAAGTTCGAACAGACACGTCCTAGAAGTTCAACCACTACTTCACGTAGTGCAAAAAACAACATATTAAAAACATTGTGAAGTTCGAACAGACATGCACGAGAAGTTCAACTACTTCATGCAGTGTATTTCCATTCGCGATGAAGGCAGAAATCATGATCTCATCATTTTCTAATTTACTTCAAAACAATAGGAAATCATTTGTGTAAGTTCAAGTCCTCGGTCGAAGAAAGTTAAAAATTTTATTGTGAGAGAGATTTGTACAAAAGAAATATCATTTGTGTGATATTGATGAATGTATGAGAAAATTACAAACGAAAATATGTCACGGAAGTTCAGCATGAAAACAACTGGAAGTTCAACTACTACACTGAATGAATATCAGATGAAAACTTCGAAACCCGTTGCGAGTATGAAAAAATGATCAACACGAGAAAGTTGCGTGTCTACAGAAGCTTTCCATCGGTATATCACTTGCTCAATTTCGGTGAGTGTTCCGGTGCATGGATGGAGAGCTACGGGCAAAAAAAGCACGTGAAAAACAGAGTGAAGTTCAAGGGTTCATACCGAGAAGTTCAGGTACTTCATGCGATGCATTTCTGACGAATCTGTTTCGCGATAAAGGCAGAAAGAATGATCTCGCCGTTTTCGAAATTACTTAAAAACGGCTAGGAATAAGAGAAAACTATCAACATGAAAAAGTTTCACATTTTCCGTAGCTTTTCAACGTATATTATTTGCGCCATTCCGATAATGTTTGTAGAAATTACGGCCAAAATACATTTTTTCCATTTTCAAAACTGACTTAAAACCGTAAAGAATTGGGAGAAACAATACATACCAAAAAGTTTCGCATTTGTTCAAGCTTTCCAACGCCATATCATTTGCTGCATACCGACACACGGTTAAAAAATTAGCTTGAAAATACAAACTCGGTAGGACTTGGACCATTTTCTAAATTACTCTTAAACCATTCAAAATTAGAAAAAAACTTTCAAGATGAAAAAGTAGCGCATTTTCATAAGATTTCCAACGCCGTATCATATGCCTCCATTGGATTAGCCATTTAGAAATGACATCGAAAAAACAAACTCAGCTGTTTAGTTTGCGAAATTTTACGTTTTTTTAAATTACTCTTTAACCATAGAGGATTAGAGAAAACTTTCAACATGTGGAAGTAGCGGTTTTGCAGCAGCTTTCCAACGCCATATTATATGCCTCATTCCGATAAACGGTTTAGAAATGCGATCAAAAATACGATTCACGTTTTTTGTGTGAAGAAAAACCGGTTTTCAAAACTGCTGTTAAACCGTTTACATTTTGCGAAAAATTTAACTTGGGTCATGATAATCGTGTCCATAGCTTTCCAACGGTATATAGCAAGCCCTATTTGGGCAATGTTGCGGGAAGTTCAACCTAGCACGGGGGGAAGTTCAGGTCGAACAACTCAGGCAGTAAAATCGCAAAAAACGCGAGTTCTTCACAACCCGAGTGCAAAATCCGCCTATGAGTGAGATTCCTATCTAAAACGAGTATTTACTTGCTAAAAATCGTGTAACACTCACGAATGGATGAGAAAATTACAAACGAAAATACGTCACAGAAGTTCAACTGAAAACAACAGGAAGTTCAACTACTACATGGATGAATTTAAGATGAAAAACTGTTAAAATCGTTGCGGATATGAAAAAACGATCAACACGGGAAAGTTGCGTCTTCACAACAGCTTTCCACCGGTATATCACTTGCTCAGTTCCGGTGAGTGGATGGAGAGCTATGACCAGTGGATGGAGACCTACGAGCAAAAAAATCTCGTGAAAAACAGAGTGAAGTTCAGGTACACACATCGAGAAGTTCAGGTTCTTCACGCGGTGCATTTTCGAAGAATCTGTTTCGCGATAAAGGCAGAACGCATGATCCCGCCGTTTCCGAAATTACTTGAAAACGGATAGGAATTAGAGAAAACCATCAACATGAAAAAGTTTCGCATTTTCCGTAGCTTTTCAGTGGTATATTATTTTCCCCATTCCGATAAAGTTTGTAGAAATTACGGCCAAAATACGTTTTTTTCCATTTTCGAAACTGACTTAAAATCGTAAAGAATTGGGAGAAACAATACATACCAAAAAGTTTCGCATTTGTTCAAGCTTTCCAACGCCATGTCATTTGCGGCATTCCGACACACGGTTAAAAAATTAGCTCAAAAATACGAACTCGGTAGGACTTGGACCATTTTCTAAATTACTCTTAAACCATTCAAAATTAGGAAAAAACTTCCAAGATGAAAAAGTAGCGCATTTTCATAAGCTTTCCAACGCTGTATCATATGCCTCCATTGGATTAGCCGTTTAGAAATGACATCGAAAAAACGAACTCAGCTGTTCGGTTTACGAAATTTTACGTTTTTTCAAATTACTCTTTAACCATAGGGAATTAGAGAAAACTTTAAACATGTGGTAGGAGCGGTTTTGTAGCATCTTTCCAACGCCATATTATATGCCTCATTACGATAAACGGTTTAGAAATGCAATCGAAAACACAATTCACGTTTTTTGAGCGAAGAAAAAACGGTTTTCAAAACTGCTCTTAAACCGCTTATATTTTGCCAAAAATTTAAGTTGGATCATCATATTGGTGTCCATAGCTTTCCAACAGTATATCGCAAGCCCCATTTGGGCAATGTTGACGGAAGTTCAACTTAGTTCACACGGAAGTTCAACGTACTACTAGCGAGGCAGGTCAGGTTGTGATCAGAATATTATTCTGATCCCGTGATCAGAATAGTGTGTGTGTATATATATATATATATATATATATATATATATATATATATATATATATATATATATATATATAGTATTCCATTTTCGTTGCCTTTCGGATGTTTTACGTCGTGAACCATACTCTACTTGATCAAAGGCCAGAAGGTGGACGTGGGAAAGGGGGTGATAATGAACCCCTTGCAACCCACGTTCCACAACCAGCCGATCCCCGCTGGGCACTTCAGGGTTAACTTGTCCAGTGTGAAATCTGGGCACGAGGATTTGCCTCCTCTAGTACAGCATGTGGGAGAGGACAACGAGACCCCGCCGCGGGTTGGAAGCTGCAAGGGTTGGGTGCTGCTATGGACGAAGAATCTTATTCGTTTGGAGCCGGCCGAGAGCACACCAACAACCACACATCAACAAGCATGTGCGGAGACCATGACCACGCCTACGCAATTACCAGCTCCTGTAGTGCCGGGTGAGAGCGGCGGACGACGTGATGAAGGTGGTGCAATAGTACTAGCTGATGTAAACGGTCCTATAGAACAGAGAATGGATGATGAGACGGAGGTCGACCCAATGGCTTTCCTCAATACAAACGGGTATGACTGTGACTTAGATATGATGAGTCAACCATATGACGAATCGGGCTATCATCATACTAATAAGGATATGGATGATCTGCCCAGGCAGGAAGGTTGTAGCAGAGATTGCAAGAAGTCTCTCTTCATGAAATCCTCATAGGACACGCCTGAAGATGCCGCCTCAACACAGGCTCAACTAGTCGGGGGTCGTACAGTGCTTAGCCCGGGAGCACTAGGGCAGGGGTTAAGGAAGGGTCTGGAAGGTGTGCCCAAGAAAAAGGAGAGGAAGTGATCGGGGAAGATAGGTGCCTCCAAACAAGCCAGAGCACATAGTAGACAGACGATGGATTCTGAAGAGCATGTACCCATCAAAGGTGCGGTCATGTTCCATCTCACGGGCGAGCCGATGCTACCGCCAAAACCGCTGGAGGCACTATCAGGGGATCTCAGGAGACTACATGACCATGTGCTGTCGACTGAGAAAAGCCTACTAGCCTCGAAGGATCCAGAATATCCGACATACGCAGCTCGTGTGCCCGAGGGGAAGTGCTACGTCGACACATGACCCGCAGAGGTGTTCTTCCTGCGGTTTGACCATATCTTTGAGAGGTTTCTGACAAGGCGGCTCGATTTTACAATCATCTGCCTTTTTGCGCTACATATGAGCTCCGTCATGAAGAGAGAAGTCTCACAAATCTGTGTGGCGGATCCTTACTACATGCACGAGTCTTTCTTGAGTCTCGGCGACTTTGAGCTCGAAACTGCTAGGGAGTACCAGGAAATTGTCCTCCTGCCTTATCATCCAAAGTAAGTCAGTTCCGAAAAACCTTTTCGTACATTTCAAATGTTCGTTCTCGCTCATATGGAGAATAATTTGAGGTGTCTTTTCCCCGCAGCAATGGGCATGCCGTCCTTATCGTTCTTTACCCGTGAGTCTCCCATGCCGTGTATTTCGACCCTTACAGAGACTACAAGAAGGACTACACCCACATAATGAATATTCTAGATGATGCTCTCCAAGGCTTCAGCATTAGAGGTGGCCACATGCAGATCAGGAAACAAAGGAACAAGAAGATGGGTTTCACGCATAAAACTAACTTCTGCTGCATCCAAGTCCCAAAACCAAGAAAGAAAGATGGATTCTACATCCTCCATCTCATGATTGAGTTCAGCATGGATCACAAAAAGCTTCGCATGACCGGCAAAAATGATCATATCCACAAGTGGGTAGAATCTCATGGACAAGCGATTATATACTCAGAAGAGATGACTTCTTTCGCATCCAAAGGTACATTGCAACGATCATCATGAAAGAAGTCGTCGATGAGAAGGGGATGTTCCACCATGGCCCTATATCGCGAGCTGGCGTCCGAACTCGCATAGGCATGCAACCTCATGACCTCACGCCGTTCAAGATGCTAGGGTCCATCCTCGATGATATGGAAGGATGGAAATTCTTGTGATTTACGATGCCGATGATAATGATATGTGTCGGTTGAACTTGTATACTTTCTATAGCGATGAAACTTTGTGATGTCCATGGTCCCTGCCGAACTTGCGTAACGCTACTTTGTTAGTTTGGGTACGATGACCATCGTACCTCTAGTTAATTAGTTTGCGTACTGTATGTTGCATCTAGTTGCTAACCCTTTCTTTTTCGTGTTGCTCTAGTATATTTTGTTGCATATGATTGTACATCCTCTTGATGAAGATGCATCTCTAACAGGTACCTAGCTTCTTGATGGCGAGATGGTAGTGCTATGTCGTGTAAAAAGGGAAGGTTCCGGGGGTGTACAAGTGAATGGGGTCTCGGGCGCCACCCATAAAGGCTTCAAAAGCAAATAAGAAGGAGAAGCTAGTTACTTGAGGTTCACGCTAGCGTGAGAGAGGACTCGTAACCACCGCCTCATGTACTACATAGTTCCGCTCTCACTCATAGTGATAGCTCTTCTCGCGTATACCTTTGTTTAGATGGATGAAGTTGTAGTTGCAAATATTCGAGACTTGCATGTATCACTATTTTCGAGATGATGACAAGATACCACTTTGTGTTGGATGATGATTATGCTGAGACTATTTGTATGTATATGCTATGATTACATTTGTGGTCTCGCAGCCATTTGTATGTGTATCATGATGAAATTTGTATGTGCTAAATATTCTTGTATAAAGCCTGTTCAAATACAAAACAAATAAGCAGAAAAAAAATCAAAAAGTACTAAAATTAGCAGTAACGAGTGGAGAAAAGTTAGCAGCGGCGCGACAGTAGAAGTAGCGCGCACAGGAGAAGCGCGCTAGAGCTATTAGCAGTAGCGAGCTTCCAGGAAGAACGTTGCTGCTACACTTGTATAGCAGTAGCACGGGCGTGAATGAGCTGCTGCTACGGGTTAGCTGTAGCGCCTTATTAGTAGCGTCGGGTCCCGCTCTACTGATATACATAGAACCCGCGCTGCTGCTAGGATTTTCACTAGTAGTGTCATCGCCCTGGTCAGCTACTTGTCCTCCATATCCAAGGCTATCAACTCCAAGACGGGTCTCGCTCGTGGATCGATGAGCTTCATGGAGCCCCGCGCTGGGATCTTCTCAGGCAGCTCCACCGGAAGCTCCAGGAGCGGATTGAGGCACTGGACGTCCAGGAAGACCCAACGGTGTCGAAAGCCTTCGACCTTCTTCCCTGGCTTTAGGAGCACATTCCCACTCTAGACCATGACGAAAGAGACGCATGTGGACCGCTGCTCCCGGTCATGGAACTGCAGGATGAAGTAGTGGTGGAAGAGGGCCACCGAGGGCCTCATGCCCACAAAGACCTCAGAGTAGAAGGCAAAGATGGACATGAGCATGATGGAGTTAGGCTGAAGATGGAGGGCATGGATCTTGTAGTGCTTGAGGACGGCGGTGAAGAATTCTGAGATGGAAGGGACGAGCGCTGAGAAGACACTATGCAGCAAGAAGGGGTAGACCTTTTTGCCAAGGTTCTTCGCTCTACAGAGTCGCACCACATTAGGGTATGGCCCCACTCATTGGCGTCGCCTATCGTCAGCGGGAGCACCGGGGCGTGGTCCCTCTCATTGGCAATGGTGGATGCCGTGAGCATCAGCGGGAGAGAAGAGGAGGCTGAGACCTAGGCCTCAGGCTTCAACCTCCCAGTAGGTGCCATCTGAGGAATCATTGAGGTTGGGGGAGCGATAGGAAGGATGGTGCTCCGCCTAGATCTTGAGGAACTTCTCGCGAAGGAAAGGGGATTTGAGCAGGAGAGGAAAGGCGCAAGGTAGAAGACCAATGATGGCTCTGCAGCCTGTGCCAGGATTTTTGTCAACCTAGACGGTTGCCGAGGCAACATGGGCAGCAGGGGCACCAGCGTCCCATCACGCGCCACACGTCAAGCCTCATTCGTAGACGATTGGGGCCCATAGTGTTTTGCCCTTCGCTCCATGCCTTCGCCTCAAAGCCAGGCCAGGCGCACCATGGGCCCGGGGCTACTATAGGCATTCTAGGATTGGGGGTACCCAGACCTGCCTACCTGCAGCCCAACGTGTGGCCCCATCGATGGCCCGAAGCAGCCCAGCTACAAGACTACGTGAGGAAGACCCTCGTGAGGACCCCCTGGGCGTTGCGAAGCAACCGATGCGAAGACCTCCTAGAGGAGTAGCCCCCCAAGCCTGCCTCCCGAGGAGCGGAGATCTCTATGCAAGCCTCCCACCTCGCGAGGCACGCGATGACCTGAGGCATGCCAACCAAGCCCGGGGGGGCAGCAGGCACGGACCAAAATAGTTTCGCCTTTTGTGCAAAGAAGGCAAGGACATACGCGGGTCCCCGAGGGATCCCCCAAAAGTTTCCATTCCGGTGCAATGAGACCAAGACCACGAGCTCAGCAGGATGGGTGTCATCACCGAGCCCACCGTCGTGTCATGGAGAGAAACTTTGCAGGCGAAGACCACCTTTCTTTAGGATAAGATGTACTCCTTGTCCCCTTTCAAAATTGGCCATTGTGGAATCCCTTCCCACCTAATCTATGAGGGAAGAGGGGCACGGCCACTATAAATAGAGGCTAGTCTCCACCGTAGAGAGGGACAGGACTATGCTCACCACCCGAGCCCTCGCAAGGTTGCTCATCCACTGTACTAGTTCATCCTCTACCTCCTCGTGAGGCTAATCCACCAAAAGCAGGAGTAGGGTTTTACACTGCAAGGTGGCCCGAACCTGGGTAAATCTCTGTGTCCATCCCTTCTCCCTGCTCGTGCGTACTCGGTGTGATCAAGCCTTAGGTGTGGCGAGCAGAGCATCATTATGAAGCGAGATCCTTTGTTGACGCCCCAGAGTTCGAACCTCGTTTGGGTCTGTGGATCCCTGATTCCAACAGTACCCGGGATAAGCACCCGATCAGTACCTTTCCATGGATGTGACTAACATAGAGTCCACTTGATTGGTAACAGCCCCCGTGCCACAACCATTCTCACACATTTAACTCTGTCTGCAGAGCATCGCTCACAGACTTATCATATAACTCATGCACGGGGGTACAAATAGTGTGTCTGGTGCCCTATAAAAAACAGGCATGGCTGCCTATGCAAGATCGACCCCGTCTTGAGAGTGACCATTCTACTCCTAACACTAGTAATGCGGGCTCCATGCTATCATGAACTAGGTAATCAATAATGCCCCGTCCCATACCAGGGTAGTGTAGTTTTGCATGTTCAGTTGGAACAGTCGACAAATCTTAAATCTAATTCATTTTTGAAAACAACACACTCACTTGTCGTGGTACACCACTTATTCAACAAGTAGTTACCTAGCTCAACATCATGTCCCAAGGGCATTAGTGTACCCGGTGGGGTTTTCGGAAGTCTTTCTTAGACCACACTTGTTTATTTCTATGCATAAACCTGCCCCAGTTTGCGTAGCTAGAGTCTATAATAGCAATCTACTTCCTACCAACACAACCCAAAGCAAGGGTAGAGTTATGAACAATGAAATTATCAATGGAAATATGCAACGGAGGTAGGCCTAGCAAGGTTGCGAGTCAAGATATCATGCATTCGATACAACAACGGAAAATACTATTATGATGTAAAAAGTGTATACCATTGTCAAAGGGTTGCTTGCCTTGGTGGGCTTGATCTTCGAAGTCTTCAAATCATTTTCCGACTACTTCTCCAACAACCTCGTCAAATACAGGATCTAAACATCGCAAAAGAATAACGGGAAAAATAAGGAAATAGGGAAATAAAAGTGCTCATAAAAATGTGAACCCGTTTTTGTTAAATACTAGGGTGAAAACTATGAATACCAAAATTCTTGGTTTGGGACCTGGAGCTGTAAAAATAGGGATAAGGATTTTTTAAGGTGGATTTATATGCTTAAATTTGAATTTAAATTTGAACAGTGCAGAAAAGTGTAAAGGTGTCACAGCCATAGAATCTTGCAGTGTAAATAGTGGTTAGTTGCATCAATGAGCATAATGCATCATCCTTCAACTTTTCGAAACTTCAATTGAGGATTTTTAAAGGCTCATAAATACATTTCAAAAGAAGGGCAAGAACCCTAAAAATTGCATTCAGCGAAACCAAAATGTCCTTCATTAATGTTTGATAACTTTGGCAAGGGTTTTGGTCCGAACCAAAAATAATGAACATTTTTAAGGATTAATTCTGGTCACTGAATTTAAATCATATTGTATTTGAATTTGAAGTTATATTCGTATAACTAGAATATATTTTCAAATGCTTCTGAAATAATTTATGTGCCTTTGGGAAAGGTCCTTGAAGCAACATAGAAATATTCAAATGACTTTGGCATTGTTTGAATTCTGTTTGAGTTCAAAACAATGGCAAAAGAATTAAATAAAACTAAAAACAAAATTAAAAGAAAAGCAGAGAAAAACTTAGATGGCCAATCCTATAGACTGGTCTGGCAACCGGCGCACCCCACCTACCCCCACCACGTCCTCTTCCACCTGCTAGTTGGAGCAGGTGCATGTTGATGCACGCGCAGCCATGGCCACCTGCTGAGGCCCGTCCTTCTCCCTGATCCCGCGCTTGGAGATACCCTGGAGCCCCTCTGTCCTCCCCTCCTTCCGTGGAGTACTTTGTGAGGTCTAGGGTTTGTATTTAGGCCATCGCCATGAATTTCGAACTATAGAGGAAGGATTACATGATAAGATTTCGGCTCGCCTAGGAGCACTCACACCCACACACGCTATTGCTAGACGTTATGCCATCGCCAACTCAAACAATCCTCGATACATGTATAAGTATTGCCGTGGCTCAGGCCCACTCAGGCCCAGCCAGCCAGCGGGTAAGCGAGACTGCCTCTTGGGCCGTCCATCGGTTTGAACATCGTCTTGGCGCTCCTCTTGGATGCTGACAATCCCTCCCCTATTATACCCGACTTGACCCTAAGCCGGCGCTCGAGGAAACCGCAACTGCAGAGTGACTTTATATTCCCAGGTAGCCATGTCCAGCGGCGATGAACTCCACCTGATCGAAACTTGGACGATGGAGTCAGAGCCCCGACAGATCACCCACCTGCTGCAGCACTTGCTCCGGTACTCACAAACTGGAACCCACTTAGCCCAGCGCGATGGATGTCCACTGACAAAGCATCTCAGGAAGCATTCTAGTTGCTGATTGACGTGCTCTGTCTGCCCATCTGATTGTGGATGGCGAGCAGAGCTCATGCGAAAATGAACACCAGATTTCTGAATAAAGCTCACTCCAAAATTTGCTAGTGAAAATGCGATCACGATCTGAAACTATAGAGCGAGGCATCCCATGCAATTTGTAGACAGAATTCAGAAAAGCCTCAGCCACAGTTTCAGCAGAGAATGGGTGATGTAATGTAATGAAGTGCCCGTACTTGGAAACCTTGTCAATGATCACCAACAAACAGTTATAATGGCCAGATGTAGGCAAACCTTCAACAAAGTCCATGGTTACCATTTCCCAAGGTAAGGAAGGAATTGGAAGCGGCTGAAGCAGACCAGGAGAAGGAACTCTTTCAAGTTTGGCCTGTTGGCATACCAGGCAGCTTTGAACATGAGTTTTATGAAACTTCTCGTCCCTTTACACTGGAACAGCTGTCTGATGCATTTATAAGTGACTAGAAATCCAGAGTGCCCTCCCAATTGACTGTCATGAAAAGCAGCACAAATCTTGCTATGTAGTGTTGAGTCATTACCTAGCCAAACACACTTGCCCTGTCTGATAACTTCAGCTTATAGAGAAAACTTCTTGTGAGAATTAGGAGATGTGGACAGTTGTTGCAGCAGTTCCACAGCAACTTGATCTTGCTCATAACTTTTCAGCACTTCTACCAACCAAGTGGGCTGAGCAGACGAAATGAGTTGCAGTTCTGGTAGAACATCCCCAGTAGTTGCAGGTCATCTGGAAAGTGTGTCAGCAGCAATATTTTCGACCCTTTTTTATATTCAACAGAATACTGCAGCCCAAGCAATTTCGTTAGAGCTTTTTGCTGCCATCTAGTGTGCAAACGTTGTTCTGACAAGCAAGCTAAGCTTCACTGATCAGTTCTGATGGTAAACTCAGACAACTGTAAATATTGGCGCCAGTGTTCCACTACTAGAAGGATGGCCAAATATTCTTTTTCATATACTGAGAGTGTCTAGTTTCTGGGTCCAAGAGCTTTACTCACATAAGCAATTGGGTGGCGTTCTTGCATAAGCACTGCCTTAATTCCTACATCACAAGCATCTGTTTCCACAATAAACTTGTTAGAGAAATTAGGCAAAGCCAGCACTGGGCTGATGTTAAAGCTTGTTTCAGAAGCACAAAAGCTTGATGTTCATTGTGTGTCCAATGGAATGGGACCCCTTTCTTGAGAAGATTAGTGACTGGTTTGCTGATCATGCCATAGTGAGCTATGAACTTCCTGTAATAACCAGCAATGCCTAGAAATCCCATAACTTTGTTAGAAGACACAGGTGCTGGCCAACTCTGGATAGTAGTTATCTTTGAAGGATCAGTAGCTACTCCCTGGCCACTGATAATATGCCCCAAGTACTAATTTGAGATTGTGCAAAAGCACACTTTGAGAGCTTCACTTGCCACTGATGTTGTAATAACAATTTCAACACTTCTTCTAGGTGTTGTAAGTGTAGTGCATAAGAAGCACTTAACACTAGGATATCATTGTCGTGGGAACGAACACCTATGGGACCGGAGCCCCTTTCGGTCCGGCGGGGGGCGGAGATCGCACGAAGAGCGGATCGAGGCGAAGCACACGAGCGATTTTACCCAGCTTCGGAGCTCTCCGGAGAGATAATACTCCTACTGCTTCTTTGTGGTTGTATTGAGTTTTTGCTCAAGAGCATGAGTGTTCTCTGGTTTCGAATGCTTCGAACCACTTCTACATTGCGCATGGGCCTCCTTTTATATGCTCAAGGGGTCACCGACAGGTGGCAACGTAGGCGAGGGTAAAAATGTAAAAGAACTGCGGTTGGTACACCTACTTGCACAGTGTATCATACCTAACCCTGACGGCAGGGGACAAAGGCATTAAATGCCCGTTTGTGTCACCCAAATAGTGCAAAAAAAGGACCGTCAGGGGCGCCACCGCTTGCCACGATGGTCATCTTGTCATCTCCGCTTGCCACCTCGCACCGCTTGGCTGCACAGCCTCTCGCCACGTGCGCCTAGAACGGTCCCGTGGCGACATGTCGACGGATGCGCTGGAGCGTGGGCACAGAGTGGTGGCTTTGCCGCGGCAAGCGCCTTGCCGTGGTCGTTGTCTTGTCGCGTTCGGAAGCTTGTCGCTCACAGGGCCTTGCCGGGACGTGCCGCGCGTCGCGGCAAGTTCCTTGAAATGCCTTGGTTCGCCTTCCCTGCAAGCTCCTCTTGCCGGGGCCTTGTCCTTCCCGGCAAGCTCCTCTTGCTGGGGCCTTGTCTTCTCGGCTTGAACACTTTGTTCTTGAATGGCTCCAAAGGAACCACGGAGGACCTTGGCGGGCACCCGGCAAGCCTTGTCGCGGGGCGCTGCGACTGCCCGTGCACAAGTTCGGGATACTAGTGTACCCCTACTCTAGTACACCGACAGGAGCCCCCGGGCCTGGGCCACACACGGTGTCGAACGCTGTTGGGCCAGGCTCAAAACAGGGCACGGGCACGCGCGGCCTGGGTCCACGCCGTATCTTACTCCGTATCCATCGCGCTCTCCCCTAACGGCACGCGTCGAATGCGGCATCGTGGGAGAGATCGTGGGTGGTTCTTTATTCGGAAAAAGTGCAACGTTCGCCTTGTCCCTCTTTATAAGCAGGGGAAACAAGGGCAGTTCCCCCTTCTCGCCAGTTGCTGTTTCCAATCTCAGAAATCTCCGCTGCTCCCCCCTTCTTCCAAGGCCGAGAGAGAGCAGTGCTCCGCCCCCCATCACCACCATCGCCACCAACGCCTTCGATCTCCCACACCACCTCTGCCATGGCTCCCAAAACCGGGAAGGGCGTGAAGTCGGCCGAGGCTCTGCGGCTTGAGGCGCTGCGGAAAGAGCGGGCAACTTTCCCCTCCGAGCTCGCCGCGGCGGAGCTGAGGGAGTGGTACTACCTCTTCTGGTCGACGGAGACGCGAGCGCATCTGCGCACGAAGGTACTCTCTGCCGCCGCTTCGAAACGGGCTCCAAACGGATACCCCTTTCTTCGTACTGTTCTTCTACTGCGGGCTCTGCCCGCCTTTCTCCGAGTTCTTCTGTGACATCATGAACACCTACGGGTTCCACCTCCTTGATTTCACCCCCAATGCTGTCGTGACCATGGCGGTTTTCGCACATCTCTGCGAAAACATTGTCGGAGTCCACCCAAACGTAGCCCTTTTCCGCCACTACTTCATGCCTCGGGTCGAGAGAGGAGAACCCTTATCCGGCGGGATCGCCTGGATCTCGAGAGCCGGTAAGAAGGAGACGTATCTGGAGGGGGAGCTCCGCAGCAAATGGGAGGAGTGGAGAGCAGAATGGTGCTGGATCGTCGAGGAGAACCCGCAGCCATTCACCACCCTGCGCCAAGCCCCAGTAGTGCGCGGCGGCGATTGGAGCGCCCTGGCCGCGGACGACGACAAGCTGAAGATCGCCACCACCCGGATCTTGCGTCTCAGGCTTGCCAGGCTCACTGTAGGCGCTGTCGGCGCAGATTTTCTTCGCCGCCGCATCGCCCCCCTGCAAGAGAGGAGGAGACCCGCCTGGGAGTTGGGGGGTCCGGCGGATATCATGAGGCTGCGCCCGGGCCTCAACTTCAATTTTACTGTGCTGGAATTGGACGCGATGCTCAAGGAGCTGTTCAAGCACGACCCTCAGCATCCCGAGTGGTTCAGATTGCCGGTGGGTGTCGTTCCGCTGTGCAACAACTCTTCGCTCGACCGCATCCGTGTAATGATGCCGCAGTGCGACTCGCATGGAATCGTCCCCACCTGGCAGGAGCCTGCAGACAATGTCGTGCAGCAGTTCTTCGACGGCCTGGTGGAGGTAGCGGTCCGCGCCGACGAGCAGAGAAGCCTCACCCGCGACACCACTGAGGAGGAGATGCAGCGCATCGCCACCAGGGTGGAAGAGGCGGCGGCAGCCGCTGCCGCGGGCGAGTTTGGGTTCACCGTGGAGGAGGCAGAGGCAGCAGAGGCGGCAAGCCTTGCCGAGCGAGAATGGCTTGACGGCGACGAAGAGCTTGCCGCGCCTGATGCCGAGTCGAGCGAACCCGCCGAGGGTGCGAGCGGCCCGCCGTCTCCGAGTAGCTTGCCGCAAGCGGAGCCCCCAGCGCAGCCCCCAGCTCCACCAAGAGGGCGTCTCCGCAAGGCCGGGGATGTAGTAGGGCGGCAGACAAGCCAGCAGCCGACGCGCCGCGCGACGCGCTCCGCCGCGACAAGCAATGTTGCCG
Source organism: Triticum timopheevii (assembly GCA_963921465.1). Classification (NCBI taxonomy): domain Eukaryota; kingdom Viridiplantae; phylum Streptophyta; class Magnoliopsida; order Poales; family Poaceae; genus Triticum; species Triticum timopheevii. Next base: position 295,438,855 of record OY997264.1, on the reverse strand, counting down.
CGGGAGCGCCTCGCACCACGGCGGCAACTGGAGCGGGGTCGTCCCGGACTACCGCCGCTGCCCCCGCCAAGCGGCAAAGGGCACCTACTCCTCCGCCTCGTCGCGCCGAAGGTGGGCCTGACTTCGACCTCTCCGCACTCAGCTCCGACGAGGAAGAAGAGGAGTAAGCCTTTTTGTTGTATTTGTAGTTCTTCGATTTCTTGGTGTCTTTGTCTTGTATTTGATCTGCTTTACTCTGAACTGTTTCCTTTTCAGGACCCTGGCCCAGAGAGTGGCGAAGAGAGCCAAGGCTCCGGTGATTGTCATCGAGGACGAGCCCACCGCGACAGCAGGGGGCGCACCCGAGACCACCTTGCCGGACCCGGCAACTATTCCCCGAAGCAGCCCCCAACGCAGCCCCCAGTGTAAGTATATGGTTTACATCTCGCTGTTGGGCGCGCATGGGTGTTCTTTCCTTTGTTGACATCTGACTGTTGGTTTGCTTGTGTAGGAGCAGAACAGCCTCACCAAGAGCCTCCTGAAGCCGCCCCTGAGATACTATCTGCTTCGACTACGCCGCCAAGGGAGGATTCCCCGGCAAGGGAGCGTTCTTCGGCAAGGGAGAAGTCCCCGGCAAGGGAGGAGTCTCCGGTAAGGGAGGAGTCTCCGGCAAGGGGCAGCACCAGCGATCCTCCGTTGGCGGAGCCCATGACTGTAGATCCCAGTACAGGTAATCCCCCTTGCTTGAAACTTCCCTTGGGTTCTTCTTCTGATTGTCTTTTTGGATATTTGCTTGACTCTTCTCCCTCTTTCGTCCGCCAGATCCACCTTCCATGGAGCCGATGGAGACCGAGGCCACCGGCGAGGAGAATGCGCGCGGCAATACTGTCGACGCCGCCGCTACCGAAGAAGAGGCCGGCGCTGATGATCCCGCCGGTGAAGAGGCCGCCAAGGCTGCTGGCGCAGGAGCTGGCGAGGAGTCCGGCAATCGCACTGACGACCCTGAGGCCGCGGGAGCGCAAGGCGCTACGCCGACCACCGATCCCTCCGCCGCTGACGCAGCGCCAAGCTCTGAAGAGCCCCAGCCCGGCGCCTACTTGAAGGCCGGCGACGGTGTCTTCATCAAGCTCCCCTGGGCTTCAAGCTCCAGGGCGCCGGTCGAAGGAGAAGTTTTTGACGGAGAAATGCTCGCCTCCACTGGGTTGACACTAGTCGACGCGCCAAGCAGCAGCAGCAGCGAGCCTGAGGAGGAACAACTGCTGCGGAGGCTGCTGTCGCTCTACCGTGCCCGACAAGCCAAACTGGAGTCTCGGGAAGCGCTTGTCGCGCAAGCGGGAGTAGATATTGAGAAGCATGCGGAGGAGCTCCAGAGTCGCAACCAGGAAGCCCTCCGGTCCATTGCAGAGGAGCGGGCGCAGCTCGTCGAGGCGCGGAAAGCCTTCCTTCTCGAGAAGGCTGAAGCCGAAGAGCAACAGCGGCTTGCCGCCGAGGAGCTGTTTAAGCGGGAAGGTGAGTTGGCGCAGCGGAAGGTCAATCTGGACAGCCACGAGGAGGAGCTTGCCGCGCGCGAGGAAACATTTGGCGGGGCCCTCAAAGAAGCGAAGGATGCTGCCGCAGCTGCCGAGGCCGCCAAGAAGGAGCTGGAGGCGAAGGTGGCGCAGCTGGAGGCCGATCTCAGGGCGAGGGACAAAGAGCTTGCCGCGCTCTAGCGCGAGTGCGAGAAGGACGCCCTCGCCCACGGTGAGCTGCAAGGTCATCTCCTCGAGAAGGGCAAGGAGCTGAGCGCCGCCAAGGACTCCAACGCTGATCTCGAGTTGAAGCTGGCAACTTTAACCGAGACGCTGGACGGCGCCAAGGAGCGGGAGGCGGCCCTGAAGGAGGAGATCAAGGCCAACGAAGCGCTGCTGACGAGGGCTGCCAAGACCCAGAACACTTTTAGGGAGACTGTGGAGCTCTGGACAGAGGGTCTCGTGAACATCGCCGCAGTCATCGACGAGGAGCTGGCGCAGCTGGGGATGGTGGATTTCGGGTATTCCTCCGATGAGAACCTCCAGCCCAGCGCCAAGCTCACTCTGTTCTTCAAGGGCGTGGCGACGGCCCTCCAGCAACTCCGGGAAAGGATCCCAAAGCAGCTGGCCGACGAGTCGCGCACGATCTGCGCGAGAGTTCTTCAAAAGGTGATGGTGAAGGTGGCCTTCCGCAACCCAGGCCTCAACCTCACCAACGTCCTCAGGAAGCTGCCTCCGGATGCTGATCTGGAAGAGCTCAAGGCCCTTGTCGCACCCATTGTGGACAAGGTGAATGAAGTCAGGAGAGTTGACGGCGATCGCATAGACTAGGCCGTCTGTTTCCTCCTTTTCTTGCCACTGCTAGACATGTTACGAGAACAATCTATTAGAGCTGCGGCAAGTTATCTTTGTAATATAACTTTATCTTGCGCAGTATTTGCTATGTTATTTCCTTTACTTGATTCCTTCCTTTGTATGTTTTTGCCCTACGCTTTTAGGGAACTTGCCGGCGTAGGCACCTTTGCCGCGAGCGCTGAGTGCGGAACATCAGCAGCCTGCTGGTGGTGCCGCTACCGGCAAGAAACCTTGTCACAACTAGTCGCAGCACACTTAAGTTGTTGAGAGGACTCGAAACAAAGTAAGGGCGCAACTAGCTACGAGTTGGTTCCTCCGCGCACAGGTTTTCCATACAAAGCACGGTCGTTCGAGGAAGATAACTTAAAAAAATTTAAAACTGATTGCTCAAACTTAGCAACTTAGCTTTTCTGTCGTTTACGTCCCGGCAAGGTGAAACTTCCTTGAACGACGCCTTGTCCACTCCATTATCTTCTCCTCCCCCCCCCCTGGCAAACTTGTGGGCAAGGGAACCTTCCTTTTGAGAAAAAGAAAGAAGAGAAAATAAAGATATGGAGCCTTAAGGCTCGTTATAGCTTACCGGGGGTAGGTGCTGCACAAAGTGTCAGATAATACATGCAAGAAGTAGAAAGCATGAAATTGACAAGATGTGCGGAGCATATGAACTTTATTTATGCACGGGGTCTGCGCCCGGCTTTGTACAAAGGATTACATGCAACAGCGGCAAGACTCGTACAAAAGGTGGTTGCCGGAACAGGTTCCGGCAACCGCGCCTTACGGGTAAAACTTACGAAGATGCTCAATGTTCCAGGAGTTGCTCACCGGAAAGCCATCTTCGGTCTCAAGGCGGACAGCGCCAGGCCTAGTGACTCGTTTCACCCGGTAAGGGCCTTCCCACTTCGGCGTCAACTTGTTGGAATTCTTGGCGGACTGAACATGCCGAAGAACAAGGTCGCCTTCCTCGAGACTTCTGGCATTAACTTTGCCGCTATGGTAGCGGCGCAAAGCTTGCTGGTATCGAGCAGCTCGTACAGCAGCCTGAAGACGATCCTCCTCAAGGAGCAGCGCGTCATCTTGTCGTAGCTGCTCTTGCTCAAGCTCATCATAAGCGAGCACTCGAGGCGACCCGTATACGAGTTCCGTGGGGAGAACTGCCTCTGCTCCATAGACTAGAGCGAAAGGTGTCTGGCCAGTGGCTCGATTTGACGTCGTCCTGATCGACCAAAGAACCACCGGCAGCTCCTCAATCCAGTTCTTTCCGCACTTGTGCAGCCTGTCGAAAGTCCTGGTCTTGAGCCCACGCAGCACTTCAGCATTTGCCCTCTCTGCTTGATCGTTGCTTCTCGGGTGAGCAACAGAAGTGAAGCAGACTTTGGCGCCAAGATCTTGGACGTACTGCATGAAGGTGTGGCTCGTGAACTACGTGTCGTTGTCGGTGATGATCCTGTTAGGGACCCCGAAATGGCAAACAATCGACCTGAAGAACTTGACCGCTGACTGTGCTGTCACCTTCCTCACCACTTCCACTTTCGGCCACTTTGTGAACTTGTCCATTGCAACGTACAAGTACTCAAAGCCCCCGACAGCTCGGGGAAAAGGGCCGAGGATGTCGATCCCCCAGACCGAAAATGGCCAGGATAAAGGGATCGTTTGGAGAGCTTGAGCTAGCTGGTGTACCTGTTTGGAATGGAACTGGCACGCTTCACACTTGGTTACTTGTGCAGTTGCATCCTGGAGGGCTGTCGGCCAAAAGAAACCTTGCCGGAATGCTTTACCGGCAAGTGCTCTTGCGCCAATGTGGTGACCACATATGCCTCCATGTATCTCCGCCAACAGCTTCTGTCCGTCTTCCCGGGGTATACACTTCAATTTCACACCGTTGAATCTTCTTCTATATAGTGTGTTGTCAACAAACTGGTACATACTTGATTGCCGGGCTACTCTCTCCACTTCTTCTTGCTCTTCGGGAAGTTCTCCTGTCTGAAGGAAAAGGACAATATGCTGTGCCCATGCTGGAGCTTGCGGCTCGACAACAAGGACTAAAGGCACGTATGTTGCTGTGGGAACATCTGCTTCTACGGCGAGAACCTGCGTCTCAGCCGGAGCTTGATGTTCCCCGGCAAGCTTGCCGGAGCAAAATTGTCGAGAGCGTCTGCTTCAACGGAACAACCCCTAGGGCTTGTCGGAGCATACTGCTCCTCAGCACCCTTGGTGTTGATCTTAGGGACCTTCTTGGCGGCGGTTTCGGGGAGTTCTGCCGGAAAATAGTCACCAGAATCAACTTCCTCTTCTTGCTCTATCCAGTTGATATTGTTACGGACGGTTGAGTCAGTTTGAGCACGAAAATCCCTGGTTCCACAGGTAACTTAAGTGCCGCGCACTTCGACAGGACATCTGCAATGTCGTTTTGAGCTCTCGGAACATGTTCCATCTGTAGGCCGTCAAAGTGCTCTTCCAACTTTCTCACTTCATCAACGTAAGCTTCCATCAACGGACTCTGAAAATTCTTGTTCACTTGGCGGACGACAAGCTGCGAGTCACCCCTGACAATGAGCTTCTTGATCCCAAGGTCCGCCGCGATCCTGAGACCGGCAAGCAAACCCTCATACTCTGCAGTATTGTTTGTCGCTTGCTCCTTGGGAAAGTGCATTTGGACCACGTACTTGAGGTGCTCTCCGGTGGGTGCGACAAGTAGTATGCCCGCACCGGCGCCTTGCAGCGAGAAGGCACCATCAAAGTACATGATCCACTCTTTGCTTGCTTCCTTGACGGGGATGCTCGTTTCTGGAATTTCTTCATCTGGTGTTGGCGTCCACTCTGCTATGAACTCTGCCAATGCTCTGCTTTGGATAGTTGAAGTGCTATAAAACTTAAGGTCAAAGCTTGACAGTTCCAGTGCCCACTCGACAATCCTGCCTGTTGCTTCTGGATTCTGCAGTATCCTCTTCAGTGGAAAACGAGTGACAACTGTGATCTCATGTGCTTGGAAGTAATGGCGCAGCATTCTCGAGGCCATGAGGAGGCCGAAAAGCAATTTCTGCACATCAGAGTACCTTGACCTAGCCCCCTGCAGAAGGGAACTGACAAAGTAGACTGGGCGCTGCACCATTTTCTTCTGTTTCTGCGTTCTCTCCGGGGAATTTCCTCCCCTCCTCAGCACGTGCACTCTTGTCGGCTAGGGCGTATAGCTCACTGACGTCTCTGACCTTGCACATCGCCATCTCCTCCCGCATCCTACGGTTTCGCACATTCTGATGGAACGCGCTGATGACCGCGGCAGGGTGGATATCTGGGATGTTGCGCTGCACCTGGCTGAATCTCTGAATGTACTTGCGCAAGGGCTCTCCTTCCTTCTGGGCGAGCAGATGAAGATCGCTCTCTTGGCCATGGGGCTTGTGGCCACCTGTAAAGGCGCCGACAAACTGATGGCACAGATCCGCCCATGAGGATATGGAGTTGTCCGGCAAGTGCATGAGCCAGGATCTGACATTGGGCTTGAGCACCAGCGGGAAGTAGTTGGCAAGGATCTTGTCGTCGCGCCCCCCGGCAGCTTGCACCGCGATGGTGTACATGCTGAGGAACTCCGACGGATGCAACCTGCCGTCGAACTTCTCTAGTACGTCCGGTTTGAAATTCTTTGTGCTGGGCCACTGGACTTGCCGCAGCTCACGAGTGAACGCAGGGCAACCTACCGCGTACGGCAAGTCGCCTGGTTCCCCTGGCGCATGCATATCGACAGTGGGCCCAGCGCGCTGGTCTGACTGACGTCGCGCTTCTCTTTGGCGCTCGATGCGTGTACGAGCGTCTTCTTGCTGTCGTTCTTGAAGAACTTGGCGCTGATCGCGACGAGCTCGTGGATCTGATGACGCTGTGGAGTCAATGTCGATGTTGACCCGGCGAGTCGGCGATCTTGGCCTTCGGAGCGGGGAGTGCGCGATGGTTGCACCCCCACCGGTCTTGTCGCCATCGGCTCGTGCCCGGCAAGCTTGCCGCGGCTGCGATGTAGCCGGCTGGCGTGGAGTGTCGCCGTTGGCAAAGCCGATGAGACTCTGAATGGTGGCCCTCCAATCGTCGATCTTGTCCGCCGTTGGAGGGTAATCCAGGAGCAGTTGGGCTCGGGACAACGCTTCTTCTGGAGTCTTTGGTGGCGGTGCTGAACGGTGCGAGGAGCGGGATATGCTCGGACTTCTAACTATGTTAGAAGGAGCAGGATCCCGTCCAGGCGACCGTGTCTTGCTCGTGCCAGCAGGTTGACGTGCATGCTGGTCTTGAGCACCCTGAGATCCACCAGCTCGATTTTGGTCCAACGAGCGTATGGTACCGCGAGTACCATGACGCTGTTGGCCCCGCACCTCCTGAGATGGGCGCGGTGCATGTACGGACGCCGAGGTTTGCGCAGCCTTGTCCTTGGACCTGGCGGCAGCGTGAGCTCCCTCGTCGATGCCCGTTCCTCCGCCGGCGTCTATCCCACCACCCGTTTTCTCTGGTGGCGGTGGGATCGATGTGGATGGAGCAGCCACCTCTGAAGCCTTCTTCTTCGGTGGCATGTCGATGAAGATGATGAGGAAGATGAAGATCTAGCTCGTGTGAACGCTGGATCGGGTTCACACAACCTCGACGCCCCCTACCTGGTGTGCCAAAGATGTCGTGGGAACGAACACCTATGGGACCGGAGCCCCTTTCGGTCCGGCGGGGGGCGGAGATCGCACGAAGAGCGGATCGTGGCGAAGCACACGAGCGATTTTACCCAGCTTTGGAGCTCTCCGGAGAGATAATACTCCTACTACTGCTTTGTGGTTGTATTGAGTTTTTGCTCAAGAGCGTGAGTGTTCTCTGGTTTCGAATGCTTTGAACCACTTCTACGTTGCGCATGGGCCTCCTTTTATATGCTCAAGGGGTCACCGACAGGTGGCAACGTAGGCGAGGGTAAAAATGTAAAAGAACTGCGGTTGGTACACCTACTTGCACAGTGTATCATACCTAACCCTGACGACAGGGGACAAAGGCATTAAATGCCCGTCTATGTCGCCCAAACAGTGCAAAAAAAGGACCGTCAGGGGCGCCACCGCTTGCCACGATGGTCATCTTGTCATCTCCGCTTGCCGCATCGCACCGCTTGGCTGCACAGCCTCTCGCCACGTGCGCCTGGAACGGTCCCGTGGCGACACGTCGACAGATGCGCTGGAGCGTGGGCACAGAGTGGTGGCTTTGCCGCGGCAAGCGCCTTGCCGCGATCGTTATCTTGTCGTGTCCGGAAGCTTGTCGCTCACCGGGCCTTGCCGGGACGCGCGGCGCGTCGCGGCAAGTTCCTTGAAATGCCTTGGTTGGCCTTCCCGGCAAGCTCCTCTTGCCAGGGCCTTGTCCTTCCCGGCAAGGTCCTCTTGCCGGGGCCTTGTCTTCTCGGCTTGAACACTTTGTTTTTGAATGGCTCCAAAGGAACCACGGAGGACCTTGGCGGGCACCCGACAAGCCTTGCCGCGGGGCGCTGCGACTGCCCGTGCACAAGTTCGGGATACTAGTGTACCCCTACTCTAGTACACCGACAATCATCGAAGAAAAGCAACACAAACTTCCTGACACAAGGTGACAAGGTATCACTCAAAGCAAAGTTGAATGTATTGGGTCCCCCAGTAAGGCCAAAAGATAACACCAAAAACTCAAATTGCCCCAAATGAGTCTGAAATGTTGTTTTATGCTCTTCCCCTAGGGCTAGTCTGATATGATGGTAGCCTGCTCTAAGGTCCAGTTTGGAAAACCAACAAGCCCCAGCTAATTCATCCAATAGCTCATCAATGACATGAATTGGATACTTGCTCTTAACTGTGATAGCATTCAATTTCCTATAATCATACACAGGCCTCCATGTTTTGTCCTTCTTCTGCACTAATATCATTGGAGAAGAAAAGGCACTAGTGCTTGGCCTAATAATTCCAGCATCTAACATTTCTTTCACTTCCTTTTCCATTTCATCTTTCAAAGCAGGAGGTAGTCTATAAGGCCTGCTAGACACTGGTTGAGCTCCAGGGACTAGAGGAATCTTATGATCATATTTTCTCCTTGGAGGAAGACCAGAAGGAGCTTCAAATACAGGAGCATATTTAGTCAGGAGTACTTGTATCTCAGGAGGTAGTTCAGATACGGCTGTAGTTTCAGTTACTAGCAAGGCTGACAGTTCCACCAGAGCATAGAACTGAGGAACAACATCTTGATCCAACAGTGTAATCTGCTGGTTTGAGTACTGAAAAGATAGCCAATGAGTAGCCTAGTCTACCTGCATTGGACTGTGAGCAGCCAGCCAATCTAAACCCAAAAATGCCATGGTAAGATTCCAAGGGAAAAACTCTGAAGTTACTGACAAACTCATTACCAGCACAACACCACTTGCCATTTAGCAACTGTTGAGAGGAGGGAACCATGCTGCCATTAGCCACTTTAACCATATAAACTAGCGGGGAAGTTATGCCTTGGACAGAAGTTCCTACTGTGCATTCAAGGAATGAATGTGTGCTACCTGAATCGACGAGGAATAAAAGGTTGTCCTTACAAGTACACCTTCAATTTCGTAGTTGATACTGCTGTATCTGAATTATCTCCCAAAGCAGCTGCAGAGAGACAGATAGCATTGGCTTCACTAACAGGTGTTTCTTCAGAGTCACTCACATCAGAAGGCATGTTCTGAACATAATCTAGCATTTCTTGCACCACGTGTAACTGAATCTCTTGCATGCAACGATGGTCACGAGCCCATCGCTCTCTATAGATAAAACACAGTGTCGGATGTTGGGTTCCGGCAGACCCTTAAGGTTCAAACTCTGGGGTGCGCACAAAGATCTTCCCCCTACCGATTCACGTCTGATCGCCTCGCGAGAATATAAGCTAAAACGATGAACAACATGAGGGACACAAGATTTATACTGGTTCGGGCCACCGTGGTGGTGTAATACCCTACTCCAGTGTGTGGTGTGGTGGATTGCCTTGGGGGCTGATGATGGACAATACAAAGGATGAACAGCCTCGCGAGAAGTGTTCTTGAGCTGGTGCGATGAACTGCTTGGGTGAGTTGGATCGCCTCTTGGATGCCCCTCCCCCTACTATGGTGGCTAGTCCTATTTATAGTGGCCCTGGTCCTCTTCCCAAATATTGAGCGGGAAGGGCGCCAATAATGGCCATTTTGAAGGGGAACATCTAGTACAAGTTATCCTGACTAAAGTTGGTCTTCGGCTGCCAAAGGCACTGGAGATGACGCCGTCCTGGGCTCCACGGTGACCTCATCCTGCCGCTCTGCTGGTCTTGGTCTCATTGCACTGAAATGGCAACCTTTGCCTGATGCCTCGGTACTCCACGCCTGTGCTTGCCCCCTTTGCACCAAAGACGAAACAAGGACACTGCGCTGGCCGGCGCCCGCCTGGCGCCTGGCTGGTGTCGATCGTCATGGCTTGCGTCACGAGCACTTCGCGAGGTACCCTGCCTTGATCTCTCCGCCTCCTCACGAGCCTGCCTGGCGAGGCCGTTCCTGAGGAAGTCTTGTGTCGTCCGCCCCACGAGGCTTGGCCCCTCGTGAGGGTCTTGAGTCTTGCGCTGATGAAGATGGGCCGTACTGGGCCACCACTAGAGCCATGCCGCAGGCTGCAGGCAGGCAAGTCTGGGGACCCCCATTCCCAGAACGCCGACAGGAGCCCCCGGTCCCAAGGCACGCTCGGACTTGGCTTAGCGGAGAAGCGAAGGGGCAAGTGCGGAGCGCCGCGGGCCCCATCAGCCTGCGGCCTTGGGCGCCGCGTGGCGGTTTATTGGACGTGGACGTCTCCGCTTCCCCACGCCGCCTCGGCAACTGCTCGACTTGACAAAAGGCTAGACCGGGGTTAGCCTTACCTTCATTACTCTCGTTCTCCTTGCTCCAGATCCGCTTTCTTGTTCTTCGCCCTCCTGCCTCCAAAATCTCCATATTTGCCGCATTCTTTCTCTCCCGGCGAACGATGGCTCCCCGCAAGACACCGGCTGGGGCTGCATCGGCCTGGTACTCGCCGGCTTTGGTCTCTCCCAACGTGATGGAGAAGAATCTCGCCCTCACGCGCTAGATGGCGGCAGCGCAGATCAATGAGATGGGGGAGACTACGCTCCGGCCCGGCCGGAGGTCAACGGGAGCACCTTCTACCCCCTCTTCATGAGCGCCGTTATCGCTGGTCTGGTTCCTCCTTTCTCTGAGTTCTTCCTTGCCGTCCTTCGCCAGTATTAGTTGCATGCTCTGCATATCCATGCCAACTCCATCCTTCTCTTGTCGATCTTCACCTACTACTATGAGGCACACATCGGGGTACTGCCCTCTGTGGCCTTGTTGCGCCACTTCTTCTCCCTCCGGGTCTCCGGCGGCAATATCTCGGCGTGTGCGAGCTTTGTCGCATACTCCAAGTCCAACACCATCTCAAAGGCTAGGAAGAGGGCCGAGGGCTTCCGGAGCAAGTGGGTCATGGTGGACGCTAGGTGCCACAACCCCCTGCTGGAGGTACCCACAAAGCAGCCTGAGGCTATTGAGGCGTGGTCCCAAGCGAAGCTTGATGATCAGCGGGCGAAGCTGGTGCTGGAGAAGATGAACGTCGACCTAAGGCCGGGTAGTCTGAGGGCGGCGAAGCTGACCGGGGCCTCGCTCCTGAGGGAGTTCTTGTCGCACCGGGTGGCCCCTCTTCAGGCGCACTCGCGCCCGCTATGGAGGCTCGCGCATGCGGACGTCGTCCTCCGCCTGAGCTTGGACGCCCTGAATGATGAGGATCTGACCGCGGTTCTCCGCTTCTTGGTCGGAGAGGACGTGGCAGGCCCGGTGGATGCTCCGGTCCCGTTGATCCTGCTTTGATTCCTGCAACATGCACCATGCCTCGTGGAGGCGTTTAAATTTGTGTCTGGTATTGTGAGAACAATCTATGGTCTGTAATATTAACTTCTGGATTTGCTAGATTTTGCGATTTCCTTCCTATTTGCTTGTGTTCTACATCGGCAGGGCCCGGCCCCGCGCATACCTCAGCCGCCGTTCGCCCCGACCGGATCACCAGGACGGGACTAAGGAGTGAGGGGCTATGTGAAAAGTTAGGCTCCTGAGTCGCGATGCTCAGGAGTCCCCCTTGACGCACAAATGGCAAATAGGGAGGGGTGGAAGAGAGGATTTGTCGTTCTACGTCGGCAGAGCCCGGCCCCGCGCATACCTCAACCGCCGTTAGCCTTTTGGAACTAAGGGGTGAGGGGCTATGTGACCAGTTAAGCTCCTGAGTCGCGATGCTCAGGAGTCCCCCTTGACGCTCAAATGGGTCTTCATACCTTGGCTCCGCTCGGGGAGGGGCGTCCGACAACCAGGTCCGAGGGACCTGGCTGGGTGGCGTGTGCTCGGGCATGGCCCGGGTGCAACCCCCATGCCCAGCCCCCTCGCGCGGCACTCCCGAGGGGAGGCTTTGCGATGAGGCCAGACACTGAGCTCTGGGCTCCCTGAGGTTGATACAGCTGTGGGCTGCCCTCAGTTGTTTATCACCAGCGCGGAGCATAGCGCTTCCGTATGTGTACGGGCATAGCCGCTCCTCGGCAGTGTCGTCAGCCAGCACGGAGCATGGTGCTTCCACTGGTATGTGGGAGGGGGGCTCCCCTCTGGGGGGAGCCCCCGGGGTGTGTACAGCCCCGCCATGACACGTGGCCAGCACGGTAGGGCTATGGGAGGTGTATTGTAACGCCCCGGACACATCCGCCAGTGGTCGTTACTCCTGGTAGGATCTAGACTGGCCCCACAGATCAATACTAGTCTTTTCCTGGTAGGATCTAGACTGGCCCCACAGATCAATACTAGTCTATTCTACGCACTTTGTCCTCACTCGTGCGCACCCGGGAGCAACTTCCCGGTTGGTCACCCATCCTGAAACTACTCCAAGCTGAGCACGCTTAACTTTGGAGTTCTGTCCGAATGGGCTCCCGAAAAAGAAGGAATTCCTTATTGATATGAGTAGTCTATCATCCCTAATAAGCCAGGCTATCACATACACCCCCACTCAGAGGAACCGACGTCCTTGTCGGGCCACAGGAACGTTCCCTCTTGGCACATACGTCTGTGCTTCCGGTCCGGCACATGTGCCATGCCGTGTGCCACGACGGGTCACAAACGTCATACACAACATGACCGTGCACCTGTCCGCAACCATCCGTGTAACCGCGAGGGTCGCCTCTGATACCAACTTGTAATGCCCCGGACACACCCGCCGATGGTCGTTACTCCTGGTAGGATCTAGACTGGCCCCATAGATCAATACTAGTCTTTTCTGCGCACTTTGTCCTCACTCGTGTGCACCCGGGAGGAACTTCTCGGTCGGTCACCCATCCTGAAACTACTCCAAACTGAGCATGCTTAACTTTGGAGTTCTGTCCGAATGGGCTCCCAGAAAAGAAGGAATTCCTTATTGATATGAGTAGCCTATCATCCCTAATAAGCCAGGCTATCACATGTATCTGGGCACCCGTGAGCCAGCATGGGACTCACGGGGCCCTACCTCGAGGCGGGTTGCGCCTGGCTCTGGGCCTTTGTCGGTGGTACGTTCCTACAAGGTGGTTAAAATGCAAATGCTCTACGTCCTCAGGTCTCGGCCCTCGAGCAAGCTCAGTCGCCGCTGGTATGCCAGGTCGCGATGCCGTGGACAAGGCCAGGGGGTGAGGGCTAGAGAGCCAGTAAGAGCTCCCGAGTCGCGATGCTCAGGCGCCCCCTTTTAACATGCAAGCACTTTGCATGAGAGAGGAGAGGCCCGTGGTAGGCAGTAGACGATAATCATAACCAGGTTAAGCATGAAGAAGCAAATCAACTTAGATTGATGCAGAGAAAGGCAAATGCCACTAGGTCAGGCCCAAGTGACTTGGGGATGATGCAGCCCGAGGGGTGCCCCCAACAAGGTAAGCTAAAGACAAAAGCAAAACGGATACATGCCGCGGTGACAGACCCACGTGACCTGGGAATGATGCAGCCCTGAGGGCACTCCCAGCTGAAACGAAACTTGAAAGAAGTCACCTGATACCTTTGTAGAGCGAGTGTCGGAGTAGCTAACGGTGCGAGGTGAAGAAGCCAATCCTCACGAGCCCTTGGAGCTCCGAGCCTCGGGAGACTCGGGAGGTCCGGGCGGCTCGGCGAGTTCCATCTCCATTTCCTCCAGGAGCGCGCGATGCTTGGCCACCCGAGCTTCTAGAAAGCTCCTCATCAAGCGCTGGTGGGTAGCAGCCGCGTTCGGTAGGCCGAAGGGCATGCGAACGTAGTTGTGCGGTCGACCCGCACAACGCCCCATGCGCGAAGGCCAGAAGCACTCCTGAGACGCAACTCGATTGAGCCCTGGGTAGTCGATGCAGACACGCAGCCCGCCATCCTCGCCTGGATGGGGAGCTACGCTGGACAGGCGGAGGTTGCCGCGCATGACTCTCGATTCCTGCAACTCCTGAACGACCTTGGTGATGAACTCCTAAGGGTTGGGCCCTCCTTGCTTCACGCCTTCCTGAGGGAAATGTACCGCAAAGCACGCCTCCAAGTGGTGCCCGAGCGCCTCCCTCGTGACCTTGGCGAAGTCGGTGGCTCCCAGGAGAGATCCCCCGAGCCTTAACCAAGGATGGTGCCGGGCGCATCTTCCTATGCGACGGAGGGTGGCGCCCCTTGGATGGGCGCGTGTCCATATGTGGCGCCTCCGGAGGTGCCTGCCTCCTGAGGCCTTGAGCCAGGTGATGTCTTCTTCTTCTTGGGAGCTGCTTCAGGAAGGGTTCCACTCTTGCTGTCTGGGTCCTCGATTGACGCGGCTTGGAAGGCGCGTGCGAGGGAGCACACCGCATCCTTCTCTTCACAGGGGATCGTGATGACCCCGCCACTTCCTGACATCTTGAGGACGTTGTAGCCATGGTGAGTCACTGCCATGAACTTGGCCAGGGCTGGATACCCGAGGATGGCATTGTATGGCAGGAGAATGTGGGTGACGTCAAAGTCAATGAGCTCGGTGCGGTAGTTCTTGCGCTGTCCAAAGGTGATAGGGAGGCAGACCTGCCCTATCGGGACAGTGGAACCATCAGTGACTCCTGAGAAGGGCTTGGTTGGTTGAAGATGATTGTATGGCACTTGAAGATTGTTGAACGTCTTGAAGGACAGGACGTTGAGTCCTGCTCCGCCGTCGATGAGGGTCCTGGTAACTTGCACATTGCTAATGACTGGGGAGCAGAGCATCGGGAGGACATCGGCCATTGCCACGCACTTGAGCTGATCCGCTAAGCTGAACGTGATGGCGCACACGGACCACCTGAGAGGGTGTGTGGCCTCAAGCTTGGGAAGGACTGCATTCACCTCGCAAGCAAACTGCTTGAAGATGTGCTGAGAGGCTGGGGCCTGAGTGCCGCCCAAGGTGCAAGCGATTGCATGCGGCTCCTAGAAGCCCCTAGCCCCCTCGTCCTGATGATGGTCTTCATTCCTTTGTGGTGGTGGTGGCAGAGGAGGGAGTCCTGCGTTGCCTTGCGGGCGATCATCACGACGTTGATCCCTCCAAGCCCCCTCGTGAGGCTGGTCCTGCCAGCGGTCCTCGCGAGGCCGGTCACGCCACCCTTGGTGAGGGCCACGGTCGTCCCATCGTCCTCCACCTCTTGCTCCGCCTCGGCCATAGCTCCGATCATTGCGCTCGGGGCGTCGACCGACACGGCCTTCTCGCACGGCCCTGAGCTCTTGGTATTCATTGGTGTTGTGGGTATGGAGATCGTGGTACACACAGTACCGGCTTCCCTTGGACGACTCCGGCTGGTCCCTTCCGCGCTTCATGTCCGGCTCTGCTGCGAGCACAGCTGCTCCCTTGCGCTTCACATCCTTGGACTTGGCTTTCTTCTCTTCTAGGTCTGCCACTAGGAGCTCGAGAAGGGAGAGGCGTCCCTCCTCAGCCCTTGCGCACTTGGTCGCCAGGTTGAATAGCTTCAGAGACGTACACAGATCTTCGTGGATCGCCAGCTCCTCCTTCATCTTGACGGCGCGGACGCCATCAGAGAATGCTGAGATGATGGCCTCCTCGGTCACCCTGGGAATCTTGAGGCGAGCGCTATTGAAGCGCTGGATGTACTTCTTCAAGGTTTCTCTGGGTTGCTGCTTGATGCGGCGCAGGTCACCCACGGCCGGCGGACGGTCGAGAGTGCCCTGGAAGTTGGCGATGAAGCGAGTGCGCATATCGTCCCAGGAGGAGATAGTGCCAGGAGGCAGGTTCAGGAGCCAGGTGCGGGCGCCGTCCTTGAGTGCCATGGGAAAACAGTTTGCCATGACCTTTTCGTCCCCGTTGGCGGCTTCGATGCCCAGCTCGTAGAGCTATAGGAACTCCACGGGGTCGGCAGTGCCGTCGTAGCGAGGGAGCAGGTCAGGTTTGAACTTGCCCGGCCAGGCGACACTGCGTAGCTCGGTGGTGAAGGCGCGGCAGCCTGCGGTGGCCACCGGAGCTCTCTGCTGATGCGGGGCTTGCTCCAGGGGATTCCCACGCGCCGCTGCCTAGAGCAGCACGGGGTCTTGATGTGGTGGCGCAGGGATGCGGTAGTGGCGCACTGGTGCCGGGAGCACGCGTGCACCTTCTTGGGGACGAGGGATTTCTTGGCAGCTCCTTTCTTGTCGCGTGGGCGCCAGATGCGGTGGATCTCGTTGTAGGGCCACGTGCCTTGGAGACAGGGCGCCTTCTTGGGGAGGAGGTGGCGGAGGCACCTCCTGATCTGTGCCTCCTGCGCAGGACGGAGGGCAAGGCAGCGAGAGGGACGGCGCAGGGGAGCCCCCTGCGGCACTGACGAGCTCGGTGATGCGAGCGAGCCACTCCTCGTATAGATCATCGACGGGACAGTAGTGCAGGAGCTCACCCGCCAGGAGCAAGGTGGCATGCGCGTCCGTGGGGGCACGACGGGCATGGGACGATGAACCAGCTAGAGTCAGTGACGGGGTGGCAGTGCGGCCTTCCCGCCGCACCAAAGGATGTAGCGACGATGCCTGCTACTCGTTCCCTGTGGGGCCGGTGGCGGCGTTGGCGGCAGGCGAGAGGGAACGACGGGTACACCCACCGACGGGAGCCGTTTGGGAGACGCGGGTGGCGAGAGCAGCCCGACGCTTGGCGCGAGCCCGGCAAGCATCAGCCATGGACACGACAGAAGATCGAACGTGAAACAACGGAAGAAAGATTCCGGCACACCCCTACCTGGCGCACCAAATGTCGGATGTTGGGTTTCAGCAGACCCTTAAGGTTCGAACTCTGGGGTGCGCACGAAGATCTTCCCGCTACCAATTAACGTCCGATCGCCTCGCGAGAATCTAAGCTAAAATGATGAACAACATGAGGGACACAAGATTTATACTGGTTCGGGCCACCGTGGTGGTGTAATACCCTACTCCAGTGTGTGGTGTGGTGGATTCCCTCGGGGGGTGATGATGGATAGTACAAAGGATGAACAGCCTCGCAAGAGGTGTTCTTGAGCTGGTGCGATGAAGTGCTTGGGTGAGTTGGATCGCCTCTTGGATGCCCCTCCCCCTACTGTGGTGGCTAGTCCTATTTATAGAGGCCCTGGTCCTCTTCCCAAATATTGAGCGGGAAGGGCGCCAACAACGGCCATTTTGAAGGGGAACATCTAGTACAAGTTATCCTGACTAAAGTTGGTCTTCGGCTGCCAAAGGCACTGGCGATGACGCCGTCCTGGGCTCCACGGTGACCTCCATCCTGCCACTCTGCTAGTCTTGGTCTCGTTGCACTGAAATGGCAACCTTTGCCTAATGCCTCGGTACTCCACGCCTGTGCTTGCCCCCTTTGCACCAAAGAGGAAACAAGGACACTGCATAGGCCGGCGCCCGCCTGGCGCCCGCCTGGTCTCGATCGTCATGGCTTTCGTCACGAGCACCTCGTGAGGTACCCTGCCTTGATTTCTCCGCCTCCTCGCGAGCCTTCCTGGCGAGGCCGTTCCTGAGGAAGTCTTGTGTCGTCCGCCCTGCGAGGCTTGGCCCCTCGCGAGGGTCTTGAGTCTTGCGCTAATGAAGATGGGCCGTACTGGGCCACCACTCGAGCCCCGCCGCAGGCTGCAGGCAAGCAAGTCTAGGGACCCCCGTTCCAAGAACATCGACACACAGACCCTTGGATTTTCTGTAAGCACGAAGAGCAGCCCACCTATCTTCAGTTGGGCCAATACAAGCTTGGTATGTTGTTTTCTTGTCTTCCGGTACTTTTCTTACTAAAGATCGAGAGTTAGATAATTCTGGTGTTTGCTTTCATGGTTTGCACTGCTCGAGTATGCTGTAGGTTCACCCAAGTCTTCTGACAGCAAAGCCAGTGAATAGGCTGAATCTAGGTCTTTAGGTTGTTGAATCCCAACCAACAAACGAACTGATGGAGTTAGTCCTTCCATGAATCTGGTGACATAATGCACAGTATTTGGATTAGTCCCATAAGCAGTCAACTGATCATATAGTTCAGAGAATCACTCCACATACTCCTCACCTGAACTAGTCTGTCTGATGTTGAACATGTGGTACAATAGGTTGTGGTGCTTATTTCTGCCAAACCTGGAGTGCAGGAGATTGCAGAATTCAGTCCAATTGACATGAGGGGCTCGACGCTGGACTGATTCCAGCCAGCGTGCAGCTGTGCCCTCGAACTGTGTAGATGCAAACGACACCCACTAACTCTGAGGGGTGTTCCACAATCTGAAATAATCTTCACTGCGTGATTGCCAGAGTTTGGGAATGGATCCATCAAAACGCGGTAGCTCAATTCGAGGGCCAAATCCCAAAGCATCAGACTAGAGCAGACGAAAAATTTCCGGGGCCTGAATGATTTGCCTCGACGAGTTGGTTTCTGATGGCATACCTCGAGCTGGAGGGGCACATACTTGGTAATTGTTCCTCGGTGATCTGTTTCGCCGTGGAAGTTCTCAGATCCCCCCAATCCGCTTCTCAGAGGCACGGCCTTGGGAGACACCGTCGTCCCTCGCGGAGATGAACGAGCGGTGGGGTATGCCGTGGTGCTTCGGTCCACCCCAATCTCACAGCAGAGTTTGTCAAGGTCGACGCCGATGGCGAGCTTGACATCGTCGATGCGGCCCAAGAGCTGGTCCAGCTTGCTGTCGATCTTGGCGAGGGCGACGGACATCTCCTCACTGCGCTCCGCCGAGTTCCTGGTGAAGGCGGCGTCGAAGTTAGCCTGGAGGAGTTCGTAGATTGCCTTGGTCTCCGACAAAATTTTCTCCATGGCCTCGGCGCGGTGGCGGTCAGCGAAACGCGTCTGGCGGTGGTGGACTAGAAAATCCAGGGCTAGGAACGGCTCTAATACCAAATTGTGAGATCTAGGGTTCGTATTTAGGCCATCGCCATGAATTTCGAACTACAAAGGTAGGATTACAGGATAAGATTTCGGCTCGCGTAGGATTACTCACACCCACACACGCTATCGCTAGCCAGTATGCCATTGCCAACTCAAACTATCCTCGATACATGTATAAGTATTGCCGTGGCTCAGGCCCACTCAGGCCGAGCCAGCCGAGCGGGTAAGCAAGGCTGCCTCTTGGGCCGGCCATCTGTTTGAACATCGTCTTGGCGCTCCTCTTGGATGCTGACATACTCAGCATGCCTTAGAGCCCCTTTGCTGACCTCCTCGCGCCCTACAGCCTCGCTGCATTCAAGCTCGAGCCACAGTTGTTGTTCGGCTCATAGCCGTCGTGGATTCCGATGACCCTGGGACCTACTGCTGCATTCGTTGGATGCGCAGCAGGAAGGGCTATAGCCTGGTGCCCTTAGCCCGCTGAACCGCTGTCGGAGCAACGTTTCCGCCTAGCATCTGCTGTTGTTTTAGTCACCACCGGTTAAACTTCGGCGGGCTGGCGTGGCGCTAGCTTATTAGGCTAACCACCAGGGGGCATGTACAACAGTCTAGACAGCACCTGTCTATAATCCCTATCCATGCCATCTATAGTCTGCTCTACAGACACCTTCCACAATGCATTGTCTATTTATGTGTCTGTATAAGCTCTATAATTATGGGGAAGCTCGGAACATATGTTAAGCAGCAATCTTTTGAAATGCAATACTGTACACGAAATAGAAGGGGTAAAAGAAGAGGACAACTTAAAAATCAGTCTTTGGTTCCAACGCAATGACACAAAAAGGAAGAGAATCAGTGAATAGATGCATCAGGGACAGGGCCTTGACATGTATGGCAGTGCTGATCAGAAGATCATGTACACATATCAATCTGGCGGAGAGCAGATAGTCGCTCTGCCCGCATGGTTCCTCCAGCCCTCCTCTCCTCCACATGATATTCCTTGCTTCAGTTCATCTTCCCCACCAAGATGCCGCAAGCAACAGGTGCATCTTTTGTTCCGAGTATGGCGCCGACTAGAGGTGGTTTGCGATGGGTTGGATGCTTTCGTGACCTTGAGGCGGACTTGGTTGAAGTGCTGCATGTACTTTTGGAGGGTCTCGCCCGGTTGCTGCTTCACACGCCGCAGGTCGTTGATGGTGAGGGCATGGCCGCGGGTCCCTTGGAAGTTGGCGATGAAACGCTCGCGGAGCTCGTCATACAAGGAGATGAACCCCTCGGCAAGGTTCATGATCCAGGAACATGGGCCATCCTTGAGGGCCATGGGGAACCAGTTCGCCATGACCTTGCCTTCACCGTTCACCGCTTCGATGCTCATTGCGTAGAGCTGGAGGAACTCCGCGGGGTCATGGGTGCCATCATAGCACAGGGGCAGGCCATGCTTGAACTTGACCAGCCAGATGACGGGACGTAGCTCGCGAGGGAAGGCACGGCAGCCTGCCGCACTCATAGGCATGGCCCGTGCTAGAGGGCATGGTCTTAACGCCCAGGCGGGGCGGCCTCCAGCTTGGCCCGGTCCTGACGTTGGTGCGGGGAGCAGACGCACGTCATACTGCTACTCCTGCACCACCTGGCAGCTGGCCTCGTCCTGCACTAGAGCCGTGGCCTCGCGCGGTGGGTCATGCTGATGAGCATCGTGCCCTGGATAGATGCTGGTGCTGCGCTGAGGCAAAGGTGGAGGAGCGTCGTGCGCCACCTTGCCCGCGCGGGATGGCGGGGGACAGAGTGAATTAGACAGTGCCGGGGCCTTGCCGGCGGTGTTGACAAGCTCGGTGATGCAGCCCAGCCAGGTGTCGTAGCCCTCGTTAGCGGGACGGTAGCACAGTAGTTCCCGTGCCATGAGGAGTGCATCTTATGCGTTCGTCGGCCCGCCGCACGCATGGGAAGACGATGCCGTGACGGGGGTGAAGGAAGGTGTGGCAGTATGGCCGCCGCGCGACATGGAAGGAGGCTGCAAAGAATCCTACTACTCGTAAGCGGCATGTACAGTAGCGGCATTAACCACCGGGGAAGCGGAGCGATGAGGGGCGCCACGGCACATCGGGGCCGTCTGAGCGACGAGAGCGGCCTGGCGCTCGGCGGGTACACGACGAGGTTCAGCCATGGGCATGGCGGAGCGGGAATGGAGCGCGGTTGATAAGGGGTCGAGCTTCGACATGCCCCTACCTAGCACGCCAAATGTTGGAATCGGGGATCCACAAACCCAGTATGGTTCAAACTCTCGAGCGTGTATCAAGAACCTCGCTTCACCAGGACTCTTTGCTCGCTATGCCCAAGGCTCAATCTCAGCATGTGCGCGTGATTGCTGAAAATGAAAGAACACGGAGATTTACCCAGGTTCGGGCCACCTTGCGGTGTAAGACCCTACTCCTAATTTTGGTGGATTGGCCTCACAAGGAGGTGGTGGGTGAACTAGTAAAGTGGGTCAGCCGCCTCGCGTGGGCTCTGAGGTGCGAATGGATCGATCAAGGTGGCCATCGGCCGATCCCTCTCTATGGTGGAGGCTAGTCCCTATTTATAGTGGCCTTGCTCCTCTTACCTTATCGCGCGTGAAGGGATCACACAACGAACAATTTTTAAAGGGGACAGGAAGTACATCTTATCCTGACGAAAGGTGGTCTTCTCCTGCAAAGGTCCTGGCCATGATGCAGTGGTGGGCTCAATGATGACATCCGTCCTGCCGAGCTCATGATTGTGGTCTCATTGCACCAGAAGGGAAACCTTTGGGGCCACCCTCAGGAACTCGCGCCTGTCCTTGTTTCTTTAGCACTAAAGAGGAAATTGTCCCCCCTGCGCCCACTGGTGCCCGCCTGGCCTTGGTCATCATGCCTCACGTCATTGCGGCCTCATGATGTAGGAGGTCTGCATAGAAAACTACGCTCCTCGGGAGGCAGCCTGGGGAGGCCGCTCCTCTGCAGGTCTTGGCATCACTGGCCTCACGAGGGACAGGGGGTCCTCGCGAGGGTCTTCCTCGCGTAGTCTTGTAGCTAGGCCACGCCAGGCCGTCAACAGGACACCAGTGGGTAGGTCTGGGTACCCCCGATCCCAAAACACAGACACCAGTGGGCCCCACTGGTCAGGTTTGACATGGTTGATCCGATTGACCTGCTGACTAACGGATGATGTAGTGCTGATTTCATAAAGGACTCTAGATTTTAAGTAAGTCTAGATGATTTATTTATTTCCAGAAAGTTGACTAAACTTCACAAAAACATGTTAATTCAACCGTAACTCTAAATGAAATGATTTATATATGAAAATTATCAGAAAAATATGAAGAATCTGTTAGTAGCATTTTCATGCATGTTTGAAGAACTTAAAGTTGCTGGATAGGACGATTCAATTATATGCATTAAAATTCTTAATATATGGAGTTTGAATACGATCTATATTGATCAAATGAACTTCAATTAAGTTGCGGATAGTTGCATTAGCTCAAACCAGCAACATGTTAACATGCCATGTCATTTATCTTGCTTGTGGCATTTGCAATGTTTTGAATTGCCTTCTTTCGTTGTTTTCGTCCTTATGATAGGAAGTGTGTTGTAGGGTGGAACCCTAAGTGGAGATCTTTCACGAATTGGAGGGGAAATCCCCAAGAACAAGAAGAAAACAAGGGTGAAATCACAAGACAAACACTCAAGAACAAGTCCAATCACACATCCACTAGACTCAGATCCACACAAGATCCACAAGGTACATGAACAATCAAAGGGAAACACGATACACGGTAAAGTTCATCCCAAATCCTATGAAGGAGATGCGGTCATGATGAATCCCTAAGGATCTTCTCCAATGGAGGTGTTGAACTCCAACCGAGTCTTCTCTCTCAAGAGGAATCCCACAAGGGAAGATACATGAGCTAATTAAACTCTAATGTCTAGATAATTCTTACCCAAGTATAAATTGAGGAGATGGAGGAGTATATATAGTCCTAGGGGATGAAGGGCTAAGTAGGGGCATAATAGGAATTACATGGGCAAATCTCGCAGCTGCACACAGGCAGCCCCATGTGCACAGGGTAAATGGAGCCCGTGCGCATGGGGTATCTATAGAGCTGGCGACTTAGCCCGTCCGCACAGGGTCTGTACCATGGGCACGGAGTCCCATGTGCACGGGGTCCAATGGCCCGTGCGAACGGGGTATCTAGAGGCTCAGAGCATGTCACCTTCTCGTGGACACCCATCGGTGCAGGTGGAACCTTGCCTTCTCCTTGAAGGTCCCTTCTCCATTTCCAGGCTTCTCTCATGGATGGTGTAGGCGCTCACTTGTGGATGACCTCCTCCATGCCATGTTCATCATCAGGCTCAAACCTATATGGGCACATGGTAGGACAGCCAGGTAGTATACCATCCTCGAGGGAACTAAGAAGACACACATTAAGGATGGAGTTCACCTTAGTATGCTTGAAGTAGGAGTTGGGCATGCCTCTTAGCAATGGGACTCTTGACATGGTGATGTCCGTGGGATGCTCCATATCATGCCCTCCCCCTTGGGAAAGGTCCGACCTCGGATCGAAAACCAAATCATCATGGGAAAGAGATGGCATCATTGTGTAGATGTGGACGATCACCAAGCATTCATCACATTGTAGATGCAAAAGGGCAGTCTCCAATGTCGCACCGTCTTGTAATTCCTTCAAAAGATGCAAAGATAACAAGCACTTGGAAAAACAAATGTGGTTGGCATTAGAGCAAAACCAAGCATTCAATAGGTGATTCACCCAACAAGTGTCGACATCATGCATAGCATAAGGTGTGACAAAGCAGAGTGGCATGGCAGGTAAGCATATAAGATAAGAACAATCAAGTACATCATGGAAACAGGCGTGCAAATGGGAGGTCGAGATGCAAATATGTGTGATAAGTGAACAAGCATCTACCTCAAGGTCATGGAAAGCATGCATAAAGGCTCAACAAATGGACGATGGTATGCATAGGAATCATTCACAACACCAAATATAATGATATGGCAAAGTGCAAGAAAATTCAAGCATAATGTGCATAGGGTGTAGTGAAGATATCGTGGTACTCAACAGAATGGAAAGAGCAATTTTTCAACATGTGTGAGGCAATCAAGTCAAATGTCACAATCAAAGGTGCATGGCATACGCGAAGAAATGACATTGTTGCAACCACACATATAATAGGAGCAAATAATGAACAAGTTGGATGCAACACACAAGGCATATATGTCACGAGGCATAGCAATGTGGAAATCATGAATGAAAGCACTATATCTAACATGTGTGCAATCAAGTGGTCCAAGATGACCAATAAGTCTCATGGTAGAAGCAACACAAATACTATGATCCACAATATCCATGCTCATTGTTTTGTGTTTCTTGAAAGAGAAGGATATCACCTCAAAAGCATGTCCTTGTGCGTCCTTCACAATGCCAAAATCATAGGAAATGTCGTGCAGAAGCGAGTCCTGGTCGAATATTTGAGGCTCGCTCTCAAGAGCTCGAATGGTCAACTCACGTGAAGTGGAAGTCGGCACGAAGTCCAAGTATCCTACACATGCACACAACAAAACAAAGAATGTATGCGCATGGTAGATAAACACCTCATCAATCATGACGGTTCTCTTCTCTTGCACATAACCATTAGTAGCACAAGTGCATGAATAAAATGATGCAACAATGGCTATACTCATGGCAGGCATATGGTGCAAAGAAGGAAGATAAGCATGCTTCACAAGAAATATCTCAAAATCTCCAAATATATGTGAGAATGCTATGGGGGTAACCTCATTAGCAAGACTAGAATAATTGGTGCACTCAATACATGGCAAATCATCTAGCAGCAGAGAGACAACATATGGAGACATATGACAACGTGTAACAGAAATCATGTGCAAAGCATGGAAATAGTGGCTATCAACTGCATGAAATGAGCAAGTATGAATATTGGGAGAAGAAGTACACGAAGCAAGCATATCAATCATGTCATCCAAACTAGTGCAACGAAAATGCAACACACTAGATGAAATTGTGGCAACGTGTCATGTGAGCAGATAGTAGATATAGGCATTGCGCATGACATATCACAAGCGTGAACACAAAACAAGGTCAATGTATCATCATAGGAATGTGTAACAAAGCAATCATGGCAAAAAGAAGCAATATCTCCACCAAGCTTGCAAATACGCATAGAAGTACTAGAATCAATCATCATGTGTAATGCAAAGCATGGGTCACAAATACATGGCAAAGGCATAGGAAAGAGCATGTCATGCAAAGTGAACATGGCAATATGGGCATAAAGAGAGAAGTGGTAAATAACCCTTAACCATGTGAGGGCCATGTAGAAGAGATGCGTGAAGTCTTTGCGTGAAAGTAGCGGTGGTAAGAACAATCCATGGGATCCCAAGTCATCGTTGCTCTCTAGAGCTCGTTTTGTCAACTCATGGGATTGTGAGGTTGACAAGTATTCATGGGTACCTACACAAAAGAGACACAAACGAAAGAAATTGTGTGTGGGGTAAATGTACACATCATCCATCATGATGTGTGTGTGTGTGTGTGCATGTGAGCGTTAGCACAAGATTAGCATTGATCAAAGAAATTTGAGGCATGATATATGAGCATGTCATCCATCACGAAAGAATAATTGTTATGTATGACACAATGGGGATACAAGTTGAGAATGCAAGTATATGGCACATCAATAGCATGTTTATTCGTGGGTAGCATATGGTGCACACAATCATGGGAATCATGCAAAGAATGGGATGGATCAAAATCTCCTAACATGTATGCGGAAACTATGGGGTGTCCTCATAAAAATAGTGGAAACATCATATGGAGAATATGAACAACATCCAAAACAATGCATATCCGGAGCTACGTGGTCATGGCATGGCATACGAGATAAATGATGCAAATGGAGCATATCAATATCATCACAAGAAAAACAAATGCCAATAACCATGGGTTTATCATCTATGCCATATGTGCAAATTAGGTTTATTTTAATGGCATATGCATAGGCATTACGATGAGATTGCAAATATGACATATGATTGATCTCATGCATAGCATATGACAAGTTAAGCGGATTGTCAAACATGATGTGACCAAGAGAATTATAAACAAGAAATCCTGTGTAACATGGCATCACAACTAATAGACTCCACATGAAAATCATCAAACTCATCATAAATGGGTAAATCATCGCATGGGGAAATCATACTAGCATGAAGCATGGTAATAGGTGGATCAACGTCATGCAAGAAATCAATGTCTAGAATGTCCACTAGTGGGATAAGAGCATCACCATCACCTATGTTACCTTTGTCATTCCACTCGTGTGGTGTAGGTGAGGTGGTAAAGACCAACTCGTGGTCATCATCATCATGATGGGACCATGTGGGGGTGCATCATAGCCCACCCTGGCCATCGTCTTGTCCAAAGGAAGGACCAAGTCGTCGAGGATCGGCGCGTCATCATATATGGGACCTAGCACCAAATGAGAAGACACAATATAAGTAGAGGTTAAGTTGTGAGAAAGTGAAATGGCCTCACATGCCCTATCAACTACCTCATTCTATCTATGTGGCGGTCGATCACTCACTCCCTCAAGGTAAGTGCACTCAATATCACCATATGGTGGAGTCACTCACATCACTCAAGTGGTGGTGGTGGTGGCTCAGCTCACATGGGAATTTGGGCAACTCTTCATATATGGGGCTAGTTTTGAAGTCACTCTCCTTCTCAATATGGTGGCAAAACTCACTCAAGTCATCCGTCGCAGTGGTCGAAGGGAGATTCCCATGCTCAACCGTCTCGTAGTCGTTGCTGTGGATGAAGGCCGAAGATGGCACATCATCACTCTCACCTCCAAACATGGAAGCATCATCCTTGCTCGTCACCATGTCGATCGCCTCCAAACCTTGATCCTTGAGTTGCTCCGTAGTCATAGTGGTTGTCGCGCTGTCTTGAAAATGAGTCGTGGTAGACTTGGCATCATCAATGCCACAAAGAGGAATGGCGGTGAAGTCGAACTTGGGAGCGTCATCTTGGAGCTCTTGGCTTGGATGTCTCGGTGGTACTACCCTCATGCTCTTTGCCGTGGAGCTTGGTTGTTGAGAAGTGTGCTAGGGGTGGAGAAGCCTTGGCCTTCATGAGTTCTTGTTGTGCCTTGAGAGCACCAATGTAGTTTTTGTTGAGGGACTCGTAGTGCTCGCGGAAGATAGTCTTGGAGATGTCATTGTTCAATCCCATCATGAAGTGTAATTTCATCAAAATGGGGTCGTCTACGCCGGCTCTTTGCAAGTCTTTCTTCATCTTGTTGAAGTACTCGTCGATGGTCTTGGATCCTTGTATGGTGTTCTCCAATTGGCGTAGAAGATGTTCCGTGTAGGTGGAAGGAAAAAACTCTCACCTCATCGCTTTCTTCATCTTGGGCCAAGTCATGGTGAAGCTTGTCGAAGGTCTAAGAATCCACCATATCAATGCGTAGTCGTGGATGTTTCTTGTGGCACACTTCAATTGATCTTCGGAAGGGACTTGAAGTAGCTTGAGGTAGTCGTCCATCTTGCACTCCCACTCCAGGTACTCTTCGCGGTCATGAGTCCCAAAGAATGGAATCTCATTGTCTTTGTCGAAGTTAAAGTAGCTCATGGAAGTATTGGACTTGAGCTCGTGGAGTAGGCGAAGATGATGTACATCCGAAGGTGAAGATGCATTGATGTCACTTGGCAAAGATTCCAATGTTGTTTAAGAAACAGTAGTCTTGGTGTTGATGTCGCAGCTCCGTATAACCTGTGCACACGGGGTTGCTGGAGGCCTTGTGCACGGGGGTCGAGGGCCGTGGGCATGGGGTTGGCGGAGAGGCCAGCATGCTCTCGGAAGGCTGCTCTTCCATTCTCATGGTATGCCCTTGATGGCCTTGAGCTTCGTGGTCTTGTCGGTGTCGATAGTGTTGTGTACTTGCCGGAGATGGTACCTCGGGAGTATTTGCACTTGAGCATCGTCTAGAAGATGAGGAAGACCTCTTGCAATTGATGATGAGGACCTTGAGCTCCTCCATGTGCTTGTCCATCTTGGCGTCGATGAAGTTCTTCATGGCATTGAACTCGTTGTCGTGGTTGTAGACTAGAGATGGTGTGCTTTGCCTATCCATCACAAGACTCGAGCAAAGGTGAGTAGGGAATGATATAAATAACGCCAAGTTACCTTTTCACCAAAGTTGAGGATGTATCTCGTATCACTCAATGTGAAATGAAAGAATAGTGGAATTGGTACCGGACTTGTTCACTCACACCTACAAAGTAAAGCTTATCGAATTGCTTGGTTAGGACAATGGCAAGAAATTCTAGCAAATGTTAGTTCATGTTGTTGAAAATGTTGAGTAAGATTCACCAAATTGCAATGTAAAGCAAATAGATCAATGGCTATGGTGACACAAGAAACACACAAACGGATAGATAGATGGGATCCGCGCAACCAAGAAGTGAGCACAAAATGTGTTACCACGGAAAAAGCTCATGTTACACGGATGCTAAGAGACAATAGCTCGATTGTTCAAATGGGCAAGATACGCTTGTCAACCAACCTATCAGAGTAAACGTGCTATCTTCAATCCCAAATATGCTATGTATGTATGGTCCAAGTGTATGTACTATGCAAAATGGCTCAATGCTCTTTTTATTGCTTACAAGCTCTTTTGTATCAGCTCTTTTGCTTAAAAGCTTTTTCCTCTTTTTTATATGCTTTATGCTTGAGCCAAGTATGATATGAGACAAGTATGTAAGATATGCACGGGAGAGACTTATGGCACATTGATGATAGCAAGATGATTGCACGCTACAACTAGCTATGCGGCGTAAGCATATCACTAAGGTGCACAAATAGCGTGGCCTAACTATTCTCAACTCACTAGTCCCAATAGGTAAGGTATGCAATAGGCTTGGGGCGACCAATGCAATGTCAAAGAATATGTACAATGATGTCATCATGGTTACCGTCCTTATGTATGGTCGGGGTGTCAAAATGATGAAGTGGTCATTGTCGATGTGGGGACTGGAGCAGTGATGAGTAGTGGTAGTGTCAAAGCCGAACCATTCCTAAGTAGCCAAAACACCTTAGGAAACGGAAAAACCACAAACTCAAAATCTCAAATGTCAAATGGTCGTAGCGGACATGCGGTGGTGGTGTCCGAGATGGCAATGCGGAAGTGGTGGTGGTGATTGATAAAGAAGCTAAAGAACGTCAAAATCGGACTCCGGATGCGAAAGTTATGGCCAAAACTGTGAAGTGCAGTTGGCTGCTGTAGGTGGGTCATGCGCACGAAGTCTAGGGCTCGTGGACACGGGGTCTGTTGGGGAACGTAGTAATTTCAAAAAAATTCCTACGCACACGCAAGATCATGGTGATGGCATAGCAACGAGAGGGGAGAGTATTGTCCACGCACCCTTGTAGACCGTAAGCGGAAGCGTTATGACAACGTGGTTGATGTAGTCGTACGTCTTCACGATCCGATCGATCCAAGCACCGAACGTACGGCACCTCCGAGTTCAGCACACGTTCAGCTCGATGACGATCCCCGGGCTCCGATCCAGCAAAGCGTCGGGGATGAGTTCCGTCAGCACGACGGCGTGGTGACGATGATGATGTTCTACCGGCGCAGGGCTTCGCCTAAACTCCGCGACGATATGACCGAGGTGGAATATGGTGGAGGGGGGCACCGCACACGGCTAAGGAACGATCCGTAGATCAACTTGTGTGTTATGGGGTGCCCCCTGCCCCCGTATATAAAGGAGGGAGGGGGGAGGTGTGGCCGGCCAAGGAGGGCGCGCCAAGGAGGAGTCCTACTCCCATCGGGAGTAGGATTCCCCCCCTTCCAAGTAGTAGGAGTAGGAGTCAAGGAAAGGGGGAAGAGAAGAGAAGGAAGGAGGGGGCGCAGCCCCTCCCCCTAGTCCAATTCGGACTAGGCCTTGGGGGGCGCCCAACCTCTCCTCTCTCTTTCCCCTAAAGCCCAATAAGGCCCATATACTCCCCAGCGAATTCCCGTAACTCTCCGGTACTCCGAAAAATACCCGAATCACTCGGAACCTTTCCAAACTCCGAATATAGTCGTCCAATATATCGATCTTTATGTCTCGACCATTTCGAGACTCCTCGTCATGGCCCCGATCTCATCTGGGACTCCGAACTCCTTCGATACATCAACACTCATAAACTCATAATATAACTGTCATCGAAACCTTAAGCGTGCGGACCCTACGGGTTCGAGAACAATGTAGACATGACCTAGAACTATTCTCGGTCAATAACCAATAGCGGAACCTGGATGCTCATATTGGCTCCCACATATTCTACGAAGATCTTTATCGGTCAAACCGCATAACAACATACGTTGTTCCCTTTGTCATCGGTATGTTACTTGCCTGAGATTCGATTGTCGGTATCCCAATACCTAGTTTAATCTCGTTACCGGCAAGTCTCTTTACTCGTTACGTATGGCATCATCTCGCAACTAACTCATTAGTCACATTGCTTACAAGGCTTATAGTGATGTGCATTACCGAGAGGGCCCAGAGATACCTCTCCGACCATCGGAGTGACAAAACCTAATCTCGAAATACGCCAACCCAACAAGTACCTTTGGAGACACCTGTAGTACTCCTTTATAATCACCTAGTTACGTTGTGACGTTTGGCAGCACCCAAAGTGTTCCTCCGGTAAACGGGAGTTGCATAATCTCATAGTTACAGGAACATGTATAAGTCATGAAGAAAGCAATAGCAACATACTAAACGATCAAGTGCTAGGCTAACGGAATGGGTCATGTCAATCACATCATTCTCCTAATGATGTGATCCCATTAATCAAATGACAACTCTTTTGTCCATGGCTAGGAAACATAACCATCTTTGATCAACGAGCTAGTCAAGTAGAGACATACTAGTGACATAATGTTTGTCTATGTATTCACACATGTATTATGTTTCCGGTTAATACAATTCTAGCATGAATAATAAACATTTATCATAAAATAAAGAAATAAATAATAACTTTATTATTGCCTCTAGGGCATATTTCCTTCAATCTCCCACTTGCACTAGAGTCAATAATCTAGTTCACATCATCATGTGATTCAACAGCAATATTCACATCTGTATGTGATTAACACCCATAGTTCACATCGTCATGTGACCAAAACCCAAAGGGTTTACTGGAGTCAATAATCTAGTTCACATCGCTATGTGATTAACACCCAAAGAGTGCTAAGGTGTGATCTTGTTTTGCTCGTGAGAGAAGCTTAGTCAACGGGTCTGTCATATTCAGAGCCGTATGTATTTTGCAAATATTCTATGTCTACAATGCTCTGCACGGAGCTACTCTAGCTAATTGCTCCCACTTTCAATATGTATCCAGATTGAGACTTAGAGTCATCTGGATCGGTGTAAAAGCTTGCACCGATGTAACTTTTTACGATGGGTTCTTTTATCACCTCCATAATCGAGAAATATTTCCTTAGTCCTCACTAAGGATATTCTTGACCAATGTCCAGTGATCTACTCCTAGATCACTATTGTACTCCCTTGCCAAATTCAGAGCAAGGTATACAATAGGTCTGGTACATAGCATAGCATACTTTATAGAACTTTTGACTGAGGCATAGGGAATGACTTTCATTCTCTTTCTATTTTCTGTTGTGGTCGGGATTTGAGTCTTACTCAATTTCATACCTTTGCAACACAGGCAAGAACTCTTTCTTTGACTGTTCCATTTTGAACTACTTCAAAATCTTGTCAAGGTATGTACTCATTGAAAATCTTATCAAGCGTCTTGATCTATCTCAATAGATCTTGATGCTCAATATGTAAGTAGCTTTGCCGAGGTCTTTCTTTGAAAAAACTCTTTTCAAACGCTCCTTTATGCTTTGCAGAATAATTCTACATTATTTCCGATCAACAATATGTCATTCACATATACTTATCAGAAATGTTGTAGTGCTCCCACTCACTTTCTTGTAAATACAGGCTTCACCGCAAGTCTGTATAAAACTATATGCTTTGGTCAACTTATCAAAGCGTATATTCCAACTCCGAGATGCTTGCACCAGTCGATAGATGGATTGTTGGAGCTTGCATATTTTGTTAGCACCTTTAGGATTGACAAAACCTTCTGGTTGCATCATATACAACTCTTCTTTAAGAAAACCATTAAGGAATGCAGTTTTGACATCCATTTGCCAGATTTCATAAATTGTGGCAATTGCTAACATGATTCGGACAGACTTAAGCATCGCTATAGTTGAGAAAATCTCATTGTAGTCAACACCTTGAACTTGTCAAAAACCTTTTTGCGACAAGTCGAGCTTTGCAGATAGTAACACTACTATCAACGTCCGTCTTCCTCTTGAAGATCCATTTATTTTCAATGGCTTGCCGATCATCGGGCAAGTCAACCAAAGTCCATACTTTGTTCTCATACATGGATCCCATCTCAGATTTCATGGACTCTAGCCATTTTGCGGAATCTGGGCTCATCATCGCTTCCTCGTAGTTCGTAGGTTCATCATGGTCAAGTAACATGACTTCCAGAATAGGATTACCGTACCACACTGGTGCAGACTGTACTCTGCAAAACCTACAAGGTTCTGTAGTAACTTTATTTGAAGTTTCATGATCATCATCATTAGCTTCCTCACTAATTGGTGTAGGAATCACATGAACTGATTTTTGTGATGAACTACTTTCCAATAAGGGAGCAGGTACATTTACCTCATCAAGTTCTACTTTCCTCCCACTCACTTCTTTCGAGAGAAACTCCTCTAGAAAGGATCCGATTTTAGCAACGAAAATCTTGCCTTCAGATCTGTGATAGAAGGTGTACCCAATAGTCTCTTTTGGGTATTCTATGAAGACGCACTTCTCCGATTTGGGTTCGAGCTTATCAGGTTGAAAAACTTTTTTCATATAAGCATCGCAACTCCAAACTTTAAGAAACGACAACTTGGGTTTCTTACTAAACCAAAGTTCATATGGTGTCGTCTCAACGATTTAGATGGTGCCCTTTTTAACGTGAATGCAACTGTCTCTAATGCATAACCCCAAAACAATATTGGTAAATCGGTAAGAGACATCATAGATCACAGCATATCCAATAAAGTGCGGTTACGACGTTCGGACACACCATAACGTTATGGTGTTCCAGGTGGCGTGAGCTGTGAAACTATTCCACATTGTTTTAATTGAAGACCAAACTCGTAACTCAAATATTCGTCTTCATGATCAGATCGTAGAAACTTTATTTTTCTTGTTACGATGATTTTCCACTTCACTCTGAAATTCTTTGAACCTTTCAACTATTTCAGACTTATGTTTCATCAAGTAGATATACCCATATCTGCTCAAATCATCTTGTGAAGGTCAGAAAATAATGATACTTTCCACGAGCATCAACACTCATTGGATCGCATACATCAGTATGTATTATTTCCAATAAGTCAGTAGTTCATTCCATTGTTCCGGAGAACGGAGTTTTAGTCTTTTTGCCCAAAAGGCACGGTTCGCAAGCATCAAATGATTCATAACCAAGTGATTCCAAAAATCCATCTTTATGGAGTTTCTTCATGCGATTTACACCGATATGACCTAAACGGCAGTGCCACAAATAAGTTGCACTATCATTATTAACTTTTCATCTTTTGGCATCAATGTTATGAATTGTATCACTACGATCGAGATCCAACAAACTATGTTCATTGGGTGTATGACCATTGAAGGTCTTATTCATGTAAACAGAATAATAATTTATTCTCTAACTTTAAATGAATAACCGTATCGCAATAAACATGATCAAATCATATTCATGCTCAACGCAAATGCTAAATAACATTTATTTAGGTTTAACACCAATCTCGAAAATATAGGGAGTGTGTGATGATGATCATATCAATCTTGGGACTATTTCCAACACTCATCGTCACTTCCCATCAACTAGTCTCTGTTTATTCTGTAACTCCTGTTTCGAGTTACTAATCTTAGTAACCGAACAAGTATCAAATACTCGGGGGCTACTATAAACACTAGTAAGGCACACATCAATAACCTGTATATCAAATATACCCTTGTTCACTTTGCCATCCTTCTTATCCACCAAATATTCAGGGCATTTCCGCTTCCAGTGACCATTTCCTTTGCAGTGTAAGCACTCAGTTTCAGGCTTTGGTCCAGCTTTGGTCTTCTTCATGGGAGTGACAACTTGTTTGCCATTCTACTTGAAGTTTCCCTTTCTTTCCCTTTGCCCTTTTCCTGAAACTAGTGGTCTTGTCAATCATCAACACTTGATGCTCTTTCTTGATTTCTACCTTCGTCGATTTCAACATCACGAAGAGCTTGAGAATCGTTTTCATCATCCCTTGCATATTATAGTTCATCACGAAGTTCTACTAACTTGGTGATGGTGACTAGAGAATTCTGTCAATCACTATCTTATCTGGAAGATTAACTCCCACTTGATTCAAGCGATTGAAGTACCCACACAATCTGAGCACATGCTCACTAGTTGAGCGATTCTCCTCCATCTTTTAGCTTTAGAACTTGTTGGAGACTTCATATCTCTCAACTCGGGTATTTGCTGGAAATATTAACTTCAACTCCTGGAACATCTCATATGGTCCATGACGTTCAAAACGTCTTTGAAGTCCCGATTGTAAGCCGTTTAAGAATGGTGCACTAAACTATCAAGTAGTCATCCTTTTGAGCTAGCCAAACGTTCATAACGTCTGCATCTGCTCCTGCAATAGGTTTGTCACCTAGCGGTGCATTAAGGACATAATTCTTCTGTGCAGCAATGAGGATAAACCTCAGCTCACGGATCCAATCCGCATCATTGCTACTAACATATTTCAACACAATTTTCTCTAGGACATATCAAAAATAAACATATGAAAGCAACGACGCGAGCTATTGATCTACAACATAATTTGCAAAATACTACCAGGACTAAGTTCATGATAAATTTAAGTTCAATTAATCATATTACTAAAGAACTCCCACTTAGATAGACATCCCTCTAGTCCTCTAAGTGATTACGTGATCCATATCAACTACACCATGTCCGATCGTCACGTGAGATGGAGTAGTTTCAACGGTGAACATCAATATGTTGATCATATCTACTATATGATTCATGCGCGACCTTTCGGTCTCTGTGTTCCGAGGCCATATCTGTATATGCTAGGCTCGTCAAGTTTAACCTGAGTATTCCGCGTGTGCAGCTGTTTTGCACCCGTTGTATTTGAACGTAGAGCCTATCACACCCGATCATCACGTGGTGTCTCAGCACGAAGAACTTTCACAACGGTGCATACTTAGGGAGAACACTTCTTGATAATTAGTGAGAGATCATCTTAAAATGCTACCATCAATCAAAGCAAGATAAGATGCATAAAGGATAAACATCACATGCAATCAATATAAGTGATATGATATGGCCATCATCATCTTGTGCTTGTGATCTCCATCTTCGAAGCACCGTCATGATCACCATCGTCACCGGCGTGACACCTTGATCTCCATCGTAGCATCGTTGTCGTTATGCCATCTATTGCTTCTATGACTATCGCTACCGCTTAGTGATAAAGTAAAGCAATTACAGGGCGTTTGCATTTCATACAATAAAGCGACAACCATATGGCTCCTGCCAGTAGCCGATAACTTAGGTTACAAAACATGATCATCTCATACAATAAAATATAGCATCACGTCTTGACCATATCACATCACAACATGCCCTGCAAAAACAAGTTAGACGTCCTCTACTTTGTTGTTACAAATTTTACGTGGCTGCTACGGGCTGAGCAAGAACCGTTCTTACCTACGCATCAAAACCACAACGATAGTTCGTCAAGTTAGTGTTGTTTTAACCTTCACAAGGACCGGGCGTAGCCACATTCGATTCAGCTAAAGTGAGAGAGACAGACACCCGCCAGCCACCTTTAAGCAAGAGTGCTCGTAACGGTGAAACCAGTCTCGCGTAAGCGTACGCGTAATGTCGGTTCGGGCCGCTTCATCTCACAATACCGC
The DNA here is from genome assembly GCA_963921465.1 of Triticum timopheevii. Classification (NCBI taxonomy): domain Eukaryota; kingdom Viridiplantae; phylum Streptophyta; class Magnoliopsida; order Poales; family Poaceae; genus Triticum; species Triticum timopheevii. The sequence goes on along the minus strand of OY997264.1, from coordinate 295,403,115 downwards.
CGAACCAAAGTATGACATGCTGGTAAGCAGTATGACTTGTATCGCCCACAACTCACTTGTGTTCTACTCGTGCATATAACATCAACGCATAAAACCTAGGCTCGGATGCCACTGTTGGGGAACGTAGTAATTTCAAAAAAAATTCCTACGCACACGCAAGATCATGGTGATGGCATAGCAACGAGAGGGGAGAGTATTGTCCACGTACCCTCGTAGACCGTAAGCGGAAGCGTCATGACAACGCGGTTGATGTAGTCGTACGTCTTCACGATCCGACCGATCCAAGCACCAAACGTACGGCACCTCCGAGTTCAGCACACGTTCAGCTCGATGACGATCCCCGGGCTCCGATCCAGCAAAGCGTCGGGGATGAGTTCCGTCAGCACGACAGCATGGTGACGATGATGATGTTCTACCGGCGCAGGGCTTCGCCTAAACTCCGCGACGATATGACCGAGGTGGAATATGGTGGAGGGGGGCACCACACACGGCTAAGGAACGATCCGTAGATCAACTTGTGTGTTATGGGGTGCCCCCCTGCCCCCGTATATAAAGGAGGGAGGGGGGAGGTGCGGCCGGCCAAGGAGGGCGCGCCAAGGAGGAGTCCTACTCCTACCGGGAGTAGGATTCCCCCCCCCCCCCTTCCAAGTAGTAGGAGTAGGAGTCAAGGAAAGGGGGAAGAGAAGAGAAGGAAGGAGGGGGCGCAGCCCCTCCCCCTAATCCAATTCGGACTAGGGCTTGGGGGGCGCCCAACCTCTCCTCTCTCTTTCCCCTAAAGCCCAATAAGGCACATATACTCCCCGGCGAATTCCCGTAACTCTCCGGTACTCCGAAAAATACCCGAATCACTCGGAACCTTTCCGAACTCCGAATATAGTCGCCCAATATATCGAACTTTACATCTCGACCATTTCGAGACTCCTCCTCATGTCCCCGATCTCATCTGGGACTCCGAACTCCTTCGGTACATCAACACTCATAAACTCATAATATAACTGTCATCGAAACCTTAAGCGTGCGGACCCTACGGGTTCGAGAACAATGTAGACATGACCTAGAACTATTCTCGGTCAATAACCAATAGCGGAACCTGGATGCTCATATTGGCTCCCACATATTCTACGAAGATCTTTATCGGTCAAACCGCATAACAACATACGTTGTTCCCTTTGTCATCGGTATGTTACTTGCCCGAGATTCGGTCGTCGGTATCCCAATACCTAGTTCAATCTCGTTACCGGCAAGTCTCTTTACTCGTTACGTAATGCATCATCTCGCAACTAACTCATTAGTCACATTGCTTGCAAGGCTTATAGTGATGTGCATTACCGAGAGGGCCCAGAGATACCTCTCCGACCATCGGAGTGACAAAACCTAATCTCGAAATACGCCAACCCAACAAGTACCTTTGGAGACACCTGTAGTACTCCTTTATAATCACCCAGTTACGTTGTGACGTTTGGTAGCACCCAAAGTGTTCCTCCGGTAAACGGGAGTTGCATAATCTCATAGTTACAGGAACATGTATAAGTCATGAAGAAAGCAATAGCAACATACTAACGATCAAGTGCTAGGCTAACGGAATGGGTCATGTCAATCACATCATTCTCCTAATGATGTGATCCCATTAATCAAATGACAACTTTTTTGTCCATGGCTAGGAAACATAACCATCTTTGATAAACGAGCTAGTCAAGTAGAGGCATACTAGTGACATTATGTTTGTCTATGTATTCACACATGTATTATGTTTCCGGTTAATACAATTCTAGCATGAATAATAAACATTTATCATAAAATAAGGAAATAAATAATAACTTTATTATTGCCTCTAGGGCGTATTTCCTTCAGGGTCCCATGCGCATGGTACAAGTCAGTGGGCACGGGGTGTCCAGAGATTTTTCGGGAGGTCGTGCGCACGGGGTTGGGTCCCGTGGGCACGGGGTGGTGGAAAATTTCGCGATTTCAGTCAAAATTGAAGGATTTCATGCTGGGGATTGTGTGTGGGGGGGTGGGGGTAGCTAGATCGACTTGCCAAACATAAAAATCGTGGATCAAACACAACAAAATCTCACTAGAACCAACAAATTGCAAGAAAATATTTGGGCCTATTTTTGTGGGGATTTTTGAAATTGGGCAAGACCATGCAAAATTAGGCTAGAAAACAAGGAGGGGGCTCCAATTTCATGAGAAACTATGGCTCATCATACCAAGATGTTGTAGGGTGGAACCCTAAGTGAAGATCTTTCACAAATTGGAGGGGAAATCCCCAAGAACAAAAAGAACACAAGGGGGAAATCACAAGAGGAACACTCAAGAATAAGTCCAATCACACATCCACTAGACTCAAATCCACAAAAGACCCACAAGGTACATGAAAAATCAAAGGGAAACAAGAAAAACAGTAAAGTTCATCCCAAATCCTATGAAGGAGATGTGGTCTTCATTTATCCCTAAGGATGTTCTCCAATGGAGGTCTTGAGCACCAATGGAGTCTTCTCTCTCAAGAGGAATCCCACAAGGGGAGATACATGAGCTAAGATCTAATGTCTAGATCTATTCTTATCTAAGTCTAAATGGAGGAGATGGAGGAGTATATATAGTCCTAGGGGATGAAGGGGTAAGCAGGGGCATAATAGGAATTACACGGGTAAAGCTCGCAGCTGCACGCAGGAAGCCATGTGTGCACGTGTAAATGGAGCTCGTGCGCATGGGATATCGAGAGAGCTGGCGACTTGGCCCGTGCACACGGGGTCTGTACCGTGGGCACGGGGTCCAAGGGCCCGTGCGCACGGGGTATCCAGAGGCTCGCAGCATGTCGCCTTCTCGTGGACACCCATCGGTGTAGGTGGAACCTCGCCTTATCCTTCATGGTTCCTTCTCCGTTTCCAGGCTTCTCTCATGGATGGTTTAGGCGCTCGCTTGTGGATGACCTCCTCCATGGCACGTTCATCATCGGGCTCAAACCTATATGGGCACATGGTAGGACGGTCAAGTAGTATACCATCCTCGAGGGAACTAAGAAGACACGCGTTAAGGATGGAGTTCACCTTAGTATGCTTGAATTAGGAACTGGTCGTGCCTCTTAGCAATGGGACTCTTGACATGGTGGTGTTCATGGGATGCTCCACATCAAACTGTTTCTGAGAGCATGACCGGGTATCCCTCTGAAGAGCAGTGATGTTCTTCTGATCTTCAGGCAAGAAAACCCCCTCTGAGCATTCCTATACAATTCCACTCTCTCGCTCTTGCTCTCTTTTACTGCATTTGGACAACAACAATTCAATTGTTACATGTTGCGGTAGTTGAACCCATTCCTCTGCATGACCTATCTTTGCCACAGTAAATAGTTGAAACCCACTACCATGCGTAGGAGTTTTTTGAGCCATGATGTGCCTACTCATTCATGCTTCTTGCTAAGCCTACTATGCTTAGAGTTGTGTTAGGTCTAATTCATCTGGGATGCATTGGAATGGTGGTGAACATGTCGTACTATTGGGAGCTAAGTGTGTGAACACGATTTGGTAAAGGTAGCGATGGGAGGCCATGTAGGAGTACATGGTGGATTTTCTCATTCCAACCATCCTCAAGAACTGAGTTCCGTGTTTGTGATCCAAGAAATTTACTACCACACATTGGGCTCTGGTAACTCGACCCCTCTCGACTTATTAATCCCCTTGATCTCTATACAATAGTTGCAACTAGTTTCTAGTGTTTGTAGGTTGTGTTAGTAGTCTACCATGTGGCAGCTGATACAGGTGGGCTTGATACAGACTAGGCACCATGGCCTGTTGTACCAAGTGTCACCCAGATGGTGGACTTGGAAACCCTGCACACATTGTTTGGGGCCGTAGTGGAAACCTCTTCCAGACTTCATTGCGAATGGAACTCAAATAGGCGATAAACCTGGACTAGAGACTTGTGTGGTTAGTCAGGTCGTGGCCGACACCCTCGCTAGGCTTTCACTTGAATGTTGCCGAGTACATGTCATGTAAATGGCGATAAGTAGTGAGAGTGTATGTGAAGAAGTTAACCCCTGTAGGGTTAATGATCTATTCAAACAGTCGAGTTCGCGAATATGGACTACTTAGTAATCCTACATTGTTCATAGATAACCGGAAGTGGATACATTGTGCAAGAGAAGTGTGAGTGCTATGGATTTCCTTCTCTTAGGGAGACGGGAGAGGATCCATGGTGGTGCATTGATATGGTGAAATATGTGGACTCGTGTGCGTTTTCTCACCCCAAAGAAAATACGGGTAGTCATAGTACATGATAGCCACTAAGTCAAAGCCGGCTTGCTGCAATTAAACTCCACCACCCTTTATTGATACTAGTGCACATGTAGCTAGTTCTGATGTAACTCTTGCTAAGTACATTTGTACTCACATTTCCTTAATTTATGTTTTGTAGAGGAGACTTTAGTCTCACTAGTAGTTCCACGTGGGCTTCGACTATTAGCTTGGGAATCCCGGACATAAGTCTGGTTCCTATGGAGGGTCTTATAGATAGTCAAGCTTGTGAGCCTCTTTCTTTTGTGGCTGTCTGTACTTAGACATGATAAGCTTCCGCATGTGCTTGTTGCTTGTATGACTTTGTATGTTGGATCATGAGACCCATGTTTGTCATATCATACTATGTATGGCTCGCCGGAGCCTTTCAAATTATTACGTTGAGTCGTAGAGTTTGTTGTGATGCCATGTTGTATTTAGACATATCGAGCATATTGTGTGTATGTTATTGAAATTCTTAGTATGTGTGGGATCCAAAACCTAGTTGTTTATTCTTAGTAGCCTTCCTTATGGGGAAATGCCTCCTAGTGCTTCCACCGAGCCATGGTAGCTTGCTATTGCTCCGGAACACATGGATTGACCGGCATGTGTACTTCCTTGCTCCTGTGTCTGTCCCTTCGCGAAAATGTCACGCGGTATTTACCGGAGTCCTGATAGCTTGCTACAGTCCGCTTACACTCGCTGCTGACTGACACGTGCATTGTTGTGTCATGTATGCCTATCACTGTAAGTTTCTGTCACCTTGGTTTATGACTAGTCATGTTGGCCCGGGTTCTCTGTCATATGGATGCTAGATACACAATCATATACGTGTGCCAAAAGGTGCAAAAGGTCCCGGGCAAGGTAAGGCTGCAGCCATGGGAATACCGTGCGTGAGCCAGCAAAGTGATATGATGTGTTACTTGCTAGATCGATGTGACTTAGGATCGGGGTCCCGACAAAAGGACAAATATGAAAGTTGCACCATTAAATAGATGGGATTTTTAGAGGAATATAGGAATTGGAATTATAGTATTTGGACAAATATTTTATTGTATGGAACTAGTTGTGTCACCCGCGCATTTGCGCGACTAGATTTATAAAATATTACTAAAATATCCTTTCACTCATTTGACACATGTGCTTTAACAAAACAGAAATATATATAATTATGTTTGCGCAAAATCCATGACAATTTGTCTATTATTTAAATTGGCCAATCAAAATATGTTCATCTGATTGTCTATTTTTCTGAACTTCGATGATAAACTGGATGGCTGTCCAAAGGTGAGAGTGCAATTGAGATAGTTAACCACTAAACTAAATATCCTCTAGAGAAATACCTTGGTCTATCATAAATTTGTGATATAAAGGATATACGCCTCAATTCCATAAACCATTTGGTCTTCTAAATATGTTGAATGCTTATTTAGTCCATTCCATATAATTAATCCATTTCATAGCATGTCTTTCTGGCTAGGTTCTTTCTATATATATTAATAGTATAAGTTAGTAAAGTTGTGTACAGAAGATTCTTAGCATTGATTCAACTCATTACGAAATTTTCCAACCAAAAGTGAAATAAAAAATTTGATGACTTAGGTAAACATGTTTTTCTTCCTGCATGCGTCTCATTTACATGCGAATTGGAATTACTTCCACTGAAATTTATTTTGTCAATATAATATCACACATTCACATGATTCTATGTTCCTTTCAGTTCATGAATTTCTACTCATGGATGGAAAGTTTAAGTATTCTATTACTTATAACATAGTTCTCATAATATTGTGTTGCTTTCTTTGTGAGATAAGCATTAATATTAACACTCACACAGTACAGGAAGGCAATGCTGTGTCCATTCTACTCAAGAAGAACATCTTCCTTTTAGTGCAGATCCAATCCTGACGATAGATATAATTCATAATTAATGTTTTTTCCATCGATGAAACTACATAAGCAACACATGGATGTAAATATGTGTACTCTTTTTTCCCTCTAGGTTGTCATTTCTTTGCCCCCTCTAGCTGACTTTTCTCGTCCATCTATGTGGAGTTCGTGACCACCATTTTTATTACATTTCTATGTTTTATTCCCACTTTGTTCCTCAAAAGTAGTTTATTACGATTATGCTATTTAAGTCACTTCCAGGAGATGTTTCTTACCTATGTCGTTTGTATGAAAACAAAATTTGCAATATATATTATTTATCTGCCTTATAATATATCTATACATAATTTGGTGTAAGTTCAGCTACTTATCTCCATAGTTACACTGTTTTCTTTTGCCAGTTGTATACATAAAAATATATTATTTCTATGAAAAATGCTGATTTATTTGTAAAGAATATTTGTGCACACACTAGTCCAATCTCGAGCGCGTGTATCGTATAATTTGACTACATCTTATGTATGTATATCTTGCTAAAAAGTTTAATTTTTTATATTATAAAAATAATATTAGCAGCTAAAATATGCATTATCGTTATAAGATAGCGATCAGTTATATAATTTAGGGTCAACGTATGAACTGGTAAATAAGAGAATATGGTGGCTTCTATATATTATATATAGGCTGGGTAATCGTTCTTCCGCTAGTCTATGTAGTGCATCTGATGTCATAGTTGGTCGTCGGCTGCATGTCCGCCTTTACTTTTTCATGGCCGTTATTTTTCTTTCGGGCCGGACTATTTCTTGTAGCCATTATAGGAGCTGCATGTCCGCTTTCACTTTTTCTTGGCTCGTATTTTTTTTCTTTCTGGCCGGACTATTTCTTCTAGCCTAGTACTCGTATATAGGGGCTGCATGTCCGGATTTAGTTTTTCCAAACGGGACTCTTTGTTTTCGATCGGACTATCTTTTCTTGCCAATATAGGAGTCCGTGTAGTCCTTTTGCCACACACGCCCCTTTTGTCCTTTTTTTTGACCGAGTCCAATACAAACTTATGTATTAGCCTTTTGTGTTGTACATGTCCTCCTCATGTACGTGATGCTGATTGCACTTTCCCGTTCTAATATATGTACGTGACAACCTTCACACACGTTCAATAAAATTTATGCCTATACACAATATTTGTACGTAACGTTACATAATTAAATCTCGGCCGTCTATATTTAGAAGTTAATGGTTGAGATAATTTAATCTGTGTGAATAAACGTGATGGATTGTTTTCCTCTTGTTTTAAGTATATAATAGATATTTGGAAGTTGCTGGAAAAATATAAAGAAGAAGGAGCACTACGCAACTGGGCCAGATCGACCACGGTGTAGTAGGCCCTAAGGGGGGTTCCAACCCGCGCGAGGCTGCCACATCGAAGGTACTTAGAAAATAAGCCACCACCAACGCAACAAACTAGTACGTGCCTGTGTTTTCAAGCCTGAAGGGTGGGACCCACCTGTCAGGGCATGAGCCTGACAGACGGGCCCCATGACTGTCGTCATCTACCTCCGTCTAGGGGGTCGGCAAGCTCATCGGTGGCAATTCTAGTGGCCGTTCGTTGCATGGCTGGTATGGGGATGCTCAGCACCGAGCCACACTATGGGTGGAGGTGGAGACGGTCGCCGGGGCGCAGCAGTTTGCCGGCGACACTGAAGTCAGCGGCATAGCTTCGGGAGGTGGTAACTTAGGTCGGCTTCAGCTGCAATCGAAGGGGAAAACCGAGAGGAAATGGTTAGTGAGGTGAGGTCATTCTAGATCAGAAGAAAACGACATGGTAGGAGGCCTGTACCGCAAGATCGACGACGACCCAAGGAGGCGGAGCTCGAGCTTGATCTCAAGCTCGAGTGGCCCCAGAGAGGAGTGAGTGGTTTGGGCATGTGATTTTGGAGGTGGGAGAGATCCAAGGGAAAGAAATATGTCCGAGGGCCTCTTATAGGCGTGGCCGGGGTGCACTGTGGGCAGGGCTCACGACCACAGTCCGGGGTGTTGCCAGAGGCCAAACTGGTGCTCTAGGGCATGCCTGGCGTTCTCGTGGATGTGGTCTGGGCCAGGGAAAATAAGAGGGGGAGCAGGGCGTGCTCTAGGTGAGTCTCGAGCTTGCACGCTTGATAACCCACAATTATAGGGGATGGCAACAATTTTCGAGGGTACAATATTCAACCCAAATTTATTGATTCGACACAATGAGAGCCAAAGAATATTCGCAAGTATTAGCAGTTGAGTTGTAAATTCAACCACACCTGAAAGTATTAGCAAGGTAGTATGATAGTAACGTAACGGTGGCAATAGTAACCGTAGTGATTTTGTAGTGATTGTAACAGTGGCAACATCAAAAGTAACATAGCAAAGATCAATATGTGAAAAGCTCATAGACATTGGATCGGGAATGGTAATTGTGTTTGTTAATATTCATCATGTAGTAGTTATAACCTAGGGCAACACAGAACTAGCTCCAATTCATCAATGTAATGTAGGCATGTATTCCGTACATTGTCATACATGCTTATGGAAAAGAACTTGCATGACATTTTTTGTCCTACCCTCCCGTGGCAGTGGGGTCCATATGGAAACTAAGGGATATTAAGGCCTCCTTTTAATAGAGAACCGGAACAAAGCATTAGCACTTGGTGAATACATGAACTCATCAAACTACGGTAATCATCGGAAAGAATCCCAATTATTGTTACCTTGGGGTATGCGGATCATAACTCGTAATAGGTGTCTACAACTTGCAAGATAGGATCAAGAACTCACATATATTCTTGAAAACATAAAAGGTTCAGATCTGAAACCATGGCACTTGGGCCCTAGTGACAAGCATTAAGCATAGCAATGTGATAGCAATATCAATCTCAAAAGTTAGTGGATACAAGGGATCAAGCCCTAACAAAACTAACTTGATTACATGATAAATCTCATCCAACCCATCACCGTTCAGCAAGCCTATGAAGGAATTACTCACTCCCGGCAATGAGCATCTTGGAATTGGTGATGAAGGAAGGTTGATGATGATGATGGCGACAGATTCCACCCGCCGGAGCCACGAACAGACTCCAGATCAGCCCTCCCAGTGAAGAACATGAGGCGGCGGCGGCTCCGTATCGTCAAACATGATGAATCCTTCTCTCTGATTTTTTTTCTCCGCGAATAGGTATATATGGAGTTGGAATTAGGTTTTCCAAAGCTCCAGGGGGCCCAGAAGCTTGGGAGGCGTCCTCTGGGGTAGGCGCACACAGAGGTTGTGGCTCCTAGGTGGCCCCCCTCTGGTATCTTTTTCCGCCAGTATTTTTTTATACTCCAGAAATATTCTCCGTAAATTTTCAGGTCACTCCAAGAACATGGATTTTTGCACAAAAATAACAACATGGCAATTCTGTTGAAAACATCATCAATCCGGTTTAGTTTTATTCAAATCATGCAAATTAGAGTCCAAAGCAAGGGCAGAAGAGTTTTGAAAAGTAGATACGATCGAGACGTATCAACTCCCCCAAGATTAACCCATTGCTTGTCCACAAGCAATTTAGTTGAGAAACTAAAAGTGATAAAGAAAAACTTTTACAAACTCTAATTGATCTTGTTGTTGCAAATATGTCTAACCAACGTTCAGGTTTTCAGCATAGATTATGAACTAGCCATATTCACAATGACACTTAGGTCTCACATTTGCTCATATCAATGACATAATCAACTAGCAAGCAATGATAAGATATCTCGGATGACAACACTTTTTCAAAACAATCATGATATAATATGGCAAAATGGTATCGCGCTAGCCTTTTTGAGACCGCACAACATAAATGCAGAGTCCCTGGAGATCAAGCACTGACTAGACATTAGAATTCGTGGCAAAAGGGATCCCGCCACACTCATACCCAATATCAATTAAAAATAAAGCATATGAATGAAAATAGTGCTCTCTAGTTGGTGCCTTAGTAAGAAGATGATGACACAACAATAAAAGTAAATAGATAGGCCCTTCACAGAGGGAAGCAGAGATTTGTAAAGGTGCTAGATCTCGAAGCTTTTAAAACAGAGATGAATATTATTTTGAGAGGCATGCTTTCATTTTGAACATAACAACCGAGAGATCTCACTATCTTGCATGCTAGACACATTATAGGTCGTTTCCAGACAGAATGGTAAAGTTTTGCTGCCCCTCCACAAACGAGCACAACCCATGGCTAGCTGAATCCTCGGGTACCATCTATACCAACAACAATCTAGGCGAGTTTTGTTTCATTATTTGGTTTCGAGTTTGATCATAGGACTGGGCATCAGTTTACTAGCCACTTTCTCGTGAATGACAAGTGAATAAACACTCATCATGAGAATAACCAACCTAGCATGGAAGATACTGGCAGTCCCCAATCGCTACATGAGCAATTCGGGCTTACAAAACTGATTATTATTTACTTGGAAAGGTAGGTAAATACCGCATATAGGTAGGTATGGTGGACACATATGGAATAACTTTGGCTTTAAGAAAGTGGATGCACGAGCAGTACATTGAGGAGGGACTTACTAGAGAGCGAAAACGTTCATAAACATGCTTTGAGGTTAATGAACATTGAATGCAGGCATGAGTAGGATATAAATCACCAAGAACATATTGTGGAGGCTATGTTAGTTTTGATTCAACTACATGCGTGAACATGTGCCAAGTCAAGCCACTTGAATCATACGGAGGAGGATACCATCCTATCATATTACGTCATAACCATTTTAAATGCATGTTGGCAGACAAGATACACCATTATCAACTCCTAGCTAATAAGCATGGAATGAGTAACTATAATTTCTAATTGTCATTGAAAACATGTTTCACTCATAATAGGCTGAATTAAGAACGATGAGCTAATCATATTTACAAAAATAAAGTTGGTCGAGTTCATACCAGATTTCTTCACCTCAATCATTTTATCAAATTGCGTCATTATTGCCTTTCACTTGCATGACCGAACGATGTGAATAATTATAAGAGTGCATGTGCCGTGGACTAGACTAGACTCTGCGAACATTTATTCAAAGGAGAAGACAAGGTAGTATGGGCACTTTGTTAGATCAACAATAATGCATATGAGAGCCACTCAACATTTTCATCGTGGTCTTGTTCTCGTGACCCAAAGAAAAGAAAAGAATTTCAAAGAAACACACTGAAATATTTTTGGAGTTTTTGTCTTTCTCTAGAAGAAACTTAAATAAGGAAAATTGAAAACAAGAAAAACTATTTACACGGAAAAGCTCCCAACAAGCAAATGAAGAACGAGAAATCTTTTTGGGTTTTCTTTTAATACTACAACTAATTAAACTTAGAAAAAAAACTAAAAATAAGTGAGAAATATTTTTTGAATCAATGTTTTTCAAACACACAAGCAGAAAGCAAGAAAAATAAACTAACAAGGATTATACAATGGAAACGGATGAACATCGACAACTAGAATGAATGTGTGAACATGAATGTAATGTCAGTGAGAAACATACTCCCCCAAGCTGAGGCCGTAGTATATTTAGATGTCATCGGACATAATAGTGTACCTGCCTGAATGAAGATCGAATAAACATGGTGCAGGCAAAGTAATAATCTCAAGAGTGCCCTGGATGAATACTAAGTTGTAGAGGAATCGCTTTCGCTTGTCTTTGTCAATAAAATTATGCACTACCCTACTAGCAGTCTTAATATTTAGTGGGTAGCAGCCTCTCCTCCTCCTCATCATGCCTAACAGGAATCTCAACATGTGCTGCAAGGCGGCAGGCAAAGACACCGCCGAAAATACTACCCTTCGACCGGTTTGTGTGTAACCATTGAGCAACCTTGGCACCCGAGTTAAAAGTTCCGTTAGCATATAAATCATGACTCAAAATAGCAAGGTCAGGTGCACTAAGGCCTCCACTCTCCCCTCGACCAATCAAACATCTCCCGGCAAATAACGAATAATAACATAAAACTGTAAAAATGTAAACTAGCCACTCTCGCTTCCGACACTCCTCTCTCTTCCCCAACACTAGTTTCAAAAATGAAGTCCTCCATGTCTCTAGGACGTGGCTCATTGATAAAACCCTCATAAGGTAATTTGCAAGCATTTTAAAAATCATATAATGTCATTTCCTTAGGCACATCATACAAGTGAAACTCTACCACAGGTGGTTCCTCCCTGGGATAAAAGTGAAAAATTTGCATGAAGGTATTAGTGAGTAGGAGGTATTGGTCGCACCTATCACGGGAATGATGCCTGCATTGTCTGCCAAATAATAGAAATACTCATAATTTCACGCCTCCTTCAAAGATGTGTCACTTGGCCACTCTCACGGCCAAACCTTTGCCACAAACGGAAGATGGTACTTGGGCTTCTCCTCTGTTGTTTCCTCTAAATTACAGCTCGATGAGCCCCTTAATCAACTCCTCATGGTTTTTCTTTTCTCTGAAATTTTTTGAAATTTTTTGTGACTCAAAACAAAAGTGAACAAAACTCAACCAAATTGATAGCAACTACTCCCACAAGTGCCTACAAGTTATACCATGCAACAAAACTACTTTGGACCATATAAATTTGACATGCAAGCTCAAGAACATGGTCACCACGACAGCAAAAAATTGTAATATAGAAAGAACTAGAAGAAAAACTAATTGCACCAACGGAGGAGTCACATACCGATGAACAATTGCTGAAACGGATTCGAAAATGGAGCTCTGAGCAAGGGGATCGAAAATGATAGCGAGATGAGTGAGAACACGAGTTTGAGCAATGTAGTGATTTCTTCTAGAGGAAGACGAAGTGGATGGATGGATGGAATAAGTGAGGGGACCTACATGGGCCCCACAAGCTTGCATGGCGCGCCCTGTGAGCTTGTGGCTCACAGGTGCACCCCCTTGGCGTGTGTTCAATGCCAAAAAAATTCAAATATTGTAGAAAAAATCATATAAATTTTTCAAGGCATTTGGAATAATTTTATTTTCTGGTAATTTTTTATTGCACAGATAATTCAGAAAATGGTAAAATAATAGCATTTCTACTTTATTAATTCTAAATAACAGGAAGTAAGAAGTGGTACGGAAAGTTGTGTTTACTAAATTCATTCATCACATGCCCATCAAAAGGAATCCATTAATAAGGTTGATCAAGTCTTATTATGTGGGGAACACAACTCATAAGTCATGATAACTGAATGCATGTGTACAATGATGCCAGAGATCAATGCTCACTTAACACACAGAAGCTGAATAACATGTCTTACATCCATACATACCGTCTTACACAAATAGGACCATTACAGTCAAGTCTTGATTATAAAATCACAGCGGAAATCTTTGTCGGTAACTTGGACCCATGCCATCTGCCCTAACCCTACAAGCATTCTGACTGGGAATGCGTCCTAGCTTGAATGTTCAACACCATAGAACTCTTTGTCGTAACCCTGCTCTTCTAGGCCTGGCCAAGTAAATAGCCAAGGACAAGCCAGTGAGTACGTTTGAATATAATCGCAAGAAACACAAGAGCGACATCAGAATAATTATGGGTGGCTCTACTAGAAAATTGGCATTTTGCAGAAAGCTAGTTTTGTTATGCAAGTATGACAACATTTAATAAGGTCATGAATGCGTCTGCAACAAGTATCAAGAGGTTACAGACACCAACATTGAGAAGGAGTTCACACAACTCAGTCTCAGGCATATCATGTCTTTACATGATTCTCATAAAAAAACATACTCAACCATTTGTGTAAAGTATTTCCGGGCATAATTTAAGTAGCACCACCCAACTGTCCATAACCGTGGACACGACTATTCGAATAGTTTGATACTCTGTAGATGTACACTTTACCCACAAGATCCGGGGAACTTTCGTGTCATCCATGGCCCGCAATACCTCAAGTACTCGGGGTAAGCACCCTAGTCGACACTAACATCGATTCCACGCATTGGTACATAGCCCTCGTGTATAATCATAAAGATCTTGGGACTCTGCCCTTTTTATCATCGAATCTACACGAAGGGACCAACAGTGTGTACGGTGCCCTGTAAAAATAGTCATGGCCGCCTATCCAAGCACAACCATGTCTCAAGAGTGAACTCACGTCACCCCTGTCACTAGTAATGTAGGCACCATGCTAGTATCGGACTAGGTAATCAATAATGCCCCGTCCCATAAGGGGTAATGTAGTTATACATGTTTGGTTGGGATGGTTGACACACCTTAAATCTGATCCATCTTTTACACACACGCAACACTTGCTTTGGTACACCACTTCTTCATCAAGCGGTGACCTAGTTTCAACATCTCCCATGGGCATTAGGGGCACTCGATAGGGTTTTCGAAAGATTGTAACCAAGAGATGATCATGGCACAGATGCAACATCCTGCCTCAACATCTAGTATTCATCGTACCTCTAAGCTCAGGGTAGATCTACGAACATGCAAGTATCAACGAGGATGCATCAATGCAATGGTCATAACAAGTTCATCATCACCATCATCATGCATTCGGAAAGTTATCGATGAACAAAAGAGGGGCGTCATGGTCAAAGGGCTGCTTGCCTGGCTCAACAAAGTCTTCATCTCTTCTGGTCCATCTCCAAGCACTCTGTCTACTTCGTCAACTAACATCGAAAGCAATCACAATAAGCAACACAAAAAGACAGAAAATAAAGGTGCTCTAAAAACAGGAATTGGACTTTTCTAGGGCAGCTTTGGTTATGTGAAAAATAACCAGGGTGGTTTCATTGCAATTGGATCAATTGATATTTTCAAACATACCAAGGTGATGGAATCAAGGGATTAATGGATTTGGAAGAAGTCAACATAAGCTTATTTCTGGAAAAAAATTTAGCAATGGCACCCATGTAACAATGCATGATTTTAGAAACATCTAGGAGTTTGTTTCACTGGATTTGGACTTGTGATGATTTTCCTAGGGATTTGCAAACTTGACCATACATGATAAAATGGTTCAATAATATATGAAGTAGAGAAAGCATAAGCAGGAATGCTCCTAAGTTAAGTTATGAATTTATAAGTATCTAGGAATTTGAATCAATGCATTTGGATCAAATACGAGCCCTCCGTGATTTTTCAAAGTGCATCACAGAAATAGGAAAATGGGGTTTTGTTGAATATGTTTGAAGAAAAGTTTTTGGAAAAATGTGCAAACAACACCATGTGATAGACCATGAATTTTGGAACCACTAGGAATTAGGATCATCAAATTTCGACTTTATTTGAATTATGTGGAGATTCTTCAATCATAGAGAAAAAGAAAAAGAGAACAGTTTTACCTAAACGGACCGGATTTGGGGGTGGCAGCAGCGTGCACCGGGCGAGAGATAATGGCGGCGCAACTGGGCTGGTCTGGCGGCTCGGCCACACGCAAAGAGTGGGGGTGACGCCGAAGGCGTACTTTCTGAGTATGCCTCCCCGCAAGGGAGACGACTTCTGCTGGACCCGCCTCCACTTAACCCAACAGGCGGGCTAGCTCGACTACCCTTGCCGCTTACAGGTGGGGCCCAACGGCAGGTGCTTCTTCCTCCACCCGCCCGCGATAGCGGAGGCAGAGGCCACGTCGATGAGAGATTGCCGGCACCCCGGGCCACTATTCCTGGCGCCGGAAACACAGACGTCTTCATGGAGCCATGCCCCATCTAGTGGTGGTCGAAGGACCTTTCGGCAAGCTCGACAGCGAGCTGTCCATTGCCCGGGCCGGAATGGGCGGAGGGAAGGTTCAAACCGGCGGTCCAGTAGTAGAGAGGAAGAGTTGGAGGGCGGCGAGGTTTCCTGGTGGTCGTGGGTGACCACGATAGTGGTCAGCGAAGTGGGGAGGTAGAGGGGGCTCGAGTGGGGAGGCAGAGGAGTTGGTCCGGGGGCACGACGGCAGCACCCCTGCCATGGAGGGGGCAGGAGAGCACGAGGGAGCTTGTCTGGGAGGTTCATGGGAGCTATGGGGATCCAGGAGAGGCGAGAGAGAGCTTGAGGGCGGCTCTATATGGCGGGGCGATGGTGTACCGTGGACAGCATCCACAGACACGCTTGTCGAGCTCTGTAGAGGAAGAAGGAGGGCAAGGGAGGAGGCGCCCAACAGAGAGGCGTGTCTGGGACGTCGAGGCCTCCTCGGGAGACATCATCCCATCGCCCAAGGTTGTCGCATGCCCTTGGAATGGGTGACCTATAGTGTGGGAGAGCACTGATACGTATCCAACGTACCAACATTTTTTTATTGTTCCATGCTATTATATTATCATTCTTGGATGTTTTACAATCATTTTATAAGCATTTTATACCATTTTTTGGTACTAACCTATTGACATAGTGCCCAATGCTAGTTGTTGTTTTCTGCTTGTTATTTACATCGCAGGAAATCAATACCAAATGGAGTCCAAATGCAGCAAAACTTTTTGTGGATTGTTTCAGGACCAGAAGACAAAAGATGGGCTGAAGAAGTACCAGAGGGGTGCCCCGAGGAGGGCACAACCCACCAGGGCGCGCCTGGAGGCCCAGGCGCGCCCAAGTGGGTTATGCCCACCTCGGTGGCCTCCCGCACCGCCTCTTTGCTCTATAAATACTCCAATATTACACAAACCCTAGGAGAGTCGAGGAAAATCAATTCCAGCCGCCGCAAGTTCCAGAAACACCAGATCCAAACTAGACACCATCACAGAGGGGTTCATCATGTTCATTGGTGCCTCTCCGATGATGCGTGAGTAGTTCTTTGGAGACCTACGGGTCCGTAGTTAGTAACTAGATGGCTTCCTCTCTCTCTTTCTCTCTCTTGATTCTCAATACAATGGTCTCTTGGAGATCCATATGATGTTAGTATTTTTGTGGTGTGTTTGTTGGGATTCGATGAGCTTTGAGTTTATGATCAGATCTATGTTTTTATCCATGGAAGTTATTT
Organism: Triticum timopheevii; assembly: GCA_963921465.1. Classification (NCBI taxonomy): domain Eukaryota; kingdom Viridiplantae; phylum Streptophyta; class Magnoliopsida; order Poales; family Poaceae; genus Triticum; species Triticum timopheevii. The sequence goes on along the minus strand of OY997264.1, from coordinate 295,386,022 downwards.
GAGTCTTCTTGGATCTCTTATATGCATGATTGATTATATCCTCGTATTTCTTCTCCGATATTTGGGTTTTGTTTCGCCAACTTGATCTATTTATCTTGCAATGGGAAGAGGTGCTTTGCGATGGGTTCAATCTTATGGTGCTTGATCCTAGTGACAGAAGGGGAAACGACACGTATGTATTGTTGCTATTAAGGATAACAAGATGGGGCCTATTTCTACATAAATAGATCTTGTCTACATCATTTCATCGTTCTTATTGCATTACTCCATTTTTCCATGAACTTAATACACTAGATGCATGCTGGATAGCGGTCGATGTGTGGAGTAATAGTAGTAGATGGAGGCAGGAGTCGGTCTACTAATCTTGCACATGATGCCTATATAATGATCATTGCCTGGATATTGTCACGATTATTGAAGTTCTATTAATTGCCCAACAGTAATTGTTTTCCCACCGTTTCCTATTTTTCTCGAGAGAAGCCACTACTAAAACTTACGGCCCCCGAGTCTCTTCTTTAATATATTTGCCTTCACAATCTATTTTTATTTGATTTTATTTTCAGATTTGTTATACCAAAAGTACAAAAATACCTTGATGCACTTTATTTTATGTGCGATCTATTTATCGAATCTATTACAACTTTATCCCGTCTCCGTTTCAATTTCTAGCGCCGTTTCCCGAAAGGGATTGACAACCCCTTTAACACGTCGGATTGCGAGTATTTGTTATTTGTGTGCAGGAGTTGTTTACATTGTGTTGCATGGCTCTCCTACTGGTTCGATAACCTTGGTCTCATTACTAAAGGAAATACCTACCATTGTTGTGCTGTATCATTGCTTCCTCTTTGGGGAAATACCGACGTAGTTCAAGCAAACATCTAAAGGAATTTCTGGCGCTGTTGCCGGGGAGACATCATCAACATCAACCAGGTTCCTAATCACAAATCTCATCTTCTTGCAATTTACATTACTAGTTGACCCGTTGCGCCAAATGGCGCAGAGACCCGCTGAAGTCATGTTGTCGATGAACATAGTTTCATTTTGCAAGGACATATTCGATCTAAACTATGGCATGTTTAAAATGTGTTTATCACGTTGTGAAATTCGAGTTTGAAATAAAAGTGTATTTGTATAACATGTACAAACCATCTAAGGAAGCAGTGTTTTAGTCGAAATATGGTTATCACGATGAGAAACCCGAGCTCTAAAAAAACAGATTTGTATAAGATGTAAATATCAATCGAGAAACCCCTTTAACACCGTTTGCAGCAAACTTTTATTTTCCATGTGCAGGAGCAAAAAAAATTGACTTATTGATCACTTGAAGCATACAATGGAGATTAAAAAACTGGGTCTTGTTCTCAAGAGAATAGTATACGTATCAAAGTTGCCAGATAAACAAACTAATAATATAAAAACATGTTTTAAACCTTGACAAGTTTGTGTCCAGATAAAACATGACAACTTGAAAATGGTCACATCTTATTCGAGAACTAACAATTATATTGGATTTCCCGAAAATGTCAAGCAAGGTTTAATTGATTCTGAAACAATCTAACCACAATAAACAAAAAAAACAAATGGAAGCCTATTCACGAACTGTGATACTGTGAACCACATTTAACTACCAAAAGTCCAGGTACGAGCCTAGGGGACAGATCCAACATTTGTTATTTCTCAAAATAAGAGGTAGGAGAAAACAACATACACAAAGTAGTAATGGTTTAATACAAAATGTCAAGGTTTGCATCTCATAGAAAATGTAGCAGGAAATGGGGTTACACGTGATGAAAGGTTTGCCTCACCTTTTCAGATACAGATATACCAAAAACAATTCATAGCACGCACCAGCAAGTCCTTCCCCTCATGTGTTAGAATAAATTCGAGGCAGTCCATCGATCATCCGAGGACCAAGCAATCACGCGAGCACGACACCGAGATTTGTTAACGAGGTTCACCGATATGGCTATATCCCCGGGGCTTGACTATGGGCGCTCCTCCCCATGACACCGCTACAATACCGCACCCGGTCGCCCTGGACACCGGCACATGCCGCCGGCTTCCCCTGCGTTCCGGTGCTATTATGTTGGCATAGGTTACATCGTGTGTCTACCCCCGCTATATATGAGAGGCCTAGGATACAATTGTCCTACTAGGACAGGACTCCATATCCTGTCTAAACACAATACAACTACAAGTCCAACTGTAACCTACCTCGTACACTATATTCGACACAACTCCAACAAACTCCACCTTGGCGAATATACTCCACCATCCTGGATTCATCAATGCGTCAAACTTCCATGTACATTGGACTTGAGCTTATCCCATGAGTATAGCTGCTACTCCAAAGACTCTATATGACTCTACCTGCAACTTGTAATCCCTTCTTTTTCTTGACCACAGTCAACACTCGAGCGAAATTAAGTTCCACGTTACTCTAGTTTGCGCTCCCAACTTCCAGAGTATCAGTCCAACGCCATCACACACCGATCACTGACCTGCGTGAAAGTGAACAACTCACATATTGAGTGTCACACATAAGAGTTACCTGAACTCAACATCACCGCTCCTTTCTTGACCGCCTGTCTGAAACATGAAGGAATTTCACCGTTGCTTGTAGTCATCTGAGTCAAATTCACAGCCGTCTCACCACATGTATGACCACCAGAGCCCTGGCCCGTCTCCATGTCCCGTGCGTACCGCACGCCTCGCCGCTATTACTGCGTCGAGCCTCCGCTGTCCTGGTCGAGTCTCAAGGGTCGCGAACCCACACCAATCAACCTCCACTGCAGAGTACCACCGATCATCACCGACCGATGACGAGTTTCACGCTTCCATCAGATCACTGGGCTCCAGTCCGAACTGCATGTCACTCGCTTTTCCCGCTGAATAGACTTCGATTCTCTGGATCCTTACACCGTAGCCCCTCAATCCAGCTCCACCTTCAACATGACTCCATGGCAGAGGATCAGTCCACCCCGCGCCCCGTCGACTTCAAGCTTTCATGTGCACCATCTTGAATCAACCCCGCGCAATAGTCTTGTCGAAGTCACACAAGCCCTCGGGCCTGCGCCACGTGTTTCCACGCCCAGAAGTCGGTCACCATCGGCATCACGCCCATACATCGTCTTCGCCGATCCCACCACCTTCTTCTGTACCAACCGACTTGCGTCGATCCGTCTGACTGTCTATAGTCCGACCCAGCCGAACTTGTCCGGCTACAACCATGCTCCACCTTGCACCATGACTGCTCGCACATCTGTGCATATCTTGGACGCATGTGTATGCATGATTCTGCCGCGACGCGCTCCAGACTCCTCCAAGCCCTATATGCTCGTCGCTGTCCTTGCTGCACACACACCCTGAAGCACTCACAACAAACTTGAGCTAGCAGGAAAAACTTCCGTCCAAACAAAACACTATTTTTCCTTTTCCTTGTCCCTGTTTGCTTGTAGCCTCTTTATGTATGCACGAAGACTTTTTTTGGTCCAAACAAATCTCACGTAAGCTTGTTGGTGTGTTGCACATCGTATCTCCACGCATAGACCATACTAGGTCTTGCCTGCACGCACCTGGGCAGCATCACTTCCACCTCACGGTTACACAAGGGCCTAGCCCACCAAGGAAGCACACGACCAGCCACATGTGCTAGCCTGCCACGCCCTAGGCATGCCCACGAGCCGTGTTGGTTTCTGCTCCCTGCGAACGCACGAGCGCTCAAGTAATCCGATCAGCGAGACCTCCAACATACTCGTCTGCTTCTAATTGCATCCAGATCATATCGCTGAACCACACAAGTCTCGTCGAATCATGTACGACGCTGCTGGCCCTTCCAGCCACACGCCTGCTTGGATTGCGTGACCGCGTCCCCCGGCCAGACCGCACTTGGCCCAGCTGCCAGCTGTGTTGCCGCAGGCCACGTCCTGACCTCGCCGACTCCGAGCATCTTTCAACTCGGCGTTATTCACGCGATAGTGACGCCACGTCGTATCTTCTGATCTCAACGACTGATTCTTCCACGATATCTCCATCTCTAGATCAACAATCCACAGCCTCCGAACAACCTAGCTCATGATACCACTTGTTAGAATAAATTCGAGGCAGTCCATCGATCATCCGAGGACCAAGCAATCACGCGAGCACGACACCGAGATTTGTTAACGAGGTTCACCGATATGGCTACATCCCCGGGGCTTGACTATGGGCGCTCCTCCCCATGACACCGCTACAATACCGCACCCGGTCGCCCTGGACACCGGCACATGCCGCCGGCTTCCCCTGCGTTCCGGTGCTATTATGTTGGCATAGGTTACATCGTGTGTCTACCCCCGCTATATATGAGAGGCCTAGGATACAATTGTCCTACTAGGACAGGACTCCATATCCTGTCTAAACACAATACAACTACAAGTCCAACTGTAACCTACCTCGTACACTATATTCGACACAACTCCAACATCATGGTCTTGGAACAAGCCAAGCACCGCAAGAGCACCCGCCTCTGGTTCCTCTTCTTGTCGGTCAACCCCATGTCGCTCAGTCAAACCTCTATGCAGCTCTCTCTATCATTGAAGAAGTCAGGTTAACAAATGTATGATATAGTTTCGTCAAGGAAATGTACAATATATCAACCATAGATGAGTTCAATTATAAGATCGCATTCTTATAGCAGGGTGTTCAATCTAGACGAGCAACCATTGACGTGGTTTTTTACCCATTTGTTTAGCTACAACAATATCATCAGTGTATAAGTAAATGATGAAGCTGGACAACATAGAAGCGCCAATAGAGTCAATCGGTGTTGTCAACCCATGCTTATAGCTGGGTGTTCAATCCAGACAAACAACCAACTCTTTAGGTACGCTATTCTCACAAAAATTCTTCTGGGAGAGACAACTATTTACATATACCAGACTGATTTACAACCATATCATCATCAGTATTTAAGTAAAGGATGAATCTACACGACAAAGAAGCACCTCATAGGGTCAATCAGAAGTACCACCAAATAATCAAAATAAAGGCCATATTTATAATCAATTGGTAGAAATGAGATCATGCTTATTGGATCAAGAAAAGGGACATTTTTATTCAATAAATATTTGCTGTGGTGCACCGGCAAAACAGATACGGCGATACGGAAATGGGGACAAAGGATACGGCAATTTTTAGAAACAGCAATACGTCAAATATATATAAATAATTAATAAAATGCCATATAAAGAAGAGAAGAAAATCAATGCATGAGATGAAATGAGATTGTTGCCTTGATGGCTCTTTCAAACCCTCAATGACCGACTGACCATTAATTTCCTCAATCCTCAGAACTGCATAATTACTTTAACATTGCAAGTATAGCATATGCTAGCTCATTTTATTTGCAAAAAGTAATTTAAGTTGTCGCAGAGAAATACTCAAAACAATAGATCAACTAAAAATATATTTAGTCCTCAGTTTGACATGCACAATAAGAAGCACGTAATTCAAGAATTCCTTATGCCAAGTTTTAGCATCCTGATTTTCCAGTTAGCGAGTCACTAAAAAATCAAATAACTAAAAAGGAGATGCACATAATGCAAGAGAGATGTGTACTGTTTTATTAGCCAAATGAACATGTTCCAACAAAGCAAGCACTTCAAAGAAGCACTCATCCTGATCAACTAACCATCGCATACAAAAAATGTAAAAGGAAGATATCTAAAGAACAACGGGTTGAAAAACACAGCTTAGCTTACAAAAAGCACAACTTATAAAGCATGCTCCCCTTGATTACCATGTAGGGTTTATTCCCCTGCACAAATTACCCTTCCTCTTGGCAAAGCCTCCGCTAGTAATATAGAACTTCTAAGCAGATCGTTTTTATACCGATTGTCTCTGGCCCGTGCATTGCTACAATGAGCAATGAACCAATGAAATACATATAACACCCAAGTGCCAAGATTCAGAGATACACATTGGCTACTCCAAAGGGTGTAGGGTTTGTGAATTAAGTTAAATGTAGATCAATGGAAGCATAAACTTGATGAAGAAAAAGAAATTATTAACTTGTCTATTCTAACCATACTATCATTGGCATTCAGATGTGTATGCAGTGTTGCCAGACCATCAGCGAGCCTGTCACACAACAATGGATCAAACAACGCTGTGAGTAAACTATATTTTTTCTTAGCTTCGCATGTGTACCAACCACATCATTTAAAAATGTTTATTATTTAGATTTTTAACCTATCCAGAAAAATCATCAATCGTGCATTCAAGATCTGTAGGTAAATAAAAGAATGGGAAATTTTCACCACAAATCTCATCTAGCCATCACAAATCTTAACATCAGAATAAAAGAAGGGAAGAAGATTCACCTTGATCTTTTTCAACTCTTTAGTTAAATTCTTCTTCCCTTCATCCTCAGATCTGCACACGGAATGTTTAAAAAACTAATATATTAGTAAGTTTAAACATTAGCGATGGGAGGGGAGGAAGTAAGAGAAAAAGTGAGAGGAGAGCACCTTGGCAAGACTCTTGAGGAATTGCTTAGCATAAAATCGAAGCTGGCAACCACGACCTCAGCCTTCAACTCCTTGCGGAGACCCTGCAGCCACACAATCATTCATGACACAAAGAGGGGACACAGACACCTCAACAAGATTCTTGAGGAAGTGCTCAACCAAAATTTGAAGCTGGCAACCCATGACCTCGATCCTCCACTCCTCGCGGAGCCCCTGCAGCGAACACAATCATCATGAGATAAAGAGTGAAATGAGTCGTTGTCGCTGCTACAATCGCAGTCTTTCCGTGCTTGGTGGTAGTAGCGGGGAGGTGGAAGATGTATCAAATATGTTCAGCAGTCTGAAAGTCATGAGTGTAATCGTGAAATAAGAATTCAGCCTTTCATTCTTTATTTTGAACTACATGCTTCCTAATTTTATAGTTTAGAACCAACCTAAACAGCAAATACACCTATCTTAGGCCTAGCATAAGAAACATGAAATAAAAAGAATTCAAAACACATAATTGTATCTAAACTTTACAGGTAGAAGTTTGTACTAACTAACATTCAGATTCAACAACTCAATTATCTTTTGCCCCAAAGCCCTTCAAACTGAACCAAAACCAGCGAGCCTGCAAATCAATCAATAACAAAAGAGACTGTTTGTTAGCAAATCCGGTAATGCACAACAACAAATGCTGCTAATTCTGAAATTCATAAACATTGTGAGATTTTTTACACATAAGCTCACCAGAGTCATTTCCACTTGGACCTGCAATCACTCGGCTGACTGGGTGGCACATCCTTTTGGGGTAGCAAGCAGGCAGGCAGCTCCTGTCTTCCTCCTCTGCAAGGGAAAAAATGAGCTAAATGGGGAGAATGGAAGGGACAATTCTGAGCTCATTCCAGTATGGTTCAGTGTCCATGTCCACCCAGGAGAAGAAGCAGGAGGACGAGAGCTAGAAGACGAGCAGATAAATGCTTACATGGTGAGGCAAAGCTGGACGGGAAGGGCAAAAGGGGGTATGATGGTGCTGCACTTCAAAGAGGAGGCGGGTGAAGGGTCGGTGGTGCCATGGACATGGCATGGTGGCTGCACCTTCCTTACTGAAATCCAAGAGCTGGCTTTCTCAGCCGGAAAGGACTGATTGGAGGACGGCGTTGGGCGCTCCCGTTCCTCACCTCAGGCAGCTCATTGCGTCCAACCGCGACCGCTGCTCCTATGCTCATAGCTGCCGCCGACGGCAGGGGGAAGAGGCGGACCCAGGACGCAGTGCGCGGACTGGAGCGCGGGAGGATGGAGACGAGAAAGGTATGGTGGCTGCGGGATTGGGGGAAAGCAGCCTACGGAGGAGTGGTGTGGTGGCTAGGGTTGGTGCGGGTGTGGGCAACGAGGATTGGGAGCGGAGCTAGCGCGGGGATTGGGCAAGGAAGGAGAGGTGTGGTGGGGTTGGGGCGTGTGTGGGTAAAGGGCGATGAGGACCGGGAGCGGAGCGCACGCGGTGATAGGGCGATGAAAATGACAGTGAGGTGACATCGGGTTTGACAGCAGGTAAAGATCCAACGGCTCAGACACCCCATATGATCAGATCCAACGGTCAATGAAGGCCCAATCGAGGGAGCACCGTGGAGGCAAGTTGGCTAGCCATTTTATTGGTTTAAATTTACCTTTTGCCTCTCATTTTCCTCTCCCCCACTTAACAAAAAATTATCATTTTATTCGCCCTCTTTTTCGTTCGCCGTTTTTCTCGTCAGATCTATTGGTGCTCTTACTTTCTGTCACAATGGCTTGTTTGACTACTCCTCCTTTGTTACCGGATTTTGAAGTTTTATACTTCAAACAAAGACAAGGAGAAATTTTGAAAGATGCTTAGTATAGGCTAATGGAATCCTATCGTGTTTGCAATTTAAAGGTAGATGCAAAAATTTTGCTTCAAAATATTTATGTAGGATTGGCTTTGCATCATAGACAACTTTTAGATTTTTCCGCAAAAGGGAATTTTATTGAGCTTGATGCCAATGCTACCTATGAAATCTTAGAAGAAATTTTGGGGGTTCCACCACAAAAGAAAGGATTTTCTTCCACCCGAGGAAGTGCAAATTTTGGACAAACTTGGTGATTTGCATAAGCATATGGTTGAATTGCAAAAATATAATGAACCTCTCAAACATCTCATTGGTAGTATCAATCGTATGAACACTTTGATTACCCTTTGCAATAAACGGTTGGATATTTTAGATCTCAAGATGGTTTCTTTTTCGGAAAATTTAGGGGCGCAAAGAGCCTCCCAGATTTGAAAATACCCTTACTAAAGTGACAAAGATTACGGATGACAACACTTGGATCCTTCGCATTATGCCTAGCTAGGGGCGTAAAACGATAGCGCTCGTTGCGAGGCAACCCAACTTGTATCTTTTTGCTTTTTGGTTTTCTTGTTGTTTTCAATAAAATAACCAATTATGCCTCTTATTAGATGTGTTTTTGTGGTTTAAATTAGTGTTTGTGCCAAGCAAGGCCTTTGGGATGATTTGGGTGAGAGTTGATTTGATCTTGCTAAAAAACAGAAACTTTTGCGCTGACGAAAATATTTTCCGTTTTTAACAGAAGAGTGCTTTTGAGTTGATTCTTTTTGCAGAAGATTAATGAAAAAAGTATTCATGTCTTCCTAATTCTTCAGAATTTTTGGAGTTACAAAAGTATTCGAAGTAGTCATATTGCTATAGACTATTCTGTTATTTATAGATTCTGTTTTCTTTGCGTTGTGTGCTTGTGTTGATGATTCTATGCTTTTCTTTGAAGAGTTTTTGCCATAGAAAAGTTGGAATATAGTAGATATAAGGCAAAAATAAAATATGAATGGGTTTTGCAACAATACTTATAGTAGTGGTTTGTTTTCTTATACTAACGGAGGATCTCACGAAGGTTTTGTTGAGTTTTCTGTGATTGAAGTTTTCTAGTTTTGGGTGAGATTACGATGGATGAAGGAATAAGGATTAGCAAAAGGCTAAGCTTGGGAATTCCCAAGGCACCCCAGGATAATATTCAAGAAGTAGCAAGCAACTAAGCTTGGGGATGCCCCCGAGTGGCATCCCCTCTTTCTTCTAACAACCATCGGTATTTTACTTGGAGCTATATACTCATCACATATTATGAGTTTTGCTTGGAGCGTGTTGTATGATATGAGTCTTTGCTTGTTTTTCTTTGTGTTTTAAGTCTTGTATCCTTGCTAGACACACCTTTTTGAGAGAGCCAAAAATTATGCTATGCTTGCTCCTATGCTTCACTTAAATTTTTAGAGCTTTGGAATTGCTCTAGTGCTTCACTTATATCTTTTTGAGCATGATGTGCTTTATTATTTTTGAAGAAATTCTCTCTTGCTTCGCTTAGATTATTTGGGAGAAAGAAATATTATGCTCATGTTCTTCACTTAAATTTGTTTGAGCTTATTAAAAGCAACATAAGAAATTAGTGCCAAAGTGATAGATATCCATGGAAGATATAATAAAAACTTTCATGAAGATCATTGGACAATATAAACTTGGTTCTTAGTAATGGTTTTGAGATATGACTATATCATATGTGAGTCATGATGATGAGTAATTATGCTTTAGTAAGAATATTGGTGTTAAGGTTTGTGATTCCCTATGCAAGCACAAAAGTCAATAGTTATGCAATGAAATTATATCCTACTTGTGGTGCATTATTCGGTGTTACTTATGCTTAATGCTCGCGTATGAGATTTTTTTTTTCTTGGTTGGACGCTTCTCAATCTTTTATCTAGCCTTAATTTTCACTAAGTATGATCACTTCTTGTGCATCCGAAAACCCTTTAAACCAGTTTTGCCATATGAGTCCACTATACCTACCTATATGCGGTATTTCCGTGCCGTTGTACGAAAATTTGTATGTGCCATCTCTAATTTTCAAAGTAAATTTCTCTTTTGTGTGCTCATACCGCTCGCGAGGCGGTGAGGGGTGGCTGATGTTTTCCATGCTAGATGTGTTATTCTCACAGTGAGTGTTTATTCACTTATCATTGCACGAGAGTACGACAAAGGTATTAGGGATGCCGAGTCCCGAAATGAAAAATGAATTTACTTTATGTTGTCAAATAATAAATTCCTTGGAAAGTGTTGGTATGGAGGGCACCCGTGGATAAGGTTGGCCATGGAAAGTGAAAGTATGGTGGAAAAAGTAATAAACTTTATTTTCTGTTTGGGAACCGCCTATGATATATCTAGCATGGAAAGTGTTGGGAACTCTAAGTCGTTTTCATCGGTGGGAAACGTATGCCTCCGAAAATGTTTTTATCTGTCAATTTTTGCTTTGAGCTCTGGCACCTCTACAAATCCCTACTTCACTCTATAAAGGGCCTTTCTTTTACTTTATGCAATTTTTATTTTTAACTTGAATCTCCATCTTCTCTTATAAGGAACCAACTATGGGGCACTATGATCGTATTTGGGCATTGGGTATAGCTAATATTCGAATGTGTTTCATGAATGGATCAATGATTGAGCATGATGGGCTAGGGATAACTTGCTTTAGAGTTGATATTTTGAAAGACATGGTTGCTTGTTGATATGCTTGAGTATTAAAGTCTTCATGTCAAAACTAGACTATTGCTTTGAACCATATAAAAGTCCAAATGTCCATGCTACAAAGAAAAGAATATGTGATGAACATGTTAGGCAGCATTCCACATCAAAAATTCTGTTTTTATCATTTACCTACTCGTGGACGAGCAGTAATTAAGCTTGGGGATGCTGATATGTCTCCAACATATCTATAATTTTTCTATTGTTCCATGCTTTTAAATTATCATTCTTGGATGTTTTACAGTCATTTTATAAGCATTTTATATCATGTTTTGGTACTGACCTATTGACATAGTGCCCAGTGCCAGTTCCTGTTTTCTCGTTCCATTTTACATCGCAGGAAATCAATATCAAACAGAGTCCAAACGTAGCAAAACTTTTTGTGGATTTTTTATGGAGCAGAAGACACAAGATGGGTTGAAGAAGTACCAGAGGGGTGCCCCGAGGGGGTCACAACCCACCAGGGCGTGCCTGGAGGCCCAGGCGCGTCCAGGTGGGTTATACCCACCTCGGTGGCCTCCCGCACCGCCTCTTTACTCTATAAATACCCCAATATTCCAGAAACCCTAGGAGAGTCGAGAAAAACCAATTGCAGGAGCCGCAAGTTCTAGAAACACCAGATCCAATCTAGACACCATCACAGAGGGGTTCATCATGTCCATTGATGCCTCTCCGATGATGCGCGAGTAGTTCTTTGTAGACCTACGGTTCCATACTTAGTAGCTAGATGGCTTCCTCTCTCTCTCTCTCTCTCTCTCTCTCTCTCTCTCTCTTGATTCTCAATACAATGGTCTCTTGGAGATCCATATGATCTAAGTCTTTCTGCAGTGTGTATGTTGGGATTCGATGAACTTTTTTGTTTATGATCAGATCTATGTTTTTATCCATGAAAGTTATTTGAGTCTTCTTTATCTCTTATATGGATGATTGATTATAGCCTCGTATTTCTTCTCCGATATTTTGGTTTTGTTTGGCCAACTTGATCTATTTATCTTGCAATGGGAAGAGGTGCTTTGTGATGGGTTCGATCTTACGGTGCTTGATCCCAGTGACAAAAGGGGAAACGACATGTATGTATTGTTGTTATTAAGGATAACAAGATGGGTTCTATTTCTACATAAATAGATCTTGTCTACATCATGTCATCGTTCTTATTGCATGCTGCATAGCGGTCGAGGTGTGGATGAATAGTAGTAGACGGAGGCAGGAGTCGGTCTACTAATCTTGGACGTGATGCCTATATAATGATCATTGCCTAGATATCGTCCTAATTATTGAAGTTCTCTCAATTGCCCAACAGTAATTGTTTTCCCACCGTTTGCTATTTTTCACGAGAGAACCACCAGTGAAAACCTATGGCCCCCGGGTCTCTTCTTTAATATATTTGCCTTTGCGGTCTAGTTTTATTTGCTTTTATTTCAGATCTATTAAACCAAAAATATAAAAATACCTTGCTGCACTTTATTTTATTTGTGATCTATTTATCCAATCTATTACAACTTTATCCCATCTCCGTGCCAATTTCTGGCGCCGTTGCCCAAAACGGATTAACAACCCCTTTAACACGTCTGTTTGCAAGTATTTGTTATTTGTGTACAGGAGCTGTTTACGTTGTGTTGCGTGGTTCTCCTACTGGTTCGATAACCTTGGTCTCATCACTTAGGTAAGTACCTACCGTTGTTGTGCTACATCATCCCTTCCTCTTTGGGGAAATACCGATGTAGTTCAGGCAAACATCAAGCATTTTAGCATGCTCCAGAGCACGAGCTCGGCATGCCATGTAATTATTTAAGGGCCATGGTCGTGTCAACTAGTGTCTAGGTTTTTTGGGATGAGTAAATAAAGGGTTTGTGGCATTGGATCATCTAGGAGGTCTCTGGAAGAGAGGAGGGGTTGAGAGAGAGAGAGAAAGAATGGGGCTGACCAGAGAGACAAAGTGGGGATTTCACCCACCAATAATTGAGCTATGTCCAAGAAAAACTTATTGGAGGAAGAAGGTGATTAGTGTTAGCGGTGGTAAAAAGTTGGACTCAAGGAGAATAGTGTAAGTGGTCAAAATAGTGATTTTGAAAAAATGGCAGAAGGTGTTTGATGGTGATTTGGGCAAGTGAATGAATTCTCCTTGACATGGGATTTAACAGTATCAAATGGCATATAGAAATGAGGTTCTTCACAAAGTTTGGGCCCATTTGAAGAAAGTTGACAATGCAACTTTGGCAAACCCTAGAAATGGGTTTCCCAAGATTTAGTCATGCAAGTCTATTCTCCATAATGTACCACTTGGTGTAGTGTCATCATTTAGAAGTTATAGCATGTCCACCGAAATTGAGATCAAAAGGAGACAGTTGGTAATGTAGAGTTTCTCAAATTTGGATCTGGACATTTTGGGGGCACTTTTGTGTACCAAAAATATTTTAGTTGGAATGAAACTTTGCAAGATCATCACTTTAGGCAGATGTGACTTACTAAAAAATTTCTAGATTTATTTGACAATATTTCTTACAAAAATATTTCAAATGCTTGAAATATGCAAGAATGGTTTTGGAGGGTTTTCTCCAATATTTTGGCCATGACCATGCATTGAAACTCACATATATGGATTATATATGTCCAATGAGCTTCCCTAATTTTTCTAAAATATTTTTGAAAGATTAAAATAATTTTAGCCTATTAAAGACCATTTCTGGCCTAATAAAAAAGACTTTAAATAAAATAGCAAATAAACTTTTAAAATAATATTTTGTGGTTTTAGGGAGTCCTATATCTAATAGGATTCAAATATAAATTGAAAGATTTTTCACATCCCAAATTAGTACTTGTAGTTCAAGCCATAACTTAGGGGATTTTGGAAAACCTAATTTAGAAAATACTTCTTGGCCGAATTAGTTTTGCAAGAAAATACTATTATGTCCTATACACATGGCATGATCATTGGTCAAAGTTTTGGATCAAGGAGAAGGAGTATAAGAGTGGAGGATGTATTTATTTTTAGAGCACTAGCAAACAACAAACAAAAATCCAAATCAAAGCAGAGACCAAATCAACACAAAATTTTTTGTTGGACCCAATTTTTATGCTTAATTAATCCTAAATGTTGTGTCATGAAAATCAGGGTGTACAGACCTACCCCCTTACAAGAATCTCGTCGCCTAGATTCCCAAACTAGGCGCAGAAAGGAATACAGATACTTGGATCTGGGGTAGTCTTCACGCTCCTATGTGGCTCCTTCTTCGGTGTGGTTGGTCCATTGAACATTGAAGTACTTGATGGTGTGGCTTCATGTATGACATTCTACCTGATCCAAGTTGCAAATGGGTCTCTTATGGTAGGGCAAATAGGGCTGGAGGTCGATTGCTCGGTGATCAATGTCCTTGGAAAGATCAAGTTAGTTAGGAAGTTGGAAACACATCCAGAGTTATGTCGCGTGGAAAACATTGCGCACATCGGATAACTCAGGTGGAAACTCTAGTTGGTAACCGTCTTCTCTTCATCTTGTAGTGATCTCGAAGAGGGTCAATAATCTTGGTGTGAGCTTCCCTTTGACATGGAAATGCTTGGTTCTTTTGAGAGGAGTGGCTCGCAGATACACATGGTCTTCAACGCGGAAGTTTACTTCTTGACGACTTTGGTTGGTATAATTCTTCCTCCTTGACATGGCGGTCTAAAAATGTCCTCTGGCCACTTGAACGGCTCTCGGTCTTCGGGTACACAAGTATGTCACCAATAAAGATGACAACCAACTTGTCCAAGTACTCCATGAAGACTTTGTTCACGAGGTACATAAAGTAGGCTGGGGCATTGGAGGTGGTCAGGGTCGAGTGTTGGCCAAGGTCTTCTCGACCTAGAGTCAAGGCCCAAGGTCATGGTCCGACCATGTTGTGTCTTGGTAGGGCTTAAGGGTTTCAGGCATTCTAGGGTGCGAATGAACGTTTATCATCTTATCCTTGAGCACAATTTCTGAGATGCCAATTGTTCTATCTAGTCCTCTAAACAAATCAACCTATACCACCGAAAGCATCATTTCGTATAGGCCAACTCCAATCATCACTCATGCTATTCATATCTTCCCCAAGAGGAGGTCTAACAAAATCATACATGTCAACTATCCCCAAACTCACATGTATGGTTATCCTTCTGTAAAAATCCATGGGTAGAACATACAAACTGCCAAGCTTGAATTAACATGACAATCCAAGTTCTCAGCCTATTCTTCCAAGGTCCAAGATAGTGCATCTCTATCCCAAGGAAACACGTTTTGTACCACTCCAAGATCTTGTTTCCTTCCTATGAATCAACTCCAATGGCCCATTAACGACACCAATCACTACATGATCCATTAATTCTACAAATCCAATATCCATGGCATCCCACATGATCTTCTAAACTCCCTACAACTCCCAAATCATTGAAAGGGCTTTCCTTAGTATAGTCAATCCACCAATTTCCATTATCGGGGTCAAGTAACCTCCAACATCAAGCTTATATAGATCCTAAATCAACTCCGACAATTAATCCAATCTCCTAGTTTATCGTC
This sequence comes from Triticum timopheevii, assembly GCA_963921465.1. Lineage (NCBI taxonomy): Eukaryota > Viridiplantae > Streptophyta > Magnoliopsida > Poales > Poaceae > Triticum > Triticum timopheevii. Next base: position 295,370,402 of record OY997264.1, on the reverse strand, counting down.
CACCGAGAAACATGGTATCATGATCAAGATCATCAGTTTATATCCAATTTACTCGAAACCATGTAGGCTTACTCATCATCTATACTACACTAGGATCACCTATTTAATCCAAATCTCATGTCCTACGTGAAATCCTACGTGTTCCCCAAAGTCATTATCGTAATGTTAACTATCTCCTATCAATATCCCATGGCTAAGTTAAATCCTTATACTTCCAAGAATTTCAGCTTGCACTATAAAAAAAACACTTCCGTGATGGTACGTGTTTGTCACAGTAGGTCACGTTTTCTGTCATGCATGTACATCCATGATGATTTTATGATAGAATCAAGATAGTCATACATGTGCTATCGTAGAAGTGTTCCATGACAATACCAAAATTATCATCATGGAAGAGTCCACTTCCATGATGATAAATGGCGCGTAGTGGAAGAGTTTTTGTCAAGGATAACCGACACGTGGCATCCACCATAATTGTTCATCATTAAGCTATCGGGTTTCGGTTTGGATCCAATAACCCGTTAACAGCCCGGACCAATGGGGATTTTCCACGTGTAAAATTCTCATTCGCCAGAGGATCGATGTGGCAGCTCATCGTTGGGACAAATGTCATCCCTACAATGGACGGAACACGCCTATGATATGTCAACACGTGGCATAGCCCAACAGTGGTCCATTTAAGGTAAAAGGCCGGCCCCGCTAAAGGCCCACCATATTTTTTCAAACACTAGTGGGCCGGCCCGTTAACAGCCTGCCATGTTTTGGGTCAAATTAAGGCCCATATCAGATCTGGCCCGTTTACAACCTATCTTGTTTTGGGCTAAATTACGGCCCATATCAGATCAGGCCCATTAACATGCCACTGTTCTTTTGGGCCCATTCTAACCCAGGTTTGTATTTCATCCTGCTAAATGCCCGTTTACCAGTTCGACCCAAAAATTGTTTTGGCCTGTTAGCGGCCCTTGGTGCATGTGGGCCAATGTCAGCCCAGTTTCACTTTACGCCATTTAACGGCCCGTGCTGAAATTGGGCTATTTCTTGTCCGAAGTGACTTCAGGCCTCTTAACAGCCCATAGTCTTCGTGGATAAATTTCAGCCCAATATGCCTATCGGCCTGTTAATGCCCATGTAACAGTTGGCCCTAATTAGAACCGGCGTTGATACTGGCCTGCTTATAGCCCATCTGTTAATGTCCCGTGACATAGTTGGGCCTACGGCCCGCGTTGATACTGGCCTACTTAAAGCCCATAATTTTATTGGGGAAAACAGGGCCCGAGATATATTTTGGCTTGTTAACGGCTCGTTTGCTATTTGGGCCAAACATGGGCCTAAGACAGTTCTGGCCTGTGTTGGCTCGTAAATTTTTCGGCTCAACACTAGCCCAATCTAGTTTTTAGCCTATTAAAAGCCCATGGTATTCTCTGGCCCAGATGGCCTAAACTTTCTCATCCTGTTAAATGCGGAAAACTACTATACGTTTAGACCTGCTAATGGCCCAAGATGATTATAGGCCCACGTTTCGTCCCATACGTAGCGAGTTACGGGCCGGCCTGATGGCCTACAACATGGCGATCCATTGAAGCTTCCGGCCTAAATTACAACATACCGATTAAGAATAAAGCTAGACTATACAATAAACAAATTATAGCATATTACATCCACTGGGTATCAAAGTTCACCACCATTGATAATAAAGCGCAACAAGATCACGGATTCCATACATTGGGCATCAAAGGTCGCCACCAGTGCATATAAACGCGCTGACAAAAGAATATACAAAACAGTCAACACTTCAGAAGGCATTAGGCATGCCCTCGAAGTGCACCACAAGCAGTAGAACAAGCTGATGAGACCTCGGTTTTGTCAACGCTAGATGCTCTCACCCTAGCTGCATAACAAGAAAGCGCTCATGGCTATATTCTGAGGTCTTCCATGCATCATTGACATCAAGTCGGAGCTGAGCTGAAGCAAGCCTTTCTGCTTTAACTTGAGACTAAAGAAGTCAAACTAATTGAGGCAGCAACTGCAAAGAGGTTGTCTCACATCTGCTAGTGAGTAGCTTCAACTCACTGTCTTCATCAATACATGACCTTGGGGTCATCTCGCTCTCTTTAAGATGCTTTGGCTCACTATCATCCCTAAAGTTCTGCCTAGCATAAGAGATATGACTTCGAAAGAGAAACAAGGAGACACATAACAGGTTTCACAAATATATAAGCAAGTAAATGGATCTGTTCTGCATAAGGAACATGTTTTTACAACTACAATTTAAGAGTGGTAGTTGTTGCAAACATCCAATCAGATGTAAACACCAAAGTAAACAGCAGCAGGGGAAATGATCCTAACTAAATCTATACTAGAACAAAGTTTGAAGGCTTGATAAGGATGAAGTTACATTACATGTTAACACGGGCTGGACAATGCCCTTATCCATGTCGATGGAAGGATAATTCAAGAAATTCCCAAAAGAAACTTCTTTATAAGCATTGCCTTTATTCTACATTTTGTAAAGAGTAAATATAGATCAAATAATATTGGAAGAAATAGAGGATAATGAAGCTCAGGTGTAGAGTGATGATACATAATCAAATAGCTATTAATTAATTATAGTGTTACATGGCAAAACGTACTGACAAGGGGAATGCAGACATCAACATGTGTAGTGGCATTGGCTTTATTCAACATTTTGGTAAGAGTAAATGTAGATATGATAATTTGGTGAAAGTGGAGGGCAGGCAGATAAGATGCAGAGTAATGCTAGACAATCAACTATCTCGCAATGCAAGTACAGTAATACCACCACCGCCTGTTATTACTTGTCGCTCAAATGGATGTATCTTGCACTATTAAGTTCTAAATACATCCAATTGAGCAACAATTAATTCGACACAGAGGGAGTACATGACAACAGGTACTTACATGAGCAATCCAAAACTTCATAACCATTGTGTTAATTCTACATTTATCTAAGAGTAAATATGAATATTATAATTTTGAGCAAAGGGAGGATAAAGAAGCGAACATTTATAGTGATGCTACATAATCAAACAGCAATGAGTGGTAAGTATGCTGACAAAGGACAAGAGGTACTGACAAGAGCAATGTAGTGCCCAGTATTGTTGTGAGATCCTATGATACTTTGATCAAGTAGATTCATCTAAAATTAGTGATCATCCAAGAGAGAAGGTAAGTCACATGCAAAAATGTAGGAGTTCAAATTTTGAATTGACATCATAGAAAGTACCTGACGTTGGTTCTCTACAATTCTAATAGGGGTCTGGCTAGTGGAGTAGCAGTAAAGTGTAGTACAGTTGGGCCTGTGTTTTCTGTGGCTGCTGATCTATATGATTTTACAGGTATCACTACCTTTTCCAAATACCTAGTTTGTACTCCTTGAGGATCTGCACTCACCCTCTTCCTTTTGGACATCTATTACGAAAGAACAACATTTGACTGGAAAAACATAGTACGATGAGACATGGAATAGGTATAGAAAATGGATAGGTATGGCATATACTCATATATGATGCTTAAACTAAGCATATGGTTGTGTAACAATGTAGAAGTAATGCAAGAGGTCATATGCAATATATGTGCGACCAATACAACACCTTGATGGGTGAATAAGATAGGCCATCCTCCACCATGCCAAGTTTGTTAGCCAGTGGATTGTTCTGCAATATTCCTCTCGCGCGCCTATTCTCTTATTCATTTTTTATCATGTTCAATACCTGACATGCATGAAAACATAAAAACAAGTGAGATTATCTTTGTAATGCGGAAGTGATTCTAATCCAATATTGCCTCCCTTTAAACCCCTATATGCTATCTCTACAATTCTTCTGAGAGATGCCATGCATGCTGTAATTTGTTGTGTGCGTTAATATAATGTGGCCTACTACATAAAATATGAGAGCTCAAGAAGTGATGATACTTCATAGATGATAGCGTCAACATATAGTAAAGAAGAAGAACTCGACCTAACCTGATAGATTCAAAATATACTAAGGAAGAACAACTCGACCTGACCTGTCGACCGCAAATGTCTCTTCTACTCTTTCCAACAAGGAACATACTTATTAAATAAGAAGAGAAGATGATCATGTTAAAGAAGAGTAGAAGAGCAAGCCGATTGAAGATATTACAAGTCTTTCTATACAATCTCTGTTGCCCACCCATGATGAATCAGAGCTCATAGAGAAATAATATTCCTTCTGGTCTCTCCATATGTGGCTCACATGCATTTCAAAACTAAAGTAGGAACATTTAGCTGACCAATTAAACATGTCTCAGTTTTACTAATATCAGCATCATATCAGATTCTGTACAACTAAGCTTGATTAGCTTCATGGGTGGAGCAGTCCTATTAGAACACGAATCACGTAAGCTGATCGTGGTCATCATAAAATGGGGAAACATAAGCATGATGAGTATTGTGTTGACCGTGGTGGTGGCATGCAAGATTTGAAGCTGCAAACCGTGCAAAGGGTACTTAGCAACCGATATTTGCTTTGAATGACAACTAAGATTTGGTATGGACAAGAAAGTACAGTCAACTAGTGACAACGAAATGCAATTCCTGCTTTCACTCTATATGTCGCGACATGCATTTAGAAAATCAAGTGGGACCTTTAGCTAACCAATTAAATGTGTCTGTTAACTAATATTATTATCACATCACAATCATATTTGAAAAACTAAGCTTTGCAATTATGAGTGTTGTGTTGTTTAGCTTGAAGGGTGGAGTACTTCTAGTATGATAGAAAGCACCTACGCAGACCATAGTAGAGTAGATAAAAGGGGAAAACCCTAAGCATCACGAGTAAAATCAGGAAAGTGGAACTAGCTAGAACCATATGGGCTTGTATTGCCGGTACGGCTAGAAAGGGTTCAGAAAGGCCTCGGCCCCAAAAGGGTAACTCTATTCAAGTGAAGGCACAATACTGTCACTATCAGTCTAGACTCTCAAAGACGACATAGCTCCCAATATTTCCTGGATATTATGGTAGACCATCTGGAATAGTTGAATCCATATGAAGCGACCCAACAGACTTGACAACTGCAAATGTCCCTGCTCCACTTCCCGACAAGGAACATCCTGTACTACCCGTTCCTAAATATAAGTCTCTTAGAGATTTGAATGCGGACTACATACAGAGAAAAATGAGTGAATGTACACTCTAAAATATGTATATACGCATCCGTATGTAGTTCTTATTGGAATATCTAAAAAGACTTATGTTTTACCAAAAAAGGCTTTCGCTCCGCTTTCTAAATAAAGCAATGATGAACAACACCTGGTACAAATGCACGCCACCACAACACACACATGCACCCAAGGCAATTTAGGAACGGAGTAAGTAATATACTTATTAAGAAGAACATAAGAGGAACATGATAACAAAGAGCAAGCAGATTTCAGATAATACGATGTGTGTTTCCCACCAATGATAAACCAGAGCACACAGAGAAATACTATTCCTTCCGGTCCCTCCATATGTGGCTCACATGCATTTCAAAACTAAAGTAGGAACATTTAACTGACCACTTAAACATGTCTCAGTTTTACTAATATTAGCATCATATCATATTCGAATTTGTACAACTAAGCTTGTTTAGCTTGATGGGTGGAGAAGTGGTATTACGAACTAACCACGTAGGCTGACTGTGGTCATCATAATATGGGGAACCCGTAAGCATGATGAGTATAGTGTTGACAATGGTAGTGGCATGGCAGATCTGAAGTTGCAAAGCGCACAAAGGGTACTTTGCAACCGATGTTCGCTTTGAAATAACAACTAAGATTTAGTATGGACAAGAAAGTACAGTAAACAAGTGACAAAGAAATGCAATTCCTGCTGTCTCTCTATATGTCACGACATGCATCTGGAAACTCAAGTGTGACCTTTAGCTAACCAATTAAATGTGTCTGTTAACTAATAGTATCATATCACAATCATATTTGAACAACTAAGCTTTAGAATTATGAGTGCTATGTTTTTAGCTTGAAGGGTGGAGTACTCCTAGTAAGACACAAAGCACCTACGCAGATCATAGTGTAGATAAAAGGGGAAAACCCTAAGCATCACGAGTAAAATCAGGACAGTGGAACTAGCTAGACCATATGGGCTTGTATTGCCGGTATGGCTAGAAAGGGTTCAGAAAGGATTCGGCCCCAAAAGGGGCACAATACTGTTACTATCAGTCTAGACTCTCAAAGACGACATAGCTCCCAACATTTCACGGATATTATGGCAGACCATCTAGAATCATTGAAATCATCCATCTGAAGCGAACCAATAGACCCATCGACTGTAAATGTCCCTGCTCCACTTATACTACTCCCTCCATACCTAAATATAAATCTGTTAGAGATTCGAATGCGGACTACATACAGAGCAAAATTTGAGAATGTACACTCAGAAATATGTCTATATACATCCGTATGTAGTTCTTATTGGAATATCTAAAAATACTTATGTTTTACAAACAAATGCTTTCGCCCCACTTTATAAATAAAGCAACGGTGAACAACACCCAGTACAAATGCACGCCACCACAACACACGCAGGCACACTACTAGGAGAAGGGCTATAGATGAAATGGACACTAATGGCGCACCAGACATGTGGTGTGCCACTACTATATACTAATGGCGCACCATGTGTTGGTGCGCCATTAGTGTCCAAATACTAACGGCGCACCACATCCACGATGCGCCATTAGTAACAATTCTTTTTTCAAAACTACTAATGGTGCACCAGGGGATAGTGCGCCATTACTAGTTAAACTAGTAATGGCGCACCACATCCACGGTGCGCCATTAGTAAAAAAATCAATTTTTTTTCATTTTTTTTCAAAACTAGTAATGGCGCACCAGGGGATAGTGCACCATTACTAGTTTTAACTAGTAATGGCGAACCACATCCACGGTGCGCCACTAGTAATTTTTTTTCAAATTTTTTTATTTTTTTTCAAAACCATTACTAACTTGGCCCAAAAATTCCACCGAATGCACCCCCCCCTGTGGACTGCCTTTTCAGTTTTTAAAAAATAAAAGAAAATGATGAAAATGTCAAAAAAATAAGAGAAAATAAGTTTCCCATGTGATATGTGGTCTAGTTGTTTGGAACCCCATTAAACATTTTCAAAATCCTCAAAAACCTAACAGAAAAAAGTTACGGGGCTTTTAAGATCTGGGGGCAAAAAAATTCAAAAAATTTCAAACTTACTAGTGGCGCACCATTTGCTAGGTGCGCCACTAGTAACAGAAAAGAAAAATTAGTTTCGATTTATTTTCGGGATTTTTTTTTAAAATATTATATGTAATATGAACGGAAGTTTGAAATATTTTTTCAAAATGTCATCACACTCATGAACATGAACAAAGTCCTAAACATCAACAAGGTTTAATAGGATTGATATGCTAGATATATCAACAAGTGCCTGTGAAGTGAGCTGGTGCTGGGGTTGGATAAAACTCTGAAGTTAAGCGTGCTTGGGCTGGAGTAGTGTGAGGATGGGTGACCTTTGGGGAAGTTTGACCATGGAGTGTGATTTGACCTGAGATTAAGCATATTGACCCGAGATTAAGAAAAAAGGAAAAAATTAAAAAAATTTGAATTTTTTTTTATTACTAATGGCGCACTTCTATGTGGTGCGCCATTACTGCGCCATTAGTAAAAAATACTAATGGCGCACCAGTAGTGCGCCATTAGTAGGCAAAACTTGTGCGCCATTAGTAGGCATTTTCCTAGTAGTGGCACCCAAGGCAGTTTAGGAATGGAGGAAGTAATATACTTATTAAGAAGAACAGAAAAGGAACATGATAACAAAGAGCAAGCAGATTTTAGATAATACAATGTGTGTTTCCCAACCATGATGAACCAGAGCGCACAGAGAAATGCAAATCCTTGTTGTCTCTATATGTGGCGCACATGCTTTTCTAAACGAATATAGGAACATTAGCTGACTAATTAAACATTCTCTATTTTAGAAATATGAGCATCATATCAGATTCATATTTCAACAACTAAGTTGTGGAATTATGACTAGAAAGTTGTTTTGCTTGATGAGTTGAGGTCTTGAGGAGCAGTGCTATCACGACACGAAGCACCTACGATGATGGGAAACCATAAGCTTTATGAGTATCGTGACCATGCCATGGAGGATCTGAAGGTGCAAACCGGACAAAGGCTACTTTGAAACGAATGTTTGCTTTCAACTAGCCACTATGATTTGGTATGGACAAGAAAAGTAGTAAACAAGTTCTGATCTATTTGGGTGTTGTTGGGGATAAGACTATTAGGTATGACCCGCCTAGGAGGGGCCGGGTTATACCTATGGCGGTTCATCAATACAAAGCCCATGTGGATGTTCAAGATGGCAGTTCATGAAGCAAGGGCCCAAATCCCAAAGGCGACTTAAGGCCCATAGGGATAAACCAACATATGTGTATGACTTATATTGTAAGGCAGGTATATTTAGTCACCGAGCCAGACAAGTTGTTTATGAGCCGTCCGGGACTCTGTGAGCCACTGGGCATCAACCTATGTATATAAAGGGACGACCCAACGGTGGTTCAGGGCAAGAGAGATCGAAAGCTAGGTCAAGCGGAATCGCTCCCTGGTAATCGAGACATAAGCAATACCACCTCGAACTGGATTAGGCCTTTACCTTCACCGCAAGGGGCCGAACCAGTATAAACTCCCATGTCCTTTGTCTCGTTTAACCCCTTTAAGCTAACCTAACTGCAATGGCTCCACGACCAAGTCCTCACACAAGGACATCTGCAGTGGCATTTCCATGACAGTTGGCGCCCACCGTGGGGCCAGCGCACGGTGGTTTTGAGTTCTTGAAGGGCAGCTTCGAAGGGATCAAGGGATACGCTATGGACCAGATGACCAAGAGCCATCGTGGCAAGCTCTACATTGACGATGCAGGCCGGGGCCCCGAGGCCGGCTCAGTTGAGTACGGGTACCGGGTCCCCTTTGGCGGAATCCATGTTTTCATCGGCAAGATCGATGAACCGGGCCCTGAGCCGGACATCTGCACCGACATCATCGAGACGGCTCAGCGTGCGCGACCCGCCTGAGTTCCGCCTACCGTGAAGCGTGCCTTCGTGGGATTCATCCATGGGGCGGAATCTGAGGATAAATCGGTGTCTGATGGTGAGACGGTTGTCTACTCCGATTGTGAGTCATCCAATGGTCACACTGATTCATTGTACCAACTACAAGATGGCCAGCTTGGGGGCTATTTCGATGGCGATAGTATTCTGGACCCCTATGAGCCACCAAGTAGGGTTGCGATTTTCGTGGCCGGTACACAGCCCACGCAACATTCTTCGACTGCGGTAGCAATGGTCTCCAAGTCAGCAACGGTGCGCCTGCCAGCTCAGGTTTTGACTGATTTGCTGGATAATATGACAACCTTGTTAATAGCAGAGGTTTACCTGGCAAATCAAGTTCAACACAATGCAGAAGTTGCAAAGTTGTTGTTGGAAATATGCCCTAGAGGCAATAATAAAAGTATTATTATATTTCCTTGTTCATGATAATTGTCTTTTATTCATGCTATAACTGTATTATCCGGAAATCGTAATACATGTGTGAATACATAGACCACAATATGTCCCTAGTGAGCCTCTAGTTGACTAGCTCGTTGTGATCAATAGATAGTCATGGTTTCCTGGCTATGGACATTGGATGTCATTGATAACGGGATCACATCATTAGGAGAATGATGTGATGGACAAGACCCAATCCTAAGCATAGCACAAAGATCGTGTAGTTCGTTTGCTAGAGCTTTTCTAATGTCAAGTATCTTTTCCTTAGACCATGAGATTGTGCAACTCCCGGATACCGTAGGAGTGCTTTGGGTGTACCAAACGTCACAACGTAACTGGGTGGCTATAAAGGTGCATTACAGGTATCTCCGAAAGTGTCTGTTGGGTTGGCACGAATCGAGACTGGGATTTGTCACTCCATGTAAGCGGAGAGGTATCTCTGGGCCCACTCGGTAAGACATCATCATATGCGCAATGTGACCAAGGAGTTGATCACGGGATGATGTGTTACGGAACGAGTAAAGAGACTTGCCGGTAACGAGATTGAACAAGGTATAGGGATACCGACGATCGAATCTCGGGCAAGTACAATACCGCTAGACAAAGGGAATTGTATACGGGATTGATTAAGTCCTTGACATCGTGGTTCATCCGATGAGATCATCGTGGAACATGTGGGAGCCATCATGTGTATCCAGATCCCGCTGTTGGTTATTGACCGGGGAACGTCTCGGTCATGTCTACATGTCTCCCGAACCCGTAGGGTCTACACACTTAAGGTTCGATGACGCTAGGGTTATAAAGGAAGTTTGTATGTGGTTACCGAATGTTGTTCGGAGTCCCGGATGAGATCCCGGACGTCACGAGGAGTTCCGGAATGGTCCGGAGGTAAAGATTTATATATGAGAAGTCCTATTTTGGCCACCGGAAAATGTTCGGGATTTTTCGGTATTGTACCGGGAAGGTTCTAGAAGGTTCCGGAGTGGGGCCCACCTGCATGGGGGGACCCACATGAACGTGGGTAGTGGGGGCAAGGCCCCACACCCCTGGTCAAGGCGCACCAAGATCCCCCCTTAGAAGGAATAAGATCATATCCCAAAGGGATAAGATCAAGATCCCTAAAAAGGGGGGATAGCAATCGGTGGGGAAGGAAATGATGGGATTTCTTTCCTCCCACCTTTGCCAATGCCCCAATGGACTTGGAGGGCAAGAAACCAGCCCCCTCCACCCCTATATATAGTGGGGAGGCGCATGGGAGCTTCACCCTTGCCCCTGGCGCAGCCCTCCCTCTCCCAAGTGCTCCTCCTCTCTCGCGGTGCTTGGCGAAGCCCTGCAGGATTGCCACGCTCCTCCACCACCACCACGCCGTTGTGCTGCTGTTGGATGGAGTCTTCCTCAACCTCTCCCTCTCTCCTTGCTGGCTCAAGGCTTGGGAGACGTCACCGGGCTGTACGTGTGTTGAACGCGGAGGTGCCGTGCGTTCGGCACTTGATCATCGGTGATTTGAATCACGACGAGTACGACTCCATCAACCCCGTTCACTTGAACGCTTCCGCTTAGCGATCTACAAGGGTATGTACATGCACTCTCCTTTCTACTCGTTGCTGGTCTCTCCATAGATAGATCTTGGTGATACGTAGGAAATTTTTTGAATTTCTGCTACGTTCCCCAATAGTGGCATCATGAGCTAGGTCTATTGCGTAGATTCTTTGCACGAGTAGAACACAAAGTAGTTGTGGGCATTGATTTTGTTCAATATGCTTACCGTTACTAGTCCAATCTTGTTTCGACGGTATTGTGGGATGAAGCGGCCCGGACCGACCTTACACGTATTCTTACGTGAGACAGGTTCCACCGATTGACATGCACTTGGTGCATAAGGTGGCTAGCGGGTGCCAGTCTCTCCCACTTTAGTCGGAACGGATTCGATGAAAAGGGTCCTTATGAAGGGTAAATAGCAATTGGCATATCACGTTGTGGTTTTGCGTAGGTAAGAAACGTTCTTGCTAGAAACCCATAGTAGCCACGTAAAACATGCAAACAACAATTAGAGGACGTCTAACTTGTTTTTGCAGGGTATGCTTTGTGATGTGATATGGCCAAGAAGAATGTGATGAATGATATGTGATGTATGAGATTGATCATGTTCTTGTAATAGGATTCACGACTTGCATGTCGATGAGTATGACAACCGGCAGGAGCCATAGGAGTTGTCTTTATTTACTGTATGACCTGCGTGTCATTGAACAACGCCATGTAATTACTTTACTTTATTGCTAACCGGTAGCCATAGTAGTAGAAGTAATAGTTGGCGAGACAACTTCATGAAGACACGATGATGGAGATCATGATGATGGAGATCATGGTGTCATGCCGGTGACGATGATGATCATGGAGCCCCGAAGATGGAGATCAAAAGGAGCAAAATGATATTGGCCATATCATGTCACTATTTGATTGCATGTGATGTTTATCATGTTTATGCATCTTGTTTACTTAGGACGACGGTAGTAAATAAGATGATCCCTTACAACAATTTCAAGAAGTGTTCTCCCCTAACTGTGCACCATTGCTACAGTTCGTCGCTTCTAAGCACCACGTGATGATCGGGTGTGATGGATTCTTACGTTCACATACAACGGGTGTAAGACAGATTTACACACGCGAAAACACTTAGGGTTAACTTGACGAGCCTAGCATGTACAGACATGGCCTCGGAACACAGAGACCTAAAGGTCGAGCATGAGTCGTATAGTAGATACGATCAACATGAAGATGTTCACCGATGATGACTAGTCCGTCTCACGTGATGATCGGACACGGCCTAGTTGACTCGGATCATGTAATCACTTAGATGACCAGATGGATGTCTATCTGAGTGGGAGTTCATAAGATGAACTTAATTATCCTGAACATAGTCAAAAGATCTTTGCAAATTATGTCGTAAGCTCACGCTTTAGTTCCACTGTTTAGATATGTTCCTAGAGAAAATATAGTTGAAAGTTGACAATAGCGATTATGCGGACAGTAGAAAGCTTATGTCCTTAATGCACCGCTCAGTGTGCTGAACCCCAAACGTCGTCTGTGGATGTTGTGAACATCGGACATACACGTTTTGATAACTACGTGATAGTTCAGTTAAATGGCTTAAGTAGAGGCACCAAAGATGTTTTTCGAAACATCGCGGAACATATGAGATGTTTTGAGGGCTGAAATTGAGATTTCAGGCTCGTGCCCACGTCAAGAGGTATAAGACCTCCGACGATTTTCTTAGCCTGCAGACTAAGGAGAAAAGCTCAATTGTTGTGCTTGTGCTCAGATTGTCTGAGTACAACAATCGCTTGAATCGAGTGGGAGTTGATCTTCCAGATGAAATAGTGATGGTTCTCCGAAATCATTACCACCAAGCTGCTAGAGCTTCGTGATGAACTATGATATATCAGGGACATATATGATGATCCTTGAGATATTCGCGATGTTTGACGCCACGAAAGTAGAAATCAAGAAGGAGCATCAATTGTTGATGGTTGGTGAAACCACTAGTTTCAAGAAGGGCAAGGGCAAGAAGGGATACTTCATGAAACGGCAATTCAGCTGCTGCTCTAGTGAAGAAACCTAAGGTTGAACCCAAACCCGAGACTAAGTGCTTCTGTAATAAGGGGAACAACCACTGGAGCAGAATTACCCTAGATACTTGGTAGATGAGAAGGCTGGCAAAGTCGATAGAAGTATATTGGATATACATTATGTTAATGTGTACTTTACTAGTACTCCTAGTAGCACCAGGGTATAAGATACCGGTTCGGTTGCTAAGTGTTAGTAACTCAAAATAATAGCTACGGAATAAACGGAGACTAGCTAAAGGTGAGCTGACGATATATGTTGGAATTGTTTCCAAGTTTGATGTGATCAAACATCACACGCTCCCTCTACCATCAAGATTAGTATTAAACCTGAATGGTTTATTGAATCTCGATCGTAGTGATACACATTTTCATGCCAAAAGATATAAGATAGTAATGATAGTACCACTTACTTGTGGCACTGCCATGTAAGTCATATTGGTGTAAAACGCATGAAGAAGCTCCATGTTGATGGATCTTTGGGCTCACTCATTTTTGAAAAGTTTGAGACATGCGAACCATGTCTATTGGTGTATATGCATGAAGAAACTCCATGCAAATGGACCGTTGGAACTCACTTGATTTTGAATCACTTGAGACATGCAAATCATACCACATGGGCAAGATGACTGAAATCCTCGGTTTCAGTAAAATGGAACTAGAAAGCAACTTGTGGGAAGAAATACATTTTGATGTATGCAATCCAATAAGTGCTGAGGCATGTAGTGGATATCGTTATGTTCTTACTTCACAGATGATTCGAGTAGATGTTGAGAATATTTACTTGATGAAACACAAGTCTGAATTATTGAATGGTTCAAGTAATTTCAGAGTGAAGTAGAAGATCATTGTGACAGGAGGATAAAATGTCTATGATATGATCATAGAGATGAATATCTGAGTTACGAGTTTTGGCACACAATTAAGACATTGTGGAAATTGTTTCACAATTAAAACCGCCTGGAACACCATAGTGTGATGGTGTGTCCGAACATCATAGTTGCACCCTATTGTATATGGTGCGTACCATGATGTCTCTTATCGAATTACCACTATCGTTCATGGGTTAGGCATTAGAGACAACCACATTCACTTTAATAGGGTACCACATAATTCCGTTGAGACGACACCGTTTGAACTATGGTTTGGAGAAACCTAAGTTGTCGTTTCTTAAAGGTTTGGGGCTGCGACGCTTATGTGAAAAAGTTTCAGAATTGACAAGCTCGAACCCAAAGCGGATAAAATGCATCTTCATAGGACACCCAAAACAGTTGGGTATACCTCCTAATTCAGATCCGATAGCAATATGGATTGTTTCTTGAATCGGGTCCTTTCTCGAGGAAAGGTTTCTCTCGAAAGAGTTGCGTGGGAGGATGGTGGAGACTTGATGAGGTTATTGAACCATCACTTCAACCAGTGTGTATCAGGGCACAGGAAGTTGTTCCTGTGGCACCTACACCAATTGAAGTGGAAGCTTATGATAGTGATCATGAAGTTTCAGATCAAGTCACTACCGTAGCTCGTAGGATGACAAGGATGCGTACTACTTCAGAGTGGTACGTAATCCTGTCTTGAAGGTCATGTTGCTAGACAACAATGAACCTACGAGCTATGGAGAAGCGATGGTGGGCCCAAATTCTGACAAATGGTTAGAAGCCATGAAATCCGAGATAGGATCCATGTATCAGAACAAAGCATGGACTTTGGTGGACTTGCCCAAAGATCGGCAAGCCATTGAGATAAATGGATCTTTAAGAAGAAGACGGACGTGGATGGTAATGTCACCATCTATGAAGCTCGACTTGTGGCGAAGAGTTTTTCACAAGTTCAAGGAGTTGACTGCGATGAGATTTTCTCATCCGTAGCGATGCTTAGGTCCGTCGGATTCATGTTAGCATTAGCTGCATTTATGAAATCTGGCAGATGGATGACAAAACGAGTTTCCTTACCAGTCTTCATATGGAAAGGTTGTATGTGATACAAATCAGAAAGTTTTTGTCGATCCTAAGGATGCTAAAAGGTATGCTAGCTCCAGCGATCCTTCCGTGGACTGGAGTAAGCATCTCGGAGTTGGAATGTGTGCTTTGATAAGATGATCAAAGATTTTGGGTTTATACAAAGTTTATGAGAAACTTGTATTTCCAAAGAAGTGAGTGGGAGCACTATAGAATTTCTGATGAGTATATGTTGTTGACATATTGATGATCAGAAATGATGTAGAATTTCTAGAAAGCATATAGGGTTATTTTGAAAACTGTTTTTCAATGGAAAACCTGGATTAGGCTACTTGAACAATAAGCATCAAGATCTATAAGATAGATCAAAATGCTTAATAGTACTTTCAAATGAGCACGTACCTTGACATGATCTTGAAGGTGTTCAAGATGGATCAGTCAAAGAAGGAATTCTTGCCTGAGATGTAAGGTATGAAGTTAAGACTTAAAATCTCGACCACGGCAGAATAGAGAGAAAGGACGAAGGTCGTCCCCTATGCTTTTATCATAGGCTCTCTATAGTATGCTATGCTGTGTACCGCACCTGTAGTGTGCCTTGCCATGAGTCAGTCAAGGGGTACAAGAGTGATCCAAGAATGGATCACAGGACAGCGGTCAAAGTTATCCTTAGTAACTAGTGGACTAAGGAATTTTCTCGATTATGGAGGTGATAAAGAGTTCGACGTAAAGAGTTATGTCGATGCAAGCTTAACACCTATCCGGATAGCTCTGAGTAGAAATACCGGACACGTATAATGGAGCAACTTTTAGTATAGCTCCAAGTAGAACAGTTATTTGGAATAGCTCCAAATAGAGCGTGGTAGCTACATCTAGGAGATGACATAGAGATTTGTAAAGCACACACGGATCTAAAAGGTTTAGACCCGTTGACTATAACCTCTCTCACAAGCATAACATGATCAAACCCAGAACTCATCGAGTGTTAATCACATGGTAAATGTGAACTAGATTATTGACTCTAGTAAACTCTTTGGGTGTAAGTCACATGGGGATGTGACCTTGAGTGTTAATCACATATCGATGTGAACTAGATTATTGACTCTAGTGCAAGTGGGAGACTGTTGGAAATATGCCCTAGAGGCAATAATAAAAGTATTATTATATTTCCTTGTTCATGATAATTGTCTTTTATTCATGCTATAACTGTATTATCCGGAAATCGTAATACACGTGTGAATACATAGACCACAATATGTCCCTAGTGAGCCTCTAGTTGACTAGCTCGTTGTGATCAACAGATAGTCATGGTTTCCTGGCTATGGACATTGGATGTCGTTGATAACGGGATCACATCATTAGGAGAATGATGTGATGGACAAGACCCAATCCTAAGCATAGCACAAAGATCGTGTAGTTCGTTTGCTAGAGCTTTTCTAATGTCAAGTATCTTTTCCTTAGACCATGAGATTGTGCAACTCCCGGATACCGTAGGAGTGCTTTGGGTGTACCAAACGTCACAACGTAACTGGGTGGCTATAAAGGTGCATTACAGGTATCTCCGAAAGTGTCTGTTGGGTTGGCACGAATCGAGACTGGGATTTGTCACTCCGTGTAAGCGGAGAGGTATCTCTGGGCCCACTCGGTAAGACATCATCATATGCGCAATGTGACCAAGGATTTGATCACGGGATGATGTGTTACGGAACGAGTAAAGAGACTTGCCGATAACGAGATTGAACAAGGTATAAGGATACCGACGATCGAATCTCGGGCAAGTACAATACCGCTAGACAAAGGGAATTGTATACGGGATTGATTAAGTCCTTGACATCGTGGTTCATCCGATGAGATCATCGTGGAACATGTGGGAGCCATCATGGGTATCCAGATCCCGCTGTTGGTTATTGACCGGAGAACGTCTCGGTCATGTCTACATGTCTCCCGAACCCGTAGGGTCTACACACTTAAGGTTCGATGACGCTAGGGTTATAAAGGAAGTTTGTATGTGGTTACCGAATGTTGTTCGGAGTCCCGGATGAGATCCCGGACGTCACGAGGAGTTCCGGAATGGTCCGGAGGTAAAGATTTATATATGGGAAGTCCTATTTTGGCCACCGGAAAATGTTCGGGATTTTTCGGTATTGTATCGGGAAGGTTCTAGAAGGTTCCGGAGTGGGGCCCACCTGCATGGGGGGACCCACATGAACGTGGGTAGTGGGGGCAAGGCCCCACACCCCTGGTCAAGGCGCACCAAGATCCCCCCTTAGAAGGAATAAGATCATATCCCAAAGGGATAAGATCAAGATCCCTAAAAGGGGGGGATAGCAATCGGTGGGGAAGGAAATGATGGGATTTCTTTCCTCCCACCTTTGCCAACGCCCCAATGGACTTGGAGGGAAAGAAACCAGCCCCCTCCACCCCTATATATAGTGGGGAGGCGCATGGGAGCTTCACCCTTGCCCCTGGCGCAGCCCTCCCTCTCCCAAGTGCTCCTCCTCTCTCGCGGTGCTTGGCGAAGCCCTGCAGGATTGCCACGCTCCTCCACCACCACCACGCCGTTGTGCTGCTGCTGGATGGAGTCTTCCTCAACCTCTCCCTCTCTCCTTGCTGGATCAAGGCTTGGGAGATGTCACCGGGCTGTACGTGTGTTGAACGCGGAGGTGCCGTGCGTTCGGCACTTGATCATCGGTGATTTGAATCACGACGAGTACGACTCCATCAACCCCGTTCACTTGAACGCTTCCGCTTAGCGATCTACAAGGGTATGTAGATGCACTCTCCTTTCTACTCGTTGCTGGTCTCTCCATAGATAGATCTTGGTGATACGTAGGAAATTTTTTAAATTTCTGCTACGTTCCCCAACAGTTGTGTGATGAGATAACACAGGCCAAGGAGGAGCTGAATGCAGAGAACGTCAGGATGGCCACAGAGCTGGCTTCCCTAGATGTTTAGGCACAACGGATTCAGTCAGAGGCCTTCTGGCTTTCGATAGAATAAAACTCTTCAAATGAAGTCATGAGGAGGAGGCATCAGTCTCGTCTACCTCCGGTTTACGAGGCGAGAAACCTCTTTTGCACGCTTGGAGCAGGGACCAGTAACCAACCAAAGATAAACCGGGTTGAAGTGCCTGGGGCTGGAGCGCCGGCTCAACCGCGCACGATGGAGCTTCCTCGTCTGAATAATACTCCACCTCAGTATGTGCCGACACCACCGGGCCATTATTCTAATCCCTTGGATAACATGATTGCTACGATGACACTGTTGGCGGCTCTGCCGGTTGAGAGTGAATCACCAGCAGCGATGGAAGTACAACAAGCCAGGGAGCTGCTCCAGATAGCTGTGGCTCAACAGGCGGCTTATTCATACAGTCGGGACCGTATCCACTCCACGCCACATCCGAGCAAAAGTTATAGCAGGCATATTGATGAACCGTCCGTGTCAAGCAGTGGACGAAACCGCAACTCGCCTCGTGGGCATGAGCCGGTGCACGGTGGAGGTAATGCTCAGAATGTTGTGGATCAGGGTAGAGCGCGTCGGGAGGCTGAGCTGGCGGCTCAATACGCAGCTCATCAACATTCTCCGGCTCATCCGACAACCTCGGTGGAAACAGGCATAACCTTCAGAACTTTGGGTGTGCCATGCTTAGTGCTGGCTCAGCATAATGAATGTTTGCCTAAGGATTTCAACAGTCCTCGCAAGGTGCCTAACTACACAGCTGATTTACCCCCTGAGGCATGGGTTGAGAGTTATGAGATGGCCATGGAACTATTGGATGTTAGTGATGCTGCATGTGCTAAGTATTTCACCATGATGTTGGATGGAACAACTTGTACTTGGTTGAAAGGGTTGCCTGCTAACTCCATTGGGTCATGGGCCGAGTTAAAAGCCCGGATTATTCAGAATTTTAAAGATACATGCAAGCAACCTATGTCAATTGTGGATCTGGACGCCTGTGTCCAAGAAGAGGGCGAGTCAACAACCCATTGGGTGCGCCATGTCTCATCTATCCTGCACTCGTCGGATCATATCAATACCGGCTCAGCAGTCTTGATGTTAGAGAAGAATTGCCGATTTATGCCCCTTAAACAGAAACTGGGGCGGCTCAAGCGCCACTGCAGCGACATGGGGGAGTTGATGGTGGCTCTGGTTAAGTATGACGACTCTGATGGTACCAAGGACCCCGAGTCTAATGATGAAAAGCCGGAAAAGGGAAAGAAGAGTGGCAACACCAAGGGGCAGCATCATAACCCGGCAAGTCATGGGGGCAATGGTAAGCGCAAGGCTGATAATAGTTTGGATTTTGTGGCCAATACCAACACGCAGAATTATAACAGCCTCTTAAGGGGAGGCCGGCTCAGTCTGGAGGAGGAGAAGTCAACCTAGAGTAGTGATGAACCAGCCGTGTCCAAGGCACAGAACAAAGGAAAGGCTATCTAAACATTTGTGGAAGGATTGCTTTATCATGAAGCACTTCAAAGAGTCTCATGTTTTCCAGCACACCCATGGCCCGATTGGCGGCTCAGGTTCGGCTCACAAAGTCCGGGTTATGGTGGCGGCGGTTCTAATTCCGGTTTCCAGGGCCACCAACACCATCAAGGTAATCAGGGTGGTTATAATCAACAATCTGGTCAAGGGGCTCAGCAGCAGGCGAAGTCTGGTTATCAAAGTAATCTAAAGGAGTTGAATAGTGGGCAGTACCACGCCTTCGCCACAAGTTTATGCAAGCGGGATCAGAAGCTCCATAAAAGGGATGTGAACGCCGTTGAGACGGCTTTACTTGCAATGGTCTAAGCAGCCCATTATGTGGAGTCGAGAGGATCATCTGCCCCGGGTTGATAATCCGGGTCACTTGGCTTTGGTGTTGGCGCCTCAAGTTGGTGGATATAAATTCACGAAGGTACTCATGGAAGGGGGTAGCAGCATTAATACCCTTTACTATGATACTTTCCGTTGCATGGGGTTGACTGACAAAAGTCTTAAGCCATCCAATTATTTTTTCCATGGAGTGGTGCCTGGTAAGTCGGCGTATCCTGTAGGCAAGATTGATCTGGAAGTAGCCTTTGGGGATTTACATGATTCCAGGGCCGAGAGACTGACCATTGAAGTGTTCAAGATTAAAAGCCCGTATCACGCTTTGTTTGACAGCCGGCTTATGCCAAGTTCATGGGACAGCCGTGTTATGTTTATCTGCAGCTCAAGATGGCAGGTTAAAAGGGGACCATCATAGTGCATGGAAGCCAGAAAATATCTTTGGAGTGTGAAGAATGTGACGCTGCTTATGCTGAGTCTGTCTGTTCAACAGAGGAATTGAAGTTCTACAAAGACAATGTTGATCCTGAGGATATGACATCTTTGAAAAATCCAACTACGGAGCATGATCCGGTATTGAAGTTTAAGTCGGCCAATGACACTAAGCTAGTTGACTTTGTTCCTGGTTATTCATCCAAGCAGTTCAGTATCAGTGCTAACCTGGATCCAAAATAGGAAAGCATGCTCATCGAGTTCATCCGTGAAAACGGGACATCTTTGCATGGAAACCTTCTGATATGCCAGGTGTACCGAGGGAACTCGCTGAGCACACACTTAATATTGATCCAAAGTTTAAGCTGGTCAAGCTATTCCTTCATTGCTTCAATGAGGAGACGCGTAAGGCCATTGGTGAAGAAGTGGCTCGGCTCTTGGCGGCTGGGTTCATTATTGAAGTCTTTCGTCCTGAGTGGTTGGCTAATCTGGTGCTGGTACTTAAGAAGAGTGGCACTTGGCATATGTGTGTGGACTACACAGACTTAAACAAGGCCTGTCCGGCTGATCCTTTTTCTCTCCCTCGTATTGATCAAATCATTGATGCTACGGCGGGTTGTGAGCGTTTGAGTTTTTTGGATGCTTATTCTGGTTATCATCAGATCAAGATGGCAGTTAAGGACCAGGAGAAGACGACTTTCATCACTCCTTTTGGAGCCTTCTGTTATGTGTCTATGCCTTTCGGGCTCAAGAGTGCCCAGGAAACTTACCAGCGTTGTGTGCAGAATTTTTTCATGATCAGATTGGGTGTAATGTTCATGCTTATGTGGATGATATTGTGGTGAAATCTAGAAAGAAGGAAACTTTGATAGATGATTTGAAGGAGACCTTGGACAATCTCCGGGTCTATAAAATGATTCTTAACCCGACCAAGTGTGTTTTTGGTGTGCCAGCGGGCAAGCTTTTGGGCTTTCTGGTTTCTCAACGGGGTATTGAAGCTAACTCGGCAAAAATTAAGGCTATTACTTCCCTGGCTAAGCTGGCGTGTGTCAATGATGTTCAGCATTTGGCAAGTTGTATTGCGGCTTTAAGCCGGTTAATCAGCCGGTTTAGAGAGAAGGCTATTCCTTTGTATCAGATGATGAAAAAGATAGATAATTTTGTCTAGAGTGATGCTAATGAGGAATTTCAAGCCTTGAAGAAACAGCTGGCTGAGCCGCCGGTTCTTGCTGCTCCTACTGATAAAGAGCCGTTGTTATTATACGTGGCTGCTAATGCCCGGGCTGTCAGCATAGCTATTGTGGTGGAATGGAAGGAAGCAGGCAAGGAATATCCAGTTCAGAGGCCGGTCTATTACATCAGTGAAGTGCTTATTGAATCCAAGCAGAGATATCCGCATTGGCAGAAGCCTGTTTATGGGGTGTTCATGGCTAGTCGAAAGCTCAAGCAGTATTTCTTCGGTCATCCTATCACTGTGGTTAGTTCTGCCCCTTTAGGGGATATTATTCGAAATAGAGAAGCCACAGGTAGAGTAGCCAAGTGGGCTATTGAGCTTGGACCTCATGGTTTGAAATATATACCTCGCACGGCCATAATAACCCAAGCACTTGTGGATTTCATCAATGACTGGACAGAGCTGCAGATGCCTGAAGAGAAGCCAGATAACACATATTTGACTTTTCACTTTGATGGTTCCAGGCAATTGGAAGGCTCGGGGGCTGGAGTTGTCTTAGCTTCCCCTCGAGGTGACAAGTTTTGTTTTGTTTTAAGGTTGATGTTTCCTTGTACTAACAATGCAGCAGAGTATGAAGCCTTGCTCCATGGTCTTTGGATGGCTAAGGAGATGAATTTAAGCCGAGTGAGATGTTTCGGCGACTTAGACTTAGTGGCTCAGCAAGTTTCGGGCAAATGGGATTCTAAGAATCCACTCATGGCGGCTTATCGCCGCGAGGTTGATACTATTGCTAGGCACTTCAAGGGTTATCATGTGGAACATATTGATCGCAGGAAAAATGAGGCGGCTGATGCCTTGAGCCGGTTGGGGTCCCAACGTAAGCCGGTAGCACCTAACACTTTTTTGGATATTCTACATAACCCCTCAGTTAAGTTGCCTACAGAGGAAGATCTTGCTATTCCTGACCCGGAGGCACAATTGGTGGCGGCTCTTCACACTATTCCTGATTGGACAGTTCCATATTTGGCTTATATCACCTGAGGTGAGTTACCTGAGGATGAAACCTTGGCCAGACAGATAACACGGCGGTCTAAATCGATGACAATTGTCAACGGAGAGTTACACCATTGCAGTGTTACTGGGGCGTTTCAATGTTGTGTCTCTCCTAGGGTCGTGAAATTCTTCGAGATTCATGAAGGAGATTGTGGTCATCATGCCAACTCTAAATCTCTCATGGCTAAAGCTTTTCATCATGGATTTTATTGGCTGACGGCTCATGCTGATGCAGAGGATTTGGTCAGTAAATGTGATGGTTGTCAGAAATTTTCACGGCGAGCTCACGTGCCGGCTCAAGAATTGAGGATGATTCCAATTACTTGGCCATTTGCAGTTTGGGGGATTGATATGGTTGGGCCTTTCAAAAGGTCCAAGGATAAGAAGACCCACCTTTTAGTGGCAGTTTACAAATTCACAAACTGGGTTGAAGCATAGCCGGTCACTAAGTGTGATGCGGCAACAGCAGTTCAGTTCATCAAAAAGGTGATTTTCCGTTTTGGTTTTCCCCATAGCATTATAACTGATAATGGCACTAATCTGTCCAAGGGTGCTATGAAAGGGTTTTGTCAACGTGAGCATATTCGACTTGATGTATCCTTAGTGGCTGACCCCAATCCAATGGTCAAGCTAAGAGAGCCAACCAAGAAATTTTGAGAGGCATCAAGCCCCGGTTTATGATTCCTATGCAGAGGACGCCGGGTTTTTGGGTGGAGGAGTTACCCTTAGTGTTATGGAGTATCAATACTACCCCCAACAGGTCTACGGGTTACACGTCTTTCTTCATGGTTTACCGAGCAGAGGCGGTTCTCCCTAGTGACATCCGTCACGACTCGCCCTAAGTGGTGGCTTACGTTGAAGCTAATAATTAAAAAGCACGTCAGGATGCACTTGATCTGTTAGATGATGAGTGTGACCTCGCGGAGGCTCGTTCGGAGATTTACCAACAAGATCTGCGCCGTTATCATGGCCGCCGGGTTAAGACCAGAACCTTTCAAGAAGGTGATTTGGTGCTCCGGCTTATCTATGATCAAACTGATATGCACAAGCTATCCCCACACTGGGAAGGACCCTTTGTGGTCAGCAGGAATCTGAACAATGGGTCATATTACCTTATCGATGTTCGAGACCATAAGGACTCATGCAAGTCGGAGGAGGAGACCCGCCGGCCGTGAAATATTGCTCATGTTCGGCCTTACTATAACTGAGCCACCGGCTCTTGTGATGTACATATTTTTGGCAATGTATATATTATGATGAATATAATAAAGCCAGCATGCCTGATAATTCAGGGCCTCTATCGTTTTACTTTTTCAAAATTGAGTCTTTATTATCATCTTACTTAAAGAGGCTTGACGCCCAAATTACAGGGACCAAAGAGAGTTGGATGCACATCATAGCTCAAACATAGGTACCCGCTGAGCACAGCTCAGAAATATATCACTTGGGGGCTTCTTGTTCAAAGAACACATCTGAAATTACCCTCTTGATAGGCATGGATGCCAGGTGTGTTCACCAAAAATCCGGGCTATCTAGCATGTATCCAAGATGCTCTTCGACTAGGTAATCTTGGATGACCTGCACTGTTCTTAACAAGTCAATCTTTTAAAGAGACCCTGAACTTGTTAAGGTTAAGACATTGATTGGGTCATGAAAGAGCCGGATTACAGAACGCAAGGAGAAGCTCACGCTGATAAGCCGCCTTCTTTGAAACTTGGTTAAACTGGCCTGTTTTGCACGAGGCTATTCCCACCCTGCCATACTCTCGATAAGTTAACCTTTTAAAGACCTTGAACTTATCCAGGTTAAAATGCCGATTGGGTCATGTGAAAGCCGACTCACAGAAAGCGCGGATACTCCAGCGGCTATCATGCTAGTTTCATTGAAGAATAAAATTTTTGCTTGGCGGCCTAAAAAAGCCTTGTATTTTTTGGATTTATATCACCTCCTTTCTCTTACCATATGGTTGTTACAAGCTGGGCCAAGCAGCCTTCTCTATGTCGCATATTTGAGCATTGTTGGGTTTTTAACCCAGCCTGGCTGTTGATTATAAGTCGCCAGTGTATGATGCTTTTATGTACTTAGAAGTGCAGTTTTCTACGTCTTGGGATATTACCACTTCCTTCATATGGCATTGTAAGTCGGCAATATGTGACAATTGAATAGGGCATTATGTGCTCAAAATTTGGGTTATCACCCTTACTGCACTGGTATCATAAGCCGGCAGTACGATTAAATATCACAGGTATGATATTTTTTGTTATGATTTTATATGGTTATGATTAAACCAGGCCTGGTTATGAACTGTTCTAGTCACGAGTGGCTTTATATAGAGTATTATTACCCGTCCTGTGGTAGACCGCAGGACACTTGTGTCGGTGGGAAACGACACCTATGGGGTCACGAGGATCCCTTCTGTGGTTGCGGGGCACGGGATTGTGAGAAGAGCAGGATTAGCAATCAGCACAAGGATCGTTTACCGAGGTTCGGGCCACGAGGATGCGTAAAACCCTAGTCCTGCTTTGGTGGATGTATTGAGTGTTTGTGAGATCCTGAACTAGCTACGGTGGTTGCATGGTTCAAAAGAGCCAAATCCCCCTCCAGTACGCCATGGGCCTCCTTTTATAGTCGAAAGGGGCTGCCACAGTGGCACACATGAGGTGGAAAGGCCTATAGTGCTATGAGCTTATCGCTCTATTACAGGACAAGGTGCATTTAATGCATAGCTTAGGTGTCCTCTTGCTTTATCAGGGACGGGAGCGAGGCCTGTCCCGTCCGTCGCCGCTCCTCCTCGCTTTGAACGCGCCCTGGCCAGCGATGCATGCAGCGCCATGTAGGCAGGCAAGCAGCTGAGGTGGCACGGTGGTGGAGCCTCCACAAAGATCATGCTGCCACGCAGGCATGTGCTGAGTTGGCATGCAAGCTGCATGTTGCCACGCAGGTGCCTGCCCAGCTGATTGGGCTGGCAGCTGCATGTGAAGTGTGGTGGAGATTTGGTTGGTGCGGGCCTGGCAGTGGCCCCGCTGACACCCTTGGGAAGGGTCTTGTCGGGTGGCCCGGCAAGGGTCTTGCCAGGTGTCCCGGCAAGGTTCTTGCCGTGGCGCGCTGTCATCCCTGGCAAGGATCTTGCTGGGGGTCTTGTGGATTTCCTTGGTAAGAATCTTGTCGAGGATTGTTGCCTTCCAATCCTCATCTGATCTTGAATATTCTTTGTCTTCACAAGGATGTGCATGCCACCATGGAGGTGCCTCCCGAGCCCTGGACCAACGTGGTTGATGGTGTTGGAGACCGTGGGTTCGAGGATGGCTCACTCCGCTGGTGTGGGTGAGCCGTCCCGACAAGGGCCTCTCCGGGGAAACCTGCTTCATCCATCTACTCTCTGCGGTCTCGGTCTTTGGCATTGTGCTGATCATCTTGCGGCTTCGCCTCCTCCCCTTTGCCTTGCTAAGTGTGGCTTCGGCCCGTGGCTCCGACTGCCCGCGCACAAGTAAGGGGTACAAAGGAGTGCCCCTACTTTAGTACACCGACAGGAGCCCCCGGGCCTGGGCCACACATATGCACAAGGCGTTGTTTGGGCCTGGCTCAAAACGGTGTGCGGGCAGGCGGGGCGGTTTTTATCGCAGTAACTATCCATCTGCCGCGCTTCCCCATGACCCGCGTTGAATGCGCGACGTGGGGGTCGCGGGTGCGTGCGTGACCAAAGCGCGCTGGCGTCATCTTGTGGTGGATAGTAAAGAGGCGGCTTGCGTGTCTCCTTGAGACCGCAGGGCCACTGCTCATTTACTACCCTTACTTGGGAACCGTCGCTCCACGCGTCCCATTGCGCCCGTCTCTTGTGCCACGTTTGCTGCGTGCATGACGCAGAGCAAATGACAGGTGCGCGGGATACGGGAAGTCACGCACACGTGGGTCGATTCCCACGCGCCTTCAAATGAGCGGGGAGGGCGGTCGACGGCCCTGCCCGTTGTCACTTCGTCGAGCCAGAATGGCCGAAAGGGGCGGCCTTGCCCTGCCCCCGCTCCTTTATAAGGAGGGGAATGGGAGATGGAGCTGGATCCGCCGCAGGCGCTGCGGCTGCATATGAGGTGCTGTGGGAACAACAACACAAGGGCCGACGTCGAGTTCCCCGCCCCTCAAGTCATGTATCTTCGCCGAGGGTGGAAGACTTTTGCCCGCATCCAGAGCCTGACGGAGGTGCTCACTCTCCATTTCAAATTAATGGAGAACGGCCGCCTCTCCGTCAAGGTCTTTGGGCACTTCGGGACTCGTTTAAGGTGCTTTGTGGAGAGCTCCTCTGACGATGAAGATTCCTCCTCGAGCGAGAGTGGCGAGGAGGACAGCGGCAGCGACAACGAGGGTAGCGGGCGTCAGGATGATGGGTCCGACTAAGCATCGGGCGCCGCTCCGGGCGACATGGGCGACCCCATCATCCTGAACTTCTCGGGGTCGCCTCCTTCGGCGACTGGCGTAGGGATGCTGGAGAAGGCGAAGAAGGCAGGAGGCAGTCCGTCAAGTCGGAGTATGATGGCACCGATGCCTTCATAGCATACTGATGGACTGCCGCTTCATCTTCCAGCTCTTCCTTCGGCGCCACCACCGCCAACCCTCTCCTAGACGACCGCCGGCATGTTCTCTTGGCGCCTTCTGCTGCTCGTACCTCGCCAAGGCGCCCCTTTTGCCCTTTTGCATTCTTGTTTCATTTCCTGAGGAGAGGGACAAGAAAGGGATTATAGGCACCTTATCTTTTTCCAACTTGTAAGCCTACGGGCCTTACTTAGATCTAAAACATGTAATCTTCATGTTCATGTTTATATTCCATACAACTGTACCTGTATGGAACGTATTAATGGAAAAGGGGGCTTGTCGGGTCTTGTTTGTGCGTGTGGGCAAAGCCCATACCAAGGAACATATCCTTGTTATTTTTAATATAAACACCACTACCAGACAGCAGGCCTTGTCGTTCCCCCACTCTATTTGTCCATACTCATGCCTTTGGCGGAGGCAGGGACGAAGTGGGGGTGGGCCCTATGCTTGCTTCCTTGCCACCGCGACTACAACCATATTCTGAACCAAGAAGCTCTTGGGTGATAGGAACGAGGGGAGCACGGCAGCTTTGGAACAAAATGAAGTTCCATGCGTCCCAAGTTTTATAGGGAAATGCACGACAAGGAATGGGAAAACTTATCTGAATCTGCAGCCCCTGGCAAACCTGACTTGCCGTGGGTGGACCCTCGTGTCTTTAGCTCTAGGCAAGCTTAGCTTGCCGGGTCCGGAGCGCCGACTTGTTCTCTTCCGTCCTCTTGGCTTGGCGGAAACATTCATGTACCATGCACATCAAAGAGGATAGATAGGAACAAAATGACGCAAGCTCGACCTCTATGCTAGGGGTTAGTCGCCGCTAAGCATTATCAACCCTAACCGAGGGAGGGACTCAATCTAGCATGCATGCTATAACTTAGGGCGCCAGCGCTTCGTTTATTTATGCTCAGGGTCTGCGCCTTGCTTTGTACGAAGGGTTACATGCCTTGCCGGCAAGGCTTGTACAAAAGGTGGTTTGCCGGGAGGCTCGACAGCCGCGCCTTATGGGTAAAGCTTGCGAAGATGCTCGATGTTCCAGGAGTTGCTCACTGGAATGGCATCTTCGGTCTCCAGGCGGACTGCGACGGGCCTGGTGACTCGTGTTACCCAATAAGGGCCTTCCCACTTCGGTGTCAACTTGTTGGAATTCTTGGCTGACTGAACGTGCCGAAGAACAAGGTCGCCTTCCTCAAAGCTCCGGGCACGAACCTTGCGGCTATGGTAGCGGTGCAAGGCTTGCTTGTAGCGTGCTTCTCTCGCATCTGCCCAGAGACGATCTTCCTCAACGAGCGTTGTGTCATCTTGCCGCAATTGCTCTTGCTCAAGCTCATCATAAGCAAGCACTCGAGGTGACCCGTATATGAGTTCCGTGGGGAGAACTGCTTCTGCCCCGTAGACCAGGGCAAAGGGTGTCTGGCCGGTGGCTCAATTTGGCGTTTTCCTGATCGACCAAAGAACCGTCGGCAACTCGTCAATCTAGTGCCTTCCACTCTTGTGCTGCCTGTCAAAAGTCTTCGTTCTTAAGCCCCGCAGAACATCAGCGTTTTATCTTTCTGCTTGGCTGTTGCTTCGTGGGTGTGCCATGGAAGCAAAACAGACCTTGCTGCCGAGATCCTCAATGTACTGCATGAAGGCGTGGCTTGTGAACTGTGTGCTGTTGTCGGTGATGATCCTGCTGGGTACCACAAAACGGCACACTAGCCCCTTGAAGAACTTGATGGCTGACTGCGCTGTGACCTTCCACACTGGTTCCACCTCTGGCCACTTTGTGAACTTGTCGATTGCAACGTACAAGTATTCAAAGCCCCCGACGACACGAGGGAAAGGGCCCAATATGTCGAGCCCCCAGACCGAGAAGGGCCAGCAGAGAGGGATGGTTTGAAGGGCTTGAGCTGGTTGATGAAGCTTCTTTGAATGGAACTGGCACGCTTCACACTTGGTTACTAGTTCCGTCGCATCCTGGAGGGCAGTGAGCCAGAAGAAACCTTGCCGGAAAGCCTTGCCAGCAAGGGATCTCGACCCTATGTGGGAGCCACATATGCCTCCATGTATCTCTACCAACAGCTCTAGTCCTTCCTCTCGGGAGATGCACTTCAATTTCACCCCATTCGGTCTTTTTCTGTACAAGACGTTGTCAACGAATTGGTATAGAGCAGACCGGCGGGCTACTCTCTCTGCCTCTTCCTGCTCCTCAGGAACCTCTCCTTATTGGAGGAATCGGATGGTGTGCTGTGCCCATGCCGGAGCCCGTGGCTCGACGACAAGGACCAAAGTCATCTCTTCTGCCACGGGAGCGGCCGTCTCTACGGCGATGGACTGAGGCCCTACCGGAGTCGGTTGCCGTGCGGCAGGATCGGTATCCACGGCAACATCTTCACCAGCGGCTCCGGGGAGCTCGATGGGGAAGTACTTGCCGGGGCCCAGCTTCCTCCGCTTGTTCTCCCCGGTTGATGGTTCGACGGATGGTTGACTTAACCGAAGAACAAAAGTACCTAGTTCCACAGGTAGCTTGAGGGCGGCGCGCTTTGACAGGTAGTCGGCGATGTCATTTTCCGTCCGAGGGACATGCTCTGCTCGTATACCATCAAAGCACTCCTCTAGTTTCCTCACTTCATCCACGTAAGCTTCCATTAACGGGCTTTGGTATCTTTGTTGATCAGCCTGACGACGAGCTGTGAATCACCCCTGACGATGAGCTTTTTGACTTTGAGGTCCGCCGCGATCCTGAGACCGGCAAGCAAGCCCTTGTACTCGGCGGTGTTGGTGTCTTGGAGGTCGCCACACCGTCGTATGGCGGCAGGACGACGCCCCTGGAGGGGCCCGCGCCGCCTGCGGGGGCCCCGACTCTGTCTCTGGAGCTCGCGACGCGTGGCTCGTCGCCTGGCGTATGAATGACGCAGCTCACCAGGCCTAGACTGCCAGGGTGAAGTGGATTTTCGCGGGCCGTGCCACGGGTTCTCTCCACGACTGGCCCGCTACTGGTCTGCACCGGTACTGGCAGTCTGGTCTTGGACGAACTGATCACCGTGGTCGTCTTCTTCTTAGGAGCCATGGCGATGAAGAACTGCTAGGCCAGATTCTCACAATCGCGCCCCTACCTGGCACACCAAAGATGTCGGTGGGAAATGACACCTATGGGATCACGAGGATCCATTCTGCGGTTGCGGGGCATGGGATTGTGAGAAGAGCAGGATTAGCAATCAACACAAGGATCGTTTACCTAGGTTCGGGCTGCGAGGATGCGTAAAACCCTAGTCCAGCTTTGGTGGATGTATTGAGTGTTCTTGAGCTCCTGTACTAGCTACGGTGCTTGCATGGTTCAAAAGAGCCGAATCCCCCTCCAGTACGCCATGGGCCTCCTTTTATAGTCAAAAGGGGCTGCCACAGTGGCACATAGGGGGTGGAAAGGCCTACAGTGCTATGAGCTTATCGCTCGTAGTACAGGACAAGGCGCATTTAATGCGTAGCTTAGGTGTCCTCTTGCTTTATCGGGGACGGGAGCGAGGCCTGTCCCGTCCGTCGCCGCTCCTCCTCGCTTTGACACGCGCCTTGGCTAGCGATGCATGCGGCGCCATGTAGGCAGGCAAGCAGCTGAGGTGGCGCGGTGGTGGAGCCTCCACGAAGATCTGCATGCCGCCACGCAGGCGTGTAAGGAGTTGTCCTGGAAGCTGCATGTTGCCACGCAGGTGCCTGCCCAGCTGGTTGGGCTGGCAGCTGCATGTGAAGAGTGGTGGAGATTTGGTTGGTGCGGGTGATAATCCCCAAGTGCAGGGAATCATCATAGCAATTCCCAAAGGTGGAAGCGATAAGTATGGAGTGTCGAACCCACAAGAGCTAAAGGTAAGATCAATATTCTCTCAAGCCCTATCTGCCACTGATACGACTCTACGTGCATCGAATATTTGCTTCCAACTAGAAACAAGAAATAAAACTGTGTTGTGGGTATGAAGAGGATAACTTTGTATGACATCGGAGAGCTAAAATATAAAATCAGGTGCTTTTATCATAAAGTTAGAATATATTACTAAATAATATAAATAGCAAGTGTGGAATAATGGTGGATCGGTGTGCGGAATTGTCCTAAGCAATTATTAACAAGATCGATAGTCGTCATTGCAATTTCATATGAGGGAGAGGCATAAACTAACATACTTTTCCTACTTGGATCATATGCACTTATGATTGGAACTCTAGCAAGCATCCGCAAATACTAACGATTCATTAAGGTAAAACCCAACCATAGCATTAAAGCATCAAGTCCCCTTTTATCCCATACGCAACAACCCCCTTACTCGGGTTTAAGCTTCTGTCACTCTAGCAACCCACTATAAGCAAATCATGAACGTCTTTGCAACACCCTACAACGGGAATCCCTCATGCTTGCGCGACACGAAGGGCACCATAGGACAGCACCAAAATAAAACATACTACCAATCTAGATCATCAATCAACTCAAAGACAAAAGATATCTACTCAAAACATCATAAGATGGCAACACATCATTGGATCATAATATGTGGCATAAAGCACCATGTTCAAGTAGGGATTACAGCGGGGTGTGGGAGGGTGGACGGCGTAAAAGAGATGAGGATGGAGATGATGATGGTGATGTTGATGAAGACGATCACCGCGGCGATGATTCCCTCCTGATGGCACTCCGGTGCCACCAAGAGAGAGTAGGAGAGGTTCTCCCCCTTGTGCTTCCTCCTCCATGGATTTCCCCCTCCGGTCCTTGGCCTTCATGGCAATGATGGCCCCTCCAAGATCCTCCTCCATGGCCTCCTGTGATGATGGCCCCCTCCGGCAGGGTGCCAGAGAGGGCCTAGATTGATTTCTCGTGGCTACAGAGGCTTGCGGCAGCGGAACTTCCGATCTAGGTTAATTCCCGAAGGTTTCTCTATTTATAGGATTTTTTGGCGTTGGTTTCACATCAGGGAGGTCTCCGGGCTGTCCACGAGATAGGGGGCCACGCCCTAAGGGGGGGGGGGCTGGGTGCGCGGCCCCCACTCTCGTGGGTAGCCCGGGACTCTTCTGGCCCAACTCCGATGCTCCGTGGTCTTCTTTTGGTCCATAAAAATCCTCAAAAATTTGCACGTCAATTGGACTCCGTTTGGTATCCCTTTTCTGTAAAACTCAGAAACAAGGAGAAAATAGAAACTGGCACTGGGCTCTAGGTTAATAGGTTAGTCCCAAAAATCATATAAAATGACATATAAATACATATAAAACATCATAGATGGATAATATAATAGAACGAATACTTCATAAATTATAGATACGTTGGAGACGTATCAGCATCCCCAAGCTTAATTCTTGCTCATCCTCGAGTAGGTAAATGATAAAAGCAATAATTTATGAAGTGTGAATGCTAGAAGGTGCACAAGTTTGATCAATGATAATTTTAATCACCTTTTCTAGCATCAATATGTGTCATAATAGTATCTTATCTCATAAAACTTTTCATGATCAAGTAACAATCTATTCACGATGTCAAGTATGGTTCAGAAACTTCATTGAGAACTAACAAACTATAATCTCAGTCATTGAAGCAATTGCAATTTATCATAACATCAGAAAGAGTCAAGAATAGAGCTTTTCTGCAAGTCCACCTACTCAACTATCATATAGTCTTCTACAATTGCTAACACTCACGCAATACTTGTGGTTATGGAATTTCAGCCGGACACTGAGAAAGATAGGGGCTTATTGTGTTGCCTCCCAATGTATTCACCTTTAGGTGATGTCAACAACAATAGCCCATGCTAACTTACATCCAATTGGATATATATATATCATGATCTTTCAAACACGAAGAGCTTGCCAAAGGATAAAAATGAAAAAGGTAAAGGTGAGGATCACCTTGACTCAAGCATAAAGTAAAAACATAAAGTAAAAGATAGGCCCTTCGTAGAGGGAAGCAGAGGTTGTCATGCGCGTTTAGGGTTGATGCACAAAATCTTAATGCAAAAGAACGTCACTTTATATTGCCCCTTGTATGTGGACCTTTATTATGCAGTCCGTCGCTTTTATTACTTCCACAACAAGATCGTACAAAGATTATTTTCTCTGCACTAATAAGTCATACATATTTAGAGAGCAATTTTTATTGCTTGCACCGATGACAACTTACTTGAAGGATCTTACTCAATCCATAGGTAGGTATGGTGGACTCTCATGGCAAAACTGGGTTTATGGGTATTTGGTAGCACAAGTAGTATCTCTACTTGGTGCAAGGAATTTGGCTAGCATGAGGGAGAAAGGCAAGCTCAACACGTTTGGAAGGTCAGTGACAATATACTTTAACTGAGATGTCGGAAAACATAAACCATTACGTTGTCTTCCTTGTCCAACGTCAACTCCTTTAGCATGTCATACTTAATGAGTGCTTCACAATCATAAAAGATGTCCAAGATAATATATTTGTATGTGAACCTCTCTTTCCTTATTACTTCCTATTAATTGCAACGATGACCAAACCTATGTTTGCCAACTCTCAACAACTTTTATGCCTCATACTTTCTATGTGTGAAGTCATCACTAACCATGTTATAAGCATATGAAACATATAAAAATTCAGATTTATGACATTCAATTCATTCCCCCATTTACTCATAAGATATACATGAAGCACATGAGTAAATGACAAACTACTCCAAAAGATATGAGTGAAGGACACTGAGTAGTCAAATAATTAACTAGCCATGGGAGGGTTCCCCTTTTTTATTCAATATTTCAGATCCAATGATTTTATTCAAACAACAAGTAAAACAAAATAAAATGACATTGCAAGGATTAGCACAACTCATGTGAAGAAGCAAAAACTTAGGCTCAACCGATACTAACCGATAGTTGTTGAAGAAGAAAGGTGGGATGCCTAACGGGGCATCCCCAAGCTTAGATGCTTGAGACTTCTTGGAATATTATCTTGGGGTGCCTTGGGCATCCCCAAGCTTGAACTATTATATCTCCTTAATTCCTCTCATATCATGGTTTCTCTTTTTATCAAAAGCTTCATCCACACCAAACTCAACAAGAACTTGTGAGATAGGTTAGTATAAACCAATGCAAAACCTTATCATTTTCTACTGTAACAAAACACTAAAATTATTATTCAACATTGCATACTAAATGTCTCTTCATATTTAATACTCCTATCCTCAAATAGAATCATTAAACAAGCAAACATATGCAAACAATGCAAACATAACAGCAATCTGTCAAAACAGTACAGCCTGTAAAGAATGCAAGAGTATCAATACTTCCCTAAATCCAAAAATTATGAGATAAAATTCCCACTGTACTATATTTATGAGAGCTCATTATGCAAAAAGTTTCAACATTATATCATGCTCTTACTTTTCTAGGAAATTTTTGCAACAGCGGTAAACTTTCTGTTTTCAAACAGCAACATGTATACTAGCAAAATAAACATGGTAAAGGCTGTCCTTGACATTTTTATTGAAAATAAAGATGCAAAACACTATTCTAAATAACAGAAAGTTAATACTAACAAAAGAAAATGACTCTCCAAGTAAAAAACATATCATGTGATGAATAAAAATATAGCTCCGAGTAAGATGTACCGATAGTTTTGAAGACGAAAGAGGGGATGCCTTCCGGGGCATCCCCAAGCTTAGGCGCTTGAGTATTCCTTGAATATTACCTTGGGGTGCCTTGGGCATCCCCAAGATTAGGGTCTTTCCACTCCTTATTCTCCTCATATCGATATCTCACCCAAAACTTGAAAACTCCAATCAAACAAAACTTAATGGAACTTCGTGAGATAGGTTAGTAAGATAAAGAGTAAACCATGCACTTTGGTACTATAAAAGACAAGGTTCATAATTGTTTTCACATAATGCCTAATGTAACATATCATTTATACCATTTATATTGAGAAATATAAGCCATAGAAACTAGAAAACACGCAAACTATGCGATGAAAACAGAATCTGTCAGAAACAAAACAATCTGTAATGATCTGAACAATAACCATACTTCTGCTACTCCAAAAATTACGAAATAAATTGGTGGACGTGAGGAATTTGTCTATTAATATCATAGTCTGATTTTTGGCCCTTTCTTTTTCTTTTGTTTTTCCGAGGTTTTTGCCTGAGTTTTCATTTATCCGTGGCTTTGTGGTCTGGAAACTAAAGAAGATGACCTCTTCTTTGCTTCCAGAGTGGCTTGTCATTTCCAAATATTTCCCTAGACCCTGTCATTTCCATCCTAGCCCAAATCCCAATATTCTTTTATTGGGAATATTCCTTTTCTATTAAAGGAATAACTCAAATTGCCCTAGGTTGTGAAGCAACCTATATTTCCATCACTCGTAAAATTCCCAAATAATTCTCGTAAATCGTTTGGGTCATATATCGATCAAATATGGCAAAACTTTTCATTGCCATGTTCAAAAATAATCCTCCAATAATTCATTCCCTATTCTGCCCTGAATGGCACTTTGTGAAGGAAGTGTCATTTATATTTCTCCTATACACTCCAAACCTTTTTGGGCATGTTTATATGTCCAAATAATTGCCCCAAACACAAGTTCAAATTTATTTGCCTAGCCAATCTTCCTCAGTGATTTTTCAAAGTTTCTGTCCAATAGAAGGCTTTGTGAAGGAAGTACTAGCTAGGAGTACCTAAATGAGTTGAACTTTTTGACACTCCTTAATGTGCTCATATTGACCCCTTCCACCCATTTGCAGCCCCATCCAATTATCTATGTGAGCACAGGAGCAAATCTTTGTTTCTGGCAATATTTTGAGGTTGTGAAGCAA
Source organism: Triticum timopheevii (assembly GCA_963921465.1). Classification (NCBI taxonomy): domain Eukaryota; kingdom Viridiplantae; phylum Streptophyta; class Magnoliopsida; order Poales; family Poaceae; genus Triticum; species Triticum timopheevii. The sequence continues at coordinate 295,334,427 of OY997264.1, read as the reverse complement.
GTATATTTTATATTGCTTCAAAAATCCTGATAAATTACCAGATCATTCGTCTACCCATAAACATTCCCTCCACCAATTTTGGCATCATTTCATTGATCCATTTAACCACCATAATTATTTCAAGTTTCTGTCCAGAGGAGATGTTTGTGAAGCAAGTACCATTTTGGCTTTGCCAAATGGTATGATACTTTGTGAGCATCTTTATATGACCTAATGACTAAGCCTTGCCCAATATAAGCCCTAGGTGACACTCCATGTGAGTGCACCATCATGATCTTCATTTCTGACCAGATTATGTGGTTGTTAAGCAACTACATTAAATCTTTATCCATTTACCCTCCCAACCTCCAGGATGAAAGTCCTTCTTTACCTCAACCTCCCAGACAACTCCATTTGACACAATCAAATCCCTGTTGAGCAGCAGTACACAATCAAGTTTAGTGCAATAAACTTCAGGTGTAAACTACCATCTTACCGTGTCACTTTTAACCAAACTACCACCACAGCTGCAACCTCCCCAGGAAGGACAAGCCCCCCGACATAGTTTTGCCGGCCGTGTGCCACTGTGATCACCAGTGCACGCGGTGACCATCGTTTTGGCATGCAGTGTGCGCGGCCAGAACGTCATTTCTGCTCGGGCCCCTCTCCCTCTTGGCGTCTTCGCGCTCTTGAGCATGTCTCACTGTTTTACCATATCATCGCCGTCCTCCTGGAGCCTTCTCCCCCTCCGTCAGCCCCTCCGTCAGCTGCCGTCACCGCGTGCCCACGGGCGCACTGTGGCCGACCGAGCCTTAATGGTGCTCGGCTTCTTCCTCCTCGTGTCCTCGAGCGCTGCTCATCTCCGTGACCTCTGCAGTTCGTCCACACCCCACTTCGTCGCCTTCCCCGTGCCCCCCGTGTTCGCTGGCCGTCGCCAGAGCCTCGGCCGGACGTGCACGGCAGCACCCGAGCCCATCTCCTCCGCCCCGCCTATAAATGGCCACCCTTGAGGCCATCCGAGCACTCCAGCAGCCTCCACCTCCTCCACTAGCTCTCCCCAGCCCCTTGCACGAGCTCCAGGAGCTCTCCTGCCCGCCATCGCCGCCATGGCTGTCGCCTCTGCCCTCACTCGATTCGGTCGAGCCCGAGCCCCTCCCCTCCTCTAGCCACCACCATCGCCTTCCCCACACTCCGGCGAGTCTCCCTGCCCTTTTCCCCGTCGTTGGAGCCCCTCCAGTGCCGTGCCCGATCCCAGCCGAAGCCCCGTCCGCCGTGGCCACGTTCTCGCCCTGCCCGCATCTCCCTGACGTTCGGGTGGTGGTGGGAGGGGTGCGCCTCGTCGTCCCGAGTACGCCGGTAGTCCAAGCTCCGCCGGAGGTGGCCCTAGTGGCCGGAGCGAGCGCCGGCGCCGGCGGCCTCTCCTCTGTTCTGCGTACGGCGTCAGGAGAGGGAGAGAGGAAGAAGAGAAGAGAGGAGAGAGAAGAGTGGATAAGGTGGGACCCACCTGTCAGCCACACAGGAGCCGGCCCCGCCACTGCCATGCTGGATAAGTGGAGACATAAAACGCCGAATACGCTTTCCAGTTTTCTGTTTTGGCCCAGTCTGTAAAATAAATGTTTACAGAGAGGTCCGTGACAGTAAAATTCTTATAACTTTTTAACCGTAACTCTGTTTGAGGTGAATCCAACGCTCACTTCTTTGTTTCGTCGAGCCCTTTCTGTTGTGTCATTTTCATTATGTTTTGGCACACTGAAAATGACCATTTTACCCTTGCCCTTAACCAGCCTCCTCCGAGAGAGAACGTTTTCCGGCGATTCTTTCCGCGGCTTCACCACACTTCTTCTCGGTGCCTTCTTCATCCCCAGGCGAGCCACAATACCCACTTGCATGATAGTCATGTAGTAGCCATGGTTTTCAACTTGAATATTTAATAAATATTTGCTTGTTGAAAAGTTGGTTATCGTTGTTCCGGTAATGTTCAGATTTGCATGTTCACTTTTGTGCTATGTTGTCTTATACTCTGTGATCATGTTATACCTGCTAGTATTACCTTTCATATGTTTATGCTGGTTAGTGGTACATGTTGATGTTGGAGATGGTCATGCTAGTCAGTATGTGATGTTCAGTGGATATGAGTTATTGTTGATATGGGGGATAGTTATGTGATACCCTCATGATGATGTTGATATCATGTTCATGTTATTTTATCATGCCTCAACATATTTGCATTCAAGCTTAACCGGATTAAATTGAACTTGAACACCTGTTGGCTGAGTTATGGTGCCGCTGAATCGGTGCTGACCAGTGCAACCACGCTTACCGGTATGGGACGGTCCTAACTAGGTCTATTGTATTGCCTCTCGCCAGTGCCTCCAACGAGGGAAGGTTATGGGCATGCTGTACCCTGGCCCGGTAGGCAAGCATAACCTTGTGTGCCTGTTGTTGAGTTAGTTTTTGGATCCGTGTCCCCATGTGGACGGGCCACGACGATGGTCGTTGTGTCTGGAGGTAGGCACGGGGCCACCCATGACTTAGCTCAGTGAAGAGTAAGTCGGAGTGGCCGGGAGAGTGTCATGATAATAGGTCAGTATTGTCGGAACGCCATTGGTCCACACAAATGGGAGTGCAAGGCCATGGGTTCCGTAGTGTGGGTATAGTGTACTAACCTCTGCAGAGTGTATATTAAATCTATCGATAGCCGTGCCCGCGGATAAGGGCCCAGGTCGAGAGAAGGTCACACCATGAGTCAACAGTAATAAGTAAAATGTGTTTAATAACAACGAGACGGGCAATGAGTTGGTCGGGTGGTGATCGCCGTAAGGATCACAGGCCATGTAGTAGTCGGGTTGTGATCGCCCTAAGGATTACGGGCCATGTATTGGTTGGGTTGTGATCGCCGTAAGGATCATGGTTTGAGACTTGTGTTGGTCGTGGTTGTGATCGCCGTAAGGATCACGAGGGTATCGAGGATACCGAGTTGTTGTATATTCGTGATATTGTGCGAGAATTATGGTTAAAGATCAAGCTCCTTGTGTTCATTTACTGATCGCTACGGTATTGGTTATACCAAGCTTGATTTGATCCTGAGATGATCGTGTGATGTCCGAGGTTGGTAAGTGATGCATGTGATGGATTCGAGGTCACCGAGCAGAATAAGTGGTGCATATGGTGTCATCATGTTGCATGCTAGTATTGTCAAATTAATATGTTCATGTTGTGTTAGCTGTATCATGTGTATGTTGGTCATGCCATGTTATTTTGATGACATCATGTTAATTTCTGTTTAACCTATAATTGCCATGTTGTTGTTTGTCTTGAATGCTTCTGGTTTATTGTGAGCTTGCAAGTACATTCAATGTACTGATCTGGCATGTCATGCCAGTTTGCAGGTCATGCCGGATTTGATTGCTTGCTTGTCATGGTTTCCGTTCGTGCGAGCTAGGATAAGCGTTCCAGCCAGAGTCCCTGCGGAGTGGAGTTTACCACCATCGCCGTTGTTCCGCTGCTAGGGTTATTCTGCTGCTTCGAGTTGTTCTGCTGCTTGCATAGAGCAACTGAGGATGGCGTAGTGTCGCCATGCCGATGTTATTCATTGTAATATCGGAGACCTTGTATTCATATTCGTGTGATAATAGAAAGCTGGTTTATTCTATGCTAAGCAGTGCCGTATTCCAGAAGACTTCTCCTCGATCTCCGGGCTGGAATACAGGGCGTTCCGGTTTCTCTGAGCCAGGGTGCCACAGGCTTGGTTTTAGAGCAGGTCTGGCTGTAGGATGCCCTAGACCGTGCGAACGTTAGAAAGCGGTAGTATAGACCCCAGTTGGTTTGTTGCACTTGATTGCTGCATTTGTTTGTCGCATAGCATGCATATAGCCTTAGTATTTGTGATAACGGTTTATCTCGTGAGTGTAGCTGGCATCGGTTCGGATCCACTACGGCTCAACCTTTGCATTTCTCTAGTTCCTTTTTCTTTCGGTGTTTGGTGTCATTTCTGACCCAGCAGAGTGATGCCAAGTAATCCCGACACTGTTTGCAAAAATGGTTCTCAGGTATCGCACCAATGTCTTTCCTTCAGTCCCGCCTATCGTTTCGGTGATAGACATGCTTCTATCCCAGATCGTTCTTTTATTTTGTCGTGTTGGCAACCCTTAATGATCTTAGTTATCAAGAAAGGGCAATGTCAGCAGCCTCAGTTTTTCCCCGCTATCCTATTTCTTGGACGAGTACGGATCTTTTTCCGTTCGCTTGATAATGATGTGGTTGCGACCTTCGTGTCCCACTGCATGATTACTGAGTACGTACTCACCTCCGAGCTAGTTCAGGTTGCCACCTGGCTAAGCTAGCACTTGGTGTAGCGCCGTTTACACCAATTCTTCCACACATTTATTCATCCTCGTGCACGCCGCCACAGCATATTAGACCGCAATACCGGAGTTTCCGCGAGATTTGTGTGCTTAGGTGTGCATGAATATTATTGTGTGAGTAGCAGTAATATGTGATGATTGCTTGAATAATTATATTAGTAGAATGCTTGTGTGCTTTTGTTTTAGTCATTTCTGTTGTTCCTTTCTTTGGGCCTTCGGTGTTACAAATTTTCCCCTATTAAAGTTGCTCGTCAGCCGACACTGGACCCGAAGAATCAGCAAGGAATGCATATATTTGGAAACTCAGTTAAACATAATGGAATTATCAGCTGACTACAATGAAAATTGGAATATCTTGTCTAGATGCAAAAGAAATTCTGGATGGACAGTCAATATCAAGTATGCATTAGCGTGCACTCATCACAACAAAATGATTAAATCAGCAAGAAGATAAATTGTGTGCAAGGTTGACAGAATATTATCAAAAGTATGGCTCAGATACAATTTTAATTTTTCGTTGAGGATGATTTTGGAACTCGATATACCTGGAAGCAAGCAAAAATATGGCATATACTCAGAAAGGAGGATAGTCCAGTAAAACCCTGTTTCATACAAGAAATCAACATCAGAAATATTAAGATGGTATGTATATGTGGAAATCGGTCCTCATATCACAATAAGAAGTTTCTGGTGTAATTAACCCACTTTTCCCTTGCAAGATACCAGAGAAGCTTCCAAGGCAAGATTCATCTATCTTCCTCAATAAGATACGTGTATGATTTCTGTACAAGGTGCTCTGCCTTCTTCGGTAAGCAACCGCAAAAGCTTCCGGCATAAGGTACTGAGTCTTTCCCCAGCAAAGTCTTTAAGGGGGTAAGCTTCTGAAGCACGATATTCAGTCTTCTTCAACAAGCTGTCCGACGAAAGTTTCGAGCACAAGCCAGCATATATTCCTCAGTAAGACATTGGTACAAGGCATTACGCTGTGAATTAACAGCATATGGCAGTGAATCCCAAGGATCAGATCCACAACATTTTGGTCAGAATCAAGAATCAGTCAGAATACACGTCTATCTCGGAATCAGGTCCTCATATATATCCATGAACCTGGAAAATGATCCTGATGAGCCCTTGTCCCCTTTTTCTCCAATGAAGGCACCATGCCTGTGATCTGAGTTGTTTCTAGCTATCCGGGGTGGATGCCTATTTTTATTTCTCTCTTCAACGACTGTCACGAGTCTGAGCTACTTTTCAGCTGTCTTGTACAGCTGTTGAGTTTCTTTTTGTGACAATAGCCCTATAGCTGCTTTTTGGCTATTTTAGGGAGCTGCCACCTTCGTATCGACCTGGACTCATTCTCTGAGCTGTTTTTCGGCCGTCTTGAGCCGTGGTTGAGTTATTCCAGTAATGTCCCAGATCTGTGTTGTAAAGACCATTCTGGTGGCTACTGATTTATTTGCCGATTTCTTGCAAGGGTTTCGTATGATCATTTCCCAACGGTCGGAACTTGAGAGGTGTTGAACCTGTCATTTAACGGGTTACCCTATCAGAAAAATGAGGATCAGCTACGATTGCCGAAAAATTGCACCGATAGTACCTATGGTCATACGAAGAAACAATATGGCCCAGCTATTTCAGCCAAAAGATCCAGACCAAGAAAACAATAATGAAGGAGCAAGACAAGTGAGGCAGGTATGAAAATTGTATCCAACCCTCATGGTGCAGATCCCCCGGACAGTCTAAGTCAGTATTGATCCACATGGATATGCCTACGGCATGAGTGATCGGCATGAGGAATAACAGTCTGGAAGCCTGAGTCCTCACTTATATGAATCATCATGGATAGCAGGTCATGAACAAATTATTTCCGTCAAGTCTGTAGATATTCATACCGGCCAAACCATTTATGCTGGCCGTGACAAGAGATAATCAAATATTTGGTAAGGATCCGATACTCAAGACAGTGAAGTCAGTCAGAATAATTCAGAAACTTCCGCGATTAGTCAGAATCTGTCAGGAAATGTATTAACTCACTGTTTGGAACCCAAAGGACCTGCATTTAGTGGAGAAACCCAATGCAATGTGTCAGAGCTTGAGTTTTCATCAGAAAATTCTGATCATCGTTACATGAAAGGTTGTTAGTGCTGGATGACACACCCAGCGGAAATCACTTTTGGATTTGTGAGACGGACATATATTTCAGTCGTGATAATTAAATCGCACTCAGCTAGTCAGCAGATCTAAAAAATAAATTGGAGCCTATATAAACATGAGCAGGCCAGGGAAGATCTGTCAGAATGTGGATACAGTAAATCAAACCACCCAGGGCCAGTCAGATAAAAATTTAGTGGGAACAACAATAAAGGAAAAAGGATACCCGAGTTGGAAACGGTTTCCTTAAGTCAGAATATTCATATTGTTCCCTGAGCAACCTAATGTCGAGGACGAGATTTCTTTAAGGGGGTAAGGTTTGTCAGAGCCTGATTTTTGGCCCTTTCTTTTTCTTTTGTTTTTCCAAGGTTTTTGCCTGAGTTTTCATTTTTCCGTGGCTTTGTGGTCTGGAAACTAAAGAAGATGACCTCTTCTTTGCTTCCAGAGTGGCTTGTCATTTCCAAATCTTTCCCTAGACCCTGTCATTTCCATCCTAGCCCAAATCCCAATATTCTTTTATTGGGAATATTCCTTTTCTATTAAAGGAATAACTCAAATTGCCCTAGGTTGTGAAGCAACCTATATTTCCATCACTTCTAAATTTCCCAAATAATTCTCATAAATTGTTTGGGTCATATATTGATCAAATATGGCAAAACTTTTCATTTCCATGTTCAAAAATAATCCTCCAATAATTCATTCCCTATTCTGCCCTGAATGGCACTTTGTGAAGGAAGTGTCATTTATATTTCTCCTATTGACTCCCAACCGTTTTGGGCATGTTTATATGTCCAAATAATTGCCCCATGCACAAGTTCAAAATTATTTTCCTAGCCAGTTTTCCTCAGTGATTTTTCAAAGTTTCTGTCCAATAGAAGGCTTTGTGAAGGAACTACTATCTAGGAGTACCCAAATGAGTTGAACTTTTGCACACTCCTTAATGTGATCATATTGACCCCTTCCACCCATTTGCAGCCCCATCCAATTATCTATGAGAGCACAGGAGCAAATCTTTGTTTCTGGCAATATTTTGAGGTTGTGAAGCAAGTATATTTTATATTGCTTCAAAAATTCTGATAAATTACCAGATCATTCTTATACCCATAAAACATCCCTCCACCCATTTTGGCATAATTTCATTGATCCATTTGACCACCATAATTATTTCAAGTTTCTGTCCAGAGGAGATGTTTGTGAAGCAAGTACCATTTTGGCTTTGCCAAATGGTATGATACTTTGTGAGCATCTTCATATGACCTAATGACTAAGCCTTGCCCAATATAAGCCCTAGGAGACACTCCGTGTGAGTGCACCATCATGATCTTCATTTCTGACCAGATTATGTGGTTGTTAAGCAACTACATTAAATCTTTATCCATTTACCCTCCCAACCTCCAGGATGAAAGTCCTTCTTTACCTCAACCTCCCAGACAACTCCATTTGACCCAATCACATCCCTGTTGAGCAGCAGTACACGATCAAGTTTACTGCAGTAAACTTCAGGTGTAAACTACCATTTAACCGTGTCACTTTTAACCAAACTACCACCACAGCTGTAACCTCCCCAGGAAGGACAAGCCCCCAGACATAGTTTTGCCGGCCGTGTGCCACTGTGAGCACCAGTGCACGCGGTGAGCATTGTTTTGGCATGCAGTGTGCGCGGCCAGAACGTCGATTGTGCTCGGGCCCCTCTCCCTCTCAGCGTCTTCGCGCTCTTGAGCATGTCTCACCGTTTTACCGCATCGTGGCCGTCCTCCTGGAGCCTTCTCCTCCTCCGTCAGCCCCTCCGTCAGCTGTCCTCGCCGCGTGCCCACAGGCGCACTGTGGCCGACCGAGCCTTAATGGCACTCGGCTTCTTCCTCCTCGTGTCCTCGAGCGCTGCTCGTCTCCGTGACTTCTGTAGTTCGTCCGCACCCCCCTTCGTCGCCCGTCGCCAGAGCCTCGGCCGGACGTGCACGGCGGCACCCGAGGCCATCTCCTCCGCCCCGCCTATAAATGGCCACCCCGAGGCCGTCCGAGCACTCCAGCAGCCTCCCCCTCCTCCACTAGCTCGCCCCAGCCCCTTGCCTGAGCTCCAGGAGCTCTCCTGCCCGCCATCGCCGCCATGGCCGTTGCCTCTGCCCCCACTCGATTCGGTCGATCCCGAGCCCCCCTCCTCCTCTATCCACCACCATCGCCTTCCCCACACTCCGGTGAGTCTCGCTGCCCTTTGCCCCGTCGCCGGAGCCCCTCCAGTGCGGTGGCCGATCCCAGCCGAAGCCCCGTCCGCCGCGACCACGTTCCCATCCTGCCCGCGTCTCCCTGACGTTCTCTGGTGGTGGGACGGGTGCGCCTCGTCGTCCCGAGCACGCCGGCGGTCCAAGCTCCGCCGGAGGTGGCCCTAGTGGCCGGAGCGAGCGCCGGCGCCGGCGGCCTCTCCTCTGTTCTACGTACGGCGTCGGGAGAGGGAGAGAGGAAGAAGAGAAGAGAGGAGAGAGAAGAGTGGATATGGTGGGACCCACCTATCAGCCACACAGGAGCCGGCCCTGCCACTGCCACACTGGATAAGTGGAGACGTAAACCAACGAATACGCTTTCCAGTTTTCTATTTTGGCCCAGTCTATAAAATAAATGTTTACAGAGAGGTCCTTGACAGTAAAACTCTTATAACTTTTTAACTGTAACTCCGTTTGAGGTGAATCCAACGCTCACTTCTTTGCTTCGTCGAGCCATTTCTGTTGGTGTCACTTTCATTATGTTTTGGCATACCGAAAATGACCATTTTTCCCTTGCCCTTAACCAGCCCCCTCTGAGAGAGAACGTTTTCCGGTGATTCTTTCCGCGGCTTCACCGCACTTCTTCCCGGTGCCTTCTTCATCCCCAGGCAAGCCACAATACCCACTTGCATGATAGTCATGCAGTAGCCATGATTTTCAACTTGAATATTTTATAAATATTTGCCTGTTGAAAAGTTGGTTATAGTTGTTCCGGTAATGTTCAGATTTGCAAGTTCACTTTTGTGCTATGTTGTCTTATACTCTGTGATCATGTTATACCTGCTAGTATTAACTTTCATATGTTTATGCTGGTTAGTGGTACATGTTGATGTTGGAGATGGTCATGCTAGTTAGTGTGTGATGTTCAGTGGATATGAGTTATTGTTGATATGGGGGATAGTTATGTGATACCCTCATGATGATGTTGATATCATGTTCATGTTATTTTATCATGGCTCAGCATATTTGCATTCAAGTTTAACTGGATTAAATTGAACTTGAACACATGTTGGCTGAGTCATGGTGCCGCTGAATCGATGCTGACCAGTGCAACCACGCTTACCGGTATGGGACGGTCCTAACTGGTTCTATTGTCGTGCCTCTCGCCGGTGCCTCCAACGAGGGAAGGTTATGGGCGTGTTGTACCCTGGCCCGGTAGGCAAGCATAACCTTGTGTGCCCGTTGTTGAGTTAGTTTTTGGATCCGTGTCCCCGTGTGGGATGGGCCACGATGGTGGTCGTTGTGTCTGGAGGTAGGCACGGGCCATCCATGACTTAGCTCAGTAAGGAGTAAGTCGGAGTGGCCGGGAGAGTGTCATGATAATAGGTCGGTTTTGTCGGGACGCCATTGGTCCACACGAATGGGAGTGCGAGGCCATGGGTTCCGTAGTGTGGGTATAGTGTACTAACCTCTGCAGAGTGTATATTAAATCTATCGATAGCCGTGCCCGCGGATAAGGGCCCAGGTCGAGAGAAGGTCACACCATGAGTCAACAGTAATAAGTAAATTTTATTTAATAACAACGAGACGGGCAATGAGTTGGTCGGGTGGTGATCGCCGTAAGGATCACGGGCCATGTAGTAGTCGGGTTGTGATCGCCGTAAGGATCACGGCCCAAGTACTGGTCGGGTTGTGATCACCGTAAGGATCACGGTTTGAGACTTGTGTTGGTTGTGATCGCCGTAAGGATAACGAGGGTATCGAGGATACCGAGTTGTTGTATATTCGAGATGTTGTGCGAGAATCGTGGGTAAAGATCAAGCTCCTTGTGTTCATTTACTGATTGCTACGGTATTGTTTATACCAAGCTTGATTTGATCCTGAGATGATCGTGTGATTTCCGAGGTTGGTAAGGGATTCATGTGATAGATTCGAGGTAACCGAGCAGAATAAGTGGTGCATATGGTGTCATCATGTTGCATGCTAGTATTGTTGGATTAATATGTTCATGTTGTGTTAGCTGTATCATGTTTATGTTGGTCATGCCATGTTATTTTGATGACATCATGTTAATTTCTGTTTAACCTATAATTGCCATGGTGTTGTTTGTCTTGAATGCTTCTGGTTTATTGTGAGCCTACAAGTACATTCAATGTACTGACCTGGCATGTCATGCCAGTTTGCAGGTCATGCCGGATTTGATTGGTTGCTTGTCGTGGTTTCCGTTCGTGCGAGCTAGGATAAGATTTCCAGCAAGAGTCCCTGCGGAGTGGAGTTCACCACCGTCGCCGTTGTTCCGCTGCTAGGGTTATTCCGCTGCTTCGAGTAGTTTTGCTGCTTGCATAGAGCAACTAAGGATGGCGTAGTGTCGCCGTGCCGATGTTATTCATTGTAATATCGGAGACCTTGTATTCATATTCGTGTGATAATAGAAAGCTAGTTTGTTCTATGCTAAGCAGTGCCGTATTCCATAAGACTTCTCCTCGATCTCTGGGCTGGAATACAGGGCGTTCCGGTTTCTCTGAGCCAGGGTGTCACAATTAATCTTCAGCAAAAAGAATCAACTCAAAAGCACTCTTCTGTAAAAAATGACAGCTAATCTCGTGAGCGCAACGTTTCTGTTTTTTACAGCAAGATCACATTAACTCTCACCCAAGTCTTCCCAAAGGTCTTACTTGGCACTTTATTGAAACAAAAGCTATAAAACATGATTACTACAGTATCTTAATCATGTAGACACACAAAAACAGTAAAGGTAAATATTGGGTTGTCTCCCAACAAGCGCTTTTCTTTAATGCCTTTTAGCTAGGCATGATGATTTAATGATGCTCGCATAAAAGAAAAGATTTGAAACACAAAGAGAGCATCATGAAGAATATGACCAGCACATTTATATCTAACTCACTTCCTATGCCTAGGGATTTTGTGAGCACACAAGTTATAGGAACAAAAGTCAACTAGCATAGGAAGGCAAAACAAGTATAACTTCAAAACTTTTAAGCACATAGGGAGGAAACTGGATACTATTGCTACTCCTACAAGCACATATTCCTCCCTCATAATAATTTTCAGTAGCATCATGGATAGCAACTTTGTTCTCATACTCAATTGGAACATCTTCGAAAATAGTGGAATACTAACTAAAGTTGACACTCTTCCAAATCCACTTTCATAAATATCATAAGAAGATTCAACACCCTCCAAGATAGTGGGATCACTAATTCCTAAAGTTGACACTCTTCCAAACCCACTTTAAATTATAGTATTATTCATACTCCAAATGATATAAGTGAAGTTCCTGGAGCATTCTACCATTAATATAGACTGGCCAATATCCAAGCTCAAAATATATAAGTGAAGCGCACGAAGCATTCTATAAAACCATACTCAAACGATTTAAGTGAAGCACAAAGAGCAATTCTATAAGACCATACTTAAAAGATATAAGTGAAGCACATGAAGTATTCTATAAATCAATGAAGAGCTATCTCATACTAGCATGATTCTTAAAGAAAAACAAAAACACAAAGGGCACAAACAATGTGAACAAAACAAAAACCGAGGTATACTGATATTTGTTGAAGAAGAAAGATGGGATGCCAACCGGGGCATCCCCAAGCTTAGATGCTTGAGTATCCTTTGAAATATTTACTTGGGGTGCCTTGGGCATCCCCAACCGATAACTCCTCGTTCTTCAAATACTTAATTCACAAAAACTTAAACAAAAACTTTGTGAGATCCGTTAGTGTAATAAAGCAAACTACCAATTTAAGGTACTGTAGTTAACTCATTCTTTGTTTATATTGGTGTTAAACCTACTGTATTCCAACTTCTCTATGGTTCATACCCTACATACTAGCCATAGATGCATCAAAATAAGCAAACAACACACGAAAAACAGAATCTGTTAAGAACAGGACAGTCTGTAGTAATCTGGAAGTTTAGTAAACTTCTATAACTGCAAAAATTATGAAATAAATTTGAAAATTTGAACAATTTGTACAGAAGTAATGTGCAAAAAGTTTCATACCCATTTGACTTTCCAGTAAAAAAAATGCAAATTCAAGCACTACAGCCAAAGTTTCTGTTTTTGTTCTGCACATAGTAAGCAAGCAATCTTATCATACTAAAAGCAAAGCTTGGCACATTATTTTTATAAAACAATGAATATATACAAGGGGATAATTATTTACAGAGAAACGTCCATGAAAAATTCTACATTGTTTCCGTGAGCATGAACACAAGTGCTCAAGGTTGACCCTCACTTCTTCAATGCATAACTTTCCAATCACTTCTCTTTTTGAAAAAAAATTAGGTATGAGAGGCAAGTAGATATTTTTTGGTATTTTCATTCTTTTGATTTTTTTGTATATTTCACCCACAACTAAACAGAAACAAAAAAGAAAAACAAAATCTACTTAGTGAAGAAAGCAAACAAGCACACACGAGAATATCAACCCCACGCTATTGCTCCCCGGCAACAGCGCCAGAAAAGAGCTTGATAATCCCCAAGTGCGGGGAATCATCGTAGCAATTCCCAAAGGTGGAAGTGATAAATATGGAGTGTCGAACCCACAAGGAGCTAAATGTAAGATCAATATTCTCTCAAGCCCTATCTGCCACTGATATGACTCTACGTGCACCGAACGTTTGCTTCCAACTAGAAACAAGAAAACAAAAACTGTGTTGTGGGTATGAAGAGGATAACTTTGTATGACATTGGAGAGCTAAAATATAAAAGTAGGTGCTGTTATCATAAAGTTAGAATATATTACTAAATAATATAAATAGAGAGTGTGGAATAATGGTGGATCGGTGTGCGGAATTGTCCTAAGCAATTGTTAACAAGATCGATAGTCGTCATTGCAATTTCATATGAGGGAGAGGCATAAACTAACATACTTTTCCTACTTGGATCATATGCACTTATGATTGGAACTCTAGCAAGCATCCGCAAATACTAAAGATTCATTAAGGTAAAACCCAACCATAGCATTAAAGCATCAAGTCCCCTTTTATCCCATACGCAACAACCCCCTTACTCGGGTTTAAGCTTCAGTCACTCTAGCAACCCACTATAAGCGAATCATGAACGTATTTGCAACACCCTACAACAGGAATCCCTCACGCTTGAGAGACACGGAGGGCACCATAGGACAACACCAAAATAAAACATACAACTCGTACCAATCTAGATCATCAATCAACTCAAAGACAAAAGATATCTACTCAAAACATCATAAGATGGCAACACATCATTGGATCATAATATGTGGCATAAAGCACCATGTTCAAGTAGGGATTACAGCGGGGTGTGGGAGAGTGGACCGCGTAAAAGAGATGATGATGGTGATGTTGATGAAGACGATCACCGCGACGATGATTCCCCTCCCGATGGCACTCCGGTGCCACCAAGAGAGAGGAGGAGAGGTTCTCCCCCTTGTGCTTCCTCCTCCATGGCTTTCCCCCTCTGATCCTTGGCCTTCATGGCAATGATGGCCCCTCCGAGATCCTCCTCCATGGCCTCCAGTGATGATGCCCCCCTCCGGCAGGGTGCCAGAGAGGGCCTACATTGATTTCTCGTGGCAACAGAGGCTTGCGGCGGTGGAACTTCCGATCTAGGTTAATTCCCAAAGGTTTCTCTATTTATAGGAATTTTTGGCATTGGTTTCATGTCAGGGAGGTCTCCGGGCTATCCACGAGATAGGGGGCCACGCCCTAGGGGGGGGGGGGACGCGGCCCCCACTCTCGTGGGCAGCCCGGGACTCTTCTGGACCAACTCCGATGCTCCGTGGTCTTCTTTTGGTCCATAAAAAAATCCTCAAAAATATGCATGTCAATTGGACTCCGTTTGGTATCCCTTTTTTGTAAAACACTAACAAGGAGAAAACAGAAACTAGCACTAGGCTCTAGGTTAATAGGTTAGTCCCAAAAATCATATAAAATGACATATAAATGCATATAAAACATCATAGATGGATAATATAATAGCATGAATACTTCATAAATTATAGATACGTTGGAGATGTATTAGTGGACCTGGCAGTGGCCCCACTGACGCCCTTGGCAAGGGTCTTGCCGGGTGGCCCGGCAAGGGTCATGCCGTGGCGCGCTGTCGTCCCCGGCAAGGATCTTGCTGGGGGTCTTGTGGATTTCCTTGGTAAGAATCTTGTAGAGGATTGTTGCCTTCCAATCCTCATCTGATCTTGAATATTCTTTGTCTTCACAAAGATCTGCATGCCACCATGGAGGTGCCTGCCGAGCCCTGGCCCAACGTGGTTGATGGTGTTGGAGACCGTGGGTTCGAGGGTGGCTCACTCTGCTGGTGTGGGCGAGCCGCCCCAGCAAGGGCCTTGGCGGGGAAACCTCCTTCGTCCATCTGCTCTCTGCGGTCTCGGTCTTTGGCATTGTGCTGATCTTCTTGCGGCTTCGCCTCCTCCCCTTTGCCCTGCTAAGTGTGGCTTCGGCCCGTGGCTCCGACTACCCGTGCACAAGTAAGGGGTACAAAGGAGTGCCCCTGCTTTAGTACACTAACAACTTGTGATCTATTTATATGCAGGCACAAACTCAAAATTTGTAGCTCTATAAGCATAAGTGGCAGATCCTCCATTGGCAGATCAGCAGTGTTGTGCAAAACTCAACGTGCACGATGACACGGCAAATCAAAGTTTTACTAGCCTATTACATGACTCAATGAGCCAAAATGATTAAGTGTTTTCAGAAGATTAAATATATGAACCGCCCAGCAGATCAATTTTCTTGGCCTTGACGGCTTGAAGCTTCTAGATCACCCTTCTCCAGTTCTTCGTCCTCCTCTACTGCCTGGAAGTTTGGTGATGACCAATCGATGCCACACAAGGCTTGGAATTCAGCTTCATCATCTATAAGTTCGGATGGATCAACTTCAGGGGCGAAAGTATACTTATGGGCTGGAGGGATCAGATCCATCACTTTGTAAGCCGATGTGGGCATCTTCTGGTTCTCCATATCGTCAGCCGGTTGATATTTTGTAATATCTGTCTCATCAGCAATCAGACTGACCAAGGGACGTATCTCCTTCACACAAGCAGTGAAGTATTTTTTGTCAAAGGGCATGCCATCTTCTTTTAATGTTGGATACCCAGTAGCTAGATCAGCCGGGTCCAGCTCCGGTTGCCATGCTTTAGCCCGGCTTAAAGCCGTCACGACACCGGCTCTTGCCGATGATTGTTTTATCTCTTCAATCCTAGCAGGCAGAAAGTAAGTTTTTTCAAGACGTCACTCAACAGAGTGGGTGCTTGGTTAGTTGGAGAAATCGTGGCCAACGTGCGTTGAGTTCCATTATATAGCTATTCAACGAGCGTATATACGGCTTTGATCTTCACAAGTATCTCTTGACCAAGATTGCTACTTCTAGGACCTGTGCAACAATTGCCTATTGCTCAGAGGCAGTTTATGACATGAAAGATAAGACCCGGTTATGATACTTACCGAAGATAGCAGAAACCATCTGGGATATACGGCGTCTTAAACCAGTAAGCTCAGTGGTCACCTCTTGGAGAGCAGCTTCCGCTTTTTCAACCATTTGTGTCAGAGCAGTTTTCTCTTCAGCACAGGCAGTTCTTTTGGTATCAAAACTAGCCTTCAGTTTTTCCGTTTCATCCAGACTAAATTTGAATTTTGAATCGACTTTCCGGGTCTCAGATTCTTGGTGCTCCAGCCGGGTTTTCAAGTCAGTCAATTGCGATTGAAGTTGAGCAGTGGTGTCCTATATATACACCGGTTTAAAATAATGTTCATATTTGGGTTATAGAAATGAAGTCTCAATCCTTTTGCAAGCAACAATGCTCGGCACTTAGGGGCTAATGAGTACAAAAAAATTCTTCACATAAGGTACATATAAACAAGTCCCAAGCACTTTGCAAGCAAGAGCACTTGGCACTTGGGGGCTAATGCATATTGCTCGCCTTTCATTATTGTTTTATGATGACCCGGTTGTGCTGTAAACAACCACAGCCGGTTCATGGGGGCTACACAAGTAAGCTTTCATCTATAAACAATGGTGAATAGTACCGATTCATTTCATGCCGATTAAACCGGCCCTTGGGGGCTACAGATACAATTGCTAAATATCTGATTTAACTCGGATGGTGCAAGACGGATTTTGAACGATTCTATCAAGGGTGCTATTTATACTCATGGTTATTCTAAATCTACAGCATATTCAATCCAATCATACACAGTAGACTTGGGGGCTGACAGGATATGCATAACTCATTAAAGAAGGAGTTCATACCTCATATTTTTGATGCATCTGCTTCACCATGTCAACTTGAAGGTCGCGGCTGGTGTGCACTTGGTTGAGATAATGTTAGGACCCCGACTCAATGCCACGTCGATCTAGCATGTAATACCTCATATCACTTTGCGGCCTCACGCATGGTATTCCCACGGGTGTCGCCTTACCAGGCCCGGGACCGTTTGCGCCTTTTGGCACACGTATATGATAGTGTCGCTAGCATCCATATGATAAGAAGCCCGGGCTGACATGGCAAGTCGTAAACCCAAAGTGGCACAAACTTACAGGGACAGGCATCCATGACCCAGCATCGAACGTGTCGGTCATCAGCGAGTGAATCCAGGCTGTAGCACTGGGCTAGCAGGACTCCGGTGAACCGGGCTGTAGCGGGCTAACAGGACTCTAGTATTCATTGCGTGACATTTCCCCGAAGGGACAGACACATGAACGAAGAAGGACACATGCCGGCCAGCCTAAGTGTTCCGGAGCAGTAGCTAGCTACCATGGCTCAGTGGAAGCACTAGGAGACATTTCCCGTAAGAGAGGCTACTAAGGATAAACAACTAGATAGTCAGATCCCACACATACCAAGCATTCCAATAACATACACACAATATGCTCGATATGTGCAAATACAACATGGCATCACAACATGACTCTACAACTCAAGTACTTTATTCAATAGGCTCCGAGGAGCGAGATATTACAAACATGGGTCTCACGACCCAACATTCAGAGCATACAAGTCAAAGCACATGCGGGAGCCTATCATGTCTGAGTACAGACATCTACAAATGAAAAAGGCTGAGAAGCCTGACTATCTATCAGATCCTGTCGAGGGCACAAGATCGTAGCTGAGGTAACAAGCTAAACATCGAAGTCCACACGGAACTACTAGTGAGACGGAAGTCTCTGCAAAAACATAAATTAGGCAAACGTGAGTACAAATGTACCCAGCAAGACTTACATCAGAACTAACTACATATGCATCATTATCAACAAAGGGGTGGTGGGGATTAACTGCAGCAAGCCAGCTTTGACTCGGTGGCTATCCTGAACTACGACTGCAATGTAACTCTTTGAGGTGGCGCACACGAGTCCACATATTCACCATATCAATACACCACTATGGATCTGCTCCCGTCTTCCTACGAGAACGCCATCCATAGCACTCACGCTTATCTTGCGCATTTTAGAGTATCCACTTTCACTTGTCTATTAACTGTACAGGCAACCCAGAAGTCCTTTACCGCGGACACGGCTATTCGAATAGATAATGTTAACCCTACAGGGGTGTACTTCTTCACACACGCTCTCGCCACTTACCGCCATGTACACGTCATGTATCTCGGCAACCTTCAAGCGGAATCCTGGCGAGGGTGTCGGCCACGACCTGACTAACCACACAAGTCTCTCGTCCAGGTTTATCGCCTATTCGGGTTCCATCCGCAAGGAGATCCGGCCGGGGTGTCGCTCACGGCCCCAAACGATGTGTGCAGGGTTCCCAAGCCCACCATCCGGGTGCCACTTGGTACACCGGGCCACTGTGCCTAGTTTGTCCCAAGCCCACCTGTACCGGGTGCCACTTGGTAGACTACTAACACTACCTACAAACACCAGAAACTAGTTGCAACTCCTGGACAAAGATCATGTTGATTAATAAGTCGAGAGGGGTCGAGTTACCGGAACCCAATGTGTGGTAGTAACTGTTCATGGATCACAAACACAGAACTCAGTTCCTGAGGACGGTTTCAATGAGACAACCCACCATGTACTCCTACATGGCCTCTCACCGCTACCTTTACCAAATCGAGTTCACAGATTTAGACCACACACAATAGGACATGTTCACACACCTCCAATTCATCCCCGATGAATCAGACCTGACACAACTCTAAGCAATAGTAGGCATGACAAACAAGCATGAATGAGTAGGCACATCAAAGCTCAAACAACTCCTACTCATGCTAGTGGGTTTCATCTATTTACTGTGGCAATGACAAGTCATGCAGAGGATAAAGAGGTTCAACTACCGCAGCAAGTAACAGTTGTATCGTTGTTGTCCTAATGCAGTAAAATAGAGCAGGAGCGAGAAAGTGGGATTGTATCGGAATGAACAAGGGGGTTTTGCTAGCCTAGCACTTTTGAAGATAGTATAGTTCTTCATTGGTGTCATTGATCACATCATCGAAACGCGTCTATCGAGAGGGGGCAATTACCGACAACCGAGAAAGAAACACAATCAATGCAATGCACAATATGATGCATGATCATGACATGGCGATATGATGTGATTTGAGCTAATGCAACTAGCAACAGGTTAAATGAAGTTGGTTTGAACCTTAGGTTCAAATTCAAACTTCATATGTGAAGGTTTAAATGCCATTATATGATTTGGCCTAAACAGCAGTCATAAGTTGTTCTAACATGCATGAAAATTGTACAGATGGATAGATTGGATTTTTCTGATCATTTTTCATATATAAATTATTTCATTTGGAGTTACGGTTGAATTTCTATGATTTTTAGAAGTTTAGGACATTTTCTGGATTTTCTGATTTATTTTAAATCCAGAAAATCATTTACTGCTTCAGCATTGCGTCACGCTGACCTCAGCAGGTCAACAGACCCGGTCCAGGTCAAACCTGATGCGTGGGTCCTGCATGTCAGTGACTCAGGCTGGTTAGTCCCACAGACAAGTGGGTCCAGTCAACACTGACTAGGTCAAAGTCAACGCCGACACGTGGGCCACAGGGTTATCACTAATCTAAACAGAAAATTAATCTAACCTAAACAAGCACTATGGCCCACATGGCAGTGGCCCTGGGGATATTTAGCGGGCCTATTAACGCTAATTAAACCGGCACCACGTCAGCAGGTGACGCCGGCGATGACCGGAGCACGACGTCGCTCGCCGTCCGGCCAACTCCGGCGTCGGGAGGACGCGCGGCTGGTCTCGTTGGAATGGCCGCGTCGCAGCGCGTCCAACGGTGGTTGCGGCTGCGGCTGGGGTGGCCGGAAACATCGCCGGCGAGCTCAGCTACGGCGGCGGGAGCTCGGGCGAGCTTGGGATCGGAGCTGCAGTGGGCGTGGCGATGCGGGCGTAGCACCTACGGCCTCTATGTGGTGCAGTGAGCACATGGGTGTGCTCGGTTGGTGGCTACGGTGATTGTGTCCACGACGGCGAGGGGCTCAGGCGGCGGCGCGATTCGGTCGTCGGCGAAGTGGTGGCTATGGCGGGGAAAAGATCACGGGAGCAAGGGGAGAGGAGGCAGGGGCTCACGGCGAGTCGGTTGGAGAAGACGGCGAGCTCAGGAGAGGTCGGATGGCGACGTAGCGAAGCCAGCGATCTCGGGCACTAGAGGTTGAAGACGATGGCGATGGCGGTGTTGCAGGGGCTCCCCAAGTGCGTTGCTCAGCAAGGAGGGGAAGGTGGTTGAGGCGGAGCTCCTTGGTGCATTGGAGAGGCGTAGCAGTGGCCCTGGCCACAGCGAACGGCGTTGGTGTGTTCCGGTGATGCTCTCAGGTGAGCTCGAGGGAGAGGGCTAGAGAGGGAGGGAGAGAGCGACGAGTGAGGGAGAGGGGAGAGGGGAATCAGGCGTCTCCAGGCGCAGGTCAGGACGAGGAAGGGCAAGCAGGAGGTGGCGGGGAGACGTGGCCGCGGTCGCTCGCGTGCGGGCACGCAGCTGCTTCGGGGCGAGGGGAGGAAGACGATTGGCAGCTGGGCTGCACAGAAGCAGGCCGCGCAGGTGGGCTGGTGTCTCTGGTGGGCCTCAAGGTAAGTCCAGGTAAGGTCTGTTCCTTCCCTTTTCTATTTCTGCTTTTTTATTTTTTTATTTAAATTTTTGCCACTGTTTTCAAAAAGAACAAATCCAAACCAGTGACAAAATTCCTCTGAATATTTTTATGTTGCTTAATGGACTTTTCCAAAAGCACATAAAATGTTCCAGGGTATTTGGAAATTTATTCTATACAAGTTATGAATATAATTCCAAATGCAAATAAAATAATGATTTAAATTCAGTGCCCAAAATATTCCTCAAAAATGCTCATTATTTTTGGTTTGGTGCAAAAATCTTTGCCAAATATAACCAACATTATTTAAGGCCATTTTGGGAACACTAAATGCAATTTCCAGGGTTCTTTTCCCTGCTTTTAATTAAAGTTTTGAGGCTTCAACAATCCTCAATTCAAGTTTCAGAAATTTAAATATGATGCCTGGATGAAAATGCAACTATTTACAAACAATATTCTAGGGCTGTGACAACTCACCCCCACTAAACAAGAATCTCGTCCCGAGATTCAAGACGTGAGGTAAGAAGACAGAGGGGACACAAAGCTAACACGATCCAACTATCCTTCTCAAAGATGTTGATTCATTGCTTCAAATTGATCTTGACGTCTTTGCTTTCGAGATCTTCATCCAACTCGATGAAGTCAGAAGGAAACTCTATCGGGAAGGACCATTGAAACTCTCCATACCAGGCTAAGGCAATTCTCAAACGATCGTTTGGAGGGGTTCGGTAGAATGGCATACCCGGACTAGAATGGATGATGTGGATTACCTTGTTGAAAACAACACAACAGATGATTTTAGTAACTGGGGAGAAGCTCAACAGTAGAGAGTGAGTCCACTGTTTGAAAGTTATAGCATAACCGAGGAAATCTGGGGCAATCCCAGTTAGTGCCGGTGATAACACCCAGTGTTTGTGCGTGCTCTCAAGAACGTGAGAATTTCCATATTCATCAAGGTTTTACCAATATCTGTGTCAAGGATCCTGGTAACACCACGTACTACCATGATGAATAGCGATGGATGATGCAGATGCAAAGAATGATAACCTTCTTAGATTTCACCTTAGCGTGGCCAAGGAAACAAAATCTAGATGATCGACCGAGAGACATTTAGCACTCCGCTTCTAATGTCCTCCCTGATGTACTAGCGTAACCCATTCATATGGTTTGGTATCTAGAACATCAAGTAAAAGGTCGGACTTCGGGAACACAAAATCCATAAGGAACAACTTCTGGAGTAAATCCCATGAGATCCTTATGGGGAGGTGGCCAACTTCTTCAATCAAGATATTACAATAACAGGTCTTCCGGCTGGGTGTCTTGGCCACGACATCCACCTTACCGGGTTACAGAGAAACCAATATTATAATTCTTGGGAAACGTTCCAACCATCATATCTGCCTAAGATTCAGATCTGGTTGGTGTCAGAATAATCTAGACTCATCGGGTCTAGAAAGTAAAGTGAAAGTTTGCAACACAAGTCGACGAGATGACGTTGCGAGATTCTCCGGGAATGAACTACGGTAGTAAGCTCCAAAACATGAGCTGGTTCTGCTACAGACATGTGAAAACATTGTCCCAGACAAGCATGTCCACGTAGTAGTCTTATAATAAAGCACTACCGAGTTCAAGTTGGGAACCATCATCGAGGATATCGGAGTCTTGTGCATGATCTAGAATTAACACAACAAACTCCTTTTCCTTGAGCAAATCAATCAGTGGCTTGGTGTGCTAGGAAACACATATGGAGTGGAGGTAATTAATCTACCGAACCATAGTATACTTTGCACATGCATGACTGACTTGGGACGATTCTAGAGGAAGCAAAACTAACTCTCTCAAATTCACGGCAGCAACTTGCATCGAATGCACATGAATGAGAGGAAGTCACTTCTTTCATCCAAACATATACTTCATGAACGGGGCATGAAGAAATTGCTTACACAAGTTTCCAAGACTAGCTTAATGTTCAACAAAATCATGGAGGAGATAAAAATACTGCTGATGGGCTCAACAGAAACTCATCGGAATTTCCATATCACTGGACTTCCACCATTATGTGAACAATGTGATAGTATTGGTCAGACCAAAAGATGTAATGGTGTATGCTCGAGGAACAACCACGAGTAAGAGAACATTGGGAATATCGTTGGTGCTAACTTGATTTGACGATAGCCCACACTCAAATCAAGGTTTGGACAAGATGATAGATTCAACAACCGATCACGAGGAACAATCGATGAAGATATCATCTCTCTTCAACACACACACACACACAAGAATATACCCTAGTGATGAACTAAGTCAGACAACCTTCCATCTTCCAACTCTCCAAGTTGTTGTTTAGCTCAACCAACTAGCTCAGGGGTACCCAACACAGAATCTTGGAGAATGGGTGGTTTTGAGGAAAACCAACATGATCATGAACTCAACATAGCGTTCAAGTGACAACCTGGTAATACTTCCAAGAATATATTCGGAAAATCACGAACCACCGATATGTTACTAAGCTCGAGAACAATCTTGCTTTTCAGAGCAAGACGATATGATCAAATAAGCAAGGGATTGGATAATCCTAACACATTGATCGAAGAGTGCACCCGAAATAAGGACTAGGTAGCACAATCTATCTTAGAGTGAAGATTCAATAATCAGCATGCTAAGAATGAGGTTGTTGTCCATTTAACTACCAAGCAACAGAGTTGCTAGGGCAACAGAGTTGCTAGGGGTATAGATTTCACACATCACGAATCACTTGTCGGCATTCCGGTTACGACAACACGGAACCGAGGAGTGAGTAATGATGGCGAGAAGTATCAATACGTCAAGAATTCACAAGAGCCGGTGCAATTCTCATGAAAATCCTGACATAAAGACGGTAATACTTCAGGGTAGAACAGAATCAAAAGCTGGGTTGGCATTTTAATCTGCGGAGCATAACTATTTTGACCCAATCCTGGATATGGATGAGGTACTGTAGTTTGTTTCTCCTAGTTATCCTGAATAGAATGGCTTGACGGACCACAAGAATAATAAGCATCGATAACACGAATGCACAATTACTCCTGACTATCAATTGATAGACGAAGATCAGAATACGACTGAAGAGGGACAACTCAAAGGAACATATCATTTTCTGAGTTGTGGATGCATGGATTAGAATGTCGAACGAGTTCAACATATTTCTTCCGGATAACCCATGCAGAAGGTAGAACTAGCAGATTCACAATATAGAATGGAGAACTCATCAAGAGCACTCTGGTTGTGATCTTTTGGTTCAAAAGAACTCTTGCCAAGAATGGTTCATGGTATTTGGAAGAACGATATACCACGGACCTCGAGGACTATCGCAAAGGATACTAATATCCTAAAGGAACTAGCAAACACTATCAACACGAGGTAAGTAGGGTGAATCTCGGGTTCAAAACCCAAGGAGTAGAATACCTACTACTAAGTGGCATCACGGGATGCTTTCGAGAATAAAGGCCAGAATCATCACACTGGGAACACAAATCATGGCTAGCTTACTAGGTGGTACTCTAAGACACCTAGGTTCATAATACTAGCTCCAACATATATACCGAGGCAATGAAGTACCTCAACACACTAGTTGGCGTGGTTAATCTGGCCAAAGGAACATCAGAACGGTAAGAAGGGATTTGCAAATGCATCAGACTATTTAGAAACCTGGGATGAATCGGACAGCATAACGGCTGTAAATGCTCAAAAGAATTTAGACATGCTACAAAAATGGTGGCATAACCACTCATAAGCACAATATCAAAGTTCCGAGGCCAACTGTCAACATATGGAAGTAGTAGGAACTGAACAGAGGCTTAAATCCATCAATCATATAAGTCTATGGATTAGTAACACGTGATCCTGATAGGAAGAAGAGAAAGCCTAGTTTCTTAACCCCGTAGGAAAAATAGGATGACTCAGATCAGAAGGGCATAAGGTAAAGGAGTAAAAAGAGCCTTACGTTCCGTCCCACAATCAATTCCCTTATATAACTAAAGAATTTCTAGACTGAACTTCGACCAGTTTGGCTTGGTAATCCTACAGGCAGTCAAGCTCTGATACCAAAGCTGTCAGGACCCCGACTCAATGCCACATCGATCTAGCATGTAACACCTCATATCACTTTGCGGCCTTACACACGGTATTCCCACGGGTGTCGCCTTACCAGGCCTGGGACCGTTTGTGCCTTTTGGCACACGTATATGATAGTGTCGCTAGCATCCATATGATAAGAAGCCCGGGCTGACATGGCTAGTCGCAAACCCAAAGTGGCACAAACTTACAGGGACAGGCATCCATGACCCAGCATCGAACGTGTCGGTCATCAGCGAGTGAATCCAGGCTGTAGCACTGGGCTAGCAGGACTTTGGTGAACTGGGCTGTAGCGGGCTACAGGACTCCGGTATTCATCGCGTGACATTTCCCCGAAGGGACAGACACAGGAACGAAGAAGGACACATGCCGGCCAGCCTAAGTGTTCCGGAGCAGTAGCTAGCTACCATGGCTCAGTGGAAGCACTAGGAGACATTTCCCCGTAAGAGAGGCTACTAAGGATAAACAACTAGATAGTCAGATCCCACACATACCAAGCATTCCAATAACATACACACAATATGCTCGATATGTGCAAATACAACATGGCATCACAACATGACTCTACAACTCAAGTATTTTATTCAATAGGCTCCGAGGAGCGAGATATTACAAACATGGGTGTCACGACCCAACATTTAGAGCATACAAGCCAGAGCACATGCGGAAGCTTATCATGTCTGAGTACAGACATCTACAAATGAAAAAGGTTGAGAAGCCTGACTATCTACCAGATCCCGCCGAGGGCACAAGATCGTAGCTGAGGTAACAAGCTAAAGGTCGAAGTCCACACGGAACTACTAGTGAGACGGAAGTCTCTGCGAAAACATAAAATAGGCAAACGTGAGTACAAATGTACCCAGCAAGACTTACATCAGAACTAACTACATATGCATCATTATCAACAAAGGGCTGGTGGGGTTTAACTGCAGCAAGCCAGCTTTGACTCGGTGGCTATCCTGAACTACGACTGCAATGTAACTCTTTGAGGTGGCGCAAACGAGTCCACATATTCACCATATCAATACACCACTATGGATCTGCTCCCGTCTCCCTACGAGAACGCCATCCATAGCACTCACGCTTATGTTGCGCATTTTAGAGTATCCACTTTCACTTGTCTATGAACTGTACAGGCAACCCAGAAGTCCTTTACCACGGACACGGCTATTCAAATAGATAATGTTAACCCTACAGGGGTGTACTTCTTCACACACGATCTCGCCACTTACCGCCATGTACACGTCATGTATCTTGGCAACCTTCAAGCGGAAGCCTGGCGAAGGTGTCAGCCACAACCTGACTAACCACACAAGTCTCTCGTCCAGGTTTATGGCCTATTCGGGTTCCATCTGCAAGGAGATCCGGCCAGGGTGTCGCTCACGGCCCCAAACGATGTGTGCAGGGTTCCCAAGCCCACCATCCGGGTTCCACTTGGTACACCGGGCCACTGTGCCTAGTCTGTCCCAAGCCCACCTGTACCGGGTGCCACTTGGTAGACTACTAACACTACCTACAAACACCAGAAACTAGTTGCAACACCTGGACAGAGATCATGTTGATTAATAAGTCAAGAGGGGTCGAGTTACCGGAACCCAATGTGTGGTAGTAACTGTTCATGGATCACAAACACAGAACTCAGTTCCTGAGGACGGTTTCAATGAGACAACCCACCATGTACTCCTACATGGCCTCTCAGCACTACATTTACCAGATCGTGTTCACACATTTAGACCAAACACAGTAGGACATGTTCACACACCTCCAATTCATCCCCGATGAATCAGACCTGACACAACTCTAAGCAATAGCAGGCATGACAAACAAGCATGAATGAGTAGGCACATCAGAGCTCAAACAACTCCTACTCATGCTAGTGGGTTTCATCTATTTACTATGGCAATGACAGGTCATGCAGAGGATAAAGAGGTTCAACTACCGCAGCAAGTAACAGTTGTATCGTTGTTGTCCTAATGCAGTAAAATAGAGCAGGAGCGAGAGAGTGGGATTGTATCGGAATGAACAAGGGGGTTTTGCTTGCCTGGCTCTTCTGAAGATAGTATAGTTCTTCATTGGTGTCATTGATCACATCATTGAAACGCGTCTATCGAGAGGGGGCAATTACCGGCAACCGAGAAAGAAACACAATCAATGCAATGCACAATATGATGCATGATCATGACATGGCGATATGATGTGATTTGAGCTAATGCAACTAGCAACAGGTTAAATGAAGTTGGTTTGAACCTTAGGTTCAAATTCAAACTTCATATGTGAAGGTTTAAATGCCATTATATGATTTGGCCTGAACTGCAGTCATAAATTTTTCTAACATGCATGAAAATGGTACATATGGATAGATTGGATTTTTCTGATCATTTTTCATATATAAATTATTTCATTTGGAGTTACGGTTGAATTTCTATGATTTTTAGAAGTTTAGGACATTTTCTGGATTTTCTGATTTATTTTAAATCCAGAAAATCATTTACTGCGTCAGCATTGCGTCACGCTGACCTCAGCAGGTCAATAGACCCGGTCCAGCTCAAACCTGATGCGTGGGTCCTGCATGTCAGTGACTCAGGCTGGTTAGTCCCACAGACAAGTGGGTCCAGTCAACGCTGACTAGGTCAAAGTCAACACCGAGACGTGGGCCACAGGGTTATCCCTAATCTAAACAGAAAATTAATCTAACCTAAACAAGCACTATGGCCCACATGGCAGTGGCCCTGGGGATGTTTAGCGGGCCTATTAACGCTAATTAAACCGGCACCACGTCAGCAGGTGACGCCGACGATGACCGGAGAACGACGGCACTCGCCGTCCGGCCAACTCCGGCGTCGGGAGGACGCGCGGCTAGTCTCGTTGGAATGGCCGCGTCGCAGCGCATCCAACGGTGGTTGCGGCTGCGGCTAATGTGGCCGGAAACATCGTCGGCGAGCTCGGCTGTGGCGGCCGGAGCTCGGGCGAGCTTGGGATCGGAGCTGCAGTGGGCATGGCGATGCGAGTGTAGAACCTACGGCCTCTACGCGGTGCGGTGAGCAAGTGGGTGTGCTTGGTTGGGGGCTACGGTGACTGTGTCCACGGCGGCGAGGGGCTCAGGCGGCGACGCGATTCGGTCATCGGCGAAGTGGCGGCTATGGCGGGGAAAAGATCACAGGAGCAAGGGGAGAGGAGGCAGGGGCTCACGGTGAGTCGGTTGGAGAAGACGGCGAGCTCGGGGGAGGTCGGACGGCGATGTAGCGAACCCGACGATCTCGGGCGCTGGAGGTTGAAGACGGCGGCGATGGCGGCGTTGCAGGGGCTCCCCCAGTGCGTTGCTCGGCAATGAGGGGAAGGTGGTTGAGGCGGAGCTCCTTGGTGCATTGGAGAGGCGTAGCAGTGGCCCTGGCCACGGCGAACGGCGTCGGTGTGTTCCGGCGATGCTCTCAGGTGAGCTCGGGGGAGAGGGCTAGAGTGGGAGGGAGAGAGCGACGAGTGAGGGAGAGGGGAGAGGGCAATCGGGCGTCTCCAGGCACAAGTCAGGACGAGGAAGGGCAAGCAGGAGGTGGTGGGGAGACGTGGCCGCGGTCGCTCACGTGCAGGCATGCAGCTGCTTCGGGGCGAGGGGAGGAAGACGATTGGCAGCTGGGCTGCACAGAAGCGGGCCGTGCAGGTGGGCTGGTGTCTCTGGTGGGCCTCAAGGTAAGTCCATGTAAGGTCTGTTCCTTCCCTTTTCTATTTCGGTTTTTTTGTTTTTTTATTTAAATCTTTGCCACTATTTTAAAAAAGAACAAATCTAAACCAGTGACAAAATTCCTCTGAATATTTTTATGTTGCTTAATGGACTTTTCCAAAAGCACATAAAATGTTCCAGGGTATTTGGAAATATATTCTATACAAGTTATGAATATAATTCCAAATGCAAATAAAATAATGATTTAAAATCAGTGCCCAAAATATTCCTCAAAAATGCTCATTATTTTTGGTTTGGTGCAAAAACCTTTGCCAAATATAACCAACATTATTTAAGGCCATTTTGGGAACACTGAATGCAATTTCCAGGGTTCTTTTCCCTGCTTTTAATTAAAGTTTTGAGGCTTCAACAATCCTCAATTCAAGTTTCAGAAATTTAAATATGATGCCTGGATGAAAATGCAACTATTTACAAACAATATTCTAGGGCTGTGACAGATAACCAGAGAATACTTCACTAATGCTCAGTTGAGAGTAGTTGGCAACGTCAAATCTCACGTTTCGCTTCTCAATATATTATTCTTTGGCGGAGTGTTTGGCCAAGACAGTAGGTTTTCCGGGCTCTCTAAAGCCGGTGCTAGTGATCATCATGTCATCGGCATGTGTTCCAGCCGGTTTAATTGTTCTTGATGATTCAGTATTAAAAGGATTGTTGTTTTTCTCGTCAACGGAAGGGTCAGGAATTTCTGGTGGAACATCATGAACATGTTCTTCTAGTTATGGTACGGAGGTGTCAGACACTGGAATTTGTTGCTCCGGTTCAGGGACATTGGGGTCTTCAGCCGGCTTGATCACCTTTGCCTTCTTGCTAGTTTTTACTTTTCCACTACATGAGTTATGAGAGGTCAGTACAAAGATAAGAACCCAAGGAGGAAGAAAATAATAAGTAATTGTTGTTACCCAGGGGCAGTTTTCAAAGCCGTCAGCTAGGTCTATGATGAGTCGCCGGAAGAGGAGCGAGAAGTATCTTGATAGTTTGAATCAGAAGAATTAAGTGGCTGGCGAATGAGACCCGCCAGAGGATAAAAAGAGTTTAAATTTGGGATGACCTCGTTTCGATGTTCCTTGGAGCTGGAGTATTTAGTAAGACGGAAGATAATTCTTCACCTCCACTGGTACAAGTTTGTCTCCAGCTCTCGTGCTGCTGTTGCTTCAAAAGAAAGTGAGGATCCAGATGAGCTAAGGGGTGTGAAAAGCTTACTTTCCGGGTTACTCGTCGAATTTTCTGTCTTGGCAAAGGCTTTGAGTCGGAGGAAATGATAGTTACCTCTTCCTCAACCGCTTGGCTGGCCCCCATGTCATCCTGATGATAATCAATGTCAATAAGAGAGTTGAAAAAGGAGCCAAGGGAATCAAGATCTACCTCCAACTCAGAGCTATTGTCCAGTTCAAACCGATCGGAAGTACTTAATATCTTCTTGTTCTTCTTGGAGGTTCTCTTGACGGCTTTCGTTTTGGCCCTGGCTTTCTTGGCAGCTTCATGGTCATATTTTTTATTCCAGAAATCGGATTCAACCTATGAAAATCATCAAAGGTTGAGTTAATAGAACATTTGAATGATAGGGAAAAATAAGTGATTTAGAGACTCACATCTGGTGCCGGGTTAGATTCGCAGAAAGGGTTCAATCCAGCTTTGCTGCAGTCTTCCAGGATCTCATTCAGAAGGGTCTTTGTCATTTCATTAATTGCATTATCAGTTAAAGAATCGGAGTTGTGGCACAGTGGATCCTTTGCATCACCCGTATAAGTGCACATTAAGCCGGATCGGCGGCTCAAGGTATGATTCGCCAGGAAACCCAGCACCGAACCAAGTCAACTCCGGTTAACCCGTTCTCCAGTAGGGCTTTGACCTTTGTGATAGTGGGTGCAAGTATGGCATGCTCAACAGCGGTAAGCTTTTCTAGAAGATGATGTTTTGGATCAAGTCGTTGGACACGATAACCCGGTAGTGGATTCTCGTCAGTCGGAGAGGTGTCCTTACAATAAAACCATGTCTGGTTCCAATCTTTGGGGTGGCTTGGCAAGTGGGCATAGGGGAAGATAGCATCTCTTCTCCGTTGAATTGAGACCCCACCAAGTTCTAAGCTAGGGCCATTGGTAAATTCAATATGCTGGTTCAAATAAAAATATTACCTAAAGAGTTCAACACTGGGCTCCTCTTGAAGGTATACTTCACAGAATACTTGAAAGTTACAGATGTTGGACATGGAGTTGGGTCCAGTATCTTGAGGATGCAATCGAAAGAAGTGCAGAACATCTCAGAAAAACTTGGATCCAGGCGGTGAAAAGCCCCGGTTCATATGATCAGTAGAAACACTGACCTCACCATCCCGCGGCTGAGGTTTTTTCTCACTTGGCTTGGGAGCACGCCAAGACATGATATCTTTTGCAGGCAAATAGCCGATTTTGACAATATCTTCCAGCGTATTTTTGGTGACAATGGAAGGAACCCAATTGCATGAGGTGACTATCTTCAACATCGTAAGAGAAAAGCCTAAAAGAAAATATGGCCAGTTTAAGTTGATTTGCTAAACCGGAGATAAAAGTCAACAATATATATTGGCTGCTTAAGTGAGGCCTAATGGCATATGACTAGCTATAACTGGTGATGTAAGCCGCCATGACAATACTGATAGTTAAGATCTATCAAGAAGAAAAATTCTGCTAAGTGTTGGATAAACAGGTTTCACAGATTGATACAGTCGGGTTTGGATCTGACGTGGTTCGTAAAAGAAAAATAAAATCAAAGCCTAGTATTGCAGCAGCGGAAGAGGTAGTATGTTGGCAAAGTTTTCTGCATCTGGGAAGCATATTGAGTGATTAATAGAAGGTATAGAAACAGATTCCGTGTATTATAAGGGGCATCTTTGGATCCAAGTAAGGACTAAGTAGAGGTACAATGAAGAACGATGAAGAACTCCGAAGAACTTCAGAAATCCTAATGGAGATCCATGGTGGGGAGGTTAAGATGCTTACTGGGTCCGCTGAGCAGCGGAGAGGCGCCGCGTTTCTCTAGTCTCGTTCAGGTCAATGTAGCGGCCGGAGTCGTGGAAGTTGGAGAGGTCGGCAGCAGCGGTGTTCAGATGCGCAGATGCGTCGTGAGGTTGAAGATGAGAAGGTAGGGGGAGAATGAAAAGGAGCCTTGGCCCTATTTATAAGGTTAGAAGGATAAGTAGCATGTGCGGGAAGCGAGGAGACCAAAAAATGGATATGTGACGGCGCAGACGCCTCGATTTTCGGAGCTTCATTAAAAGAAAAGATTTATTAAGATTTAAGTTTTGTGTAATATTAATGACAGGTGATGTCATGGTGGGTTACCACAATCGTAGGAGATGACGTCATGGCGGGTTATGAGATCTCGCAGGAATAAAAAAGGAAGGATTAAAACGAAGGATTTTTCTAAGTGTTGAAGATTTACATGAACGAGTTCTAATCAATCTGGGGCCTAATGTTGGGGATATGAAAATTGGGTATGACCCGCCCAGGAGGGTCCGGGTTATACCGATGGCGGTTCATCAATACAAAGCCCATGAGGATGTTGAAGATGGCAGTTCATGAAGCAAGGGCCCAAAACCCAAAGGTGACTTAAGGCCCATAGGGGTAAACCGCCATATGTGTATGACTTATATTGTAAGGCAGGTATATTTAGTCACCGAGCTGGACACGTTGTTTATGAGCTGGCCGGGACTCCGTGAGCCATTGGGCGTCAACCTGTGTACATAAAGGGATGACCCGGCGGCGGCTCAGCACAAGGGACAAGAGATCGAAAGCTAGGTCAAGCGGAATCACTCCCTGGTAACCGAGACATAAGCAATACCACCTCGAACTGGATTAGGCCTTTACCATCACCGCAAGGGGCCGAACCAGTAAAAACTCCTATGTCCTTTGTCCCGTTTAACCCCTTTAAGCTAACCTAACTGCGATGGCTCCATGACTAATTCCTCACACTAGGACATCTGCCATGGCAATTCCACGACAGGTGTGGTACATAACTTAAGCAGATATGAAAGAGTACCACCTCTCTTGCGACGTCGTGTATGCCCCTGCTAATATGTTGAGGGTGTTGCAGGTGCGATGGCTGTCGGCGGCGCGGAAGAAGACTTGAGACGGCAGACGACCGTATCGGGGGATAAGTCCTTTTGTCGTGGGCGAGGTGGTCGTAGGAGCGGCAACGGCAAGGTGGACGACAACGCCGATGAAGAGAGAGGATGCAATGAAGGGATCCTGGTCCAACGCCGTGGATGAGAGACATCCATCTCTTCAAGTGGATGACGGGGTAGGGGTGGCGGTTCCAGCAAGGTGGAGGATGGGGCGGCAGACGGAGGAGGCTGGCCGATGTGGGGAGGTTGTTGTGGCGCCGATGGTGTATGGATGAGAAAATGGAGGGGGTGTTGGGGAACGTAGTAATTTAAAAAATTTCATACGATCACGCAAGATCTATCTAGGAGATGCATAGCAATGAGAGGGGAGAGTGTGTCCATGTACCCTCGTAGACCGAAAGTGGAAGCGTTCAGTAACACGGTTGATGTAATCGACGTCTTCGCGATCCAACCGATGCAAGTACCAAACGTACGGCACCTCCATGTTCAGCACATGTTCAGTTCGATGACGTCCCTCGTGCTCTTGATCTAATTGAGGATGAGGGTTAGTTCTGTCAGCATGATGGCGTGGCGACGGTGATGATGATGTTATCAGCGCAGGGATTCGCCTAAGCACTACGGCGATATGATCGAGGTGTGTAACTGTGGAGGGGGGCACAACACACGACTAAGGCAAAACTTGATGTGTCTTTGGGGTGCCCCCTGCCCATGTATATAAAGGAGGGAGGGACAGAGGCCGCCCCCCTAGGGGCATGCCAAGAGTATGGAGTCCTACTAGGACTTCCAAGTCCTAGTAGGAATCCCTTTCCATTTCGGAGTAGGAGAGAAGGAAAGAGGGAAAGAGAGAGGGAATAGGAAAGGATAAGGGGGGCGCTGCCCCCTTCCCCTCGGCCAATTCATACCCAGGGGGCGCCACCTCCCCTTCGGCCTGCCTCCTCCTTTCCCATATGGCCCAATAA
Organism: Triticum timopheevii; assembly: GCA_963921465.1. Classification (NCBI taxonomy): domain Eukaryota; kingdom Viridiplantae; phylum Streptophyta; class Magnoliopsida; order Poales; family Poaceae; genus Triticum; species Triticum timopheevii. Next base: position 295,300,758 of record OY997264.1, on the reverse strand, counting down.
GGCCCATTACTTTTCCCAGTGAATTGCCGTAACTCCCCCGTACTCCGAAAAATACCCGAATCACTCAGAACCTTTCCGATGTCCGAATATAGCCTTCCAATATATGAATCTTTACCTCTCGACCATTTCAAGAGTTCTTGTAATGTCCATGATCTCATTCAGGACTCCGAACAAACTTTGGTCATCAAATCACATAACTCATAATACAAATCGTCATCAAACGTTAAGCGTGCGGACCCTACGGGTTCGAGAACTATGTAGACATGACTGAGACACATCTCTGGTCAATAGCCAATAGCGGAACCTGGATGCTCATATTGGCTCGTACATATTCTACGAAGATCTTTAACGGTCAAACCGCATAGCTACATACATTGTTCTCTTTGTCATCGGTATGTTACTTGCTCGAGATTCGATCGTCGATATCATCATACCTAGTTCAATCTCGTTACCCGCAAGTCTCTTTACTCATTCCGTAATGTTTCATAGCGCAACTAATTCATTAGTCACATTGCTTGCAAGGATTATAGTGATGAGCATTACCGAGAGGGCCCAGAGATACCTCTCTGATACACTGAGTGACAAATCCTAATCTCGATCTATTCCAACCCAACAAACACCTTCGGAGGCACCTATAGAGCATCTTTATAATCACCCAGTTATGTTGTGACGTTTGATAGCACACAAGGTGTTCCTCTTGTATTCGGGAGTTGCTGTAGCGACCACGATCTGAATGGACCGAAGTATCTGTGTTTCAGTGTCATCCCTGGATCGGTAATTCTGACACACACAGTACTCAAGGAATTATAACAGAGTTCAATCGCACACTTATTACATCAAGTCCTCAAAAATAGTATGATTACACAAAAATATCATGGCTGAAGGCCATCTGAACTAATTAACTGTGGAAGCTTCGAAGGGAAATGAGTCCATCAACTCCAACGGCATAGCTGAGTGCAAGACAATGACATATCGCACCTTATTCGTCGTCTGAGTAGTCTGCAACATGACGTTGCAACCGTGTAGGTCAGCACATTGAATATGCTGGCAGAGTTAGACTGTAAAGCAATGAATGCAAGACTATATCTACATGCAATATTTGGCTGGTGGAGGCTCTAAGTTTATGATTTTGCATAAAGATAGTTTTCCCTACAACAAAGGAATAAATTTATTTAAACTACTCCTAAGTTGTTCCAATAATTGAGAAGGTTTCCCCCACTCAAATCCCAATTAAACAATATCATCATTAAACCCAATTCAATTAATTAAAGAGTGATGAGATCAACAATAATATCCAATTCCAGATACTCAAGGTGTCCAAACAGGGGACACGGCTAACCATGATTAGTTTATACACTCTGCAGAGGTTGCACACTTTTCCCCACAAGACTCGACCGCATCCATGATCGGAAGATCGAGACATAGTATTTCTGAAGCATTAACTCTCTACTCCGGGCGGACCGGTACACCTACTTTCCCCTTACATCTGCTAGTCCGCCTCTTCGAGAGCTCATACAACTTACTCAACTATGCCAGATCCCATAATGGTTTTGGCTGCACACGAAAGTTTCTAGTCATGAAATATCATATGATCCCTTTGAGCCTGGGTGGCGAACCGAGGAAAAATCTCATGGATACCCCGAGATTTCCCTTAATGGGAAATACTGGGTTCCCCAGGTGCCCCAACCAATCCACCTAGATGTGTATTAAAGTTGCCACCTTAATGTTATCCAAGATTAATATAACTCTCAAAACTTCCATGTGAATCACTATCCAATCCCCGTCTATGAGCATGGCTAAGCAATAGTAAAGCATAACGTATATTCTCAGGGTGATCAAAAGGTATTAGGTTCCTACCTCAAGTACTACAACCAAACCACATGTTCCCAATCCTACTCATGCAAATATTTGAGGGGCAATACTAATGCATAGTAAAAACTGGGTATAGAAGAGTATGGTCAAAGTGTAACTGACTTGCTGACCATCTGCAAACTCTAGGGATTCGTAGTAACAAGCTTCGCACTCCGAATGATCTAGCGCAGACAAACAGTAGCATACATAAGAAATCACTCAACCGAAAACAACGAGAAAAGATCCAAATCAAACATGAATCAAGCAAACGGCTAAACCAAACAGAAAACAAAGCCTAACTAGATAGAATAGAATATTATGAAGATTTAGGCGCTTGTTTCATCTAATTTGGACAAACGAGCAAAAAGTTATGATAGTTTTAAGACCAGGGGCTAAATTGCAAGAAAACTATTGCGGATAGGTCCCTGGCCGAAAGAAAACTAAGAAGAAAAATCTACCGTGCGAACGTTCGTTAATAGAATGAAACGAATGAACTCGTTCATTAAAACGAACGAACGGGCGAATGTTTACGGAATAACTAAAAATAAAATGAAAACTGATCTAACCCTAAAACCGAAGGAAAACCATAAATAAAACCGGGACGGGTCAGTGGTTATACCGGTTAAACGGAAAAGACCGGTTGGTGGCGGCGGCAGCAACGGATTCGATCGGCGGCGGCGTGCGGTGGCGCAGGGCTGTGGGAAGCGGGGTGGGGAGAGACGGCGAGGCGGGGAGAGACGACGAGGCGGCAGCGCTATTTAAATGGCCTTGGGGGGGGGGGGGCTCCTGCTTGCGCGAGGAGGCGTGGAGGTCGAGGCCGACCCGGACACCGGCGGGAGTCTGGTGTCCTCACGGATTTGGCGGCGAAAGGCGGTGCGCGCGCGTTGGGCCGGCTGGGTTTCGGCCTAGTCGGTCCTAAGACCCTTTTTTTTAATAATTTCACTACGAAAAAAATCTTAAATAAATATTTAAAAAATCTAAAAATTCCAGAAACAATTTTCACCGTCCAAACCTAATATTTAGGATAAGATGAACATTTTTTATGGACTAAAATGCAATTTTCAAAAATGCAAGTTTTCTCTAATTCAAATAAGATAGGAAATAAAATACAAATAAAAATTATAATTTGATTTAAAATTTCTTCTCCTATATTTCTCTTAGATTTAAGAGGTCATATTATCTTCTCTCATTTATTTTTATTATTGGAAATAATTGCATAGAAAAATAATAAAATCAAATTGATCCTCGTTTCAAATTTGAAAAAAATTCAAATATGAAAATTTGTTAAACCTCTAACTCTCTCCTTGGGTCCTTGAGTTGCTAAAGATTTCTAGGATCTCGACCAAATGCAAAAATAAATATGATATGCATATGATGATATATGTATAACATTCAAATTGAAAAATTGGGATGTTATAGTTGCATAATCTCATAGTCTGAGGAACATGTATAAGTCATGAAGAAAGCAGTAGCAATAAAACTGTAACGATCATAATGCTAAGCTAACGGATGGGTGTTGTCCATCACATCATTCTCCTAATGATGTGATCCCGTTTATCAAATGACAACACATGTCTATGGTTAGGAAAGATAACCATCTTGGATTAATGAGCTAGTCAAGTAGAGGCATACTAGGGACACTATGTTTTGTCTATGTATTCACACATGTACTAAGTTTCTGGTTAATACAATTCTAGCATGAATAATAAACATTTATCATGATATAAGGAAATATAAATAACAACTTTATTATTGCCTCTAGGGTATATTTCCTTCAGTCTCCCACTTGTACTGGAGTCAATAATCTAGTTCACATCGCCATGTGATTTAAAACCAATACTTCACATCTGTATGTGATTAACACCCATAGTTCACATCGCCATGTGACCAATATCCAAAGGATTTACTAGAGTCAATAATCTAGTTCACATCGCTATGTAATTAACACCCAAAGAGTAATAAGGTGTGATCATGTTTTGCTCGTGAGAGAATTTTAGTCAATGCGTCTGTCACATTCAGAGCCGTATGTACTTTGCAAATATTCTATGTTTACAATGCTCTGCATGGAGCTACTCTAGATAATAGCTCCTACTTTCAATATGTATCCAGATTGAGACTCAGAGTCATCTGGATCGGTGTAAAAGCTTGCATCGACGCAACTCTTTATGACGAACTCTTTATAACTTCCATAACCGAGAAATATTTCTTTAGTCCTCTTAGGTAATTAAGGATAACTCTGACCGCTATACAGTGATCCACTCCTGGATCACTATCGTACCCCCTTTCCAAACTTATAGCAAGGCACACAACTGGTCTGGTACATAGCATGGCGTACTTTATAGAACCTATGACTGAGGCATAGGGAATGGCTTTCATTCTCTTTGTATCTTCTACCGTGGTCGGGCTTTGAGTCTTACTCAACTTTACACCTTGTAATACAAACAAAAACTCTTTCTTTGGCTGATCCATTTTGAACTCTTTCAAAAACATGTCAAGGTATGTATTCATTGAAAAATCTTATTAAGCATCTTGATCATTCTCTATAGATCTTGATGCCCAATTTATAAGCAGCTTTACCAAGGTCTTTCTTTGAAAATCTTATTTCAAACTCTCCTTTATGCTTTCTAGAAAATTATTTTCGATCCACAATATGTCATCTACATATAATATTAGAAATGCTACAGAGCTCCCACTCACTTTCTTGTAAATACATGCTTCTACAAAAGTCTGTATAAAACCATATGATTTGATCACACTATCAAAGCGTTTATTCCAACTCCAAGAGGCTTGCACCTGTCCATAAATGGATCGCTGGAGCTTGCACACTTTGTTAGCACCCTTTGGATCGACAAAACCTTCTGGTTGCATCATATACAACTCTTCTAGAAATCCATTCAAGAATGCAGTTTTGACATCCATCTGCCAAATTTCATAATCATAAAATGCAACAATTACTAACATGATTCGGACAGACTTAAGCATCTCTACGGGTGAGAAAGTCTCATCGTAGTCAACTCCTTGAACTTTTCCAAAACCTTTCGCAACAAGTCCAGCTTTGTAGACAGTAACATTACCGTCAGCGTCAGCCTCCTTCTTGAAGGTCCATTTATTTTCTATGGCTTGCCGATCATTGGTCAAGTCCACCGAAGTCCACACTTTGTTCTCATACATGGATCCAATCTTAGATTTCATGGGCTCAAGCCATTTCACGGAATCTAGGCTCATCATCGCTTCCTCATAGTTCATAGGTTCATCATGGTCTAGTAACATGACTTCTAGAACAGGATTACCATACCACTCTGGTGGGGACCGTATTCTGGAAGACCTACGAGGTTCTGTAGTAATTTGATCTGAAGTTTCATGATCATCATCATTAGCTTCCTCATTAATTGGTGTAGGAATCACTTGAACTGATTTCTTTGATGAACTACTTTCCAATTTGGGAGAAGGTACAATTATCTCATCAAGTTCTACTTTCCTCCCACTCAATTGTTTTGAGAGAAACTCCTTCTCTAGAAAGGCTCCATTTTTATCAACAAATATTTTGCCTTCGGATCTGTGATAGAAGGTGTACCCAAAAGTTTCCTTTGGGTATCCTATGAAGAAGCATTTCTCCGATTTGGGTTCGAGCTTATCAGGTTGAAGCTTTTTCACATAAGCATCGCAACCCCAAACTTTAAGAAACGACAACTTTGGTTTCTTGCCAAACCACATTTCATAAGGCGTCGTCTCAATGGATTTTATTCGTGCCCTATTTAAAGTGAATGCAGCCGTCTCTAAATCATAACCCCAAAATGATAGCTGTAAATCAGTAAGAGACATCATAGGTTGCACCATATCTAATAGTACGGTTATGATGTTCGGACACAGCATTTTGCTGTGGTGTTTCAGGTGGCGTAAGTTGTGAAACTATTCCACATTGTTTCAAATAAAGACCAAACTCGTAACTCAAATATTCTCCTCCACGATCAAATCGTAGAAACTTATTTTCTTGTTACGATGATTTTCTATTTCACTCTGAAATTCTTTGAACTTTTCAAACATTTTAGACTTATGCTTCATTAAGTAGATATACCCATATCTGCTTAAGTCATTTGTGAAGGTAAGAAAATAAAGATACCAGCCACGAGCCTCAACACTCATTGGACAGCATACATCAGTATGTATTATTTCCAATAAGTCAGTAGCTCGTTCCATTGTTCCGCAGAACGAAGTTTTAGTGATCTTGCTCATGAGGCACGGTTTGCAAGCACCAAGTGATTCATAATCAAGTGATTCCAAAAGCCCATCAACATGGAGTTTCCTCATGCGCTTTACATCGATATGACCTAAACGGCAGTGCCACAAATAACTCGCATTATTATTATCAACTTTGCATATTTTGGCATCAATATTATGAATATGTGTATCATTACGATTGAGATTCAATAAACCATCGGCATTAGGTGTATGACCATAGAAGGTTTTATTCATGTAAATAGAATAACAATTATTCTTTGTCTTAAATGAATAATGTATTGCAATAAACATGATCTAATCATATTCATGCTCAACGCAAACACCAAATAAAATTTATTTAGGTTCAACACTAATCCCAAAAGTATAAGGAGAGTGCAATGATGATCATATGAATCTTGGAACCACTTCCAATACACATCATCACTTCAGCCTCAACTAGTCTGTGTTTATTCTATAACTCCTGTTTCGAGTTACTAATCTTAGCAACCGAACAAGTATCGAATACCCAGGGGCTACTATGAACACTAGCAAGGTACACATCAATAACCTGTATATCAAATATACCTTTGTTCACTTTGCCATCCCTCTTATCCGCCAAATATTTGGGGTACTTCCGCTTCGAGTGACCATTTCCTTTGAAATGGAAGCACTTGGTTTTAGGCTTAGTGAAGGAAATATGCCCTAGAGGCAATAATAAAGTTATTATTTATTTCCTCATATCATGATAAATGTTTATTATTCATGCTAGAATTGTATTAACCGGAAACATGATACATGTGTGAATACAAAGACAAAACTATAGTCACTAGTATGCCTCTACTTGACTAGCTCATTAATCAAAGATGGTTATGTTTCCTAACCATAGACATGTATTGTCATTTGATTAGTGGGATCACATCATTAGGAGAATGATGTGATTGACATGACCCATTCCGTTAGCTTAGCACTTGATCGTTTAGTATACTGCTATTGCTTTCTTCATGACTTATACAAAGTTCCTGCAACTATGAGATTATGCAACTCACGTATACCGAAAGAACACTTTGTGTGCTACCAAACGTCACAACATAACTGGGTGATTAGAAAGGTGCTCTATAGGTGTTTCCGAAGGTACATGTTGGGTTGGCATAATTCGAGATTAGGTTTTGTCACTCTGATTGTCGGAGAGGTATCTCTGGGCCCTCTCGGTAATACTCATCACCTAAGCCTTGCAAGCATGTAACTAATGAGTTAGTTATGAGATGATGTATTACGGAATGAGTAAAGAGACTTGTCGGTAACGAGATTGAACTAGGTATTGGATACCGACGATCAAATCTCGGGCAAGTAACATACCGATGACAAAGGGAACAAAGTATGTTGTTATGCGGTTTGACTGATAAAGATCTTCGTAGAATATGTAGGAACCAATATGGGCATCCAGGTCCCGCTATTGGTTATTGACCAAGAATGGTTCTAGGTCATGTCTACATAGTTCTTGAACCCGTAGGGTCCGCACGCTTAACGTTTCGATGACAATTTTATTATGAGTTTATAAGTTTTGATGTACCGAAGTTTGTTCGGAGTCCCGGATGTGATCACGGACATGACGAGGAGTCTCGAAATGGTCGAGACATAAATATTGATATATTGGACGACTATATTCGGACACCGGAAAGGTTCCGTGTGATTTCGGAGAAAACCGGAGTGCTGGGGGGGGGGGAGGGGGGGGGGTTACCGGAAACCCCTGGGAGAGTTAATGGGCCACATGGGCCTCGGTGGGAAGAGAGAGGGGCGGCCAGGGTGGGCCACGCGCCCCCTCTCCCTCTGGTCCGAATTGGACTAGGAGGGGGGGGAGGGGCGGCGCCCCCCTTTCCTTCCCCCCTCTCCCCCTTCCTCCCCCCTCCTTGTAGGAATAGGAAAGGAGGAGTCCTACTCCTACTAGGAGGAGGATTCCTCCTCCCTTGGCGCGCCCAAAGGGGACGGCCGGCCTCCCCGCTCCCTCCTTTATATACGGGGGCAGGGGGCACCCCATAGACACACAAGTTGATCTACGGATCGTTCCTTAGCCGTGTGCGGTGCCCCCTTCCACCATATTCCACCTCGGTCATATCGTCGCGGAGTTTAGGCGAAGCCCTGCGCCGGTATAACATCATCATCGTCACCATGCCGTCGTGCTGACGGAACTCATCTCCGGAGCTCGACTGGATCAGAGGCCGGAGATCGTCATCGAGCTGAACGTGTGCTGAACTCGGAGGCTCCGTACGTTCAGTGCTTTGATCGGTCGGATCGTGAAGACGTACGACTACATCAACCACGTTGTGCTAATGCTTCCGCTTACGTTCTACGAGGGTACGTGGACGAACACTCTCCCCTCTCGTTGCTATGCCATCACCATGATCTTGCGTGTGCATAGGAATTTTTTTGAAATTACTACGTTCCCCAACAGTGGCATCCTAGCCTAGGTTTTATGCGTTGATGTTATATGCACGAGTAGAACACAAGTGAGTTGTGGACGATATAAGTCATACTGCCTACCAGCATGTCATACTTTGGTTCGGCGGTATTGTTGGATGAAGCGGCCCGGACCGACATTACGCGTACGCTTACGCGAGACTGGTTCTACCGACGTGCTTTGCACATAGGTGGCTGGCGGGTGTCAGTTTCTCCAACTTTAGTTGAACCGAGTGTGGCTACGCCCGGTCCTTGCGAAGGTTAAAACGGAGTCTATTTGACAAACTATCGTTGTGGTTTTGATGCGTAGGTAAGAACGGTTCTTGCTAAGCCCGTAGCAGCCACGTAAAATTTGCAACAACAAAGTAGAGGACGTCTAACTTGTTTTTGCAGGGCATGTTGTGATGTGATATGGTCAAGGCGTGATGCTATATTTTATTGTATGAGATGATCATGTTTTGTAACCAAAGTTATCGGCAACTGGCAGGAGCCATATGGTTGTCGCTTTATTGTATGAAATGCAAACACCCTGTAATTGCTTTACTTTATCACTAAAGCGGTAGCGATAGTCGTAGAAGCAATAGATGGCGTAAACGACAACGATGCTACGATGGAGATCAAGGTGTCGCGCCGGTGACGATGGTGATCACGACGGTGCTTCGGAGATGGAGATCACAAGCACAAGATGATGATGGCCATATCATATCACTTATATTGATTGCATGTGATGTTTATCCTTTATGCATCTTATCTTTCTTTGATTGACGGTAGCATTTTAAGATGATCTCTCACTAAAATTATCAAGAAGTGTTCTCCCTGAGTATGCAACGTTGCCAAAGTTCGTCGTGCCGAGACACCACGTGATGATCGGGTGTGATAAGCTCTACGTCCATCTACAATGGGTGCAAGCCAGTTTTGCACACGCAGAATACTCAGGTTAAACTTGACGAGCCTAGCATATGCAGATATGGCATCGGAACACGGAGACCAAAAGGTCGAGCGTGAATCATATAGTAGATATGATCAACATAGTGATGTTCACCATTGAAAACTACTCCATCTCACGTGATGATCGGTTATGGTTTAGTTGATTTGGATCACGTGATCACTTAGATGACTAGAGAGATGTCTGTCTAAGTGGGAGTTCTTAAGTAATATGATTAATTGAACTTAAATTTATCATGAACTTAGTACCTGATAGTATCTTGCTTGTCTATGTTTGTTTGTAGATAGATGGCTCGTGCTGTTGTTCCGTTGAATTTTAATGCGTTCCTTGAGAAAGCAAAGTTGAAAGATGATGGTAGCAATTACATGGACTGGGTCCGTAACCTGAGGATTATCCTCATTGCCGCACAAAAGAGTTATGTCCTGGAAGCACCGCTGGGTGCCAGGCCTGCTGCTGATGCAACTGACGACGTTAAGAACGTCTGGCAGAGCAAAGCTGATGACTACTGTATAGTTCAGTGTGCCATGCTTTACGGCTTAGAACTGGGTCTTCAACAACGTTTTGAACGTCATGGAGCATATGAGATGTTCCAGGAGTTGAAGTTAATATTTCAAGCAAATGCCCGGATTGAGAGATATGAAGTCTCCAATAAGTTCTATAGCTGCAAGACGGAGGAGAATAGTTCTGTTAGTGAACACATACTCAGAATGTCTGGGTATAATAATCACTTGATTCAACTGGGAGTTAATCTTCCTGATGATAGTGTCATTGACAGAATTCTCCAATCACTGCCACCAAGCTACAAGAGCTTTGTGATGAACTATAATATGCAAGGGATGAACAAGACTATTCCCGAGCTCTTCGCAATGCTTAAAGCCGCGGAGGTAGAAATCAAGAAGGAGCATCAAGTGTTGATGGTCAACAAGACCACTAGTTTCAAGAAAAAGGGCAAAGGGAAGAAGAAGGGGAACTTCAAAAAGAACGGCAAGCAAGTTGCTGCTCAAGAGAAGAAACCCAAGTCTGGACCTAAGCTTGAAACTGAGTGCTTCTACTTCAAGCAGACTGGTCACTGGAAGCGGAACTGCCCCAAGTATTTGGAGGATAAGAAGGATGGCAAAGTGAACAAAGGTATATGTGATATACATGTTATTGATGTGTACCTAACTAGAGCTCATAGTAGCACCTGGGTATTTGATACTGGTTTTGTTGCTAATATTTGCAACTCGAAACAGGGACTACAGAATAAGTGAGCACTGGCCAAGGACGAGGTGACGATGCGCGTGGGAAACGGTTCCAAAGTCGATGTGATCACGGTCGGCATGCTACCTCTACATCTACCTTCGAGATTAGTTTTAGACCTGAATAATTGTTATTTGGTGCCAGCGTTGAGCATGAACATTATATCTGGATCTTGTTTAATGCGAGACGGTTATTCATTTAGGTCAGAGAATAATGGTTGTTCTATTTATATGAGTAATATCTTTTATGGTCATGCACGCTTGAAGAGTGGTCTATTTTTATTGAATCTCGATAGTAGTGATACACATATTCATAATGTTGAAGCCAAAAGATGCAGAGTTGATAATCATAGTGCAACTTATTTGTGGCACTGCCGTTTAGGTCATATCGGTGTAAAACGCATGAAGAAACTCCATACTGATGGACTTCTGGAATCACTTGATTATGAATCACTTGGTACTTGCGAACCGTGCCTCATGGGCAAGATGACTAAAACACCGTTCTCCGGAACTATGGAGAGAGCAACAGATTTGTTGGAAATCATGCATACAGATGTATGTGGTCCGATGAATGTTGAGGCTCGTGGCGGATATCGTTATTTTCTCACCTTCACAGATGATTTGAGCAGATACGGGTATATCTACTTAATGAAACACAAGTCTGAAACATTTGAAAAGTTCAAAGAATTTCAGAGTGAAGTGGAAAATCATCGTAACAAGAAAATAAAGTTTCTACGATCTGATCGTGGAGGAGAATATTTGAGTGACGAGTTTGGTTTACATTTGAAACAATGTGGAATAGTTTCGCAACTCACGCCACCGGGAACACCACGATGAAATGGTGTGTCCGAACGTCGTAATCATACTTTACTTGATATGGTGCGATCTATGATGTCTCTTACCGATTAACCGCTATCGTTTTGGGATTATGCTTTAGAGACGGCCGCATTCACGTTAAATAGGGCGCCATCAAAATCCGTTGAGACGACGCCTTATGAACTGTGGTTTGGCAAGAAACCAAAGTTGTCGTTTCTTAAAGTTTGGGGCTGTGATGCTTATGTGAAGAAACTTCAACCAGATAAGCTCGAACCCAAATCGGAGAAATGTGTCTTCATAGGATATCCAAAAGAGACTGTTGGATACACCTTCTATCACAGATCCGAAGGCAAAACATTCTTTGCTAAGAATGGATCCTTTCTAAAGAAGGAGTTTCTGTCGAAAGAATTGAGTGGGAGGAAAGTAGAACTTGATGAGATAACTGTATCTACTCCCTTATTGGAAAGTAGTTCATCACGAGAACCGGTTCCTGTGACGAATTCACCAATTAGTGAGGAAGCTAATGATATTGATCATGAAACTTCAGATCAAGTTTCTGCTGAACCTCGTAGGTCTACCAGAGTAAGATCCGCACCAGAGTGGTACGGTAATCCTATTCTGGAAGTCATGTTACTTGACCATGATGAACCTACGAACTATGAGGAAGCGATGATGAGCCCAGATTCCACAAAATGGCTAGAGGCCATGAAATCTGAGATGGGATCCATGTATGAAAACAAAGTATGGACTTTGGTTGACTTGCCCGATGATCGGCAAGCCATTGAGAATAAATGGATCTTTAAGAAGAAGACTGACGCTGATGGTAATGTAACTGTCTATAAAGCTCGACTTGTTGTGAAAGGTTTTCGACAAGTTCAAGGGGTTGACTACGATGAGACTTTCTCACCCGTAGCGATGCTTAAGTCTGTCCGAATCATGTTAGCTATTGCTGCATTTCATGATTATGAAATTTGGCAAATGGATGTCAAGACTGCATTCTTGAATAGATTTCTAGAAGAAGAGTTGTATATGATGCAGCCAGAAGGTTTTGTTGATCCAAAAGGTGCTAACAAAGTATGCAAGCTCCAGCGTTCCATTCATGGACTGGTGCAAGAATCTCGGAGTTGGAATAAACGCTTTGATAGTGTGATCAAAGCATATGGTTTTATACAGACTTTTGGAGAAGCCTGTATTTACAAGAAAGTGAATGGGAGCTCTGTAGCATTTCTAGTTTTATATGTCGATGACATATTATTAATTGGAAATGATATAGAATTTCTGAATAGCATAAAGGGATACTTGAATAAAAGTTTTTCAATGAAAGACCTCGGTGAAGCTGTTTACATATTGGGCATCAAGATCTATAGAGATAGATCAAGACGCTTAATAGGACTTTCACAAAGCACATACCTTGACAAAATTTTGAAAAAGTTCAAAATGGATCAGGCAAAGAAAGGATTCTTGCCTGTGCTACAAGGTGTGAAGTTGAGTCAAACTCAATGCCCGACCACAGCAGAAGATAGAGAGAAAATGAAAAATGTTCCCTATGCTTCAGCCATAGGCTCTATCATGTATGCAATGCTGTGTACCAGACCTGACGTATGCTTAGCAATAAGCTTGGCAGGAAGGTACCAAAGTAATCCAGGAGTGGATCACTGTGCAGTGGTCAAGAACATCCTGAAATACCTGAAAAGGACTAAGGATATGTTTCTCGTATATGGAGGTGACAAAGAGCTAGTCGTAAATGGTTACGTCGATGCAAGCTTTGACACTGATCCGGACGATTCTAAATCGCAAACCAGATACGTGTTTTTATTAAACGGTGGAGCTATAAGTTGGTGCAGTTCTAAACAAAGCGTCGTGGCGGGATCTACATGTGAAGCGGAGTACATAGCTGCTTCTGAAGCAGCGAATGAAGGAGTCTGGATGAAGGAGTTCATTTCCGATCTAGGTGACCAATGAAGATCTTCCGTGACAATACTGGTGCAATTGCCTTGGCAAAGGAATCCAGATTTCACAAGAGGACCAAGCACATCAAGAGATGCTTCAATTCCATTCCGGACCAAGTCCAAGTGGGAGACATAGAGATTTGCAAGATACATACGGATTTGAATGTTGCAGACCCATTGACTAAGCCTCTCTCACGAGCAAAACATGATCAGCACCAAGACTCCATGGGTGTTAGAATCATTACTATGTAATCTAGATTATTGACTCTAGTGCAAGTGGGAGACTGAGGAAATATGCGCTAGAGGCAATAATAAAGTTATTATTTATTTCCTCATATCATGATAAATGTTTATAATTCATGCTAGAATTGTATTAACCGGAAACATGATACATGTGTGAATACATAGACAAAACTATAGTCACTAGTATGCCTCTACTTGACTAGCTCATTAATCAAAGATGGTTATGTTTCCTAACCATAGACATGTATTTTCATTTGATTAGTGAGATCACATCATTAGGAGAATGATGTGATTGACATGACCCATTCCGTTAGCTTAGCACTTGATCATTTAGTATACTGCTATTGCTTTCTTCATGACTTATACAAAGTTCCTGCAACTATGAGATTATGCAACTCACGTATACCGGAAGAACACTTTGTGTGCTACCAAACGTCACAACGTAACTGGGTGATTATAAAGGCGCTCTACAGGTGTTTTCGAAGGTACATGTTGGGTTGGCATAATTCGAGATTAGGTTTTGTCACTCCGATTGTCGGAGAGGTATCTCTGGGCCCTCTCGGTAATACTCATCACCTAAGCCTTGCAAGCATGTAACTAATGAGTTAGTTATGAGATGATGTATTACGGAATGAGTAAAGAGACTTGCCGGTAACGAGATTGAACTAGGTATTGGATACCGACGATCAAATCTCGGGCAAGTAACATGCCGATGACAAAGGGAACAAAGTATGTTGTTATGCGGTTTGACCGATAAAGATCTTCGTAGAATATGTAGGAACCAATATGGGCATCCAGGTCCCGCTATTGGTTATTGAACGAGAATGGTTCTAGGTCATGTCTACACAGTTCTCGAACCCGTAGGGTCCGCACGCTTAACGTTTCGATGACAGTTTTATTATGAGTTTATAAGTTTTGATGTACCGAAGTTTGTGCAGAGTCCCGGATGTGATCACGGACATGAAGAGGAGTCTCAAAATGGTTGAGACGTAAAGATTGATATATTGGACGACTATATTCGGACACCGGAAAGGTTCCGGGTGATTTCGGAGAAAACCGGAGTGCCGGGGGGGGGGGGGGGGTTACCGGAACCCCCCGGGAGAGTTAATGGGCCACATGGGCCTTGGTGGGAAGAGAGAGGGGCGGCCAGGGTGGGCCGCGCGCCCCCTCTCCCTCTGGTCCGAATTGTACTAGGAGGGGGGGCGGCGCCCCCCTTTCCTTCCCCCCTCTCCCCCTTCCTTCCCCCTCCTAGTAGGAGTAGGAAAGGAGGAGTCCTACTCCTACTAGGAGGAGGATTCCTCCTCCCTTGGCGCGCCCAAAGGGGCCGGCCGGCCTCCCCCCTCCCTCCTTTATATACGGGGGCATGGGGCACCCCATAGACACACAAGTTGATCTACGGATCGTTCCTTAGCCATGTGCGGTGCCCCCTTCCACCATATTCCACCTCGGTCATATCGTCGCGGAGTTTAGGCGAAGCCCTGTGCCAGTAGAACATCATCATCGTCACCACGCCGTCGTGCTAACGGAACTCATCTCTGGAGCTCGGCTGGATCAGAGCCCGGAGATCGTCATCGAGCTGAACGTGTGCTGAACTCGGAGGCTCCGTACGTTCGGTGCTTGGATCGGTCGGATCGTGAAGACGTACGACTACATCAACCGCGTTGTGCTAATGCTTCCGCTTACGGTCTAAGAGGGTACGTGGACGAACACTCTCCCCTCTCGTTGCTATGCCATCACCATGATCTTGCGTGTGCGTAGGAATTTTTTTGAAATTACTACGTTCCCCAACACTTAGGTCTAACTTTGGGCTTCTTCACGGGAGTGAGAACTTGCTTGCCATTCTTCTTGAAGTTCCCTTTCTTTCCCTTTGCCCTTTTCTTCAAACTATTGCTCTTGTTTAATCATCAACACTTGATGCTTTTTCTTGATTTCTACCTTTGTGAATTTCAGCATCACGAAGAGCTCGGGAATCGCTTTTTCATCCCTTGCATATTATAGTTCATCACGAATTTCCAGTAACTTGGTGATGGTGACTAGAGAACTCTGTCAATAACTATCTTATCTGGAAGATTAACTCCCACTTGATTCAGGTCATTGTAGTACCCAGACATTCAGAGCACACTAGCTAAGCAATTCTCCTCCATCTTTTAGGCGAAGTACTTGTTGGAGGTCTCATACCTCTTGATTCGGGCATGAGTCCGAAATACCAATTTCAGCTCTTGGAACATCTCATATGCTTCATGGCGTTCAAAATGTTTTGAAGTCCTGGTTCTAAGCCGTAAAGCATGGTGCATTAAACTATCAAGTAGTTCTCATATTGAGCTAGCCAAACATTCATAACGTCTACATCTGCTCCTGCAATAGGTCTGTCACCTAGCGGTGCATAATGACATAATTCTTCTATGCAGTAATGAGGATAAACCTCAGATCACGGATCCAATCCACATCATTGCTACTATCATCTTTCAACTTAGTTTTCTCTAGGAACATATAAAAACATAGGGAAGCTACAACGCGAGCTATTGATTTACAACATAATTTCCAAAATACTATAAGGACTAAGTTCATGATAAATTAAAGTTCAATTAATCATATTACTTAAGAACTCCCACTTAGATAGACATCCCTCCAGTCATCTAAATGATCACGTGATCCATATCAACTAAACCATGTCCGATCATCACGTGAGATGGAGTAGTTTTCAATGGTGAACATCCCTATGTTGATCATATCTACTATATGATTCACGCTCGACCTTTCGGTCTCCAGTTTTCCGAGGCCATATTTGCATATGCTAGGCTGGTCAAGTTTAACCCGAGTATTCTGCATGTGCAAAACTAGCATGCACCCGTTGTATGTGAACATAGAGCCTATCACAACCGATCATCACGTGGTGTCTCATCACGAAGAGCTGTCGCAATAGTGCATACTCAGGGAGAACACTTATACCTTGAAATTTAGTAAGGGATCATCTTATAATGCTACCACCGTACTAAGCAAAATAAGATGCATAAAAGATAAACATCGCATGCAATCAAAATATGTGACATGATATGGCCATCATCATCTTTTTCTTATGATCTCCATCACCGAAGCATCGTCATGATCTCCATCATCATCGACGCGACACCTTGATCTCCATCGTAGCATCATTGTCGTCTTGCCAACTATTGCTTCTAGGACTATCGCTACCGCTTTGTGATCAAGTAAAGCAATTACATGGCGATTGCATTGCATACAATAAAGCGATAACCATATGGCTCCTGCTAGTTGCCGATAACAATGTTACAAAACATGATCATCTCATACAACAATTTATATCACATCATGTCTTGACCATATCACATCACATCAAGCCCTGCAAAAACAAGTTAGACGTCCTCTACTTTGTTGTTGCAAATTTTACGTGGCTGCTACGGGCTTCTAGCAAGAACCGTTCTTACCTACGCATCAAAACCAGAACGATTTTTCGTCAAGTGTGCTGTTTTAAACTTCAACAAGGACCGGCCATAATAAAACTCGATTCAACTAAAGTTGGAGAAATATACACCCGCCAGCTGAAGGAAATATGCCCTAAAGGCAATAATAAAGTTATTATTTATTTCCTCATATCATGATAAATGTTTGTTATTCATGCTAGAATTGTATTAACCGGAAACATGATACATGTGTGAATACATAGACAAACTTAAATGTCACTAGTATGCCTCTACTTGACTAGCTCATTAATCAAAGAAGGTTATATTTCCTAAACCATAGACATGTGTTGTCATTTGATTAATGGGATCACATCATTAGGAGAATGATGTGATTGACTTGACCCATTCCGTTAGCTTAGCACTTGATCGTTTAGTATGTTGCTATTGCTTTCTTCAAGACTTATACAGGGTCCTATAACTATGAGATTATGCAAATCCTGTGTATCAGAGGAACACTTTGTGTGCTACCAAACGTCACAACGTAACTGGGTGATTATAAAGGAGCTCTACAGGTGTCTCCAAAGGTACATGTTGAGTTGGCATATTTCGAGATTAGGTTTTGTCACTTCGATTGTCAAAGAGGTATCTCTGGGCCCTCTCGGTAATGCACATCACTATAAGCCTTGCAAGCAATGTAGCTAATGAGTTAGTTACGGAATGATGCATTACATAATGAGTAAAGAGACTTGCCGGTAATGAGATTGAACTAGGTATTGGATACCGACGATCGAATCTCGGGCAAGTAACATATCAATGACAAAGGGAACAACGTATGTGTCGTGGGGAATGAGGGCCACAAGCACCTATGGGGCAGGAGGGCCCCTTCTTTGTCCGGCAAGGGAGCGGAGGGCGCACGCAGAGCAGATCGAGGCGAGGGAGCGCGCGGGGGATTTTTACCCAGCTTCGGAGCTCTCCGGAGAGATAAAACTCCTACTGCTGCTTTGTGTGTTTGTATTCTATTCTTGCTCGAGAGAGCGGGCATGGCGTCGAATCAGCCGAACCCCCAGGCTGTGGAACCAAAATTCCGAACCTCCCGAACTCGCGAACCCCTTCTACGTGCGCATGGGCCTCCTTTTTATAGGCTAAAGGGGTCACCGACAGGTGGCAGCGTAGAAAGAGGGGTAGAAAGGTAAAAATGCTGGTTGGTACAACTACTACCAACAGTGTCCCCTACCTAACTCTGCCAGCAGGGGACAAGGGGATTTAATGCCTGTCCGGTCACCCCAACAGTGCAAGCAAACGACCATTAGAGGCGCCACCGATCACCACGATGGCCTCCTTGTGAGCTTCGCTTGCCACCTCGCACCGCCATGCTGCACAGCTACCCGCCATGTGCACCAGGAGCGATCTTGTGGCGACACGTCATCTGATGCGCTGGAGCGTGGGCGCAGGGTGGCAGCCTTGCCACGGCAAGCGCCTTGCCGCGGTCCTTTTCTTATCGCACCAGCGAGCTTGCCGCTCGCCGGGCCTTGCCGGGACGCGCGGGGCATGGCGGCAAGTTTCTTGAAGTGCCTTAGTTGGCCTTCCCGGCAAGCTCCTCTTGCCGGGGCCTTGGTTCTTCTCGGCAAGCTCCTCTTGCCAGGGCCTTGTATTCTTCCCGGCCAGCTTCTCTTGCCGGGGCCTTGGTTGGCCTTCCCGGCAAGCTCCTCTTGCCGGGGCCTTAGTTTGAGTACTTCGATCTTGAACAGCATCAAAGTAGCCGTGGAGGATCTTGGCGGATGCCCGGCAAGCCCTGCCGCGGGTCGCTGCGACTGCCCGTGCACAAGTTCGGGATACTAAGGTACCCCTACTTTAGTACACCGATAGGAGCCCCCGGGCCTGGGCCATACACGGTGCCGAGCGCTGTTGGGCCAGGTCCAAAATAGGGCACGGGCACGCGCGGCCTGGGTCCACACTAAATCTGACTCTGCGCCCACCGCGCTCCCTTGTAACGGCACGCGTCAATCGCGGCGGCGTGGGAGACATGGGTGGCGTGCGCGATTTTCGAGGCGCCCACCCCCCACCCGTGACCACGGGGAGGGGCGAGGTCACCTCATCTGTCGCCTTGGTTCTGCATCCCCGCCACGCGGATCCCATGCACTCGGGGTCGTGGGCGGTGGAAGTGGAAAACCTAGCCGTCACGGGTGGAGGCAGCGGGTCGGCTCCGATTCCCTGCTCCTCCCGTGCCCTGATTCGCCGAGCGGGGCGGTCAAGCCCCCACCTCGCTCCTTTAAGAAGAGCGGGAGGGGGGCGCCGAAACCCGCACTCTCTCATCTTCTCCTTTCTCCAATCTTCTGTTCCCCTTTCTCCCATTCGCCATGGAGAAAGGGAACCCTGGTCCTTCATCGGTGGCGGCGAGGGTCGCTGCCAGGTAGTGCATCTCTCCCTATTCCACGCCCGTGGTGGTAGAGCCAGCCACAAGGGGAAGAGGGAGGGGGCGAGGTCGCGGTCGAGGTCGAGGACGAGGCCGAGGCGCTCGGGGAAGGGGCGGTCGGGGCGGCGCAGTATCTCCGCCTCTGCCGGCGGCTCCTCCCCTCGCGGCGGTCCATACGGGGGACGACCATTGTGAGTTCTTCGTCAAGCTGCGCCGGGCACCTCGTCGTCGCCTCCGGCTTCCAGCTCCGTTTGCGAGCGCGATGGAGCCGGAACCGCCCGAGACGTTGAGATTGCACATGAGGGGCTGTGGGATCAGCGGCACGCGAGTCCATGTTGTATCCCCAGCCCCTAGCGTGATGTATCTTGATCGTGGATGGAAGACGTTCGCCCGCATCCACAGCCTGACGGCGGGGTTTACCCTCCATTTTAAGCTAATGGAGGGCGACCTCCTCTCCGTCAAGGTCTTCGGGGACTCCGGCATCCGGGCGAGGTGCTGCGTGGACAGCTCCTCCGATAGCGAAGACTCCCCCTCGAGCGAGAGTGACGAGGAGGAGAGCGACAGCGACGACGAGGGTAACGGGCGGCGGAGTGGCGGGTCCGACTAGGTGTTGGGCGCCGCTCCGTGCGTCATCGGCGACCCCATCATCCGCGTCGCCGGCACCTTGAACTCCCCGGGGTCGTCTCCTTGGGCGGCTGGCGTAGGGAGGCTGCGGAAGGGGAAGAGGGCTGGCGGCAAGGCCGTCAAGTCGTAGTATGAGGGCATAGTGCCCTCGACAGCGTGCTGACGTCCTGCCGCCCCGTCTTCGAGCCCTGCTTCCGACGCCTCCATCACCACCCAGCCTTCGGACGGCCCCGGGGATGTTCTCTTGGTGTCTTCTGGCACCCGTAGTTCGCCTAGGCGCCCCTTTTGCCCTTCTCGCCTCCTTGACCTACCTCTTGAAGAGAGGGACAGAAAAAGGATTACGGGCATCTTATCTTTTTAATTTGTAAGCCTTCAGGCCTTAGCTGCACTTAAAACTTGTAATCCTCTCTTTCATGTTTTTCATCCTCTATGGACTGTACCCGAGTGGGATGTTTTTCTTAATGGAAAGGGGAAGCTTGCTATGTTATATCCTTTACTCTGTTACATCCCTTGTATGTTTTCACCCTACGCTTTGAGGGAAACTTGCCGGCGCAAGCACACTTGCTGAGTGTGGAACATCAGCAGCCCGCTGGCGGTGTTGCATCCGGCAAGAAACCTTGTCGGGGCTAGTTGTAGCTCGCTTGTATTGTTGAGCGGACTCAAAACAAATCAAGGGCGCAACTTAGCCACGAGTCGATTCCTCCACGCACAGGTTTTCCATACAAGGAACGGACATTCAAGGAATATAACTTTAAAAATTTAAAACTTGATCATGCTCAAACTTTGGCAACTTATCTTTTCTGCCGCCTGTGTTCCGGCGAGGCCATGCTCCTTTGAATGACACCCGGCCCACACCTCTATCCTCTCCTCCTCGAAGCTTCTGGCGTTAGCTTTGCGGCTATGGTAGCGGCACAAAGCTTGCCGGTAGCGAGCAGCTCGTACCGCAGCCTGAAGACGATCTTCCCCGAGGAGCAGCGCGCCATCTTTTCCGCGGCTGCTCTCGCTCTAGCTCATCGTAAGGGAGCACTCGAGGTGATCTGTGTACGAGGGGAAAGGGGTCGAGAATGTCGAGCCGCCAGCCCGAAAATGGCCAGGATAAAGGGATTGTTCGGAGAGCTTGAGCTGGCTGATGAATCTGTTTGGAGTGGAACTGGCACGCTTCACACTTGGTTACTCGTGCAGTTGTATCCCGGAGGGCTGTAGGCCAGAAGAAACCTTGCCGGAAGGCTTTGCCGGCAAGCGCTCTTGCGCCAATGTGGTGACCACATATGCCTCCATGTATCTCTGCCAACAGCTCCTTTCCATCTTCCCGGGAAATGCGCTTCAATTTCACTCCGTTGAATCTTTTTTTGTACAGTATGTCATCGACAAACTGGTACATACTTGATTGCCGGGCTACTTTTTCCGCTTCTTCCTATTCCTTGGGAAGTTCTCCTGTCTGAAGGAAATGGACGATCTGCTGTGCCCGTGCCGGAGCTTGTGGCTCGACGACAGGACTAAAGGCTCGAATGCTGCTGCGGGAACATCCGCTTCTACGGCAAGAATCTGGGATCTTGCCGGAGCGTGATGCTCCCCGGCAAGCGTGTCGGGACACATCTTGTCGGGAGCGTCTGCTTCAACGAAACAAGCCCTGGGGCTTGTCGGAGCAGACTGCTCCTCAGCACTCTTTGTGTTGATCCTGGGGACTTTCTTGGCGGCGGCTCCGGGGAGCTCTGCCGGAAAGTAGTCCCCGGCAACCAACTTTCTCTTCTTGTTCTGTCTAGTTGATGGTGTCACAGATGGTCGAGTCAGCTTGAGCACAAAAATCCCTGGTTCCACAGGCAACTTGAGCGCGGCACACTTTGACAGTCCATCTGCAATGTCATTCTGAGCTCTCAGAACATGCTCCATTTGCAGGCCGTCAAAATGCTCTTCTAGCTTCCTCACTTCATCGATGTAGGCTTCCATCAACGGACTCTGATAATCTTTGTTAACTTGGCGGACGACAAGCTGTGAATCACCCCTGACAATAAGCTTCTTGATCCCAAGTTCTGCCGCGATCCTGAGTCCGGCAAGCAAGCCTTCATACTCTGCAGTATTGTTTGTGGCTTGCTCCTTGGGAAAGTGCACTCGGACCACGTACTTGAGGTGCTCTCCGGTGGGTGCGACAAGTAGTATGCCCGCACCGGCGCCTTGCAGCGAGAAGGCGCCATCGAAGTACATGATCCATTCCTTGCTAGCTTCCTTGACGGGGATGCTCCTCTCCGGAGTTTCTTCATCAGGTGTTGGCGTCCATTCTGCTATGAATTCTGCCAATGCTCGGCTCTGGATAGTTGAGGTACTCTCGAACTTGAGGCCAAAGCTTGACAATTCCAGTGCCCACTCGACAATCCTGCCTGTTGCTTCCGGATTTTGCAATATCCTCTTTAACGGAAAGCGAGTGACCACTGTGATCTCATGTGCTTGAAAGTAATGGCGCAGCTTCCTCGAGGCCATTAGGAGGCCGAAGAGCAATTTCTACACGCCAGAGTACCTTGATCTAGCCCCCTGCAGAAGGGAACTGACAAAGTAAACTGGGTGCTGTACCATCTTTTTCTGTTTCCCTTCCTGTGGCTGCGCAGGCCCATCCTTGCCGGAACCAGAACTTGCCGGATCGGGGCTTGTCGGGTTAGAACTTGTCGGGGAAGCCCCCTGCTTGTCGCTGGATTTGCTTGCCGCGGAAGCTGGCTCATCATCTGCCTCCCTCTCCGCTACTAACGCAGCACTAACCACTTGATTGGTTGCCGCCAGATATAGCAGCAACTTCTCTTGTGGTTTAGGTGCGACAAGTGTTGGAGTAGAGGATAGGTATCTCTTCAGGTCCTGCAGCGCGGCCTCCGCTTCCGGAGTCCATCTCATTGGACCTGCCTTTTTCAAAATTTTGAAAAATGGCAGGGCGCGCTCAGCGGACTTAGAGATGAACCTACTGAGAGCAGCAACACAGTCGGCAAGCCTTCGCACATCCTTGACGCGCTTTGGTGCTTCGATTTGCTCAATGTCCTTGATCTTGTCGGGATTAGCTTCAATCCCCCTCTAGGACACAAAGAATCCGAGAAGCTTGCCGGAGGGAACTCCAAACACACACTTCTCGGGGTTCAACTTGAGGTTGATCCTGCGCAGATTTGCAAAAGTCCCGTCCAAATCTTGGATCAAAGTCTCTTTGTCCTTTCTCTTGACCACTATGTCATCCATGTAAGCTTCTACATTTCTGTGCAGCTGTGGCTCAAAAGCATGACCGACTACTCTTGCAAATGTTGAACCAGCATTCTTTAGTCTGAAGGGCATTCGTACAAAGCAGTACGTGCCACATGGAGTAATGAACGCTGTTTTCTCTTCATCCTCTTCTGCCATGAAGATCTGATGATATCCTGAATATGCATCAAGGAATGAAAGCAGATCACATCCTGCCGTGGAGTCGACAATCTGGTCAATGCGCGGCAAGGGAAATGGATCCTTGGGGCAAGCTTTATTAACATCAGTGAAGTCAATACGAAGCCTCCACTTCCGGTTTGCTTTGCGCACGACTACTGGATTGGCTAACCACATCGGATGGAGTACTCCTCGGACCAGGCCCGCTACTTCCAACTTCCTGATCTCTTCTGCAATGAATTCTTGACGCTCTACTGCTTGTTTTCTGACTCTCTGCTTGACGGGCCGTGCGTGAGGACAGACGGCAAGGTGGTGCTCAATCACTTTCCAGGGAACACCGGGGATGTCAGATGTTTGCCATGCAAACACAAAGACATTCGCCCGCAGGAAAGCAACGAGCGCGCTTTCCTATTTAGGATCAAGCGTGGCACTGATGGTGAAGGTGCCACCAGTGCCGTCCTCCTTGGCGGCCACTTTCTTGGTCTCTGGTAAAGCTGTCTTTGCCTTCTTGCACTTGCCGGTGGGGCTCGATGGTGCGTCCTCGACGATAGCGCAGCACTCCGAAGAGGTGCGCTTGCCGGAGTAGGCATCAGAGCTACTCTTGCCGGACTTGGTCTTCTTCTTCCCCCCGGGAGCTTCAGCGGCAAGTGGTTTGCGTTCTGCTGCGGCTGCTGCTTTCCGGTAGATCTTGTCGGTACAGATGAGTGCATCCTTCTTGTCGCCTTGGATAGAAATGACACTTATCGGACCAGGCATCTTGAGCACATTATAGGCATAGTGAGAGGCTGCCATGAACTTAGCGAGCGCTGGATGGCCAAGTATCCCATTGTAGGGCAATGGGAAATCAGCAACGTCAAATGTGACTCTCTCTGTCCTGAAATTCAGCTCGCTACCAAATGTCACTGGCAGTGTGATCTTCCCCTTCGGCTTGCTCCTTCCCGGGTTTATTCCTTGAAAGGTACTAGTCTCTTCGAGCTCGCTGTCGGGGATCTGGAGCTTCTTGAGCACTGCGGAGGAGATCAGATTCAGGCCGGCCCCGCCATCAACCAGCATCTTCGTGACCCTGAGGTTGCGGATTGTTGGCGAAACCAACATCGGCAAGCACCCGACCGCAGTGATGCGATCAGGGTGATCTTCAATGTCGAAGATGATGGGCATGCTGGACCACTTCAGGCGCTTGCGCGACTCAACGGACGGTTCCGCTGCGTTCACTTCCCGCACCCACTGTTTGAGTTGGCGGTGCGAGGTGTGCAGAGAAGCACCGCCGTCGACGCACAACACCTCTGTCGCCTTCTGGAAATCCTGCTCGTCAGTCTCATCTTCCTCCATCTCATCATCCTCATCTTCGTCTTCGCCTTTGTCGCAGCCGCGGGGAGGCCTGTCTCCTTGCCGCGGCTTGGCCTTGCCGCGGCGCCCTCCCCGGGCGGGATACTTCTTGCCGGATCTTCCGCCACCTTGCCGGGCCTTCTCCTTGTCGCGGCGCTCGTATTCAGCTTTCTGTAGCTCCTCCATCTGCTCAACTTTCTTGCAGGCTTGGAGATCATGGCCCTTGGTGCGGTGGATCTTGCAATACTGCTTGCCGGAGCCATCCTGCTTGTCGGCTGCCACCACAGCCTCGCCGGTGCTACCAGCTCTAGCCTTCTCGGAACCGCCTCTGCTGCCGGATTGCTCAACAACTAGCACATCCTTAGCCTTTCTCTTTCTGTTATTCCGCCTCGGGTTCCTCTTTGCCGGAGGGGCGTCCTCACTGTCAGATCCTTCTGCTCCTACATTCTCTCCGGGGAGTCTCCTCCCCTCTTCAGCCCATGCACACTTGTCGGCCAGGGCATATAGCTCGCTGACATCCCTGATTTTGCACATCGCCATCTCCTCCCTCATCCGGCGGTTACGCACGTTCTGATGGAACGCGCTGATAACCGCGGCAGGGTGGACATCTGGGATGTTGCGCTGCACCTGACTGAATCTCTGTATATACTTGCGCAGGGGTTCTCCCTCCTTCTGGGCGAGCAGGTGAAGATCACTCTCCTGGCTATGGGGTTTGTGGCCGCCTGTGAAAGCGCCAACAAACTGATGGCACAGGTCCACCCACGAAGAGATGGAGTTATCCGGCAAGTGCATGAGCCAAGATCTGACGTTGGGCTTGAGTACCAGCGGGAAGTAGTTGGCGAGGATCTTCTCGTCGCGCCCTCCGGCAGCCTGCACCGCGATGGTGTAGACGCTGAGGAACTCTGACGGATGTATCCTGCCATCGTACTTCTCGGGCACGTCTGGCTTGAAGTTCTTGGTACTGGGCCACTGGACTTGCCGCAGCTCACAGGTGAACGCAGGGCAACCTGCCGCGTACGGCAAGTCGCCTGGTTCCCCTGGCGCATGCATGTCGACAGTGGGCCCAGCGCGCCGGTCAGATTGACGTCGCGCTTCTCTTTGACGCTTGATGCGAGTGCGAGCGTCTTCGTGTCGTTGTTCTTGGAGAACTTGGCGTTGATCGCGGCGAGCTCGCGGGTCTGACGACGCGGTGGAGTCGGTGTCGAGGTTGGCCCGGCGAGTCGGCGATCTTGGCCTTCGGGGCGGGGAGTGCGCAGTGGTGGCACCCCCAGCGGTCTTGTCGTCATCGGCTTGTGCCTGGGCGTCTTGCCGGGGCTTCGATGTGTTCGGTTGCCGGGGCTTGTCGCCGTTGGCGAAGCCAATGAGGCTATAAATGCCGGCCCTCCAGTCGTCGATCTTGTCCGGCGCTGGAGGGTAATCTAGAAGCAGCTGGGCTCGGGCCAGCGCTTCCTCTGGATTCTTGGGTGGCGGTGGCGAGCGACGCGAGGTGCGAGACATGCTCAAACTTCTAACAGTGTTAGAAGGAGTAACATCTCGCCCAGGCGACCGCACTGCGCTCGTGCCAGCGTGTTGACGTGCATGTTGGCCTTGAGCGTCCCGCGACCCACCAGCTCGGCCTTGTTCCAACGCGAGTACGGTGCTAGGAGCACCGTGGCGTTGTTGATCCTGCACCTCCTGGGAGGGGTGCGGTGGATATGCAGAGGCTGAACCTTGCGGGGCCTTGTCCTTGGACCGGGTGACGACGCGCGTCCCCCCGCCGGCGCCCGCTCCTCCGCCGGCGTCTGCCCCACCACCCGCTTGCTCCGGTGGCGGTAGGGAAGTCGCAGACGGAGCGGCCACTTCCGAAGTCTTCTTCTTTGGTGGCATGTCGACGAAGATGTTGATGTAGCGCGTGCAGACGCCGGATCAGATACGCACGACCTCGACGCCCCCCTACCTAGCGCGCCAGAGATGTCGTGGGGAATGAGGGCCACGAGAACCTATGGGGCAGGAGGGCCCCTTCTTTGTCCGGCAAGGGAGCGGAGGGCGCACGCAGAGCAGATCGAGGCGAGGGAGCGCGCGGGGGATTTTTACCCAGCTTCGGAGCTCTCCGGAGAGATAAAACTCCTACTGCTGCTTTGTGTGTTTGTATTCTGTTCTTGCTCGAGAGAGCGGGCGTGGCGTCGAATCAGCCGAACCCCCAGGCTGTGGAACCAAAATTCCGAACCTCCCGAACTCGCGAACCCCTTCTACGTGTGCATAGGCCTCCTTTTTATAGGCTAAATGGGTCACCGACAGGTGGCAGCGTAGAAAGAGGGGTAGAAAGGTAAAAATGCGGGTTGGTACAACTACTACCAACAGTGTCCCCTACCTAACTCTAACAGCAGGGGACAAGGGGATTTAATGCCTGTCCGGTCGCCCCAACAGTGCAAGGAAACGACAGTTAGAGGCGCCACCGATCGCCACGATGGCCTCCTTGTCAGCTTCGCTTGCCACCTCCCACCGCCATGCTGCACAGCTACCCGCCACGTGCATCAGGAGCGATCTTGTGGCGACACGTCATCGGATGCGCTGGAGCGTGGGCGCAGGGTGGCAGCCTTGCCGCGGCAAGCGCCTTGCCGCGGTCCTTGTCTTGTCGCACCAGCGAGCTTGCCGCTCGCCGGGCCTTGCCGGGATGCGCGGGGCGTGGCGGCAAGTTTCTTGAAGTGCCTTAGCTAGCCTTCCCGGCAAGCTCCTCTTGCCGGGGCCTTGGTTCTTCCCGGCAAGCTCCTCTTGCCGGGGCCTTGTATTCTTCCCGGCCAGCTTCTCTTGCCGGGGCCTTGGTTGGCCTTCCCGGCAAGCTCCTCTTGCCGGGGCCTTAGTTTGAGTACTTCGATCTTGAACGGCATCAAAGTAGCCATGGAGGATCTTGGCGGACGCCCGGCAAGCCCTGCCGCGGGTCGCTGCGACTGCCCGTGCACAAGTTCGGGATACTAAGGTACCCCTACTTTAGTACACCGACAGTATGTTGTTATGCGGTTTGACCGATAAAGATCTTCGTAAAATATGTAGGAGCCAATATGAGCATCCAGCATCCGCTATTGGTTATTGACCGGAAACAGTTCTAGGTCATGTCTACATAGTTCTCGAACCCGTAGGGTCCACACGCTTAAGGTTTCGTTGAAAGTTTTATTACGAGTTTATGAGTTTTGATCTACCGAAGGTTGTTCGGAGTCCCGGATGTGATCATGGACATGACGATGAGTCGAGACATAAAGATCGATATATTGGACGACTATATTTGGACACCGGAAATGTTCCGGGTGAGATTGGGACAATACCGGATCTCCGGGAGGTTATCGGAACCCCCCGGGAGGTATATGGGCCTTATTGGGCCTTAGTGGAAAGGAGGGAGAAGAAACAAAGGAGGCCCCCCCCAAGCCCAATCCGAATTGGGAGGGGGGCCATCCCCCCATTTCCTTGTTCCCTCCCCCCTCTTCCTTCCCTCTCCTACTCCTAATAGGAAATGGGGGAGTCCTACTCCCGGTTGGGGTTGGACTCCCCCCCCAGGGCGCGCCACCCCCTTGGTCGGCCCCTCCTCCCCTCCGTTATATACAGGGGAGGGGGCACCCCATAGACACAACAATTGATCTCTTGATCTCTTAGCCGTGCGCGGTGCCCCCTCCACCATAGTCCTCGATAATATTCTAGCGGTGCTTAGGCGAAGCCCTGCGACGGTAGAACATCAAGATCGTCACCACGCCGTCGTGCTGATGGAACTCTTCCCCAACATTCTGCTGGATCGGAGTCCATGGATCGTCATCGAGCTGAACGTGTGCTAGAACTCGGAGGTGCCGTAGTTTCGGTGCTTGATCGGTCGGGCCGTGAAGACGTACGACTACATCAACCGTGTTGTTCTAACGCTTCCGCTTTCGTTCTACGAGGGTACATGGATAACACTCTCCCCTCTCGTTTGCTATGCATCACCATGATCTTGCGCGTGCGTAGGAATTTTTTTGAAATTACTACGTTCCCCAACAGTGGCATCCGAGCCTAGTTTTATGCGTAGATGTTATATGCATGAGTAGAACACAAGTGAGTTGTGGACGATACAAGTCATACTGCTTACCAGCATGTCATACTTTGGTTCGGCGGTATTGTTGGATGAAGCGGCCCGGACCGACATTACGCGTACGCTTACGTGAGGCTGGTTCTACCGACATGCTTTGCACACAGGTGGCTGGCGGGTGTCTGTTTCTCCAACTTTAGTTGAACCGAGTGTGGCTACGCCCGGTCCTTGCGAAGGTAAAACAACACTAACTTGACAGACTATCGTTGTGGTTTTGATGCGTAGGTAAGAACGGTTCTTGCTCAGCCCGTAGCAGCCACGTAAAATTTGGAACAACAAAGTAGAGGACGTCTAACTTGTTATTCCAGGGCATGTTGTGATGTGATATGGTCAATACGTGATGCTATATGTTATTGTATGAGATGATCATGTTTTGTAACCAAAGTTATCGGCAACTGGCAGGAGCCATATGGTTGTCGCTTTATTGTATGAATTGCAAACGCCCTGTAATTGCTTTACTTTATCACTAAGCGGTAATGATAGTCGTAGAAGCAATAGATGGCGTAACGACAACGATGCTACGATGGAGATCAAGGTGTCGCGGCGGTGACGATGGTGATCACGACGGTGCTTCGGAGATGGAGATCACAAGCACAAGATGATGATGGCCATATCATATCACTTATATTGATTGCATGTGATGTTTATCCTTTATGCATCTTATCTTCCTTTGATTAACGGTAGCATTTTAAGATGATCTCTCACTAAAATATCAAGAAGTGTTCTCCCTGAGTATGCACCGTTGCGAAAGTTCTTCGTGCTGAGACACCACATGATGATCGGGTGTGATAGGCTCTATGTTCAAATACAACGGGTGCGAAAACAGTTGCACACGTAGAATACTCAGGTTAAACTTGACGAGCCTAGCATATACAGATATGGCCTCGGAACACGGAAACCGAAAGGTCGAACATGAATCATATGGTAGATATGATCAACATAGTGATGTTCACCATTGAAACTACTCCATCTCACGTGATGATCGGACATGGTTTAGTTGATTTGGATCACGTGATCACTTAGATGACTAGAGAGATGTCTGTCTAAGTGGGAGTTTTAAGTAATATGATTAATTGAACTTAAATTTATCATGAACTTAGTACCTGATAGTATTTTTCTTGTCTATGTTTGTTGTTGATAGATGGCTCATGTTGTTGTTCCGTTGAATTTTAATGCGTTCCTTGAGAAAGCTAAGTTGAAAGATGATGGTAGCGATTACACGGACTGGGTCCATAACTTGAGGATTATCCTCATTGTTGCACAGAAGAATTATGTCCTGGAAGCATCGCTGGGTGCCAGGCCTGCTCCAGATGCAACTGACGACATTAAGAACGTCTGGCAGAGCACAACTGATGACTACTCGATAGTTCAGTGTGCCATGCTTTACGGTTTGGAACCGGGTCTTCAACGACGTTCTGAACGTCATGGAGCATATGAGATGTTCCAGGAGTTGAAGTTAATATTTCAAGCAAATGCCCGGACTGAGAGATATGAAGTCTCCAATAAGTTCTATAGCTGTAAGATGGAGGAGAATAGTTCTGTCAGTGAACATATACTCAAAATGTCTGGGTATAATAATCGCTTGACTCAACTAGGAGTTAATCTTCCTAATGATAGTGTCATTGACAGAATTCTTCAATCACTTCCACCAAGCTACAAGAGCTTCATGATGAACTATAATATGCAAGGGATGGACAAGACTATTCCCGAGCTCTTCGCAATGTTAAAAGCTACGGAGGTAGAAATCAAGAAGGAGCATCAAGTGTTGATGGTCAATAAGACCACTAGTTCAAGAAGAAGGGCAAAGGGAAGAAGAAGGGGAACTTCAAGAAGAATAGCAAACAAGTTGCTGCTCAAGAGAAGAAACCCAAGTCTGGACCTAAGCCTGAGACCGAGTGCTTCTACTGCAAGCAAACTGGACACTGGAAGCGGAACTGCCCCAAGTATTTGGTGGATAAGAAGGATGGCAAAGTGAACAAAGGTATATGTGATATACATGTCATTGATGTGTACCTTACTAATGCTCGCAGTAGCACCTGGGTATTTGATACTGGTTCTGTTGCTAATATTTGCAACTCGAAACAGGGATACGGATTAAGCGAAGATTGGCTAAGGACGAGGTGATGATGCACGTGGGAAATAGTTCCAAAGTCGATGTGATCGCGGTCGGCACGCTACCTCTACATCTACCATCGGGATTAGTTTTAGACCTGAATAATTGTTATTTGGTGCCAGCGTTGAGCATGAACATTATATCTGGATCTTGTTTGATGCGAGACAGTTATTCATTTAAATCAGAGAATAATGGTTGTTCTATTTGTATGAGTAATATCTTTTATGGTCATGCACCCTTGAAGAGTGGTCTATTTTTATTAAATCTCGATAGTAGTGACACACATATTCATAATGTTGAAGCCAAAAGATGCAGAGTTGATAATGATAGTTCAACTTATTTGTGGCACTGCCGTTTGGGTCATATTGATGTAAAGCGCATGAAGAAACTCCATATTGATGGACTTCTGGAATCACTTGATTATGAATCACTTGGTACTTGCGAACCATTCCTCATGGGCAAGATGACTAAAACGCCGTTCTACGGAAATATGGAGCGAGCAACTGATTTGTTGGAAATCATACATACTGATGTATGTGGTCCAATGAATATTGAGGCTCGCGACGACTATCGTTATTTTCTCACTTTCACAGATGATTTGAGCAGATATAGGTATATCTACTTGATGAAACACAAGTCTGAAACATTTGAAAAGTTCAAGGAATTTCAGAGTGAAGTGGAAAATCATCGTAACAAGAAAATAAAATTCCTATGATCTGGTCGTGGAGGAGAATATTTGAGTTACGAGTTTGGTTTACATTTGAAGAAATGCGGAATAGTTTCGCAACTCACGCCACCCGGAACACCACAACGAAATGGTGTGTCTGAACGTCATAATCGTACTTTACTAGATATGGTGCGATCTATGATGTCTCTTACTGATTTACCGCTATCGTTTTGGGGTTATGCTTTAGAGACAGCCGCATTCACGTTAAATAGGGCACCATCAAAATCCGTTGAGACGACGCCTTATGAACTGTGGTTTGGCAAGAAACTAAAGTTGTCGTTTCTTAAAGTTTGGGGCTACGATGCTTATGTGAAGAAACTTCAACTAGATAAGCTCGAACCCAAATCGGAGAAATGTGTCTTCATAGGATATCCAAAAGAGACTGTTGGATACACCTTCTATCACAGATCCGAAGGCAAAACATTCTTTGCTAAGAATGGATCCTTTCTAAAGAAGGAGTTTCTGTCGAAAGAATTGAGTGGGAGGAAAGTAGAACTTGATGAGATAACTGTATCTACTCCCTTATTGGAAAGTAGTTCATCACGAGAACCGGTTCCTGTGACGAATTCACCAATTAGTGAGGAAGCTAATGATATTGATCATGAAACTTCAGATCAAGTTTCTGCTGAACCTCGTAGGTCTACCAGAGTAAGATCCGCACCAGAGTGGTACGGTAATCCTATTCTGGAAGTCATGTTACTTGACCATGATGAACCTACGAACTATGAGGAAGCGATGATGAGCCCAGATTCCACAAAATGGCTAGAGGCCATGAAATCTGTGATGGGATCCATGTATGAAAACAAAGTATGGACTTTGGTTGACTTGCCCGATGATCGGCAAGCCATTGAGAATAAATGGATCTTTAAGAAGAAGACTGACGCTGATGGTAATGTAACTGTCTATAAAGCTCGACTTGTTGTGAAAGGTTTTCGACAAGTTCAAGGGGTTGACTACGATGAGACTTTCTCACCCGTAGCGATGCTTAAGTCTGTCCGAATCATGTTAGCAATTTCCGCATTTTATGATTATGAAATTTGGCAAATGAATGTCAAAACTGCATTCATGAATGGATTTCTGTAAGAAGAGTTGTATATGATGCAACCGGAGGGTTTTGTCGATCCAAAAGGTGCTAACAAAGTGTGCAAGCTCCAGAGATCCATTTATGGGCTGGTGCAAGCATCTCGGAGTTGGAATAAACGCTTTGATAGTGTGATCAAAGCATATGGTTTTATACAAACTTTTGGAGAAGCCTATATTTACAAGAAAGTGAGTGGGAGATCTGTAGCATTTCTGATATTATATGTAGATGACATATTGTTAATTGGAAATGATATAGAATTTTTGGATAGCATAAAGGGATACTTGAATAAAAGTTTTTCGATGAAAGACCTCGGTGAAGCTGCTTATATATTGGACATCAAGATCTATAGAGATAGATCAAGATGCTTGATTGGGCTTTCACAAAGCACATACCTTGATAAAGTTTTGACAAGTTTCAAAATGGATCAGGCAAAGAAAGGATTCTTGCCAGTATTACAAGGTGTGAAGTTGAGTCAGACTCAATGCCCGGCCACAACAGAAGATAGAGAGAAAATGAAAGATGTTCCCTATGCTTCAGCCATAGGCTCTATCATGTATGCTATGTTGTGTACCAGACCTGACGTATGCTTAGCAATAAGTTTGGCAGGGAGGTACCAAAGTAATCCAGGAGTGGATCACTGGACATTGGTCAAGAACATACTGAAATACTTGAAAAGGACTAAGGATATGTTTCTTGTTTATGGAGGTGACAAAGAGCTAGTTGTATATGGTTACGTCGATGCAAGCTTTGACACTGATCCAGACGATTATAAATTGCAAACCGTATACGTGTTTATATTGAACGGTGGAGCTGTTAGTTGGTGCAGTTCTTAAAAAAGCGTCGTGGCGGGATCTACATGTGAAGAGGAGTACCTAGCTGCTTCGGATGCAGCAAATGAAGGAGTCTGGATGAAGGAGTTCATTTCCGATCTAGGTGTCATACCTAGTGCATCGGGACCAATGAATATCTTCTGTGACAATACTGGTGCAATTGCCTTGGCAAAGGAATGCATATTTCACAAGAGGACCAAGCACATCAAGAAATGGTCGAGACATAAAGATCGATATATTGGACGATTATATTTGGACACCGAAAAGGTTCCGGGTGAGATTGGGACAATACCGGAGGTATATGGGCCTTATTGGGCCTTAGTGGAAAGGAGGGAGAAGAAACAAAGGAGGGGGCACGCCCCCCCAAGCCCAATCCGAATTGGGAGGGGGGCCGACCCCCCCTTTCCTTCTTCCCTCCCCCCTCTTCCTTCCCTCTCCTACTCCTAATAGGAAAGGGGGGAGTCCTACTCCCGGTTGGGGTTGGACTCCCCCTAGGGCGCGCCACCCCCTTGGCCGGCCCCTCCTCCCCTCCTTTATATATGAAGGAGGGGGGCACCCCATAGACACAACAATTGATCTCTTGATCTCTTAGCCGTGTGCGGTGCGCCCCTCCACCATAGTCCTCGATAATATTGTAGCGGTGCTTAGGCGAAGCCCTGCGATGGTAGAACATCAAGATCGTCACCATGCCGTCGTGCTGACGGAATCTTCCCTGACATTCTCCTGGATCGGAGTCCGGGGATCGTCATCGAGCTGAACGTGTGCTAGAACTCGGAGGTGCCGTAGTTTCGGTGCTTGATCGGTCGGGCCATGAAGACGTACGACTACATCAACCGCGTCGTTCTAACGCTTCCGCTTTCGGTCTACGAGGGTACGTGGACAACACTCTCCCCTCTCGTTGCTATGTATCACCATGATCTTGCATGTGCGTAGGATTTTTTTGAAATTACTACGTTCCCCAACACTAGCCACCTATGTGCAAAAGCTCATCGGTAGAACCATCCAGGCCGCTTCATCCAACAATACCGCTGAATCAAAGTAAGACGTTGGTGGTAAGAAGTATGACTATTATCGCCCACAACTCTTTGTGTTCTACTCATGCATAAAACATCTACGCATAGACCTGGCTTGGATGACATTGTTGGGGAACGTAGTAATTTCAAAAAAATTCTACGATCATGCAAGATCTAACTAGGAGATGCATAGGAACGAGAGGGGAGATTGAGTCAACGTACCATCATAGATTGAAAGCGGAAGCGTTTAGTAACGCGGTTGATGTAATCGAACGTCTTCGCGATCCAACCGATCCAAGTATCGAACATACGGCACCTCTGCGTTCAGCACAAGTTCAGCTCGATGACGTCCCTCATGCTCTTGATCTAGTTGAGGACGAGGGTGAGTTCCGTCAGCACGACGGCGTGGTGACGGTGATAATGATGTTACCGGCGCAGGGCTTCGCCCAAGCACTACGACGATATGATCGAGGTGTGTAACTTTGGAGGCAAAACTTGGTGTGTCTTTGGGGTGCCCCTGCCCACGTATATAAAGGAGGGAGGGAGAGAGGCCGGCCACCTAGGGGTGAGCCAAGAGTATGGAGTCCTACTAGGACTTCCAAGTCCTATTAGGAATCCCTTTCCTTTTCTATGTAGGAGAGAAGGACAGAGGGAAAGAGAGAGGGAGTAGAAAAGGGCAAGGGGGGCGCTGCCCCCTTCCCCTAGTCCAATTCGGACCCATGGGGGGCCGCCACCTCCCCTTTGGCCTGCCTCCTCCTTTCTTGTAAGGCCCAATAAGGCCCATTACTTCTCCTGATGAATTCCCGTAACTCCCCGGTACTCTGAAAAATACCCGAATCACTCGGAACCTTTTCCGGTGTCCGAATATAGCCTTCCAATATATGAATATTTACCTGTCGACCATTTCGAGACTCCTCGTCATGTCCATTATCTCATCCAAGACTCTGAACAAACTTCAGTCATCAAATCACATAACTCATAATATAAATCGTCATCGGACGTTAAGCGTGCGGACCCTACGGGTTTGAGAACTATGTAGACATGACCAAGACACATCTCTGGTCAATAACCAATAGCGGGACCTGGATGCTCATATTGGCTCCTACATATTTTATAAATATCTTTATCGGTCAAACCGCATAACAACATACGTTGTTCTCTTTGTCATCGGTATGTTACTTGCCCAAGATTCGATCGTCGGTATCATCATACCTAGTTCAATATTGGTACCGGCAAGTCTCTTTACTCGTTCCGTAATGCTTCATCCTGCAACTAACTCATTAGTCACATTGCATGCAAGGATTATAGTGATGAGCATTACCGAGAGGGCCTAGAGATACCTCTCTGATACACGGAGTGACAAATCCTAATCTCGATCTATGCCAACCCAACAAACACCTTCGAAGACACCTGTAGAGAATTGTTATAATCACCCAGTTACGTTGTGACGTTTGATAGCACATAAGGTGTTCCTCCGGTATTCGGGAGTTGCATAATCTCATAGTTTGAGGAACATGTATAAGTCATGAAGAAAGCAGTAGCAATTAAACTGTAATGATCGTAACGCTAAGCTAACGGATCGTTCTTGTCCATCACATCATTCTCCTAATGATGTGATCCCGTTTATCAAATGACAACACATTTCTATGGTTAGGAAACATAACCATCTTTGATTAACGACCTAGTTAAGTAGAGGCATACTAGGGACACTATGTTTTGTCTATGTATTCACACATGTACTAAGTTTCCAGTTAATACAATTCTAGCATGAATAACAAACATTTATCATGATATAAGGAAATATAAATAACAACTTTATTATTGCCTCTAAGGCATATTTCCTTCAGGGGGAGGGGATCTCAAACTTTGGATCGCGCTTGTCTAAATGTGGGAATGTTACGAACTTAGCCCCCATTTAAAATTTCAGACATCTTGTGGGTTGGGGATAGGACGGTAATCTCGCATCTCCCCAATACTTGCTGTCGGTGTCAAAACCGGCGGATCTTGGGTAGGGGGTCCCGAACTGTGCGTCTAGGCGGATGGTAACAGGAGACAAGGGACACGATGTTTTTTACCCAGGTTCGGGCCCTCTCGATGGAGGTAAAACCCTACTCCTGCTTGATTAATATTGATGATACGGGTAGTACAAGAGTAGATCTACCACGAGATCAAGGAGGCTAAACCCTAGAAGCTAGCCTATGGTATGATTGTATGTTGTGTATGTTGTCCTACGGACTAAAGCCCTCCGGTTTATATAGATACCGGAGAGGGCTAGGGTTACACAGAGTCGGTTACAATAGTAGGAGATCTACGTATCCGTATCGCCAAGCTTGCCTTCCACGCCAAGTAAAGTACCTTCCGGACACGAGCCGGAGTCTTCAATCTTGTATCTTCGTAGTCTTGGAGTCCGGCGGACATTGATAGTCCGGCTGTCCGAACACCCCCTAGTCCAGGACTCCCTCAGTAGCCCCTGAACCAGTCTTCAATGATGATAAGTCCGGCGTGCATAATGTTCGGCATTGCAAGGCGGGTTCCTCCCTTGAATAATCCAGAGAAGATAATGAACACCAGGATAGTGTCCGGCTCTGCAAAATAAATTCCACATTCCACTGTAGAGAGAATAAAATGTACACTTAGTTCAATCTGCTGACGTATTATGCGGCGTGACATCACACCGCCACCAGGCCTCTGTTTGAATCATTATACCACCTCAGCATGTTTAGCGAAGCGGTTTCCTTGGCACGTCTTGTTGAAGCAGAGATCGTGTTCCCCTTATTCCGGGATTCTCATCAATACGTGCGCGGGTAACCCAACCGCGCCATCAACGGTGGCGCTTGGGAGATAAGCGAGTTTTACCAGGCCGGCGGGGGACACATAGTTTTGTCCGCCTATATATAAGGGATAAGGATTCACCTTCTCACCTACGCCTTCTTCCTCCTTTGCTTATCAATCCCCGCGAATTCAAGCTCCAACGCCCGAACTCGCGCATCTCACCTCGACCTTCTCCGAATATGACTGGAGCGGGAGGCAAATGGTTAGCCTCCACCGTCAAGGAGGAGGACATCACCAAACTACGCAGCGCCGGATACCTTTCTGGCGATATCGCGCATCGGCTGCCCGACGAGGGGCAGCTCATCCCTACCCCCGGGCCTCATGAGAGGGTCGTCTTCCTTCCCCACTTCCTCCGCGGACTGGGCTTTCCGCTCCATCCATTTGTCCAGGGGCTCATGTTTTACTACGGCCTGGATTTCCATGATCTGGCGCCGAACTTTATCCTCAACATCTCGGCGTTTATCAGCGTGTGCGAGGCCTTTCTCTGCATCCGGCCCCACTTCGGCCTGTGGCTCAAGACCTTTAACGTCAAGCCGAAGGTTGTGAAGGGTACACAAGCGGAATGCGGAGGCGCCATGTTGGGCAAATTGCCCAACGTCCCTTGGCTAGAAGGGACCTTCGTGGACTCCGTCAAGGGGTGGCAATCGGGGTGGTTCTATATCACCGAGCCGCGCAAATCCACATGGGCGGCGGCCCCCGAGTTTAGATTAGGCATCCCCACGCAGCTCACCTCCTGGAAAGAGAAGGGCTTGCAATGGGGGAATTCGGTGGAGGTGACGGGACTCCGAGCATGTATCAAGAAGATGGTGAGCGAAAGGCTCAGGCTCGTCGACGTGGTCCAAGTCATGCTCATCCGGCGGATCCTCCCATGCCAAGAACGGGCATTTAATTTGTGGGAGTTCAATCCGGAACAGCACCAGGTGCTAAATGGGCTCTTCGATACAACATACGAAGGCGCCTGGAGGGTGCTGTTCAAGGGCGCCGAAGCCCCTATGTCCGCGACCAAAGACCGCGGATTCAGCTCGCAGAATCCAACTGACGAGGTAAGTGATTCGACCCCATTACGGGACACTTTGTGATAATTAGATTGACTCTAGTGAGGCTTCAATCTGCCTCTTCCTTTGACAGGAATGGATGGAGAAGGCCAAGCTGCTTATCAGCCCGGCTCCCATGCCAGAAGACCCAGCGAACGCCCGCTTAACAGGGCTGCCGGTTCCGGCACCGCACATGGTGCCGGAGAAGAAGGCCAAGGAGGTGGCCGCGGGGACTCGAAAGAGTTCCCGCAATCAGGCGTCTGACAACGACGAGGACTCCTCTCCCGAAGACGAGGGGGAGTACTCTCTCCCGGAGGAGGGAGAGAAGAAAAGGAAGGCTTCCCCCATCGGGGGGGCCGAAGGGTCCAAGAGGGGGAGAACTATCCCCCCCGGACAGTTCCGCCAACATCAACGTTGGTGAGGATGAGCGGCCTCCAAGGGCCAGGCGTCCAGCAAGATCGTAAGTATCCGGATCCTTGACGTATAATTTCTTTTATGTCGCGAAGTATCCTTCTAACGCCGCATTCTGTCCATAGTCCGGCCAATGATGATCTCCCCGACTCATCTAGCGGGTCATTGGCCTCGTCGGATGTGAATTCCATCCCGACTGCCTCCACCCCACGCACCAACGAGGACGCCGAGGTGGGATCCCAAAGAGGGACCCATCAGGAGGAGGCTCCGGAGGCGCCGTCAGGCAGCCCCCCGGACTTCGTGCCGGACTCCACATCGGAACCCGCAGTGGTTCCAGAGTCCGGCAAGCGGCCCCTTCAGAATAAGGGCAGGACCGTGACGCCGGCGGCCTCCGTCCAACCGGAGGCGCCGGATAACCTGCTGGAAGCGCTTAAAGGCGCTTCCATCGAGGAAGAACACCGCACCGTCATGAGTGCGGTGATTGAGAAGGTTCAGCTCGCGAAAAGCGGGCTGACCGAAGCCTGCAGTAGCCTTCTAACAGGCTTTGAGGTAAGAAGTTAAAATTATGTAATATAATACCGCATAGACAGTAGCCCCTAATGCTTGGTTCGGTGTTCGGAAAGAAAAGCCGGACTAAGGATCTATAACAAGATATACGCAGGGTTGCCTAAAATATGTCAATGTGGGTTTGCAGGCTGCACTGCTGACCTCTGCCGCACTAACAGTGGAGGTTGACGTGCTGAAAAAGAATCTCGAGCGGTCCGAGCAAGAGCTCGGCCAGGCAAAGAAGCAGCTCGAGGAAAAAGAAAGTGAGTAACACCTCTTTGAATAAGTACATTACAGAAAAGGATTTTGGTTGCGAATAAAATTGACAAGGATAATATGTGCATTGCAGGGGCCACTAACGAGGTGGCAACCCTGAAGGATGCTGTGTCCGCGGCCGAACGCAATGCGGCCGCGGAATGGGCTGAGCGAGAAAAGCAAGAAGTGCGGGTGGTGGAAGTTCGGCAAGAGCTCCAGGTTCTCATGGAAAAACATGAGAGTTTGGAGCGTGACTCCAAGACTCGAGAGTCCGAGCTTGCCTCGGCTCTCGAAAGTGCCAAGTCCACCAAGGCCGAGGCCCAGAAGGCCCTTCAGGAGGTTGAGGACATAAAGGAGATAGCGGCGGGTAAGGCGTTTTTCATGCAAAGCAGGCATGTTAATGTGAACTACCGGACACTTACCCGAATTCGGCGCTCTCCAGGGGCATTTGCAGATCTTCCGCGTAGTGCGGCTGATGCCGCCGCATTCTATCGTGGAGAGGAGGGGAGCTCGATGGAGAAGGTCTTCTGGTCTCAGTATACTGAGGCCGGCCATCCGGTGCCCCCAAGCGACCAGCTGAAGCAGCTGATCGAACTCCACAAAGTAGCTGAGGAGGCCATGAAGGGCCTCATAGTCCGGCTGTGGCCTGGACAGGCCATGCCTGGTAGCTACTTTGGCCTTGTGCGGCGGCTGGTGGATGCATGCCCTAGGCTGGATATAGTCAAGCGCTCCGCCTTTATCGAAGGTGCTCATCGGGCCCTTGCCCACATAAAGGTGCAATGGGGCAAAT
Organism: Triticum timopheevii; assembly: GCA_963921465.1. Classification (NCBI taxonomy): domain Eukaryota; kingdom Viridiplantae; phylum Streptophyta; class Magnoliopsida; order Poales; family Poaceae; genus Triticum; species Triticum timopheevii. The sequence goes on along the minus strand of OY997264.1, from coordinate 295,260,152 downwards.
TGGATGCGGAGAAGCTTCTCACGGACCCACCGCCACCGGGCAAGGAGTATCGCACGCCGGAGAAGTATTATAATATTGTCCTGAAGGGAGCCTGCAATATTGCAGATGAGTGCTCCCGAAATGTAATCTTTGAGTGAACTCGCTGTTTATTTATCCTGTGTGCTGAAAACTTCGTTCATATGCGCCATGAGCAACGCTTGTTTAATTTAAAATATTACCTTCTGTTTGGCCGTTTATAAAATCTGAGAGATGGCAAGTCGTTTGCTTTAGCCCCCAAGCCACAAGTGCTGGGGTGTTCGGTGATAAACTTGAGGACTCTTGTTCCCATATTTGGGTCCATCTAGGGAGGCGCTCAACACGACGAACAAGGCGACCGGACTTATAATGCTTGAACACTCTCACTTAGCCATAGAATTCTATAATTTTAAATTTCGGCGAAGCCCCTGGTATTCGGAAGGCCGAATCCGGGGCGCTATCCACGCCTTCATCGGACATAATCCGGAACTTCGCTCGAAGCGGCGTGAGTCTTTAAGGACCCGAAAAAACCTCTCGAATAGCGACCAGTCTCTCGCCTTATCATGCCGGTCAGTTTTAGCTTTCTCCACTGAGGCGTTAACCCGGCTCAACCGGGGCGCAATCGCAGTGGTTCTCCCAGTGCTACCTTAGCCGATGGAACGGAAACGTAAGGAGCCAAACATGGGAGCCGGGCAAACCCAACTATTGACCCAGGACATGATTCGGAGCCGATTCATATAATGCTATAAGTTCGGGGTGCCGCACTTGTTAAAGTGTTCGGACTTTGTCACACCGTAAAGCGGGGAACATAAGCCCCTGGTGTATTATGCCGTACCAAAAATATACGGGTGCCGGAATGTCATATAATGAACGTATATAAAAAATGTAATGCAATTGCGATCATAAAGGTGCTGCATTATTAATGAAAGAAAAAAGTCTGCTAGTAGAGCGGACTGATACAAATAGTGCGGTAAGCAAGGGATTTGGACTAAATAAACATGTCCCCCTCCAGGGATGAGCTGCGGATATGGTGTATATAATCGAATTTAATGCTCGTAATTGAGACCACCTGAGTGTTCGATGCGGCCTTCTTTAGTCCCTGATTGCATCATGAGTTCGGCAGGTTCACCGCCGGACAGGGCTTCTGGTTAACAGAGTCCTGTGTACAAAAAAGAAGAAAGATAATAATAAATAAAAAGGGGGGCACATTTGCGAGCCCCTGGTGTGGTCGAACCGCACTCTGGGTCCATTGTGATCGTGCCCCCTCCCCTGTGCCCATGGTATCTCCAAGGCGTAATGATGTACGCGGAGTGTTATTCTTGCGATCATACGCGGGCGAGGGTTGGGGCCGCATTGCTACGCGTGCTCTGATCGTGCCAGGTGGTCTCGGTTGATATTGCTCCGGGCGCGCTTTGCTGTATCCAGCCGTTTAACGGCCGGGCTCGAGAATTGCCTTAAAAGGCTGCTCTGTACTTCTGCCGTGAGAGCCGCTGTGTGTTCCTCCGTTCGGAGGGAGCGTTCCGTATTTCCATTGACCGTGATGACTCCAGGAGGGCCTGGCATCTTGAGCTTTAGGTATGCATAGTGCGGCACCGCGTTGAATTTGGCAAACGCGGTTCGTCCGAGCAGAGCATGATAGCCGCTGCGAAACGGGACTATGTCGAAGACTAACTCTTCGCTCCGGAAATTATCCGGGGATCCGAAGACCACTTCCAGTGTGACTGAGCCTGTACAGTTGGCTTCCACTCCTGGTATGACACCTTTAAAGGTTGTCTTTGTAGGTTTAATCCTTGATGGGTCTATGCCCATTTTGCGCACTGTATCCTGATAAAGCAGGTTCAGGCTGCTGCCGCCATCCATCAGGACTCTCGTGAGGTGAAACCCATCGACGATTGGGTCTAAGACCAATGCGGCGAATCCGCCATGGCGTATGCTGGTCGGATGGTCTCTTCGATCGAAAGTGATCGGACAAGAGGACCATGGGTTGAACTTTGTGGCGACTGGCTCCATCGCATAGACGTCCCTTAGTGCGCGTTTCCTCTCCCTCTTGGGTATATGGGTTGCGTATATCATATTCACCGTCCGTACTTGTGGGGGAAAACCCTTCTGTCCTCTGTTGTTCGGCGGCCGGGTCTCTTCCTCGTCGTCGCTATTTAGCCCCTTGTCATTGTTTTCGGCAATTAACTTGCCGGCCTGCTTGAATACCCAGCAATCTCTATTGGTGTGGTTAGCTGGCTTTTCAGGGGTGCCATGTATCTGGCATGAGCGGTCGAGTATTCGGTCCAAATTGGACGGACCTGGAATGGTTCTTTTGAATGGCTTCTTCCGTTGACCGGGTTTAGAGCCTCGGAATCCGGCATTGACTGCCATATCCTCCTTATCATCGCCGTTAATTCGGCGCTTGTTTTTATTTCGACATGACCTGCCCTTGTTGTCCTTAGTATCCGGACTGCCAGAATTTTTACGGAGATTGTTGCTGCGGGCTAGCCAGCTGTCCTCTCCCACACAAAAGCGGGTCATTAACGATGTGAGGGCTGCCATGGATTTCGGCTTTTCCTGCCCGAGGTGCCGGGCTAGCCATTCGTCCTGGATATTGTGTTTGAAGGCTGCAAGGGCCTCTGCGTCCGGACAATCGACGATTTGATTTTTCTTTGTCAAGAACCGTGTCCAGAATTGCCTGGCCGATTCGTCTGGCTGCTGAATGATGTGGCTGAGGTCATCGGCGTCTGGTGGTCGCACATATGTGCCTTGGAAGTTATCAAGGAATGCGGCCTCCAGGTCCTTCCAACACCCAATTGACTCTGCTGGCAAGCTGTTAAGCCAATGCCGAGCTGGTCCTCTAAGCTTGAGTGGGAGGTACTTTATGGCGTGGAGATCGTCGCCGCGGGCCATATGGATGTGGAGAAGATAGTCTTCAATCCCCACCGCGGGGTCTGTTGTGCCATCGTAAGATTCGATGTTTACGGGTTTAAACCCTTCGGGGATCTGATGATCCATTACTTCATCAGTGAAGCATAACGGGTGTACGGCGCCCCTGTATTGAGCAATATCGCGACGCAGCTCGAGAGAGCGCTGTCTGCTGTGTTCGGCCCGGCCGGGGTAATTGTATCCGGCACGACGGTATTCGTCATGGGTCGTAGGGCGCCCACGTGATCCATAGATGGATCGGGATTGCCTTGCTTTGTCCTCCAATATGTCTCGCAAGTCCGGCGCGTTCCCTCTTGGCTTCATACTTTTGGAGCGATGTCGGGGTATGGTCTTGGCTGGGGGCCTGGATGCCTCTCTGTCACGACCACGAGGTGGTCGGTCAGCCATATCGTGCGCTGGTGATGGATGTATGTATGCTTCCTCCTCTAATCGGGGGAGCAGCTTGCGTTTTGGGTAACTTCTGGAGAGACGTTCGAGTTTATACTCTTCGGCCGCGAGGACTTCGGTCCATCGATCGGCCAGCAGGTCCTGATCAGCTTGAAGTTGCGGCTGCTTTTTCTTTAGGCTGTTTGCTGTGGTGATAAGCCTGCGCTTGAAGCGCTCTTGTTCAACGGGATCCTCGGGTACGATGAATTCGTCATTGTTGAGGCTTGCTTCATCTTCGGAGGGAGGCATATAATCATGATCCTCAACCTCTTCATCTGCCGCCCCCTCATGAGGGCTTGCTTCTGCATCCTCCTGCGCTGAGTCTTGCGGGAGGGGATTGTCTTCGGCACTCTCTGGAGTGTTATTATCTCCTGTGCCGGAATCTCCGTTTTTGCTGTGGCGAGATTTAGAGCGGCGTCGCTGACGCCGGCGCTTGGGCTGTTTCTTTAAGGAATCTGCCTCCGCTGTTCCTTCGCCGTCCCCATCTTTTGGGGTATCCACCATGTATACGTCATATGACGAGGTGGCCTTCCAGTGCCCCGTGGGCGCTGGTTCCTGTTCGTCTCCGGCATCGTCTTCCATAGCGTCGATGTCTTCGGAGTCGTAGTCTAGCACGTCGGTTAAATCGTCGACAGTGGCTACAAAGTGGGTGGTGGGTTGGCTCTGAATTTCTTCGTCGTCCGCATCCCAACCATCCTGGCCATAATCCGGCTAGGACTCTCCCGATAATGAGAGATGCTTTAGTGAGTTTAAGGTATCGCCGAAAGGCGAGCATTGAAAGATGTCCGCGGCGGTGAATTCCATAACCGGCGCCCAATCTGAATCGATCAGTAGGGGCGCGGGAGGTTCGGAGTCCGGCGAGGAGTCCGGCGCCTCGGAATCACGAGTTTCGCAGGGGACAAGATTGGTGTTCGGCTCCATCGCCGTGGATGTTGAAGCCCCCGGGGCGGCGTCTATCCACCAGCCCTCGATCTGGGCGATCGGCTCTGGGCTAATGGCCGGAGCGGATTCATGTGCGGCCACCAAAGCACTGTTCGGCGGCAGAGCTAGATCATGCCCATCGTCACAGTGTGGCGCGCTTGGCTGTGGCTCGAGTCCATCGAGGATCAAATCTCCTCGGACATCGGCCGTGAAGTTTAAGCTTCCAAATCTGACCTGACGGCCAGGGGCGTAGCTTTCGATCTGCTCCAGATGGCCAAGTGAATTGGCCCGCAGTGCGAAGCCGCCGAATATGAAGATCTGTCCGGGGAGGAAAGTCTCACCCAGGACAGCGTTGCAGGTTGAAGATGCCATCAAGCCTATCGGTAACGACACAGAGGAACTCTCAATGAAAGCACCAATGTCGGTGTCAAAACCGGCAGATCTCGGGTAGGGGGTCCCGAACTGTGCGTCTAGGCGGATGGTAACAGGAGACAAGGGACACGATGTTTTTTACCTAGGTTCGGGCCCTCTCGATGGAGGTAAAACCCTACTCCTGCTTGATTAATATTGATGATATGGGTAGTACAAGAGTAGATCTACCACGAGATCAAGGAGGCTAAACCCTAGAAGCTAGCCTATGGTATGATTGTATGTTGTGTATGTTGTCCTACGGACTAAAGCCCTCCAGTTTATATAGATACCGGAGAGGGCTAGGGTTACACAGAGTCGGTTACAATAGTAGGAGATCTACGTATCCATATCGCCAAGCTTGCCTTCCACGCCAAGTAAAGTACCTTCCGGACACGAGCCGGAGTCTTCAATCTTGTATCTTCGTAGTCTTGGAGTCCGGCGGACATCGATAGTCCGGCTGTCCGAACACCCCCTAGTCCAGGACTCCCTCACTTGCCAATAGTGATTTCTGACGAGGAGATGGTGTTTTGCCACCCACATTTGGCGCCCATGGTGTATGAATGGGGCTGGTAGGTAGGGCAGTTGTGTCACATCTGAGTGAAGTTACACATCTGCCCCTATTTAAAATATTTTCCTACATTGATTTTGGCTGAGAAGAGTTTGTTTTGCCGCCCACGTTGTGAATGGGAAAAATGGAGGGAGAGAGAGAGAGGTCTTTCGGATGAGTTTGAATCAAATGTGTGTTTGCCGCACATGTTTGGTGCCCACTGACGGTGTCATGGACTAGGGGGTACTCACCACGTCGTCTCTCGACCAGTGGGTCGGGCCGAGGGCCCCCATGAGTATTCACTAATGGGCCACTTCGGGCAACCCATGCCGAATACAAGGAGGATTCCACAAGACTTGGCGCACAAGACAAGGACTCCACTAAACCCTAGGCCTACGGTGCATATATAAACCGAGGCCAGGCTAGTCAATTGACAATCTCATATTCATTAGAACAATCTCGTGGTAGACACATGTAGTCTTTACTATCCCCCCTAAGAATACAATCAAAAGCAGGATGTAGGGTTTTACCTCCATCAAGAGGGCCCGAACCTTGGTAAAACTTGTGTCCGTGTTACGATTGCTCCAAGACGCCTAGCTTAGGACCCCTATTACGAGATATGCCAAATTTCACACGAACATTGGTGCTTTCATTGAGAGCCTACTGGGTGATCATCACGGATAGATGGGATGATCACGTGTTATAATTTCAGTTATATATGTTTAATGTAAATTATTTTTTGAATTATTACTTGTTCATATATTTTTTCACAGAGTTGTGCTAGACCGGATCGGAGAGATTTGGATGATAGCGATTATGCGCATGGTTTGACGGCTGTTCGGATGAAGACGGTAGGACCCGATTGCAAACAGCTCGGTGGCGGCCAGCCGTGCGGCGGCGCATCCGAGGCCCACACAGAGACCTGGCGATCGTAGGCATTGAAGCATGCAAGCAATATCGAGGCATCGTAAATTGCATGGGCTCACTCACATGCACGTGAAGATGGTTGTACTAGCACAATTCCTTTTTTTGATGTGTATAGCATTGTTTTTTGCAGACATGTTTTGGGCAGCACAAGTATATGCCGTTTTAGGTCTACTTGATCGTCATCCCAGTGTGGCACGAGATCGTCCAAGGTCTGGCGTACACTTGTTGTCTCCCCGTGTGCGAGGGCATCAAGCATTGGGCGTCGTGGAAATATCTCTCTGGTCATATGTACCAAAGTGTTCCCACGCCTAATTGTGTTCGCTGTCGTACCAGAGTTATTGATCCATCAGTCTCCTTCCATAACCACGTAGGATAACATCAGTCTTCTAGTTACCTATACTGCATATACTAAATATGCACAAACTATTGTTCTACTACTTTGCATGATTTTTTCTGTGTCGAACTTCAGCGACAGGTCTAAAATTTGGTCCATCGCGCGGTGGTCCAGTCGGCTCAGATCCGATCAATTTTTGGCTAGCCGGTTTAAACAGATGCATCCCAGAATAGAGCTGTAGCGAGGACAAGAAATATTAGTCATGCACATCCATCGAGGCTGGATTGATGGAACGTGCTAGCTAATTATATAGCGCTTTGGGCAGTTCTTTTACTGCTATGGCTGCAGATCAGGTGAACTTATTCCAGCTTTGTTATTCTATATAATTTAGTGTATTTCTTTGCTTTCGATTTGCACTTTTGGGTATGTAGGTTCATCTGTCCGGACACTGCTGTACATACATCATTGCTCCTATAACAAGACGTGCTGGTCCGCCACCCCGTCATCATGGCAGGACGACAACCATGACACCCGTCATCTCTACACAACAAGTTTGGATCACAACATGCCAACGGTGTCGCCTCGGCGCACACCCCTGCATCGATGGTTCCGCGCTGCCACTCCGTCGAACCAACCTCGGCGCCCAGGCCAAACTTACCTCATAATTCGCTTCACATATATTAAGTATGCACTTTTTCTTTCAATTATTATTGTTTTTTTCGCTTGCGCTGTTTTATGTGTGTAGGTAACCGATTTTGACTACGTTACGCGGTCACTTCGGTGTTACCAGCCGACCTGCTTCCACACCTTGGCTTGCATGAGAATTTGGCATCACCAGCCGACCTGCATGAGACTTCGACATCCACCGATCATAGCTTCGCCATGTTAACTGGAACGATGACTTCATCTCGCCACATCGGCCGTGCAGCATCGCCACTTCGTCAAACTGAACTCTTCATTCAGGCACCTCGGTGCCTAGGCCGTATTCCTTTAATTATTTGTTTCACTCCAATTAATTAATTGGAGGAATTTTTATCTTTTATAAAACATTTTATTATTATTACTTCTTTCTTGAACTATTTTATGTGTGCAGATAATTAATTTTTGCTGCGTCACGCAATCACCTTACGCAGTCGTCCTCTCGCCTCAATTAACCAAACTCCACCATCACCATTGTGTGACACCCTATGTCGCCATTATTGCATCCTCGCTTCATCAAACTGACGTCCACCATGTCGACCTGTTTCGACACGTTGACTGACGTGGGGGCTTCATTGTCACGCTGTCGAACTACTTTGTCTCCTCGGCAGGACCGGGGGCTTTGCCCCGGCACTTTGGTACTATTGTGCTATCACTTCATCAAGTCAAGCTCTTCGCTCGGGTACATCATGACCGGCTTGGGGGTTTGGACCTTGAGCCACTATAAAGCTCGGCCCATGTCACACCAAGCACATTAACAGCTAAGTCGCTTTCATGCTCAAAAACTTTCAGTTTTAAATTTTGTTATGTTCGACCAAGCATTATACTTTTTTTGATGAAAATTTGTTTGCGAAAAACTTTCTTTGTCAAAACCTTGTTTGTTATAAACAAATTCAAATTCCTTGTTTACTTGGGGGCTTCCTTTATGAAGCCATTATTCTTGCATATGATTATTAATGTATCGCACCATTCCTTGTTCGTGTATTATGCCAAAATATGCATCATGTTGACTTAAGTGTTCAAGAAAGCTGGGTTGCCTAGTTACTGTTCTTACCCTTATGTTCCCGATTGTTCGGCCAGGGAGTAAAGGGAGCACCTCTGTGATTGTTATGATTGGGTCATCAGAACTCGTACCTCAGACGGGTGAACCCAAAAGCTAGCACTCTTATTGTTTTCAACTATGGTCAGCACACGACAGAACTCACAAGTACACAAATCTATTGCACAAGTCTCATAGTAATCATGAGCGACCAAAGAAAGGTACCGTTTGGGGAACTATTTTCTTTGAAGATGCTTCTTATGTTACATAAGTAATATAGCATAAGTTCCCTAGGCACGCTTTGTCTACTATAGCCTCATGGCCTGATTGCCTGGTTATCCGAAACACCGCCTATATTCTCGGTAGGCGGAGTAGATAACACTATTTGGCCTTTGGCCGAAGAGGGAGAAGCCAATGGTCAGTTAAGACACGTTCAAAGTTCGGGCGAATGCAGATATTATATAAGTACTTCGGTACATACAATCATTATACATGAAATTCTTGTACCCAAGTCACTTGGGGGATCTTAAATTCATATGAACTGTTTTGAAATAGAAGTTTTCTTGTTAGTCACTACAAAGTCTTTTTCTACCACTAATTTCTCGACTCAAGTGTATGATCAATAGCCGGGTAGCACTACAAAAAAATACACTTCCGTGATGATACGTGTTTGTCATAGTAGGTACCGTTTTTTGTTATGCATGTACATCCATGACGTTTTTATGACAGAATCAAGATAGTCATACCTGTGTTGTCGTAGAAGTGTTCCATGACATTACCAAAATTATCATCACGGAAGTGTCCACTTCCATGATGATAAATCACGCATCATAGAAGTGCTTTCGTCCAGGGTGACCGACATGAGGCATCCACTGTAACGGGTCCCCATTAAGCTATCGGGTCCGGTTTTGGATCCGATGACCCGCTAACAACCCCGACTAATGGGTATTTTCATGTGTAAAATTATCATTGGCCGCAGGATCAACGTGTCAGCTCAGCGTTGGGACAAATATCATCCAGTCATAGTACAAGAGGCGCCAATGATATGTCGACACATGGCAAGGCCCACCAGTGGCCCATTCCGATGAAAAAGGCCAGCCCAGCAAAAACTAGCAGGCTGGCCCATATACATCCTACTTGTGTCAGGTCCATTTAAGCCCACGACCCATACGAGGTGTGCCAATTTTTCCCGTCAATGGCCCGTTAACAATTTGACACCATTGCAGTCCATCGTCAGTTCGAGCCCGTTAATAGCATACATTTGGGCTGAGTCTCGGCCTGTTGTGGTTTCGTCCTGTTAACAACCCATCCAAGGGATGGTCCAATTTTCAGGATGTACGACTTTCGGCCTTTTAGTGACCCATTTAACTGTTGGGCCAATTTCCGGCCCGGTGTGTCTTTCAGCCTGTTAACGCCCATAAATGAGCTGGGCCACTTGTAGTCGGACCTGAGTGGCCTTTGAACCGCCCATGCTCTTCATGGTCCAATACCAGGCCGGTTTCTCTTTCGGCCTGCTAAAGGCCCACAACATAGTTGGGCCATATACAGTACGACCTGACTTTTGGCCGCTTAGCAGCCCATACTCTTCATGGTCCAGTATGAGCCCGCTTTCTCTTTTGGTCTACTAAAGGCCCACAACGTAGTTGGGCCATATGTAGGCCGACCTTAGTATCGGCCAGTTAACAGCCCGTGAAATCAAATTGGCCCACATGTTGCCCGCTTCGATGTCGGCGTGTTAATGACCCAGGAGGTAACGGACCGAGAATTAACTGTCGGCCCGATAGAGCTTTCGGCCAGGTTACAACCCATTAACATAATGGGCCCACTATAGTACGAACATGTCTATAGGCCGAATTAGATAATTTGAGCCCATTAGGACGAGCAATTATGCACAGGACCAAAACTGATCAATCAAAGGCCTATGGGAATTTTGGCCCCTGAGAGCCCATTAGGGAAGCCCATTAAGGGCAGTGGGGTGCTTACTTCATATAGGGCCCATGACTGTTTGTGCTAACTAATAATTTCACTTCTTTTTTAGCTTCCTAGCGACCAGTTAGCTGGAATGCGAGGTGCGCTAAGAAAAGGTATGGCATACAAGGAAAAACTTGCACATCCAGCATATATTACATGGAATTACATCGATTGGGAAATCAAAGAATGATGCCAGTGCAAATAAATGAACAGAACCTAAGGATCTACAATGTCACAATCTACAACCTCAGCGCGGATGACACCCATAAGCATGTGAGAAAGTTCTTCCTTCTTTGCTACACCATTTCTGAAAACATTGATCAGTTGTTGTTGCGCAAGAAAGTGCACCTCTGATTCCTCCCCGATTTCCATCATTGCTTCAGCCAGTAATTGGTTCACAAATATTCATCTGTTCCGTTGCATCAAGACAGTGGAAACTAAGCAGATTCAGATGGCGATTTTGGCAGGCTTGTATTATCGATACTGGAGAGTGTCTCATCCACTACATCATAACATAAATTAGGAGGGGAAACCAACAGATTAATCAAGAGTTATTGCCATATTGGAAAGAAACAATGGGGTTGCCTTGCTGCTTTCAGAGTTTGTCTTCTTATCTTCAGCACCCTGCACCAAATTAACACACTAGCATTGCTATCATTTTCCAGGTCAGATAATAGGAAAGCAAAATTAACACAACGAACGATTGGGCAACCATACCACACCAGTCTACACCAAATTAACACAATATGGCACAGCTATCATCAGCCAGGTAAGGTAATACGAAAACAATGTTGACACAATGAATGAATGGGAAACCAGAGCAGCACTACTTTTTTTTATCAAAGAAGGGCTTCCCCCTTCCAATTTTCATTACTAAAAACCCACTGCAGAACCAAAGTATTCAAACTAACACTAACAGATTCCAAAGCAACGCAGCATAAAACCACATACCCAAAAGTCATCAAGGCCTACAGTCTGCCTGCCCCATCATCCTGGGCTTACAAAGTTCACGAGGGCACCAAACTAACAGCAGAAAACTACTTAAACATCATAAAAGACGGAAAGGCTACATCTTCAGTAGGAAGTAGAGTCCAGAGCAGCACTACAGTTCAGTAATGTGCATGATATGAGATAGTTGTCACGCCCAATATGCGACCCAATCCTAAAGGAACTCGAAGGTCCCACAGAGGATAGAAGCGCATATTGGAGACGCTTTTGCAAGGTGGATATCATTACATGTACCATTACATAATAGTTGGGGACACATACAAGAGGCACACAATGCAACACGAATACAACAACATCATACATAAGAGCAACATCCGACTACAAATGAACACAAACAGAAACTCAACGACATCCACCCTGCTAGCCCAGGCTGCCGACCTGGAACCTATCCCCTGATTGAAGAAGAAGCAGAAGAAGAACTCTAAAACAAGTAAACATCGCCCTCGTGTCATGATCATTGCATTACCTGTACCTGCAAATGTTGTTGTAATAATCTGTGAGCCATGAGGACTCAGCAATCCCATAACTATGGGTATCAAGACCATCAAAGATTAAATGGGTATGGAAATGATAAGTGGTGAGGTTGCAGCAGCGACTAAGCATATATGGTGGCTAACATACGCCAATAAGAGTGAGAAGAGAAGCAAACAGAACGACCGAGAAGCTACAAGTGATCAAGGGGTGATCCTGAAACTACATACGTTCATACATAACCCAAAAACTATGTTCACTTCCCGGACTCCGCAGAAAAGAGACCATCACGGCTACACACGTGGTTGATGCATTTTAATTCGAATCTGGTGTCAAGTTCTCTATAACCGGATATTAACAAATTCCCATCTGCCACAGAACCGCGGGCACGGCTTTCGAAAGTTTATACCCTGCAGGGGTGTCCCAACTTAGCCCATTATAAGCTCTCACAACCAACGAAGGATATTCCTTCTCCATAGAAGACCCGATCAGACTCGGAATCCCAGTTACAAGACATTTGGACAATGGTAAAACAAGACCAACAAAGCCGCCCGAATGTGCCAAAAACCCCGATAGGAGCTGCACTTATCTCGTTCTCAGGGCACACCAGATTGTCCAAACTTCCGGTAGGACAGCCCAAAGTTGCCCCTGGTGGCCACTGGCGGCTGACAGGTTGGATCAACACTCACGACGAGCACTGGCCCCGGGGGGGGGGGGGGGGGGGGTAAAAAATAAAGATGACCCTTGAGTCTGCAGAACCCAAGGGAAAAAGGCTTAGGTGTCAAATGTTAAAACCAAGGTTGGGCCTTGCTGGAGGAGTTTTATTCAAAGCGAAATGTCAAGGGGGTCCCATACACCCTTGCTGTAAGGAACACAAAATCAAGGAACATAAGACCTGTTTGACGGAAACTAAGGCGGCAAGAGTGGAACAAAACACCAGGCATAAGGCCGAGCCTTCCACCCTTTACCAAGTGTATAGATGCATTAATTAAATAAGAGATATTGTGATATCCCAACATAATCCTGACCATCATAGAGCAATCTTCAACTTCACCTGCAACTAACAACGCTATCAGAGGGGCTGAGCAAACTAGTAACATAGCCTAGCAATGGTTTTGCTAGGAAGGGTGAAAAGGTTAGAGGCTGACATGGAAATTTGGGAGGCTTGAGGAGTAACTGATAGGTAGCATAGCATAGCGATAGAACGATGCAACTAGCATAGCAATGATAGTAGGGAGCTCCAGGGTAACGGTCATCTTGCCTGAAACCTTGCAAGGAAGAAGACCGAGTCCATGAAGAAGACGAACGGACGAAGACGAGCCAAGCGTAGTCGAACGAATCCTCACGGTCGCAACGAAACAGGAACTATCGAGAAGGAGCACAATTCGGAAAGAAGCAAACAACAAGGTAAACACACAACACATAAACATGACAAGATGCGCAACCAAGAATGATGCATGACAAAGGCTAGATGGGGCTACTCATGTAAAGAGATGATGCAAACAAGAACAACACATCAAAGCAAGTTTAAATGAGGCGGGAAACAATATATAACAAATCCGGTAAGTCCTCATATGGAAATTTTGAAATTGGTCCAGATCTGAATAAATCTTATGTTCAAGTTGTTAAACAGCAAGTTAAGATGCGCCAAGATGATCTACACGAAATTTTAGTCAAGTTACTTATAAAGTTCCTTTAGTTCGGAGCTACGGCCTAGAAGATATGAGCAAAATAAGTTAACCATGGCATTGATGCAAAATGCATACAAACATCAAGCAAACACACTAAAAACATGAATGCAACAAGGTAATGAAGCTACATGTAAAACTAAGCAAATTTCATATAGAGCATGCTCAAAACGGAGCAACGGTGCAACACATACACTCCAAACAAGATATAACCACAATCTGTCCACAACAGCAAGTAGGCTCTTTGCAATCATCAAAACAACATGCTACAGGAAGCAAATGAGCACAAACTTGACATGCCCTTCATGTACAGATGACATACTTCAAACATCATTAAAGGTTCAGGTTCATAGGCATCAGATTAAACCAATATGATCAATGCAAAATGCAACTTAATAACACAGCAGCATACACATGAGCAGAGTTAATATGATGGCCACTTGAGAGCAAGAATGAGACAAGCAACATCAAGTAAACATAGCAACAAGGGCATGAAATCAAAGTACACATAACAGAGAGAAAATACCATCAGGGAATCATATACAAAGGGCTCATGGATTAGTAGTAACCAACAAGAGAAGATTGAATGTTTAAACTGTTTCAGCAAGTGTAAAACAGCAACATTATGATGGGATGTTTGCAAGCATGTAACAGAGGCATATGATCTCGAAAATTAGAAAACATGGCATGTGATCAAAGTACTCGTAGCATACTACAAAACATGTAATTGGAGAACCTCCATAAGAGGCATTTATCACAACATAGCATCATGAAGTTAACAGAAATCTGGAACATTATATAAGCATGTTCATGGCAATGAAAACATATGCTGCAGGAGATATATAAGGCATCAAGAGGCATGGAATACTATACAATTGCATAGACAACAATACATCTCAACTAAGTATCTCCAGATTATGCATAGATTAATTGGTAGAATCAATCAAACATGGCAACATGATATAGCAGTTTCAGCATTGAGAGAAAGTTAACAACAAATGGCCCAATTCACAAGCTTTATGAACTCACTACATGGCATATAAAAACACACGGATTGCACCCCTATAAATATGGCATAAAAATGCTCCTAAAACATGTAGACATCATCCTCATAAGATGCACGCACGAAATGCAACAAAAATAACAAATCAGCAAGTTACAACAGTTTTCAGTAGTTAACAGCAACATGCACTTTTGCAACAGGGTTAAAGATATGAAAATGCACTTTAACATGAATTCAAAGCGCATAAACATGTAGATCATGAAGAGCAGAACATGTGCATATCACGATCATCACCATATCGTCAACAAGGACAAAGTTGTGGCACTCACAAAATGCACAAATGATGTTGGCAATCAGCAGATTGCAGCAGTCAATATCACATAGCAGTTTTGAAACGATTATTTAGGCATCAAGATGAACTCAAACGAGCATTCCACAATGTAACTAAATGAAGAGCACCTCACAATGAACATTTTGACATATCATGCATGCAACACGAAGCAGCTAGCATCAAGTTATGACAGGTCAAACATACAAACATGGATTAGTAATTCTAGGACTTGGAAGAAATTTTACCCAGCGAAAAAAAAGGAACGGGGGAATCGGGCTGCACAGGGATGATGGGCCAGCTCGGGGTCGTGGTGACTGAGCCTAGGAAGGGAGGAGGCCCGGGGGGTGAGGGCGTCGTCCTCCTCCTCAATCCCACCTGGATCGAGGGAGGCAGGGGCAGCAACGGTGCCCTTGGGGCTCCGGCGAGATGCCCCGGACGGCGGTGAGGCCGGAGATGGCTGGATCCGTGACGGATCCGTCTGATCCCGGCGACAGAGGCGACGGCGGAGCTCGTGCGGCGGCGAGGCAGAGGGCGAACACCGGCGCAGGCGGGTCCCGGGTGCGGGACGGGCGGCGCGCCGGCGCCGGAGGCGGGCGGCGACCGGAGCGGAGGGGCGCGCCGGCGAGGCGGCAGCGGGCGGCGGATCTCGGTTGCGGGGCGCGGGGCTCCCGCGATCAGCGGCGGCAGCGATTCGGGCCCCGCGGGCCTGGCGCGGGCCTTGCGGGCTGGCATAGGTGGGCGGCGTCGGCGGCAGGTGGCGGCACGGGAGTGGCTGCCGGCGGTGACGCGGGCGCATCTGTCGGGCGCGGACACGTCCGGCGGACGAGAGGAGCGGGGCTAGGGTTTATACTGTGAGATTTTTGGAGGGGTGCACATATTTATAGGTAGAAGGGGCTAGGAGAGTCCAAAAGAGGTGTGGTTTTCGCCCACACAATTGTGATCGAACGGCGGAGAGCATGGAGGGGGTTAAGATGGGCTAGGTGGGTTGTGTGAAGAGGTGCTGGGCTGCAAAGAGAAGGGGGTTTTCGGTTAGCCTGGTTAACCGTTTGGGCATCAAACGACCTCCAAATGGAACGAAATTTGACGGACGGTCTACCGGTGATATACCAAGGCCACTCGGCAAATCTCGGCCCATTCCAAGAATGTTTTTCGGCGGCTCACGAAACAAGGACTGGGAGGGGTGACAGGCGCATGCGAGTGTGGCTATGCCAAGAACGGATAACAGGGAGAACCAGGGGAATCCAAACGGATGCAAGTTTTGAAAACATGCAAATGAAATGCACATGATGACATGGAAAAGTGCAACACGCAAGCAAATGACATGGCAATGACGACGAATAACTGGAAGACACCTGGCGCATTGGTCTCGGGGCCTTACAACTCTCCTCCACTAACAAGAGATCTCGTCCCGAGATCTTAGGAATGAGACGGAAGAGAAAGAGGAAGAGGTGAAATAAGAACGCAAGAGAGAAGTTTAACAAGGTTGAGAGCACTCGGGTAGAAAGAGAAACAACGAATATGATGAGAATCAAAGCTCATGGAATAAGGCAGACTCTGAAACCACTCCGGTTAGAACAAGATAGAAAAGGAATGAATAAAATAATTTGGGCATCACTACGACTGAAAATGGAAAGAATAGAACCTTAGCTTCACAAGATGGGATGACACTTGACGACATAAGCAACGCAATGCCTCCGGAAGAATTGGAATAGAGGAATGAAAAGAACTTAGAAGGAAGGATTGAATGGAGTTTTTGAGAAAATCAACAATGAAAGAATAAGCTTGTTGTGGACTTATCAAAAACATCTCAAAACTTGAGGTGTAATTATACCACAACCAAATGTCTGAAAAGCTGAGAAGAACGAAGAAATGCAAAACTCCACTTCAGAAGAAAATGGAGAATTATTTGCACTTCGAGATGCGAGAAGAAAAGATACTCGAACTCCTCCAACAAGAATCTTGATGAACACTTGAAGAATGGATTAAATCATGAAGAACAACCATGAAGGACTCCGGTGAAAAAAGGATGATGAGATAGTATGAAGGATGAAAGAATAAGATTAAAGCTTGCGGTGATTTAGATGGAGGTTCCGATGAAATGGCCGAGGAAATTTGAACTCCAGAAAAGAAAAGATGAAAATACTTGAAACTAGAATTTATTCCTCAAGAACAAACTCTGAAGGAAGGGATTACTTGACGACGATGAAGTAAGAATAAGAATTACGTTAAGCTTATCCTCATCCAATTTGATTGATGACAAGCGGATTTGGCATGAAACTTATTCTTGTTGAAAACGATTAAGGGGAATCTGGTGCAAACTTAAGAAAGTCTTCATGAACCACCGGTAGGATTTGGAAAGAACGAATGAATTGATATGCTAATCAAGGAAAAAGAATCTTGAACGAACCACCATAAGAATTCAAAATTGAATGACGAAAGAGAATGTATCACCGAGAAGAATTAGAAGAGCAAATATGCTCGAGGGGATTTAGATGCACAAGAACGAAGAGATAATGAGCTGATTAAAGAATACTTGATAGATGCGCCGGGGTAATTGGATAATGGTAGTTGAAATGTGAGGATGAAGAATTCTTCCAGAATGATGGCCTCCAATGAAACGAAGCAGAAATCAACTCCTGAAATACTCCGGATGGTTGAGAAAAAGGAATTTCCGACAGACGGAATAATTCAAGAGGATAACAAGAAGCTAGAACCATGAATCTTCGGGAGAACAAGCAAGATTGAGAGGAAAACACTTCTTCGGTCTTCAAATGACGACGAGAAACACCACCAAAATTACTGAGAGACTCTGGGAGAATGAGAAGAGCAAAGATTGAATCAGCAATGAAAAGAATTGAAATCGATCTTGAAAAGGCATGTGACTGATGGAATCCATTCTTACATCACAATTGAAAAGAATTTGAGAATAACTCCGAAATAATTAGAAGAGTCAGGTAAGATCCCGGGAAAAGACCTGTTGATTAGGGCCCACTAAAAGAAAACATTGTTGGAAAGGATTGTTGGAGAGATAGATGATGCACCGGAACAATTGAAATATTTGAATGAGGTGGCAACCTTGAATTAATTCAAACACAAACGAATCTCCTGAGAAGACTTGAGCACTCCGAAAGGATAAACTGGCGAGAAGCGAATGAGCAGGAAAAACACTTGATCCAGGGAAAAGAATATAATCAACCTGAAAAACTTGAATTGAGTCCAACGGAGAAGAAAAAGAGATGAAGAATGTCGAACAAAACGGGAATTCACCGGCTGAAACAATTGAAGAAAGACCGAAGAGGCTCCGCACGAATGAAATTAGACTCAGACTCCGGGAAGAAAAAGGGTGGGAGTGCAGGAAAAACAAAGGCAACTTGGAAGGGGAAAAAACCGATGAATAACTTTGAGAGGAAACACCGGTTGTAAGAATGCAAATGCTTCGCACGAGTAGGATGGATACTCGATTACGGACTCCAGCTCCAAGAAGAAAAAGGGTGGGCGGGTGGGAAAAGAACTGACAACACAACGAACGAGAACCAACTGCGTGATCCTAAAAGAAAATTTTGAAGGGAAGAGGAGTAATCAAAACACCTATGTCTAGATTTCTCACCAGAGCGACGAAGGGGCTGAGGAGTAAAAAGAATTCCTAGTCTATGATATAACTAGACTCCGAAAAGTTTTCTTCTAGACTCGACAACAGCCAAACTATACGATCAAACAAGGGGGCTCCTATGGTCGGTCGAGGCTCTGATACCAACTTGTCACGCCCAATATGCGACCTTATCCTAAAGGACCTCGAAGGTCCCACCAGGGATAGAAGCACATATTGGAGACGCTTTTGCAAGGTGGATATCATTACATCGTACCATTACATAATAGTTGGGCATACATACAAGAGGCACACAATGCCACACGAATACAACATCATACATAAGAGCAACATCCGACTACGGATGAACACAAACAGAAACTCAACGACATCCACCTTGCTATCCCAGGCTGCCGACCTGGAACCTATCCCCTGATTGAAGAAGAAGCAGAAGAAGAACTCCAAAACAAGTAAACATCGCTCTCGTGTCATGATCATCGCATTACCTATACCTGCAATTGTTGTTGTAGTAATCTGTGAGCCACGAGGACTCAACAATCCCATAACCATGGGTATCAAGACTATCAAAGATTAAATGGGTATGGAAAGGATAAATGGTGAGGTTGCAGCAGCAACTAAGCATATATGGTGGCTAACATACACCAACAAGAGCGAGAAGAGAAGCAAACGGAACGGTCGAGAAGCTATAAGTGATCAAGGGGTGATCCTGAAACTACTTACGTTCATACATAACCCAAAAACCGTGTTCACCTCCCGGACTTCGCCGAAAAGAGATCGTCACGGATACACATGCGGTTGATGCATTTTAATTTGAATCTGGTGTCAAGTTCTCTGCAAGCGGATATTAACAAATTCCCATCTGCCACATAACCGCGGGCACGACTTTCGAAAGTCTATAACCTGTAGGTGTGTCCCAACTTACCCCATTATAAGCTCTCATGACCAACGAAGGATATTCTTTCTCCCGGGAAGACCCGATAAGACTCGGAATCCCGGTTACAAGACATTTCGACAATGGTAAAACAAGACCAGCAAAGCCGCCCGAATGTTTCAACAAATCCCGATAGGAGCTGCACATATCTCGTTCTCAAGGCACACCGGATTGTCCAAACTTCCGGTAGGCCAACACAGAGTTGCCCCTGGTGGCCACCAGCGGCTGACAGGTTGGACCAACACTCACGACGAGCACTGGCCCGGGGGGGGGGGGGGTAAAAAATAAAGATGACCCTTGAGTCTGCAGAACCCAACGGAAAAAGGCTTAGGTGGCAAATGTTAAAACCAAGGTTGGCCCTTGCTGGAGGAGTTTTATTCAAAGCGAACTGTCAAGGGGGTCCCATACACCCGGCCGCGTAAGGAACGCAAAATCAAGGAACATAACACCGGTATGATGGAAACTAAGGCGGCAAGAGTGGAACAAAACACCAGGCATAAGGCCGAGCCTTCCACCCTTTAGCAAGTGATATCCCATCATAATCCTGTCTATCATGGAGCAATCTTCAACTTCACCTGCAACTAACAACGCTATAAGAGGGGCTGAGCAAAGCGGTAACATAGCCAAGCAATGGTTTGCTAGGAAGGGTGAAATGGTTAGAGGCTGACATGGCAATTTGGGAGGCTTGAAGAGCAAGTGATAGGTAGCGCAGCATAGCGATAGAACGAAGCAACTAGCATAGCAATGATAGTAGTGAGATCCAGGGTAACGGTCATCTTGCCTGAAATCCCGCAAGGAAGAAGAACGAGTCCATGCAGAAGACGAACGGACGAAGACGAGCCAAGCGTAGTGAATTGAATCCTCACATTCGCAACAAAACAGGAACTATCAAGAAGGAGCACAACCCGGAAAGAAGCAAACAACAAGGTAAACACACAACACATAAACCTGACAAGATGCACAACCAAGCATGATGCATTACAAAGGCTAGATGAGGCTACTCATGGCAAGAGATGATGCAAACAAGAACTACACATCAAAGCAAGTTTAAATGAGGCCGGAAAAAACATATAACAAATCCGGTAAGTCCTCATATGCAAATTTGAAATTGGTCCAGATATGAATAAACCTTATGTTCAAGTTGTTAAACAGCAAGTTAAGATGAACCAAGATGATCTACACGAAATTCTAGTCAAGTTACTTATAAAGTTCCTTTAGTTCGGAGCTACGACCGAGAAGATATGAGCAAAACAAGTTAACCATGGAATTGATGCAAAATGCATACATGCATCAAGCAAACACACTCACAACATGAATGCAACAAGGTAATATGAAGCTACATGTAAAACTAAGCAAGATTCATATAGAGCATGCTCAAAATGGAGTAACGGTGCAACACATACACTCCAAACAAGATATAACCACAATCTATCCACAACAGCAAGTAGGCTCTTTGCAATCATCAAAACAACATGCTACGGGAAGCAAATGAGCACAAACTTGACATGCCCTTCATCTAAAGATGGCATACCTCAAATATCATTGAAGTTTCAGGTTCAGAGGCATCAATATTAAATCAATATGATCAATGCAAAATGCAACTTAATAACACAGCAGCATACGCATGAGCAGAGTTAATATGATGGCAACTTGAGAGCAAGAAATAGACAAGCTACAACAAGTAAACATAGCAACCAATGGAATGGCATCAAAGTACACATAACAAAGAGAAAATAACATCATGGTATCATATACAAAAGGCTCATGTATTAGTTGGAACCAACATGACAAGATTGAACGTTGAAACAGTTTCCGCAAGTGTAAAACATCAACATTATGATGGCCTGTTTGCAATCATGGAACAGAGGCATATGATCTCTAAAATTAGCAAACTTGGCATGTGAACAATGTAAGCATAGTATAATATAAAACATGTAATTGGAGCATCTGCAGAAGGGGCATGGATCACTCAATAACAAGCTCACAACATAGCATCATGAAGTTAACAGAAATCTGGAACATTATATAAGCATGTTCATGACAATGAAGACATATGCTATAGGACATATATAAGGCATAAAGAGGCATGGAATGCTATAGGACATATATCATGCTCATAAGATGCACACACAAAATGCAACAAAAATGACAAATCAGCAAGTTACAACAGTTTTCAGTAGTTAACAGCAACATACACTTTTGCAACAGGGTTTAAAATATAAAGATGCACCCTAACATGAATGCAAAGCACATCAACGTCTAGAGCATCAAGAGCAGAACATGTGCATATCAAGATCATCACCATATCACCAACAGAGACAAAGTTCTGGCACTCACAAGATGCACAAATGATGTTGGCAATCAGCAGATTCCAGCAGTCAATATCACATAGCAGTTTTGCAACGATTATTTAGGCATCAAAATTAACACAAACAAGCATGCCACAATGCAAAGAAATGAAGAGAATCTCACAATGAACATTTGACATATCGTGCACGCAAAATAGAGCATCGAACATCAAGTTAGGACAGGTCAAAGATGCACACATGGATTAGTAATTCTAGGACTTGGAAGAAATTTTACCCAGCAAAAAAAAGGAACGGGGGAATCGGGTTGTGTGGGGATGATGGGCCGGCTCGGGGTCGCGGTGACTAGGCCTGGGAAGGGAGGAGGCCCGGGGGGGGGGGGGGGGGCGAGGGCGTCGTCTTCCTCCTCGATCCCGCCTGGATCAAGGGAGGCAGGGGCAGCGGCGGCGCCCTCGGGGCTCCGGCGAGATGCCTCGGACGGCGGCGAGGCTGGAGATGGCCGGATCCGGACCGGATCTGTCCGATCCTGGCGGCAGAGGCGGTGGCGGCGCGAAGCCGGCGGCTTGGCGGAGGGCGAACGGCGGCGCAGGCGGGTGCCGGGTGCGGGCCGGGCGGCGCGCCGGCGCCGGAGGCGGGCGGCGATCAGAGAGGAGGGGCGTGCCAGCGAGGCGGCATAGGGCAGCGGACCTCGATCGGGGGGCGCGGGCCTCCCGCGGTCGGCGGGGCGGCGATTCGGGCCCCACGGGCCTCGCGCGAGCCTCACGGGCCGGCAAAGGTGGGCGGCTGCGGCGGACAGGTGGCGGTACGGGAGTGGCTGCGAGCGGCGGCGCGGGCGCGTCCGGCGGGCAAGGACACATCTGGCGGACGAGAGGAGCGGGGCTAGGGTTTGGACTGCGAGATTTTTGGAGGGGTGCACATATTTATAGGTAGGGGGAGCTAGGAGAGTCCAAAAGAGGTGCAGTTTTCGCCCACGCGATCGTGATCAAACGGCGGAGAGCATGGAGGGGGTTTAGATGGGCTAGATGGGCTGTGTGAAGAGGTGCTGGGCTGCAAAGAGAAGGGGGTTTTAGGTTAGCTCAGTTAACCGTTGGGGCATCAAACGACGTCGACGGACGGTCTACCGGTGATATGCCAAGGCCACTCGACAAATCTCGGCCCATTCCGAGAATGTTTTTCGGCGGCTCACGAAACAAGGACTGGGAGGGGCGACGGGCGCGTGCGAGTGTGGCTGTGCCAAGAATGGACAACGGAGAGAACCGGGGGAACCCAAACGGATGCAAGTTTTGAAAACATGCACATGAAATGCACATGATGACATGGAAAAGTGCAACACACAAGCAAATGACATGGCAACGACGGCGAATAACTGGAAGACACATGGCGCATCTGTCTCGGGGCGTTACAATAGTACACTCATGCAGCTCAGTATGCAAAACTACCAGGTAGTTTTCCTTACGAAAATCAACATTGTGGCCTTTAATTATACATTTTGCTACAACTAATTTTAGATCGTATAATGGTTGGATTCACGCCGATTAACAACATACATGGTGATGTAAATATATAGTTATATACAACAGGTACTTACATCAGCATTGGAGCACAGAGAATTCCCGCAAGATACTTCCTCATAGACGATACCAGTGCAGAAATTCTTCTATCCGTTAATGTTAAGCTTATTTTCTAAAAGAGAGATGGGTAAGAAACATGTAGAAAATATGATCAGCATGCTATAAAATTTCATGATGCGAGTATACGCACACGCTTCTTAGAATGGAGTTGACATATTTTTGCTGGACTGGAGCAGACTAGTTCTTTGGCCACCGGAATCTGCTTATTATCAGTAGGAGTTGGGTTTCTTTGTGCTGGAGCAGTATCTATGAAAACTGGAGTTGTGTTACTATCTCCTAGCGTTTGGATCTTTTGCAAAGATATTGTTTGTAACCCTTCAGATTCTAACATAGCCGTCTTCCCCTTGCATGTCTTGTATAGAAGTGGTGCTTCAATTATAAAACATGCTACAACTGAGAGATGGAATAGGTACTGAAGAATAGAAAGGCATGACATATTGACATGTATTCCCTCCATCCGGAAAAAAATGGATGGGTCTAGGCGTATTTCAGTTCTTGATACATCCATTTTTATCCATTTCGGCAACATGTAATCTGGACGGAGGGAGTATGATGTAAGAGCTAGGGATACGATAGGACAACAGGGTAAAAACACTAGTTTAATGTATACTTGTATGCTAGCGGAATACATACAGAAAAACACCAAGGCAACATACGCGTGTATGATTGGGAAACTAAGATGGCATTAGAACAAACCACTAGAACATCACTTCAATGTAAAAAAACATGGTATGGTAGACAGATGAAGTACATACTGATGAATAACAATGCATAAGATATTAAGAAGCATGATGTCCAAACTAAGCAGACGGCACTGCGATAGAGTAGAATGACAGTACTTGGATTTGAAAACATGTTATCATGACTAAAATAGGTACTGAAAACAGGAAGGAATGACATATTTACATGCATCATCAGTAGGGTAAGCACATGGCACTGCAACAAAGTAGATACACTACAGGACATTATATGCATGATGTACCCATATCATGGGCCAAGTTAGAGCAAGGACCTTGTGGGGTGAAGAGGATTCATCATTTTTCTGCAAGTCTTCTGAAGAACCGGCTTTAAATGTTCCATCATATTGGGTATCATTGACATCAAGTTTGTTGGCCGTTACATTGCTCCGTGAGGTTCTTGTGGATATATCAATGTTTGCAATTATATTTGACATGCATGGAAGACAACTAGTAGTAAGATTTATGTAATGATTGCCTATAGGAGACAACATAAATAGTAGGACTGGGGTTAACTAACAGCAAGAGGTCTCAAAAATTAAAGGGAGAACACAGATGGAAGCTACAGAATATGTATCATTTGTACTTGAGATTAACTAGATGGCACACAAAAGTATTAAAGAACAACATAGGTAATGCTAGAAGTGGTATAATACTATAATCACTAGCATGTGAGATAGCATTGGCTGATGGATGATAACTATGGAACAATGTTACCTAAAGAACAAGTCTCTTAGCTAAACTATGGAACAAGTTTAACTCCTGAACAAGACCTGTGAGAGATCAGCATGAATATACAGTCAAATGTGATAATCTATTTTCCATGCTTAGTTGAATAACAAAGCCATAAATGTTGCACACAATTAAGATGAGGGTACAACCTATATGGCCGCCATCCATAGGAGTGAGTATCATGTGCTAACTTGTCGATGGCCCTACAGCTGTTGTGGCTGTCCATGTCGGGCACGCTCATTCATTGTAGGGAACTATTGAGTGGGGACTATAGCTCCCTTCTTGTGTATGCTTACCTTGTTGGAGCAGCTCCGGCGAGAAGGAAGACGGTGTGGCTGAAGATGCAGAAAACTCATAATGTTAAGAATGACACATATCTCTGATCTGATGAAATATCCTGAGAGGTCAACAGTAAGGTACGAGAGTGGTCACACGTCTGTTGACTGAAGACTAAATTGGGGTCACACAATTTTATTTTATTTTGGTACTGTCCGGTCTACGCCGGATGGCTTGATGGCCGTCTTGTGCCTCCAGGCTGACACTGTTCAGAGTCTTCCCCGAAGAGCCAGCAACCACCGGCAGAGCAGCCTGCCTCCGCCGTCCGTGGCTGCAAGAACTCCGAGCAAAACCCCGCTGCCCGCCCCACCGCACTGCAGTGGTTGCGCTGCACCCGGCCAATCCGCGAAGACTCGCCGTCATCCAGGTCCGGTGGCGGCAGTACCTTCAACCCATGCAACTCTAAGATAGCCGTGTAAGACTTGCGTCCGTGGCGAACTTGCGCCCATGCACCCTTACGTTAGACACCAGCCAACCGGTAGCCTAGGAGCTCCGCCGCCTCGAGGGGTGCTACTTCCCATTGGGAGTCGATTGTCCTAGAATAAAAATTCAGACAACTCGCGCCAAAATAAAGTGATTTGAGATGAGTGTACGACCTATCTTGTGGCCCGGTGATGTAGGCAACTCCAACTGCCGAGTCAGTGAGGCCGGCGCGGTTGCGGTGGCTGCCGGCAGCAGGAAAGCAGAGATGTTGCAACGATCGATGGCTACAGGGAAGTAGTGCCGGGACCCTGCTGGACGCTTCCAACGTTGGAGCCACTTGATGCCATGCACAATGACGAGAGAGAATCGGCTCTGGTATGGTTCACGCGGCCGTCATTGACGCAGCATTGGCAGCACAGAGTAAGAGGACACGGCCCAATGCACGACGGCAAACGGACAACGCCTCCGAGATTGGGAAGGAGGGCGGCGGTGAATTTTGTGCGATGTGGGGCACCATGGAGGAGGAGGTGAGGTTTCGCGGCTGGAGAGAAGAAAGCTTTTGGGGAGAAGGTGATTTGTCACCCACGAGGTATGAGTGGGGAATTGGGAGGGGGAACCATGTCTTACGGATGCATTTGTCTGAAATGTGGGGGGCGTTACAGTTCTACCCCTACCTTTAGGCTTCTGGGCTTGGGTCTTTGTATTGAGGGTCGGGGCTAGTAGAGTAAATTTTCTTCTCCCAAATAGTGGGCGCGAGCGATTTCGGGCGTGGAGGACGTGTTTCGAAATAGTGGGCGCGAGCAATTTCGGGCGAGGGTGGGCGTGTTTTGAAAGAGTGGGCGCGTGCGATTTCGGGCGAGGAGGGCTTGTTTTGAAACAGTAGGTGCAAGCGCTTTCGAGCGAGGAGAGGGTGTTTTGCCGCCCATGGTTTATGAATTATTTGGCACATGTCATTTCGGCCGAGGAGAAGGCGCGCTTGGATGAAGTTACGAACCTACCCTTGATGTACAACGGGCCAATTGATGTGTGTCCCACATAGGCCGGTAATTTCACATCTCCCATTTATTTGCTCGGCCGAATTCCAGCGAGTAGAGGGTGTTTAGCGGCTCGTTCAAATTTTGGGAGAACTAGCATCCACATGTACCTTACTAAGTCAATTCCAATCAAATTTTGAAATATTGGCTTGCGACTTCTTTTGTAGATGGAGAGATGATACTCGGGACTAATGTGTTTTTACATGCTCGTTGCTAATGATTTATTATATGACAAATAGTTGACCCACTCAAAAAGGGAATCAAACCCAAAATAAAATAGCTCGATTCAATGAAATAGCTCGTTCACCAGGTCAAAAGAGTGAACTAAATCCAAAATTCAACACCTCAATCGAGTAGCATGTTGTACAGTATTATAGTACTCCATGAACATGTTGAAAGTCAAATTAATGAACTTGTTTGATACGCATATCTCCGTTCATGTGTGTATTGCACACAACATGTTCTGTAATTTAAATATTTGAATGCAAGTTTATACCGAAACATGGTTTCTATCAGCCTTTGATGCATAAAATGCGACCTCCCCCTCTCCTGGACTCCTTCTCTCTCTCTCTCTGACAATCTTTAATTCTGTCGCACACATCCAACACCAAAACCTTGTTGCCCCCCCTCTCTCTCTTTGTGTGTTTATGTGTGTGTGTGTGGGTCTTTCTAGTTCGCTTGCATACATACTCCATGTATAGGTCTCTGTCGCACAATATGTATAATTCTCTAGTCCAAGCTAAATATCTTGGGTGCACTCATTGTACAAACACAAATTCCCTGGCTGGTTGCCCGTAACTCTCTCACACACCACTCTGTCGCTGTCGTCTCAGAGCTCTTTCCTCTCTCTGTCTCAAACTCTCCATCTGCCTGGTTGACACATACACATGCATATCTCACCCGCACTCGATAGACCCATCTAAAACTCTATGTCTGTCCCTCGTTCTCTCTCCATCTCACGCACGCACACACAATCTCATGCCTAGCAAGTATGATGGTCTCACACTCAATTGTAGGCACACGCAGTCCTCCCTGAATGTATATGACTAGCGAATTCTTAGTCTCCGTCACAAACATGTGCATGGTCTATCTCGATTTCTCTCGGGGCATCCTTCTATCGCACACGCACCTCGTCCCTCGATATCCCACCCATATAGTCCCCTCATGATCTCGAGGGGATCTCTCTATCACAAACACACCCTCTCTCCCTCCCCATGTGTCCATCTTATCCATGCGTCCCTCTCGGCCTTTGTTCCTTGTTGGCTAGACCTCTATTGGACAAGTTCTATAGGGGTGTCTCTCTCTGTTGCAAACATTCATGCACTAGCTATCTTCGTGTATCTCCTCACCTCGTTTTTCTATCTCGGAGATGCGTGCGTGATATGTTTGGTTAAGAAACGAACTCTCTCGCTCTCTCTAATTTATCGTTTGGTGTCCCTTTCTCTTTCACACACATACTCATTTTGCACACTCACTCATTCTCCTTCACACGCACTTGATCTCTCTTGACTTAGGCACTCTCCTCGGTCCATAACCTATAGATTTATTGAAAAGTCAAACATCACAAAGTTTGACCATGTACGTGGAGAAAGACATTTACATCTAGAACAACAATCATATACCACTAGATTCATCATGAGATGTAGTTTCATATGATGTGTCTTTGGTATTGTACATATAAATAATATTTGCGTAAACCTGGTCAAAGTTTCCAAAGTTCGACTTGTAAAAAATTTATATGCACTGCATTATCAAGCGGATGGAATATCTCTTTCCCCTCTCAGCTATCTTACACACCACTCAGCCTTATCGGGGCTCCTCTATCTCTCTCAAACTTTATATTTCCCTGGTTCACACATACACATGTCTCGCTCGCACTACATAGACCCATATAATACTCTCCGCCCTTTCTCTGTCTCTATGTGACACGCACCCCCCTAAGTACCATAATCCCTCACTCCATCATAGGCACACACACTCCCCCCTAAGTATGACTATTTCTCACTAGCCATCAGGAACACATGTATTGTCTCCTTGCATCCATACGTCTATCTCGATATCTCTTGGGGTATCTACTATCGCACACACACCTTGTCACTCGATCTCCCACCCATGTAGTCCCATCATTATCTCCAGGGGATCTTTCTATGACAAATATACACTCTCTCCTTCCCATGTCTGCATTTTCTCCATACGTGTCTCTCGACCTCTCTCCCTTGTTTGTTAGACCCCTATTGGCCACGTGCTAGGGGTCATTTTCTCTCTCTTTTGCAAACAACCACACACTATCTCCTCACCTTTTTCTGAAGTCGAAGATGCATGTGTGATATGTTTGCATAAGACACACACACTTTTGCTCTACTTTTATCGTGTGTTGTCCATGTCTCTTTCACACATGCACACACACTTTTTTCAGTCACTCTTTCTATTTCACTCTCTCTATGCCTCTCTCTCTCTCCAGTTAGGTACTCTTTCACGTCCATAAGCATATGCATGTTTTGAAAAGTCAAATCTCAGAAAAGTTTGACCAGGTATATGTGGAGAAAAACATTTACATCTGGAACGATCATTAGATTCATCACAACATGTACTTACTTCATACTATCAAATATCTTTGGTATTGTAGATACAAGTAATTTCTTTATAAACTTGGTCAGAGTTTCAAAAGTTTGACTTAAAAAAAATGTAGGCACTACATTATCGAATGGAGGGAGTAGCTCTTTCTCTCTCTATGCTATCTCTCACGGGCCTCCCCTCTCACTCGAACTCTCTATACCGAGGGATTATACAGTCACCGTGTCCGCGTATAGCTCCGTATATTGTTTATTTAACAGGTCAACCAGTCCACATGATGCCTTGTCAGCTCGTGTTCCGTATCTTCATGTGCTGGCCCATGTGGCAATGGGTGAAAATAAGTAAACTAGAGGCCCATCTAACACGCTGTGATGTAAACAAAGTTGAAACCACTCGAGGTAGCACCCCGCACGCTAGTAAATAGAGGGCACGGTTCTTCCATGTGATGCACGCACTCGCGCACACTTAACCACTACGCGGCAGCATGCATGGAAGGACGCACTAGCGCACACCCAGCACACAACACACACCAACACACATGTACACCGGTGTTGCCGCCGGCTGATATGGACGGCGAGGCAACCAACATGCGGAGGTTGCCCAAGCCAAAACCGCATCCGGCGAGCCTGGACTTCATCAGCAGCCTCCTCGATGACATGCTGCTCGTCATCATCGGCGTCATCCCCACCAAATCTGCTGTGCGGACCACCCTGCTCTCCCGGCCATTTCGCCCCCTCTGGCGCCGCGTCCCCCTCAACCTTACCGTTGATAGCTGCCTCTTCAACGGGGATTGCAAACGCATGGCCGTAGTCTCCAAGATCCTTTCATCGCACCCTGGGCCAGCCAGACGCCATAACATCCACATATTCAGTACCAAATGCAAGGTCCAAGCAAAGTTTGACGAGTAGTTCTTATCCCCCACACTAGATCAGCTCGAGGAGCTCAGCTTTGAAGCTGGACGATGTTGCTCTCTGCTGCCGTCCACGCTCCGCCTCACGCCAACGCTGCGCCGTGCCAACTTTAGCTCCTGCTATCTTCCCGAGATTAATGACGTGCCCTTCTTCTTCTCCCTCAACTCAAGCAGCTCGACCTCTGTCACGCCCAATATGCGACCCTATCCAAAAGGAACTCGAAGGTCCCACCGAGGATAGACCCGCATATTGGAACGCTTTTGCAAGGTGGATATCATTACATCAACATTACATAATAGATGGGGATACATACAATAGGCATACAATGCCACATGAATACATCAATACCACATATATAAGCTCAACATCCGACTATGGATGAAACACAAACAGAAACTCAAACAATATCCACCCTGCTAACCCAGGCTGCCGACCTGGAACCTATCCCCTGATCAAAGAAGCAGAAGAAGAAACTCCAAAACAAGCGACATCACTCTTGCGTCATGATCATCGCATAACCTGTACCTGCAACTGTTGGTGTAGTAATCTGTGAGCCATGAGGACTCAGCAATCCCATTACCATGGGTATCAAGACTAGCAAAGCTTAATGGGAAAGGAAGGGGTAAAGTGGCGAGGTTGCAGCAGCGACTAAGCATATATGGTGGCTAACATACGCAAATAAGAGCGAGAAGAGAGCAAACGGAACAGTCGTGAAACTAGCAATGATCAAGAGGTGATCCCGAGCTCCTACTTACGTCAATCATAACACAGAAACTGTGTTCACTTCCCGGACTCCGCCGAGAAGAGACCATCACGGCTACACACACGGTTGATGCGTTTTAATTCGGATCTGGTCTCAAGTTATCTACAACCGGACATTAACAAATTCCCATCTGCCACATAACCGCGGGCACGGCTCTCTAAAGTTTATACCCTGCAGGGGTGTCCCAACTTAGCCCATGATAAGCTCTCACGATCAACGAAGGATATTCCTTCTCCCAGGAAGACCCGATCAGTCTCGAAATCCCGGTTTACAAGACATTTCGACAATGGTAAAACAAGACCAGCAAAGCCGCCCGATGCACCGACAATCCTGATAGGAGCTGCACATATCTCTTTCTCAGGGCAACACCGTATGAGCACTCCGTACAACTAATACCAGACCTCAAGTTTCCTTGAGGGGGCGCTGCAAAGGACTCTAGTTTGGACCAACACTTAGACAAGCATTGGCCCAGGGGGGGCTGAATAAAGATGACCCTTGGGTTAATTACTCCCAAGGGAAAAATAGGTGGTGGTGAGGCAAATGGTAAAACCAATGTTGGGCCTTGCTGGACAAGTTTTATTCAAAGCGAACTGTCAGGGGGGTCCCATAAATCACCCGACCGCGTTAGGAACGCAAAATCCGGGAACATAACACCGGTATGACGGAAACTAGGGCGGCAAGAGTGGAACAAAACACCAGGCATAAGGCCGAGCCTTCCACCCTTTACCAACTATATAGATGCATTAATAATATAAGAGATATTGTGATATCCCAACATAAACCCTGTTCACCATGGAGAAATCTTCAACTTCACCTGCAACTAGCAACGCTATAAGAGGGGCTGAGCAAAGCGGTAACATAGCCAAACAATGGTTTGCATAGGAAAGGTGTCAAAGGTTAGGGGTTCATGGCCATATGGGATGGCTTGATAAACAGGTAATAGGTAGCGCGGCATAGCGATAGAACGAAGCAACTAGCATAGAAATGATAGTAGTGAGATCCAGGGTAGCGGTCATCTTGCCTGAAATCCCGCAAGGAAGAAGAACGAGTCCATGAAGAAGATGAAGCCACGAAGACGAACCAAGCGTAGACGAACGAATCCTCACGATCGCAACGAAACGGGAACTATCGAGAAGCACACAACATAGTAAACACACCACACATGAACAAGACATGATGCACAACAAGCATGATGCATGACCAAGCTACATGAAGCTACTCATGGCAAGAGATGATGCAAACAAGAACAACACATCAAGGCAAGTTTAAATGAGGCCGGGAACAACATATAACAATTCCGGTAAGTCCTCATATGCAAATTTTGAAATTGGTCCAGAACTGAATAAACATTAAGTTGAAGTTGTTAAACAGCAAGTTATAGAGCACCAAGAGGATCTACACGAAATTCTAGTCAAGTTACATATAAAGTTCATTAAATTCGGAGCTACGGCCTAGAAGATATGAGCGAAACAAGTTTAAACATGGCATTGATGCAAAATGCACACAAACATCAAGAAAACACCTCAAAATAAGGATGCAACATGATAATATGAAGCTACATGCAAAATCACGCAAGCAAATGACATGGCAACAATGACGAATAACTGGCAAACACCTGGCGCAACGAATCCGGGGCGTTACAACACTCCTCCACTAACAAGAGATCTCGTCCCGAGATCTTAGGACCGAGACGGAAGTGAAAAGGGATGGGTGAAACAAAAACTCAAGAGAAGAAGCAAAGAATCGAGAGCACTCGAGAAGAAGAGAGAAACAACGAGAATGACGAGAATGGAAAACTCACGGAATCAGATAGACTATGAAACCACTAGTTCTAACCGGATTGGTTAGAATGAGAAAAGAAACGAATAAGACTGAAAGGATTTAGGTAGCACTCCGGCTGAAAATGGGAGGATTAGAACGAACTTGAGAGGATGGAATGGTACTTGATGAACTCTTGAAGAATGAATTAAATTATGAAGAATCGCCATGAAGTACTCCGGTAAAATAAAGGATGATGAGATAGAATGAAGGATGAAAGAATAAGATGAGCCTTGCGGTGATTTAGATGGAGGTTCCGACGAGATGGCCGAAGAAATTTGAACTCCGGAAAAGAAAAGATGACAACACTTGGAACTAGAATTTATTCATCACAAACAAACTCCGAAGGATGGGATTACTCACTTGGATGAAATAAGAATAAGATTTATTATATGCTTATCCTTCATCAAATTAAATTGATGACAAGCAATGGATTTTTGCATACTACTTATTCTTCTTGAAAAGGATTGAGAAGAATAGCACAAAACTTGAGAAAGTCTTCATCAACCACCGGTAGGATTGAAAAGAACGAATGGATTAAATGATAATCAAGGAAAAGAATCTTGAACGAACCACCGGAAGAATTAAAAAATGACTGACGAAAGAGAATGAATCACCGGGAAGAATTAGAAGAACCAAAATGCTAGAGGGGATTTAGATGCAAAAGAACGAAGAGATCCCGAGCTGATTAAAGAACACTTGAACGAAGCACCAGGAGAATATAGAGGCGACCGAAGCTGAAAACTTAGAACGAAGAAATCTTCCGAAAAGATGGCCTCTGGATGATCGAGAGAGAAAGCAACTCCTGAAATGCTCCGGATGGATGAAAAGAATTTGCATGACTTGAAACAATTTGATAGGATAACAACGAGCTAGCACCGCAAATCTCCGGGAGAACGGACAAGATTTAGAGGAAAAACTCTTCTTCGGTCTTCAAATGGCGACGGAAAACAACACCAAAATTACTGAGATACCCCGGGAGAATGAAAAAGCGAAGAGGTTAAGCCAACAATGAAAAGAATTTGAAAGTGATCTTGGAGAAAGCATGTGACTGATGGGAACCATTCTTACGTCACACTTGAAAAGCATTTAGAATAACTCCGGGGGAATTAGAAGAGTCAGGTAAGATCCTGGGAAAAGACCTGTGGGTTAGGGCCCACTGAAGAAAACACCGTTGGAAAGGAATGTTGAACAGATAAATGATGCACCGGGACAATTGAGATATTCGAATGAGGTAACAACCTCGAATTAATTGGAACACGGACGAATCTCCTGAGATGTCTTGAACACTCCGGAAGGATAAACTGGCGAGAGGCGAATGAGCAGGGAAAAACACTTGATCCAAGGAAAAGAATATGATCACCCGAAAAACTTGAATCGAATCCACCGGAAAAAGAAAGGGATGAAGAATGACGAACGAGACGAGAATTCACCGGTTGAAACAATTGAGGGAAGACTAAAGAGACTCCACACGAATGAAATTGATGGTCGAAAGAGACTCAAACTCCGGGAAGAAGAGGGTGGGAGGGCGGGAAAAACAAAGACAACTTGGAAGGGGAAACCGACGAATATCTTGAAGAGAAAACACCAGTTGAAATCATTGAGGAAAGGAAAGCAAAGACTTCGCACGAGTAGGATGGATACTCGATTATGGACTCCGGTTTCGAGAATAAAAGGGGAGGGTGGGTGGGAAAAACAAGGATAACTTCGAACAAGGGAAAACAACGATGTCGGAGGAAGAACTGAGGATTGAACTTGCAAAGATGAAGAGGCTCGAGTCAACTTGACGAGAAATGCACCGGATGCAAAGAGCTGAGGAACAACGATCGGAAAACCAACTGCGTGATCCTAAAGAAAAATTTTGAAGGGGAAGAGGAGTAATTCAAAACACCTACGTCACGATTCCTTACTAGAGCGACGAAGGGGCTGAGGAGTAAAAAGAATTCCTACTCTCCGATATAACTAGACTCCGAAAACAGTTTTCTTCTAGACTCAACAACGGCCAAACTACACGATCAATCAAGGGGCTCCTAGGGTCGGTCGAGGCTCTGATACCAACTTGTCACGCCCAATATGCGACCCTATCCAAAAGGAACTCGAAGGTCCCACCAAGGATAGACCCGCATATTGGAACGCTTTTGCAAGGTGGATATCATTACATCAACATTACATAATAGATGGGGATACATACAATAGGCATACAATGCCACATGAATACATCAATACCACATACATAAGATCAACATCCGACTATGGATGAAACACAAATAGAAACTCAAACAATATCCACCCTGCTAACCCAGGCTGCCGACCTGGAACCTATCCCCTGATCAAAGAAGAAACTCCAAAACAAGCAACATCGCTCTTGCGTCATGATCATCGCATAACCTATACTTGCAACTGTTGGTGTAGTAATCTGTGAGCCACGAGGACTCAGCAATCCCATTACCATGGGTATCAAGACTAGCAAAGCTTAATGGGAAAGGAAGGGGTAAAGTGGTGAGGTTGCAGCAGCGACTAAGCATGATATGGTGGCTAACATACGCAAAGAAGAGCGAGAAGAGAGCAAGCGGAATGGTCGTCAACTAGTAATGATCAAGAGGTGATCCTGAACTCCTACTTACGTCAATCATAACACAGAAACCGTGTTCACTTCCCGGACTCCGCCGAGAAGAGACCATCATGGCTACACACATGGTTGATGCGTTTTATTTCGGATCAGGTGTCAAGTTATCTACAACCGGACATTAAAAAATTCCCAACTGCCACATAACCGCGGGCACGGCTCTCGAAAGTTTATACCCTGCAGGGGTGTCCCAACTTAGCCGATGACAAGCTCTCGCGATCAACGAAGGAATAGACCTTCTCCCAGGAAGACCCGATCAGTCTCGGAATCCTGGTTTACAAGGCATTTCAACAATGGTAAAACAAGACCAGCAAAGCCGCCCGATGCACCGACAATCCCGATAGGAGCTGCACATATCTCGTTCTCAGGGCAACACCGTATGAGCACTCCGTACAACTAAAACCAGACCTCAAGTTTCCTTGAGGGGGCGCTGCAAAGGACTCTAGTTTGGACCAACACTTAGACAAGCATTGGCCCAGGGGGGGCTGAATAAAGATGACCCTTGGGTTAATTACTCCCAAATGAAAAATAGGTGGTGGTGAGGCAAATGGTAAAACCAATGTTGGGCCTTGCTGGACAAGTTTTATTCAAAGCGAACTGTCAGGGGGGTCCCATAAATCACCCGACCGCTTTAGGAACGCAAAATCCAGGAACATAACACCGGTATGACGGAAACTAGGGCGGCAAGAGTGGAACAAGACACCAGGCATAAGGCTGAGCCTTCCACCCTTTACCAAGTATATAGATGCATTAATAATATAAGAGATATTGTGATATCCCAACATAAACCCTGTTCACCATGGAGAAATCTTCAACTTCACCTGCAACTAGCAACGCTATAAGAGGGGCTGAGCAAAGCGGTAACATAGCCAAATAACGGTTTGCATAGGAAAGGTGTCAAAGGTTAGGGGTTCATGGCCATATGGGATGGCTTGATAAACAGGTAATAGGTAGCGCGGCATAGCGATAGAACGAAGCAACTAGCATAGCAATGATAGTAGTGAGATCCAGGGTAGCGGTCATCTTGCCTGAAATCCCGCAAGGAAGAAGAACGAGTCCATGAAGAAGATGAAGCCACGAAGACGAACCAAGCGTAGACGAACGAATCCTCACGATCGCAACGAAACGGGAACTATCGAGAAGCACACAACATAGTAAACACACCACACATGAACAAGACATGATGCACAACAAGCATGATGCATGACCAAGCTACATGAAGCTACTCATGGCAAGAGATGATGCAAACAAGAACAACACATCAAGGCAAGTTTAAATGAGGCCGGGAACAACATATAACAATTCTGGTAAGTCCTCATATGCAAATTTCGAAATTGGTCCAGAACTGAATAAACATTAAGTTGAAGTTGTTAAACAGCAAGTTAAAGAGCACCAAGAGGATCTACACGAAATTCTAGTGAAGTTACATATAAAGTTCATTAGATTTGGAGCTACGGCCTAGAAGATATGAGCGAAACAAGTTTAAACATGGCATTGATGCAAAATGCACACAAACATCAAGAAAACACCTCAAAATAAGGATGCAACGTGATAATATGAAGCTACATGCAAAATCACGCAAGAAAATGACATGGCAACAATGACGAATAACTGGCAAACACCTGGCGCAACGAATCCGGGGCGTTACAACCTCTTCGACGTTGGCATCTCGAAGAAGGCTATGGAGCACCTGCTCTGGACCTGTACTGCACTCAAGGACCTTCGCCTTCAGCAGATCCATGGGTTCATGAGCCTCAACATCGCCTCAATGAATCTCCAATGGATTTATGTGTCTTGCTGGCCCCGCAAGAAGACATCAATTGGGAAGAGATCACACCAGCTGTTCCATGTTATGGTCACTTGAGAGATTGCTTGTATCTGATCAAGAAGGTCCAACAAAAATCAGGGTCATTGACGCGCCCAAATTGACAGCGTTCACTGGTACAACAAGGTGCTATACAAACGGTTTTAACCCCTTTCCGGGACGGCATTTGGAACCGTCGCCAAGTGAGTGTGGGTGATAGGGGGGTCCTTCTAACACGACCCAGAAACCGTCGGGGATATGGCCTCCTAGGACACACGCTCAGCAAAATGAGGTCGTGTGCGATCGACGAGCGAGCAAATACGGTTATATGTAAAGTAGTGCTAAAAATAGTGCTAAAATACAATTATGCAGGCGAAATCATTTCCGGTCATTAGTATATCCCACACAGTCAGTCCTCGCTAAACGTTTCCGTTCGTATATACATCCCACACCGTCGCTCCAAGGAAAACATTTCCATTCGCGGGTACATCAGACACAATTTTCCCCGTTAAATCGTTTGTGATAGCATTGCCATCGCACCCAGTATTAACAATTTTATCATTTGCGTTATTGAATGCATCACACACGGTGCGTAGAAGAAACTGTGTGGCAAAGGCTGTCCATCACACATAGATTTTATGTGGTAAATGTTTGGGTAAGGTGGCCTAATGCAAACACTTTTGAAGAGAATGTCGTGTGTGATTGTTCATAGATCCAACACGGTTTATTCATAGAAACTGTGTGTGTTGCCTTAGGTCATCGCCCACGGTATTTTCTCAATAACCGTTTTCAATAGCAAAAAACAAATAGCAGGCTAATTGCCCTATTATTAATAATCCATTTATTAATCTAATTGACATTCATATTAAACACATAATATATTTCATTCACACATTAAGGAAGCAAGATTTCATAATTGAAATACATCAGAGTACAACATGATATAGCTTCAGCACTCAGCTACCCCATTACACAATTGCACCAGCACCAAGTTTCACATGCAACATCTAGAACCTTTCGAAATTAGCATCATAGACGATACATAGACAGATGCAGCTCATCAGGAAAACTGCTGGAGCGAAAGGCGAATATAGAGCCTTCATTGATGTTGAAGGTCTTTGCAACTTTAGGCCAATGCCTGTGGATGATTGACCATCCATCCTTCATCCTCTTCAGGAACACTTCAATATTGAAGCATGGGTGTTGTATGAAAACCGTCCTCGCCTCCTGACAATAGACGTGGTTTGAGAGGTAATAACCAGTTAACTGCTTTGGAGAGGCCTGAAAACAAGGATGTGCATAAATATCTTCTCTATATTGGAAATGGGACAAAGGAATAAAAAACAGCAAGGTATAATAGTTATTACCATCTTGTAGTGAACTGATGTCTTCTTCATTGTGCAGACAAATATCTTGTTGTTTTCCGTCGCTAATTTCTTTATCCTTACAATCTTTCTGAGTTTCTTGACTTGATTGATATTCATGGACAACTCATTTCTCCATATGCAAAAAGTGTCGAACTGTGGGTCAAAACCTCTGACAGCAGGACCTACATGTGCAAGACCAAATTGTTAAAAACCTAAATATTAGAATGGTTCCTGCAATTGCACAATAATGTGCTATTAGACAACAGACCATGCACGTGGTAACCTCGATTGCAAACCTCAGTGCTTCCTATTGTTTCCCTGCAACACAAATAAGGTAGTTAGTCATCAGGTTAAGTAAGGGTTCACATGCTATCAGTAAAATATGTTGATGAAAAATAAGCACATTGCAGATTCATCAGATTAATTCAAGGCACATGGATAACCCATTTATCCAAACCAAGCATGATTAAGAACTAGGAAATATAGCACTTGTATATATTTCTCATGTATTATGTGCAGTCAAATTCAATTTATTCCTCACATGCACAACAATACAAAATTCTACCCACGACAATTGGACATCGCATTGCAGAATTGAACCAAGCAGTTAACTAAACACCACAACAAATGAACCAAACATTAACTGAGCACCACATTGCACAATATAACATACTCCTAATAGAAGATTAGACAGTTAAACAAACCAAGCATGCTTAACAAATTGGAAATATAGCAATTGTATTTGTTTCTCATGTATTTAGTACAGCCAAATTTGATTTACTTCTCACATGGTATACAATAACAAAATGCACCCCCAACTATTGAATATCGCATTGCAGAATTGAACCAAACAGTTAACTAAACTCCACAACACAAATGAACCAAACGTTAACTGAGCACCACATTGCACAATGTATAACCAAACCAAGCATGCTTGACAACTTGTAAATATAGAAATTGTATTCGTTTCTCATGTATTTTCTAAAGATAATTTGATCTATTTCTCACATGGAAGACAATACAAAATTGCAGCCTGAAGAATTGAACATCTCATTTGCCGAATTGAACCAAACAGTGAACTGAAGACAACAACTAATTAACCAAACAGTTAATAAGTGAGCACCACACTGCATGACATATAGAACATATACACAGGAGCAACAGATTGCATGGTAAAATTAGATAGCACAATTCACTAGAATTTGTTAAGGAAAGGCAGGAGCAGCACACGCAACGGTTAGACCGAACATGCTTAACTAGCATAGCTAGCAAATGGCAAGGTTCTCCTCCATGATCTGGGGGTCTGCACGAATAGTAGCCATCACGACCTCATCCACGCATGCGGGTGCGATTTGCTTCTCCACTGCCAAATGCTCCTTGAGCTCCTGGCTATACTGCGTGCACCATGGCTTAGGGCGGCGCTTATTTGGTGGATGGGTCGGTGATTTGGGTGGAAGGTGCCGCGTCGGCAGTCGGGGAATGAGGAATGTGGAAGGAAGAGGAGGATAGGGGTTTGGTGTGGATTACCTGCTTGGATAGACGAGGCCGAGCAGTGTGAAGGAGTGTCGCCGGCGAGGGGGGCGGCACTGCAAGCAAGGAGTGAAGGTTTCAACTTGGAAAGGAAGGCGAAAATAGGGGAAATGTGGCTTTTGGTAAGGGGGAGGGGCGGGGAGGTAGATATTTCCATGGAAGCCGAAAATTTTGAATCGGTTCAGCGAAAAAACTGGCACACAGTGTCATCAGACAAGGTCCCTTATTC
Organism: Triticum timopheevii; assembly: GCA_963921465.1. Lineage (NCBI taxonomy): Eukaryota > Viridiplantae > Streptophyta > Magnoliopsida > Poales > Poaceae > Triticum > Triticum timopheevii. The sequence goes on along the minus strand of OY997264.1, from coordinate 295,220,074 downwards.
AGAGTTGTGTATGATATGTGAACATCACAAATGATTTAGATAGTTTAACCCGTGTGTGATGAGTTTGAACGTAAAAATTTTTGGTTCCAATTTCCCAGGTTACAGTGGTCATCCACGTCATTGCATAATTTGGGTACACAAAGGAGACTACAGCACACCCACACTTCTCGATCGAGCAAGTTCAGCAATTAAATAGGGCTAGCTGGCCTAAACATTACTCTAACAAATTAAAGACCGGTGCTCTTAACTAAACAAAACAAAGAGTACTACTACGACTGGTGCTCGTCGATCTCCGCTGCCTACTCCATGTCCAGCTCGCGCCGATGGTCTCCTCGGGAAGGGGCTCCATGGTATCCATGGCACCATACTCAGCAGGCATCTCGCCATCCGCGTCCGCCATCTCTTTGGAAAAGGCCGCCACGAGTTGGGCGTGGGCGGCCATGATCTGGGCTTGGACGGGCTCCGTCGTCACAAGGTATGCGGTGGAGGAACAGACGATTGCTCGAACACTCTCAGCGATTGCCAACTCTTAGGTCGTGGGTTGCCGACCATTGTCGGAGAAGCTTCGTTCGATTTGTGCGGTGACCTCCACGAGCTGAGCGTGGGCGGCCTCGACATGGTCGTGGGTGGCATCCATCAGGGCTAAGGCCACTGCTGTGGAACGAATAGCTGTTGTGTCGCTCTCGCCAGTTGCTATCCCTGAGGCAGATGTTGCTGCCGCCACCTGAGAAGCAACATCGGCCGTTTGGGCTCCCTTGGCCGCCCGGTCATAGATTGCGGCCGCACTCAAGCACCTTGTTAGCATTCGCAAGGCGGCTACGGCCGCGCTCTCGCAGGAGTGGGCCACCGAAGTTGCCCTCACGATGTGGGTCCACGTCCCCATCTTTCACCGATAACGATTGAACAATGAAATGATATTTGGGGAGCGAGCTAGTGTGCTTGACAGACCAGCTGTGGACTATAGCCGACACACCTTCTCTTGTAAGCTATAGGCATACTATACACCGACGGTGGTCCAGGATATTTTGTACTACATCTCTGAAGGTTGGTGATAATAAACTATGTGGGATCTACTTGAATTTTCATTTTGATTTGAATTACATAATGGGGTCACACCGGCAATGTACGGTGTTTGAATCGCTATACCTTTTTATTTGCTGTGAACGTGCAACTCTATGTGTGTCGTAAAAAAATTGGAATTATTCAGGGTTTGTTTGGAAATTTTATACAATAAATTGGTTTTCTAGCAATTTCAGGTGCACAATTCAAAATTAAAGCACATGCTCCTGTCCATAAAATCAGGTTGCAAAATCCAATGTTTGTCCTTGGTTGCAAGTTTGGTCACATGCAAGAAATGAGTATGAATGTCAAACACCTTGACACTGTCGCTCGGCCGCTAACTTTGAGATACATGCTTTTAAAATTCTATTAAATCGAGAACTCGTATGAAATTCATGAAACTTGACATGATATCATGGAACAGTAGCGACATGCCGTGGTAAAAATATTGTCCCATTTGGGGGCAGGTGTGTATATAAGCTTCTCGCAAACCAGAGCTTCTCTCACAATAAGCGTGATGGTTTCGGTAGGGTACGTGCCACCTTGGGGGACGAAACGATATATGTTGCCTCTTCTTACTTTCAAAATGTTTCTCGTGTCAACATAGACAAACACGAGTGTTGTGTCATGTTTTGGGATTTTTCAGGGTTCGCTTGGACATTTTTATACATTAATTGTGTTTTCTATGCATTCATGTGCATAATTCAAATTTGACTTACAGGCACATGCTCTAATGCATATAAATTAGTTGACAATTCAAATATGTGTCCCTGGTTGCATGCTTAGGTCTCATGCAAGAAATGGAAATGAACGTTAAACACCCTGCCACCGTCACTCGGCCGCAAACATTGAGATTCCTAGTTTTTAAATTCTAGAATATCCAAAACTCGTCTGAAATTCATGAAACTTGGCATGCTATCATGGAACGGCATCAACATGTCGTGGTAAAAAAAATTCCCATATGGGGCAGGTTTGGGGATATGCTTCTCACAAACTAGAGCTTCTCACAACAAGCCTGATGGTTTCGGTAGGGAATGTCCCACCTTTGGGGATGAAACGATATCTGCAGCCTCTTATTTCTTTCAAAATTTTCCTAGTATTAACATTGTACAACGGGAGTGTTGTGTCATTTTTTAGGATTTTTGGGGGTTCGTTTGGACATTTTTATGCATTAATTGAGTTTTCAATGCATTCATGTGCATAATTCGAATTTGAACTACATGCACCTGCTCTAACGCATATAAATTGGTTGAAAATTCAACTATGTGTCCTTGGTTGCATGTTTAGGTCCCATGCAGGAAATGGGAATCAATATTAAACACCCTGCCACCATCACTCAGCCGCAGACATTGAGATTCCTAGTTTTCAAATTCTAGTAAACCCAAAACTCATTTGAAATTCATGAAACTGGGCATTCTATCATGGAGCGGCATCAACATACTGTCGTAATTTTTTTGTCCCATCGGGGGCAAGTTTGGGTATAAGCTTCTCACAAACCAGAGCTTCTCAAAACAAGCATGATAGTTTCTGTAGGGAACGTCCCACCTTTGGGGATGAAATGATATCCGCTGCCTCTTATTGCTTTCAAAATTTTCTAGTGTGTCAACAGAGAACAACAGGAGTGTTGTGTCAATTTTCGGGATTTTCGAGGTTCGATTGGACATTTTTATGCACTAAATTGAGTTTTCAATGCATTTATGTGCATAAGTCAAATTTGAACTACATGCACATGCTCTAATGCATATAAATTGGTTGAAAATTCAAATCTGTGTCCTTGGTTGCACGCTCAAGTCCCATGCAGAAAATGGGAATGAATGTTAAACACCCTGCCACCATCACTCGGCCGCAGACATTGAGATTCCTGGTTCTCAAATTCTAGTAAATCCAAAACTCGTCTGACATTCATGAAACTTGGCATGCTATCATGGAGCGGCATCAACATGCCGTGGTAAATTTTCTGTCCCATTAGGGGCAGGTTTGGGTATAAGCTTCTCACAAAAAGCCTGATGGTTTCCGTAGGGAACGTCCCACCTTTCGGGACGAAATGATATCTGCTACCTCTTATTGCTTTCAAAAAAATTCTAGTTTGTCAACAGTGAACAACAAGAGTGTTGTATCAAGTTTTGGCATTATTCGGGGTTCGTTTGGACATTTTTATGCATTTCAGTTTTTGATGCATTAATGTGCATAATTCAAATTTGAACTACATGCACATGCTCTAATGCATATAAATTGGTTGAAAATTCAAATATGGGTCCTTGGTTGCATGCTCAGGTCCCATGCAGGAAATGGGAGTGAATGCCAAACACCCTGCCACCATCACTCGACCGCAAACATTGAGATTCCTGATTTTTGAATTCTTGTAAATCCAAAACTCGTCTGAAATTCATGAAACTTGGCATGTTATCATGGAGCGGCATCAACATGCCGTCGTAAATTTTTTGTCCCATTTGGGGCAGGTTTGGGTATAAGCTTCTCAGAAACCAGAGCTTCTCGCAAAAAGCCTGATGGTTTCCGTAGGGAATGTTCCATCTTTGGGGAAGAAATGATATCTACTGCCTCTTATTGCTTTCAAAAAATTTCTAGTGTGTCAACAGAGAACAACAGGAGTGTTGTGTGAAGTTTTGGCATTTTTCGGGGTTCGTTTGGACATCTTTATGCATTAATTCAGTTTTTGATGCATTTATGTGCATAATTCAAATTTGAACTACATGCACATGCTCTAATGCATATAAATTAGTTGAAAATTCAAATATGGGTCCTTGGTTGCATACTTAGGTCCAATGCAGGAAATGGGAATGAATGCCAAACACCCTGCCACCGTCACTCGGCCGCAAACATTGAGATTCCTAATTTTCAAATTCTTATATATCCAAAACTCGTCTCAAATTCATGAAACATGGCATGTTATCATGGAGCGGCATCAACATGCCGTTGTAAATTTTTTGTCCCATTTGGGGCAGGTTTGGTTATAAGCTTCTCAGAAACCAGAGGTTCTCATAACAAGCCTGATGGTTTCGGTAGGGAACATCCCACCTTTGTGGACGAAATGATATCCGCTGCCTCTTATTGGTTTCAAAACTTTTCTAGTGTCAACATAGAACAACAAGAGTGTTGTGTCAAATTTTGGAATTTTTCGGGGTTTGTTTGGACATTTTTATATATTAACTAGGTTTTCTAGGCATTTTATGTGCATAGTTCATATTTGAACTACATGCACATGTTCAAGTGCATATAAATTGGTTGAAAAATCAAATCTTTGTCCTTGGGTGCATGCTTAGGTCCCGTGCCAGAAATATGAATGAATTTCAAACACTAGGGTATTGTTGATTGCCGGCAAAACGTTGAGATACTTTGTTTTCAAATTCTAGCAAATCCAAAAGTCATATGAAATTCATAAAACTTGGCATGCTATCATGGAATCGCACCTGGCATGCTGTGGTATTTATCGTGTCTATTTTGAGAGAAGAAGCGCTCGAATAATAGCCAACAAAGGCATTTTGAAACAAATAGCAGCCACTCTAACATCGCAAACGTTTGTATAATTCAAATCATGTGTGTTATGTAACCGTTCACGTGATGCCATGTGTCTTGGTTGTAATGGCTATAGGAGGTGCCATGCGGACACCTGCTTGACTGAACGGGTGGCATGCGAGCACAGTCCGATGTGCAGGCTGACCGAGAGGCGTGCAAGATGTCCTCCAATGCGCAGGCTCACCGGGAAGCATGCGAGCTATACCCTGCGCAGGCTCACTGGGAAGCGAGACCTTTGACTTTCCTGGCCGCCCGCCTTTGTCTCATTTAATGGCGCCTGAGCTGCTGCTTAACACAAGCGGCCTTACTGTTTGCCTCCCATTCCCCTCCCTCCCGCAGACCTCCACCAACGCCATGGCGCAGAAGGTTCATCTACCGCACCCATCCCAGCTTCCGTCCCCGCGCCCGCGCCCGCGCCTGTGACCATCACCGTAGCATTGACGGGCTGGTCGCCGAGCACTATCGCAGAGCTAGATTATATAGTTGGACTCGTATTTGATTCGTATTTGAACATAGTTTCCAATTATATAATTTTTATAACATGTATTAACGTTTTTATGGTTAAATTTAGGGCAAAGTATGGCACAAAATATAAAGGGGAGTATAGACCAAGACGGAGGTAGTAGCACACGAACACTCTCTACGGAGCGACGCAAGTGTCGGCCGGCTTGTAGGCGACCATTCCCTGCATGTTCAACTGCTCTATGTGTGTGGTTGCTTGTGGTTAAGGCGTCCACCGCGCGCTCTGCTCTTGCGTCCCTACGGGTGCTCTGCCCTCGTCCCTCCATGCGCGCTGCCAGTGTTTGGAGCCGGCGTACGGTCACGCATCTTCATGTGCATGCAGTTGTGTCGAGCACGAAGCGACAATGAAGTTACCTGCTGCAAAAACTGCCATGCGGATGCGCCGAGAATCCAGGCCGCCCGGCCCCCATTTATTCCTGTGACCATTTACATTCATCTCTCGCGTCACACAACACAATAAGCACACCCACTACAACACATACAGATAGGACATCTAGCTGTTCCAATGGCAATCCCCGTGGCTCCAATGGCGCTCCCAGCGGCCGATGACAACAACGGTGGGCAGTTCACCACGCATCATGAAGAGGACACCCATGTGAACGGGAAGGCCCTCTCGGTGGTGTACACGAATGAACCGGTGTCGGTGGAGAGCTCCATACAAACTATGGAGCAGTTCCTTGCGGATGACAAGTACACCATTGGCCACAAGGCCTTCCGAGCATTTCTCCTGGTTTATCAACAGCTCTGACTACAATTTCGCTATGGTGGACACCACAAATGATCTGAAAGCGCTCAAAGTTTCGGGCTTCAAATGCTGGAATCTTGTCAACATCCAGGACCACTACAAGGTCTGGGGCAACGACAACAACAAACAGAACTCCCTGGTTAACCTCGCCTCGGCCATCATTGGCCCCTACTACATGAAGATAAAGGATGAGAGCAAGAAGGACAAGAAAGCCTAGCACAGTGTTTGGCATGAGAGACTGGATGAACAACACGTCAAGTACGCGGCCAAGGACGCGTACACAAGCTACGAGATGTATAGGAGGATCGTTGACATGAGGAAGTGTCTTCTTCATGCCCTAGACAAGGGATCGAGCCACGGAGCAGTGGCGGGAGCGTCACAAGAAGTAGATGACTAGACGATTGCTTCTCCTACCTTTTTTGAAACAGAATTTCTCCTTCTTTAGAATACATGCAATTGTTTATTAAGGTCTGTGCGAATGATCTGTATAGTCACTTATGTAATTGGATGTTTATTTCAGTTATATATATATACACACATTATTATTCTGTAGATAGAGCAAGTCACACGGCTTATTAGCAGCAATAGTCTGTGTTAATTTTGGTCTTCCCACACATTTCTGATCACAGACCTGTTTGCTGCGTATCACACACATCTTGTTCAGTTGAACTGTTTGCATTGTGTTGCACAATAAAGGCTACAAAGAGGGATCTACAGTAGCAAGGACCAGCTTCCTACCGATAGCTCATCTAACAGAACTCCCAAGTTAACTGTGCTGAGGCTGGAGTAGTCATGAGATGGTTGACCAGATGGGAAGTGGACTCGATATTAACTAGTTGGATGGGTAACTATAATGGTTTATTATAAACCTTTGTAGTGACCCATCCATCTAGTTAATATCGAGGTCTTTGTTTTGTAATTTTTGAAATTTTTTGTTTTTTTGAAAACATGTTGATTGGCTTGAAGGTCTATCTCGTTACTTTTTGATAATCTTTTGAACACATGAATTAACCTCGGTGTACTTGTTCTCAAATTAACCCCCAGGCCTGTTTGCCGCGTATCACACACATCTTGTTAAGTTGAACCGTTGATGTTCTCTTCCCTAATCCAAACAATTTATTCGAGTGAACCGTATGCTGTATATCGCACAACTTTATCTGGCTGCCCATTTTTGTTGTTCGCCTCATCGCAAACAGTTCATCCAAGTGAACTGTATGCTCTATATTGCACACGCCTTCATCTGGCAGCCCGTTTCTTTTGTTCACCCTCATCGCAAACAGTTAATTGAACTGAACCGTATTGTCAGATTTCAGGTTCCGGCAGACCCTCAAGGTTTGAACTCTGGGGTGCGCGCGGAGATCACACCTACTGCCTACCCCGCGTCTCGTCGCCTCGCAAGGATCTAAAGTACACAAAGAACAACACAAAGGACACAAGGTTTATACTGGTTCGGGCCACCATTGTGGTGTAACACCCTACTCCAGTGTGTGGTGTGTGGATTGCCTCTGGGCTGATGATGAATAGTACAAGGAAGAACATCCTCGCGAGGGTCTATTCTTGGCTGCTGCGATGAACTGTTGGGGGGAGTTCAGTCACTTCTCTCTCTCTCTCTATCTTTCTATCCTTGTTCTTTTGATGCCTCTACCCTGTGGGTGGCTAGTCCTATTTATAGGCGGAGGCCCTAGGCCTCTCCCCAAATATTGAGCGGGAAGGGCGCCAACAATTGGCCATTTGAAGGGGAACATCTTGCACACTTATCCTGACTAAAGTTGGTCCTCGTCTGCCAAAGACCCAGATGATGACGCTCGCTTGGGCTCCACGATGACCTCCGTCCTGCCATCCTGCTGGTCTTGGTCTTGTTGCCTTTGCTTGATACTCTTGCGTGCCCCTTTGCACCAAAGAGGAAACAAGGACTCTGCGTAGGCCGGCGCCCGCCTGGCGCCCGCCTGACCTTGGTCGTCATGGCGTGCATCATGAGCACCTCGCGAGGTACCCTGCCTTGATCTCTCTGCCTCCTCGCGAGCCAGCCTGACGAGGCCATGCCCGAGGAAACCTCCTGTCGTCCGCCCCGCGAGGCTTGGCCCCTCACGAGGGTCTTGAGCATGTGTTGATGAAGATGGGCCGTACTGGGCCACTCCTTGAGCCACGCCGCGGGCCGCAGGCAGGCAAGTCTGGGTACCCCCATTCCCAGAACACCGACAGTAGCCCCCGGGCCCAAGGCGCGCCTGGACTTGGCTTAGCAGGGAAGTGAAGGGGCAAGTACAAAGCGCCGCGGGCCCCAATAGACTGTGGCCTTGGGTGCTGCGTGGCGGTCGATTGGACGTGGGTGTCGGGGTGCCCAGCCTCCTGCTTTCGGAGTCGACCTTGCCCGCTATCCCCAATTCGGGCTGGGGCCAGGAGACGCTCACGAGCCCGCGACTCGTCTTCGTTTGGCATCGCTTCCCGAACTTGAGGGTGCTCGGTGTGACGGCACCCAAGGTGGTGAAGGAGTTCCTCCTATGCCGTATTGCCCCTCTCTAGCGCCATTCCCGCCGGATGTGGGCCTTCGGGGGCCGTGAAGACCGCATGAGGCTCCAGGAGGAAGATCTGACGCCTCAAGTGCTGAGGAAGGTTCTCATGATCCTAATTGGGGGCCCTTCCCCTGGCAGCATCCGGCATGGGGGTGCCCTGCTGTACCTTTGCTCAAACAGGGGTGATTTTGTGAAGCAGATGCCCAGCTTTGACGAATGGGGGCTGCGCCCCGCAGGCCTCGTGGGACCTCGTGAGAACCCAGTTGTGGTGGTTGCCCTTCCGGTTGCCCGCGAAGGTCCTTCCTCGAGTGGTGGAGCTGGGAGGCAATGGCCACCGGGGGCTGAGGGGGCCACCGCCGGGATGATGACCCCATGCGGCACTCCTGAGGCGGCAGCTCCTGAGGCCGGCCCTGCGGTGGCTGAAGGTGTTGAGCCGCGGCCCGCGGCTCCCGCGGTAGAGGCCCTTGAGGCCCCGGTCACCCTTCTTGGTGCGGCGTCTGGCAGCGTGCGCCAAGACGATGTCCCTGACACCGGTCACTTTGGCGCTTCTTCCTCGTCGCAGGCTGACCCCTGCACCGAGCTCCTGGGCCTCTTCCGCGTGGACTTCGAGGCTCTTCGAAAGAGAAGGGAGTCCTTGGGTGATGATTACCCATGCCTCCTATTGAAGCGCAGGAAGTACTTCGCCACTGATAAGTAATCCTTTCCCTTTCTCAGTTCCTTACTTTCCTGCTGCTTCAGCTGATCATTGCTCTGCAGGGCCCTTCCTGCCGAGTTCATGGAGATGGCTAAGGAGCCATCCCTCCAGGCCTCGCCCTCTCCACCTTCCCCAAGCGCCCCGAGCTCTAGCACTGCCCTTGTGGTGAGGCCGGTTGGAGAGGTGGGCCATCCTGTGATGCGTCCTGATTCTGCGCACCTCGCGACCATCCTTCGCGAGCCCTCCCGGGGCATAACCAGCCTGCCCTGGGCTCTTCGATTGGTTGTGGATGGCGACTGGCTGAGGTCGGCCTTGCGTTCTTCCTTGGAGGACGAACTGGCTCTGGGCCAGGCTTCTGGCGAGGCGCGTCCGCCATTGCGAGGGTGCCAGCCCCCAGCCCCCTGCCCAGGGGGGAATGCTGGTCCGTGGTCCTCCACGCGCACCAAGGGCAGAGGATGACGCGGAAGACGTGATCGAGCGAGCTCGGGAGCTCCGCGCCCTCCGCCAAGGGTTCGTCCGGAGGGTGGCTGATGCAATGAGCCATCTTGGTGTAGAGCTCGCTGACAAGGATGCGCGCCTCGAGGCTAAGGGCCTGCGCCTAGCTGAGGACAGGCGCAAGCTGAAGGTGGCCGTTGCCCTTGTGCGCCACCAGTGTGACCTCGACAATGAGAAGGCCGAGGTGTCGCTGGCAGCTTCTTGGGAGGCCTGCTCCCGGGCCGTCGAGGAGGCTCAGGAGGCTAACCAGCGACGCAGGGCCACAGAAGAGCGGGCGTGGGAGCTCCGGGCCTGGAGTAGCTCCCTAGAGCAACAGGTGGAGTTGCATGAGACGACCCTTGCATCGATGAAGGGGGGCTCGGTCGATTGGGCGGAGCTTCAGAAACGTGAGGAGGCACTGACGCTGGAGGCCACCGAGCGCACTCTGGACCTCGAGCGATTGGAGACGAGGGAGCACCTGGTGGCGCAGGCGGAGGATGATGTTGCCGCAAGGGAAGCCCGAGCCTCAAAAGAGGTTGATCGCCCGGTGGCGGTGGGCCGCTTGAACCTCGAGCGCGAGTTCGAGGAAAGGCTGGAGTTGATCAAGGTCGAAGCAGAGGGCAGGACCGCCGCCCTGAAGGCCAAGCTGGACGAAGTGATGCGGCGTGCGGACGCTGCCGGGGCCGCTCTTGGCGCGGCAGAGGCGGAACTGGCTTCCTCCCGCGCCGAGGTGCTTCTTCTCCATCAAAGGGTGGACGCAGCTGAGGCCGTTGCGCGGTGGAAGGAGGACGAGATACGCCAGCGGCAGACCCTAGAGCACATGCACAGCCCCATGCTCCGCGAGCTCCAGGAAAGAGCTAACATGGCCTTGGGCATCATCTGCGAGGCAGCTGTTGGGGAGCCTCATGTGGTTAACTATGCTGGTAAGCTTCAGTTCTTCACCAATGTGGTGACGCGGCTGGAGACTCGTTCGGGCAGAGCCGACAGGTTGGTGGAGGAGAGGAGCCGTGCCCTACTTGGGCGTGCTTTTACTCGTGTCTTCAGTCACCTTCAAAACATGGACCCCCATTTCTACTTCGATGCCGCCATCGCACCGGTACCCCTGAAAATCCGGGGCAATCTGGCGCATTGGGTGGAAGACAACGTAGACGCCCTTGTTAGGGCCTTCACCGCTGATGACGACGGTGTGGTCGTAGCTGCTGATGAGGGCGGAGTGGTGAATGGCCCAGGTGCTGGTGAGGGCGGAGTGGCGAATGGTCCAGGTGCTGATGGCGGTGGCGTAGAAGGCGACGGCGAAGCCAGCGACACCAGTGGCGACTCCGGAGGTGCCCCCGAGGATGCGTTGGGGGATTTATCCAATTGACCACGCGCTGTTCCTGCTTCTTACACTGCGCAGAGAGAGCTCGGGCTTGTCCCTAAGGGTTGTAAGAGCATTTTGGGAGGGGGAGCCCCTCGTGTGAAAACTTGCAGTTAGCGTATTTGTAGACATGATATCTCCTGTCTGCCCATACCGAGCGACTAGTTTTGTGATGAGCCAACTGGCTTGTTTACCATCGACCCATGTGGGCCCGGAGCGAGCCTACGGGGGCAGTGGTGGCCCGAGTGCCTCCTGAACGAGCCTATTGAACCTGCAATGAGAACCTCCTGAGAGGACGTGGCGATGGCAGTCTGGGCTGTGCGCACGCTGGGCCTGGCCTGACTCGCGAGGGGCTCACGAGGGGAGGCAGCTGAAACTGGATGGACGCAAAGCGGTAACCAGAACACAAGAGATTGCTCGAACGAGACTAAACACCCCTTCCCCGAACACACGCAAGTTTCACGCTCAAATCCAACTTAAATCCAAACAGGGAAAAGCGACAACCAAGGGGAATGGAAAAAAGAGCAGAAAAAGCCGCGTCCGGCACCTAATCTAATCTTCGACGTCTTCTCACCAGCGCAGAGCTAAGTGCTGCCACTGGGCATGGGTGGGAGCCCCCGAGGCCCGTGTGCGGCTCTCCGGAGACTCCGGGGCGTGTACAACCCCACTCATTATTACGTGAGAGTGTCATGGGGCGGCGAGCTTCACAGGCACTGGGCATTCTTCACAGGTACCGGCCTTGCTTCATATCACCAGACGAGGGCCCCGCCTTGCGCCACAACCTATTGCCATCGACGACGGCCGGAGACCGAGGACGCCGCAGATGGGATAGAGCGGTTGCCATTGGTTCCCCCGACGACCACGAGTCCTCTGCCGGGGGTAGGCCCTGGGGAACCTCCCCGGCAGAGGGCCTACCTCCTGAGGACGCCTTGCTCCAAGCGCCGCGTGGGTGAGGCAGGATCTCGGCCCCTCTCCTGCAGCCCCCGGTGCCCTCCTCCTGAGGGGTGGGGAGCTGCTGGATTGGGGCAGCCACCCGCCGCGACGACCTGTACCTCCTGTGATCCATGGTTAGCGTATGCTTGTTCCTGAGGAATTAGCGGTACCCGATAGTCACTGCCTCCGGCGCGGTCGACGAGGCCTTCCCTGGGCTCCTGAAAGAGGTCAGCCTCGGGTATTTCTTCTCCCCAACCTGGGCCGAGGAACTGGTCATGGTCTTCCTCCTGCGCGTGTCCTTGATCCACCATGTGGGGCACGTACGCCTCTGGGGCCGCCGCCCTGAATGCCTCGCCGTAGTGCCCCGTCTGCCACGCAGTTCTGCTCGAGGTGCCAACCTGGGAGTGGTAGCATGGCAGCTCACCGGGACAGTGGGCCGTAGTGAATCCCCCTTTGCTGGTCGTAGGCGGAAGAGGCATTGTTGGTGGCCAGGCGCTGACGGCCAGGTTGGCTTTGGAGTGGCCCTGGAATCCACTTGGAGCTATGCGGGCGCGCGTGGGTCCTCCGTGCAGTCCGCCTTGTGCCTGAGGCGGCAGCTGGGTGCAGAAGGGGTGAGCCCCCGAGGCGGCGGAGCCCAGGAGCTCTGCCACCCGCTCCAGTAGCACGTCCCGGCCGCCCTCCAGCAGCCTGCATTGTAGCAGTTATCGAGCTACCGTGAGTGCGGCTCTTGAATTCGCCTGCTCCCGCCGTGAGTACGGTGTCGTGGCCGCGGCGTGGCTTGAGGCCCTCGCTGCCAACCACACCTGCTGCAGTGTGAGAGCTGGTGCGTCTGACCGCGTCGCTCGTGGCCCGCAGCGCCCTGCCGACCGCGGGCTGCCTGGGGCATGGGGTTGAGGTCGCCCTGGGAAAGCGGCTCTGCGTGGGCGGGCCAGGCCGCCCAGGGATCGGGATTGCCCGTTGGGTCGCTGGACATGGTGATGATGATGCGACGGGCGGCGAAACACGAGGCGAAGGAAGGCAGATTCCGGCGCACCCCTACCTGGCGCGCCAAATGTCGGATTTCGGGTTCCGGCAAACCCTCAAGGTTCAAACTCTGGGGTGCGTGCGGAGATCACACCTACTGCCTACCCGCGTCTCTTCGCCTCGCAAGGATCTAAACTACACGAAGAACAACACAAAGGACACAAGGTTTATACTGGTTCGGGCCACCATTGTGGTGTAACACCCTACTCCAGTGTGTGGTGTGTGGATTGCTCTGAGGCTGATGATGAATAGTACAAGGAAGAACAGCCTCGTGAGGGTCTGTTCTTGGCTGCTGCGATGAACTGTTAGGGGGAGTTCAGTGACTTCTCTCTCTCTCTCTATCTTTCTATCCTTGTTCTTTCGATGCCTCTACCCTGTGGGTGGCTAGTCCTATTTATAGGCGGAGGCCCTGGGCCTCTCCCCAAATATTGAGCGGGAAGGGCGCCAACAATTGGCCATTTTGAAGGGGAACATCTAGTACACTTATCCTGACTAAAGTTGGTCCTCGCCTGCCAAAGACCCTGACGATGATGCTGGCTTGGGCTCCACGATGACCTTCGTCCTGTCGTCCTGCTGGTCTTGGTCTTGTTGCACCAAAATGGTTGCCTTTGCTTGATACTCTTGCCTGTGCTTGCCACCGTTGCACCAAAGAGGAAACAAGGACTCTACGCAGGCCGGCGCCCGCCTGGCGCCCGCCTGGCCTTAATTGTCATGGCTTGCGTCATGAGCACCTCGCGAGGTACCCTGCCTTGATCTCTCTGCCTCCTCGCGAGCCAGCCTGATGAGGCCGTGCCCGAGGAAGCCTCTTGTTGTCCGCCCCGCGAGGCTTGGCCCCTCGTAAGGGTCTTGAGCATGTGTTGATGAAGATGGGCCGTACTGGGCCACTCCTTGAGCCACGCCGCAGGCCGCAGGGAGGCAAGTCTGGGTACCCCCATTCCCAGAACGCTGACACGTATGCTCTGAGTCGCACGCACAGCAAAAATCTGAACCATGTTTTATCCATCCATCATCGCAGACGCTTTGCACATTTTTTGACGGTTCTTTTACACCACCTTCTGCGATTAATGCATCGCACACAATTTCGTGAAAGGGTCTCTGATCATAGTGTCGCGTTAGCAGCATCCTGCAGTAGTGGTTGGTGTACTCATCTGCCAAATTCTCCGAACTCTTTATTGGACCCGTAATCGTTCAGGTACAACACTCATCTTCTTCTCCGTCTTCTTGAAATCCACATTTTAAAACTTCTTCATGATGTATTTACGACTGTCGTCCAGAAAATGATTCCCACAAGCTTGACCCAGTCTATGCTCACAGTGAAGATCTTGGCAATAAAATCTATTGGCCTCAATCTGGAACAAGTTGTTGTATTCCTTACATGATTTCTGCACGGAGAAGCTACTCATCAAGGTGAAACTTCTTTCCTATTAGTAAACGGTAATTACAAATTACAATGTAGCTCATTTTTTTCGTAATTTTCCCAAATTGGGATGAAAAGTGTAGTGTTCGAAACTGCATCTACTCACTGCATTGAAAGAAGTATTTTTAATATTTTTTTCTCACGTCATCACCTGCATCGTTTTTTTGTTCTACTACTACTATAGTAGCCTAGGCTAGTCATAGTGGCAAGTAACTTAGACTAGTAACACTATGGTTACCCTAAGAGGAAGTACTACCTCCATCCTGGTTTACTCTTCCGAGTTTGCAGTATCAAAATTTGACCATAGATTTAACTAATAAAATGTTAATGCATGTCACTAAAAATTATATCGGTGGATTCATATTTGAACATAATTTCAAATGGTATAATTTTTGGTGACATGCATTGGCATTTTCTTAGGTAAATATATGGTCAAAATTTTGCACTAAATACGAGGTAGTACAAAAGTGGGCTATAACGGCCCTCCACTATGTAGGCCAAAACATGTGCCAAATTCACTTGTGATGCATTTGGCATTGATGACCCTCCATTGCTCACCTGGTGCCCCAATATGGATCACCTACTTTGCTCCGATGCCAAATTAACTCACGCAATGAAAAAACACTTGCGTGGGAGAGGGAGAGGACTGAGGCAATACAAAAACACTTGTTTGGGAGAGTGAGAGGCTGGTGTAGTTGTTTTGATTGATTTATTTATACATGTGGGTCTGTGTGCACAGCGGTGCCAACTCTCTCACATCGCTAGAGTGGTGCTAAAATCTTTTGATTGGACATTGATGCGTATTATGCGGCATACTTTTGATAAATATGGCATCGACCACCTAGTGGAGGGCAACAAATGCCCAAGCTATTCACGTGCTCCTAGGTAAATGAGAGGAAAGAGAGAGAGAGAGTCAAAACATATCACTAGCCAGCCAACCCTATCGTATGCCATGTTTCAAAAAAGAACTATCATATGAGCGAATGATGTTGGTACCTCTTGATGACATGGCAATCTTATACAGCCAGCTGCTCTAATATGTTCTCTTCTTTTGCAGATAAAAAAGACCCTAAAGTGAAAAATGTGCTGCACTATAACAATCTCATCGAATGCCTTGATCTCCATCTTACAGATGTTGATTTGATCGACTACCGAGGTAGCACATCTGAGATTAAATTGGCCAGTTTCTTTGTTCTGGAGGCAAGTGTGCTCAAGGTAATGAGGTTTGACATTCTCTGGCGCAACAATGAATGGCATGCTGATCACCGCAAGCGTCTAAGCCTAAATGATAAAGTCTCCGCAGAAGCTGAATTTTTTTTCAAACATCAAGTGGCCAGAGACTCAAATTTTTATTTACCCATGAGTGACTTGTCAGGGCGGTGGATTTTAGTTTGTACGATAATGCTGCATCCACCTAAAGTAACGAAAGTTCTTACGTAAATTTCCTAGAAATTCCCTCTTCATAGGTGCAGCATTACTCCAAACATTTGTAATATCGGTTTGAAACTTGTAAGTATTGCCGTGTCCTATTCCTGCATTTTCTAAATCCTGCGAATCAAAGAGGTCCTAAGTTGGTGATGATGTTGTGTCTGCCATCTTTCACCAATAGCCGTCGGATCTAGATCTAACGCATACAAACCAAACTTCTGCAGTTTTGCAAAAAGATGCCTGCACTCGTTCCCTATTTAGAAACAACTCCTTGTCTCTCACAATCAGCCTTATCTCCTCCCCACCACATCTAGAAGGCCATGGAAAAAATCTGGCGCGATGGCCGCTGCCGCCGCCGTCCACCCCCAATCTTGGTGTTACGTCCAATGCACGGGCATGTACGCATGGGAAATTATGTCAAACACGGCTAGTTGTAAGCAGGCTAGCTGTACAGCCATGATGATAGTGACTACAGATGGTGAGCCTAACTTTGGTATGCCGAACACGGCACCTACACTCAGGTGTCATCTCCGGTGCAGGGTCTTGTCACTTCACCGTGAGAAGCAGCACATAATAATTTGACAAACAGGTAGTACAGTCCAGGTGCATTAGTCACATTACGAAAACCAAATACTAGTAATCCCAAAACTTTTAGTCACGGTGTATGATGACCCACAAGTATACGAGATCTATCGTAGTCCTTTCGATAAGTAAGAGTGTCGAACCCAACGAGGAGCAGAAGAAAATGACAAGCGGTTTTCAGTAAGGTATTCTCTGCAAGCATTGAAATTATCGGTAACAGATAGTTTTGTGATAAGGTAATTCGTAACAGGTAACAAGTAAAAAAAGCAAACAAGGTGCAGCAAGGTGGCCCAATCCTTTTTGTAGCAAAGGACAAGCCTGGACAAACTCTTATGTAAAGGAAAGCGCTCCCAAGGACACATGGGAATTATCGTCGAGCTAGTTTTCATCATGCTCATATGGTTCGCGTTTGTTACTTTGATGATTTGATATGTGGATGGACCGGTACTTGGGTACTGCCCTTCCTTTTACAAGCACCCCACTTATGATTAACCCCTCTGCAAGCATCCACAACTATGAAAGAAGAATTAAGGTAAACCTAACCATAGGATGAAACATATGGATCCAAATCAGCCCCTTACAAAGCAACGCATAAACTAGGGTTTAAGTTTCTGTCACTCTAGATCCCCATCATCTACTTATTACTTCCCAATGCCTTCCACTAGGCCCAAACAATGGTGAAGTGTCATGTAGTCGACGTTCACATGACACCAATAGAGGAAAGACAACATACATCTCATCAAAATATCGAACGAATACCAAATTCACAAGATTACTTATAACAAGACTTCTCCCATGTCCTCAGGAACAAACGTAACTACTGACAAATCATATTCATGTTCATAATCAGAGGGGTATTAATATGCATAAAGGATCTGAACATACGATCTTCCACCGAATAAACTAACTAGCATCAGCTACAATGAGTAATCAACACTACCAGCAACCCACATGTACCAATCTGAGGTTTTGAGACAAAGATATGATACAAGAGATGAACTAGGGTTTGAGAGGCGATGGTGCTGGTGAAGATGTTGATGGAGATTGACCCCCTCCCGATGAGAGGATCGATGGTGATGACGATGATGACGAATTCCCCCTCCCAGAGGGATGTTTCCCCGGCATAATAGCTCCGCCAGATCCCTAGATTGGTTCCGCCAAGGTTCCGCCTCGATACGACCGCGCTTCGACCCGAAAGCTTCCTTATGATTTTTTCCAGGGCAAAAGACACCTTATACCGGAAGATGGGCATCGTGGGGCTTCTAGGTGGCCGACGAGGCAGGGGGCGCGCCCCCCACCCTCGTGGACAGTGGGTGACCCACCTCTGGTGCTTTCTTCGCCCAATAATTTTAATATATTCCAAAACTGACTTTCGTGGAGTTTCAGGACTTTAGGAGTTGTGCAGAATAGGTATCTAATATTTTGCTCCTTTTCTAGCCCAGAATCCAGTTGCCGGCAATCTCCCTCTTCATGTAAACCTTGTAAAATAAGAGAGAAAATGCATAAGTATTGTGACATAATGTGTAGTAACATCCCATATTGTAATAAATATCGATATACAAGCATGATGCAAAATGGACGTATCAGTGCATTAACTACCCACTTTGTTCCCAATTTTTTGCCAAGAAAAAGAAATCACCAAATACGAGACGTGGGGTGCGAATGCATCCAATGACTTGAGACTACTTAGCACAACATTTTCGGTTACATGCATTAACATTTTATTACTTAAATCAAATGTCAAAACCTGGCGCAAAATGCAAAGGGGACCAATAAACCAGTAAACATCAAAGTTCTCTCGTTTGGCCCCAACTAGAGGTCCAGTGAGATGACTATACAGCACCGGCACGGAGGGGGACGCAGCTTCATTGACATACTGCACCTGCCTTTTGATGTATGATAAGTGGGCCCAATAGGTGGCTGTCCCACCTGTCATACAACCAAAGGCAGGTGCAGTTAAGGCACTGGAGCTCAGTCTATTGCATTCACGTGTGTGTTGGCCATCTACTCCTCGGCCCTCTATTGCACCTGCCTTTGGCTGTATGACAGGTGGGCCAGCCACCTTTTGGGCCCACCTGTCATACACCAACGGCAGGTGCAGTAAGTCAATGAAGCCGCGTCCGAATGCAACGTAGCCTACACTTCTCATATAAAGGCTCGCCGCCAGTCCAATCTATGAAATCCTACGCACCTACGCACCCTAACCAAGGGCAAGTGTTATCACTCCAATCGCAAGATCAGTTGACTAGAAGCTAAACCCATGGAGGCGATGAGCGTGAGAGGCCACTTGGACGATAGCTTCGTCTCCTTGTTTGACGAGGTCCTCGTCGGCTTCCTCGACAAGTTCACCGTTGTCAAGAAGCTCGCGGACGACCTTGACGTATGCCTCCAGCCCACGTGCCCAGGCTGTGCGATGCCCCCCACCCTCAATGGCCTCTATGGTGACAACCTCTTCGATGCATTGGGGGCCCTGCGACTGCCCGCCGTCACGCCAAAGAATGTCCATCGCGAGGTCGCGCTCGCTGCGCAGCGCCTGGCGCAGCAAGACACCGTCGACATAATCACCCACGTCTACGCGCAAACCATCCACAAGGACTACTACGTCCAAGAGGATGACGATAGGTCGCTGGCCTTCTTGGACCGCAGGGCAACCTTGGATGGCATTGTTTAGAAGCACGTTGAGCTCGCCGCCAATGCCGCTGCTCCTCACACGTCGGTTGGTGACCCGGCACACTAGGGCATGCGGATGTCGTTGATGGATCCGTATGTATTTTTATCTTTCCGTCAAATCCATGTAGTAGTATATTGTACTACTAGTAGTTATCTTACCTTCCGCATCAACTTCATAATTTTCGTACGTACTCCATGCATGAACCGCACCAGAACCAAACTTCTCATTACTATAGGAAAATTGTTATTTCTATCTATCGGTCTCGCCATGGAGCAGAACCCAATTTTACATGTTAGAAGTTCAAAAGGAAAAGCCTGCCGTGTTCGCGTCGCAACCCCACATGGTTGGTCCGGCACGCCTCTCAAGGGGGATGCGTGTTGTGTTGCATTTTCACTTACAAGTGGGACTAAAGTTGAGCAAACCGACTATCGGCAAACCCCCACCCCGCCCACCACGTGATGGCGGAGAAAACAGGAGGGGAAGAGATGGCTGTAGCACGGACTTCAAGAAAATTAGCGTCAGATGGGAATTGTGTGAGTGGCGTGTGCTGTACTGCTAGACGTGAATGCTAGTTATACCCATGCCACCCCACGATATCGAGCCTATATCGAGGTGTTGGTTACGTAGAACAAATTTCCTGAAGTCCATGCTCAGCCCTCCTCTCTCTCTCTCTCTCTCTCTCTCTCTCTCTCTCTCTCTTCTCAGCCAACCAGCAGATGCACGGAGCCCATCATTTATTTGCTCACATGCGGTCCCACATGTCAGTGAAAACGCAAGATGACCCACTAAACCTGCACATCTTTCACCTCAACGTGCTGGTGATGAAAAACAAATCCAATAAAGATCTTCGATGGCCGTACTCAAGAGTAAGATTCTATTTAAAGTTTAACCCAAGATGCACATCACGTGGCTTCAACTAGCACTCCATTTTCTTGCATGACACGACCTGGATGCTGGATGTCCCACATGGGACCGCAGTTGAGGAAACCGACTAACGGCGAACCCCCACGTCACCCTCCGCATGATGGCTAAGTTAGAGAAACGAGGCCAGAGGTTGAAGAGATAGATGTAGCACGAACTCTAAGAAATATGGTTTCAGATGGAAGTCGTGCTGGTGGCGTGTGCCGTATTCCTGTACGTGAATGATTGTTCTGGCCCATGCCACCCTACTATATATCGAGGATTCGAGGTGCTGGTTATGTACATCGAACACATTAACATATGGCCCATCTCACACTGTGGCCAAATTTCTTGGAGTCTGTGCTAGGTTAAAAAGTGTTCTTTGTGAGGGTGGATGGCTGGTCTCAAGTTTAAAACTTGTTGTATTACGTATACGTAGATGTAGAGATAGTGCAGCAGTTTTGGAATTTTGAACCCAAACATCAGAATGCAATTTCTACTGGACTCATCCGAGGACCTAGCATGATGGTATTCATAGCTACAGTCAAAACACCCGCCCGACACACGAAGCATGTGAAGCTAGTACAAATAGTAGTACTACCTCCGTCTAGGTGTGTAAGGCCGGTCATAGTGGGAGTAACTTAGCAAGTAACACAGCGCATTCCAAGGAAAGTTTGCTTATGTGGCATATAGTTAATGAGGAGAGAGGTGTTTGGAGTAACATAATATGTTACTGTAACATAACGCAACTCAAAGCAAAATGAGTCTATAATGTAATAAATGTTATCATCTATGATACTACTTGTACTCCCTCCTTCCATCTTTATAGGGCCTAATGCACTTTTTAAGACAGTCTTTGACTATTGACAAGATTAATAGTACATGACATGTATAATGTGAAAATTATATCATTGAAAACTCCTTTCACATATGAATTTGATGGTATGCTTTGTTTAAGTTGCATGTCATATACTATTGCTCTAATATTTGGTCAAAGTTAGCCTTGAAAAACACATTAGGCCCTATATGGATGGAAGGAGGGAGTATGTTACTTTGCACTATGAAGGTAGTAACAAAGATTAGTGTCGTATGCATGACACTACTCTAGTTATTCTCCACTATGACTAGCCTAAATCATATTAGGAAGAGCAGTGCAACCTAGGTGGCTAGAGATTGGACGAGGAGGCCCTCGACCAGGAAACTTCCAATCACAGCTCTGTTTTAAGTGGAAGGAAAATAGACATTGATTCGCTAGTTATTAGATGTCGTTTGAGCTGTCCATGTAGGCCCGCGTAAATAATTGCATGCAAAACCGTTTCAATGTCTTGCCTAATCCACACCCAGCCATGATGCATGCAGTGGTCCTTTCCTTGCGTGCGCCTCCTCTTCCTGATTTTCGTGGGCATTAGTACGAGGTTAAGAGGGAAACGAGGAAGAAATTTAATGTATTGCACCTAAGACATTTGGGAATACTTTGTTTTCGTGAAGTGACTGATACACCTAGACGGAGGGAGTACTACTGTTCATTGGACTCATCCGATAACCTGTTGCAATGCACGTACAATTATGTATTCGGAAAATACATTTTTGCCTCGTCGCAGCACCCACTCCGAGAAGCGACTAGAAAGCCATTTATAAATTTAGTAAGTTTATCACAGGCATATCATTTAGCATTACATACAACAGGTCATCAACCCACAACGACAACGAGGATACAATATAAATACTAAAGTTTTCATCACACAACAAATAACAAGCAATGAAATAAACTTCAGCTCAACCACTCGTCATCGTTGGAAACACTTGCTTTGAACCAGAAGTGATTCTCTAGGAAGGGCAGCTACTGTCAATCTTGAGACCAACGCATGAATAATCATCCAGGTTGAAGCGGCCTATGTCAGGACGCATATTATGATAGCCACGGTCGGGAAGCATAGCAATGTCTGAGGTATAGATACAGTTACTTCTCATAAATGGTAGTAACGTTGTGTCAACAGCAGTTGGACTGCCTTTCACCATCATTGGATAGTTTTGTCCAAGGAAGAGCGAGTTTCCTTCAAGACTATAAATACTGAACCAGGGAGAAGGTGTTGGCGCTAGCACACTAGTATCCATCCCTAATACCCTACAACAGGTGTTGGAATAGGTCCGAAGAGTGCGACCATGCATGACAACACATGCTTCCTTAGTAACATCAGCAGTGCACTGTACACACACAAGAAGAGGTGATCCATCGGAATAAGTTGCCAGGTTCCACTGAGTCTATGGGTCCTGCTCATCCTCATGCTCATGATCGTCACCATCGTCATCTCCCCCTTGATTATAATTTTTTTTCAAGTATAGGTGGTGGAATGTTCACATGACCTTGGAAACACAAGAATATTAATTAGTAAACGAAAACTAGCTAACCCACATGCATGTGGATGAAACAACTATCATTATGGTGGGAGACAAACTTACCGAAAGCATAAGGATCCCATGCGAAAACAGTGCCACAAGTGGTTGAAGCAAACACAAGACCCTCGTATTGAATTGCATCATAGTACTCATCCGTGTATAGAAATTGATTTTTGAGCAATTTCCATCAAGACGTGGAAGTAAGGATGGCAATAAGCTTGTCGAAGATAGCAACAACTTCATAGTTCGTGTAATCCCAAGAGCGGATGGAAACTCGACAAATTGCTATCTTCCGTAGATGACAGTCACCATGATCGTATTTGAACGCACGTAGAATACCGGTGTGCTCAACCTCTAGGTAGTCTGAGATTTTTGAAAGTGGAACCCGGTGACGAGTGTACACGTTCACATGTTCTACTTGCAGTTGGACCCAATATAAACAACCCAATCTCCATTTGTGCCTGCCCAAGCCTTACCCTCAAGCGATGGCATCTTAACATCACACGTATCACTATCAAGTGGCATTAACTTGCACAAGGCAAGGCCTCCATCGTCTGCACGCCAGTCAGCAGGTTCACGGCGAAGAACATAGGGCAGATCAAACTGCTCCTGGACCCTTGGGTTCTATGATGTTATTAGTTGAGTCGAGAATGGTCTTGAACAAACCAGCCATGCTAGCCGAGGTGATGACGTCACACCGACCAATGATTTCCTCCACCACATCATCTTTCAGATCGGGGCAAGAATAACGGGGTCGTTTCCGGCCTGTTCCCTCCATGGAGAACACCATCGCACAATGGCATGAGGAATGGTGAAGGCAAATGAAGGAGGGAGGAAGAGCGTGCGATAGTAGTTCCAAATCAAGAGGGAAAGGCGAAGAGGCGTTGGACGGTTGCCATGGTACACGAAGAGGCGCCCCGGCCTACATAGACGTCTGTTCGGAAATTGTACAAAAGGACTCGCAGTCGTCTCACTAACATGTTGGAACGGGACCACATGTCAACAAAACATGGTGTGTAATTTCTCGTGCAAAATGCGATCTAGCCGCGTTGGCCAGAGGTGCCGCATTATTTATCAAACTTTATTTTTTAATGGCGTGCCTTTCAGTTTTGAAGCACGACTAACTGGTACTGTATGTAGAGAAAATATAAACTACTCTACCACTACTCCACCTCTAGTACTAGTATCAAAAATGATATATAGGATGGAGCTTCAGCGCTTTCTTGCTAAGGGCTCCCCACTTGCTTCTCACATTATCACCCTCTCTCTAGATCAAAAAAGACGGCCTATATCTCCCTCCTCACCCGTGGTCTCAGATCCGCCGAGGAAGAAAAGGACGTGGAGCGTTGACGCACTCGTCATCGGCGAGCGAGGTCACGCACTGACGACAAGGCTGTCCTCTTAGACCTAGTGCCCTTGTGGGATGGCCTCTGTCCCCAAGCTCGCTGCCGTAGTGTGTGCAGGGGACGACGACCACGAGCCAAGCCACTTCCCGCTGACCCTCAGGTATGCTACCTCTTTTCAAACCATACCCTTGTTCTATTGCCCCATCTGCCACGTCGCTGCTTGTGGATCTTTTTCCACTCCACCATCTTTCCAATTTGCCATCCTCTGCTCTACTGGTCACGCAGACGAAAACCTTAATTTGCACTATTAAAGGAAACCCTACTTCATGCAGACTAATCCATGTCTGGGATGAATAAGGAAAGGAAGGGAGAAAGTACTGTCCAAGATACTAGGCATCGAACCCGCATCTAGGTTGAAAAGGGGAAACTCAGTAGCTAAGGAATGAGCCTCGTGTCTCTTGGTTGAAAAAGGGTGAAAAAGGGTAGAAAGGCATGACAACGCAATAGATAATGGCTAGGTCGATCGGTTTGTTGTCTTCACATAGGAAAAAGGTGGCTAAAGAGAACAAAAATGGGACATAATCCACGTATGCTACTGGATATTTGTTGCTCTGGCACCACTCTATGCGTCCATGGAGGTACATCATACTGGTGCGCCCACTATCCGAATGGGCATCCCATGCTCTTATTGCCACTTTTTTGTTGTTAGTATAACGCCAACAGTAAAGTCAAGTAATGCTACTGCTAAAGTGATGCCACATTTAACTAATGCCACCGATAAATTTAAGCAATGCCATTTAATGTCACTGGATTAGTTCAGGGTTAGCTGCTGACTATGGATGTATTAAAGATTTTTTAGCTAAGGCATTCTAATGCTGTTGCACAGCCAGTATATCAACAATGAAACTTGTTACTACCTTAAGATTTTTGCACTATTGATGTTTATAGATTAGATACCTATTGATTACATACCTGACATCATGATGTAATGTTAAGTCATTTCCTTTTTTACAGTGTCACTGAATTGTCAAGGCGGTGATGGCATTTTATTGTAGTTGAACTGCACAAAATATGCTTAAAAGAAGAGCAAAGGTCAGGAATTGTTCATTTTTTCAGGAAGTACTATATATGGCTTCCTGACATCAGTCATTGTTGCCTTATTTATTCCTTCAAACAGGTGGTTAGAAATAGTCTTGCTACATTTTCCCATTAAGAAATTGGAATGCTTATATTTGTGAGTCCATGCTTCAACTAGTGCCACTATTATAGTAATCACACTTTCAATATCTATGCAAACAGGGATGCTTGATTTTAGTGGAACTGCACAAAAAGTCCAAATGGTTCAGCATTAGGAGCATGTTTTCTTCCAAATCATTATATCCAATTGGTGGCACTATTAGCTGTTCATTACAAAGGTACATGGTTTGCTACTATCTTGCTACTCTTTTTGTACTGTCATTAGATAGTAATATTAGTAGTTTGCATGTGAATTTATTGGCAGGGTGGACCTACATTGGAGGTGCAGGACACGATTCAATGATTGGATGCTCAATTTTGATTGTATCAATTTCACCTCTTCCATCACTGCAAACTTGGATATCCTTGGTCTAATGAAGAATAGGCGCTATATTTCTGCTCCGAACCAGCTAATCAATTCAGTATGAAATTGTCCAGGGCCAAACATGACAGTATCAAATTGTCCATTGCAAAAGATGACAGATGCTAAGTGGAAGAGGCGTCTTTAAACCAAAAATACAAGGTGGGGTATATGTTTACTAGCTAGTTGATATTTGTGGAGATAGATGTTTGCCCGAACAAACAAAGTGACCGCAATTTTGGTGGAACTGCACAAAAGAATAGTATACTCACTGCATGCAGTGCCATTTGAAAATAGACACAGAAAGACTGGATAGTCACTCCATTGACTTCACAAAAGTAGTACTGTACTATTTATTGGCTAACACAATATGCTTGATTGCTTTGGTCTGATTATACAATGGGCATCATTTTGCCTAAGTTAAAGTTTGTATTCCAAAAGTAGTCTTGCCGTGTGATCGAGAGAAGAACAAATCATATTGTAGTGGATGTTCATCCATCATGTGTGGTTCATTCTCATGGTTCCAGTTGTTGGTGAAACCACTTACGTTTGCAAGAGGAATTGTAGACTGCACAAACAATTTGTCTTTCACTATGTGCTAAATGTTCGCCCAGAGAAGCATGATGTTAGTAGGAAGAGGATATGTTTATTGTAGATCTTCGCTTTTGGAGCTACATATTTGTATATGATCTGTGAATCATTGAGATGCATTAACAAGTTACTAGTTGGTTGTCAATTTGGGCTACTAATGTGAGCATATTACAATGCGTGGCCTATGTTTCTCGTGTGAACATTTCGAATGGATCGGTTGTTACTCCTGAGCACAGCATTATCCTGATTTCTGTGTTCTCAGTGTTTAGAAGTTACTAGCAGTTCCTTATTTCTATTCGCTTAGTGTTTACAAGTTACTTGTCGATCACTAGCTAGCCTACTAATACGCTCCTGCCAGTTTTAGTTGCGACGCATGATCCAAAGGTGGCAGTTTTCTGAATAAAAATGCCTATCTCTGAAGAAACTGACAAGCTGTTCTGAAGAAAATGCCATGCGAATCTGAAGAAACTAAAAAGCTGTTCTGAAGAAAATGCCATGCGAATATGAAGAAACTGCCTACAAAAACGTTTGCAAATGCCTTATCTCCCAGCAAACATATATCAGCTAATGTGACCCTACATGTACACTATCCGACCTACTCGATCCTACACGAATAAATAGCGGATCACGCACGTACTACCTCCTTTCCAGTTTGCAGGGCTCAATTCAAAAATCTCACCAACCAGGGTAAATGATGAGTGGTGGAATCATTTTGGACAAGGAGGGAGTACCTCATCTAGATGATTCGAGTGCACTAGTTTGACCATCATGCCGAGAGTAGCACCGTCACCTAGCACAGACGGGACACACCACTGACAGGACGGCGCACACTAAGCCATGCCTGCTTATGCATTGAATTCTAATGACTGTCGCATTTCCTGCGACATGCTGCTTCAACTACCTTGGCTAGTGAGATTTTTGATCACCATAGCATTTCCAGCGACATGCTGCTACACGTACACTTCCATCTATAATTGCTGGTTCCCGGCTTTCTCCCATAGCACCATCGTCCAACTCGCCCTATCGGCTCCCCTCAAAAGCTCCCACCAGCCCTACGTCGCTCGCCACTTGCCCTCGCTCTCAACATGTCCGTCATGCCCGCGATCTTCAGCAATAGGTGACGCCAGAGGCGCTCACCACCGGAGCTAGTGTTCAGTTATTCACTGGAAGGAAGACCGAGGGAGGAGGCATTCTATCGGTCTATAGATGGCAATGCAGAGCACGAGGACTTGTTGGAGCGCGACCGCCTAGCGGAGGAGTAGCGTATCACCGATTTGCGCCACCAGCGGGGCATGGAGTAGTAGCGCGCCGCAACTTTGAGTCGCGAGCAGAGTGCCCGCGACTGGGCCGACTACGTGGAGGCCGGTGCCCAGCAAATAGCCCTAGAGGTTGTCGGGTACGCATGCGTGTGCAACACCGAATTTTACTAACAACTCGTAAAGTGGGTTTTCCATTTAGAAGCCAAAGCTTCGGTGGACCACGCCGGCATGGAAAGGGCCAACGCGCACGAGCAATGCTCCCTATCGCACCTCCGTCAAGTCCGAGGCAAGGAGGAGGACGTCGGTGCCGGCATTTAGTGTGTACTACAGATGGCGGCCGACATCGTCTAATTAGCTAGGAGTAAGTCAGTACTTGTACACTAGAGTATTAGTGGGAGTAGATAGTTAACTTGGCTATGATGGTTGTCAACATGGAAGTTCAGTACTCTATATCTGGTCAGACCTGTTACTTTGCTCTGCATGTTGAACTTTCCGCGTGAACCTATGGAATGGGCTGTTATTTTTTTAAATGGGTATATTCGTCCACCACGGGTTTAGAGCCTGACTTCTGGGGCTTCAAGGTTGACGCGTACACAATCAGGAGATGATTGTACGTGGAGAGGATAACAGCATGGACCCACCAGGGTCATGGAAGTACGCAAGCAAGCGCCTCCTTGTTTCAAGCCAGAAAAATGGTTCCTCCTAATGGATTTCTAACATCTGGGTCCCATGCCATTGTCAACGTAGTCAATAAACGAGAGAATTGCACAGCGAGCAGCTGACACGAGGGACCCAGTAGCTTGCCCAGTTTTTTTAGGGAAGTAGCTTGCCCAGTTACCTTTGATATTGAAACGGAAGCAGGGTATCAACTTGGCTGTGTGGGGCACTCTGGCCTGTCTAGCCAGCCTTTTCTTTTATCTTTAGCACAAGACCAGCCCAGTAGTTTTTTTCCTTTCTGAAAATTGCTAGCCCAGTTTTTTTGTTCTTTTGCAGAATACCCAACCGAGGCCAACTTGCTTTGTCAACCCTGCTCGACTGCAAATCTTTCAAGACGAGAAAACGTGCTATCAGTAATGAGAAATGGGCTGTACATTTTTAAAACAAATCAAAACGGCAATTAGTTCCAAATTCCTTTTTTTTCTCATTTCAAGATTTTAAATTCCATTGATCTTTATGCGTGGACAATTATTTGGATTTTATATTGATATTAATTTATTTTTCAGATTAGTTTGAATGTGACTCGAAATGTCGGTATTTAAAATAGTTGACCGCACCAAAATATGCAAAATTTTGTATAATTTTTAACCGTGGCCACAATATGGGCTGTAATGCTAACAAAAAGAAGATGTGCTCCAAAATAATCCTTAAGAATTAGCAAATGGGTTGTATATTGTTAGGAATAATGGCAGATGGGATGTATGTTGTTTCCCACACATTTGAGACTGACTTGTGCGCGTACTGTAGGTTGACGCGTTCGCTTTCCTAAAAAAAGGTTGACGCACACGCAACGCCGTGTCAACTTAGTCAACACACGAGAGCAGTTACTGTTGGATATCCATCGAACGGCCATTGTGCTTCTTCAATCTCTACTCTTCCTGCTCCAGCCGCTCAAACAAGCGCCAGCGGGACTGCTCCCTCCTCCCACGGTCGGCTGTGCTGCCGCGCAGGCCTCACCGCCCCATCGTACTCCCATCGCTAGCCTAGCCATCCCTCTACTCACCCACACCTACTGTTATTCTCCGGCGATGACAGAGAACCAATAAACCCTCGTACTCCCCTCTGGGTGGGAAACAACTGCCGAGTCTTCCCTGCCTCCATGTCATTCCCTTCGTAGGCCTCGTCGTCGTCCCTGGTGCTCTCGGGGCGGCATGGTCGACATGGTCAACGAACGACATCCATCAGAAGTAGACTGTACGTGGAGAGGCTGACAGCTGGGTCCACGGCTGCAGACAAGGAAATGCCTCCTTATTACGCGCAAAATAATGATTCCTCCACCTGACAGATTGGACCAACGAGAAGGGCATCTATATTTCGCAAAAAAAACGTTCCCCCTGCTGACAGCTCGGACCCACCAGCTATAACTTTGCACGCAAGGAAGTGACTCCTTATTAAGCACAAAAAAATATTAATACACTACAAAAAAATACACTTCCGTGATGATACGTGTTTGTCACAGTAGGTCGCGTTTTTTGTCATGCTTGTACATCCATGACGATTTTATGACAGAATCAAGACAGTCATAACTGTGCTGTCGTAGAAGTGTTCCATGACATTACCAAAATTATCATCACGGAAGTGTCCACTTCCATGACGATAAATCGCGTGTCACAGAAGTGCTTTCGTCAAGGGTGACCGACACATGGCATCCACCATAACGGAACGCCGTTAAGCTATCGGGTCGGCTTTTGGATCCTATAACCCGTTAACAGCCCCGACCAATGGGGATTTTCCACGTGTAAAATCATCATTTGCTGGAGGAAACACGTGTCGGCTCATCGCTGGGGTAGATGTCATCCACACATTGGACAAAAGGCGCCTATGATACGTCGACACGTGGCACGGCCCAACAGAGGCCCATTCCTGTGAAAAGGCCGGCCCGTTTGACTTGGTCAAAAGGTGACGGGCCGGCCCATGGAAAGCCTGTTAATGGCCTGTTCCCATATAGCCCATTTACAGCCCGCTAACCCAAGGCCCGTTACGCCCTATCCGAATTAGGCTTAGTAGCGTCATCTGGGCCATCCAATATGATTCCAGCCCATTTTTACTTCTGGCCCTTGTATGGCCCATGACGTCTTTCAGCCCTTATGAGGCCCTATGTAACTCTTGGCCTATTAACGGCCCGTGGTGAAACTGGCCCGTAATGAACAGTGTATCACTTTACACCCATTAACGGCCTGTGGTGAAACTGGCCCATAAAGAACAGTGTATCACTTTATACCCATTAATGGCCCATATTACCTTTTGGCCTTCTCAGAGCCCATTTATTCTTGGGCTCATTTCCAGCATTCGTTTACTTACGGCCCGTTACTGTCATTTTCTACTTGTGGGCCAAATTCAGCCCGTGGTTATAGTCGGCCCGTTTGTTGTCCGTTAATACGTTGGTCCGTTTTCATAGCATCATCAAATACGGCCTATTAACGATGGCCCGTTATGGTCGGCCCATGAACGGATGATTCCAACTCTAGCCCATTTACAGCCATAATGCGGTCTGATTGGCCCATGTTTGGCCAATTGATCATACGGCCCGTATAAGGCCCATTGATGATACGACCCGTAGAAGGCCCACTGTTTCTACGGCCCGTAGAAGGCCCACTGTTTCTACGGCCCGTAGGAGGCCCAGTGTCACTATAGTAAATATTAGCCCATGGTTATTATGGCCTAGTTTTAAAAAATAGGTTATTGCAGCCACTAGCAAACCGTAGAAAAAGAACTGCACTGACTACAAGCAAACAAATAAACATGACAACAAGGAAATAAATAAGCAAGCAACTTACGCTAGGCTATCACGGCTATTACACATATTACATCCACTGGGCATCAAAGTTCACCACTAGTGCAAATATAGGGAACACAACAGCATATAAACGCCGTAGCAAAACAAGCCCAGAACTGAAACCACTTCAGAAGAGCGCAAGAAACAATATCCTGCATACCCATAATGCTGGCAAGGTGCTTAAGTCCTCCAACGCTTGCTGTTGCACCAGAAAGTATGCATCTGAATTCTGCAGGGACTTCCTCAGTCCTTCGGCTTCCTGTCGCATAACATCTGATCGATGTCTTTCAACTTGAAGTTGAGACTCAAGAAGCTGAACTGATTCAGGCAACAAGTTCGAAGAGTTGGTGCCAGCAGTGGTAGCCAGTAACTCGAACACTACATCAAGACAGGACTTTGGGGTTGTCTCGGTGTCTTCAATATAGTCATTATCAGCTTTCTTGGAAACCAACAGGGATGTCTCACTATCTTGAACCTTATCTGCATTACTTCCTTTACCATTGCATAACAGGGTACTCTTCTCCAATATTTTATCCGCGTCCTAAAAGAGAAACAAACAAACACATCTCAGGTTTACAATTTAGTATATGAAACTCATTTTGGTAAACCAGTTCAGTAGTAAGGTGGACAGGATAATAGCATGAAACAAACATATATCTATGCAGTATGGTCACTGTATGGTCTATATCATTCTAGTTTATGTTGCCAAATCAAGATAAATACAGTTCGAATCATATCTATTTAAGACAAAGCAACATAGACAAAATATAAGTGTGGGAAACTACACAGCAATAACAACACTTGTAATGTGCATGGCATGAGAACATAACTGTTTACTCAATTGAAACTGAAATCAACATAGAGCAAGTTACAACAGCAAACAACCAAACATGTTGAAGAAACAGGTTTAAAACATACCTATTGCGCCATTGGAGTTTCAGTTGCATCCTTCAAATTTGAAATTAGTTGGTATCAGTAAATACAGTGATGCAAGAGCAAAGTAGGTTGAACAATAGCTACAAAACCTGACCTGAGAATAATTCGTCTTCTTCTTTAAGCGTTGACTTCGGGTTCGGAGTGGTGGTCCTCGTGATTTGGGCACTATAGTTGCCTTACTAACTACTCGTGTTTGGGTGCTCTGTGGTGGAGACGCTGTTGTGTCAACAGGAACTGGGTGTCTATCTGCTGGGGTTGGGGTTAAAAGGGGTGTAGCTGGTTCTCTGTCCAACTGGGTAGGGGTACAATCTACATGAGTGTGGGTTATGTCTGGTGGGGCTGGTTCTTGGGCAAGTACAACCGTGGTTCTATCTGCATCGACAGGTAGCATGATCTTTTCTGAAAACCGTGTTTTTACTCCCACAGATACTGCCATCACTCCCTCCAATTGAAATGGCTGATAAACAAGAAAAGTAATTGAATGTACAGTTGTAAGATAGACAGGTGCAATGGATAGTAGGGAAGAAAGCAGGGCATGAAATAATTCACATTTATGTTGTCTAAGCAAATAGAATAGCAAGACATAATTTCATATATGATGGCTAATTAAACAGGATAGCATGACACAATTTCACATGTATGATGGCTAACTAAACAGGATAGAATGACATACTTCAAAATATGATGACTATGTAAACAGGATGACATGATATTACTATACGATGTGTCTATTAAAGTGGTTGGCATGCCATAAATCACAAACATGGCGTCGATGGAAACACGATGGCATGATATAATTCACGGATAGAATGACATAATTTAAAATATGATGACTATGTAAACAAGATGAGATGATATAACTGTATTATGTCTTTAGAAAATGGGTTGGCATGCCATAATTCAGATACATGCTGTCTATGTAAACATCATGGCATGACATAATTAAAATATATGATTTATATACTAAGGAAGTGAGGAGAGGGCAATCGCATATATGATGTGTCAACTAAGGAGATGGCATTCAATATTGTGTATATGATGTAAAAACTAAGCATTGCAATACAACATATGCATTATATGAGTAATATAACCCTGCCAAGTTTGAGCATACACCTCAGGGGGATAATAGGACTGGTCATCTGCCTCTGAATCCTCCTTTGAAGAGCTATCTGTAACCAGCAAGATATCTGTTTCAGCAGGTAACATTATCTGCTCTGAATACCTTGTTTTCACTCCAGATTTCTCCATCACCAATTCAAATGGCTGATGCACAGGAAGAGCAGTTGAATATACAAACATTGTCAACAAAAGTATGAGAAATACAAAAAAAGGACGGCATGATATAATTCACATATATGACGCTTGCCTAAACAGCATGGCATTCCATAATTCACATACATAATGCCTTGCAACAAGATAACATTGCATAATTCACATATATAATGTCTTGCAACAAGATGGCATTGCATAATTCACATATATGGTAATTAGACACTAAACATGTGGCATTCACACAAAGCATGTCTAAACTAAGCAAATGACATAGCAATGCAAGATACCATACGCACGATATGAGCAACATAGCCCTGCCAAGTTAGGGCATGCACCTCGGGGGGGGGGGGGGAATGACTGGTCATCTGTCTCTGAATCCTCCTCTGAGGAGCTATCGGTAACCAGCAAGACAAGCGCTTCGTCAGATAGCATTGTCTGCTCTGAAGATCTTCTTTCCACTCCAGATTTTTCCATGACCGTGCCGAATGGCTGATGCACAGGAAGAGTAATTGAATGTACTAAATTTTTTGACAAATTTAACAAGTAATAAAAAAATGATGTCATGATATAATTCACATATCAGATGACTGGCTAACCAGGGTGGCATTGCAAAATTCACATATATGATGCCTGGCTAAACGAGATGGCATTGCATGATTCACATATGCGATAAAGAAACTAAATAGATGGCATTGACACAAAGCATGTCTAAACTAATGACATCTTTAATGTATACAGTAAGCAATGCATGGCACCATATGCATGATATTACCAACATCAGCATGCCAAGTTAGAGCGAAGACCTCATGGGGTAAATAGGAGTGGTCTTCTCCTTCTGAATCCCCCTCAGAACAGTTATCTTCCTCTTGATTACGATCCGAAATGGGTGGAAGGGGGGCTGCCTTTGCGCCCACCATGGAATGACGTCTGCATGAAATTTTATTGCCATGCAAGGCTCGTCTCTTTTGCTCTACATGATCAGTTCTGTTGTGTACAATAACTAACATGCATAGGAATAAAACGTAGTGAGATTATGTAAGCAGTGCATGCACAAATCCAGAGTGATGGTACCAAACTGTGGATAGACCCAAAACCAATGATAGCAAGCAGATAATAGCTTTAGTTAAAAAATACAGATAATGGCTCCTTTAATGTTTGTTTGCACCCAACATGAAACTCATAGTAGACACCGGAGGTTAACCAAATAGTAGATAGATAGTACTGATTGCTGCCCCAATATGTACCCCACAACCATTTAAAAAATCAAGTTTCAGCATTAGTTTGGACCTGACTCGGAGTCATATTAAGCGACGCATAACGTAAGCAGACACGGAAGAGTGCGACCTCTCTTGCAGACCCATGTAGTCCTCAAGGTCATTTGCTCAGTTGATGATGGTAATGCAGTTGTCATGGCTGCCGCAGGCGAGGAAGAAGATCTGAGGCGGCGAAAGATAGTCTGGAGAGCGGATCCCTGCTGTGGTGAACCCTTCTGTCGTTGGAGCAGCTGAGCTAGGGTGGAACACAGCGCCGCAGGAGCAGGACAAACTGCACAAGGTTTTCTTTGACACATATCTGTAACAGAAGTAATTGAGTAAGGGCTTGTTTGAATTTGAGGATTCTAACAATGCAGGGATAGGAAATAGACAGGAAAAGGATAGGAATGCACGTGCAAAACAAAGAATTTTAAAACACAAGATTTGTGCCAATCTGGGTGTTTGATTCACAACAATTGGAAGATCACAGGATGCAAAAAATCATGGTGAGATTAAGTTAAACCACAAGAAAATGTACGGTTATAATGCTATTATGCTACTATCTCTTAGTCTTGTGCTTGATGAATAGGAATATGAAAAGGAGGAGAAGTGGAAATTAGAATTCCTACGGTTTTTCTTTCAAGGAGACACTAAAGGAACAAATCCTACAGTTTTTCTTTGCTCCATTCCTTTGCACCAAATTCATGAAAAGTAGTACCATAGGAAACTTTCCAATTCCTATGTTTTTCGTTCACTTTTCCTTTCAAGCACTGGCGATTCTAGTAGGCAGGATTGAGCAAGGAAAATCCTACACAAAAAAATGTTTTTGTGCTACTTCTATTTCTTTGTACCCAGGCCACTGCCATACTAGCTCAACTCCCAGGCCCATCGACAAATGCACAGCTCAAACGCGCAGAGATAAATAATGATGGCGTTCAAGAGAGTCCATCACAGATAGCTAAGTTGCCTGGTACCTCACTGCTTGTCATATAGTAGGATAAAATAATCGTATTTCCTGTTACTACGAGTGCTCAGTGGACAATATATATAACATGTATAGTAAAAAAGAGATGTAACAAGTGTACAACCTGTTTGGCGAAGCCATGTCGATCTCAGCGTGATTGGGTTGGCCGGTGAGGATGCTCTGGCTGACTTGGCTGTCGGAGGAGGGGAAGAAGATCTTAGGCGTCTGGAGATGGAGCCCGAGGTACTGCTCCACTGTGATGGAGGGTTTCGTCGTTGGAGCAGCCCCGGTGAGTTGTACGACGCCGAGGCTGAAGCACGACAAGAGAGACAACGAACAACGTTAACCTGAGTGGAATTCTAATAGCATATCCAATACATGACGTAAAATACAAAACCACAAAGTGCTAGATGTAAAATACATCAGCCGCTCATCTCTGAACTTAACTGTCGAAACTGAATTTAACTGTCGAAACTAAACTTAACTGTCGAAACTGAATTTTGCTGTCGGAACTGAACGCACTAGCAAGGTGAGGCTACACGTCGGTCGACTGACTTTTTCATCTCTGGTCAGTCGATTTTGCAGCCGTTGGATACAAAATCAAGGGCCTACGGTTCATCTTCAACCTCCACCCCTCTGAGCTGCTAGCCACCAACGACCAAACAGCAGCCCCCCGCCGCCCGCGGCCGGCAGTGCGCCACCCCGCCCGCCCCGAAAACACTCCCCACCACCTGTCTGTTGCCGCCCCGGCCATCCATCTAGGCCCCCCCCCCCGTGCCGAGCTTTTTCTCCGGCGATCCCCATGCCACCGCCCCGCCACCGCCCCACCCTAAACCCTATGATAGATAGTCGGGTACCTCTCCGGCGAGCCCCCTCCCCACTGCGGCTGGTTCTTCCTTCACCCTGGCGAGCCACCCCCCACCCCCTAAAAATCGACTGACCCAAAAGTCGATTCAATCGACTGAAGTGTAGCTAAATCGGAGCAGCATCGCAAGCAAGAGCAAGAGCGAGAACAGCAGCGCGAGCAAGAGCAATAGCAAGAGCAAACCAGGCAGGGGACTGAGAGTAGAGCAGAGCAGTAGCGCGAGCGAGAGCTAAAGCACCAGCAGCTCCTACTGATGTGGATGTTGCCGCCGAGGGAGCAACGCCGTGTAGGAAGTGGTCGGCGACGCCGCCGTGGATGGAGCCGAGCCGTGTCGGCTCGGGACCGAGCGCCAGCAGCACCGTGAGATCGAATCAACAAGAAAATGCGGCGATTAGTGTACAACCTCTTTGGTGGCGCCGATTGGGCCGCAGCTTCATCCGAGGAAACGGTGATGAGATGCTCTTCCAGTGGTGCAGGTGAAGACGGCGGTGTGGGAATGGAGGTGGCGCGAAAGACGAGGGGAACATCGGGGCAGCTCCTTGGAGGTGGAGGACGGGGTGGCTGAACCGGCGGGACGACGAGATCGACGATGGATCCTCATCCGGTACGGTGGATGAGGGACGTCGAGGTGTTGCTGTGGAGGACGTCGTCGGGGAAGAGGCTCCGACTGGGTGGCGGACGGAGCAGGGTGTGGGGTTTCGTCACGGGTTTTCGCGGCCTTGGTGTACGAATGGGTGGTAGGATGGGATGGCAGTGGGGAACCATGGCTTAGGGATGCGCTTGTCCAAAATGTGGGGTAAGTTACAGAAGTACCCCCACCGATTTGAGGCGGTTCTTTCGGTTCAGGGGTACCACGGGCATTTCACGTGTCGGGATTTCAAAGGAGGTGGGAGTTTTCGCGCGCGTTGTAATTTCTGAATAGCAAGGCGCAGGTTGAGATGGAGGGAGTTGTCGGATCACAACGAGACAAAGATATATCTTAAATATTTCAGGCTAACAAGGCGCTGGTTGAAGAGGCGGGAGTTTCGCAGCACGATAGACAGAGACGTAGCTTGAATTTTTGGCATAACAAGGCGCAGCTTGAAATTTCGGAAGAACAAGCTTAACGTGTACGCAAAAAAAAGACAATTTGCACCTCAACACGCACAACACACACACAAACACCATTTAGACTAGAGTAAGGTACACGTGCATTGCATGCATGAGATTTGGCAACCAAATTATGAATAAATACCACATTATAGCATGTAAGCTTTGAGTCATATATGCATGATGTAGATGTTCATTTAATTCTTATAGTTCATTTCATTCAAAATCATCTAGTTTTTATAAGAAAGCTAATCTATTTAAGATTCATGGAATTGTGCGTTGTAAGACATAAAGTAAAAACAAATAATGGCAAATCGTGTAGAAAAACATTTGGGCAATTCTGATACGGAAGATTCTAGAACAAATAAGAAGTGCTTGTGTTTTGATGTTTGTGCATTATGCTTAAGTTCAACCATGGAGTCTTCTAGATTATACATGTGGCGAAATCTGGTGGAATCTAGATGATATCCAATGACCAGTAGTGCTCAAATTTGCCATCTTTGGACCATCGGATTCACCTCATCCAACGACCATCTTTCAAAGTTAAAGTTACCCGCACACAATATAAAAAATATAAAATATAAAATATATATATATATATAGGGGTATAATATAGATATGTGATGAGAAAGCCGCCATCATCTCCAATTAGAATAGTGTGTCCATGCACAGATGCGACGTGGCCAAATGATGTCTGCCATCGGTATCTCAAATTCAAATCAGTCTGACCTTGTTCATTGTGTATACATTACAACATGCTCGTTTCTAAACCATACCGCACAGATCTCCGTTATATTCATGGATGCATGGGTTTCAAACATCAGGATCTCTTATTCAAATATTTGAATTCAACTTTACATTGATTATGACCTCACCTAGTCTTTTACACCCACGCAGTCATCTTCTCTTTATAATTGTACCACTAACTTTCTCTCGTGCATGCATGCACACACACTACAAGTCAGCATTATCCATCCCACACATGCAATCTTTTTCTTCAGGTTGGTCTCCCATGAAGGCACACACCCACACACATCCCCCTCTCCATCATATCGGGCATTATTTATCTCTCACGCGTGCATGCGCAGCGATCGATGTTCCTCTATCTATGTCTGTATATAGCTAGGTCTTTCATAGTTTCCACACAAACCGATCAATCGATATATCCAGTGAGGTCTCACCCTCTTTCCCACGTCCACATCGATCAATCTATACCTCTCTATATAGGATTAACATATATAGCTAATACTCCCACATTAATTATATATCCAACGTCCCCCTCTAATCATCCATGCCTTCCACTTCATCTCTCAGACGCGTGCACAATGGCGAAGACAGGGGGCAGTAAGGGCCCTGCCCCCCCTAACATCACTATATATCGAGGCTAATATGAATGTGATCATTAGACAATTGCTGCTAAAAATGGTTTAAGTTCATGAATTGACCCTCCTCGTAAAGGATTAGCAATGCTTGGCCCCCTAGCTCATTTATTTTTCATGGCTCCACCACTACACGCAACAGCGCACGTTCTCGCCCCCTCTCTCTAAGTATCGATCGCGCACTTGTGCATTCCTTCATAGTATCCCTCCACTCGGCCCCTCGCACCATCTTCTAGCCCCCCATCGGATTTTTCCACATGTACAATCTAGCAGACTCCATGGTTGAACTTAAGCATAATGCACAAACCTCAAAACAACAGTGGTTCTCTTTTGTTCTAGAATCTTCCGTATCATAACTGCCCAAAGTTTTTTTCCAGTTGAATTGCCATTATTTGTTTTTACTTTATGCTTTACAACGCACAATTCCATGAATCATAAAATAGATTAAGGGCTTCTTTGATTGAAAGGATTCACTACTAGAGAAAAGCTTACTAGTAGCGCTGTTTTTTTGCTACCAGTAGCGCGGGCACCATCGCTACTGCTATTTTGTAGCAGTAGCGCGTTTCTAGACCAGTGCTACTGGTAAGTTCAAGTACTAGTAGCACGTTTTTAGGCCAGCGCTACTGCTAACATTTATGTTTTTTTAATAT
This sequence comes from Triticum timopheevii, assembly GCA_963921465.1. Lineage (NCBI taxonomy): Eukaryota > Viridiplantae > Streptophyta > Magnoliopsida > Poales > Poaceae > Triticum > Triticum timopheevii. The sequence continues at coordinate 295,181,134 of OY997264.1, read as the reverse complement.
TTTGGCGTTGTACATGTTTAAACAGATATATCTTTTATACAATAACAACTCATCATGAACTAGTCTGTTCAAATAGCATATTCATTACCACTAGTCATCACCACCAAACAATGTTCATCAAGGAGACATCATATATATAACAAGTTGGTCAGTAGTCATAATCACAACTCCTCATCCTCCTCATCAACTCTAACACATTGTAGCACATAATAACACATTCTACCTAGGACCTACTCCTCTCATAGGACCTACTCTATCCACTCTTAGGTAAAATATCATAAAACAAGATAGGCATTGACTCTTCATTAAGGAAACTGAACTCTCTATAATGAAGAACGGAGATCATCCTGTCTCCAAGTCTTGGCCTACGCACAATGTTGCTTCCAAGTAGCTCTATACGATGGTTGCTTTTCCAATCATTTATTATCATGGCTTCCTCGCTTTTAGAAATCCAGTATGGACAGGAGTGATGTGGATACTGTGGCTGACCTGGCCGTGGTTGGCGTAAGCACATAACATCAACACGACCTCTTGGCAACATCAGATGAGGCACACAACCATCGGGATTTTCTGTTCAAAAACATAGTAATAACTTTGTAGTTAGCAATGAAGTTTAGTTTCAGAAAAATTTATGCAAAAGATGCACGGATGTCGTAATAGTAGAAAATCTTACCATGTTATCTCCATTGATGTTACCATAGCACACTGCATGCACTAGTGGCACATACTGACCATAATTTTGAGGAGTTCGATAATAGCTATTGTACTTCTCAAGATCAGTAAAAAATGCGATAAGACCATCTTTCTCCTTATAAGTTAATTGTGCTTCATCATTGTAGTAGTAGGTTCTGTCTACCATCTTCCGTACATTTTTGTGAAGAATGAAAATAAGCTGTCAATGGAAATAAGCTGTCAAATATTTTGAAATAAACAATATAAATTACTTAGTAAATATGTTTAAGAAACTCACACAGCGGTAGAACTGGAAGCGTGTCAACGAGGACCCAAATGGTCATATCATTTTTGTCGATGTCAGGATCACCAAGATCAAAGGTGAGAAGCATACCCTCATGAAAATCATACGCCTTGGAAAGGGCTTCCCAATTCGGGCAACCAAAATTGGATGAGTTCACAGAATTGTATAGTTTTACAGCAAAATCATAACCATGATGGGTCCTTAGTTGAATTATCTTTGTCTCCATGCTCTTCAAAACCCATCTTCTCCAAGACATAGCGTCTTGCATGGCATGGGTTAAGCTAGTGGAATTGTAAAAGACGGAAATTACACGTTGAAGAAGCAAAGAAGTCGTGCAAAAATAACAAAAAACACTTGTCATCGTTGCGTACCGTATCAACATCGAAGGTCTTGGAGCTTGATGCTGAAGCGCCGACCTTCTACCAGGTGAGGCCTGTCGCACAGACCGCGCTCATCTTCGCAGTAGTCACACATAGAGAATTCCCTTTCGTCGTTAGACATTTCCTAATAGGTAATTAATAATCCATCATCGAATATATATATAGTAGTTTGTAGCAAAGATAATCATATAACAACTAAAACACCTAAAATTTGTAGTTTGTAGTAGTTTGTAGCAAAGATCATCATATAATCCATCATGAATACATATATAGTAGTTCGTAGCACAAACCGCGCTCATCTTTTGCATTCAATAATCCATCATCGAATACATATATAGTAGTTTGTAGCAAAGATCATCATATAATATCACTAATACATCTCGAATAATAGCTCCTCTATGTTCAGTGTGCCATGGTGGACACCCAAATATAGGGGTGTGGTGTGCCGCAAAACGAGACTCCACGGGCTACTCTTCATCTCCACCGCCGACCTCCTCCAGCCTCCACCTACGACTGTTCATCCACGGGCTCCTGTTCATCCAGCCTCCACCGCTCCTCCACCGGCTATTGTTCAACCAGCCCTCTCCACGGGGTCCTATTCAACCACCCCTCCATGGGGTACTGTTCATCCAGCCGTCCACCGGCTACTGTTCAACTAGCCCTCCACGGGGTCATCCTATTCATCCAGCCCTCCACGGGGTCCTGTTCATCCCATCCTAACCGGCTCGATCGATCGGGGTCCTGTTCATGTAGTGGCAACGGCCTCTACTACGACGGGGTCCTATTCATGCAACCCTCCACTGGGAACTGTACATCCAACCCCCCTAACAACGCCCACTATTCATGAAGAGGCAGCAGGTTCGATCGGCTTCAGTTAGCAGCAATAGCAAAGGAATCGCTCGATCGGGTTTAGTTAACAGCCAGGGATCGATCGATCGCTCGGGTTCAGTAACACATAGCCTATAGTGCAATCGCTCGGGTTCAGTAGGCGAACGCCTCGCTCTGGTTCAGTTGGAGCCCAACACCTTGAACCCAGCGTGTACGTGTACGAGAGAAATGTGCAATCCCTCCGTGCATCGCTCGGCATCGACCACCCACCGTAACCAGGAACTCCCCGAAATTTTCCTCGACCTCGCTTCTACCACAATTTTTTCTGTCATGGACAGCCCAAAGAATGTCATGCAGGTGCATCTCCGGCCTGCCCAGGATAAAAAGCCCATTTTCTGTCATGAAATTTTGTCATAAAAGTAGGGCCCGCGACATCTATGATGATACCGGGTTTTGTCATAATTATCATCATAGAAGTGTCATAAGTATGACAGAAAAAAATTTCGTTCGGCCCAAAATGTCACGGCTGTGTATTTTTTTAGTGTAGCCTGGTTTCTCTCTAAAGCTACTCGCGTTTAGTTCGCTAAACTTTCTCGAGAAACACTCCGTCTTCAGGAAAGGGAGGTTGAAGCCGAAGGCTGACCCAGTTGAAGCCTAGAGATCATATGTGTCGTGTCAAAGCACGACAGAAGTACAATTTCAAGACCAATTTCGTATTGGCACCAAAACAACTTGATTCAATCTATATGTAAAGTGTTTTACGCATGTTTTTCGGTCTTTTGAGCTCATAACATCTTTCACCTATTTTATGCTTTCCTTTCAGGAAGCAGGACATTCTCTTGGTTGAGGTGTTCGGCATGAATCTCTTTTCTAATACTACAATTCGGCATCCTTCCTGCTGAACTCCACCTCAGTATTGTCGAAACATACATGGCAGTTGAAATAGTTCCCGAGGAGGTACAATCCTAAGGCCAGCCATGTTGCCCAACCCAATGCTCGAGGGCTACTGCATTAACAATCCAATGTAGAAAATTTAAGTGCAATATAGTTTTCGAGGAGATTATGATCCTCAGGTTGGTCGGCCGCACCCAACCTGAGTCTCGAGGACTGTGCACACTGCTTTTTGTGTCCCAAAGAATTCTGTCAAGCTAGGAGTTGATCATTAGGATCATTTTGCGAATCTACCTGAGTCTCAAGGGCTACTGGGATCAGCGGTCTTATGTCATCCTTCAAGTGCATCTCGGATTTTAGACCGACACACACCTTTTGGGCTACTGGCTATATATCTCAACAAAGAATAATTTGTACCAATCTAAAATATTCTAAAAAAATCAGCCCGCAGTCGGGGTGGTGTACCACCTCAGAAGCAGTCCACCATAAAGCTCGGATGCCAGTGGCTAGCTCCATAGAGGGCATTTCCAACATTATGCTCGGCTGAATTCATTCACTATTTTAAAGACCAAGGTAGTTTAAGACCCCTCGGATGATGACCATCGTCTAAGCTTGGCTATGAAAGGACGCCTCAGACTTAGTTCGGCGTTGGAGCTCGGACGCAAGAGGATATCTTGAATGCCGAATAGTGTTGGAGCTCGGCTGTGAAAAGACGCCTTAGATTTAGTTTGGCATTAGAGCTTGGACACAAGAGGACACCATCGCATGGCAAACACTTCAAACCCCACATGTGGCGTAATTTTTTTACAAGGAATTGATAAAGGCAATAACTTAAAGGGGCTCCTCGGATGCCCAACATGTAAACTCTTCGGATTCAGCTCGGTGATCATCAAGATCGGACATGGGAAGATTTGTTGAACCAATTTTGAAGACCGACGATCGAAGAGGAAGAATTATTCAGAAGAACCGAGGACCATCCCAACTTGAAGACCGGTTCAGGGGGCTACTGACGGTGTGCTGGACTAGGGGGTACTCACCATGTTGTCTCCCAACCAGTGGGTCAGGCCGAGGACCCCCATGATGATTCACTAATGTGCCACTTCGGGCAGCCCATGCCAAATACAAGGAGGATTCCACAAGACTTGGCGCACAAGACGAGGACTCCACTAAACCTTAGGCCTACCGTGAATATATAAACCGAGGCCAGGCTAGTCAAAGGACAATCTCACATTCATTAGAACAATCTCGTGGTAGGTACATGTACTCTGTACTATCCCCCATATGAGTAAAATCAAAAGCAGGACGTAGGGTTTTACCTCCATGAATAGGGCCCAAACCTAGGTAAAATATGTGTCCGTGTTACCATCGCTCCAAGACGCCTAGCTTAGGACCACTACTAGGAGATATGCCGGATTTCACACCGACACCCACCGTGTCTGTAGGGGGGACCGGCGGTCATGTCACGTATGATTGAATTTACTAACCTACCCCTATCAGCGGTAGTGGAAATCAGGCCGATTAGGATGTGAAGTGTCCAAGGTAGATAGTAATTTCCATATCACAAACAATGGCTTCGGTCAGCCGACAAAAGCGAGTGCGTGTTTTTCCGCTTCATTCAAAATTTGGGAGAATTAGCATTCACATTTACCTTGGGACTTGGAAACTAAATTCAAATCCAATTTGTATTCGACTACGAATATCCATACATCATTCTACATGTTGTTCTTTATTTCTTCAAATCCACAACAAAGATTTATTCAACCTGTATATTGATGTCTACTACACAACCTGGCCATGCTTATTGGTCTTCCCTGCATTCTCGAGCAGAAGGTTATTCTATGGGACAATCCATCGAACAGTCCACCGCTACCTGGCCATGGTTGCACGCTGACTCCGCTAGAGTTACCGACGTTGAGAGGTAGTAGGATTTTGTCCGGTGAGAAAGTCAGTCATGGAGTTTGATGATGTAGTGTATATTCTAAATATAGTACTTAGTTATTCCATCTCGTAAATTCTTCGCTGCCCACCATCTTATATATAGGTCTGGTTTGGTGCCAACGGATATTGGCTTGCAACATTCGATCGGATACCACAATCATTTTGCACAACATCCACAGCAGTGCGGCCATCCCCGTAGACCCCTTTTGCACCATTGGGATCGGCCTTCCGGACTGGATAGGCTTGAATACGTATGATGATGTCACATCCCCAGTTCTGGTAATGCTTAGTGCTTGCATTAGAGTGTTGCATCATGTATACTTTTCCAGAAAACTTGAAATGGGGATGATAGAACCCCCAGCACCCCCTGGAAACAACTAGGGTTTATTAAAATTATTTTCAATGAACCTGAAATGCCCTTCTAAAAAGTCTACCCTTTTTGTTTTGGCTTAGTATCTATGACAAAATGGGTTCACCTTTTTCCAGGACACATAAGGTCATTGGATTAAATCATTACTATTTGCATTTGGGCGTATAAATGCTATAAAATATTCTAAATGCCCAAATAATTCTGAAAATAAGTGTGGGCTGTTGGAAATAATCTAGATAGAGCCCCTGATTATTTTCAGGATTTTTAAAGATGCCTAAGTATTTTTAATAAAGCCACACAGTTACAGAAAATTAGAAAAACAATTAAAGGGACAAGAGAGAGAGAGAAAGGCCAGTGGCCACTTACCTGCACTGGGCCGGCTCACCTGGCCCGTGCCAGTCACCACCCACCTCTACCAGTAGGCAGAGAAGGGACACCGCGACGTGCCCGAGCTCGCCACGCAGCTCCCTGGCCGCCTGCCTCCCTTGGACAGCGCGACGACACCTCGAAGCCACTCCTCGGCGCCACCCTGCCGACACCCTATTCTCCCCCTTGCTCTCTCCCTCGCTCCCTGGACGCCATGGCCGATGCAGCCGCGCCCACGCCGTCGTAAAGCCCGCAGCCATGGCCGTCCACTCATCGCCTCTCCGTGCCCAGAGGCTTCACCGTCGTCCGCTGCTTTGCCTCGACCGAGCCCCAAGCTCTCGCTCGCCCCGGAGACGCTGCACCGAGCCGTCCCAATCCGCCATCGCCGGAGATCCCCCTTGCCGCTGTGACCACTCGAGCTCTTCCCCGACCTCTCTGACCCGCCCGTCGAGACCACTGTGAGCTGCTGCCCATCCTCCCCCTCTTCGTTCCCTCTCTCGTGCACCGTACGCACCACACCGATCTCATAGCACCCGCCGCCGCCTGTGCTCACGGCCATGCAATGGCTCAGCCGTCACGTCCATCTTGCTCACCGCGCCGCTTAGAGCACGTAGGTGCCCCATACGAGCTTTCTCGACCGCCATAGCGTCGACCCCGAGCTCACCCGAGCTCCAGCGACCACCAAGGTCGACGCCGGCGACAACTCCGGCCACCCCAGGCCCAACTGCCACCACCACCCGATGCGGACGTGCGTCTGCATCACGTAGATGCCCTCCGCCGGCCGTTTGGTCGCCGGAGACACAAACCCGAGGCTCGCCACCGCGGCTGGCCTCGCCGGCATCAAGCCGCCGGTGGGTTTGACCCCGCTGACCCGGGGTTGACCTTGTTTGACCCCCCCAGGGTCGCTGAGAAGTGGGCCCAGGGCCCCAACTAATCCTAGTTTAGTTTCTAATTAAGTCTAATTACTCCACTGACATTTTTAGTTAGTAGTAGTTTAACACTAATTAATTTAGACTAGTTAGTTAGTCACTGACGTGTGGACCCCACACGTCAGGTTTGACCTAGACCTGGCTTCGTTGACCTGCTGACGTCACAGTGACGTAGTGCTGACGCAGTTAATTATTATCTGGATTCATTCTTATTCAGGAAATTTCAGAAAATAATGCTAACTTCAAAAATTCATAGAAATTCAACCGTAACTCCAAATGAACTAAATTACATATGAAAAATGATCAGAAAAATCCAATCTATCCATCTGTACCATTTTCATGCATGTTAGAACAACTTTTAGCTGCTGTTTAGCACAAATCATATAAATGGCATTTTAATATCCACATATGGAGTTTGAATTTGAATCTTGGATTCAAATCAACTTCATTTAATCTGGTTGCTAGTTGCATTAGCTCAAACCACAGCATATTGCCATGTCACACTCATGCATCATATAGTTGCATTTCATTGATTGTGTTCTTTCTCTGTTGCCGGTGGTTGTTCCCTCTCGATAGACGTGTTCCGACGATTAGTTCGATGACACTGATGAAGAAACTATATTATCTTCAGAAGTGCTAGGCAAGCAAAACCCCCCTTGTTCATTCCGATACAATCCCACCCTCTCGCTCCTGCTCTATTTTATTGCATTAGGACAACAACGATACAACTGTTACTTGTTGCGGTAGTTGAACCCCTTTATCCTCTGCATGACCTGTCATTGCCACAGTAAATAGATGAAACCCACTAGCATGAGTAGGAATTGTTTGAGCCCTGATGTGCCTACTCATTCATGATTGTTTTTCATGCCTGCTATTGCTTAGAGTTGTGTCAGGTCTGATTCATCGGGGATGAATTGGAATGTGGTGAACATGTCCTACTGTTGAGAGCTAAGTGTGTGAACACGATTTGGTAAAGGTAGCGGTGAGAGGCCATGTAGGAGTACATGGTGGGTTGTCTCATTGCAGCCGTCCTCAGGAACTGAGTTCTGTGTTTGTGATCCATGAACAGCTAATACCACACATTGGGATCCTTAATTGACTCTCTCAACTTATTAATCAACCTGATCTCTGTCTAGGAGTTGCAACTAGTTTCTGGTGTTTGTAGGTAGTGCTAGTAGTCTACCAAGTTGCACCCGGTACAGGTGGGCTTGGGACAGACTAGGTGCAGTGGCACGGTGTACCAAGTGGCACCCGGATGGTGGGCTTGGGAACCCTGCTCACATCGTTTGGGGCCGTGAGCGACACCCTGGCCGGATCTCCTTGCGGATGGAACCCGAATAGGCAATAAACCTGGACGAGAGACTTGTGTGGTTAGTCAGGTCGTGGCCGACTCCCTCGCCAGGCTTCCGTTTGAAGGTTGCCGAGATACACGAGGTGTACATGGCGGTAAGTGGCGAGAGCGTGTGTGAAGAAATACACCCCTGCAGGGTTAATATGATCTATTCGAATAGCCGTGTCCGCGGTAAAGGACATCTGGGTTGCTTGTACAGTTCATAGACAAGTGAAAGTGGATACTCTAAAATGCGCAAGATAAGCGTGAGTGATATGGATGGCGTTCTCGTAGGGAGATGGGAGCGGATCCATAGTGGTGTATTGATATGGTGAATATGTGGACTCACGTGCGCCACCTCAAAAGAGTTACTTGCGTTCGTAGTTTAGGATAGCCACTGAGTCAAAGCTGGCTTGCTGCAGTTAAACCCCACCAACCCTTTGTTGATAATGATGCATATGTAGTTAGTTCTGATGTAAGTCTTGCTGGGTACTTTTGTACTCACGTTTGCCTATTTTATGTTTTTGTAGAGAGACTTCAGTCTCACTAGTAGTTCCGCGTGGACTTCGGCGTTTAGCTTGTTACATCAGCTACGATCTTGTGCCCTCGGCAGGATCTGGTAGATAGTCAGGCTTTTTAGCCTTTTTCAATTATAGATGTCTGTACCCAGACATGTTAAGCTTCCGCTTGTGCTTTGACTTGTATGCTCTGAATGTTGGGTCATGAGACCCATGTTTGTAATATCTCGCTCCTCGGAGCCTATTGAATATAATACTTGAGTTGTAGAGTCATGTTGTGATGCCATGTTGTATTTGCACATATCGAGCATATTGTGTGTATGTTATTGAAATGCTTGGTATGTGTGGGATCTGACTATCTAGTTGTTTATCCTTAGTAACCTCTCTTACCGGGAAATGTCTCCTAGTGCTTCCACTGAGCCATGGTAGCTTGCTACTGCTCCGGAACACTTAGGCTGGCTGGCATGTGTCCTTCTTCATTCCTGTGTCTGTCCCTTCGGGGAAATGTCACGCGATGAATACCGGAGTCCTGTTAGCCCGCTACAGCCCGGTTCACCGATGTCCTGTTAGCCCAGTGCTACAGCCAGGATTCACTCGCTGATGACCGACACGTTCGATGCTGGGGCATGGATGCCTGTCCCTGTAAGTTTGTGCCACTTTGGGTTTACGATTGGCCATGTCAGCCCGGGCTCCTTATCATATGGATGCTAGCGACACTATCATATACGTGTGCCAAAAGGCGCAAACGGTCCCAGGCAAAGGTAAGGCGACACCCGTGGGAATACTGTGCGTGAGGCCGCAAAGTGATATGAGGTGTTACATGCTAGATCGATGTGGCATTGAGTCGGGGTCCTGACAGCTTTGGTATCAGAGCTTGACTTCCTATAGGATTACCAAGCCAAACTGGTCGAAGTTGTGTCTAGAAATGCTTTAGTTATGTAAGGGAATTGATTGTGGGATGGAACGTAAGGCTCTTTTTACTCCTTATACCTCATGGCCTTCTGATCTGAGTCATCCTCTTCTCTTCTAAGGGGATTAAGATCTAGGCCTTCTCATCTATCTATCAGGATGATGTGTTACTAATCCATAGACTTATAGAATTGATAGTTTCAAATCTCAGTTCAGTTTTTACTACTTCTGTATGTTCATAGCTGGTCTCAGAACCTTGATATTGTGATGTTGAGTGGTCATGCCACTATTTTTCAAGATGTCTCAAATCATTTGAGAATTTACAGCCGTTATGCCGTCCGAGTCATCCCAGGTTTCTAAATAGTCTAATGCGTTTGCAAATCCTTTCCGTCCGATCTCGATGTTCCTTTGGACCAGATTAACCACACTAATTGCTGAGTTGAGGTACTTTATTGCCTCGACATATATGTTGGAGTTATCATTATGACCCTAGGTGTCTTAAGAGTACCACCTAGTACCCTAGCCATGCTTTGTGTTCCTAGTGTGATGATTCTGGCCACCATTCTCGAAAGCGTCCCGTGATGCCATTTAGTAGTAGGTATTTTATTCCTGGGTTCTTGAACCCGAGATTCACCCTACTTACCTCATGTTGATAGTGTTGCTAGTTCCTTTAGGATATTAGTAACCTTTGCGATAGTCCTCGAGGTTCGTGGTACATCCTTCTTCCAATTACCATGAACCATTCTTGGCAGGAGTTCTTTTGAACCAAAACATCACAACAAGAGTGCTCTCGGTGAGTTCTCCATTCTATATTATGACTCTGCCAGTTCAACCTTTCTGCATGGGTTATCTGGAAGAAATATGTTGAACTCATTCGACATGCTAGTCCATGCATCCACAACTCAGAAAATCATATGTTCTGTTGGGTTGTCCCTCTTTAGTTGTCTTCTGACTTCGTGTATCAATTGATAGTCAAGAGTATGTGTGCATTCGTTCATTGATGCAATTACTCTTGTGGTCCGTCAAGCCATTCTATCGCGGAATGACTAGGAGAAACAAACTCCAGTACCTCTTCCATATCCGGGATTGGGTCAAAGTAGTTGTATTCCGCAGATCAAAATGCGAATCCAGCTTTTGATTCTGTTCTACCCTGGAGTATTACCCCCTTTATGTCAGGAGTTTCATGAGAATTGCACCAGCTCTTGTGAATTATTGACGCAGTGATACTTCTCACCATCATTTTTCATTTCTCGGTTCCCATGTTGTTGCAACCGGTACGCCGATAGGTGAACTATGATGTGTGAAATCAACAATCCTAGCAACCATGTTGCTTGGTAGTAAATGGACAATAATCTCATTCTTAGCATGTTGGTTATTGAATTATCATTCTAAGAGTGATTGTGCTACCTAGTCCATATTTTCGGTGCACTCTTTGATCAATGAGTTAGGACTGTGTCAATCCTTGCTTATTTGATCATATCGCCTTGCCCTGAAAAGCAAGATTGATCTTGAGCTTAGAAACATACCGGTGGTTCGTGATTTTCGGAATATCTTCTCGGAAGTATCACCAGGTCGTCACCTGACCGCTATGTTGAGTTCGTGATCAAGTTGGTTTATTCCTGTAAACCACCCTTTCTCCAAGAATCCGTGTTGGATACCCCTGACTTGGTTGGTTAAGCTATACATTCAACTTGGAGATTTGGAAGATAAAAGCTTGTCCGATTTAGTTCATTTTAAGGGATATCTTGTATGTGTGTTGAAGAAAGATGGTATGTTCATTGATTGACCCTTGTGATCAGTTAATGGACCTATCATCTTATCCAATCTTTGATTCGAGTATGGGCTATCCTCAAATCAAATCAGAACCAATGATATTCGTAATGTTGTCTTACTCATGGTTGTTTCTTCGAGCATACACCATTATATCTTTTGGGTCTGACCAATGCTATCACCGTGTTCACATGCTGGTGGAAGTCCAGTGATATGGAAATTCCGATGAATTGCTCTTGAGCCCGTCAGTAGCATCTTGTCTTCCCCATGATTCATGTTGAACATCAACCTAGTGTTGAAAACTTTGTAAACATTACCTTCGTGTTCCGCTCATGAGGTATATGTTTGGTGAAAGAAGTGACTTTCTCCAAGTTCACATGCATTAGGTGTAAGTTGCCGCCATGAATTTGAGAAAGGTTTGTTTTGTTTCCCCTGGAATCATCCCAAATCAGTCATGCATACGGGCGAAGTATACTGTGGTTTGGTAGATTAATTACCTCCATTCCATATGTATTCCATAGCACACCAAGCCACTGGCTGATTTGTTCAGGGAAAAGAAGTTTCTTCATAAGAGCTAATCATATGACTTATGCAAGGACTTCGATATCCTTGATGATGGTTCCCAAACAGGACTCGGTAGTGTTTTATTATAAGACTACTACGTGGTCATGCTTGTCTGGGACAGCCTGTTCACATGTACGTAGCAGAACCAGCTCATGTTTTGGGGCGTACTACCATAGTTCATTTCCTGAGAATCTCGCAACATCATCTCGTCTGTTTGTGTTGAAAACTTCCCTTTTCCGGACATGTTGTCTGAAATATCCTGTTACCAACCAGATCTGAATCTCAGGCGGATATGATGGTGGGAACTTCTCCAAGATCTATGATGTAGGTCCCGACAAGGTTGATGTTCTGGCCGACGCACCTAGCCGGAGGATGTATCACTATAGTATCTTGACTGGGCAATTTGTCCATCTTCTCCATGAGGATTTCATGTGGTTTATTCTACAAGTTGTTCCTTAGGGATTCTTGTGCTCTTGGTTTCCCTGATAAGCTATAACCATTCAAACGGTGGAATCACTCTCGTTGAGTTATTCCCCAGTTACCAGGATCATTCCCAGCATTTGCATTTTGTTCCCAGCTTGCACCGCCATTGTGCCATTCTACCTTGGGTCCCATCCATTTCCGATGATAAGCAAAATCATCCATCGCATTGTCTTCAACAAGGTAGTCTACATCATCCATTCGAATCCGGATATGCCATTCCTTTGAGCTCCGCCAAACGATCGATTGTGATTGCCTTAGGCTGGTATAAAGAGTTTCAATGATCTAGATATCAAAAGTAATTCTTTTTGCCATTTAAGGTAATAACTCCACGAGTCACCTCCCCCAAGATGCCCCGTTATTGAATCATGGCAATTATTTCCTCGCCACCTTGACACCATCCACCAGATCTCAAAGCGTGGAATTGTTGCCCACCAAATCAAACCTCGTTGTTTGTTCTTCCATCCCTCTCGATGTGTTTTGTGCCTCAACTCTAGATGTTTCAACATCTCATCCCACGAGTTGATCTTGAGTGCTAGATCTTTGAGGAGATCGTTTCCTCTAGAGTTTCTTTTTGTCGTCATCGTGTTGGATGAAGATCTCGAAAGCAAAGGCGTCAAGATCAATACGAAGCAATGAATCAACATCTTCGAGAAGGGAAGGTGGATCATGAGATCGTGTTATCTTTGTGTCCCCTCTTTCTACTTACCTCACGTCTTGAATCTCGGGACGAGATTCTTGTTTAGTGGGGGTGAGTTGTCACATCCCCAGTTTTGGTAATGCTTAGTGCTTGCATTAGAGTGTTGCATCATGTTTACTTTTCCAGAAAACTTGAAATGGGGATGATAGAACCCCCAGCACCCCCTGGAAACAACTAGGGTTTATTAAAATTATTTTCAATGAACCTGAAATGCCCTTCTAAAAAGTCTACCTTTTTTGTTTTGGGTTAGTATCTCTGACAAAATGGGTTCACCTTTTTCCAGGACACATAAGGTCATTGGATTAAGTCATTACTATTTGCATTTGGGCATATAAATGCTATAAAATATTCTAAATGCCCAAATAATTCTGAAAATAAGCGTGGGCTGTTGGAAATAATCTCGACAGAGCCCCTAATTATTTTCAGGATTTTTAAAGATGCCTAAGTATTTTTAATAAAGCCACACAGTTACAGAAAATTAGAAAAACAATTAAAGTGACAAGAGAGAGAGAGAAAGGCCAGTGGCCACTTACCTGCACTGGGCCGGCCCACCTGACCCGTGCTAGTCACCACCCACCTCTGCCAGTAGGCAGAGGAGAGACACCGCGACGTGCCCGAGCTCGCCACGCAGCTCCCTGGCCGCCTGCCTCGCTTGGACAGCGCGGCGACGCCTCGAAGCCACTCCTCGGCGCCGCCCCGACCCCGCCGACACCCCAGTCTTCCCCCTTGCTCTCTCCCTCGCTCCCTGGATGCCATGGCCGACGCAGCCGCGCCCACGCCGTCGTAAAGCCCGCAACCATGGCCGTCCACTCGTCGCCTCTCCGTGCCCAGAAGCTTCACCGTCGTCCGCTGCTTTGCCTCGACCGAGCCCAGAGCGCTCGCTCGCCCCGGAGACGCTGCACCGAGCCATCCCGATCCGCCATCGCCGGAGATCCCCCTCGCCGCTGTGACCACTGTAGCTCTTCCCCGACCTCTCTGACCCGCCCGTCGAGACCACTGTGAGCTCCTGCCCATCCTCCCCCTCTTCGTTCCCTCTCTCGTGCACCGTACGCACCACACCGAGCTCACCGCACCCGCCGCCGCCTGTGCTCACGGCCGGCGTGACTCTGGCCATGCAATGTCTCAGCCATCACGTCCATCTTGCTCACCGCGCCACTCAGAGCACGTAGGTGCCCCATACGAGCTTCCCCGACCGCCGTAGCGTCGACCCCGAGCTCACCCGAGCTCGGGCAACCGCCAAGGTCGACGCCGCGACAACTCCGGCCACCCCAGACCCAACTGCCACCACCACCCGATGCGGACGTGCGTCTGCATCACGTAGATGCCCTCCGCCGGCCGTTTGGTCGCCGGAGACACAAACCCGAGGCTCGCCACCGCGGCTGGCCTCGTCGGCGTCAAGCCGCCGGTGGGTTTGACCCCGCTGACCTGAGGATGACCTTGTTTGACCCCCCCAGGGTCGCTGACAAGTGGGCCCAGGGCCCCAACTAATCCTAGTTTAGTTTCTAATTAAGTCTAATTACTCCACTCACATTTTTAGTTAGTAGTAGTTTAACACTAATTAATTTAGATTAGTTAGTTAGTCACTGACGTGTGGACCCCACACATCAGGTTTGACCTGGGCCTGGCTTCGTTAACCTGCTGACGTCACAGTGACGTAGTGCTGACGCAGTTAATTATTTTCTGGATTTATTCTTATTCAGGAAATTTCAGAAAATAATGCTAACTTCAAAAATACATAGAAATTCAACCGTAACTCCAAATGAAATAAATTATATATGAAAAATGATCAGAAAAATGCATTCTATCCATCTGTACCATTTTCATGCATGTTAGAAAACTTTTAGCTGCTGTTTAGCACAAATCATATAAATTGCATTTTAATATCCACATATGGAGTTTGAATTTGAATCTTGGATTCAAATCAACTTCATTTAATTTGGTTGCTAGTTGCATTAGCTCAAACCACAGCATATTGCCATGTCACACTCATGCATCATATTGTTGCATTGCATTGATTGTGTTCTTTCTCTGTTGCCGGTGGTTGTTCCCTCTCGATAGACGTGTTCTGACGATGAGTTCGATGACAGTGTTGAAGAAACTATGTTATCTTCAGAAGTGCCAGGCAAGCAAAACCCCCCTTGTTCATTCCGATACAATCCCACTCTGTCGCTCCTGCTCTATTTTATTGCATTAGGACAACAACGATACAACTGTTACTTGCTGCGGTAGTTGAACCCCTTTATCCTCTGCATGACCTGTCATTGCCACAGAAAATAGATGAAACCCACTAGCATGAGTAGGAATTGTTTGAGCCATGATGTTCCTACTCATTCATGCTTGTTTGTCATGCCTGCTATAGCTTAGAGTTGTGTTAGCTCTGATTCATCGGGGATGAATTGGAATGTGGTGAACATGTCCTACTGTTTAGAGCTAAGTGTGTGAACACTATTTGGTAAAGGTAGCGGTGAGAGGCCATGTAGGAGTACATGGTGGGTTGTCTCATTGCAGCCGTCCTCAGGAACTGAGTTCTATGTTTGTGATCCATGAACAGCTACTACCACACATTGGGATCCTTAATTGACTCTCTGGACTTATTAATCAACCTGATCTCTGTCCAGGAGTTGCAACTAGTTTCTGGTTTTTGTAGGTAGTGCTAATAGTCTACCAAGTGGCACCCGGTACAGGTGGGCTTGGGACAGACTAGGTGCAGTGGCACGGTGTACCAAGTGGCACCTGGATGGTGGGCTTGGGAACCCTGCTCACATCGTTTGGGGCCGTGAACAACACCCCGGCCTGATCTCCTTGCGGATGGAACCCGAATAGGCGATAAACCTCGACAAGAGACTTGTGTGGTTAGTCAGGTCGTGGCCGACTCCCTCGCCAGGCTTCCGCTTGTAGGTTGCCGAGATACACGAGGTGTACATGGCGGTAAGTGGCAAGAGCGTGTGTGAAGAAGTACACCCCTGCAGGGTTAATATGATCTATTCGAATAACCATGTCCGCGGTAAAGGACTTCTGGGTTGCCTGTACAGTTCATAGACAAGTGAAAGTGGATACTCTAAAATGCGCAAGATAAGCGTGAGTGCTATGGATGGCGTTCTCGTAGGGAGACGGGAGCGGATCCATAGTTGTGTATTGATATGGTGAATATGTGGACTCGCGTGCGCCACCTCAAAAGAGTTACTTGCAGTGGTAGTTTAGGATAGCCACTGAGTCAAAGCTGGCTTGCAGCAGTTAAACCCCACCAACCCTTTGTTGATAATGATGCATATGTAGTTAGTTCTGATGTAAGTCTTGCTGGGTACATTTGTACTCACGTTTGCCTATTTTATGTTTTTGCAAAGAGACTTCAGTCTCACTAGTAGTTCCGCGTGGACTTCGATGTTTAGCTTGTTACCTCAGCTACGATCTTGTACCCTCGGCAGGATCTGGTAGATAGTCAGGCTTTTTAGCCTTTTTCATTTATAGATGTCTGTACCCAGACATGTTAAGCTTTCGCTTGTGCTTTGACTTGTATGCTCTGAATGTTGGGTCATGAGACCCATGTTTGTAATATCTCGCTCCTCGGAGCCTATTGAATATAATACTTGAGTTGTAGAGTCATGTTGTGATGCCATGTTGTATTTGCACATATCGAGCACATTGTGTTTATGTTATTGAAATGCTTGGTATGTGTGGGATCTGACTATCTAGTTGTTTATCCTTAGTAGCGTCTCTTACCGGGAAATGTCTCCTAGTGCTTCCACTGAGCCATGGTAGCTTCCTACTGCTCCGGAACACTTAGGCTGGCCGGCATGTGTCCTTCTTTGTTCCTGTGTATGTCCCTTCGTGGAAATGTCACGCGATGAATACCGGAGTCCTGTTAGCCCGCTACAGCCCGGTTCACCGGAGTCCTGTTAGCCCAGTGCTACAGCCTGGATTCACTCGCTGATGACCAACACGTTTGATGCTGGGTCATGGATGCCTGTCCCTGTAAGTTTGTGCCACTTTGGGTTTACGACTGGCCATGTCAGCCCGGGCTCCTTATCATATGGATGCTAGCGACACTATCATATACGTGTGCCAAAAGGCGCAAACGGTCCCGGGAAAAGGTAAGCGACACCCGTGGGAATACCGTGCGTGAGGCCGCAAAGTGATCTGAGGTGTTACATGCTAGATCGATGTGGCATTGAGTCGGGGTCCTGACAGATGATGCCTACATGAAATGGAAGAACATAGCAATTGCGGACCCGCCGTCAAAGCACGCAGCTATGATGATTACTATCTCATCGCGGTGTTAGACATATGGATTGCCATCAATACAGAAGGCCATAATAGCAGAGGTTGGCACATGTTGGCCGTGGCAGATTTGTACCCCTACTCGTTCGAATATGCCATGTGTCATGTCGGCCGCATCTTTGCGGTGACAAGCCAAGGGACTTGCTTCATCTAGTTGCCATCCTACGGTACGGGAGATTACAAACGAAATGCACAAACCATCATTTGCTTCCCTAACGGTACTCCATTATTTTGCACGGACCAGTCATCCCCCGATCAAAATAAGATTGCTGATCCTAGATTTGCATTTGCACCCGCAATTCGGTCTAACTTGTAACCTTGTAGCTGACTTTGGCATATTGGGATCAACTATCTTAGTAGTCTTTACCCATGGTACCACTGATGTGCAACATGGTCACACGATCTAGCATGATCCGACCGTCACCATCTACGCAGGTATTCCATTTTCTCATTGTTGTGTGTTAGAGTAGTAGTACTTGTTTGTTCTTTTCTTTTGTTAACTAGGACATGTTTACTAGTACTAGTACTACAATTTAGTATTAGATTTTTTAACTCTCTCGCCTTCTCTTTCATTTTACTAGTAAGGAGTACTTACTAGTACTAGTACTTTTTACCATGGAGGATGTGTATAGCTAGCTAGGACCTTGAAGACATGAACCCACTAGCTCCCACCATTTTTGTTCTTCCATATCTTACTATCTCGTCCATGTAGCCAAGAGTGGCTATATATAATAAGCCGGTTATTTTACTTCCCCTATACTGGAGTAGTACTACTTGCTGCACAATATTACTGACTGCCATATTTGAGCACGCCATTATCATGCATGGACCTTGACCATGTACGTCACCATGTATCCAGATCTGACATGCCATCTATACCAGATGAACGGCGCCAAGTTCGACCCCTGTGATGCTATGTGTGTGCCGAGGAACACTCTTGGATAGTACTCACTTTTCATTGGGGACAGCTACCCCATTGCGAAGCAGATGCCACCTTCCATGCACGACAACGAAGGCATGTCGTTCATGAAGCATGGCTGTGTCTTTAGTGAGCGCCACTGGATGATCGACATGCTGGGACACACTCTCCCTGACTTATGCCGCTTCATCTTGGATGAGTGTCCATCGTTTGGAACCGGACTAGAAAGGTGCGACCATGATTCCCATTTCCCACCGCTATGGATACTGCATTCTATGTAGAACACTTGGGAATGGAACCTGGAGGAGGACATGGAGCCCATCTATAACGTGTAAGTGGAGTATGGTAAATTGTGAATGGTAGTACTATAAATATATGTAGAGTAGTCGTGCACAAATTTATCACATGTAGTGGAGCTGAACTTGTGTGGCATGCTGGCATTTGTCCTTTAGAATTTATTACAAGTAAATGTGTTATGTGTACATGCATCTTGTGTGGCTATTGCACGGGCTCCAACACGCTCTGTGAGGAAAAAAAGGTGTTACAACTTTGGCTACATGTGACATGGCGGCATCATACAGTAGCGATCATTCGCTATAGTTGCAGTACTAGGATGAAAACTCCTATAAACCTCGCGGTTGGCTCTTGGCCTATTCGGGAGATTTAATAGTTCGTACTCCTATGAACCTTGCACTTGTCTCTTCACCTCTTCGGAAGGTCCAACAGTGTCACTACAATATGCTTTTGGCAATCGGACGCCGAATGAACTGTTGCACGTCCACCGCGAGGGCAAGGGCGAGGGCGCTGTAGTCAAAACCCTCTCCTCGTCCTGCAAGCCACCACGTGCGTGGGCAAGGGAGAGGGCGTAGGCATACATAGTAAGCAAGCTTCTCCTCGTCCTTTGAGCCACCACGTGTGGGCGAGGAAGAGGGTGTAGTAAGCAAGCTGCTCCTCATTCTACAAGTTGACATGTAACATCAAATAATTAGTAGTCCATACTGGGCCCTTTCTGGTTAATATGGCTTAATTTGGAACAAGATAAATAAAGTGGCGGTCAACGTATGTAACAATACGGTCACTGGCCTTCATAGTACTACCCTCATTACAGTCACTGTCGGATTTCGGGATCCGGCAACCCGTGAGAGGTTCGAACACAGGGGTGCGTGCGGAGATCTGAACCTGCCAGCCTGCCTGCTCACGATCCTCCCTAGCCTAGCGCGAAGAGCTCACAGAGACACAAAGACACAGACATTTATACTAGTTTGGGCCACCGTTGTGGTGTAATACCCTACTCTAGTGTGGTGTGGTGGATTGCCTCGAGGGGCTATGGATGAACTAGTACAGGGACGAACAAGCCTCAGGAGGTGAGGTGTTCTTCAGCTGGTGTGTTGCTTTTGAGGGAATCGATCCCCCTCTATGGTGGTAGCTAAGCCCTATATATAGTGCCCTGGTCCTCCTCCCAAATATGAGCTGGAAGGGATTCCACAACAGCGAGATTTGAAAGGGGACAAGCAGTACAGTCTATCCCAACAAAAGTAGTCTTCGCCTGCGAAAAGCCTATGGCCGTGACGCTGCGGTGGGCTCGGTGATGACCTCCGTCCTGCCGTCCTAGCGGTGTTGGTCTTGTTGCACCAGAATGGAAAATCTTTGGCTTATTCCTCGGGACTCCGCGCCTGTGGCGTGCCTTCCATGCACCGAAGAGGAAACCTGTGCCTTCCGTGTCTATCCTGACAAAAGTAGTCTTCGCCTGCAAAAAGCCTCTAGTCATGACACTGCGGTGGGCACGGTGATGACCTCCATCCTGCCGTCTTGGCGGTCTTGGTCTTGTTGCACCAGAATTGAAACCTTTGGCTGATTCCTCGGGTCTCCGCGCATGTGTCTTGCCTTCCTTGCATAGAAGAGGAAAGTTGTGCTCTGCGCCCACCTGGCGCCCGCATGGCCTTGGTCGTCATGGCTCACGTCAGCTGAACCTCATGAGGTATCTGCATAGATCTCTCCGCCCCTCAGGAGCCCTCCTGAGGAGGCCAACTCCTTTGGGGGTCTCGGCGTCGTCCGCCTCGCGAGGCTTGGCCCCTCGCGAGGGTCTTGATGTGTTGTTGTTGAAGCTAGGCCGTGCCAGGCCGTTGATGGAGCCAGGTGGTGGGCCGCAGGAAGGCAGGACTGGATACCCCCAAGTCCAGGATGCCGACAGTAGCCCCCGGGCCCAACGCGCGCTCGGGCTTGGCCTCCAGGCGAAGCCAAGGGGCAAGTGCGGAGCGCCGCGGTCCCTAACCGCCTGCAGCCTTTATGACGCATGGCGATTGACTGGATGTGGGAGACTCCATTTCCCCATGTTGCCTCGGCAACTTCTCGACTTGACAACTACATCCTGCATGCAGAAAGGATCTTCATTACTAGAAATCATGGGAGGTCGACGATTTACCTTCTCCCGGCTATAAACGTGCGCGTGGGAAGAGCCCCTGCCCATTTCTCTTTCGTCTTGCTCCCACTTGCTTCTTTCTTCTCCGTCTTGCTCCCATGGCGCCGATCAGGAGGTTCTCTGCGGTGGAGAAATGGAAGGCCCCTAGGGAGGAGCCGGATCCTCTCCAACTGAAGAAGCGACTCCACCTCCATGATGATGCTGGCATGAGACAAGAGGTGTTCAGGCCTTGGCAGTCGAGGCCTCCGCCTGGCTTCCCCCTCCCCTTGTATGCCCGGGCGCAAGGTGAAAGAGTGCGACACCGAGCGACGCCTCACGAGGATGACAGGATCGCCATTGCCCTGTCGGCCGCGCCATGGACCCATGCTGAGGATAGCTCACGCGAGTTCGTGGTGTGGGCGGCGATGCCTCCCGATACCTGGATCCGGTTCCCACGGTTCTTCGCCAGCGAACTGCCTTTGAGGGGACCGGTGGAGCTGTGGCTGCGGCACGCGGGGTGCAGCAGCCTGGCCACCGGGGCTGAGCTCGAGGTGGTGCCATCCAGAGACGTCTTCATGACGCGAGGATGGGGCGAGGTCTCCCGGGCTTGCCGAGCGGAGGCAGCCCTGGCGATCCACTTCGAGTACGATGGCGCGGGCATCTTGTTCTTCAAGGTCTTCAATGAGCGGGGCAAACGGCTGGATTGCTGCTCCGGAGGAGACAGCTCAAGGGATGCCGTGATGGGTGCTGGATATGCCGCCGCCCCCTTCAGCGCTTCATCCAGCAGCAGCGACGGCTCCTGGGAATCCAACGACTCTCCTGAGCCCAGCGATTCTCCAAAGTCAAGCGATGACAGGTACGTGCTACCGAGCTCGCGCCGAGGCCGAAGTGCTGCTGTGGCTGCCGCCAGGCATTGTCGGCGACGCTGTGAGGCTCCGTAGTTGCTGCTCCTGCACGAGATGTAATCAGTAGTATCATTGTTCCTTTCGACTTGGTAATGGATGTGCATATTCCAATCTGGCTAAGTTCCTCCCTTTTCTCTTCCCTAGAAAGCGTGGCACTCTATGCAGGCAGTCCGCTGGCAGGCTTCAGCCGATGCTAGTATGCCAAGTCGCGATGCCGTGGTCAAGGCTGGGAGGTGAGCGGCCCAAGGTCCGGTAAGAGCTCATGAGACGCGATGCTCATGAGGTACCCCTTGGCGTGCAAGCAACTGTAGAGGAAACTAGAAAGGAGATCTGAACCGCCCAAGTGGAACTGCGGTGCGAGGCGTGTGGGGCGAAACTAGTGCCGTAGTGAGTCCAGACTTATCTTTCATTGTCTGAGCCCAGTGGGGAGGCAATGCTCATCGTTGCACCTGTGGTGCCATCAGGCGTAGCCCATGCGGGCCATCCTCCTACCTCGCTTTCCAAGGTGCTCTATTTCCTCAGGACCCGGCCCTCGAGCGAGCTCAGCCGCCGCTGGTATGCCAGGTCGCCATGCCATGGTCAAGGCCAGGGTGTGAGGGCTGGAGAGCCGGTAGGAGCTTCCAAGATGCGATGCTTGGGAGGCCCCCCTTTTAAAGTGCAAGCGACTCGCGAGGCCTGACGGCGGTTGTCCGGGCCGACCCTTGACTCATTGTAGAGTGATCCTGCAAGTTAGATGACAAAGGAGGCCGAGGGCTTCAGGCGTGAGGCGGAGGCACCGAGGACCCTGCGAGGTGGTGTGCGCGAAGCGGGCCGCGAACCAGAGCTCGATCCCCGGGTTTATTAGCGTTGCAGGGACGGACCCGAGCACAAGCGCCGTGCCGATGTGTGTGTGTCGTGTAGACATGGCGTTAGTCACACGTATCAAGGTCATGAGGCGGAGGTCACGAGGTGACAATCATAGATAAATTCATGGAAACGATTAGATAGTTATGGTGAATGCAAACAATACATGCCCTAGGGACGGACCCACACGGCTTGGGGATGATGCTGCCTGAGGGGCGCCCCAAACTGAACGAACTAGGGAGATGTCACTTGATACCGTTGCTGAAGAGTTGTTGAATTATCCAAAAAGCGCGTGCTGCTGAAGCCGTTCCTCATGAGCCGCTCCGGTGCCGGGCCTCGGGAGGCTCGGAGGGACCAGAACGCTCCTGAGTGTGCTCCTCCATCTCCACTAGGATATCCTGGTGTCTGGCTTTGAAGGCCGCCTTAGCGTCACTCATGCAGCACTGGAACTCCTCAGGCGCGCCCACCAAGCCGAAAGGCATGCAGACGTAGCTGTGAGGCGGTGCCTCGCATCGGCCGACATGAGACGGCCACATGAGCTGCCGAGACGTGGCCCTGTTGAGCCCAGGGATGTCGATGCACACACGGAACTCTTTACCCTCACTAGGGCAGCGAGCTCCACCTCGCGGTAGGTGATTATCGCCTTGCAGAACCCTTCCTTCCTGAATCTCCTGAATGCCTGGTGCCTCACACCTGGTACCTTCTCCAGGGAAGCGTGCTCCGAAGAGAGCCTCCACATGGTGCCCGAGCGCCGCTCTCGCGACATTGGCCAGGTATGAGGCCCTCCATAGGAGAGCCCCCGAGCCCATCCTGAGAGGGGCGCTGGGCGCGCCTCCCTATGCGATGGGTGAAGGTGCCGCGTCCGGAGACGCGAGGCTCAACGCTGCATCCTCAAGTGATGCTTCCTCGCGAGACCCCTGGCTCAGCTGCAGCTTCTTTGTCTTGGGGCGACCTCAGGAGGGAGGGCGCCATCGTCATCTTCTGGGTTCTCTACTACTACAGCCTGGAAAGCGCGCTCGAGGGAGCACACCGCATCCTTCTCCTGACAGGAGATCGTGATGACGCCGCCACTTCCTGACATCCTGAGGATGTTGTAGCCGTGGTGCGTGGCCGCCATGAACTTGGCTAGTGCTGGGTACCCAAGGATGGCATTGTAGGGCAAGCGGAAGTCGGCAACATCGATGTCGATGAGCTTGGTGCGGTAGTTGTTGCGCTCGCCGAAGGTGACCGGGAGGCGAACCTGCCTGATTGGGTGTGTCGATCTATCGGTCACTCCTGAGAATGGCTTAGTGGGGTACAACTGGTAGTATGGCACTTGGATTCTGTCGAATGTCTGAATAGAGAGAACATTGAGCCCTACTCCGCCATCAATGAGAGTCTTGGTGACGGTTATGTTGCTAATGACGGGGGAGCAGAGCATGGGGAGTGCGCCAGCGGTGGCGGCGCACTTGAGCCGGTCTGAGGAGTCAAAGGTGATGGCACACTTGGACCACTTGAGAGGGCGAGTTACCTCAAGCTTGGGGAGCGCCGCGTTGACCTCGCGTGCAAACTGCTTGAAGACACGGTGAGAAGATGGGGCTTGCAAGCCACCCAGGATGCAGGCGATGGCTCGTGGCTCCTGGAAGCCCCCAGCCCCCTCATCTTGGTGGTGATCTTTGTTCCTTCTTGGCGGTGGAGGCAGAGGAGGCAAGGCCGCATTGCCCTCCAGTTGCCCTCGCGCCACTCCTGACGGCGGTCATGTCCGTCACAGCGACCTCCGCCTTGGCCGCCTCCATAACCGTAGCCCCGATCACTGCGCTCGGGGCGTCGACCGAGGTGCCCATCACAGAGAGCCCTGAGCTCCTGGCAGTCGCTGGTGTTGTGGCTGTAGACGTTGTGGAAGGCGCAGAACAGCCGCTTGCCCTTGGATGACTGAGGGTGGTCACAGCCGTGCTTGTTCTCTGGTTCCGCCGCAAGCACGGCTGGCTCCTTGCGCTTTGTGTCCTTGGTTTCGGCCTTCTAGTCTTCTGGATCGGCATCAGGGAGCGGGAGGAGGGAGAGGCGTCCCTCCTCAGCCCTCGCGCATTTGTTCGCCATGTTGAACATCCCGAGAGCAATGCAGAGGTCCTCGTGGATGCCGAGCTCTTCCTTCATCTTGACATCACGGATGCCATCAGTGAACGCAGAAATGATGGCCTCGTCCGACACCTTGGGGATCTTCAGGCGGACGTAGTTGAAGCGCTAGATATATTTATGCAGGGTCTCTCCGGGTTGCTGCTTGACACGGCGCAAATCGCCCGCAGCTGGCGGACGGTCGCGAGTGCCCTGGAAGTTGGCGATGAAGCGGCTGCGCATCTCCTCCCTGGAAGAAACCGACCCCTCGGTCTGGTTGAAGAGCCAAGAACGCACGCCATCCTTGAGGGCCATTGGGACCAGTTTTCCATGATCTTCTCGTGGCCGTTGGCCGCCTCGATGCTCAGCTTGTAGAGATGTAGGAACTCAGTGGGGTCTGCGGTGCCGTCGAAGCGTGGGGGCAGGTCAGGCTTGAATGTGCTCAGCCAGACGATGTTGCGGAGCCCTGCAGTGAATGCTCGCATCTTGTCGTGGCCACCAGAGGTCGTCGATGTGGAACGTAGTCTTGGTGCACGCGTACCGCCACCTCGTGTGGCGGCTCATGAGGCTAGTGCTGGGGTGTTGGAAGCACGTGCGCTTCTGCTTGGGGGCGCTGAACCACCTGGCAGCTCACATCGTCCCGAGCTGGCGGCAGGTGCTGCGGGTCGCGCGGTGGAGCCAGACGCCTTGGCTTGATGATGGCGCCCCGAGCTAGAGGCGGAGGAGGGGCCCCGTACGTGACGTTGCCCGCTGTAGGTGGTTGCTGAGGCAGTGAGCGAGCCGGCCCGTCAGAGCCCCCGTGCGCGACACTGATGAGTTCGGTGATGCGCTCGAGCAACTCCTTGTAGAGGTCACCCATGGGACGGTAGCGAAGGAGCTCCCACGCCGTGAGCAGAGCGGCCTGCGAGTCCACCTGGCCGCAGCGCGCGCAGGATGACGATGCTGCTGGGGTGAGCGACGGAGTAGCGGTGCGGCCATCACGGCGTACCGATGGGTGCAGCGACAAAGCTTACTGCTCGTGGTCGACAGGGCCTATGGCGGCGTTGGCCACCGGAGAAGGAGCGCGGCGGGCGCAACCATCACCCGCCGGAGCCGTCTGAGTGATGCAAGCGGCGACCACAGCCCGACGCTCAGCGCGAGCCCTGCACACGTCGGCCATGGAGATGTCAGAGCAGAGATGGGCCGAACGATGGAGGAGAGGATCCGACGCATCCGTACCTGGCACGCCAAATGTCGGATTTCAGGATCCGGCAACCAGTGAGAGGTTCGAACACAGGGGTGCGTGCGGAGATCTCAACCTGCCAGCCTGCCTGCTCACGATCCTCCCTAGCCTAGCGCGAAGAGCTCACAGAGACACAAAGACACAGACATTTATACTAGTTCGGGCCACCGTTGTGGTGTAATACCCTACTCTAGTGTGGCGTGGTGGATTGCCTCGAGGGGCTATGGATGAACTAGTACAGGGACGAACAAGCCTCAGGAGGTGAGGTGTTCTTCAGCTGGTGTGTTGCTTTTGAGGGAATCGATCCCCCTCTATGGTGGTAGCTAAGCCCTATATATAGTGCCCTGGTCCTCCTCCCAAATATGAGCTGGAAGGGATTCCACAACGGCGAGATTTGAAAGGGGACAAGCAGTACAGTCTATCCCAACAAAAGTAGTCTTCGCCTGCGAAAAGCCTATGGCCGTGACGCTGCGGTGGGCTCGGTGATGACCTCCGTCCTGCCGTCCTAGCGGTGTTGGTCTTGTTGCACCAGAATGGAAAATCTTTGGCTTATTCCTCGGGACTCCGCGCCTGTGGCGTGCCTTCCATGCACCAAAGAGGAAACCTGTGCTCTGCGCCCGCCTGGCGCCCGCCTAGCCTTGGTCGTCATGGCTCACGTTAGTTGAACCTCATGAGGTATCTTCATAGATCTCTCCTCCCCTCAGGAGCCCTCCTGAGGAGGCCAACTCCTTCGGGGGTCTCGACGTGGTCCGCCTCGCGAGGCTTGGCCCCTCGCGAGGGTCTTGATGTGTTGTTGTTGAAGCTAGGCCGTGTCAGGCCATTGATGGGGCCACGTGGTGGGCCGCAGGCAGGCAAGACTAGATACCCCCAAGTCCAGGATGCCGATAGTCACTATATAGTTTTGCGGTGATTATATGGTCACTAGCTCGCCGTAGAGCACCGTATTGCACCCTGCTGACCGGCCACATAGTGGACGTGGCACTTTGTTGACTGGCTAATTGCCACCTGGTTTGTGGGTCTCACATGCCAGCTGGTAGAGCAAACAAATCAGTTAAACAAAAGTTTACACAGGTGCAATAGGAGTCCAACCCTTGCGCGCAAACCGCTTTGGCTGTGTATGTGAGTGCTTGCACGTGTACTCCCTCTGTCCGTGAAAAACTGTACATCAAGCATTAGAAATTTTTGCAACAAAGAGTGTACATCTACACTTCCAATGCACTTAGCCTTTACTCTAATTAGTATTGATTGACAAATGCAGCAACTCGTGCTCTAGCTATAGACTGTGTGTCTATCCTTAATTACAGCATGCAACAACCTTCATTTAATCTTCTTCTCTCAATTGTCTCATGCACACATAAGTCTGCTACTTTTGGGCATTAATTATGCCATGAAGTTCCCGTTGCTCTTGGTCAATGTGTAAATCTCTATATGTACAGTCTTTCACGGATGAAAAGAGTAGGTTGAGCACTTGAGCTTGAGTGTGTGTGTTGCGTCATGTGCTGTGTGCCGCATGGATGTGCGAGTGTTGCGTGTGTGCGTGTGTACGTGTGTGTGTTGCATTCATTCATGAGCCTTCTCCTCCCTTCCATTGACATGTTCATATTTCAAGCTTCATTAAAACATTTCATGCAAGAATTAAGAGAAAACTCAGCAAGGCGTGTACAAGTTCTGGTCTTTTGTTCTTCACACACGCATCCATTTAATACGTTTGTAAACACAATTTTCTTGAGGAAAACGAGCCCATTATTGAGTACTTTTGGAAAAAAAAAATCTTCGGGCACTCATCATTTACTACTACCTTGGTTGATGATTTTTTATTGACCTGTATATAAACCTCCATCCTGGTTTATTGGTCCCCTTCATATTTAGTGTAAAATTTTGATCGTAAATTTAACTAACAAAGTGTCGATGCATGTCATTAAAAACTATACCATTAAAAACTATGTTCAAATACAAATCCAGTGATATGATTTTTGGTGACATGCATTAACATTTTATTAGTTAAATAGATGGCAAAGTTTGACCCAAGATACTGGTAGTACTCCTACATTATTGGCGTCGGGTGCCTTGGCCAATGTTTCTTGTTGTTGGACATGATGAAAGTAGAGGCATAGGATACTATAGATAAGAAGTCTTGACGATCCATTATTACCCATGTTGGTCAGAGAGAACTATTCAACTAGTCTTCACAGTGAAGTGACAATACACATTGCAGCAAATGGGACACTTAATTAATAAGCTAAGCCAGCGTGTTGGTGTTACTAAATCAGCCTTACCCTCTAATGCCTTCATGTTTGCCACTGGAGCACGCTTCCGCAAATATGCCTACGCACCTCTCTCTTCCATTAACTGACATATGGGCCCTCTTGAGGTAGACCCATATGTCATCGGCTTAACTATTTACACTTCGAAGGATGGTATACCCTGGTAGTAGTACTAGTAGAATTGAGATATAATGCACTTTCTTGCCCGTCTTTCCCTCTTGTTCCTCCTCTATTCTTCTTTCTCCTCTCTTCTCCATTGTAGGATGCACACCATTTCCCCTCGCTCACTGCTCGCCTGCCCACACCATCTTCCTCGATAGCTCGCGCGTACCATATCCCTCCGCTCACTGCTCGGCCACACACGCCATCTTCTTCGCTTGCCCGACCAAATCCACTTTTCCGCTCGCTTGTAGGCACCGAAAACCCAATCACTCAGCGACTTAGAAACCCTATGGAAGAACCGACTGACACGCAGAGCCCCTATTGGAATTCCCTCCCCGATGTTCTCTGGGAGCAAATCTGCAATCGTATGGACCTGCTCAGTATCGTGCGTCTGGCTGCATGCTCGGTGTCTACGTACCGTGTACTCATCCACAACTGGCCGGCCCTTTTCAAGACAACCTGCTTGCTGATGCCCGATCCTCGCAGGTGGCCCAAACACCAACTTTACGATCCTACGGAGGTTGTCGTCGTGCCCCTCGACATGCTACCACTACCCGCCCACCTGTGCTTCATGCGCGGACACTACTGGGCAGGCATGAAGGGCAACTGGATCATCCTCATCCACCAATCCAGTAGTCCGTGGATTCTCGTAGATATCTACACCCAGCAAGATATCACCCTTACATCATTGGATACTGCCGGCATTGAGCCTCATGGCTCGCCGGACACTCCTGCCAACTACGCACGAGAAGCGTCGAGCTTTTGGTACGACCTCCGTTTGCTGAAGGTTGTAATCTATGAAGTGCCCACACCATCAGAAGACTACATGGATTACAGCCTCATTGCCTTGTTGAACACGAGATTAGTCTATCTGGAATATTTTCACCATACATGGTTATGGATAATCATCAATCCTGTTGACCCTCCATTGCTGTCTGATGTTATAGTCCACGACGGCATCATTTACGTGGTTGACACACAGATTAGCTGCATATAGTGGTGGAATCTATTGTCATGTAATTGTTCTATCTCATCTCATCCTTACCTTATGAATACGACCGCCAGTTGATTGTTAGAAATTTAGAATAGATAGTGTGTCTGTAACCACATTATTGTTATATGTTCTGTTCATTTCCTAGATTTTCATGACCACACATGTTATTGTTAGAGCTAATATGAGAACAATTGTCACCTCATGATCGTTAGAATAGATATTATGAGTATAACCTCATGATTTCTGTATGTTACTCTCATTTCCAAGATTTTTATATCCATGCATGCTATTGTTAGAGTTGATATGAGAACAGTAGTAACTGCTATGGTAGAATATGAGTTGGCCCTGGCATAGTTATTTTCCTCTCATTTTTATATGATGTTTGAACCATGACATATTGCTAGAATATAAAACCATTGGCTTATTTTTTTAAACTTGGGGTATGATTATGACCACGGCACTGCAATTCTCTGGCTATGATCTGTGTCACTGTTATAATAATCTTAATTCCGCACATACTCTGAACATGGTTGTATATGTTTATACTTTTCGTCTCCAATTTGAGTTGTTGAAGCAAACGCAAATGAGCTAGCCTTCATATATCTAGGACCTGGAAATATACAAGTCAATGGATGGTGGTTTATTACTCATTCAACTAATGATGGTCATTTGATGCTCATTCACACGTACCAAATTAACCAAACCATTTCATCAAACCACATGCAGTACAATGCCTGGGGTGTTCGTGACTGTGATGGCTATGGCTACTTCGTGTTCGAGAAAGATCCCAACTCGGTTGGGCTAGGCATATTCAACTAGAGGCAAGTTTACAACCTCGGCAACCACTCCATGTTCCTCGAACTCATCTATACGATCTTCCAACCAATCATCAATCATATCATCGATGATGATTACTGTGCTATGCATCTTCCATTCGCCAGGGGAATTGTGTTTACACGTCATACCATGGGTTTCATGAATCACCATCCAGAGATTCGTCGACACAGCTTGTTGCCAGATGATCTTCGGTGTGTGAAAGGCATCAAGCTTCCAAGTGATGAATGGCTTTTGCAAGACCGACATCCGGTGATGTGGTTCATGCCAACAACAAATATGCACAACTTTATTTGTAGTGATATCTAGACTGAGCCATGTATCCAGCTGTTGTAGCATGACCCTATTTTGTTGGATATTATGTACTGTAGTTCGTTTGAAGGATAGATACCTTTCTGGGATCAAGTGCATCCTAACTCACCTGCGTAGCATGTACTGATAATGATGACGGAGATGTTGTGCAGAAGCCATGTATATCAATTAGGCTTGACGTGCGTACTTTTTGGTGAAAGTGTTGTCCAATGGGAATTATAGTTTGTATAACTCATGATGCCTACAAAGTCTGTGGCACAGCCTTGTAACTTCGTTACTCCATTTCTAAATTTGTACTAGTACTAGTAGTCATGTATACTGTATATTGCACTACTCATACTACTACCTCCCTCCTGGTTTATTGGTCCCCTTCATAATTTGTTTCAAATTTTGACCATAAATTTAACTAACTAAATGTTAATGCATGGCACAAAAAATTATATTGTTGGACCCATATTTTAACATAGTTTCCAATGGTATAATTTTCCGTGACATGCATTGACATTTTGTTAGTTAAACCTATGGTTAAAATGTGACACTAAATACGAATAGTAAGTAGTAAAGTAGTACTAGTATACGTCGATCAAATAATTCATCATGTCCTCACATTGAATTGACGTGACAACACGCTGCGCATGAGGTGACACAAGAGTCCCGGCGGTGTGTTCGGTTCACCAAAGTGAGCCTCACCCCTCTCGTAGTACAACAACACTCTCCCATTCTCTACAAAATCACTCTCCATTCTCTCCTTGTCTCCCCACCTCCCAGCCGCCGCCATGTTCCGATCCATTTGGTACAATGAGCGATGAGCTATTAGAGTTGCTATATTTCATTCCAAATAGTCAAAAGGAAGACGCTAAAAAAATTGATCTCAACAAGGATGCTCTTCAAGATAGCCGGATTAAGGAACGAACTAGAGAGGCCTCTCCTGTGAGTATTCATCCCGTTGCCCTGTATGATGATTTCGATCTTTATGGGGGTTTTCAAGTCTTCAGAGTCTGCATGTAGTAATGAAGTTGAGAGCCCAGTTTGTTGAGGTATTGTGGACTTCAGATTCAGAGTACCACTTATCTGTCGAAATCTTTCATCATTTACTTAAAATAGTTGATTGATCGTACATGGAGTACCAATTAACTCGAATTAACCGATGCAAGTCTAGGAAGGATTGGCCGGTGCTACCGGCTGGCGTCAAGTTTGATCTCAAGGAGCAAGAGTTGATCGAGCACCTTGAGGCCAAAGTGAGTGGTGACAACGCGAGATCTCACCCTCTCATCGATTTATTCATACGAAGCATCAATAGCGAGCAGAGCATATTCTACACCCATCCTAAGGAACTTCCAAGTGAGGCATCAATTGACCGTCTACTTGCACAAACATATTCCTTTGTTTATACCTCTATTTTTCTTTTTAGACGCAGACCTAGTGAAGCAATTACAATTTGACAGTTATTGAAAAGTGAAGCAAGTGACTGCAACATGCCAATGATGTTATGAAAATGCTAACTATGTACCCTAAAACTTGTATTCGCCAATACTGTCGGTATCACACTGAGTGGCCTAAGCAAGCATTTCTACCAGTGCAACTCTAGGGCGTTCAAAAGGAGAACACGGACGCATCGCGAGATACAGTTGGAGTGTGGCATGCACACGATGTGGCACAAGACCAACAACACCTTGTCGATGATGGTCAATAGCCGGCATACGGTCAACAAAAAGGTTCTGGTGCTGCACACCAACAAGAACTTCGACCAGCAGAGGACCAACTGGGTGATGCACCAGTTACACCTCGGGGACCTGGAGCAAGAGAAGTAGTGGTAGCTGGTCATCTACATGATTTTCTACCAGACAAACACTAGGGCCATGACTAAAAAGATTATAAGTTAGTTTGGTATTGGTACTTACACTACATGGTCATCTGCAAGTTGGTATTGTTGTTAAGGATATTTCGGTATGAACTTGGCATTTGATTCCAACCATCATGTCGAGGGTCGACGTGGATATAAAGCTGAATCATTTGTTTTGAAATGAATTTTTAGGCACCTGATTTTTATTTGATGGGTAGCATAAGCACCTGCCGTTCGAATTCCCAGTTCTCCAATTTTTTTACATCTTCAAAGTACCCACGAGATCCATCCGGTTTCACATGCTGATAGTTGGACGCAGCACGCCGGAACTAGGTTGTGGCATGCCAAGCCCAGTGTCGCGACCTCGATCACGTGAAGCGCCTCCCATGGACTAAAAAAGGCCTAGTCGGTTATTATTAGTTGAAATATGTAAAATATTCCATAATAAAATGAAATATGTAAAATGCAATGAATTTAGTCTGGTTTCACTGAAAACCATCCAATTTGCATGAAATTCGTCCGTGGAACTAGAAGACGGCTGTCCATACAAAGCCTAACCATACGAAACCAGCAGGTCCATGGCCGTACAGAAGATAGTGCATGCACTTATTATCACGATGGAAAAATAATGCTGACGTCTGAGACACCCATGAAATTTTCAACGTAGTCAATAAACAAGAGAATTATGCAAGTACAGACTGATGACTGGGATCTAGCAGGTATATTTTTTTTAGGTCGAGCAAGCTTCAACTGGGCTGTAGACTACACAGGCTTGTTTTTGTTTTAACATGCCCAACCCATGAAGACAATGGGGCACAAAGATTCAGCAGGTATCAACTGGCCTCTGGCCCGCCAGCCTTAGTTAAATTTTCTCTTAGCACATCTGCAGGAAGTTTTTTTACTGAAGAAAACACATAGGCCAGTTCTATTTTCCTCTTGAAACGCCGTGCCCTACTTCCATTTTCTAATCTCTACGTATAGTTTTACTAGTTCATATACATGTATTATTATATTGAAAATACCTAAAGTTCCCTTTCAATCTTGACATCCTTATTTTTTTTGTTTTCCCTCCCGGCACTGATTTTTTTACCACCGGTTTGCCATAAACTAACGCAATTGTCCCACATCTTATTGGCTTACAAAAATATAACTATATTTTATTTGGCAAATCAATACGTTCTTAAAAATTAAATGTTTATCATTTCTGGATTAAAATAGTTCAGACTCCACCAAAATATGCAAAATTAGGTTGAACGTTTTGACCATGGTCCTGGGCAAAAAAATGGGTTGTAATAAATTGCTTAAGAAATAGAAAATGGACCGCAAATTTTAAAAAATAGCAAATGGGTTCTATGTTGTCTGCCATAGATTTGGAGGCTGACTTGTGAGCCTACTAAGTTCATGCGTACGCAAGGTTTCTCAAAAAAAGAAACTTAGTCAACAATCGAGAATCGACTCTACCAGCGTCAAACCGTTAGATGTCAATCCAACGACAATCATGCATCTTCAGTCTCTGATCTTCCAGCTCCAGCCGCCCAAACCAGCATCAACGGAACCGCCTGCTCCCACCTCTCGTGGCCGGCTGTGCTGCCGAACAGTCCTCACAGCCCCACCCTACTCGCATCCCTGGCCTGGTCATCGCTCTACTCACCAACATCTCCTGTTATTCTCCAGCGACGGCAGCCTTGCACTGCAGCCGAACCAGTAAATCCTCGTACCCACTCCGCGTGGGAAACAACTTCCGAGTGTTCCTTCATACCAGGTCATTCCCTAACTCGGCCTTGCCACCGTCCACCGCCTTGGTGCTCTCGGCATGGCGTGGTCAATGAATGACATCCATCGGAAGAGGATTGTACATGGAGAGGCTAGCAGCTGGGTCCGTGGCCGCACATAGGGAAGTGCCTCCTTTTTTTGCAAGTAAGAAGTGCCTCCTTATTACGTGCAAAATAATGATTCCTCCACCTGATAGCGGGACTGACCAGAAGGGCCTCTATATTTCGCTGAAAAAACACCACCCCCCGACTGATAGCTCAGACCCACCAGCTATATCTTCGCACGCAAGGAAGTGCCTCCTTATTATGCATAAATAAATGAATACCCCCGCTGCTAGGTGGGACCGACCATATTTGGTGGTTGACTTGTGGGCCTACTAAGTTGACGCCGACGCATGGCTTTATCAACTTAGTTAATATAAATGATTATAGCTGCGGTGATCATACGAAGTCCTTCCAACGGTCATCGTGCTTCTCCAACCTTTGGTCTTCTTGCTCTAGCCTCCCAAACTAGTACTGGTCGTGCCGCCTGCTCCTGCCTCCGTGGCAGGATGCGCTGCTGCGCAAGCCTCACCGGCCTCTCCTACTCCAACTGCTGGTCAGGCCATCCCTTTACTCACCCACAACCCCTGTTATTCTATGGCGATGGCAGCTCACATCGCAGTTGAACCAGTCAACCATCGTATTCCCCTCCGTGTGGGCATCCACTGTCGTGTCTTCCCCAACTCTGTGTCGTCCCCAACCTAGGCCTCGCTGTCGTCCACTACCTTGGTGCTCTCGGCGTGGCCTGGTTAAGGTGGTAAAGGAACGACTTCCATCGGAAGAGGACTATACGTGGATAGGTTGACAACTAGGTCCACGCACTACTAGGGAAAACCTTATACACAGAAATTTAGCAACACCGCGGGTCAAAAAAGCGCGCTAGTGCTATATAGCAGTAGCGATTGAAGAAAAACCGCGCTACAGGTACAACCTTAGTAGTAGCGCGTGTTGTTGCAAAAGCGCTACTAGTAATATTCCCATTGGCAGAATGATAGGCTACGCATAGCAGTAGCGGGCTTCGAAGAAACGCGCTACCGCTAGGGCATAATTAGCAGCGTGTTTCCTAAGAAGAGCGCTACTACTAACGGAAATAAAATAAGATGAAAAACCAATAGAAAAGTAAATGAAAATGAAAGAAATAGAAAAAGGAGAAAGGAAAAAATAAAATGTAAAGCAAAATAAACGAAAAAGCGAAAAAACGGAGGAAGGCATAGCAGCAGTGCGTGTTTGTAAGAGGCGCTATAGCTAACGTAGCTGAAACGCGTGTCCTAGACCCCCGCTATAGAAACAGAAAAGGAAATTAAAAAAGGAAGAAATTTACATAGCTATAGCAGCAGCGCGTTTTGCAAAAACCGCTATAGCTATCTTAGCTATAGCGCGTTTTGCGAAACGCGCTACCGCTAAATTTGACTTAACCAAAAAACTGTTTCCCCCCGGCCACCACTTCTCCCCCAAATCCCTCAACCCACCCCGCGCGCCGCCATCTCCCCGATTCACCGTCGCCCCACTTCGCCGCTGACGTCGACGCCACCAGAGCCGTGCGCCGTCGACGACACCGGAGCCGCCCCCAACGCCATGGAGCCGCGTGGCCTCGTCAACGCCACCGGAGCCGCCGTCGATGCCACCGGATCCTTCCTCACCACAATTGCCTTCCTCGCCGTCACCGGAGATGTCCCTGCCTCCCTCGCCGTCACCGGAGACGCCCCTGCCTCCCTCGCCACTACTGCCTCCGTCGCCACCACCGGAGCCATCATCTGTAAGCCCCCACCCCTCCTCTCTCTCTCATGCATAGGTTAGCCAGTTTAATTAGGTTAATTATCTAGGTTAGGGCAAAAAAATAGTTAGGGCTTTGATAGAGAAGTAGTTAGGTTAACTAGTTTAATTAGGTTAATTATCTAGGTTAGTGCAAAAACTTAGTTAGGGCTTTGACAGAGAACTAGTCAGGTTAACTAGTTTAATTAGGTTAATTATCCAGGTTAATTAGTGCAAAAATTTATTTTAGGCTTTGACAGAGAACTAGCTGCGTTAACTAGTTTAATTAGGGTTAATTATCTAGGTAAACTAGATTAACTAACTAGGTTAAATAGGTAGGTTAATTAGGTTCGTTGGATTAACAAGCTAGGTTAAGTAGATTGGCTAGGTTAGAGGAAAATTTTATTTTAGAGCATTAGGTCAGAAGGGTTAGAGAAATGGAGTTCCTTTGCAATTTAATTGGGTTCTGTGTTTAGTGAGGTCATTTTGCAAAGGTTTTTGATTTTTGAAAATACCACTATTTTTCAAGAAAAGAATTTAGGCAAATTTTATTTTTCATTGAAGTGGTCATGTTATATCTTTTCATTGAAGTTGTTCAATTGTGCCCAAGTGGCTTTGTTGTTTCCAGGGAATGATGCTGAGTGGCCTATGTTTTGCCGGAATGTTGATTCATTTCTGTTCCGGCAAATTTCAGGTTCTCGATTTGTCCACTTTTTAGCAAAGGTCATGCCGAAATTTCCCGTGAATTTCGGCATGACTTGTGCTACAAACTAGGACTTATTGAGTGCCCGGGATTTGCCGCACCAGGAAGGAGTCAACATTCCTGCAAAACAATAGTCCTTTTTTATTTCATTATTCATTTTATTAGGTCTAGAATTAATTGACTAGATTTAATCATAGGAAACATGGCTAGCAACGATGAAGGCAGGGTTCTGGTGATTGCGACGACGTCTACCGGGCGGCAGACGAATTTTTTAGCCTTACCGATGATCATAGATGTTGTTGCTGGGCCCACCGATGGCATCGGGGACTGAGACCGACACGCAGACCAGTGCTAAGACCGACATGCAGACCGGTGCTGAGACTGAGACCGGCGCTAAGATTCAGACCGGCATCGAGACTGGCGCTGAGACCGGTGCTGCCTCGGGGAGCGGAGCCGGTGTAGAACCGAAAGCAAAGAGGCAACGGGTTCCTAACAAACTCAGGACTACTAGACTGTTGGTC
This sequence comes from Triticum timopheevii, assembly GCA_963921465.1. Classification (NCBI taxonomy): domain Eukaryota; kingdom Viridiplantae; phylum Streptophyta; class Magnoliopsida; order Poales; family Poaceae; genus Triticum; species Triticum timopheevii. The sequence continues at coordinate 295,144,330 of OY997264.1, read as the reverse complement.
ACGGAGGTGGACGACGGCAATTTTGAGCCAAAGGCGCCGGAGGAAGCACGCGCGTGCTACGGCAATCAAAAAGGCTGCATCATACGGACAACCGCCACCATCAACGATGAGAATCTAAAGAAGATAGAAAATATGAGGAGCTCCCTCCTAAAGAAGTTTCAGCAGATATTCTTGTTCCCAGGCCGGAATGAGAAGGATTATGAAGATCCAGACAAGGACCCAACAATGAAGAAGATAAACAAACACACCATGACCAAGTTTAGCAACGCGTTGGCTGCCTGGAAAAATCGAGTGAGAGCAAAGATCAACGACGGGGAACCCTACTCCGAGATTGTAAAGGATAGTCCGACAATCACGGAAGAGCAGTTTCAAATATTCAAGGAGGCTTGCGAGGCCGAAGATGCCAAAAAAAGTCTAAGTACATGAAGGGGCTTCAAAAGAGGAACATTGGGACCCACCACCTCGGAAGCCGTGGTTATGACGGAAAGAGGTCCAAATGGGCCAAGGAGGACGTGGAAGCCGCGAGTCTGGGCATCCCAGACCCCTTGGCGGATTTCACCGTCCCACAGGAGCGTGACGCCCTGAGGGCCCGGCACCGTTGGGACCCAGTGAAGAAGGTTTACGAGATAACACCGGTCATTACGGAGTTCATGAGACTGCTGGTAATTTTAGTTTCTGATCAATTCGACTGCACACGTTAGTCATATTTGTAAACGATCCTTGTGCCTTTTGTAGAGAGAGCAGCACCGGATTGCGGCCGAAAGCGACTCGCCGTCTAAGGCATTGGCGAGGCCCAAGTGGGACACTCCATTCAACCGGGCGTTGAACATATTGAAACAACAACCGGTGGATACTCAACCGTCGTATGGACGTGTGCACGGTGTCGGAGACGGCGCCATGTGGAAGAAGTAATACCGTGGGACCACGAAGGAGTAAAAGGAAAGACGGAGGTTAACTGAAGAAAGCATCGACAAGAAGGTTGAGATTGCGGTTGAGAAGAAATCATCTCAGACAGTCGCAACAGCGGTAGATGCCGCAAAACAGGCGATTGCAGATATATCTACTTCCTTGGTGACGGGCGTTTACACTCGGACAAGGCAAAATCCAGAAAAAAATGCAGAGGACTTTCCCCTTGCTGACTTATTGGGAGCACCTGCTCCCGCACCAGCTCCCGCACCGGACGTGCTCGGTGGTGCCTCCTCTTTGGCTGAGCTCGACACCCTCACGGTATCTGCCACACCGGCCCCCTTCAATATAAATGTATAATCTCCCGTTTTCGTTGCCTTTCGGATGTCTCACGTCACAGACTTTTCTTTGCAGGCCGACGAAACCCCGTGCACCATATTGTACACCATCGGCGAACAGAAGGTGGACGTGGGGAAGGGGACGATAATGGAGCCGAAGGAACCATTGTTCTACAGCCGGTCGATCCCCCCGAACGTCTTCAAGGTTTCCGTGGCCAGTGTCAAACCGGGCCACGAGAATTTGCCTCCTCTAATACTAGTGGGGGACGATGACGAGACCCCACGGCGGCTTGGTGATTGTTGCAATGGGTGGGTCCTGTTGTGGCCAAAGAGTCTGCTTCGTCTGGAGGCGGCCGGGAGCACACCAACGAGCACGCAGCCTCAGCAAGGTATGAACATCAACACCCCACCTACCCAATTAGCGTCGGGTTTTGGGTTGGGTGATAGCGGACGAGGTAAGCAGGTGGCTCCATTAGTCGCTGGTGACATCGCCATGGATGAGGATGAGGATGACGATGGCGCTAAACAGTATGCCTATACTGGCGCCTCCTTGGGGTTTGAGCATCATGAGTCGGTGCCTGAATTACCGTCTCAACGTATTATTGACGACCATACGGTGGTAAAGAAGTCTAGGAAGAGAGCGAGGAAAGGCAAAAAAGCTGATTCTATGATCCAGCCGCCTCAGCAGCCTCGGCTTCAGGACCGTGTAGATATCCCCGATGCGGATAAATGGCATATCCCCGGTCGACCAATCCTACCTGAAACAGCGCTACGGGCCAGATTCAGCGATCGAAGGAGACTTCATGACGATGTGCTGCGGGTAGAGAAAGGCCTCATCGCCTCAAAAGATCCAGGATACCCACTCTACGTGGTTAACATTCCGCGGCAAATGTCGTACGTCGACGGCTTCCCCGCGGATAAGTTCTTCCTCCGATTCGATTACATATTCGACATGTTTCACGTGAAGAAGCTGGATTTTACGTTTGTCCGCCTTTATGCCTTTCACATGAACTACATCATTGGGGTTGAGCAGATACGTTTTATCTGTGTCGCTGACCCGTACTACATGCACGAGGGCTTCTTGGGAGTCTGTGCACAACATCGTGAATACGCGAGGGATTACATCATCAGTTTCATGCTCGCCAATAAGGACAAGGAGGCGATTCTCGTGCCTTATCATCCCGTGTAAGTCATCCGCGCTACTACCCTTCCTTCGATTTCAATAATTCATTTGCATGGTGGAGGCTAATTAATTTGAGGTGTACTTATTTTGCGCAGCGGTGGGTGCGCCGTCCTCATCATCCTCTACCCCCGATTCTCCCACGCTCTTTACTTGGACTCGTCGAAGAACATTCACAAAAATGATTACACCCACATCAAAGATGTTCTCGACAGTGCTATGTTTTACTACCAAGCAAGGGGTGGAGAGGTTAGGGACAAGAAGAGAAGGGGCGGTAGGGCCGCCTTCAGCCATAAGACCGACTTCTGCTGCATCCAGCAACCGAACGACTCTCTTAATGATGGATTCTATGTCCTACACCACATGCTGGAGTACAGACGGGATCACCAGAACCTTCACATGGCACCTAGATCTGGCGATGCCCATATTCTGCAATGGGCAAAGGACATAGGAGATATCGAGGATCATCGACTTCGAGCTGAGTTCTATAACATCCAGCGCGAACTTGCTCAAATCATCATGAATGAGGTCGTCGGAAAAACAGGGATGTTCCATGCAGAAGGACAAATGTCGCGGGAAGACGTCCGAACATTGATAGCCTCTCAGCGTCTCGACATGAAGCCTTTCACTAAGCTCGATGACTATCTCCCTGACATGGATGGATGGCACGACATGATGGAGTGATTGTCGATATATGACAATGTGTCCGTTTAGTACATACTTTCTTTTATGACAAAACTTTGAGTTATGCACGGTGAAACTTTATTTGTGATGTAATTAAACTGCCCTCCTCCTCGACTAGCGAAAATCACTCTAGTTAGGTCATTTTGGGTACGATGAACTTTGTTATTTATGCTTATGATATGTTGTTTCTAATTTAGCCAAGTTTGTCTCTTTCTTTTGCTCAACTTTATATGTTGCATCGACTCATGTGACGATGCAGGTGGATAGATCTTAGATGGCGAATAAGTGCTACGCTATGAGTATATATATGACAAGTGGCCGGAGTGTCAGGCCCAGGTGTACCGGTTTTCGGTTTCCGAGCGACACGTAGTACTTAGTTTAGGTTCATGCTAATGCGAGAGAGGGATATGAACTCATGTACTCAAAGTGATAGCTATTCTCGCGTATATCATTGTTAGATGGATGACGATGTATTTGCAAGTAATCGAGACTTGTATCGCTATTTTCGAGATTGATGACGAGAGACCACTTTGTGTTGGATGATGATTATGATGATGACATGATTTGATGAGACTAATTGTATGTATATGCTATGATTACATTTGTATGTGGATGATATGCTAAAGGTTATCGTATAAGGCCTATTCAAATACAAAACAAATATGCAGGAAAAAAAGTAATAAAACTAGTAGTAGCGAGGGGGGGGGGGAATTTAGCAGTAGCGCCGACTTACCAGTAGCGCTTCCTGCTGAAAAGCGCTGCAGATAATATCAGTAGCGCCTTTCTCCAAAGAGCGCTACAGCTATTCATCAGTAGCAGTAGCGTGGGTCAACAGGCGCTACTGCTACACGTTAGCTGTAGCGCCTTATTAGTAGCGCCGGTACCCGCTCTACTGAGAGGGCCAAAACCCGCGCTGCTGCTAGGCTTTTCCCTAGTAGTGACGACCGCAACTAGGAAGTGCCTCCTTTTACGCACAAAATAATTATTCATCCACCTAACATCTGGGACCCATCGGAAGGGCCTCTGTATTTTGCGAAAAAACGTTTCCCCCCTGATAGATGGAACCCACCTGCTACATCTTCACACGCAAGGAAGTGCGTCCATATTACAGGCAAAAAAATGATTCTCCCCTGATAGCTGGGACCCACCAGATATATCTTCGCATGCAAGGAAGTGCCTCCCTATCCTCCTTGACATCTAGGAGCCACCCGGTCAAAGCATACACTACAAAAAAAGACACATCCGTGACATTTTGTGCCGAACAAAATTTTTCTGTCATATGACACTTCTATGACGATAATTGTGACAAAACCCGGTATCATCATAGATCTGGTGGGCTAGTACTTCTATGACAAAAAATCATGATAGAAAATGGGCTTCTCGTCCTGGGCGAGCCGGAGACGTAGCTGCATGACATTCTTTGGGCCGTCCATGACGGAACAAAACATTGTAGAAGAGAGGGCATGGAAAATATCGGGGAGTTCCTGGTTACGGTGGGTGCTCAGGGGCCAACGATGCGCGTTTCTCTCGTACAGTACGCACGTGGGTGCGAGCCGTGGGGCTCTAACTGAACCCGAGCGAGGCATCGCCTAACTGAACCCGAGTGGTTGCACTGCAGGCTATGCATTACTGAACCCGAGCGAGCGATTCCTTCGTTACTGCTGCTAACTGAAGCCGATCGATGCTGCCTCTGGATGAACAGTGAGCGTTGCTGGGGGGGTTGGATGAACGGTCCCGGTGGGGGTTGGATGAACAGGACCCCGTGGTGTTGCCGCTGGATGAACAGGACCCCGATCGATCGAGCAGGTTGGGCGTGGATGAACAGGACCCCGTGGACAGCTGGATGAACAGGACCCCGTGGAGGCAAGGATGAATAGTAGCTGGTGGAGGGCTGGTTGAACAGTAGCCGGTGGAGGCTGGATGAACAGTAGCCTGTGGAGCGGTGGTTGAACAGGAGCCCGTGGAGAGGGCTGTTTGAACAGTAGCCGGTGGAGTAGAGCGCGGTGGAGGATGGATGAACAGGACCCGTGGAAGCTGGAGGAGGTCGACGGTGGATGAACAGTAGCCCATGGAAGCTAGAGGATGTCGACGGTGGACATGATTAGTATCCCGTGGGGTCCCGTTTTGTGGTACGTCACACCCCTCCCGACGAACAGGACCCCCGTTTTGACCTAAGTGCTCCAACACAAGTCCATGGGAGGCAGGAGCATGCAGCACGACCGACGCTGGTTTGGGCGGCTGGAGCAAGAAGACCAGAGGTTGAAGAAGCACTACGGCCATTGGATGGACATCGTACGGTCACTAGAGCTAGAATCGTTCATATTGACAAAGTTGACAAAGCCCTCGGTCCCCGTCAACTTTGTATGCCCACAAGTCATCCTCCCACTATGGTGGGTCCCAGCTAGCAGGGGGTATTCATTTTTTTTGCGTGTAACAAGGAGGCACTTCCTTGCATGCGAAGGTATAGCTGGTGGGTCCGACCTGTCAGTGGAGGGAATGTTTTTCTCACGAAATACAGAGGCCCTTCCGGTGGGTTCCAGCTGTCAGGTGGAGGAATCAATATTTTGCGCGTAATAAGGAGGCATTTCCTTGCATGCAGTCGTGGACTGAGCTGTCAGCCTCTCCACGCACAGTCTACTTTTGATGGTGTCGTTCGTTGACCATGTTGACCACTCCGCGCTGAGTGCATCCAACGTGGTGGACGACGGTGAGGCCCCGGACAGCAACGACCCGAAGATGGGAGTAGGTGGTCCCGGCGGCGCTGGAGGAAGAAGACGAGAGATTGAAGATTGATGTCGGTCGTTGGATGTAAATCCAACGGCTAACGATGTCAGAATTATTTGTTGACTAAGTTGATAACGACTTGCGTTGGCTTCGACCTATTGGCCCACATTTCAGCCTCCAAAAATGTGGCACGTATTCAACCCATTATTTCAGAATTTACAGTCTTTTTTGGCGGGGTAGAATTTATAGTCAATTTGATCTTTTTTTAAGTTACGGTCCATTAGCTGGGTTGGGTGAACAAATAATGTAGCGTCCATGCAGACCATTTATTTTTTTCCTTAAAAATTACAGGCCATTTGCACTTTCTCGAAATACACAATTTTGCTGTGCTATTTCTAATTATAATGTTGGCTTGGGCCAGCAATTTTATCAAAAGTTAAACAAGGGCTGAGCATTTTGTTATAAATATATTTAAATAATAAGTGATTTATTATTACATTGGTCCTTAAATCTTACCAAGCTTTTGTACACAATCACCAGGATTTTCGTTGCCAAAAAAATCCAGGATTTTATTGTTAAGAAATTATTTTTATAAGTTAATAAGATGTGGGATATTGTTTTCTTACATATTGATACATGACGACCCTCAAGAAAATACAAACAGGCATGTCGTGGGCTGCGCATGTTAAAAAAGATAGCCTAGACGGGGCAGCCCAAAACCCAGCTGATACTTGCTGCCCCAGTGATAATAAATGATACCTGCCAGCTCCCTGGCTTCGTTGTCAATTTATCTCCTATAGTAACTACGTTGAAGCACCTAAAAATTTAACTATGTTGACAGACCCGTGGGCCCCAACATTTGTATAGCATTAGGAGGAAGTATTTTTTTCGATGAGGCACTTGCTTGCGTACGGCCGTTGACCTGGTGGGTCCCGACTGTCCGCCTCTCTAGGTACAGTCCTCTCCAGATTCCTCTCATTGTTCAGCATGTTCACAACAGCAGACAGCGACATCACGGCGAGCGCACAAAGGCGTAGGAGGAGATCTAACAACCTGAGTAAGTACCTTATTAGTAACGAAACTACTGAACTAGCCTAGTGGCCAAGTGACACTACCCGACAGCTATTCTGCCCGGGTTCGATTCCACCTATGCAGGGAAAATATCTCCAAATTTTTTGCCTCTGCCTTTATTGACATGTGTGTCCCCATTGTCATCTACGCACACCACGTGCAACACTTGCCAAAACATCGTCCCTCTTTTTCTATGTTTTTCGCACACTCAACATTGTGTGGGCATTTTGAAAATAGCATATCTTTTTTACTGTGCATCATATGAAGATGTTATATGCATGAATGTCGATCCACATGATGTTAACTGGCTGGTAGTTCCATTTTGGACCATGAATAAAACTTCCAACATGATGTTAACACTGTTTGAAAAGACCGTGTTAATATAAATGCTTTGCCTCCGAAAGTTGCAGTTTCTTAACTGAAACTGAACTTGCAGTTTCTTATCTGAAACTGAAACTTGCAGTTTCTTCTCTAAGAATCACATTGTCTGCACTTTTATAATCCTATGGAACTACATTTTTAGGTGCTAAACATAGATCTATAGAATTCATAAAATACTTCATATGCTCAATACTGCAAATCTAAATTTCAAAAGACATTCATATCTGAAAGTATTCTCAAAATACACAACACAAAACACAATTGACAACTTGCAAATACTGATAACCTAAGCTCCTCCTGACAATTCACAACCTGCTCGACTATTTGGCTGGGGGGGGGGGGGGCAGTCCCCTCCTATTCCTCGGCGGCAGACAGCTGCCCCATTAGACGATGTGAACGGCGAGGGAGAGGATGGCGGGGAAGCGTTGTCGGGACAATTTCTTTTCTCCTCTTGTAGTTGGGTTCGGTCGATGAAGACTCCACCTGCTCGCTCTAGCACGACACCCTCACAAACGGCACCCTATAGATGCTTGATCCTTCAATCTCTAGTGGATGCTCCATCTGGGGTCGATGCTCCCACCACTGCCCCTCACGATCGGATTCGGTGAATCTGTTTGCTCCATGGCCCAGAGGAGCAACTCTATGTACTCCTGCGTGACTCCCTCCGGGAGTATCACCACCTTTTTGCTCTTTTGCAGATATTTGGCCATGAATGTCGCCGTCGCCGCTAGTTGGTCCTTGTTGTCAAACCAACACTGTATCTCTAACATCCTAGGTAGCTTCACCGGGTCGCCGTCTGCAATCCTCACATATCAGTTGTACTTGTCCATCCATCTACTTCTCCACAACACCTTCACTTGCCGGTGGTGGTTTTTGAATGGAAGAGAAGAGGAGCAACGCTAGTTTTGGATTAGAATGGGAGAGGAGCGATGCTGGTTTTGGATTGGAATAGGAGAGCAATGGCAGTGGTTTTGAAATGGAAGAGGAGAGGAGCGGCGCTAGATTTAGATTGGAACAAGAGAGGAGCGGCGGTGGTTTAAGAGGAGAAGATTGGAAGATTGGCGCTGGTCTCGGAAGTATTTTTTTGTTTTGCGTATTTTGGGTCAAAGTTTGACCATGTACTGTATTTGACAAGCAAAATGTGAATGCATGTGACCAAAAATTGTATAGTTTGGTTCATATCTGAATGTACTTTCAAATTATATTATTTTTGCAACGTATAACATATATTTTATTTGCGAAAATCATGGTCAATTATGACCCAGAATAAAAGGGAGACTAGTTAATGTGGGGTCGCTTTCTTAATTGAAGGGTAAATTGATTTTGATTTTGATCCAGTCACAGCGCGCCGGCCCTCTCGTGCAATCCTAAATCACTGCCGCATGCTCCTCTCCCTCTTCTCCATTGCAAAACCACCTCCTCTCCTCTCCATCATCTCCATTCAAAAACCGCCGTCTCGCCTCTCCCTCTTCTCCATTGAAAAACCACCTCCTCTCCTCTCCATGATCTCCATTCCAAAACCACCGTGTCGCCTCTCCCTCTTCTCTCCATCATCTCCATTCCAAAACCACCATCTTGCCTCTCCCTCTTCTCTATTGCAAGAACATTGTCTCTCCTCCCATCTTCACAAAAAAGCACCGGACCACTCAGAAGTACATCTATGGAGAGGATGCAGCAACATATTAGGTAGATCGCTGGCGGCGACCGGGCAAAGTTAGCCAGGTTGAAGGAGATCCTTAATTGGTTTGACAATGAGTGAGAGATTTCAAGGATGGTGAGGGCCATATGGCAATTTATGCGAAAGAGCGAGACGACGGTGATGACGGCGACGATGTACATGTACTCCTCGGCGGCAGCCACACCACAATCCTTCGAGTTCATCGAGTATCTCCTCTGGGAGATGGAGTGGACAGATTCTCTCGAGGCCGAAGTGAGGCGGAGGTGGTGGGTGTACAGGTCGAAGGTTGAGCACCCAGAGGATAACAAATCGATCGAGTATGGTGTGCCGTTCATGAGGGTGCAGAGCCAGCCGGAGCCACATGAGTATCTGTTCTCCCACCACAAGAGGAGACCGGATGGCGCGATGTTGCTTCCCCGCCATTCTCCACGGTTCCCTCGACGCTCGCCTTGTGTCAACGGCGGCGGTAGGGTTTAAGGTAAGCTTCACACTAACCTAATCTTCCACCTGCTCATGCTTACAATCAGTGTGACAACTAATGAAAATCATTCTTACAATCATTCTCTGAGTACTACGCCAATCACCCTATAATAGCTCTGGACCTTTGGATCAAAGTTGTGACATTGTGTACAAATAAAGAAAAATAGATTGGTGCTTCTTTAAGAAAAGAGTACTCCCTAGAAAACTGCCAATATAAGCTACTAGTATTTGGTTTGAGGATTTGCTGCCGAGAAAGATCCGTCCACAGAGAGCGGCACACATCCCACTGGTGGTGGTGGATGCCAATGCATGCATGGAGCATGGTTGGTGTAGGTAATTTTTAATTGGCACACCTCGCACTCTGCATATATGCCGGTTCCATCCGTACATTTGTGCAGTTCCACCAAAATGTAGCTGAATAACCCTGTTTGAAGAGATAATGAAAAAGTGTGATTACATTATAGTGGCACTAGTTGATGAAACACACAAAATAAATAGAATAAAATATTGTGATAGTATCATAGTATGCCATGCAGCGAGGGCGAGATGGTCCCTACGACGCCTCATACTGGAAATCGTCCCAAGTCTCCTCGATACACCTTCTGCCAGTGATGAACATCACTGTACAGTGGTAGTACAAGGAGGGGCCTTGAGACATTAAAATCTCTATTTTTGTGCAGATCAACTAAAATTAAGCACCCCAGTTTGCAGAAACGCTTAAACATTAACAATGGGACTAGTTGATGTAACATACATTAACAAAGAGAAGCACTTTCTTTATCTACATTCAAAATGAAATGATAGAGAGGACACTCTCTCTATTTTAACTATATTATTACTTCATTTTATCAGTGACACTAGGGTCGACCAGGTGGCAAACAGGGTGTACTGTGCATCGCAAGGATGAAGGTCGGGGGTGCTTAGACTGGGATGCTTAAGCTGGCTCTTTCAGTCCCTATCTCCCCCCTAATGTTTCTGTGGTAGCATTTGGGTTGTAATCCAAACTTTGTCGAGCTGGTGCTGCGTCCCCCTACCTGCCTAGCTTATGTGGCGAACTTGTCTCCTGCTAGTACTCAGTTTGTTCTAGTAGTAGTTGCATAACTGCCCGTTTACACTGAGATGTTGTCGGATAATGGTTCTCTATGGTTGGGTTTCTTTAATGAAATTAGAGGGAACCCCCTCTTTCGATATATAAAAAACAGTGGCACTAGCGGTGCCAAAACATTGCCTCAAATTAATAGTGCCACTAGATTAAGGTGCAAAATAATAACATTACTGCTTTATCATGGCAGTGCCAAAACAGTAGCACAAGAGCAGGCTCAACATGCAGGATCTTTGGTAAACGGTCAGACCAAAAAGGAATATACCTCATGATGGGAACCATATCTGCAGTCAACGCCATCGTAGAAGGGATAACACCAGTCACCAACATGGATGATTCAATTCATGGGACCTTTTGGTGCAGTTCACCTAAAATGAAGCAATGGCCCATGAGCTAGCAACTTCTTTTTTCAAGAAAAGGGCTCCAGCCCCGGTTCCATTTCCATCAGAAAATGAAACCCACAGAGCTTCTTCTTCATTAGTTGCAATAAAATTGAGAAACATCAAGGTTGGTTATGAAGCTCCTGGAATGGTCAACTATAATTTGGATATCATTTGTGTAGTTCAACTAAGATCGAGCGTGAAATGTATATCTCTGTTTGCACAAAAAAGGTGGAGAGGAGGGTGACTAACAAGTGATGAAACATGCATCAAATGAAAAGAAGCATGTTCCTTATCTGAATGGCAATCCTACAAGGACAGTAGCAATTTCTAAAGCAGCAACATTGCTAGATATTAGTGCGGGCATTAGGATTAACTATGACAACCATTAAATATGACATTACTTTAATGGTGCCATTGCTTCATTTTACCAGCAACATTACATTAACTGCTGCTACGGAGTCGGTATTTGGGCACGGGAGAGTAGGCGGACCAGGACAGTTGCATTTCTAACGAAAATAAGCAACTTATCTTAATGGGAAGTTTAGTAGGACATGAAAAAAAAGTGCCATTGATTCATATTACTGGAGGCATTACATTGAAAACAACATTGGTTTAACGTTCCCTTGCTTTTAACAGTGCGACTGCTACATTTTACCAGTGGCATTACATAAGAGTTGCTCGGGGAAACAAACATCAGAACAGGATATTTGGATTGGTCCCTTTTTTGTTCGGTATAACACCTTATACTGTGTGAGGCTAGCAAATCTAGTGCTGGATTCACTCTGTTGACTTGTCCCCCAGTCCACACTTTCTTTCCTTTTTCAACCAATAGATCGGGTTTACATTGAGTTTGTAATGCGTTTCCCTTTATTTCCCTATTAAACCTAGAGACCAGTTGGATAGCCAGTCTCTGCTACTTTTCGCCCCCATTATTTCCTCTTTCGACCAAGTCCTTGATTCAGGTAACAAATCTTCCCCCAGGCCCCACCTCCTTTCTTCCTTGTTTGAACCAAGTAGTACTAGATTCGAGTGCATGAACTAGGTTTACCTGTTAACAGTAAAAATTTAGGTGGTTTTCGAACACCCGATCGATCCTATCTAAGAGGGGGCCTTAGAAATAGTAAAAGATATAAATGCAGCGACGTCAGGAGCTCGGGAAGTAGAGAAAGGCCAGTTTCGAAGGAAGTTATACCTGAGGGTCGCCGGGATGTCACTAGGTGGGCGGCGAGATGCCGGATCTGCCCACACTACGGCAGCGAGGAAGAAGGGGTCGGAGGCCCTCCCTCGCCAGTGATGATTGGGTGAGAATGGCAAGGAGCGCTGATCTGGACGTGCCGACAATGGGTAAGAGCGGTCGCTGAGGACGACCGCGTGAATGTTGCACCTTCTCAACTTCCCCGACGGAGAGGATCTGGCTGGATCTGTGACCAGCGGTGAGCAGAGAGAGAGTGTGTGTGGCCACCACTGTCATGTTTAGATATGGAGAGGACGAGACAGTGTGAAGAGAGCAACACTAGCAAGCAAGCACGGAGGCTCCTGCCTATATAGTGGAGTACTAGTTTTCTTTTGTCTATCGGAGCCGGCTTGACCTCATCAATGATTGTCGAGAAGTCTTCAAGCACGTCTCCCAGAGGTGCAGTTGTCGTCATCTTGATCTGAAGCACCGGATTATAACATATAACACGGAAAAATGCCACATGACAAGAAATCATAACCTCACTGCCCAAGGAGACAAGATGAATCTCGATGGACAAACTAGACGAGGATCAAAGCTCAAATTGAAGATAAACTCATACAAAAGGGGTCCGTCGATAGATGTCCTAATTAACATAGTCGGCTTGACCTAGATGGCAGCCGAGTAGTCTTCATGCATGTGCCCCCAATGACTAGCCCAACTCAGTTGTCGTTGTTTCACCCTCGCAGTGATCCGAAGCACATGACACCAAATTTTGCGAGATGGTAAGAAACCTTTTTTTAGATTTCTCACCAGAACTACAGCCCTGTACAACACAGCCTACACGATATGTAGACTATAGTCAATCCAGGCATGTCTGTTGGAGTCTGGTCACATGCATGGACGAACTGATCTTCCGTGTCTTGCAGGGATCGTCCAGGCACCAACGTATCTACAACACTTCTCTAGTACTATCGCTCGTCTCTCTCTTCTATTAACTCACCCGGCTTGTGGGGCCGGGGAGTGTGCCTCTGGTTGGTTCTCAATTGCGGTCCCACATGTGTGTGCAAATGCAATATGACGCGCGTTCCATTTGGAGAGCGGCGTGCCAAACCGACCGACTGTCTGGGGTGCGACGCGAACGCGACGGGCGTGCTGTATACTCCGTACATGTGTACCGCTGTTTTCTTGAGGCTTTGCTCCATGGCGCAATCCATGGATACAAAATTTGTATACTATACTATTTAAAAGTCAAGGGCGGGGCTTTTCCTGCGTGGTAGGCGGGGCAGTTCGGCCTAGTCGGTTCGACAGAGACGCTTGAAGACGAGGGAGTAGGCTGCTGCAAACGTAGGGCTGTGTGATTCAACAGCGAGTTACTATTGGACAGGTGGGGCCCCGTGATTTGACTTGCCATTATCATTTTAACTACGGCGCTACAACCGGCGTGAGTCTCCTGATTCCTGACCACCTCCATACAGGTGCCTCTCCCAATGCTCCACCGTGTAGAGGCTAGCTCTTGCATGAGAGCACACTCCTCCACTTTTTTCTTGCCTCTTTTCTCCACATATGCAAAAATGCCATGTAAAGCGGGCTTATAGCCCACTATTGTACTTACTTGCTCCCACAAGTGCTAAGCTTGCCACATAGGCATAAAGTCTGATGTGGCAAGTTAATTAAGAAGAGAGAGACTAGTTTGGTGACCCAAGGAAGAAACGGCGCTAAGCGCGTGTACCTAGGTGAAAAGGCAATTTTGAGTCTATAGCTAATTAAATGAAGCAAAGTTAGCAACTAAAAACTAAGCACCTACGCATTGGGGACTTGATTGCTAAGCCATTTAATGCCCTTAGCACCTCATCTAAGCACCATTTCATTGAAAGAGGTCACTCCTTGGCAAATGCAATAAATACTACGAAGAACGAGATAGATAGACGTAAAAAATACTCTTATAGCCAACCTGATAGCTAACCTTGTTGTAGTATGAGTGACTAAGTGATGACTATGTATGACATGCCAACATCAGATAGCCTAACGCACCATGTTAAATCTCCAATGGCGCGACCACGTGAGCGAGGAGACGGTCGTGGTAGGCGCGACTATGATACGGGCTGCTGGCAGCCCTTGGATCTGAGATTGAATGGTCGCATTCTAAGTTGCTGAAAATTTGCAAAATAACCTTCCAGGATAGGATATTCACCCATAGGTCTAGAATGACGACATGCAACAGTTCGATCTCAGATCCAAGGGCTCTCGGAAGCCCATATCATGGGAGAATGAAAAGCTTTGTATCACCTGTAATTTTCTTGATGCTTGACATGACACCGAAAGCCATTTAATTGGGTGTTGAGTAGACATGACATCTAATTGGGGCCCCATAGTACTGTTCATGAATCCATTTATCCACCAGGCAAGCCACTACCCTACCGTTCGCACGCCCCACTCAGCATTTTTACAATCGAAAAACCACTGGCAGTTCGCTCCTACTCATCCCCGGACGTCCTTTAACATTATGACAGTTCGCTCTAGTCATCCCGTCCTTTCACATTACTGTAGTTCCACTAATCCTAACCCTCCTCCCAAATCCATGGCGTCCCAAATCTCCATGATTGGCGTTGAGTACAAGGTTAGAACCATCACCGACGATGAGTTCGACGTAATATACACCCATTCTTCCGTGGCAGTGAAAGGTTGCCTTGCTCGCTTCTGACGCATGTTCAAAAACTCAAATGATAAGTGGGTCGTTGGGCTAGATGTTGAGTACACCACAGTCCTGGGACAAGAGAAGGATCTAATGGTGGAAGAGAAGAAGAAGCCCGCCGTGATCCAGGTTTGCGTGCATGACTTATGGTTGGTCTACCACATATGCCATGCCAACGTTGAGTGCGAGAAATTTAAGAACTTCCTCAAGGGTGGCCTAGTCAAATTCGTTACTGTAGACTTTACAAACGACAAAAGAGTCCTGGGCCGGATAGGCCTCGTTGTAGGCAACCCCTTCGACCTCAAGAAGAATCAGCTGCTGCCCTCCCGTGATCAGCCTTCAATGTAGATTCTAGCAGGAGCCATGGTTCATCTTTCGTACGGTAAACTGGAGAAACCTCCGCACATGTTTCATCGTCATGCATGGTAGTGGAATTTACTAGATATAGACCACATCCACTATGTTGCAATGGATGGCTACCTTTGTTTCAATATCTGCAAGGGTTGGGTGAAGAGCAAGAGCCAAGTGTGCGGTTCAAGTAAAGAAGTATCGGCCAAGAGGAAGAGGGACAAGGACGAAGTCAAGGACGTGGACAAGGACTCGGAGTAAGGTGGCAGTGTCGTTGCTCATGGTGGTTCTAATGCAGTGTCTACCGGATTAGTTGCTTAGTTTAATTTCAGGTGTGCTTAGTTTTATTTGAGGGGTGTGTTGTGCTGAGCCCCCAGCAGAACTATGTTATGTTTCTTCTCATTACTTTAACTCTACAATACGTACATACTAGTTTTTCTTACATTTCATCTTTTAGTTGGTATAGTACTACCACTCGTTTCTTCACATTATATATGTACAATATATATGGCCAACATCATATAGCTAGCAGTTTAGTTGTCAAAGAATTTCAGGGTGCTTAGTTTTTCAGAGAATTCCAGGGTGCTTAGTTTTATTTGAGGGGTGTGTTGTGCTGGACACCATTTTTGTGACTCAAATCTCTTTTGCCATGTTATAATGACATAAATACCGATGGACCAACATGCCAGCTCTATCTCACTACAGTAAAATAAAGTGTGGGGCCTACTTGATCCCAACAGTGTTCTTATTTTCCTATCAAATTATTTGCTTTCTTACTCTTGACAAGCAGGGCCACACTTATCATTGTGAGAATCGGCTTATTTTTGTCATGTAACATGGTCAACGGGTTTGACATGAAAATAACAATGTCTAATGGCATTTTGAGCAAACATCTAACTTAATGATGGCATTTTTGAGATATCTAATTGCATTTTTGAGCAGGCATCTCACAGAACGATGGCATTTTTGAGTAGTTGTAACTTCTAATGGCAAAACTGGGTAGTGATACACAACTAGTGGCATAAACAATAAGAACCCAAGAATTAAATAGGTATGCTAATTTCTTTGTTTCTTTAATAGTACTATATGCATAATTTGGCGACGAGCACTCTCTATATGTAACACCTTTTTTTAATTTCATCTTGTTAGTTTTACTACTGTACAAAAGTATACATTTTTTAAATGGCTAGAGGGCGGGGCAAACTTGCTTGGTCATTTTCACAAGAGGCGAGGGCCTTTGTGGTTTGATGGGTCATTACTGCTGGAAGGCGGGGCCTTGTGATTTGACTGCTCATATAAATATGCCGACGACCTGAGGAAGAGCAAAGAACCATGCGGTATACTCAAGTTTTCCACTAGAGTAGTACTACGACAGAGGAGCACGAAACACGGCAGCCCAGTTCCATATGGCGATAAAAAATGATCTAATTTGCTAGTAATATCATTGTTAGCACTGTTCTATTCATGCCTCGCAGAGAACATGACACGTGCGGTGAAACACCCGAAGCAAAAGAAGAAACTCAGGAGCAAAAGAAGAAGGAAGATTATCACCCCAAATGATCTAATTCGCCGCGGAGTCGTAAGTGCTTCTTCATCGCATCCACAACCTCCATCTCCTTGTGCGTCTCCTCCGCCATCTTCCTCATTCTGTCCATGACGCGGGATTTCTCGACGCGAGCCTTCATCATCTATTTGACGGCCGCATTACGTACCTTGACAGCAGCCGGGTGCTCGATGCGGAGCTTCACCAACTCCTCCTTCTGTTCCATGACGAGGGCCTGCAGCATCTTCATCGAGGAACTACTATTCTCATGCAGCTTCTTCTAGACGGCGTTCTTCTCCTTTAGTAGGTCGAGCTCGTGGCAGAGCTTCGCCTTGTCCTCCTGAAGTTGCAGGATTTCGCCGTCGCCTTCTTCTCTGAGGCAATGCTCTTCTTCAGCAGCATCAACAAGCCGGCGGTCAACCCCGCTGCTTATTGAGCTCAGCGGGCATGTCATCGAGGCTCCCCTCTAGTAGCTCCCCCAAGCCATGGATGAACTCGTTCTGCTTATTGAGGTGCTTATTGAGCTGATCGGGCATGCCGTCGAGCGATAACGACTCCAGCGCCATCAGCTCGGCATGTTCGCCTCTACCGCTAGGGCGCTCCTAGGAGCCACCGCCTACCCGCGAGAGATCTTTCAAGGTCTCTGCGTGGCGGAGAGCCCTCTTTGTTTCTGCAGCCTTGGTTGCCGCTCCCTTGTTACGAGTAGTTCTCAACCTAGAGCTTTGTGCACCGGCCATTGCAAGGATGGACGAAGAAGGACTTATGAAGACGAAAGGTAGAGTAATTTTTGGTTAGGTAGTTCGCCTTTTTATAACCGAAGTACTAGCACTAGTACTAATACCTACATAGTGGGAACACGTTCAGGTTTGGTACGTACTAGTAGGTGTGAGCAGGCTTGCACTTAATTGTAGCACTAGTACTTTCGAATATGATGGGAACAAGGTAAATATTAATTGATGGTTTTGCTTTCGAGGCCCGAAACAGCTCCCGATGAGTTTAGTGGAATATAAATTTCAAATAGACTACACTGCTCACATGCGTAAGTATTATGTTATTGTCAAAAATTGGCACAAAATAAGAAGGAGACCAATGGAAGTACTACTAGCAACCCATGATTTAACTACTCGCATGCACGCAGTCGAGTAGTAATGTCTTTCTTCCGCCCTCACGTCCACTCAATTTGCATGCGCTGTATTAATTAACCATCAATGAAGTGAAGGACTTTCCACGTGTCAAATTATCACATGCGGTTGATCTTGGTACAAAATTGCATCCGCCCGTGTACCCGCGTGTGCGTGTGAGCGAATGAGTGCATGCGTGTCATGCGTGCACATCTTCGCTTCGTGCATGTACCTCCAGTGTGGCTCAGGGAGGATGAGTACATTCTTCTAGAACCAGCAGTATGTCACTCTGATCAATCCACACAAGGAGGTCGCGACAACGCATCCACATGTGCCACGTGGCTTCATGAACTGTAAGAGAGACACTTTGCAGCATGCCATTGGAATTCTAATTTATGTGTTTTGCACATACTCGAAGTACAAGTAAGGTACACGTGCATTGCACACATTAGATTTTGCAACCAAATTATGAATAAATACCACACTATAGCATGTAAGCTCTGAGTCATGTATCCCTGATGTAGACCTTCATTTAATTCTTATAGTTCATCTCATTCAAAATCAATTAGTTTTTATAAAAAAGCTAGGGCCTCTTTGATTCGTAGGATTTCCAAAACGCGGGAATAGTAAAAACATGGGATTAGAGCGGAATGTTGTCTTGAATCCTACAGGATTGTATGAGTGTTTGATTGTGCATAGAAAAAACGCAGAATTCTTTCAAAGAGGTTTGAGTGGTTGGGATGTTTCCTATGAAGTCTAGTGAAAATGAATCATATGGAAAAATTCCTATGGTTTACAATCCTACGAATCAAACAACCAAGATAGGAAAAATTCCTAAGGATTAGAATCCTCCAAAATTCCTTTGAGAATCCTTTGAATCACAGAAGCCCTTACTCTATTTTGTGATTCATGGAATTTTGCATTGTAAAGCATAAAGTAAAAACAAATAATGGCAATTCAACAAGAAAAAAAGTTTGGGCAGTTATGATATGAAAGATTCTAGAAAAAAGGAGAACCACTATTGTTTTGAGGTTAGTATATGATGCTTAAGTTCAACCATGGAGTCTTCTAGATTGTACATGTGGCAAAATGTGGGGGCCTAGAAAATGGTGTGAGGGGCCGAGTGGAGGGAGACTATGAAGGAGTGCACAAGTGCGAGATCGGTATTTAGAGAGAGGGGCGAGAACGTGCACTGTTGCGCGCAGTGGCGGAGCCATAAAAAATAAATGAGCTAGGGGGCCAAGCAGTGCTAATCCTTTATGAGGAGGGCCAATTCATCAACTTAAACCATTTTTACCAGCAATTGTCTAATGATCACCTTCATATTAGCCTTGATATATAGTGATGTTAGGGGGGCAGGGCCCTTGCTACCCCCTGTCTTCGCCATTTTGTGCGCGTCTGAGAGATGAAGCAGAAGGCATGGATCATGAGAGGGGGACGTTGGATATATAATAAATGTAGGTGTACTAGCTATATATGTAATCCTACATAGAGAGGTATAGATTGATGGATGTGGATGTGGGAAAGAGGGTGAGACCTCGCTACATATATGGATTGATCGGTTTGTGTGGAAAACTAAGAAAGACCTAGCTATACACACACACACATAGAGGAACATCGATCGTTGCGCATGCATGTGAGAGATAAAGAATGCCCAATATGTTGGAGAGTGGGATTTGTGTATGTGTGCCTTCATGGGAGACCGACCTGAAGAAAAAGTTTGCATGTGTGCGATGGATAATGCCGACTGGTAGAGTGTGTGCATGCATGCATGAGAGAAAGTTAGTGGTACAATTATAAAGAGAAGATGACTGTGTGGGTGTAGAAGACTAGGTGAGGTCATAATCAATGTAAAAATTAATTCAAATATTTGAATAAGAGATCATGATGTTTGAAATCCATGCATGCATGAATATAACGGAGATCTGTGTGGTGTGGTTTGGAAACGGGCATGTTTTAATGTATACACATTGAACAAGGTCAGACTGATTTGAATTTGAGATACCGATGACAGACATCGTTTGGCCACATTACATCCGTGCATCGACACACTATTCTAATTGGGGATGATGGGTGGCTTTCACATCACATATCTATATCTATGCCCCTATATATATATTATATTATATATATTTTATATAGTGTGCGGATAACTTTATCTTTGAAAGATGGTCGTTGGATGAGGCCAATCTGATGGTGCAGAGATGGCTAATTTGAGCACTACTGGCCATTGGATATCATCTAGATTCCACCAGATTTTGCCACATGTACAATCTAGATGACTCCAAGGTTGAACTTAAGCATAATGCACAAACCTCAAAACACAAGCACTTCTTCTTTGTTCTAGAATCTTCCGTATCAGAATTTCCCAAATGTTTTTCTACATGATTTGCCATTATTAGTTTTTACTTTATGCCTTACAACGCACAATTCCATGAATCTTAAAATAGATTAGCTTTCTTATAAAAAGCTAGGTGATTTTGAATGAAATGAACTATCAGAATTAAACGAATATGTACGTCATGCATATGTTACTGAAAGCTTACATGCTATAATGTTGTATTTATTCATAATTTGGTTGCCAAATCTCACGCGTGCAATCCACGTGTACCTTACTAGTCTAAATGGTGTTTGTGTGTGTTGTTCGTTTAAACACATTGTACATAGTATATCATACATGGTTTAGATTCCAAACACCTAGCTAGAGCATACATGAACTATGATTTGAATACAATACAAAATTGATACATATATTTGAATTTGAGATCATATGTACATGTAGTTCGTATTTATATAGGAATTTACTTCTCCTATATTCATGTCATGTGTTGTGAAGATAATATTTAGCTGGTTGTATAACTAACCCGGGTACAATCCCATTCAAATAGGGAAAATGTACTCAAATTTAGTCCATATGCAAGACAACACACATTTTTTTTATTGTTGAGGGAAGTGCAAATTGTTTTGGTAGTGTACACGTTATGTTGGTTGTCCCGATTTTTTTAGTTTATTTTGTTGTATTTGAATGCATTTCTAGTAATATAGTAAAACGAGACATGGCCCTCTCTAGTGATGAGGTGCGAATTGTATTTTTTTGGGTACACGTTAAGCTTGTTCTCCCAAAATTTCAGGCCGCACCTTGTTATGCCGAAATTTCAAGCTAGATTCTCTGTCTATCATGCTGCGAAACTCCCGCCTCTTCAACCCGCGCCTTGTTATCCCGAAATATTTAAGATATATCTTTGTCTCATTGTGCTTCGACAACTCCCTCCATCTCAACCCGCGCCATGCTATTCCAAAATTACAACGCGCGCAAGAACTCCCACCTGCTGTGAAATCCCGACACGTGAAATGCTCGTGATACCCCTGAACCGAAAGAACCGCCTCAAATCGGTTGGGTACTTTCATAATTTACCCCACATTTCGGACAAGCGTGTCCCTAAGCCATGGTTCCCCACTCCCATCCCTTCTGCCCACCCATTCGTGCACCGAGGCCACGAAAACCCGCGAAGCCCCACACCCTCCTCCATCCGCCACCCAGCCGGAGCCTCTTCCCCAATGACGTCATCCACAGCAACACCTCGACGTCTCTCATCCATTGTACCGGATGAGGATCTGTCGTTGATCTCATCGTCCCGTCGGTTCAGTCACCCCGTCCTCCACCTCCAACGAGCATCCCCGATGTTCCACTTGTCTTTCGTGCCACCTCCATTCCCACACCACCGTATTCACCTGCACCACCGGAAGAGCAGCATCATCACCGTTTCCTCGGATGAAGCTGCGACCTAATCGGCGCCACCAAAGAGGTTTTACACAAATCGCCGCATTTTCTTCTTGATACGATCTCACAGTGCTGCCGGCGCTCGATCCCGAGCCTACACAGTGCGGCTCCATCCACGGCGGCATCGCCGGCCACTTCCTCCATGGTGTCTCTCCCTCGATGGAGACGTCCACATCAGTAGGAGTTGCTGCTGCTTTAGCTCTCGCTTTTGCTGCTGCTATGCTCTTGCTCTCGGTCCCCTGCCTTGTCTGCTCTTGCTATTTCTCTTGCTCTTGCTCTTGCTCTTGCTGCTGCTCTTGCTCTTGCTCTTGCTTCCGATGCTGCTCCAATTTAGCCACACTTCAGTCGACTGAATCGACTTTTGGGTCAGTCGATTTTTAGGGTGTAGCGGGGGGGGGGGGCTCGCCGGAGTTAAGGAAGAACCAGACGCAGCGGGGAGGGGGCTCGCCGAAGAGGTACCCCACTATCTATCTCAGGGTTTAGGGCGGGGGCGATGGTCACCGGCGTTGGTGGGGCGGTGGCGTGGGTATCACCAGAGAAAAAGCGCGACACGGGGGGGGGGGGGGGTTGGTGTCAAAACCGGTGGATCTCGGGTAGGGGGTCCCGAACTGTGCGTCTAAGGCTTATGGTAACAGGAGGCAGGGGACACAATGTTTACCCAGGTTCGGGCCCTCTCTATGGAGGTAATACCCTGCTTCCTGCTTTATTGATCTTCATGATATGAGTATTACAAGTGTAGATCTACCATGAGATCGTAGAGGCTAACCCTAGAAGCTAGCCTGTGATTCTGATTGTTCTTGTCCTACGGACTAAAACCCTCTGGTTTATATAGACACCGGCGGGGTTAGGGTTATACAGATTCGGTTACAGAGAAGGAAATTTACATATCCGAATTGCCAAGCTTGCCTTCCACGCAAAGAAGTGTCCCACCCGGACACGGGACGAAGTCTTTAAACTTGTATCTTCATAGTCCAACAGTCCAGTGTAAGTATATAGTCCGGTTGTCCAAGGACCCCCTAATCTAGGACTCCCTCAGTAGCCCCTGAACCAGGCTTCAATGAAGATGTGTCCGGCGCGTAGATTGTCTTTGGCATTGCAAGACGGGCTCCTTCTCTGAATACTCCAAATAAGATCTTGAACACAAGAATCGTGTCCGGCTCTGCAAAACAAGTTCCACATACCACCATAGAGAGCAAAATATTCCACAAGTCTAATCTGCTGACAACTTTACCATAGCGTGACATCACGCCATGGCCCGGTCATTATTTGAACCGTTTTCTCAACCTGCTGTTGTACATCTTGCGAGGCGGTTTTATTGGCATGTCTTATCGATGCAGAGATCGTGTCCCCATATCACGGGATTCTCATCAATATGGGTGTGGGTAACCCAACCGCGCCATGAACACGGCGCTTGGGGAATAAGCGAGTTTCCAGGGAAAGTGGGGAGGCGCATAGTTTCTACCGCCTTTATAAAGAGATAAGGATTCCCCTTTTTCACCCACGCCTTCTTCCTCCTCTACTCATCCATTCTCGAGCTCCAACGCCTAAGCTTTCACCTTCTCCGCAAAGTCATTCCGAGCATGTCCGGAGCAGGAGGCAAGTGGATGGCATCTTCCGTCACGGAGGAGGACATCATGAAGCTTCGGGAGGCCGGATACCGTCCGCAAACATCGCGCACCGGCTTCGGTCCAAAAGGAAGATCATCCCTATCCGGAAACCCCAGGAAAGGGTAGAATTCCTCTCTCACTTCCTCCGCGGACTGGGATTCCCCCTCCACCCGTTCGTCCGTGGACTTATGTTTTACTACAGGCTGGACTTCCACGATCTGGCCCCCAACTTCATCCTCAACATCTCGGCGCTCATCGTCGTGTGCGAGGCCTTCCTCTGCATTATGCCCCACATCAGCCTATGGCTGAAGACCTTCAACATGAAGCCAAAGGTGGTGGGCGGCCAACAAGCAGAGTGCGGGGGCGCCATGGTGGGCAAGATGCCCAATGACACCTGGCCCGAAGGCTCTTTTGTGGAGACCGTGAAGGGGTGGCAATCAGGGTGGTTCTACATCACCGAGCCGCGCGACACCAACTGGGCGCCGACCCCCGAATTTCGATCCGGCGTCCCCATGCGGCTCACCTCTTGGAAAGAGAAGGGATTAGCCTGGGGCGCAGCGGAAGAGCTGACCGGACTTCAGACCTGCGTCCGGAATATGATCAGCAAGAAAATCAAGCTCGTCAACGTAGTCCAGGTTATGCTTCTCTGCTGGATCCTTCCGTGTCAGAGACGGGTTTGCAATCTGTGGGACTTCGACCCGGCAGAACACCAGACGCTGCAAGAGCTCTTTGGCACGATGCACGAAGACGTCTGGAAGGTGCTCTTAAAGGCCACCGAGGTACCACCGCCCATAACTAAAGATTGCAGACTCAGCGCAAAGCGCCCAACCAATCCGGTAAGTTTTCATACTTTGCAAGATATGCCTTTTACCAGCACATCCGCGGGAGGTATCTAAATCTCCATGCCCATTTTACAGGCCTGGGTAGCGATAGTGGAGCAGATTGACTTTCCAGCTCTGCTGCTTGAAGATCCAGAATCGCCTCTTCTGATGAAGATGCTGTTTCTTGCGCCCTATGAGGTGCTGGAGAAGAAGGCCAAGAAGAAGGCTGCGGGGACCAGAGAAGGTCTCCGGCGCAAGGTTGCGTCGGACGTGATGTTCGACGACACCGAGAAGCCCTCCTCCTCCAAAGACGAGGAGGAGGAAATCCCTCCCCCCCACCACCGGGGGAGAAAGAAGAAGAAGGCCGCCTCACTTGGGGAGGCTGAGGTGTCCAAGAAGGAAAAAACCTTCCTTCTGGACCATTCCACCACAACCACCTACAGCGGCGAGGAGTGGGAGCCCAGGGACAAGCCCCTGGCTAAGTCGTAAGTATTGGAACACAATAGCGTTTCCGGTATGTTTGTTTTATTGCTTCTTATCATGCCAGACGTGCACTTGCAGCCCTGCCAAATCCAGCATTGATGTATCCTCCTCTTCGTAGGGGTCTCTGGACCCGTCGGCGATGAACAACGATTCACTCCCGACAGCCTCCTGCCCCAGGCCCGCGGATGACACCGAGGTGTTGTCTCAAAGGATACCGGGCCAAGGGGAGATAGTTACGGAGACGCCCCCAGGCGAAATCCAAGTCGCAGGGCACATGGGGGGGGGGGAAGACCCCCGTGGACTCCAAAATGGGGGCCGCAGCAAGTTTGGCTCCCAGCCGAATACGGCTCCAGAAATCCAAGTGGTTCCGAATTCAGGCAGGCAGCCTCTCTCTAAGGGGGGCGAGCCACCAGTACCGATGACCTCTGTCCATCTAGAGGCATCAGACAACTTGATGGAAGCGGTTCACGGCGCTTCCATCGATGAAGAACACCGTACTATTACGAGTACGGTGATTGAGAAGGTCCGGTCCACCAAAAGCGGATTGACCGAAGCCTGCGCTAGCCTCCTAACAGGCTTTGAGGTAAGTAATAAAATTGTAAGAAAATATCACAGCAAAGACAGTAGCCCCTAATGCTCTGTTTGGTGCTCGGAAAGGAAAGCCGAACAGAGGATCAAATAAGGTTCGCAGGAGTCTAACATAAGTTGTCTATGTGAATAAGCAGGCGTCGCTGCTGGCCGCTGCCGCTCGTATTGCGGAGGTCTCCGGAGTGAAGCGGGATCTGGAGTAGACCGAGGGAGAGCTCGGCCTCGTGAAGAGGCATCTCGAGGAAAGTCAAGGTATGCAATACCCGGTCTGTATATTTATAAAGGAAAAATGGTTTCTGCTGATAGAAGCATCATAAATTTTGGTAGGGTCCATGATCGAAGTGGCAGCCCTCAAAAAGGCGCTGGCCGAGGCCGAAGACAAAGCGGCCAAGGAGAGCATCGAGCGTGAGAAGCAAGAGGCCCGGGTCAACGAGGTCCAACAAGAGCTTCAGGATTTCGTCCAGAAATACGAGTCCTTGGAGCGCGACTCTAAGACTCAAGAGTCCGAGCTTGCTAAGGCCCTCCAGAGCGTGCAGGACGCCAAAGCCGAAGCTCAGAAGGACCTCTAGGAGAATTTGGCGTCCAAGAAGATTGCGGCAGGTAAGGCATTCATTATGCAAACCAAGCATGTGAAGGAGACTTCCATTTTACTTACCCGAGTTTGGAGCTCTCCAGGAGCGTTCGTAGATCTACCGCGTAGCATATCTGATGCCGCAGAGTTCTACTGAGCCGAAGAAGGGAGCTCAACAGAGAAGTTGTTCTGGTCTCAATATCATGGGATAGAACATCCAATTCCCTTGAGCGACCAGCTGAAGAAACTGGTCGAGCTGCACAAGGCAGCCGAACTGGCCATGAAGGACCTCATAGTCCGGTTGTGGCCTACCGAGCCGATGCCCAGCAGCTACTTCGGTCTCGTGAAGCAGCTTGTGAGTGCCTGCTCGCGGCTTGAAGACATAAAGCGGTTAGTTTTTATTGAAGGTGCGCGCATGGCCTTCGCCCGTGCAAAAGTGCATTGGGCAAAGATGGATGCCGAAAAGCTGATGACCGAGGGGCCACCAAAGGGCAAGGAGCACCACCGGCCTGAAAATTACTATGACAGTGTCCTAAAGGGCTCCCGCCTTGTGGCGGACCAACGTGCGAAGGATGTAATCTTTGAGTGAATGCACTCATTTTATCCTATAATATGAAACAAGTTCATTTGTGTAGTATAATGCTTGTTGATTTAAAATTTTACCTCCTGTGCGGCCGTTTATAAAATCTGAGAGTTGGCCAGTTGTCGGCTTCTGCCCCCATGTAACTAGTATAGGGGTGTTCGGGATAAATCTAAACACTCTTTATCCAAATTTTTGGTCCTTTAAGGTGGTGTTTAGCGCAACGAACAAGTCAATCGGACTATACAGCTTTATCACCCTCACTTAGCCATAGAAGTTCTATACTTTTAAATGTTGGCGTAGCCCCTGGTATTCGGAAGGCTGAACTTGGGGTGCTATACACGCCTAAATCGGACAAAGGCCGATTCCTTGCCTGAAGCGGAAAAAATCTTTAAGGATTTGAAATCTCTCGAACAGCAACCAGCTCTCGCCGCATCATGACAGTCAGTTTTCGGCTTTCTCTACTGAGGTGCTTGTCTGGAAGAACCGAGACACAACCGCAGTAGTTCTCCCTTTACTACCCTAGCTGATATAGCGGAACATAGGGTAGCAAGCACAGGAGCCGGGCAACCCAACTATTGACCCAAGACATGATTCGGAACTGATGCATATAATGCTATATGTTCAGGGTGCCGCACTGTCGAAAGTGTTCGGACTTTCTTGCTGTGTTATGGGGTACACTGAAGCCCCTGGCGAACTGAACGTACCAGAGTGTACAGGTGCGATTTGTAATAAATAAACAGTCAAGGAAAAAGGAAAAAGAAATGTAGTAATAAGCTGACGCTGTACATTATTTTCCATTGTTTATTTGAATGATACGTCAAGGCGTATGTATACAAGTAGTGCTATAAGAAAAATAGGACTATTTGACAAGTCCTAACCAAGAGCGAGCTGCGTGTGGGTATGTAAAACAGGTATAGGGATCATTCTCAGAGACCACCTGGGGATTCCCTTGTACGTCAAAGCTCCTTGCCTCCTTTGTGATTCCGTCCCGTGATGGGTCCGATAATCAGGTTACCGAAAGAGCCTCAAGAAGATAGGGACCTAAAAGAAAGAAAAGGGTGAAGGTATACGGGTCCTGGGGCGGTTGAGCCGCATTTTGGACCGCATTCTACCTGTGCCTATGTCTATGCCCATGGTATTTTAAGTGCGTAATTATGTACGCGCAACACAAATTTCACCGCTTGACTGGGACTAGGACGGAGGCAGAATTGCTAGGCGAGCTCTGGACGGGTCGGACGATCCTGTTGCAGAGTACTTCGGACTCGCTTGATGGTGTCCGGGGGCTTTATTGCCGAATTGGAGGTCTACCTAAGGAGGCTGCTCTGTACTTCTGCTGCAAGGACCGCAGTGTGCTCCTCCGTACGGAGGGAGCACTCTGTGTTTCCATTGACTGTTATAACCCCGCGAGGTCCTGGCATCTAGAGCTTGAGGTAGGCATAGTGCAGCACCGCATTGAATGTAGCGAATGCGGTTCGTCCGAGCAGTGCATGATAGCCACTGCGGAAGGGGACGATATCAAAGATTAACTCCTCGCTTCAAAAGTTGTCCAGAGATCCGAAGACTAGTTCCAGTGTGATTGAGCCCGTGCAACAGGCCTCTACACCTGGTATGACACCTTTGAAGGTGGTTTTGGTGGGATTGATCCTTGAGGGATCGATACCCATTTTTGGCATTGTACACTGATAGAGTAGGTTCAGGCTGCTGTCACCATCCATGAGGACTCGTGTGAGGTGGAATCTGTCAATGATAGGGTCAAGGACCAGTGCGGCTGAGCCGCCATGACGGATACTGGTTGGATGGTCCCTGTGATCAAAGGTGATCGGACAGGAAGACCATGGGTTGAATTTTGGGGTGACTGGATCCATCGCATAGACGTCCCTTAGTGCATGCTTCCGCTCCAGCTTGGGAATATGGGTGGCGTATATCATATTCACCGTTTTAACTTGGGGAGGAAATTTCTTCTGTCCTCCTGTGTTCGGCGGCTGGGGCTCCTTGTCGTCGTCACTATGTGGACCCTTTTCCTTGTTTTTGGCATTCAACTTGCCGGCCTATTTAAATACCCAACATTCTCTGTTGGTGTGGTTGGCTGGTTTATCGGGGGTGCCGTGGATTTGACATGAGCGATCGAGTATGCAGTCCAGACTGGACGAGCCCAGATTGTTTCTTTTAAATGACTTTTTCTGTTGACCGGACAAGGATCCACTGAATCCGGTGTTGACGACCGTGTCTTTGGCGTTATCGCCATTATTGCGACGCTTGTGTCTGTTGCATTGGGGTTTGCCGTTGCTATCTCTGGCGTCTGAAGTGCCAGGATTTCTTGATGTGTTGTTTCTACGAGCCAACCAGCTATCCTCGCTCGCACAAAAGTGGGGTCATGAGTGTCATGAGGGCTGCCATGGACTTCGGCTTCTCTTGGTCGAGGTGTCGGGCAAGCCACTCGTCACGGATGTTATGCTTAAAGGCTGCTAGGGCTTCGGCATCCGGACAGTCGACAATTTGGTTCTTTTTAGTAGGAACCCAGTCTAGAATTTCCTGGCTGACTCTCTCGGTTGTTGGGTTATGTGAGTTAAATCATCAGCATCCGGTCGTCGCACATAAGTGCCCTGGAAGTTATCCAGGAATGCGTCTTCCAGGTTCTCCCAACTGCCAATGGAGTTTGCCTGCAGACTATTCAGCAAATGCCGAGCCAGTCCCTTGAGTTTTAGTGGGAGGTACTTGATGGCATGTAGATCATCGCCGCGGGCCATGTGAATGTGGAGAAGGAAAATTTTGATCCATACCGTGGGGTCAGTTGTCCCATCATATGGTTCGATGTTCACGGGCTTGAACCCTTCTGGGAATTCATGCTCCACTACTTCGTCAGTGAAGCATAGGGGGTGTGCGGCGCCTCTATGCCGGGCTACATCACGACGCAGTTCAAATGAGTCTGGTCTATTGTATTCGGCCCGGCCAGATTTGTATTTAGTATATCCGGCGTGGCGGTCATCATCACGCATTGGGGCGCGCCCCCGCGTGTGGGGACCCTGACTCATAAGTCGAGATCACCGAATGCACGTGTACAGTGATCCTAGAGATCAATGCTCACTGAACACACAGAAGCTGAATAACAAGAGTCTTACATCAATACATACCGTCTTACACAAATTATGACCATTATGGTCAAGTCTTACATTGATAAAACCTTAAGGGCTGAACATCAAATGAAACACAAGCAGCGGAAATCTTCATCGATAAGTAGAACCCATGCCATCTGCCTTAACCCTACAGGCATTCTGACTGGGAAACGTCCTAGTTCGCATATTCGTATCCAAAGAACTCTTCTTTGAACTCCGGTTCTTCCA